>CM066921.1:10705998-12035997 GCA_033964015.1 Scolanthus callimorphus
AAATGGCTTCAGTAGTAAAGCCGTTTGTCAATCCCTTGAAAGTGACATGCATTCCTGTGCTATCCACGGTGACGTAATCACTTTTCTTTGACGTCACTTTGACGTCATTAACCCAAACATCGATAGCCTCCTGGGGCAGGACGGGTTGGTGGAGGCTTACTTCAACCGTTGACCGATCACTTTCTGAGCAGAACATCAAATACTCTTTAACGTCGCTCAAGGTTTTGGGAGGGTTTGGCTTCTTGGCTGACTTGCTACACATCGTGTTAGTGATCTTGCCCGGGTTGTCCACCAGTGTGAAGTTGTGATAACTAAGGGCGATTGAAAGAGAGCTATTCCCGGTCAGCCAAGTTTGCTCGGTCATGATTGTACACGGTGCTGACACATTCTTGATGGGCCCACCTTGGAGAGGCCTAATGATAAAGATAACCAATTACGTAAGACTGTCATTCTTTATACTTACACGGGCCACGGGCCGCCATCTTGGATTTGTGACAAAAGATGGCGGCCATGCGGAAGCAAACTCGGGATACTTGACCTAAAACTACCCTCGTTGTATGTATGGACATTTGCTGAGCAAAGGGTCATGAGAAACAATAATGAATATTTTACGGTCATCAACTCTTCTTTATCCTGCGCGCGGACTTGCCCTAGTCAATGTTTCGGTTGTTGACAAGTGGGCAAGTCTCGGAAGTTGTTCGGTTGGACCCACAGGAGCGTAGCTACTATATACGCAAAGTGCACAGCTGCGTACTAAAATTTAACCTATCTATGAACAGTTTGTACGCCCATATCATGTAGCTTAAAAACTACACATTTGCGTAACATTTGAAACAATTTGAAGCCCTTGTAGCTACGCCCCTGACCCATAATATGAACCTCGGTCACGAATCGAACAATAATAACATTTCCTCTGCTACAGCCGGGTGTCGATCATGTACCACAGCGTTGGGAGACCCAGCTCCATTTAGGTGTTACAACAGTGTGAGCCAAACTTGCTTCCTCATACAGGGGCGTAGCCAAAGGGGGGGGGGGCTTTCTTGGGAGATTTCCCCATACATTTACTGTATTTGCTGGAGGAAATTTGAACATTTTCGTCCAATGTTTTCACTATCCGGCCCCCCTTTAGAAATTCCTGGCTACGCCGCTGTTTACTAACTCATGAAAGGTCGATATCGATTTCCATGTGGGCCTTTATGAGTAATGGATTTACACAAGCCTTTTATCAACCCACCCGGCTGCCTTGAACACGGTATAACCAGTGGTATCGCTCCCAACTGTTGGCAGATCCTTGAACTGCACCACGTGAGCAACATTGTCTTTCTGTTCAACCTCAAACTTATCAAGAAGGCGGGTATCTCCTACTTGAACCAAGATGGCGTACAAATAACTGGACCCGTCAAATTCTGTCACAGTGCACATTGAAATAAAGAATAAATTAGTGAAAACAGAGAAGAAATGTAAAACATCAACTTCTACTAAAGGTTTCTGAAGATTTCTTTGCTAGCAGAGGCAAATTCTATCTTGCTCTGTGTTTCAATGTGTGTTCTGCGCATAAACGTCACACCTCGTTCAAGAATGTGGACGTACTTGACTGGTTTGGCCATACGAGGCAAAAAAGAATGCTTTCACGAATTCACGAGTGACTTCTCTGCCCCGATTTTGTTAGAAAATAAAATGAATTCGCGAATACTTCAAGAAAGACTGTATAACATTTTTAAGCGTAGTTTAGGGATCTCCTCACCTTTGTGCTTCATTATCGCCTTCGCGTACCTCCCGGATGTCTCTCTTTTACCTGTGTTGTCCATAGAGATTTGCTGTTGGATGCTGACTCTAAGGTCGTTGGAGTTATTCAAGTTATACACCCGGTATGTATTGCCATGAGTGTCTTTAAGGTCAAGGTCTGTCGCAAATTGAGGAACCCGATTGACATCACTGATGAGCTCGTGAATGTGTCCGTAACACTGATATTCTGGTTTTCAAGTGTGTCGACTTGCTTGTCCTGGAAAAGAGTCGTCTTGGCGTAGTGCTTGAGAGGACTTCCGGATAAACTCTTCAGTTTAATATCCGATCCCATACATACTATCAGATGATCCATGAAGAAAAACGATTTCTTGAAGACAAAGTCCAGATCTTTCATTCCAACCGGAGGAGATCTGTATGATGGGTTTCTTAACTCCATCCCAAAGACACCGTGCTGTGGCGTGACGCTTGAAGCTCCCCGAAGACGTACTCCTCCGGCGATAGGAGCATTATTATATGTTCTCGCGCTACTTTTCATCTGATGAAGGCTTATATTAATGGAAGTCGTGCCAGGACAACTTGTCCAGTCCCAACCAGAAGCAATATCATAAGTGTCTAAGGCTTTCTCACTGTTGGAAATCTGCAAAGCACCATGGCTTTGGAAGAGTCCATAGTTGTTGGCCCTACCACTTGACTCATAGTCCCATACGTAGTTCCCAAATCCTTTAACCGTCACGGACCAGTCTTTCCGGCGATGGATATTCATGCAGGCAAAGTTTGAACTCCAGTGTCCAGTAGGAGATGGTTCGGGTTTTGTAGACGTGCTATTTTTTGTTTGTTGTATGATGTCGAAAGCTCCCATAGAACGGAAAAAGTAAAAGGGGCCACGAAGATAACCTTTGCTCAGATAAGATCGGACCGACCCTTCTGAGAGATCGCATAGTCGCAAGAACATCTCGGGTTCATGGCATTTAAGGCCACTGCCGTTGTACCCTTGATTGCAGCTGATGTAGGCAAAGGCTGGAAGAGTTTGCACAAGTATTTGCCTCTTGTAATCCGGAAATCTTCCTGAGATCGCATTCGGCGTTGAGTATTTAACGGAAACGATTCTATAAAAGCTGAGAGCTTTGCGTAAGTTGAGTTGCGCCTCGTAATTCAACATGAACCGAGTTCCTTCAAGATGAAATCTTACAATGGCGATATTGTGAAGCGCATAAGGGACATAAGCGGAACCATAGTACGTCATATGATGAAAAGCGGTATAGTCCGGTTTGACGAGTCCACCCAGGGCAGTATTTATCGTCAGACTGTGCTCCACCCACGTCTTGTAATACTTCATGGCACGGATTTTGTTCAGCTTTTTTCATGAGTAGTTTCACCCTGCATCACAATGACGTATAATTTGTAGCGTAGGATATGTTTGCATACATCTGCACTTTCACCGTCGTAAGTATACTCTTCTGGTCTTCGGTAAATGTCGTTAAAATTGAGATACCACTTGGCTGTTTTGAGCCATCTTGAGTACCTACTGTGGTTCAGTTTTAGTCTATGTCGGATAAGAAACAAACCAAGCATAAAGCTCGTTACACTCTCATTCATTTCTTGATCTAATGAACCCAGACCACTTCCATCTGCCCAGCCTTGGTCTTCTAGGTACTCCAACAACATCTCGATCCTTCTCCACCGTTCCTCATTGAGTTCTAAAATACTTTGTTCAATCTCGTTCAGAGTATCCAGGTTGGTACAGTTTGTTATATTCTCGGCGGTGGGAAGCTTGCTTTCTAGGAATTTCATCATGACTGGATGCTCACCAGCAATTCTTCCGACTGCCTTATCTCGAACGCTTCCTTGGATCTTAAGAGAATCGCACTCCTTTCGGGCGGTGTCACGAACCTCTTTATTTCTACTCTTAAGGCCATACTCCATGGCAAGAGGGAAAAAGATGCGGTACAATACAAAACTAAACTTCATGTACTCGCCGGGCTTCTTGGTATGACCATACTCAGACATGTACCCAAACAAAGGTGGACCAGTGATTTCGGTTTTGATATTGTGTTGATTGGTTAAAAGTTAAGGTAATTCTCATAATCCTTTGTTGCAAGGGCGAAACTTTTTGTCATCGTACTCCATCGAGTCCTCCTTAAGGTTTGGAATTCTGTTGGCTTCCCTTTCACCCCATCATCATGGAGACCTTTGGATCTGTCGGCAAGCCAGTCTTCCATACTACTCTCGATTTCTTTGATATCGGCAATCTTATCTTCGACATCGGTAGTATCTTCTTTGTCGGGTATCGGAACTGGGTAGTCAGACCACTTGAGTGTGTGCTGCCAGGCATGCTGTACATTATAAACATCTCTATTCAAGGGACTCTCCTTACGGACGACTTTGTCGCGCGTTTCACGATGCCACATTTTATCGGTTAAAACTCTTAGCAGGTCAAAGCATACCATTTCGTCGTTGTTGAGGGTAGACTTAAAACCAAATTCTAATTCTGTTACTTTGTTAACAGGGAGCCAGAACGGATACCCTTGGAACATATTGAAACTCAGCCAAACTGCTCTCCAGCCTTGGAAGTCGATATGCACAGGCACTGGAGGGGTTGCAGTACCAGCAATGTTATCTTTGAAAGTCAGGGTCATAAGGGTATCGGAGGAGGCCGGAGTTTTTCGGTAGATCCAGAGCTTGATTGCAAAGTGCCTTGTTTGTTTAATCGTGCCGAGTGCGAGTTTCAGCTTTGGGTTACTTTGATTTTTCATGGACCACATCAGAGAATGCGTCTTGCTTTTACTGATCCTTGGATTTAGGTTGATCGTTGAGTCCGCAGACGAGAAACTTGTAAGAGAATGCGCGTCTTCAAAGTCATATTCTGCAACTAAAAGTGTGTTAAAGAAATTAAAAGGTGCGGATTTGCATACAGTCGCTAATGAATTCCGTGTACGTGGCAAATGGAGATGAGGACTTGATACACATACTGATGTAACTTGTAAAACGAACCACATTTTAATAATCACATGAACGTGTATATAATAGCGATCCTTCCAACTTTAATCGCAAGATTATTTGATTTTAAATCGACAAAGGTAAATCTCCGATTCCGTGTTCAAAGAAAAAGTATTGAATTTTTATAGTTTTGTGGTCAATTGGCTACTAAACCCTTTGGGGAGGGTCACAACTTTTTACCATCTACTAGGGAGAAGGTTAGACTTTTTTTTACACACACCCGTTACATGACGGCAAATCAAGAGGAGCTAACAAACCTAGTGAAAATTGGAGAGAACTTTATTTACACACTGCACTGATGGAGATTTTATATTTCTTTGTCACAGTTTCTTTTGCACAGTTGACATCAATGCAATCAATATGTCCCAAAGGAAGGCTTTGCAATGATCAAGAAAATTTGAAAATACATCCACAAGGTGGGTTATCTAATGACAGCTTTTTAAATTTTAGAACTCGAATTTTTATAGTTTTGTGGTCAATTGGCTACTAAACCCTTTGGGGAGGGTCACAATTTTTTACCATCTGCTAGGGAGAAGGTTAAACTATTTTAGCATGTTTTAAAAAATGGCCCGTTCCCCTACACACACCCGTTATATAACGACCACTCCTTAATTGATTCTGTATACGTGGCAAAAGGACCTACCAAACCTAGTGAAGATGAGAGAGAACTTTATTTACACACTGCACTGATGGAGATTTTATATCCTTGGTGTAAGAACATTTAAGTAATTGCGAGATTGCTTTAATCGTGGAGGCAGACGGGAATCTCCGATTCCGTGTCCAAAGTGAAATTGTTGAATTTTCATATAGGTTTGGGACTTTGGTAATATTTAGGTTTCCCTCTTATAATACTTACCACGAGCCGGGCTGACCCAAGTCAAGTGAAAAGCCCAAAGATAGAGACAAATCACTACGGTACGGCCCATGATTACCGTCTCTTAGAACTGACTTGATGGACAGTTCACGACTGAATGAAGAACCCTGCACTTCTGTGTACTAAAGTATCATTTCTAAAGAGCTAATAATAGCTGAATCCTCATTAAAGCCACCTGTATACCTTTCCGGCCATTAAATCTTTCTCGCCTTCTATTGTCTTTCTCTCAATGTCTTAGCAAGAGACAGATTGTTTCGACAATAGCACAGGAGACTATATTTGTTTTAGAATATAGAAACATTTCATTGATGGCAGTTTTCCGCTCTTCGGTTTCGTCTGCAATCGCTTTAAAGTACATTATTAAGTCGTGGCCGGTACCACTGTATTTCCAATTCGGTCCCAGGGCGCTTAGGGGGAAAAAATCTCAGGTGTGTTAAGGCCTGACTTGAAAGGAGGTGGGGCTTATACGCGGATTCTTAAGGCAAAAAGCAGTTTTTGCAAATAACTACATCAGCAAAATAGATACCGAAATGGAACTTGGTATGAGTAACACGTCCACCGACCTTAACTGTTCCATGTATTTAGTTGCTATGGAGACACAATTTTAGAGTATCTGTAAGTACCGTTTAAAATTTACTTTCAATCAAAAACGGGGAAAACTTACTGCCAAGTTTCCTACTTTATGACCCTAAATTTGTAATCTTCATGAACTTCTGCAGTTGATAGCGTTTTTTAATCGTGTCCAGGGTCACGTGATCGTGAGAACTGTTGCCCTAGCAACCAAGTTTCTCTCCTATCTCCGCTAATTTTCAAGGTGGTCTGCCTTAAAAGACGCTTTATTGAAGGAATCAATGCAGTAAGGGAAAATTCCATCAAATGTTCAGAATAGGATGTGATTTTCTGTTCCCCATTTCAAGTTATGTCCAAAAAAAGGAAAAATATGGTGCACGTCCCTTTAATTTGGTTGTCATGGAAACATCAACTGTCACAATTTTGCTAGTACTAGAATTAACATTGATGCAAAGTCTCATTGCTGTAGCTATTTTCGTGTTCGAGATATTGGCAAAGTTCTTTTCTGTTCGCGTATAAGCCCCAAGTCAGGCCTTAACACACCTGAGATGCCATTAAACAATAAAAAGCATCTGTACTGCCAAGACAACACCTTCGGGCATGGACTGGAGTTTGCTTAACTTTGTTTTAGTTTGCAGGTTTTCCATTTGTTTGACATGGCGCTTTATCACGTGCTTTTTCTTTCAAAAGTACGCTTCCTGATGACAAGAGAACCGGAGTTTAGCAACGGAAATGTAAATTCCTTCCATTGTGCTTTCATTTTTCACAATGACTGGAAGCAGCGAGGTGGTACTCACTCGCCAATTTTTGCCGTTAAAATCAATTTTTAAAGCATCGGTTTGCAGTAAGCTCATTCTCTAAGCACAAGTCTATGCACCCAATACTCATCATTCCCTGGAAAAATAATTTTTGTGAAAAAGAGTTTTTTAGGATCGAAAAATCATTATAAATATCTCTGTTTTTATGCAAATTTGCATGTCCCAGCGTCACACGTTCAGCGCCTGGTGTAAAAATATTTTTACTTATTTCTTCATGGATAAACATACAACGCAAAATTTGCCATAAATCGAAGTTCCAATCCTAAATGAAATAACTTATATGGTATTTTCTTCAATATATGCATCTTCTTCGATATTATTAGTGAAAACGTCTTTGCCATTTTCGTGTCCCAAAAATTTGAAAATTTTAGCGTATTTCAGGTTTTTTAGATTTATTGTCAAAATAAGCAACGCCGCAATGAAACAAACTGAGCCAACTGTGGTCTATAGATTTTTATGTCGAAATGTGGCATTCTGACTGAGATCGGAAATAAGTTCTTGGAAATATAGAATTTCGAAGTTTACTGAAAGCATTGTCCCCCACCAAAATTTAAAGCATAATAATACGACCGGGGTTTGCATCTCCTCCAATATATAGATAACCATAAGCCTTATTGCACTAAGAAACTACAGATGTGTGGTCTAGTAAAATTGCAGTCATTTGGTCTATTGCCCGGACTTATAGCCTATTTTGAGAGAGTTTAGCAATGGCGTGAAGTTTACTGAAAGTTTTGTCCCCCACTTCATAAAATTTACATATCTAAACAAACGACAGCAAATGTGATTGCTACCGAAGTTTGTTTCTAATTTCCTCGTTTACATTTTAAAAAAATCAATGTTTTTTGCTCAAACTATTTAAACCTATACATCTCAGATTCCATTCGCACCGACGAGGTAGATTTCGGCTATAACACACGAGATTTAAATCTCACTATGTTATTTTTGTAATTTATGCAATTCGGAAGAAATTCATTACAGTTTAGAAAAAGTTCTTCATTTTTTCTGTTTTTCAGATAATTTTAGCGCGCGATTAGTTTCACATTGATCGCAAATCAACGGGAATTTATTCAAGACAATAGGTATCTTAGTAGATTTGAAGCGTTGTCTGTATTTTGCAAAAAAATAGGTATTTTGAACCACTGCCATTGCGTGTTATTAATTAAAAAACTAAGAAAATTTGCACTTTAAGGTGGCTTATAGCAGTTTTTAGTTGACTCTTCGGTCTGGTATGGCCTGTATCTCACGTGCTATACATACACAGAAAGTCAAGCCACTTTACAAGAAACATGCAATTGATCATTATATGTGTTTACATGTTTTGTTTAAATTGACGCTTCCATGGCAACGAAATGGCGGCCCTCCATTTTTGAGTTGAAGAATCCACCCAGACCTGCAAGATAACTTTTCGCAATACCAACGCCAATGAGGTCAGACTATAAGTTTGAAGAAATAGGCCAAGAGCGTTTCGAAGACCATATTTTTTGTCAAGAAAATCAAGCGTAGTCAATCAAACTCGTGAGCCAATCAGATCCTTTCCTAGTTTCGCCTAGTGCGACATGTCTGTTGCGACATGTCTCGAAAAACAAGCCAAAGGAGTGCACTGAACAAGGATCCGATTGGCTCACACGATTGTGATTGACTACGCAGCCAACTTAACTGCCAAAGGCTCACTAGATTTGAACCTACAGGGTCAGGTGTTAGCAGAAACACTTGCAAATGGCATTTCTAAAAGAAAGGTTTTTATTATAAACGTTGTGACTGGTGATTTTTCCAACTGTTATGTACCGTTCGAATTTTTGATATTGGGAGAGTGCAAGTGGTTTTTTTTTTGCAAAAGAAAGGAATCTTGCGTTTGACTAGTTACCAGACCCCTCCCGGTAAGGAGATAAAATTGCTCATATTATCAGAAATATTTATCAAAATCAGTTGAAAAATAGATAATTCGACGTGTTTCTCTATAAACCATAGTGCAAAGTAGCCAAATGCAAAACGTTATAAGTAAAGAAAAATACGTCGGAAAACTCGCATGTGACGGTAGTGAGTACCACCTCGCTGCTTCCAGTCAATACAATGGTGAGTAGTCTAGCGCCAAGAAAAGAACAAAATCCAATTTCGTTCATTACTTTTTCTTCCCAGCGTGTTTTTGAAAGGGGGCCGGTTCCTAGAAGGCCAGTTAAGAGTTATCAGTGAATTAACGCTTATCCAACGGATAAATCCAGAAGAAATCCTGTATAACAGATAACTTTTATCCGTGGATAACTTTATCCATCCTTTCAGGAACCGGCCCCTGAAAGATTGTTCCATCCCTTCGTTATATTAATGGATATTCGAAGTATAAGAGCGACTTAGTCGTTTCCTGATTCAATCCTGATGTTCCTCGGCCAGGGGCGTAGCCAGGGGGGGGGTTCCAGGGGTTCCGGAACCCCCCCTCTCCCGCAGCGGAACCCCCCCTCGCCTCTCTTCTGGACCGACTTACTACTAAAATTGTAAATATTAATAGACAACAAATAAAAGCTCCAATAAAATGTAGCAAATTTCTTCAAACGCTAGTCTTTTCCCGAGATCAATATTTTTGGCAGGGTTTCCTGTGGCGAGAACGCAAAAAACACTCCGATCTATGTGGAGTTTTTTTTTTTTTGAATTTTGGAACCCCCCCTCTCATAAGTGCTGGCTACGCCCCTGCTCGGGTAACGAAACTAAGGTCAAAACAAACCAAAATTCAACATTTGTGAATATTTCTTGAAATATTCTTCATGAACAAGCTTTCAGAACCCGACGGAAGTCGGTTAACATAAAAATTCATGTCGAACGATATTTACCGTTGGTCAAGGCATGTTTGCTGTTTTCTAAATCACTGAAAACGTAACATGGAGAAGAGTTGAATCGTGCTGAATCTAGTTGAACAAAGTGATATTGAACCGTTGAGCATGGATTCAAAATCATCGCAAAAATCCCGCCTTGTAAAATGAATTACTGTATCTCTAGCAATCGAAAGAAAAATCGGAAAAAAGTCCGGCGCTGTCACGTCCTAGGAAAAAAAATCAAGCAGCTAAACTGGACGCGAACAGATGTATCACCCGGATATGTAATAACCAACAGGATTTGTAATAACAACCGGATTTGTAATAACAAGCAACCGGATTTTCAATAACAACAGGATTTGTAATAAAAATCAACCAGATTTGTAATAAAATATAACCGGATTTGTAATAAAATTTCAACAGGATTTGTAATAGCATAGCTAACCGGATTTGTAATAACCAATCAACGCGATTTGTAATAATCAAAAAGGTTGGAAATGCGACAGATACAACAGATATCGAGCGAAAAAAAAGAAAAGAAAAGAAAAGAGATGTAAACCAGTCCAAACGGTGACCAAGAAGGAGGCTACGTTCGTAGGTTTCTTTTAATTGCATGACATTCGATTTTGCGCTGTTCGTGTCCATCCAGAGGTCTTATGTACGATGCTGATCGAAATATTGCACCAAAAAATATCTCAAACCTGTTTCCTCGAATTTCATCCAGACATCATTACTTCACCCGGTCTGTTTCCTCCCAAAATGATGATGATGAGGTTTATGATGACTGTACTAAGTGATAAATGAAAACAAGAAGGAAGGAATTTACATTTCCTTTGGAAAACTCCGCTTCTCTTTGCCAGCAGGCAGAGTACTATTCAAAGACATTAAAGCACATGTTTGTTTCTCAAGGTTTAGAGAAGCCTATGCCATTTCAATTGAATGAAAAATTGAACAAAGTTCACTCTATTCCCACTGGGGACCAGCAGTACGTATATAAGATATCAACTCATTAACATACTCAGTTGGTTGAGAACGAACGCCCGTCTTAGACGTTCCTCCAGTTCGACTCAAGTCTGCACTCTACTCTTCACAAGACTTCGCAACCTACTTCTACAATTAAAATTTACTTGTTCTCGTCGTCTCCTCTCATCTCTTCCCGCTATCAACACTCAAGTTATTTATTTACTGGCGTCGTCTGCACTTCAACTTCAACTTGGTGTTCGAACGTGTTCCTGTCGCAATCTCCGTTCAAGCCTGACTCGCCACCCTTTCTGAAGCGTCCACGAAAGAACACCATTGCCTGCTGTCTCTTCAATTCTACTTCCCCATCCGTCGCAAGTCCATCCATCTCAAGTTGGGTATATCCGACAGATTCGGTATTTAATTTCGTTGTTGGCGTTTCATTTTTGCATTCTTAATGTATTGTTTGCTTTGGTTTCCAGCTTGGAAGTTCTGATTCCTTTAACTCCCTGCAACCGACCTAGAAAGCCCGGACACATATTCTCCCTATATTCAAAGATGTACTGTGAGTATTCGGTTGCCCTTAATTATTTTCCCACGTTGCTTTCTCGTCGGTTCAGGTATTTTTCTTAGCATGTGCTCGGCTCAGCGTTTTAAAGAAGTTTGACAACAGAGTTGTTCTGCAAAGCGAAAAGTCGCTGAAATTTTAGTGTATTTCAAGGATTATATTGTTCAATTGAGTTTGGCTACAGAGTTGTTCTGCCCAGCGAAAAGTCGCTCAAATTCTAGTGTACTTTAAGATGATAATATGTTATTCAGTTGAGTTTGGCTACAGAGTTGTTCTGCCCAGCGAAACGTCGCTCAAATTCTAGTGTGGGTTTGGCTACAGAGTTGTTCTGCCCAGCGAAAAGTCGCTCAAATTCTAGTGTACTTTAAGATAATTATGTTGTTCAGTTGGGTTTGGCTACAGAGTTGTTCTGCCCAGCGAAACGTCGGGCTATGTGCACGGTGTTGACACCCAAAGGCACAAGTGGCGTAGCGTGACTAATAATAAGTCATTTTCTTATAAATTTAGTTCTATAACTTTCACAATTTGGATAATATTAATGATAAAAGGTTATACACGTTCTTGCTATAAATTATTTGTGTACCAGTATAAGAAATTTAGCGATTATTGTGAGCTGGAATGGTTAAGTATCTTAAATGACTCGCATATGGCGTAACATTGTTAACATTTCGACTCCAAAACTACTAAATTACAAAAGACTGTCTTTGCTTTATCTTACGTTTTAATGCTTTTTAGAATCGACATGTGGTGCTCTTTTCATTGCGAGGTTTTTTGATCGCCCGGGAAATCCCGTTTAGCAACGGCACGAACATTTAAACCTACAGACCACATTGTCCGCTGACTGTTGTACTAATAACAAGTAGACCGAAAGAAATACTTTCTTAACGCCAAATCACAAAAACTTACCGGCAAATGTGTTCGACATGAAATTTCCAATCCAACTCCAATGTTGTTCTTTCCTTGAAGCCATTTTTAAGTCATAAAATGTTTGGTTTTAATGAGTCAGACCAAGCTGTCCACCAACAAGGCAGCCAACGCACTCGAAAGAAAATGAAACACGCTCAATATGCCCGCTACAAACAGCACAGGGCGTCAATGCCGTGCTTTTTACACGGTCTAGAACACGGTGTTGTCAAAGGAGTGGATGCGTACCGTGCTTTTTACACGGTCTAGAACACGGTGTTATGAAAGGATTGAATTTCTAACCGTGTTTTTTTTTAAATACGACGGGAGCGCATTTCTTACCGTGTTTTTTTACACGGTCTAGCCGGGTCGACCGGGCATATTTTAACACTGTGCTACTCATGCGGACTGAATAAAAACAGACATACAGAAGCGTGTTGAAGTAATTTATATTTTGGACAGCGTGTACGCTATGACGTGCTTAGGGCTATATATTGTAAGCGTCCTCGAATCATACTGACTTAAAAACGATTGAGTGAGAACGGAAAAACTATCAGATGCAAAAACGTGAAAGGATAAAGGCAATTTCTTTGTCAAAAATAAGAACGTGACGGAAGTACACTAGTGTCATTTTATGCCGTATTTTCGTGTTTTCCGTTTACAAAACTGCCATTTCCTGTCCGATATTTTATGATAGAGTTTTCTAGCATTCAACGCATAGCCATCGGCGCTCTTGTTTTACGCAGTCTAAAGAAGATAAAGAAGAAGGCGATATGTGTTTAATCTCGAACGTGACCCGGGACGTGACCTTCCAATGTTGTAAAACGCGTCTGCTGGCATCCATGTCTTTGCAGTTTCGCGACCTTTTTAAAACAAAAATTTCCAGGACACAAAAGCCAGGAACTACGTGAAAAAAAAAGCAGACATCCGACGCTTTTTCGGCCCCGTTCTTCGCGCGGCCATTAATGAAACATGGTTAACAATCTTCCCTCTCGCTGCTGATATTCGCGCGGCCATTTATCGACGATCTCACTCTCAATTTTATCGGCAAGAGCGAAGATTTCACCCAGTCTCGGAAAACACCCAAAGCCGCCAACAACGCAGGCTATGCGTTCACAAGCAAACCGTTCTACTACATGCAACATCTTTCCATCGTTTACAAACAAGAGAAAGCGTTTTCGTACGCATAAGGAAGAAAGCTCACATGTAACACGAAGGAGCACGTTATCATGAAGATTCATTCGAATTTTATAAGGCTCTTGATTTAGTTGGCAGATAGCCGAATATGATGCAGAAATTATAAAAACCAATACGAAACAAAGCCGGATTCAACATGCTAAAATTTGTTGTTTCTCTTAGAAACACGGTGCGTGCACGGCCCTCGAGAAAGAGCAAACTTTATTGAAACATTCCTATTTATTTTTAGCCTTTTCAAAACACGGTGAGCGCGTATCTTGTGATTAGTATCTTTAAAGACCGTGCACGGTCGAACCCGCAGCGCATCCGGCTAAACAGATGAAACACGCATGACCGTGTAAGAGCGTGTAAGACCGGGCTGACCGTGCACTAAAACACGCATGTTACACGCTTGGGTATCAACTCTGTGCACATAGCCGTCGCTCAAATTCTAGTGTGAGTTTGGCTACAGAGTTGTTCTGCCCAGCGAAAAGTCGCTCAAATTCTGGTGTACTTTAAGATGATAATATGTTGTTCAGTTGAGTTTGGCTACAGAGTTGTTCTGCCCAGCGAAAAGTCGCTCAAATTCTAGTGTGAGTTTGGCTACAGAGTTGTTCTGTCCAGCTTATAGTCGCTCAAATTCTAGTGTATTTTTAAGATTATGATATACCAGCGTGACGAAAGTAATGCGGTAAATAAATGTGAAAGTAAATGCTATGACAATCTGCCATAATAAGGTCTTTCTTATGATTCTGCATCTTGAAGGCTGGTTTCAGTGAATCTCTTTGTTTTCTAACAGAAATAGCTGATAGATTTCAATGAACGTTTTATCGAAGTACAACATTATTATTGGCACATAGTATTTTAGGCGACAGGTGGAGTTAACACCTGCGCTAACCTCTTAGGAAACAGCTCGATCCGAGCGGATTATGTAATCAACACCGGGGAAACATTGTACGTTAAATTTTTGACTTTTAGCGTGGTATATTTATTACTTAACCTTATGGCGAAGGTCCTCAAATTTTGGTTGTACTAATTTCTGGATAACCCTTCCTGAATTTTGGGAGGACACCAGGCCCTGCCTCCCGCAAGGAGGTACAAATAATTGTACTAAAGTAATAAAGTAATAAAGTTTACTGCTTGGTAGTGTGTGTTATTCTTTAGGGTGAAAGTAAATGCTATGACAATCTGCCATAATAAGGTCTTTTTTATGATTCTTTAAAACGGCATCTTGAAGACCGGTTTCAGTAAATGTGTTTGTTTTCCAACAGAAATAACTTGTCGATTTCAATTGAATTTTTATCGATGTGCAACATTATTGGCACAAAATATTTTAGGTGACAGGTGGAGTTAACACCTGTTCTAACCTCCTAGGAAACAGCTCGATCGGAGCGGATCATGCAATCAACACCGTGGAAACATTGTACGTAAATTTTATTTTTATTTTTCATTCATTTTTTATTTTATTTATTTATTTATTTTTTATTTTTTATTTTTATTTTTACCTTTTAGATTGGTTTATTTATTACTAAACCTCATATGGCAAAAGTCATGCGCGATAATTTCTGGATAACCCTTCTGAGTTTTGGGAGGAAACCAGGCCTTGCCTCCCACAAGAGAGGTGCAAATAATTGTGCTAAAGTAGTAAAGTGTACTGCCTGGGAGTGTGTGTTGTCCCTTAGGATGGGGCTATACTACCCTTTTGGTGAAGTTTGTCCAGTTGTTTGCAATGCAACTAAAATCTTGTATTATATATCATATCGAGTTGTCTTTGTCACTCATGTCGAATTGTTAGCTCTACCGGGATTGACCCACTTTCGTTTACAGAGTTCACTAGACGAACAAAGTTAACGTATGAATTAGACTCTTTCATGATATGTAACTCTCTGCCCAACACTCTTGGAGGGATCTTCTTCGGTCCTATGGACAATTTGTCCAGTGCTCTGTCCTCGGACGGGGCATTTCTGGGTTTGTTGGGTTTGGGGTTGTACCCTTGAGCTTACATCATAACCTCTTGTGTCAATAGACTGCTTGAATTGTGTATATGGGCAGGGGTGCAGCCCCGGACCCAGCAACCCTTATGCATTTTCGCCTGTAAATTGTTACACTATACATCCCTACTCATTGACTAGTTGTAAAAGGTCATCATATTTTCTGAGATTCTGAGTTTTGGGAGGAAACCAGTGCCACTAAAATCTTGTATTATATATCATATCGAGTTGTCTTTGTTATGCATGCCGATTGTGAAGTGTTTAGTTCTATCAGGATTATCCCACCTTTGTTTACACAATTCACTAGACGAACAAAGTTAACGTATGTATTAGACTCTTTCATGATATGCAATTCTCTTCAAAAACCCTTCTGGAGGGATCTTCTTCGGTCCTATGGACATTTTGTCCAGTGCTCTGTCCTCGGACGGGGCATTTCTGGGTTTGTTGGGTTTGGGGTTGTACCCTTGAGCTTACATCATAACCTCTTGTGTCAATAAACTGCTTGAATATGTGTATATGGGCAGGGGTGCAGCCCCGGACCCAGCAACCCTTAAGCATTTTCACCTGTAAATTGTTACACTATTCGATCCGTAGGTGTTGTCTGTTAAGCGGCAGTACAAACAGTCTCAAACAGTCCGTCTCTTGCTACATTGCTGAGATTTTAATGGAACGACAATAGAAGGCGAGAGAACCGACTTAGTGAAAATGTACTTTTAAGCAAATTGAAGAGCGGTAAATGGCTATCAAAAATGGTTCTATATTTCAAAACAAATAGTGTCCTTCTGTGCTATAATTGTCCAAACAGTTGGTCCGTCTCTTGCAAAGATTTTGATAGAACATGAAGACAATAGAAGTCTAGAGAACCGACTTGAAAATGAACTTTAAAGCTAACTCAGACGAAACTGAAGAGCGGCAAATGGCCATCAATAAAAGCGATCTATATTTTAAAGCGAATATAGTCTCCTTCTGTGCTATTGTCCAAACAATCTGTCTCTTGCTAAGACATCGAGAGAAAGACAATGGAAGGCGAGCAGGACTAAATGGCCGGTAAAGTATACAGGTGGCTTTATTAATTAGGTCTCAGCTATTATGAGCTCTTTAGAAATGATACTTTAGTACACAGAAGTGCAGGGTTCTTCATTCAGCCGTGAACTGTCCATCAAGTCAGTTCTAAGAGACGGTAATCATTAATACTGATGTTCCTCGGGTAGCGAAACTAAGGTCAAAACAAAACCAAAATTCAACATTTGTGAATATTTCTTGAAACATTCTTCATGAACAAGCTTTCAGAACCAGACGGAAGTCGGTTAAAATAAAAATTCATGTCGAACGAAATTTACCGTTGGTCAAGGCATGTGTTCGAGCCCACCGCACTCGGTCGGGCCGCCTGTGTTGCCCGGTCAAGCGACTGGACCTGTAAGTCCCGGATATGAACTTTGTGACTATCAGTGCAGCCATGTTTATGGATTGTAATTCGCACAACTCGTACAACTTCGCATTTCATTTCGCATTTCTTGTAAATCCAACTCTTCGCATTTCTCGTATTTCATGGCAATTCATTGTATTCCTCGCATACCAGATTAAAGTTGTGTTTAACTGAACATTTTGGTCCTTCCGAGCTGGGATAAACTTCAAGATTCAAGCCGAGTGGAACGCGAGGTAAGCCTGACGTATTTAAGATGTTTTCATCGAAAGACTTGACAATGGATAAGATACAGAAAGAACTTAAAAGGCGAGGACTTTCAGCCAAAGGTAAAAGAGCATCATTAGAGACAAGACTCGATAAAGCTTACAAGGCAGAACAAACCGAGATGTTCTGGGACTCAGCGGAGATAGAAAAACAGTTGACGGATGCAAAATCCGAGGCCGAATCAGACACTGAATCGGATTCAGATCCTGATTTTGTTTATTATGAGTTGAATGTGCTTAGAAGAAAAGAAAAACTGTTGAAATTAGACATTGAAGCTGTTATTAATTAAGGAAATAGCTAACCTGCCTGAGAGAGATGTCACAAAAATGGACAATCGATTGGAAAAATTGATTCATTACAGAAAGCAATGTACTGAAATTCGTGAAGAAATTGTTACTTCTCTCTCGGAAGACGAGGTTGAAGGGGAAGCTAGAAAGTGGGTTTCATTTTTGAATGATGTAGATGATGTAGTTGACATGGCTCAAGCCTATTTGAACAAACTCAAATCAAGTGAAGCCAAAACATCAGACAGTGGCAGTACAAAGTCAAATAACTTGAAGTTGCCCAAGCTTGAACTTCCTAAATTTTATGGAGATGTTATGAAATTTCAGAACTTTTGGGATCAGTTCGAGGCAGCTGTACATAACCGAGACGACATTCCAGAGGTGCAAAAATTCACATATTTGAGATCAGTTTTGGGTGGGGTTGCATACCAAACCATAGAAGGGTATGAGATTACAGGTGCTAACTACAATCATGCTATCGAAACTCTGAAACACCGCTATGGCAGAAAAAGAGTTATAACCACATCTCTGATTAAGTCAATTGTTTGTTTACAAGCAAAATCTAATGCAGATGCATCATCATTGCGCGAGCTCCATGACACCCTCCAAAATCGTGTAAGAGCCTTAGAAGGCTTAGGGGAAAGCCCTAGACTGTATGCCAACATTTTGATTCCCATATTTGAGATGAAACTACCCCCTGAAACATGTGAGAAATGGGAACTAGAACTGTCAGAAACTGATGATGATAAAGTTGACCTTGAACTGTTTTTCAAGTTCCTCAATAGACAAGTGGTCTCTAAAGAGGCTGCACAGAGAAGTTCCAAATCAGGGAAATCGGATTCAATTGGTGGTATTAAGCAGATTCGCACCACCCCCAGGGAGGAAATTGTACAAAAACCACAGGAATCCCAAATATCGTCAGCTTCTGCTTTATTATGTGAAACTAGCAAACAGTCCATCTCAAAGTTTTGTGCAATTTGTAAGGCCACAGGGCACAATACCCCTGAATGTCCCAAACTTACAGAGAAAACCCTTGATGAACGCTGGAAATGTGTTAAGGCAGCACGCCTCTGTTTTAACTGTCTGCGGGTTACAAATAGTAACCATTACTCTCAAGTGTGTCGTCAGGCTAGATGTGGAGTCGGGGAATGTAGAGAGCGTCATCACCGGCTGTTGCATGGGCAGCAACCACACCCCCACACCCATGCTGGACTTGCATCTGCGTGCCATACGAGTTCCAGGAAAGTACTTCTACAAACAACCAAAGCCAAACTGTGCGTAAATGGTCACGTGGTTCCAGTTCGAGTACTTCTAGACTCAGGCAGTCAAAGATCGTATATCGTGAAATGGCTCGCAGACGCAATGGAGTTAAAGGGTCCAGTCGAGGTTCTCAACGTGTTTACGTTTGGTGACGGTGCAGGAAAGACCAAGAGCATGAAGAGAGTTGGAATATCCCTTTTATCGGCTGCAGATGATGATACCCAGTCGTCGCCAGTAGAATTGGAAGTGCTGACGATCAACAACATTTGTCAACCACTAGAGCCAGTCACCATCAACTTAGATGCCAATCCTCATCTCAAAAACCTGAAGCTTGGTGACACGTACCCCCGAGGCGCGGTCGAGGTCGATGTGCTGATCGGCGCGGACTACTATCACACGTTCGTGCATGGAGAGTGTTTGAAGGGTTCCGGTCGAGACACCTTAACTGCTGTGAATTCTACCCTTGGATGGGTCGTATCGGGCCCAGTTGTCGGTGAGTCGTCCAGCGATGTCAAGTCCATGCTGATCAGTGTCAGTCCAGATCCAGTAACAGCCTGTTTAAAGAGGTTCTGGGAACTCGAGTCGATAGGTATCTCTGACCAAGAAGACACCCTAATGTCGCGTGAAGAACAGAGTGCTGTCCAGCAATTTGATGAAGGTTTGAAGTTTGACGGTGAGAGATATGAAGTGTGCTTACCTTGGAGAAAGAATCATCCTGAGCTACGCAACAACTATCAACAAGCAGTGAGACGACTTGAAGGTGTAGAGAGACAGTTGTGTAAGAACCCGGAGAAGGCGGAAACGTATCAGAACGCCATGAATCTGTATGTAGAGAAAGGGTTCGCAGAGAAGATTGACGAGACAAAGGTTGAAGATGACAAAGTTTTCGTGACGACAAACCAAGTAGCAGTCGTTGTCGTGTAGTATTTGATGCCTCGGCACGTGACGGAGAGAACGACGTTTCCCTCAATGACTGCGTTTTACCCGGTCCTGCTTTACAGTCAAATTTAGTTTCTGTGTTGCTTCGATTTCGCACGCATAAGATCTCAATGATGGCTGATGTTGAGAAAATGTTCTTGCAGATAAAGCTCGCAGAGGCTGATCGCGCTGTCCACAGATATGTGTGGAGGGACAGGCAAGCTGATAAGTGTCCTGACATTTACCAAATGACACGAGTAACTTTTGGAGTCACTTCTAGTCCGTTTCTCGCAATTGCAACCGTGCGAAGCCACGCTAAGAAACTTACACATGAATTTCCAGAAGCGACAAAGGAAGTTTTGCATAACATGTATGTAGATGATTGTTTAACCGGAGCAGACACAGTTGAGGACGCCGTAGGGCTTCAGAAGTCGCTAGTTGAGCTAATGCATCGCGCTGCATTTAATCTTACAAAGTGGTCTAGTAATTCAGAGAGCGTCCTTCAGGAAGTAGACGAAAAGAACAGGGCACCGAGCACCTTAGTCGATTTTTGTGAGCGAGAACCTATGAAAGCACTTGGAATTTGCTGGGACACTCTTGATGACTCGTTCCAGTTCCATGTTCAGCAGAAGGCAAAGTCGTCATGTGATGTTGAGACGAAGAGAACCTTGCTAAGTGTCGCCTCAAAGATCTTCGATCCCATGGGTTTGGTCACACCGTTTACCGTTAGAGCTAAGATTCTATTCCAACAGTTGTGGCATAAGGGTTTGGAATGGGACGACCAGTTACCGGAAGATGTCCTTACAGAATGGAATTCTTGGAAGTCCGAGCTATCAGATCTAGACAGAATTCGTATCCCTCGCTGTGTCATGCAAGATGGTAAGGCCAGTGCAAGAATTGAGATCCATGGTTTCGGCGATGCGTCTCCGAAAGCTTATGGTGCAGCTATTTACGCTAGAGTTACTGATCGACAAGGCGAAGTCCGCACACATCTTGTAATGTCGAAAAGTAAGGTGGCGCCAACCAAGATTGTATCCTTACCGAGACTAGAACTTCTTGCTGCCATGATCAACTGTAGATTATTGAAGTTCGTGATTGACTCGTTGTCTGTATCGCAAGAGATTGATCGTGTAGTTTGCTGGTCGGACAGTGAGGTCACTTTACATTGGATTCGAGGTTCCAGTGCGCAGTGGAAGGCATTCGTAGCGAATCGTGTTACAGAGATCCAGTCGACGTTTGACCCCGAGTACTGGAGGCACTGTCCTGGAGTGGATAATCCCGCGGATCTGCTTACTCGTGGTATGTCATCAGGTAGCCTGTTGGTAAGTGAGAAGTGGTGGAAGGGTCCACAGTGGCTGTCAGCGTCACCTGAGTCTTGGCCAATGAGTGGAAGCCAGATCGTGGACGAAGAAGTAACGTCGCGTCCAGAGAGAGACTAAACCAGCTCGCAGTCAAGTAGCTACAGTAATGGAAACAGATCCAGTCATCGATTACACCCGTTTCGAGAAGTGGTCTACGCTTGTACGAGTCACTGCCTACGTGTTCAGGATTATTAGCAGTATGAGAAAGGGAAAAGCACATCATTCTAAGGAACTGTCCGCACAAGAGATGGAGAGAGCTGAGTTCTTTTGGTACCGCGAGATACAAAAGGAGGTTTATGAAGAAGAATACGCCCTACTGGAATCCGACCAACCGCTTCCAAAGAACAGTCGTATTATCAAGCTAGATCCATACTTTGATAAGCTAAATCGTGTTCTCAGAGTTGGTGGACGAATACAGAACTCTCAACTTCCAGACGAAACGAAACATCCCATGATAATTCCGCATGGTCATCTGCTCACTGAGAAACTTGTTATTCACAAACACCAGCAGTTGATTCACGCCGGTCCCGAGACTACCCTAACTGTGCTACGTGAGAACATTTGGCTTACTCAAGGAAGACGCGAGGTCAAGAGAGTGATCGCTAAATGTGTTCCGTGTCAACGACAAAGAGTCACTTCCTCATCCCAGAAGATGGGTCCTTTACCCGCAGAAAGAGTTTCAATGTCGCAAGCCTTCACTCATGTCGGTATAGACTTTGCAGGACCATTGTATATTCGTGGAAGTCCTCCTGAAAAGGTTTACGTTTGTATCTTCACATGTGCCGCTTCTCGTATGGTCCACCTAGAGCTAACGAACGACCTAGGAACAGATGAGTTTCTACAGGCATTTGTACGGATGATAAGTCGCAGAGGTATTTGTAACACTATATGGTCCGATAACGCGCAGACCTTCAAGGCAGCGGATCGTGAAATCGAGGCTATGTTTATTTGTAGGGAAACCCAGAATGCTTGGGAACAGATCGACCACGATAAAGTTTCTGCTCATCTTGCGAGTCGCGGGATTAAGTGGAAGTTTATTACTGAACGCTCCCCATGGCGGGGAGGTTTCTGGGATCGTATCGTGCGTTCGGTGAAAGAACCATTGCGGAAGGTTCTCGGAAAAGCGTTGCTTAAGTTTACGGAGCTACAGACTGTGCTGGTTCAGATTGAGGCTGTTATCAACAGCAGGCCGCTAACTACTGTCAGTGATGATGTTCGTGATCCTTCTCCTATCACCCCCGCGCACTTAGCGATCGGAAGGTCGTTGGTCAGTCTTCCAGATGTTCCTGCGGACATACCATCTACGAGTCACAACAACCTTATACGGAGATATATCTATCAGCAAAAGCTTGTGAATCATTTTTGGAAACGTTGGCAAGCAGAATACTTACAGAAACTGTCCATTCGGTCGAAATGGATGATCGAACAAGCACCTGTTCGTGTAGGAGATGTAGTGTTGATATCAGAAGATAACGTGTCACGAGGCAAGTGGCCTATGGGACGGATCGAGGCGGTACACCCTGGAAAGGACGGATTGGTACGAACCGCTACATTGCGAACTGCGAAAGGAACTCTAAACAGACCAGTACAGAGAATACATAGATTAGAGTTAGGATCAGTGTTGCAGTCAGATTCAGTTAAGAGTAGTGTTTCCCAGGGCGGGGAGTCTAAGAGTGAGTTAGAGTCTAAAGTAGTAAATTCAGGCAAACAGAAGAAGAAGTCGCGGAAACCTAAAGGGACGCCAAAGGATGACGTCGGCGGGGAGAATGTTCGAGCCCACCGCACTCGGTCGGGCCGCCTGTGTTGCCCGGTCAAGCGACTGGACCTGTAAGTCCCGGATATGAACTTTGTGACTATCAGTGCAGCCATGTTTATGGATTGTAATTCGCACAACTCGTACAACTTCGCATTTCATTTCGCATTTCTTGTAAATCCAACTCTTCGCATTTCTCGTATTTCATGGCAATTCATTGTATTCCTCGCATACCAGATTAAAGTTGTGTTTAACTGAACAGCATGTTTACTGTTTTCTAAATCACTGAAAACGTAACATGGAGAAGAGTTGAATCGTGCTGAATCTAGTTGAACAAAGTGATATTGAACCGTTGAGCATTGATTCAAAATCATCGCAAAAATCCCGCCTTGTAAAATGAATTACTGTATCTCTAGCAATCGAAAGAAAAATCGGAAAAAATCCGGCGCTGTCACGTCCTAGGAAAAAAAATCAAGCAGCTAAACTGGACGCGAACAGATATCGAGCGAAAAAAAAAAAAGAAAAGAAAAGAACTGTAAACCAGTCCAAAAGGTGACCAAGAAGGAGGCTACGTTCGTAGGTTTCTTTTAATTGCATGACATTCGATTTTGCGCTGTTCGTGTCCATCCAGAGGTCTTATGTACGATGCTGATCGAAATACTGCACCAAAAAATATCTCAAACCTGTTTCCTTGAATTTCATCCAGACATCATTACCTCACCCGGTCTGTTTCCTCCCAAAATGATGATGATGAGGTTTATGATGACTGTACTAAGTGATAAATGAAAACAAAAAGGAAGGAATTTACATTTCCTTTGGAAAACTCCGCTTCTCTTTGCCAGCAGGCAGAGTTACTATTCAAAGACATTAAGCACATGTTTGTTTCTCAAGGTTAGAGAAGCCTATGCCATTTCAAGTGAATGAAAAAGACAAACTAAAGAAAGTTGAACAAAGTTCACTCTATTCGATCCGTAGGAGTTGTCTGTTAAGCATCAGTACAAACAGTCTCAAACAGTCCGTCTCTTACAACATTGCTGAGATTTTAATGGAACGATTTTAATGGAACATTATTTTGTTCAAAACAAATAATGTCCTTCTGTGCTATAATTGTCCAAACAGTTGGTCCGTCTCTTGCAAAGATTTTGATAGAACATGAAGACAATAGAAGTCTAGAGAACCGACTTGAAAATAAAACTTTAAAGCTAATTCAGACGAATCTGAAGAGAGGCAAATGGCCATCAATAAAAGCGATCTATATTTTAAAGCGAATATAGTCTCCTTCTGTGCTATTGTCCAAACAATCTGTCTCTTGCTAAGACATCGAGAGAAAGACAATGGAAGGCGAGCAGGACTAAATGGCCGGTAAAGTATACAGGTGGCTTTATTAATGAGGTCTCAGCTATTATGAACTCTTTAGAAATGATACTTTAGTACACAGAACTGCAGGGTTCTTCATTCAGTCGTGAACTGTCCATCAAGTCAGTTCTAAGAGACGGTAATCATGGGACGTACCGTAGTGATTTGTCTCTATCTTTGGGCTGTTCACTTGACTTGGGTCAGCCCGGCTCGTGGTAAGTAATATCAGGGAAACCTAAATATTACCAAAATATTAAACAAATGTCGCTTAAGGGTTTAGTAGCCCACATGTCCCAAACCTGTATGAAAATTCAATAATTTCTCTTCGGAGATTCCCGTCTGCCTCCACGGTTAAAGCAATCTCGCGATTAAACATTGGAGGCAGAGTTACTAAACATATAAACTACAATAATTACGTATTATTACCGACTTCTAAAAGCTAAAAAGCTGTCATTAGATAACCCGCCTTGTGGTTGTATTTTCAAATTGTCTTTCTATGTAATGTACTATTATGTTCTTACACCAAGGATCATTACAAAGCCTTCCTTTTGGAACATATTGATTGCATTGTCAACTGTGCAACATAAACTGGGACGAAGGAGTGTAAAATCTGCATCAGTGCAGTGTGTAAATAAAGTTCTATCTCATCTTCACTAGGTTTGGTAGGTCCTCTTGATTTGCCACGTATACAGAATTAATTAAGGAGTGGTCGTCATGTAACGGGTGTGTGTAAGGGAACGGGCCATTTTTTCAAACATGCTAAAAAAGTTTAACCTTCTCCCTAACAGATGGTAAACAGTTGTGACCCTCCCAAAAGGTTCGAAGGAAACATTATGACCCTCGACCCCCCTGTGATAATGGTTAGTGAAAAACAAATCCGGACACCCATTTTAATCCCATATCACTATTTTAGTTGCAGACTATGACTTTGAAGATACAGATTTCTTTAAAGACTTCCGGGCTGTGAATTCAACAATGAGCCTTGATCAATCCGTCCGCAAAAGCAAGGCACATTCTTTGTTGTGGACCATGAAAGCTCAAACTGCTCCAAAACTGAAGCTCGCCCTTACAGTAAAAGAGGTGAAGCATTTAGCAATCAAGTTTTGGATCTACCGAGAAACTCCAGCCTCTCCCAACACCCGTATGACCCTGACCTTCAGAGATAAAAATACTGGTGATGCAACCCCTCCAGTGATCCTGTATCTTCACTTCAAAGGCTGGAGAGCAGTTTGGCTGAGTTTCAATATGTTTGAAGGCTGGCCACGACTCCCTGTTAACGATCTAGGAGAAATTGAATTTGGCTTTACATCAACCTTAGCAACTGATGAAAAGGTATACTTCGACCTTATAAGAGTTTTAACCGATCCTGTAGTGCACAGAGAAACGCGCGATCGAATTGTTCGAAACGAACGTCCCCTAAAAAAGGAACCATATGATGAAAGAGCCCATACACAGTTGGTGCTTAAATGGTCTGAACATCCAGTTCCGGCACCGGACCAAGAAGATGCTATGGATGTGGATAGAAAGATTGCTGACATCAAAGAAATCGAGAATCGTCTAGATGACTGGTTCGCCAACAGAACCAAAAGTCTACATGATAATGGGGTGAAGGGGAAGCCAACAGAGTTTGAAGCCATGAGGACTTCTCGATGGGCGGGAATGATAAAGAGCTTCTACGTTGCCACAACAAACTATGAAGATGACCTTACTTTTTTAACAAAGCAAGACAACATCAAGATCAAAATCACTGGTCCACCTTTGTTTGGGTACAGATCTGAATATGGACACCACAAGAAGCCCGGGGAGTACATGAAGTTTTGCTATGTATTTCAAAGAATCTTTTTTCCTCTTGCCATGGAGTATGGTCTGAAGAGTAGAAAGAAGGAGATTCATGACACCGCCCAAAAGGAGTGTTTTTTCCTTAAGTACAAAGGTGCCCCGCGAGACAAGGCAGTAGCCAGGATCGCCGGTCAACATCAAGTCATGAGAGAATACCTGGAAAAGAGTCTACCGGCAGCCGGAAATATTACTGACTGTAAGGACCAGGACATCCATGCTATCGAGGAAGGTATTAATAAACTCAACGACGAAAGGTGGCGAAGGATCAAACTGCTTTTAGATTATTTAGAGGATCAAGGCTGGGCAGATGGAAGTGCTCTTGGTGCGATAGATGCAGAGCTGTTACAAAGTGACACAACCTTCATTTTTGGTCTTTTTCTCATTCGACATAAGCTTAAACTAAATCCTGCTCAATACACAAGGTGGCTTAACACAGCAAAGTGGTATTCCAGATTCAACGATATTTACCGAAGAAAAGAGGAATACGAACTTGACGGAGAAAATGCAGACATTTGCCGGCATATCATGAGACAAAAACTCCATATAATTATAATGCAGCAACATACTACTGTAGAAGAAAAGCAGAATATAATCCGTGACATGAGATTTTACAAGACATGGGTAGAGAATGGTCTGAAAATAAACAAGGCCTTGGGTCCACTTATCAAACCGGATTATACCAGTTTTCACCATATGAGGTTCTACGGCGCCTCGTATGTTCTTGGTGCGCTTCACAACATCGCAATTGCAAGTTGTCATCTTGAAGGAACTTGGTATTCATTAAATAACGAGACAAAATTTAACTTGCGCAAGGCTTTGGGCGTCTTTAGGATCGTCGCCGTTAAGTATTCCACCCCGAATGGAATTTCAGGGAGATTTGCAAGCTACAAGAGGCAATCATTAATAAAGGAAATCCTTCCTGCACTTGCTTACATAAGTTACATTCCCCGCTACAGAGAACGAAGCCCCACGTTGTACAAGCCTCGGATGTTTTTACGACTCTGTGATCTCTCGGACGATTCGGTGCTTTCTTTTCTGAGATCAGGCGGTACTGCAGGGTTTAATTTCCATTCCATGGGATCTCTCGACATCATGCTATCAGTCAAGGAGATAGCATCTGAAGAACCAGAAAAATCTCCTACCGGTCATTGGACTTTAAGCTACGCGTGCATGAATGTCCATCGCCGCAAAAACTGGTCTGTTGTTGCAAATGGTTTTGGTAAATACGTCTGGAGCAACCCTCAGAGCTCGTATGGGTTCTTCCAGAGCCATGGCACTTTGCAGATTTCTAACAGCGAGGCAGCTTTGGACACTTATGACGTCGACTCAGGATGGAACTGGACAAACGTGCAAGGTGGAACCACGATCAATTTAAGTATTGATGAGATAAAAAGTAGAGCAAGAACTTATAATAAGGCTTCAATCGCGGGCGGAGTACGTCTCCGAGGGAATTCAAATGAGAAGCCACAGAACGGTGTCTTTGGAATGGAACTTCAAAACCCTCTTTACAAATCGCCACCACCAGCAGGAATGAAAGATTATTATTTTGTCTTCAAGAAATCATTTTTCTTCATGGATCATCTGATAGTGTGTATGGGATCGGATATCAAATTGAAGAGTTTATCCGGAAGTCCTATCAAACACCACGCCCAGACAACTCTCTTCCAGGACAAGCAAGTCGACACACTCGGTAACCAGAATATCAGTGTTGGAGGCAACATCCACAATCTCACCAACAACGTTAGTCTGATTCCACAATTTGCGAACGACCTTGACCTTAAAGACACTCATGGGAATACATACCGCGTGTATAACGTAGATAGCTCCCAGCTAAGAGTCGGCATCCAAAAGCAAATCTCTAGAGACACATATGACAACAAGGAGACGTATGGGAGGTACGCGAAGGCACTACTAAAGCACAAAGGTAAGGTGATCTGCGTCTCGATCCAGACTCGTGCCACGTCGCTGCAGTTGCACGAAATGGATAGTGGGTTGGTATCTAGGCACGCAAACCCCATAATCCGGTAATAGTGTAGTAACGCTAACTCTCACTCTCACTCACTCATGGCGGCCTCAGCCGAGCCACACGCTTGGAGGCCCAGTCCTCCCGATCCGCCAGTAGTAACACAATACCTGTAATAGTGCAGTAACGCAAAAACGCACGAACAGCTCCCACAGTATAATGGCTGATCGCATTTATAAACTGCACCGGAAGGTTTGAGGACCTCCCTTAAAAAGACCCCTTCCCCTGGAATTTCCACTCGTGAAACAGACCCCATACCCTGGAATGTCCACCCTTATGAGAAACGTTTGCCTAGACAACCCGATTATAATAGCATTAGATAATGTAATGGAATGGCGAGTGCTCTTTTAAGAACTTATTTTGCCAAAATTCGCGTCGCTCTTGGCGCGCGGCGTATGATTTATTAATCTCAGTGTGATTCTGCTTACTGTCTCCTTTGACTATTAGTAGTATACTGGGTATGTAAGTTGCATAAACTAAATTATGAACCAGTCACGTGCTGATATTCTCGATCAAAATGTGAAAATTAACTGTCGCTTCAGAGATCCAAAGAGTTGGATCGCGTCACAAAAAGTTATAAAAATTCTCAAAAGAGCTTCAAGATGTGTCGTTCATCCTCTCCTTCTAATTATCCCAATCAAATTTTCCGACTCGACGTTCCTTGTCTTCGTTAAAGGGCTGTGTCACGGTCATTTGAATAAATATGTAAATACAGGTCTAAATTTCTATATTTATCATTCCAAAAATCACTTATATCACTTGGTAATAGTAGGCACGTTTTAGCGGCAAGACTGCCGATTTACAAGTAAATTTTGGTGTAAATTCAAACTTTGAAAAATTGTCATCCTGACATGATTTCAAAAACTCATTGTTGCAATTCGTTTCCATCCGCTCTGTAATAGGTCCGTGAAGCCAACAATCATGATCGATTCGTAGTTAAAGGGCTATTTAACAAACCTAGACTAGTATTTTGACTATCCATCAGTTATTTGTATGTTTATTACATCACTAAAAGTGTGCTAAAATCGTGACACAACCCCTTTAAAGGTGACGTTAAAGACTTGTATGGCTTGATGGGCGGCTATTTTCAACGCTTATTTAAAACTTATCCCTAGATCCTCTACATATAAAATTAGCCAAAAGCAAGCTTTTCTCTTGGGAGACGATCCTTGGGGACGTCATTGTTTACATTCAGGAAATTTTTTAAACGCTGCATCTAGCTTAGAATATGAAACAAAAAGCTCAAATAAGTCCAATTTTTATTCTTAATTACGTCTTGACCTGTTTCTTTTTAATTTTTCAGGTTGGTTTAAGCTTTTCAAAATTGTGTGACATCTCTCTCTCTCTGGTGGTCTGCCATAAGGCAGGTCCGGATCCTATAGAAACCTACTCTCAGCCCGTCTCTTGACTCGCTCGTAGGAGCCCTCTTGCCGCTTAGCAAAATCCAGCATGCCACATCTTCTTCTACTCGAGCATTAGGACTAGCAAATCTCCGTGTTGGAGGGTGTGCCCGAGCCATGCTTTCTGTCTTCTTCGAACTGTATCAACCATCGATCTTTCCTTACTACTTCTTCATTGGAAACTTTGTCTGACCATAGGATGTTCAGAATCTTCCTCCGCAACCACATCTCACAACTCGCTAGTCTACTGATCTCATCCTTTCGCATTGCCCAGGTTTCTGCACCATAAAGTAGAGCGCTCCGGACTACCGTCTTAATGATCCTCTTCTTCAGCGGCAAGCTAAACGACTTGGTAAGGAGCTCTTTTCTCTTCGAGAACGCATCTTTTGCCCTCGCGATCCGCGACTTGATCTCTACGCCTCAATACCCATCTTGAGAAGGTATGCTGCCCAGGTAGCTCAATTGTTTCACTTGGTTCAGTATTTTACCATCAAGGCGGACCTCAAGTTCTTCCCCAGGCGTTTTCGAGATCTTCATCACATTGGTCTTCTTGACATTGATTTTCATGCCATACTCTCCAGCAGTCTCCTGCATCTTGTCCATCATGAGTTGAAGAACATGAGCAGAGCTGGCAACTGTTGCCTGGTCATCCGCGTATCGCACTGCCTTGATAGGTGTCCTCCCACTCTAATGCCTTCATCCAGCTGTCCTAGCGCTTCTCTTAACATAGCTTCAGAGTAGATATTGAACAGCAAGGGAGACAAGCAGCACCCCTGCCTGGTACCACGACCTATCACCGCAGGATTAGTCAAGCCGTCCTTCAGTCTGACTGTCGCCGTCTGGCCCATATATAGTGCTGCAATCAGCCTACGATCGCGCCAATTGATCTCAATTCTCTTAAGAATCTCTAGGAGTTTCACCCAGTCTACTCTGTCGAACGCTTTCTCGTAGTCCACGAAACACACATATATGTCCTGGTTATAGTCGATACACCTCTCACTGAGTAATCGCATAACTGCTATCGCCTCCGTGGTGCCCAACCCTTTCTGGAAACCAAACTGATCATTGCTGATAAATGCTTTTGCTGGTCAGAACTCGCAAAATGACCTTTGAAGCGTGCACAACCATGCTGATGGTTCTGTGTTCATCACATCTTGTTGTTTGAGGTCTTTTCTCGATGCGTACTAAAACCGACTTTATCCAGTCTTCCTGCCAGAGTCCGTTGTTATACATAGTGCAGCATAGCTCCACAAATGCCTTGAGCCCTTCCGCCCCCAGTACCTTCCACATTTCTGCTGGGATTCCGTCAGCTCCTTCTGATTTCCCGTTGGTTAGATGATCGATCGCCCGCAAGATTTCCTCCTGCAGAATATCAGGACCACGGCTGTCTTCGTCAACCGATTCCTCCAGCTCTAAGGGCAGCTCACCTGGTTTCTCTCTACTCGCGTATAAGTCCTCTATATATTCCTTCCATCTATAGCTGATATCATTTGTTTCTGTCAGCAGGACTCCATCCTTACTGAGCACACTATCCTGTTTCTTCCCCCCGCGATTATCCTTGAAGAGCTCTTTCACCTTTGCGTACACCAAGTCAGTTCGGCCAATTCTTTCCAGATCTTCCAGCTCATTGCATTGGTCTTCCCACCAGCTGACACGAGCATTGTCCGTTACTCTTCGGAGCTCATTGTTCAGTTTCCTGTACATCTCTCTTCCGTGCTGCGTGTTAACGTTCTTCCATTTCCTCCATCTTATCCAGCATCTGCTCGGTGACCCAAGGTTTCTTCGCCTTTCTCCGTGTCTCGTAACCGATATTATCCTCTCCACTCTTCAATACAACGCTTTTAAGCAGGTTCCACCTATTCTCCACGGTGTTCACCCCGTTGGCTACAATGAGCTCGTTCCCATCTTTCACATATATATCTACATCCTCTGCAAACTTTTCACGGTTGTCCTTTTTAAGGTTCTCCCCCGGGGAGGGGACTCGCTTAGTTGATTTTCCCTCGTAATTTTGTCGCGTATTTTTTACAAGGGACAATACGTCTGAAATTCAGGCTACCAACAAGTGCGATTTGCTTGATTTGCTAGAACGGACCTCTAACAGGTACCTATCTGGAAAAAATACACGTTTCCGAATTTGACCCCCTAAAAGGTATCAGAGGCCTGATTTTAAACCCTAAAAGGTACGACGAGCACCCCCGCCCAAAAAATATGGGAGTCCCCCCCCCGGGGGGGTTCTCCCTGTTCCACTTCTTGATCCTTTAATGCCAACAATTCTCTTTAAAGGGAGGCTGTCACGCAACTGCGCAGCTGTTCTGCGCATCTCAAAACAAAGAAATGTCGTCCCGTAACGATGGCAAGCGAAGGCTGAAAACCACGAAAACAATCCGTTTTGATCTGGCTATTTCTCGATCCATCCGACCAAATGTTTACGTTTTACATATTCTTCAATAGTTTTCTGATAGGATGGTCTAAATAGTTTTGTTCAGTGATCGTTCCTGGAGCATGCGCGTATCGTGACAGCCTCCCTTTAATATTAGTTTGGATTGCATCACATTGTGGCCAAACGCTCATTAGCTTATATGTTTCCTCTAAATTGAACATTGCACCACGCGCTTAGAATTCAAGATATCAGCTGGAAAATTTCCAATTATGTTTCATTCACAGTCCTCTATTGATATTCAGAACGTATCAATTTATAGCTCCCTCTAACGGTCTGATTGTAAGCATTGCTTATGCTAATGAGCTCAAATTGTAAACAAAGGATCCTCTTATAGTGGGAGCACAGAGAATTTCTGAGAAACCCATCTATGGGAAAAGCATAATTTCCCAAGGCACACGCATGGGAAGTGTTCGCAATTCACATGAATAGCCATGGGAAATCCAAACACTTCCCATTCTTCTACCATGGGAATTCAGCTTTTCCCATGGATGGGTTTCTTCAGAAATTCCCTGTGGAAGGGGAGGGGGAGGGATGCAGGCTTGTCCAGAGGACTTTTTACGCTATTGGAGTAAAAAAGTCATGTATGCTCTGTATTTCTTAGCAGATGCTTGATAATTGCTGGATTCTGCAGGTTCAAGACACATGGCGCGAGCACATGCGCCTATTTTCCATGGACAGCCATGGATTTCTCATAGTTCTACCATGAGAAAATCAGCTTTATTTATGCTTTCATTTGTTACAGAATTTAACGGGTCCAGTTATCTGTACGCCATCTTGGTTGAAGGAGGAGATACTAGTCTTCTTGACAAGTTTGAGGTTAAACAGAAAGACAATGTTGCTCACGTGGTGCAGTTCAAAGATCTGCCTACATATGGGGCGGTAACGACCGGTTATACCGTATTCAAGGCAAACGGGTACGATTTACATGACGTTTATCCATAGAAAGTATTAAATAGTAAAAGCAAACTTAAGCGTTGAAAACTGCTGACGTTTCGAAGGAAATAACGCCTTCATTATTTAAGAAACAAAACATTTTTCTGTGCCTTCATAGAGTTTTGAAAACCGAGGCGATGTTTGTGAGAATTCGAGAGACCATGAAGCACGAGGCGAAGTCGAGTGATGATCTGATGATGATGATCTGACTCGAGAATTCTCCCAAACAAAAACCGAGGTTTTCAAAACTCTATGTAGGCACAGAAAAATGTTTTTTTTTAATAAAATAATTTCTAAAGCGAGAACAATAATCATAAGTGAGAGAAGAAGTTTCAATACCGCACCTGCCGAAAGAAATTCATTTTTATAAACTAATAACGCTAACTTTTTGCTGAGGGTACACACGTTTCTTCGGTGGGTTTGATACTTGCTTATATATTATTGATTATATATTCGGTTAAATTTGGTTTAAATGATAAAAAATAGCGCCCAACCATTGTCATGGAAATGACAGAAAATAGATCGAGCTAATTATATACTAAAGCCGGGGAAATACGAGGCGCAAAATCCCTCAACTTGTCGCGCAACATTGTTGTGTTGCAAGTCTAATGTTTGTTGCTCGTTTTTCATCAAATTCACAACTTGTCGCGCAACATTTTGTTTTGATGATCACACATGCGAGACCAAGGCGGATATGGCCCCTTAGCACTCCATTTCTATTGACCAACCAACTTGAATCGTAGGCAAAATGTTGCGCGACAAGTTGTGTGTTTGATGAAAAACGAGCAACAAAGCCAGAATTTGTGTCTCAAAGTAGACCCGCGCTCTACTTCGCGCAACAAGTTTTCACAACCTGCAACAAATGTTTTTGTTGCGCGACAAGTTGTGGCGCGCGATGAAAAACGCGCAACATCGATCATCAACTTGCAACGCAACAATGTTGCGCGACAAGTTGAGGGATTTTGTGCCTCGTATTTCCCCGGCTTAACGCAAAAACAAAACAAAACAATCGAGAATGACTAAACAAAGACCTTAGCACGAATACTATCAGTCTGCACGTTTAGACTGGGGTTATGATGTTTTATGAACAACAACTCATTACTTATCAAAATTTGGTTCAGTTCTTTTTTTGTTTCACTGTATGTCTAAGGTATTTGGTTTGCAGGGTGTTCCAAGGCGGGCCCATCAAGAATGCTTCAGCACCGTGCATAATCATGACCGAACAGACAGGGGCCTATGGGACCGGTTCTCTTCATATCGCCCTCAGTAATCCCGCCTTCAACATGGTGGACGACCCGACCAAGATCAACAAAACAATTTGTAGTCTACCTGGCAAAAGAACAAACCCTCCCAATACCCCCTATGATGTCGGCCGCTACTTGATGTACTGCACAGAAAGCGACCTATCATCGGTTCAAGTAAGCCTCCACCAGCCTGTGCTATTCCAAGAAGCTATCAATGTTTGGGTTGATGACGTCAAAGTGGAAGGTTCTGAGAAAAGCGATTACGTCACCGTTGATAGCACAGGGATGCAAGTCACGTTTAAAGGGTTGAGAAACGGCTTTACTATGGAAGCCAAATTCAATATTTAGGAACATCTGGAACGGTTGCATTAGGCTGCGGCCGGTCCCTTCTTGTTCTTGACCATATTTGTTTTAAAAAATCGTTATTACTGCGGCGGTTCTCATAACTATACAGCAAATTCACCAAACTCGTAATCAGTCGCTTTGTGGTTTTCTTGGCGCGCGAGGCGTGTGGTGCATGTGGGGCATAGATCTTCACATAAACCTTTGCGCCACTGTCAAATAACGCAATCGGTAACAGCCAGTAACGCAGAGGCGAAATAGAAAGAAAGAAACACTCTAACAGCTGGGTGCGAGGAAACCATCTTTTAGGGGGTAAATGTAAAGGGAAAAAGTCGTTTGGGAGCAGATAATTTAGAGAAGTATGGTGTTAAAAGAGAATAAAAGAAAGTTCTTGTCATACTATGTGTTATCCGATTCGAACGTGATTGCGCGTACATATAGTTGCATCTTTCGCAGTAGTCGCGAACAAACTTCGACTGCTATGACAGCTGCACATACCGGTTTCCATTATGGTTTATAGCGGAGCTCCAGCGCGGGCCGAAGGCCCGCGCTAGCGGAGCACCATACCTAAGAGAAAAACGCATAGTATACTATCGAGTTGATTTTTGAACGTCACGGGCAATATGGATCTTTTTAATGACGTCGTTGATGACGTAAGGGCACGTGACTTCGGTATAGAGTTCCTCTTATGGTCTTTGAAAGTTTGTCCAAGTTTGGCTTCTATAGAAGCTACCCTTCGGGAGATATGATTTTTTCTTTATTTTTCTGGTATTAAACCTATAGCGTACGCCGTCCGTCCGTCGTCCGTCCGTCGTCCGTCCGTCCGTGTACACATGGGAACCCTGTGGTATACAAATAAAAAATTATATCTCCTCAAGGGAACATGCTAAGACAACCATACTTGGGATATTTTGTCTATGCCACAAGGGGGGTACTGCAACCCGGACACGTGATGTGACGTCATCGATGACGTCATCAGTGATTGAAAAATTAATATCTCGTGAAGGGAAGACTCTAAGACAACCAAACTTTGGTAGTGTAGTCTAGGTCACCAGGTGAGCAAAATGAAGTGGTCACGTGATATGACGTCATCGATGACGTCATCTATGCTTCAAAAATGAATATCTCATGAAGGAAAGACTCTAAAACAACCAAACTTGGGTAGTGTAGTGTAGGTCACCAGATGAGCGAAATGAAGTGGTCACGTGGTGTGACGTCATCGATGACGTCATCTATGCTTGAAAAATAAATATCTCGCGAAGGGAAGACTCTATAACAACCAAACTTGGGTAGTGTAGTCTAGGCCACCAGATGAGCGAAATGAGGTGGTCACGTGATCTGACGTCATCGATGACGTCACCTATGCTTGAAAAATTAATATCTCGTGAAGGGAAGCCTCTAAAACAACCAAACTTTGGAAGTGTAGTCTAGGTCACCAGGTGAGCGAAATGAGGTGGTCACGTGATGTGACGTCATCGATGACGTCATCTATGCTTGAAAAATCAATATCTCGTGAAGGGAAGCCTCTAAAACAACCAAACTTTGGTAGTGTAGTCTAGGTCACCAGGTAAGCGAAATGAAGTGGCCACGTGATTTGACGTCATCGATGACGTCATCTATGCTTAAAAATGAATATCTCATGAAAGGAAGACTCTAAAACAACCAAACTTGGGTAGTGTAGTCTAGGTCACCTGATGAGCGAAATGAAGTGGTCACGTGATGTGACGTCATCGATGACGTCATCTATGCTTGAAAAATCAATATCTCGCGAAGGGAAGACTCTAAAACAACCAAACTTTGGTAGTGTAGTCTAGGCCACCAGATGAGCGAAATGAGGTGGTCACGTGATGTGACATCAGCGATGACGTCATCTAGGCTTGAAAATTCAATATCTCGTGAAGGGAAGACTCTAAAACAAAGATATAAACCATGTACACATGGGAATCCCTTTCATTCACATAGAAAATTTTATAACCAGGAGCTCCGCTTTTAGCCAGTGGCTAAATCTATATATTATTATAAATCGTAGTAGACGCAACCAAATTGATGGTCCAGGTTTCCATTTGCCGTTTCCATTTGCAGTAGCCGTGAATTTCCAGTTTCCGCTGTCGCAGAGATAGAACACGGGCGATTCGTGCAACACGAGATGCAGCAGTCACAAGTCGCAGCGTGTTGGTGCAGAAGTCGCGAACGCCGCAGGTGTCCATTGCAGCAGTCGTAACTGTCGCAGAACAACTTTGTTCATGAAAAGTGCGACTCGTGGCTCGCTGCAACTATATGGAAACCGGCATTAGGAACACACTATTATTTATCGCGGAGGGCCGGGGAGGCCCACCTTTTGAAAACAAACCACAATTGTGACTCGCTACTTTCTTTTCGGGTTTGTGAACTTCGTTTTGCAATGAAGAGTCAGGATTAATACTTAGAGAATGTTATTCATGGCCTTGGTTTGTGTAAATGTGTAATTTCGACTTGGCACGCGCTCTGGGAAGCAAGGTAGTGTGTACGTTTGTTCAAACTTGAATGAAAATTTTCCTCAGCTTTAAGCTTTCGAATTAGAATTATGATTGCACATTCCTGTATGTGATCTTTAACAGAACCATCTATGTAGGTCTGGATGTCTATGGTGCTTTCGGCTGTGCGAATTAACTGAGTTCTTTTTTAGTTTCTGTTGGAGATTTCAACATGGCGGCATTGGCGGCTTTGTCCCTCGCTTAAGAAATCGCTTGAATTAGAACTTAGCCCAAGGTGAATCTTTCCCAACAAAACACGCCCACTGTCGAGATTTCCACTTTCTCTTCAGGTTTGTGAACTTCGTTTTGTGGCACAGCTTCAGGGCTAAGCGGAGTGAGTGCGGACACGATTTGACTTACGGTATTAATACATATCATTATAGATTAGCAAAAAATGACATCACAAAGAGAATGGTACTCAAGAAGCTAACAATTCTATAATTCCGTTTGTTTAGCTGGATTCACTTCAAACTTGGAAATAACTAACCAATACCTCAAACTTCCATATGCTAATTAGTGTTTCCTTGGCAACAAGCTTGGCTGTAGAAGTGATTCCTGAAAAAATAGGTAAAATCTGTGAATGATTCCCTAAGTTATGAAAGTCTTCGAAACCTCCTGACTTGTTTGTCATATCACACCGGCTCAGCTGTCGATTTCAATCGGCCACTTAGCGCCCGCGATATGGTCAGCAGGATCTCAAATAAATACTGTAATGGAACAGGAAGTTCTCGTGCCTGTGCCATATTTGGGCACCATGCCCGTATTTGTAATTATGCCTGTCATGTCAGTGCGCCATGTGTGTTCAGAAAATCAGTTCTACAGAGCAGCGTGTCAGATTAGTTGTTTATTGCGGGGGCCGTTTAATTGTCCCCATTTCGGGGTATTCGGGTTGTAATAAGAACGGAGAGCTCGGTCCGTTACAATTGGTGGCAGCTAATGGGATGTTTTTGTGAAGAAACCTGCTGTTTTTGAGTTTTTCTGCCGTTTTCATTCACACGCGAGTGTTGTGTGTTGTTCGCCGCGTGGGAGTCAAGTTGGCAGGAAGGGTTGAAAATGACACGGAAAGACGATTAGATCACTTCAATTACGGTAGTAGTATTTAGAGTGGATATACGCCACCAATTTATACGCCACCAATTATACGCCACCATTTATACGCCACCAATTTATACGCCACCAATTTATACGCCACCAATTTATACGCCACCAATTTATACGCCACCAATTTATACGCCACCAATTTATACGCCACCACTTTCTTATCTATAAAAGCTGTTGTGTGAGCGATGTAAGGTATTCAGTTGGCAGAGGTTGTAGAGTAATGAAGTGTTTTTGTGATTACGAAGCAAAGCAAGTAGGAGACGTGTACAAGTGTGGTTGTCGTTTGGATTATTCGAAGAAGGTGATTGGTTGTCATTTTTACTTTACGGAATCGGACGCTAAAGCTGTACGAGAAGCTATTCCTGAAGGCACATCGTTCCAACGTGTGACCACGACTTGATTTGTCGCGTTGGTGTCGGGAAAAGAGACTGGAACGAAGGTCGTGTGTATTTTGCTTGTGACGTCCGTGCTCCAAATCCCAAGTGTGATTCGTTTCTTTGGGCTGAAGAACCCAAGAAGAAGCGCCAGAAAGTATGGAACCCGAAGCAAAAAAGTTAGATGATGATGAGCAAGCGGATATGGATGTGTTGGATTCTTATTCGATCATGGAACTGTTGGACGAATTTGTAGTATCCATGATATGGGAAGGAATGCATCGTAAAAGGAATGTGGACTGTGAAGGATGTAAAGTAGACCATCCCAGTCAGAATCGTCATCAGTGTTTGAGGTTGAACGGGGACGATCTATGGCCAGAGTATTACAATGTGGTTCGTGATATGTTTCGCAATTCCATGGAGAAAGTCTGGGAAGGAGTGCAAAAGTTGTCGGCTGGCATTAAAGTTACGATTCAAGAAAATTGGCGTCGCTACATCAAAGGCGAATTGGAATTCCTTGGCGAAATGAAAGCAAAGGGCCTGTTTAGCGAGTTGTTTTCTCCTCACACTGCTGCTATTGCGAAAGCAGCCGAGGAGACATGTATTGAAGTGTTTAATAAGGACGATTAAGAACATTTGAACATTTTATTAAGTATAAGTTGTAATACAAAGGAGTATTAATAAAAGTGTTCTTCTCAAATGGTGTTGTTTTTTATCGACGTAATAGGCGATTAAACATAGTAGAGAGTCGTTCATGTCGATGGCGACGACGACGAGGAGGATAATCATAATTCATGAATAATGCTTGATATGCAGGTATGGTGAATACAATGTCAAAAGTAATAATTCCACTGTCATCAATGTCAAAAGCAATCGCTCCATTATCTATAAAAAGAAATAAAAAAGTTTACATAGGTACAATTCTGATACCCCATTTGGTCATTGGTTCTGCCTCTGTATAGATAGTCCCATGTCGTAGACGTCGATTTGTCACGGGATTATGACATCAGTCACTTTATAATAATGTCGTTGATATTGCCCATCATTACGGTGTACACGAAAGGAGATGGTGTTATCGCCATAGATTAAAATCCCATCGTCACGAAATCTTTCCCTCAGTATACTAGAGGAAAATGTATACCATACACTTCTTTTTCCTATGCGTAGCAGATTTAAAAGATACGGGCAGCTTCTCATTTGTGAAGGAATAAAATTGAAGAGTTCATCAAGATCATTATTTGATCGATCATCCAGTATAAATGGTGGCGGTTCATCATCATCATCATCATCATCCGTAGGAATATAATCAGTAGTATCATCATCCGTAGCATTCCTACCTACGGAGAAAACAGAGTTCATCAGATGCCATCATATGTGATTGACCATTCGGATTCTGGTAGTACATCTGTATAGAGGACAGTCCCTGCTGGACATGCAGTTACCACTGGGATTTTGACATTAATCACTTTTAAAAAATATCGCGGCCATCGTCTACCATCGAGGTATACAGGTAACGAGATGACGTATTTGTCGTTGTATATTTCGACTCCATCCTCACGAAATCTATTCAACAGTTCCCCTGCTGAAAATTGTGCCCACAATCCTCTTGTACCCATTTGTAGCAGACCGGTTAGATAGGAGCTGGTTCTCAATTCTTCACGAGATAAACTGAATAACCTGCAAAACAAATGTCTTTAAAGAAAGCTTTTTCCCACAGGCAATAAAACTATGGAATGGTCTGCCTGTTGGCGCCATAACTCAGCCCACTATTGACAGTTTCCTAGCTAGCCTATACTGACCACATATATTATTTATTTATGTATTTATTTTTCTTCCTCTTAGTTGTATGATTGTTATTTTATACCTTCACGTCATGGTTATGCCTTTGTGAAGTATAGTATTAAACGTAAACGTAAACGAATAGGTCATAGCTACGTCTTCGATGACTATCATCAAGTAAAAATTGTGTAGGTTCGATAGGTTCGAATGAAGGCATGGAGGAATGGATTTCAGCCAATCAGAATGCGTCCTTAACGCACCAATCAAATTACAGGGATTTCGATCCGATGATGTCATCCCACTATTATAAAAGGCGTGAGCTCAGTTTGAGATCACAGTCGTCCTCTGCTCGTCGTGTAGGAAGAAGAAGAAGAAGATGTCGGGAGCAAGTGAAGAGGATGATGTAGAAGATGCACTTCGAATATTGAAGAAAATGATAGAAGAAGAAGAAGAAGAAGAAGTAATGGCGGCGAAAGAACAACAACAACAACAAGAAACATCTCTTGGAGATTTGTTAGAAGGAGAACAGAGAGAATTGTATGATTTGATCGAGGAACTACAACCTACTTGGATGGAACAATTTGAGTTGGGAGAATTCATTGACCAATCACCACCACCACCACCACCACCGTCACCAGAGCTTCCTACTAATGAGTTCCTCGATTAGATTCTACAAGAGGATGGTGACGTCGATATGGCACAAAGTGTTGAAGAGCTCTTTGAGCAGCATTTGAATGACCAACCACCACAGCCGTCGTCACCACAAGTGGAAGTAGTAGAGGAAGGATTTGTTGATGATTTTATCGCGTGGATGATGCAAGATGATGCTGATATGACAAAAAGGTTTGAAGAGCTATACCAACAGTATTCGGATATGACGGCCCATAGACCACAAACACCAGGGCCATCACCACCACCGTCGCCACCCCAAGATGTTGACAATCAACCACTGCCATCACCACCACCACTACCATCACAGCCAATACCGTCACCACCACCACCGCCGTCACCACAAGATGTTGACAATCAAATTGGAAGAGGTGTCAAGCGCACCCATGATGAGCAAGAGCAGGAGGAGGAAGAGAATGATTATGATGGTATTTCGTACCAATTGAATGAAGTCCACAGTCGTCATTCGCGTAAGATGAAAACCGATTGTACTGATTATGATTTAAACATCAATCTTCCTTTACGGTCAACTGTCCAAGAAGCCATGCAAGATGTAGAACGTGTTCTTGACAAAGTGCTAGAAGAAACGCTCAAAGGTGTACCTAACAAGGACTTTGCTCGCGTGACGTTTAATGCTCCAGCTTTGAAGAATCCCATATCGTTACCGTTTATCCTACGGGAACAGTTGACACCGCAAAGGATTATGGGCCAGATTGAAACCGTTGTGCAATCTAACGAGGAATTTGTTCTCCATGGACAGTTTCAGTTGCACGTGATACGAGCACGTAGACCCCGTGGTGGTCATGGCGGATATGATGATGATATACATTCCCCAAAAGTGATGACAGCTAATTTTTGGACCTAAATGACCTCTAATTTTTGTCATTCGTTGAAAAAAAGTCCAAATTGGACCTCTTTTGGGATTCAGAGTTTAAAAATCGGATTTTAGCTGATGCGACACGAATGCCGGCCTTGTTTTTGAAACTCGAGTGTTCCGCGCATTTTTGTATTTAGTCCCTTTAGCAGCAAAGAGACCTCAAACACGTTTCATAGTAAGGAACTGTTCAGGTGTGAAAGTGAACGAATTGGTCAACAATAGGAACACAGGGTTCCTATTTGAGTAATCAGGAACTACCTGTTCCTTTTCAATACGTTCCTTTTTACTCGATTTGTTCCTTTTAAAAGTGAAATGGAACAAACGTTCCGTATTGATTTCTGTGAAAAGGGAATTCGGACCAAATGTTCCTAGTTTCTTGCAGTGAAAGGGAACACCTGTTCCGATAACTTCACTTTTTGTTCCCCTATTGCCCAAATTAGTTCCTGACGGTCCTAAAAAGGAACAATCACTCTTGGCATTGTTCCTTTTCATTGAAAGTTCCTTTTCTACTAAATGTGAACTTTAGTTCCTATGTGAGAAAAGCACGGATTTCAGCATAACTGAGGGTCGAGTGATTGCAGAATTAAGTGTAGTGCAAACATCACAGGCTGATAATGTTAGTGTGCTCGGGCAGCAGATGTTACAAGCAAAACAAGGTAAGTTGGCTTTACTACTTATAAACAACCAACACACCCAGGCTTGTTTGTCTGTTCATGAGAGCATGCGCAAGCCTGTCGTCTTGCCCTTTTGTTAAAGTGGACTTGCCTGAACTTGTTCGATTGTTTGAAGCTCAAACAAAAGGACAAGTTTGGGCAAAGCTTATGCCCAGACAGTTCTGATTGGCTTGTAAAATGTGTTACTCTCTAGGGAGCAAATGTGAATATAAGGTAAGCCCGTTCGAGTTTTCACGCATTTCCAGTCTTGGTCTCGGCGAAGGATGAGCAAGAGCGAAGAAGTGGTCAACTGGTCAAAATTCCCAAATGCTTCGCCTAAGCCAAAAAGGCTTCACTTAGAAGAAGATGAAACAGACGGCCATTTCTACTGCCCAGTTCAAGATTGTAAACACGATGGATTCTCCACCCAGCGAGGATGCAGGAAACACGTTAAGAAAAAGCATCGGTGGTTTTATTATTTCGATGAAAAGCCCAACTGCAAAGCTGTCCAGGAGATCGAGCCAACTGGTAAACAAGAACCTCCTGAAAACACTGTGCGCAATTCGAAAACCATTCCTTCATTTGATATTTCCAGTGATATTGCAAAGCAACTGAACTCCTGGCTGACTGGCACAGGAGGAGGGTGCAAAAGCAAGCGCCAAGCCAAGCAAATAGTTAGCAGGTGTTTAAAGTTTCTTAAGTTTTGCTGCGAAGACGAAGAGGAATTGACATTTGACATAATAGACTTTGGTTTGTGCTCTCCTAATCTTCTTTTCAAATTTGTTGACATGCTACAGGACGAATGGAAGCTTGGCCATGCAGGACGACTGAGTTACATCGACGCAATTGGAGAAATGGCGGACTTCCGAAAGGTAAATGGCGCGTCAAAATCGGTGATAAGCAGCCTTTATACGACAGAGGTCTACTTGAAAAAGGAGCGCAGAACAGTTTCTAAAATGATGCGCATTCAGTGGAATGGTGACCTCGACATAGAGTCGTTAGAGGCCAAAGGGCATTGGGCGACATTAGAAGAGCTCTTGGAAGCGGTTGGGCGTTACTTGCCGCGCTACGAAAACGTGCTTAAAATGTGCAAAGAAAAGCCACGCGCAGCATCGCCTCTGGATTTATCATTCGCTACTAAATTCCTCGCGCTGTATTTGTTTATCAAGGTGAAAGGCTCTCGGCCAATGACCTATCAGTACTTGACGGTCGAAATGGTTAAAAGCGCAAAGAACAACGGTGGATATATCGACCAGAAAATGTTCAAAACTGCTGGTAAATACGGCTTTGACTCGCTGTTTCTGACAGACACAAGCATGCAAGTCCTAGATGGTTTTATCGCTCACATTCGTCCTTTGCTAAAGCCCAGTTGCGATTATGTATTGGTAACAAGAAATGGTGGTCAGCACAGCAAACTTGGGGAGTCCATGAGCAAGTTGGTCTTTGACGCAACCGGCAAATACGTCCATCCTACGCGTTATCGGCAAATAGTAGAGACTGCAAGCTCGTTAAAACTAGGCAGTTCTGCGCAAAGCACCATCTCAGAAGACCAAAAGCACACTTCTGTGGTTGCCAGGGTACACTACCAGAAGCAAAGATCGCGCGACGTCGCAACGAAAGCGCACACGTTTCTGAAGGAATTGCAAGGTGACAAGGGATCAGAACTTGAAAAAGATGTTCGCGCGCGGCTTTCAGACAAGTCTACGTCCTCGCAAGAGCGCGAAGACAAGAAAACGAGCAGTTCTTCTAGTGACGAAGTGTAAACAATTAAGGAAGCCCCGCCGCCCGCACGTCCTGCTGGTAAACCACAGCTGAAGGTAAAAGGGCATAGCTCGCTAAGAAGAAAAAGTTTACCGTTTACTCCCGAGGAAGACAAATACCTAAAAGCTGGACTAAAAAGGTACGGATTTGGACAGTGGAAAGCTATTCTCAGAGACTCCGAGTTTTGTTTCGAAAAGGGAAGGACATCCAACTCCTTGCTGTGTCGGGCAGCGCGAAGATATCCTAACTACAACAAAAGATAAAACGTAAAACGCTGCTTTTTTGTCGGCCAATCATAGTACATGCTTTGATCAGAGAGCATTGTGGGATATATTGCGCAGCTATAAATCCGTTTGCCACTTTCATTGCTAGACAAACAGACTCTGAAAATGGACAGCTTAGTGGACAAACATCCAGAGCTCGCTTTGCAAGATATCAAGTTCGCTGGTGAATTTCTACAAGGGATTTGTGCACTCAATTTTCCAAAAAGTGCGTCTTTTCTGGCAGAAAGTCTGCTCTGGCGACACCTTAACAGAACCAAGGACAGGAAAAGGTCAACTCTAAGGGAACTCATATTGGCATGTTTATTCATAGCTATAAAACTGGAGAGCGGTGACTTTGACAGAAATAACTTATTTATGGACATGATCTCTTCACCGGTATCAAGAGAAGACATCATAGAAGAAGAGTTGAAAGTACTCGAATCAGTTAACTGGAGGCCCTTGGGTCATTTCGACATAATAGGTCTTTAGACAATGTCCAGCAAAGACACTAGCTTATCTTTGCTCTTTGATAATCAGGTTAATAGCATTTATTATTGTCAATTGTAGATCAATACTTTTATCGTAAATATGCTGAACTGCTTGTGAAAAGTAAACTATAAATAATCTCGAACTTTAACGGTTGTCATGGTAACAGAACATCGATGCGTTATTAAACAACTTGATTTTATTAACTAGTCGATAAACCCTTGAATTCTCGTTATTACAATGCTTTAGGAAAATTGAGGAAAGACAGACTTTGACAGGCTCATAACATTTATTATTATCAATACCCCACGATGTAGATCAATATTTTTATCGAAAAATGTGCTGTGAAACTGCTTGTGAATCTTGAGCGGTTGTCATGGTAACAGAGCATCGATACGTTATTAAACTTACGCGATAAGCAACAATAATATTTATTTGGTTGTCATGGTAACGGTGTCCTTTCGTGTGGACTATTCAATGTGCTACTTTAACAAATGTCGATTTTCAAATAGCTAGTGATTTTAGTACCATGATATTGATTTTGGTTGTCATGGCAATGGCAAAGCTAAACATCCTCGGAGAGGGCGTGATCGATTGACTGTCCTTTTTTTTTGCTCGCACGAAAGTCCGTCGGTATTGGAGCATAGGCAATCAATCGAGCGCGCCCCTCTTTACTTTTAATTTTACTTTTATTCGTATACAATTCTAGCACAAATTGTCAAACTTAGAGAAGCTCTCTTCAATCAAAACTGTCTACATAAAGTATTCGTGTTTAAGTAAGCAGAATTTATTTTTGTGAGAAAAATCTTGTGAGCTTTGATTGTCCTTTGAGGGGCGTTTCTTTCGGCTTTCCACGAGGTCTGCCGCCCTTCGACGCGCTCTGGTTGGGTACAGGCAACCCTCCCCACATCCGTGGTGACGAGTAGTCTTCGAGGGGCGCACGAGTCTCCTTTCTCCTTTTAGGTGTGGGCCCTTGTGTGGCAAACGATGGCGTTTTCGGCACACGTTGTACCAGTGGTGGCGAGCGTGGTGGGGCGATCAAACCATCATCTGTCAGTATCGTCATGTCGTACTCTTGGCCTGGCTTGGGTGTCCACGACGGTGTTGGCGGGCATGGTGTCATGAATATGCCGTCGTCGCTGTCTAGTCCTCCTTCTTCCTCTCCATTGTCGACTGCACTCAGCCAAATACGAGAATACACGTCAGTGACATCGCGAGCTTGTGCTTTTGCGATTATGCCGAGTCTTACCAGCGTGCGTTTTCTTTCGTCTACTCCCAATTTGCCGGATGTGCCACCCTTCTCATGATACATGCGCAACTTGTTTTGGATAATCTCGATTCGGCATCGTAAAGCCATTCTTATCTCTTCGTCCTCGGTCTCCTCCATTTGGCTTGGTAGACTGCTAAGTTCTCTCTCTTGTTCAATCAGCCACGGATTTTCGAAGGCTTGAGTGGTCTTTTCAATGTCCATCAGATGCTTCTCTTCCAACTCTTTTCTCTCTTCTCCCTGACCATCCTCTGCCTCCTTTCTTCTATATAGTCGGGTAATGGCTGAAAGGGCTCCTTGATCGCGTCCATCGCCTCCTCTTCGTCAGCAAGTCCAAGAGCCACCAACTCGTTGCGGTTGGAGTCTACTATTTCCCTTAAATAACCTTGCTCTCTTTGAACGGCAGCGTCAGCTAGAGTTTTCATTTTGGCAAAAAGGCGACCACGAAAGCTATTGGGACGCTGTTGTTGCTGCGCTCGGCCAATTGTTTCAAGGCGACTTTCTGCAGTCGACCGCTGGCTGAGTTCATCAGAATCGCTTTCGTTTTGCTGGTAGCTCGAGAGAATTGCTTCTGTGCAGAGTTCATCTTCGCTGTCCGCTTTCTCATCAAGGTTGAAAGACATGATTTCCAACTTTTCCTGCTCTGTCAATGATGCAGAAGGTCCTTCGTTCTCTATAACATACATTGAATATAGGTTAGCAAAACTAAAAGAATAGTCTTTGAAATGGAGTTGTGCGGACATTATTACCGTAATTAAAGGGTACAGGAGCGACACCGGTCTTGTACTTTTTGGCTTGCTCCATTGCGTAGACGATGCACGGCACTGGGTGGCTCTTGATCCAGCCATGGGCGTCTGTGTTCACAGAATTCAGGCTCTGAAAGCGATAAACGTTCAGTCTTGCAGCCATGGCCGGCTTGTCTATTTCTCTAAATTCAAGCTCACTTTGGCACGCAATGACCATAGGGCATCTGTGGAAGTAAAAAAACGAAATATGTCAATCTATCAAAAGAACCTAAAGTTCAACAGTGGGACTCTGTTTTACCTATTGATAAATCCCTTTGCTGTGTCAAATTTCTTGTCATGTGCCGTCCAGCCTCCTTGGGTTATCAACTTCCAATCATCTATATCCATCATGGCAGAATACGCTTCGTCTATAATTATTACTTCTGTGTCACCGTTAATCATCGCTTTATTGAAAGCTCTTTGTTTGGTAACTGTCGCCACTCGCGCCTCGTTCGCCACGCCTAGAACAGCGGCCAGAAGACTTGTCTTTCCACTATTGGCCTCTCCTACTAAACAAGGCACCTGTTCAAAGATTAGAACAGCATTATTGTTAGATTAAAACAACATGTTTGTTGTAGCGATCGCAACGCCTAGCAAATTCCCGTACCACGAGCGTTAGTAGTTTAATCCAACATCACAGTCAATAGCTACAATTGGATAACACAAAATGTAATTTCATCACCTTTTGCTTGTGTTTTTTCCCTTGAAAGTTGAAAAGGCCAAGGAAGTCTTCACAGAATTTTCCAATTTCCTCTTCGCTTAAACTATTCTCCAGTATTTCGCGAAAGAACTTGCTGTCTTCTTCACAACTTCGATCGTAGTGAAAAAACGCCCTTGGGGTTATTAAGCCAATTTCAGACTTGTCAATGGGTCTTTCCACGAATTGTCTCTGAGACAATGACAGGCACCACCCGTCCTTCACTTCTATTAGGTCGTGGTTAATACGAATCTGTCTTATGAGCTCACTTGAGGGGTTGGAGAGCCGCTCGTTCACCTTTTTCCCATATTTAACAAGACGGTCTTTAAATGCTTCGTTCCCTTCTAGGAGGCCAAGAAACTCCTTTATTTCCCCTCTATGGTGGAATGTATACCGGGAACGCGGATGTTTTCTGTACAGCATTCCTCGGCCAACTGCATAATTCATCTTTCTCATGACGCGCTAAAATAAAACAGAATTTTTTTTAAATTAGTCTAAAGCGAAACGCGCTTCCTAATGCATGTCGGTTACATACCTCTATGTCATTAATCAGTTGCGTGCAAGCGTCTGATGTCAACGACCTAGGGACGATTTTGTCGTTTTCGCATTTCTCGTCATCTTCAGAAGCGCCGATTACGTCGACAACTAGGCCTTTCTTGATCATTTCACGTACTGCCTTTCCTGTCACGCTTGAGTAGCTGGTCTTTACAACCACAAAGCGAAGGATGTTTTCCTCGGCTTCCCTTTCTACACTGTCCAAGAACTCGATGTCCAGATCCACTTCTCTGATACTATTATTGAAGCATGCGCGAAAGGATTTGCTTACAATGCTCCTGATATAACTAGAGTTATGATCTTTAAGGGTTTGCCAAAGTTGAGCTCTTAACATTTTCCCCGTTGCTACTTTAGACATGGAGGTGAGAAGCTTTGTTGTGATATCAACGTCGCACTTGAGCATGCTTCTGTGCAGGTTGACTAGTGATATGGGCGCACCGTTTCGAGATTCAAAGGCGATCCAATAGAACAGAGCTGGTAGGCGTTTCTGGCTTTCACTTTGAGAGGGCACTTGTTGTTCGTCTTCGTCTTCATGGTCTTCTTCGCTATTGTCAGTGGCTTTCTTTCCCGTTTTTACTTTGGTGTCATGGCATGATATAGATGAAAAGTAAAACACGACATCGTCGAGCTGCTCTATTGCCCCATCGCACTCGGCACGCTTTTCGCAGATTTTATTCCACGCGTCTGTTTCGTCATCGTCTTGGACTTGCCAGATGCACTTTAGCCACACAGCACACAGTTTTCCCTCCACTAACGGTAACAAATATGATTCTGCAGCTTGTTTTATTTTTCCACTGTTCAGTTGTCTCGCCGGATGACGAGCAGTCGACACCTAAAAGACCCGAATGCAATTTGACAATATAGTTGATATTCGCGGGCGTAAATACGTTTTTGGCCCGACTCGGGGCCATTTTAGCCCGTGCCGCAGGCGCCCATGAACATCAACTTTATTACCATTATAATTACCTTATAATAGGGCATTCAATGACTAAATCAAATACACTTGAGGGATATTATCCGCTCAGCGATAATCTCCATTTCAGGGCGCAGATATGCCGCAATAAAGGTTTGTTTTTGTTACAGCTAAAATAGTTGCATCGTGTATAAGATTTGACTGGCGGAATAGCAAAGCCAAAAACAAATCGATGTTTTGGAAACGCGGGTAGCGAAGCAGCGATTTTAGCTGTAATTGATCACTAGTCCAAATTATAGAACAAGTAAGGCTGAAGAACTTACCGAAGCCATCGATCCTCTGAGTGGAAGAAGATTGAGATCTTGCTTGTTCGACTGCTTCTAACAACTGATTTTACATGAATAACGCTGGGCCTTATGTAACTAGTGGTCGGAATTCCAAAGAGGTTTCACAAGGGTTACGTAATCCATGGTTATGTAATCAATTGTTGGGTATGACAAGTGATAATGAGTTCCAAGATGTTTACGAAAAAAGCATGCAAACAAAGTGCACGAAAAAAGGCCCAGAGTAAACAGTTTGTCTCAACAACAACAATTCCCTTAAACACTGGAAGTCAATTTTCCGTGAATCCTCAGTTTCCGTCCCTTCCATCTTAAGCTGAGACGATTTCAAACACCAAAACATGACATCCCAATGGATCTGGCAGTACATTGCAAATAAATTTCTCTTGACTCAGTGGCGGATAAGAGGGATTTCACGGAACCACGGATTCTGAACTTCCAGTACGTTTGAGAAGTAATATATTAGTATATTAAGTAATATATATTATTAATATATTATATATTATTAATATATTATAATTAAATTGCATTTTATATTACTTCCCTTAAACACTGGAAGTCCATTTTCCGTGAATCCGCAGTTTCCGTTCCTTCCGTCTTAAGCTGAGACGATTTCAAACACCAAAACATGACATCTCAATGGATCTGGCAGTACATTGCAATAAATTTCCCTTGACTCAGTGGCGGATAAGAGGGATTCCACGGAACCACGGATTCTGAACTTCCAGTTTGTTTGAGAAGTAATATATTAGTATATTATTAATATATTATTAATATATAATAATTAAATTACATAATATATTGATATTACTTCCCTTTAACACTGGAAGTCCATTTTCCGTGAATCCGTAGTTTCCGTCCCTTCCGTCTTAAGCTGAGACGATTTCAAACACCAAAACATGACATCTCAATGGATCTGGCAGTACATTGCAATAAATTTCCCTTGACTCAGTGGCGGATAAGAGGGATTCCACGGAACCACGGATTCTGAACTTCCAGTTTGTTTGAGAAGTAATATATTAGTATATTATTAATATATTATTAATATATAATAATTAAATTACATAATATATTGATATTACTTCCCTTTAACACTGGAAGTCCATTTTCCGTGAATCCGTAGTTTCCGTCCCTTCCGTCTTAAGCTGAGACGATTTCAAACACCAAAACATGACATCTCAATGGATCTGGCAGTACATTGCAATAAATTTCCCTTGACTCAGTGGCGGATAAGAGGGATTTAACGGAACCACGGATATGAACTTACAGTTTCGTTGAGAAGTAATTATTACTGTAGGACATTCTCGTAACTTTTCCTCAGAGAACGCTCGTTTTACTCGAAGTGCCCAAATAGCTCTACTGCGCATGATTGTGATTTTAGTTATTTTAGATATTTCCATTGAACAAGATTTAGGAACATGGTTCCCTTTGACAGCGTTCCTGTTTTTAAGTGATATAAGCTTAAGAATCACCACACAGCCAGGAAATAGTGTCTTCCTTTGATCCCAAAACACGCCCAAGCATTAGAGCAGGATTCACTCTATCTACAAAAGCAGTTTTACTGGATCAGAACAAAGTCGGAACATTTTTTGGGCCTTCAAAAGAAAAGGAACTGAATTTTTGGGGAATGGTGATGATGATTACTATACTACTGATGACGATGACGATGATGATGATGATGATGATGATGACGATGACCATCAAGCTGGTGAGAAGAAGAAAAGCACTCTAAGAAGAATAAGAGGACCTTGGATTGTGCGGATGCGGAGACATGGGCAAAGATGAAGAGATCTATAGTTCAAGTACGTAATCAGGATAATCTTTGTGCTGCACGTGCGATCGCGATTGGAATCGCCTTCCATACCGGAACAACACAGGAGTATAAGAACATGTATAAACAGTGGTCAAGAGACAGAGATAATGGTACTCAACGTAAAAGAGCGAAAGAGTTGCACCAACAAGCTGGCGTCCCTGAAGGAGAGTGCGGTATTGAAGAACTGAAAAAGTTCCAAACGTATTTGGCTCCACAAGGGATTAAGCTCTACCTCGTGTCCAGAGAATATATGTATGGTATTATTTGGCAAGGTACTTTGGAGGAGGAGCCTAAATATCATTTGTACTTGTGCCTTGAAGGAACCCATTACCATTTCATCACTAAAATGCCAGGTCTCCTGGGTAAAAGCTACTTCTGTATCAAATGTAACAAGGGCCACTCAAATCAAGGCAAGCACAAATGCAATATCCGATGTAGTGCTTGTGGTGAAAAGAACTGTTCTCCTCAGAGTGTCGATGATGATGATGCCAAACGATGGAACTGGCAACATTGTCCCGACTGTAACCGTTACTTCCGCATCCAGCAATGTTTTGACAACCATCGTCGCGTGAAAAAGCATGGTCCCGCGAATAATCAGAAGGAATGGTCGCAGTGTCAGAAGATACACAAGTGTGAAGAATGTCTTACGAGGTTTGATGTCTTAGACAAGAGACGGCAAGGCAAACCTCACAAGTGTGGTGAATACGTGTGTCACGTCTGCAAAAAGATGGTCGACAAGGATCACTTATGTTATGTTCCCGTAGGAGCAGCAGCAGTGACAGGACGGAAGAAGAAGAACGAGGAGGAGGAGGATCAATTGCGGCTCATCATCTTTGATTTTGAGGCTCAACCCCTGGGTACGCAACATCGGGTCAATTTTGTGGGTGTCCAGAAACTGTGTGAGGACTGTCGTGATCTTCCCTTAGACTCACATCCAACTTGTGCGGATTGCGTAAACGTGGTTTCCAGGGGAACAAGCTCTGGACGAGTTTTGTCAATGGTTGTTTGGTGGAAGCAATGCAGGATACACGTGTTTGGCACACAACTTTAAAGGGTACGATTCCTATCCTATCTTGGAGTACTTGTTCAAGAATGCATTAAGGCCTACTGTTATTTTTAATGGAGGAAAGATCATGATGCTCGACTCCCAGATCTCAAGATCAGTATGAAGTGCACGTTGAATTACCTCCAGATGGCATTGCGTCAACTTCCCAAAGCTATGGGATTTGATCAAGAGGTTCGCAAGGTGACTTTCCACATTTCTTCAACACCCCAGAGAACCAAGCGTACGTGGGACCTATGCCTGACGCTCACGATCCAATCGAATGCCTTGATGTTCTTCGTACTGTTCCACGTACCGGACCTTGTCTTCTTCCGTCTCGCACCAAGTTGGCCATCCTGAAGCTTCTTGCTTGTACTTGAGAAACGTCTTGATGTACTCTTCGAACAAGCGTTCCCATTGAGCCCAGTGCCACACCTCATACACTTTCATCACTTTATACCCTTTCTCCAGAGCTTTGAACAGTTCCACGTGCGTCCACGTCCCGGTAAAAGCGCGTTCTTCTTCAGTGTGCGTGCATGGATGATCTTGGTTCTCTTCTTGAGCACAGGTGTAACACAAGGGAAACATCAGCTTGTAGTTGATGCGTACGGGTAGCACTGGGAAGTAAACATCCTTGGGTGGAAGGACACGTACTTTCATCAATCCGCGATACAGGTGCAGGTCTTGTTGGATCTCATCGTTCACCAGAACTTCTGGATGTCCCACAGAGTACTCACACGTGACATTCACGTACGGATACAACGACGTGAAATCGTAATAGTGGAGTTGTTCGTCATCCTTGGCTTCGCATCGTAAACGGATCGCATTGGTACGTCCACCAAAGAAACTGTCCCGGGGTTCCAAGGGCTTGCACTTCTCCACGTCACCACCATCGCTTGTATTCTAGGAGTTGCTGTCAGTTCACGATCAAACTCACATTCCCACACTTCCACGAGGTGGTAACCAGCCCGAGTAATAAAGGTGCGCACGTTGCACGTGTCATGGTAGAGATCACCCATAGTAGTGCCAGAGAAAGGATTCCTCATGTCCTTCGTGTAGCACTTGGGACAACCGTGATAGAGACATCCATGGTATTGGTACACGGTATGAGTACTCTCGGCATACCCGTCGACCTTGTACCGTCCCACCTTGAATTCCCCTTCGCTCGTGCCAGCGTGACGAATGTGCACTCCATCAGTGATGTGCCTGTACTCGAGCCACTGCAATGCTTTGAGCGAGTGCACGTCGCGTCCACGGTATCCTTGAGCAGGAATCACAGCAACGGTGTTGGCCTTGAGAATTTGTTGTACAACCACACTTGTACACGTCTCCTACTTGCTTTGCTTCGTAATCACAAAAACACTTCATTACTCTACAACCTCTACAAACTGAATACCTCACATCGCTCACACACCAGCTTTTATAGATAAAGTTGTAGTGTATAAATTGGTAGTGTATAAAGTTGTAGTGTATAAGTTGTAGTGTATAAGTTGTAGTGTATAAGTTGTAGTGTATAAAGTTGTAGTGTATAAAGTTGTAGTGTATAAAGTTGTAGTGTATAAAGTTGTAGTGTATAAAGTTGTAGTGTATAAAGTTGTAGTGTATATCCCGATTATATACTACTTTGGATGTCCATTCTTGTTGACGAGCCATTTGAAGCCAAAAGATTATACGATTTTGCTTGGCGAAGTGTTTCTTGCCGATTTTGTATCGGTAGGATGTCTTCATGGTTTATCTTGTCATCGATGCATCAAGAACGTTGTGTCAAAGCTTGAGGTCCTGCGTATGGAGAGAGTGAACGTGGAAGAAGAGAAAACATTGTTCATGGGTCAAGCAAAGAAATGGCATGCTCAGGAGATGTATTATGGGGATCGTACGTTGTACCTGTTCCGTTTAGCGGATTACGTGGCGCGATGGGTTCTACGTCAAGGTGAAGCAGCTGAGACAGAGTACTGTAAGAGAGTGAGAAAAGTTAAGGAGGAAGAAGAGGAGGTGAAGAAGAGATTAAGGACATTCCTTTTGTGGCAGCGGATTTGTGGAAAGAAGTGGTGAAGTTAGCCAAGACAGCGGTGTGTTACGTCGAGGATGAATTGGCGGTATGACTGTGGAACACGTTGATGGTGATAGAAATGAGAAGACGTACGAGATCCTTGAAGTTGGAGAACAGTTTCAAAGCATGCTTGGAAGTGCATCCGAAGCGATGGCGATACGGGAGCGTCTTAAACTGTAAGAGTCACATCAAAACCAGATGCGTAAATACAATCAGAGTTGGACGAAGAGTGGCGAGACTGTGATGATTCAGTTGGTGACAGGGATCTTTTACGAGGTGTGTGATCATTTGGCGCATCCCTTATGGAGAGAAGCGTACCAGAAACGTCACGGTACTAATCCAGACTTGAGCTCATGGCTCACCTACTTTAAGGGAGATGACAAAATGTGTATTTGTGGGATGACTTCTCACCGGAGCTCCTACAGCAACTGCAAAAGGCTATAGCTCCACGTATGATTGTACCAGGCCTGCTGAAAGAGTTACATCGATTGGGTTGTCGTGTTATACGTAATACCATCTCAATTCGTCGCGCCGGTATGGACACGTTAACAGCGTTGATATCCCAAGGGCATAACATGCTTCGTGTCAAGATGGAGGAATGGTACAAGATGGCCTGTATAAGACACGAGAAGGAGGAGGAAAAGGTGAAAATACCGCTGACCAACCCTGAGAAAGAGGACGTCGAGGGAATGGATGATCGTAGAGTGTATCTAGCTACGTTATCACGTGTGATCTTCGCCAAAGCACATGCAGGCTTTTCCTTCGTGGGTGGGTTTACACCGTCATCACCTCCATCCTTTGGTGGATTTGCAACATCACCGATCGACAAAAAGAAAGTGGAATGGAGTAAAGTGACCAAGGAGAACTGGGGACGATACTTGTGCGAAGCTATGAAGGAAGTGGTCTACGTGTACGATGATGTAGCAGGGGGATGGGGTAAGGGGTATACCATTCAATCGCTGCTTATAACCCTGTTTTCAGCCACACCCCAGTACCAGCATCTGATCGTGGATACGCGCAAGGTGTTTGACAGTTAGTATACAGATCCACGCAAGGCGTATCTCATGCGCAGGGATGGTACCTTCTGGAAGAACTTGTACACTCACGATGGACACCTCGTGGACAAAGAGTGGAGTAAATACATCTATCCTGTTGGGATGGACTTTCGAAGACGTCCTATTGATGGACTCTTTTGAGGGGATACCCACCCATCTCCCCCACATATTTTTTATAGCGGGTTTACCACCGAGGAAACAGAGGAGACCCTTTAAACATGGATCCACCAATCAGAGTACAGTATTTTGATGACGTCATTCAGAAAGTGTATATAAAAGAGTGCGCTGAAGCCGATCATCTTCACTTTCGCAAAAGCTCTCGACACGTTACAAGAAGAAGAAGAAGAAGATATTTTATGGACAGTTTCTTAACGTCGCTTGCAAAAGCATTCGGGACAGCACTTGGGACAACTCTAGGTATTGGCCTAGGGTGTACAATTCTATTCTCGCAAGCAGCGCCTACTGCACAGCCAATTCAAGATGAAGAATTTTCCAGTCTATTTTCGCAAGCAGCGGAATTAATTAATAATGATGACCACAGCCTACCCAACAGCATGGAAAGCAAAGAATCACCATTGCTTTGACTGTGCCGTAGATACATTGATGGACATCAAAGCCATTATTGACTTTGATGGTTATTACGTCAAGAAAGAATTTTGGTGCAAGGAGGCAGGAATTATCTTTGATGACGAGGCTATCAAGGGACAGCACTTTACGTTTCCGATCAAATTTAAAGAACTAAAAGATGCAAAGGACTTTGCAGGTGCCAAGAAAGCTTATATGATACACAGGCTTCGATTTGACTTCACGTGGAAGCATTCGTTGCCCTACACGGAACTGGATCAAGTGGTACAAGACTGGTACAAGAAAGACCTTAAGTCAAATGGTACTATCGCGTACAAGGTGGATGTCATGAGAAGCGATTGCTGGACAGACTCAATATTCCCAATGTCAATTTGGAGGATTATGGGTGCCCCAAATTTGATGTTCTTTTCAATCAATATGCTCAAGAGGATGATATGAACTTTTATATGTCATCTACAAGTTGTGGTTTTCACGTATTTCTACCCTTTGCAAGCGCTGTCCATTGCCCACGTGTTGAAGTGGCCGTATTCTGGAAATGGCTGAAACAAATACGCTACAAGGTGTAAGAACTCTTTTATTAATAATACAAGGACATTACTGTTATAAACTTCTTGTAATAATAAAAGTTATTGAGAGCATAACATTGTCTCTTTTAGTTAAAACGGTTGCCATTCTCGGAGGGGTCGAGGCTTTCTCCTTGGTACACTAACGGAACGTCTTCGTGGTGTCCCGGATGGTGGTGTAGGTAAACGCTTTGTTTTTGGAGTAGCAGGTGTCTTGGAAGGAGGAGTAGGTAGAACCAAATCCTCTTCTTCAATGTCATCATCATCATCTTCTTGTTGCTGCTGTTTCATCCTTTTTAGTAAAGATAATGGGCTTTTGTCTTTTACTTGTCTTGTTAGCCGGTTGTAACGTTGTAAAATTTGATCGTAACGTTGTACTTTGACATCAGGAGGAAGTGAAGTGTCATTCAAGATGGCTTGCATTTCTCCATCCAGTCGTGCCAGTACACGGTATTGGGGTGCCGTTTCCACTTTTTGCTTGGTACGCAGCATGTTTACTAAATAATCAGGAACCATAGCCATACGATGAGCTCCACCTTTTGCTGTTGTTGACATGATGACGTCTTGAAAGCAACTGACGTAAATGTCTTGTTTAACAACACTTTATATTTTAGAGATGAGCTTGTTGGCAATTTTCGGTAGAAATATCGATGCCAATCCACCAAGAAGAGCAGGTAATAAAAATCCTCCTCGTTGACGCACCAACATGGCTTTCCGGCTTTGCTGGAGAGTTTCCGATCGCCAACTTGCGTAACTGATGCTTGTGTTTCTTCAGTTGTTGTATCCGGGCTAATGACATCGGTACGTTGCCACGCAACAGGTTCATAGCCACTTCACTCAGCGAGTTGATTTGATCAGGAGTAGCATTGACAATGAGTCGTTGGCGTGTCTTCCCTCTGGTACGATGCAAGAGCCGGAGAAAATCTGCGTTCCTTCTCAGTCGCTGAGACATGATGAACTGATGATGATCCACTTAGACACGGGTATTTATGCACTACGAACAAGGCGTTGATCTCACGAGGCTCTCTCAGCTCTTGCCATGGTGAATGGTTGTACCCAAATGACGTGATTCTGGATTGTCTCCTTCTTTTTATAGCTTTCCATTAGTGTAGACGTACATGGGAAATTCTTTAGGAAGAATATGAGATCGTAAACGACATTGTTCTGGTGTCATTGGATGAAAATCCAACATGAGGTAACCATGAGGTTCTTCGGTGGCTTGATGAAAGGCATCCATCACGTAAGGAACACGTCCAGGAAACGCTTGTTGAGCTAACATCTGTACGCCTAAACGATCTCTTGGATTCTTGAACAACACGATGTAATGCGTGTTGAGTGAAATGGTACGTGCGTGCTTATTGGGTGGAAACAAGTTCTGTGTTAAAAACAACGTGGTGATGTTGTGATGATGGGATTCCTGTGTAAACACGCGTACCACACGATCCATTTGATCCATTAAATCGTCCATCACCAAGAGGCCTGGAGTATCGTGAGGACCAAACAAGTCGGTGACGTTGTCTGGGAGTCCTTGATGGAAGGTGACACCCAGGTTCCGTTGAATAGACGTAAACAACGGTTGCCATTCGCCGTAACAATACACAATTTTTCGAAATTGTTTGTTGAATGCAAGAGCGACTTGTTGAAGCAATTGGTGTGTAAACGTGGTTTTACCCGATTGACTTGGTCCCACCACCAAAATGCTACATGGACAACGAAAACGACGATCGTCCATGCTGCCTACATCTACACCTTACTATATACCCAACAACAACAACATTTGGTGATGAAACATCTTTTATTATAACTTTTAACATGCGTAACAAAGAGCGCTGAACAAGAGCGCATTGACGACTACGCTTAGGATTACAAGGTACTTGTCGTCGTTGTAAAACTCGATCACGCACAAAGGTGCGAACATTCTGATCGTTCCATTGTAAATTTGGTGTAAACATAGCAGCTACTGTTCCATGACGTTTGCCACGTACACGGTTCCACAAGAAGAACAAACAATGTTGTCCACATACGTCAGAATCCATGGCTTGAATCCTACGAGTGTTGTGCACGAGTTGTGGACGTAACTTGCAAAAGTTCGTAATGGCTTGACCATACACTTGTGGAGGAAATCCAAAACTGTCCCAGAATTCACACGTCTCGGGTGTAAAGTACACGGCTAACCAATGAGATCCTGGACGATCGCTTGGATCCACGTTCATGATGTAGGCTTGATTGGGAAATGGTACTTTGGTCGGTAGCAAATCTGATGGAAACACGCCACCAAACACAGGATTTAACTTGGGATCGTTGTGTACGAGCAGTTCTAACTGATCCGTGTTCATCCTTGAATGTCGTAAATCACTTGACCTAATTGGTCCACTTCAATGGTGTTGTTGAACTCGCCGTAGACGACAATGGTGTTCACCTGATCGGTGGCACTCCCAAATGTCAGGTACAGGTCAACGTTGCCTTTATATTGAGGTTGGAAGTACCCTGACGAGGCATTGCCTGCTGGTGTAAAGTCGTAGGCAAACAATGCATAACCAGCCTTGAACTCGTCGAACGTAAGGTTGAGTCCTTGTCCTCGGTAGGTACCACACACGTTATCGAACAACATGTGGTACAAATCTATATCCTTGTCATCAGCGGTAGACAGTGTTCCATAGGGGGTCTCTTGTCCATCCACGGTTACTTTGATTGTCGACAAATCAAACTTTTGGAAATTGAATGGATTCTTCCCTTTGTCGCCATTGTAGGCAGCATTCTCAACCATCCCTAAAATCATACGCTTAGGAACGAGTCCCTGGAACAAGTCTCCTTCATAATGGGTCAAGGACCCATTACCAATTTGCCGGGTCTTCACAATGGCTGACGTCACAGGGTACTTGGCTGTACGTGCATTCGATCCTGTCATGAGTTCACGTTGGTTTAACTTGACGCTAGGGGCTGGAGTCACGTGATACATACGTAGGATAAAGTCCTCGATGACGATCTTTTCGGTACCTAACTCCGACATCAGACAGAAGGCTGTATCATGCATATCAAACTTGATTTTCATCTCGGTGTTGTCCAGAAGGTAACGTCCTGAGTGAAAGAGATCACAAAACAAGGGGCCTTCCATGCAGAATTTTTGTCCAGTTTTAGTACGAGCTGCACGTTCCTTGAGTCCAGGATTCTTATTACCGGCTGTAGCGGCATGATCAACTTGGTCCATGGATCCACTGTCTTTTTTCCACATGGCACATTCCAGATACGATTCTTGAGCTTCTTTAGGATAATTCAACAACGTCTCGATGAAGGCACGATACGCATACGTGTCGGTTTGCAAGGTGACGGCTTGATCGTTCAGTTTCACAGTCACTTGTTGGATCATCGAATGAAGAAAGTTGTTGACAGGTCCCACTTTAACGCTTGCGGCAATTGCTGTATCATCAGCTTTGGTGATCTTGGCCACGACACGGAAATGAGTCTTTTTCAAATCAATCACTGTAGGACCCCTACGAATGATGAACTGATAATACTTGGCTCCTTTGTCCGTGGGTGAATACTCAACGTATCGGCCTGATGTCACAGCCACATCTGTTGGTGGTACCGTAAACAAGTCCATGCCTGGATTGGCAGCAGCAAGTGAAGCAGAATGAACACTCATGTTGACGATGAGGAGCTCTTGACAGTAGTTGAGGTAATGTCCAACTGATTAGAAGGCATGAATGTCCAAGTCTTTTATAACTGTTTTCAATCGAAAATGTCCTTGGTATGACGACGACGACGTTTAGCCATGGTCTTAGGTTGACGACGACGACGTTTCAGACGGGCACCACCCATTTGTGGTATACCTCGTGTAGCGAGTTCCGCTTGTTTTCGTATACCTTTTGTAGCGAGTTCCCAAGAAGGCAAGTGAGGAACAAAGTCTCTTCCCAGGGAACTTAATACACCGCCGACACCACCTATACCAAATCCCATCTGTACTGGCACAGGGTACCCATGGAAAACTCCATTTCCTTCTTGTAGATAACGTGGAAAATAGGTAAAGGGTCCTTTTCCTGTTTGTGATTTAGACGGTAGAGCAGCAAGAGCACCACGAGCCATATTCAACATATCGTTGTACCACACCATATCTTCTTCTTCTAGGCAAATCGCACACGACGCAAATGTAGTGTTACCTGTACGGCGCCTGCTTGAAATGACACGGTTTCGCCTGTGTCGTCAGTTATATGGATACGGATCTTGTTGATGATTTGAGTACGTAGTGGCAAGTAGTAGGGATTGGTTGTCATTTTTACTTTACGGCATCGGACGCTAAAGCTGTACGAGAAGCTATTCCTGAAGGCACATCGCTGAGTGTGTTTCCAACGTGTGACCACGACTTGATTTGTCGCGTTGGTGGCGGGAAAAGAGACTGGAACGAAGGTCGTGTGTATTTTGCTTGTGACGTCCGTGCTCCAAATCCCAAGTGTGATTCGTTTATTTGGGCTGAAGAACCCAAGAAGAAGCGCCAGAAAGTATGGAACCCGAAGCAAAAAAGTTAGATGATGATGAGCAAGAGGATATGGATGTGTTGGATTCTTATTCGATCATGGAACTGTTGGACGAGTTTGTAGTATCCATGATATGGGAAGGAATGCATCGTAAAAGGAATGTGGACTGTGAAGGATGTAAAGTAGATCATCCCAGTCAGAATCGTCATCAGTGTTTGAGGTTGAACGGGGACGATCTATGGCCAGAGTATTACAATGTGGTACGTGATATGTTTCGCAATTCCATGGAGAAGGTCTGGGAAGGAGTGCAAAAGTTGTCGGCTGGCATTAAAGTCACGATTCAAGAGAACTGGCGTCGCTACATCGAAGGCGAATTGGAATTCCTTGGCGAAATGAAAGCAAAGGACCTGTTTAGCGAGTTGTTTTCTCCTCACACTACTGCTATTGCGAAAGCAGCCGAGGAGACATGTGTTGAAGTGTTTAATAAGGACGATTAAGAACATTTGAACATTTTATTAAGTATAAGTTGTAATACAAGGAGTATTAATAAAAAAGTGTTCTTCTCAAATGGTGTTGTTGTTTTATCGACGTAATAGGCGATTAAACATAGTAGAGAATCGTTCATGTCGATGGCGACGACGACGAGGAGGATAATCATAATTCATGAATAATGCTTGAGATGCAGGTATGGTGAATACAATGTCAAAAGTAATGATTCCACTGATTCTCATTTGTGAAGGAATAAAATTGAAGAGTTCATCAAGATCATTATTTGATCGATCATCCAGTATAAATGGTGGAGGTTCATCATCAAGATCATCATCATCATCCGTAGGAATATAATCAGTAGTATCATCATCCGTAGCATTCCTACCTACGGAGAAAAACAGAGTTCATCAGATGGCATCATATGTGATTAACCATTCGGATTCTGGTAGTACATCTATATAGATGACAGTCCGTGCTGTACGTGCAGTTACCACTGGGATTTTGACATGAGTCAATTTCGTGGCCATCGTCTACCATCGAGGTATACAGGTAACGAGATGCCTTATTTGTCGTGGTATATTTCAACTCCATCCACACGAAATCCCTCCTCACGAAATCTATTCAACAGTTCCCCAGCTGAAAATTGTGCCCACAATCCTCTTGTTCCCATTTGCAGCAGACCGGTTAGATAGGAGCTGGTTCTCAATTCTTCACGAGATAAACTGAATAGGTCATAGCTACGTCTTCGATGAATATCATCAAGTAAAAATTGTGTAGGTTCGATAGGTTCGAATGAAGGCATGGAGGAATGGATTGGAACGGCGGAGGGGTGCTGCTCGTCATCATCCTCATCATCTGTAGCATTCCTACCTTCGAACGGCGACGAGGGAGGTGATGGTGGTTGCGTTGGTGGATCTCCTCTTCGGCGCTGTATACGTCTACAATGAGGGCATGTGGTTTCATGTTGTTGTCGTTGATGCCATTGTGTCAAGCATCGTAGATGACATTGCTTATGACAGCATTCCATAACTTCGAGTTTGTTGTCGCCATCTTTTTCTTCTTCTCCTTTTTTTGCTAAACAAATAACACAACAAAGTTCTGAAGCTTCTTCCTTGTTGTCACTCATGATCTTCGCGTGTCGACGTCAGATCCAGAACTGAACTGAATTCGTCAAATTTCTCCTTTATATACTTTTTTGGATGATGTCATTGGATCGAAATCCACCAATCAGAAGGCTAGAATTTGGATTTCAACCAATCAGATTGCGTGCTTAACGCACCAATCAAATTACAGGGATTTCGAGTTCCAAAGGTCAGGGTCCAAAGTCCAAAGGTCAATTTATTAGCGGATCGAAATCCACCAATCACATTTGAGTATTTTGATGCGGACGTCCGAGGAAACAGGATCAAGGTCATCGAAGGTCATCAGAGTCCAAAGGTCAATTTACAAGCGGATCGAAATCCACCATCAGAAGGCTAGAATTTGGATTTCAACCAATCAGAATGCGTGCTTAACGCACCAATCAAATTACAGGGATTTCGATCCGATGACGTCATCCCACTATTATAAAAGGCGTGAGCTCAGTTTGAGATCACAGTCGTCCTCTGCTCGTCGTGATAGGAAGAAGAAGAAAGATGTCGGGATCAAGTGAAGAGGATGATGTAGAAGATGCACTTCGAATATTTAAGAAAATGCTAGAAGAAGATGAAGAAGAAGAAGTAATGGCGGCGAGAGAAGAACAACACAAGAAACATCTCTGGGGGATTTGTTAGAAGGAGAACAGAGAGAATTGTATGATTTAATCGAGGAACTACAACCTACTTGGATGGAACAATTTGAGTTGGGAGAATTCATTGATCAATCACAGACACCACCACCACCACCACCGTCACCAGAGCTTCCTACTAACGAGTTCCTCGATTGGATTCTACAAGAGGATGGTGACGTCGATATGGCACAAAGTGTTGAAGAGCTCTTTGAGCAGCATTTGAATGACCAACCACCACAGCCGTCGTCACCACAAGTGGAAGTAGTAGAGGAAGGATTTGTTGATGATTTTATCGCGTGGATGATGCAAGACGATGTTGATATGACAAAAAGTTTTGAAGAGCTATATCAACAGTATTCGGATATGACGGCCCATAGCCCACAAACACCAGTGCCATCACCACCACCACCGTCACCACCCCAAGATGTTGACAATCAACCACTGCCATCACCACCACTACCGTCACCACCACCACCGCCGTCACCACAAGATGTTGACAATCAAATTGGAAGAGGTGTCAAACGCACCCATGATGAGCAAGAGGAGGAGGAGGAGGAGGAGGAGAGGAGGAGGAAGAGAAGGAAGAGAATGATGGTATTTCGTACCAATTCAATGAAGTCCACAGTCGGCATTCGCGTAAGATGAAAACCGATTGTACTGATTATGATTTAAACATTAATCTTCCTTTACGGTCAACGTCCAAGAGGCCATGCAAGATGTGGAGCGTGTTCTTGACAGTGTGCTAGAAGAAACGCTCAAAGGTGTACCTAACAAGGACTTTGCTCGCGTGACCTTGAATGCTCCAGCTCTGAAGAATCCCATATCGTTACCGTTTATGCTACGGGAACAGTTGACACCGCAAAGGATTATGGGACAGATTGAAACCATTGTACAATCTAACGAGGAATTTGTTATCAATGGACAGTTTCAGTTGCACGTGATACGAGCACGTACACCCCGTGGTGGTCATGGTGGATATGATGATGATGATGATACTACTGATGATGGTGTTGATGATGATGATGGTGATGACGATGATGTCCCAGCTGGTGAGAAGAAGAAAAAGCACTCTAACAAGAATAGGAAAACCTTGGATTGTGCGGATGCGGAGACATGGGCAAAGATGAAGAGATCTATAGTTCGAGTACGTAATCAGGATAATCTTTGTGCTGCACGTGCGATCGCGATTGGAATCGCCTTCCATACCGGAACAACACAGGAGTATAAGAACATGTATCAACAGTGGTCAGGAAACAGAGATAATGGTACACAACGTAAAAGAGCGAAAGAGTTGCACCAACAAGCTGGCGTCCCTGAAGGTGCGTGTGGTATTGAAGAACTGAAAAAGTTCCAAGCGTATTTGGCTCCACAAGGGTTTAAGCTCTACCTCGTGTCCAGAGAACATATGTATGGTATTATTTGGCAAGGTGCTTTGGAGGAGGAGGAGCCTAAATATCATTTGTACTCGTGCCTTGAAGGAAACCCATTACCATTTCATCACTAAAATGAAAGGTCTCCTGGGAAGAAACAACTTCTGTATCAAATGTAACAGGGGCTACTCAAATCCAGCCACGCACAAATGCAATAACCTATGTCGTGCTTGTGGTGAAAAGAACTGTTCTCCTCCGAGTCCACCAGATGATGGTACCAAACGATGGAACTGGCAACATTGTACCGACTGTAACCGTTACTTCCGCACCCAACAATGTTTTGACAACCATCGTCGCGTGAAAAAGCATGGCCCCGCGAATAATCGTAAGGAATGGTCCCAGTGTCAAAAGATACACAAGTGTGAAGAATGTCTTACGAGGTTTGATGTCTTAGACAAGAAGCGGCAAGGCAAACCTCACAAGTGTGGTGAATACGTGTGTCACGTCTGCAAAAAGATGGTCGACAAGGATCACTTATGTTATGTTCCCGTAGGAGCAGCAGCAGTGACAGGACGGAAGAAGAACGATGAGGAGGAGGATCAATTGCGGCTCATCATCTTTGATTTTGAGGCTCAACCCCTCGGTACGCAACATCGGGTCAATTTTGTGGGTGTGCAGAAACTGTGTGAGGTCTGTCGTGATCTTCCCTTAGACTCACATCCTACTTGTGACACTTGCGGATTGCGTAAACGTGGTTTCCAGGGGGAACAAGCTCTGGACGAGTTTTGTCAATGGTTGTTTGGTGGAAGCAATGCAGGATACACGTGTTTGGCACACAACTTTAAAGGGTACGATTCCTATCCTATCTTGGAGTACTTGTTCAAGAATGCATTAAGGCCTACTGTTATTTTTAATGGAGGAAAGATCATGATGCTCGGACTCCCAGATCTCAAGATCAGTATGAAGTGCACGTTGAATTATCTCCAGATGGCATTGCGTCAACTTCCCAAAGCTATGGGATTTGATCAAGAGGTGCGCAAAGGTGACTTTCCACATTTCTTCAACACCCCAGAGAACCAAACGTACGTGGGACCTATGCCTGATCTCAAGTATTATGGCATTGAAAACATGACGAAGAAAGATGCTGATGCGTTACGCACGTGGTACGAGAACGAAGTCGCACGTGGTGCCGTGTTTCATTTCCAAGAAGAACTGGCGTCTTATTGTCACCAAGACGTTGAAGTGCTGAAGAAAGCTGTGTTGGCCTTTGACAAGCTTACCATGGCAACGGGTGACGTCCATCCGTTTCACACGTCGGTCACCATTGCATCGTTGTGCAGTCTTATTTTGCGCACCAAATTTCTCAAGGCCAACACCGTTGCTGTGATTCCTGCTCAAGGATACCGTGGACGCGACGTGCACTCGCTCAAAGCATTGCAGTGGCTCGAGTACAGGCACATCACTGATGGAGTGCACATTCGTCACGCTGGCACGAGCGAAGGGGAATTCAAGGTGGACGGTACAAGGTCGACGGGTATGCCGAGAGTACTCATACCGTGTACCAATACCATGGATGTCTCTATCACGGTTGTCCCAAGTGCTACACGAAGGACATGAGGAATCCTTTCTCTGGCACTACTATGGGTGATCTCTACCATGACACGTGCAACGTGCGCACCTTTATTACTCGGGCTGGTTACCACCTCGTGGAAGTGTGGGAATGTGAGTTTGATCGTGAACTGACAGCAACTCCTAGAATACAAGCGATGGTCGGTGACGTGGAGAAGTGCAAGCCCTTGGAACCCCGGACAGTTTCTTTGGTGGACGTACCAATGCGATCCGTTTACGATGCGAAGCCAAGGATGACGAACAACTCCACTATTACGATTTCACGTCGTTGTATCCGTACGTGAATGTCACGTGTGAGTACTCTGTGGGACATCCAGAAGTTCTGGTGAACGATGAGATCCAACAAGACCTGCACCTGTATCGCGGATTGATGAAAGTACGTGTCCTTCCACCCAAGGATGTTTACTTCCCAGTGCTACCCGTACGCATCAACTACAAGCTGATGTTTCCCTTGTGTTACACCTGTGCTCAAGAAGAGAACCAAGATCATCCATGCACGCACACTGAAGAAGAACGCGCTTTTACCGGGACGTGGACGCACGTGGAACTGTTCAAAGCTCTGGAGAAAGGGTATAAAGTGATGAAAGTGTATGAGGTGTGGCACTGGGCTCAATGGGAACGCTTGTTCGAAGAGTACATCAAGACGTTTCTCAAGTACAAGCAAGAAGCTTCAGGATGGCCAAGTTGGTGCGAGACGGAAGAAGACAAGGTCCGGTACGTGGAACAGTACGAAGAACATCAAGGCATTCGATTGGATCGTGAGCGTATCGAGAAGAATCCAGGTTTTCGCTCTGTCGCCAAAATGTTCCTGAATTGCATGTGGGGAAAATTTGGCGAGCAATCGAATCGGAGACGTACCGAGTACGTGGAAAGTCCAGAAAAGTACTTCGATCTGATGACGGACGACAGCATCGAAGTGAGTGATGTGTTGATCGTGAACGACGATACGGTGCAGATTCACTACAAGATGGCTGAGAAGTTTCTGAAGACGAAAGCACACACCAACGTTGTCTTTGCTGCTTACACCACAGCGTATGCACGTCTCAAGTTGTATGACGTCATGGATGGTTTGGGGGACCGATGTTTGTACCACGATACAGACAGTGTCATCTTTACGTGGCGTCCTGGTCAATGGAAACCACCACTGGGCGATTACTTGGGAGAACTGACCAGCGAACTCGATCCAGAAGAACACGTCGTGCACTATGTGGCCACAGGACCCAAGAGTTATGGGTACAAGACCAACTTCGGTAAGACCGTGTGCAAAGTCAAAGGACTACGCATGAATCTACGCACCACAGAAACAGTGAATTTGGATAGCATGGTGGAATTGTTGGAGGGTCATGGGGATCCTGTGCGTCAAGTGACCAATCCCCACACCATTCGACGCAATGTGACGACCCGTACGTTGCATACCGTATCAGAAACCAAGTCCTTCAAGTCGTGTACAACAAACGTGTACGACGTGGCATGTACACTTACCCTTATGGATATTATGGACTTTGAACTTTTGTTAAGCTTCGTGTACAACAGATGTATACCCTATGAATATTATATGGACTTTAAGACTTTTTAACACTTTTGATAAGCAGTGTATATATAAAGTTATGTAATAAAGAACTTATAAAACCCAAATAGTGTGATTTTTGTCTATAAAGGGGAATGACCCAGCATTGGAATGATCATTTGGTGTTGAACACCGCTAAGGATGGTATGTTTTAAAGACCGTCCCATACTAACGTGTCGTAACTTATTGAAACGTATACGTTGTATGCTAGCGTGTTGTGGTGGCCGTATTGTGGTAGTCGATGGCACCCAGGAAACCCAAGCAGACCGTAGCACAGAAGAAGAAGAAGAATATCGAACGTCTACTCCAGCAAGCCTATTACGATCCAAACAATGTTGCTGCTTTGGGAGGTGTTGCCAAACTGGCAAGGGCTATGCGCTCAAAAGGCATAAAAAAGAGCACAGTCTTAGCTTGGATACGGTCTCAACCGTCATATACACTCCATAAACCGTACCGTCGTCGTTTTCCACGCAATCGTGTGGTCGTCCAAGGTATCGACGAACAATGGCAAGCGGATTTGTGTGACATGCAAGCGTACAGAACCAAAAAAATGGTTACAACTACATATTAACCGTCATTGACGTGTTAAGCAAGTACGCATGGGCAGTACCCTTGAAGAACAAGACGGGACTCAGTTTGATCAAGGCGTTTCAGAAAATATTCAAGGAAGGCGTGTGCCTGAGAAATTGCAAACGGATGATGGAACCGAGTTCTTAAATCGAAACTTTCAAGCGTTTCTCAAATCGAAAAACATCCATCACTTTACCACCAAGAGTGAAACCAAAGCCTCCGTCGTCGAACGATTTAATCGTACGTTAAAAACATGGATGTGGCGATGGTTCACCTACAAAGAAACAGTACGTTACATTGACGTGCTTCCGCAACTGATGAACAATTACAATCATTCGTATCATCGAAGCATTCGTCGTGCCCCTGCTGACGTCACGTTAGCCAATGCTCAAGACGTATGGCATACCTTGTACCAGAAGAAGGCTCAGAAGAAGAAGAAGAAGCTAAAACCTAAATTTCAAGTGGGAGATTTAGTACGCATAAGTAAAGTCAAACACGTGTTTGCAAAAGGGTATTTACCCAACTGGACGGAAGAAGTGTTTACGATTGCCTATCGGATGACGGCACGGGATCCCTATGCGTATCGACTACGCGAATACGACGGTTCGTTGTTGGAAGGACAATTTTACGAACAAGAATTGCAAAAAGTCAGCATGGATGAACAAAAAGATGTCTTTCGTATCGACAAAATTGTCAAGAGCCGTGGGAAAGGACGTCAAGAAGAGTATTTGGTCCATTGGCGTGGTTGGCCTGACAAGTACGACAGTTGGATCCTAGCAAGTCAAGTGCATAAAATCGTGTGATATACCATCAAAGACCTCAGTTGCCTCAGGATGTCTACTCGATCTGACCTGGTGATTACGCTGTCAAGCAATGCTATTGAAGATGCCCTTCCCAACAACAAAGCAGGCGATTTTACATACGAACCAAGTATCCTATCGATGTGCGTGAAGGATCATGGGAAATGGCACTTATCAACATCATTTATCCGCATACGTGGAGTTTGCTGCGTGAAGAAGATCTTGACCTGTGGGTCCTTACTACCAAGGATTCAGACAAAAGCAATATATGGATAAAATACAAGTTACCCAAGGGAAAGTACAACAACGTGGAAGATGTTGTGAAAGGCATGAAGAACGTTGCCACTCGTTTTAAAGCGGATGATACCAAACGAAGAGCAAGACCAGGCGAATCAGCCAAAACGAATAAATTTGAATTTAAGTTCAATACCAAAGAGGGCAAGGCCACGATCTCACTGAACAAAGACATGAGTCTACTCATCCATCCACGACTAGCATGGGCCTTAGGATTTCACACGACAAGACCAATCACACTCAATATACTCGAGAAACCTCTAGAGTTTGAAAAGGGTACTGTTGGCACCTTTAGGCTTACTGCTGATAACGTTGGAGATTGCTATGCGATTATAGCGGATAGATATGCTGTTGGTGATGAAATACAAGCCTTCACCTCAAGTCTGCGAGTTCGTGAAGATGTACATCCGTTCCAAAGCTTTTACGTGTTCACAAACATTGTGGACTCGCATATTGTGATGGGAAGTGACGCCAACAATTTACTACGTACCTTTGTTCCTGAAGAAAACCTGGATTCCCTGTGGAACGAAACTTTCTCAATCCCTACTACTTGCCACTACGTACTCAAATCATCAACAAGATCCGTATCCATATAACGGACGACACAGGCGAAACCGTATCATTTCAATCAGGCGCCGTACAGGTAACACTACACTTGCGTCGTGTGCGATTTGCCTAGAAGAAGAAGAAGATATGGTGTGGTACAACGATATGCTGAATATGGCTCGTGGTGCTTAAGCTCTCTACCACCACTACAGAAAGGAAAGGGTCCCTTTATCTATTTTCCACCTCATCTACAAAAGGAAATGGAGTGTTCCGTGGACGCCCTGTACCACAAGTAGGCTATGGACCTTTCCGTGGGTACCCTGTGCCAGCACAAATGGGATTTGGTGTAGGTGGTGTCGGTGGTGTATTACGTTCCATGGGAAGAGACATTGTTCCTCACCTGCCTTCTTGGGAACTCGCTACAAAAGGTATACGTAAACAAGCGGAACTCGCTACACGAGGTATACGTAAACCACAAGTGGGTGGTGCTCGTCAATCTCTAAAACGTCGTCGTCGTCGTCAACCTAAGCCTGTCATGGCTAAACGTCGTCGTCGTCGTCATACCAAGGACATTTTCGATTGAGGAGTTATAAAAGACTTGGACATTCATGCCTTCTAATCAGTTGGACATTACCTCAACTACTGTCAAGAGCTCCTCATCGTCAACATGAGTGTTCATTCTGCTTCACTTGCTGCTGCCAATCCAGGCATGGACTTGTTTACGGTACCACCAACAGATGTGGCTGTGACATCAGGCCGATACGTTGAGTATTCACCCACGGACAAAGGAGCCAGTATTATCAGTTCATCATTCGTAGGGGTCCTACAATGATTGATTTGAAAAAGACTCATTTCCGTGTCGTGGCCAAGATCACCAAAGCTAATGGTGATAAAGTTGTAGTAGCCGATAAAGTGGGACCTGTCAACAACTTTCTTCATTCGATGATCCAACAAGTGACTGTGAAATTGAACGATCAAGCCGTCACCTTGCAAACCGACACGTATGCGTACCGTGCCTTCATCGAGACGTTGTTGAATTACCCTAAAGAAGCTCAAGAATCGTATCTGGAATGTGCCATGTGGAAAAAAGACAGTGGCTCCATGGACCAAGTTGATCATGCCGCTACAGGCGCTAATTTGAATCCTGGACTCAAGGCACGTGCAGCTCGTACTAAAGCAGGCGAAAAAGTGTGCATGGAAGGCCCCTTGTTTTGTGATCTCTTTCACTCAGGACGTTACCTTCTGGACAACACCGAGATGAAAATCAAGTTTGATATGCATGATACAGCCTTCTGTCTGATGTCGGAACATGGTACCGAAAAGATCGTCATCGAGGACTTTATCCTCGCATGTATCACGTGACTCCAGCCCCTAGCGTCAAGTTAAACCAACGTGAACTCATGACAGGATCGAATGCACGTACAGCCAAGTACCCTGTGACGTCAGCCATTGTGAAGACCCGGCAAATTGGTACTGGATCCTTGACCCATTATGAAGGAGACTTGTTCCAGGGACTGGTTCCTAAACGTATGATTTTAGGGATGGTCGAGAATGCTGCCTACAATGGCGACAAAGGGAAGAATCCATTCAATTTCCAAATGTTTGCTTTGTCTACCATCAAAGTAACCGTGGATGGACAAGAGACCCCCTATGGAACACTGTCTACCGTTGATGACAAGGATATAGATTTGTACCACATGTTGTTCGATAACGTGTGTGGTACCTACCGAGGACAAGGACTCAACCTTACGTTCGACGAGTTCAAGGCTGGTTATTCATTGTTTGCCTACGACTTTACACCAGCAGGCAATGCCTCGTCAGGGTACTTCCAACCTCAATATAAAGGCAACGTTGACCTGTACCTGACATTTGGGGATGCCACCGCGCAGGTGAACACCATTGTCGTCTACGGCGAGTTCAACAACACCATCGAAGTGGACCAATTAGGTCAAGTGATTTACGACATTCAAGGATGAACACGGATCAGTTAGAACTGCTCGTACACAACGATCCCAAGTTAAATCCAGTGTTTGGTGGCGTGTTTCCATCTGATTTGCTACCGACCAAAGTACCATTTCCCAATCAAGCCTACATCATGAACGTGGATCCAAGCGATCGTCCAGGATCTCATTGGTTAGCCGTGTACTTTACACCCGAGACGTGTGAATTCTGGGACAGTTTTGGATTTCCTCCACAAGTGTATGGTCAAGCCATTACGAACTTTTGCAAGTTACGTCCACACCTCGTGCACAACACTCGTAGGATTCAAGCCATGGACTCCGACGTATGTGGACAACATTGTTTGTTCTTCTTGTGGAACCGTGTACGTGGCAAACGTCATGGAACAGTAGCTGCTATGTTTACACCAAATTTACAATGGAACGATCAGAATGTTCGCACCTTTGTGCGTGATCGATTTTTACAACGACGACAAGTACCTTGTAATCCTAAGCGTAGTCGTCAATGCGCTCTTGTTCAGCGCTCTTTGTTACACATGTTAAAGTTATAATAAATGATGTTTCATCACCAAATGTTGTTGTTATTGGGTATATAGTAAGGTGTAGATGTTGGCAAAGGCTCATATGGAATCTAGACGTCAGCATGGACGATCGTCGTTTTCGTTGTCCATGTAGCATTTTGGTGGTGGGTCCAAGTCAATCGGGTAAAACCACGTTTACACACCAATTGCTTCAACAAGTCGCTCTTGCGTTCAACAAACAATTTCGAAAAATTGTGTATTGTTATGGCGAATGGCAACCGTTGTTTACGTCTATTCAACGGAACCTGGGTGTGACCTTCCATCAAGGACTCCCAGACAACGTCACCGACTTGTTTGGTCCTCACGATACTCCAGGCCTCTTGGTGATGGACGATTTAATGGATCAAATGGATCGTGTGGTACGCGTGTTTACACAGGAATCCCATCATCACAACATCACCACGTTGTTTTTAACACAGAACTTGTTTCCACCCAATAAGCACGCACGTACCATTTCACTCAACACGCATTACATCGTGTTGTTCAAGAATCCAAGAGATCGTTTAGGCGTACAGATGTTAGCCCAACAAGCGTTTCCTGGACGTGTTCCTTACGTGATGGATGCCTTTCATCAAGCCACCGAAGAACCTCATGGTTACCTCATGTTGGATTTTCATCCAATGACACCAGAACAATGTCGTTTACGATCTCATATTCTTCCTAAAGAATTTCCCATGTACGTCTACACTGAAGGAAAAGATCTATAAAAAGAAGGAGACGATCCAGAATCACGTCATTTGGATACAACCATTCACCATGGCAAGAGTTCGAGGTGGTGCTAATGCACGACAACGTGCTTTAGCTGCATGGGATGAAAGACTTTTAGCAACGCCTGCTGGTCGCGGTCGTGCACGTCCTACAGCAAGTGCACGAGCCAATCGAGGACGTGGAACTGTTAGCGTTGTTGGTGGAACACCACGAGGCCAACGCCCCATTGGAAGAAAATCACCACCTGCAAGCTATCGTTCTCCAACGTTATCACCTGCTGCTCTTGCTACCGCTTTGAGTGGTAGCAGCAGCGGTAGCAGCCGAAGAAGTAGTAGTACTCCAAATTCAGCAAGTCCCTTAGCTGGTTCTCGATACCAACGATTGATGAGTGCTGTAAGACGAGATGCTCAACGTGCCACTGCTGCTGCTGCTAAACGAAGACAAAATGCTATTGATGCCATTTCCACTCCACCACCTCTCATCTCACCAATTGGTAGTACTCCAAGACGAAGTGGTAGTGCTGCTAGCAGTCGTGGTGGTGCTAGAAGACGTCTCTTTAGTACTACTCCAAGTCCAGCTGCTGCTTCTGGTGGAAGAAGTGGAAGTAGTAGACGAAGTAGTGGAACTAGTAGACGAAGTGGTGGTAGTAGTAGACGCAGTGGTGGCAGTAGTAGACGTGGAAGCACAAGTAGCGGAAGACGACGTGGTGCCGCTGGTGGTGGTGGTGGTGGTGGTAGTAGTAGTGGTGGTAGCAGCACTCCTCGTGGACGACCCGGAAGAGGAAGACGACCACGACCACGAGGACCAACAAGAACCGTTACAGATACGAAAACCGTGACTACCACTTACAGGGATGGGCGTCCACCTTCCGTGGTGCGTGTTTCACGTCGTCGTAGTTCATAAATACCCGTGTCGTATGTGGAACATCATCAGTTCATCATGTCACAGCGACTGAGAAGGAACGCAGATTTTCTCCGGCTCTTGCATCGTACCAGAGGGAAAACACGACAACGACTCATTGCTAATGCTACTCCTGAACAAATCAACACCTTGAGTGAAGTAGCGATGAACCTGTTGCGTGGCAACGTACCGATGTCGTCAGCACGGATACAACAACTGAAACGCTACAAGCAACAGTTACGCAAGTTGGCCAATCGGAAAGTCTCCAGCAAAAGTCGGAAAGCCATGTTGGTGCGTCAACGAGGAGGATTTTTATTACCTGCTCTTCTTGGTGGATTAGCAACGGCTTTTCTCCCAAAAATTGCTAACAAGCTCATCTCTAAAATATAAAGTGTTGTTAAACAAGACTTTTACATCAGTTGCTTTCAAGACGTCATCATGTCAACAACAGCAAAAGGTGGAGCTCATCGTATGGCTATGGTTCCTGATTATTTAGTAAACATGCTGCGTACCAAGCAAAAAGTGGAAACGGCACCCCAATACCGTGTACTGGCACGACTGGATGGAGAAATGCAAGCCATCTTGAATGACACTTCACTTCCTCCTGATGTCAAAGTACGACGTTACGATCAGATTTTACAACGTTACAACCGGTTAACAAGACAAGTAAAAGACACTAAACCATTGTCTTTAAAAAGAGTCCAGCAACAACAAGATGATGACATTGAAGAAGCAGGGGAATTGGTTTTACCATCCCCTCCTACCAAGACACCTGCTACTCCAAAAACAAAGCGTTTACCTACGCCACCATCCGGGACACCACGAAGACGTTCCGTTAGTGTACCAAGAAGAAAGCCTCGAACCCTCCGAGAATGGCAACCGTTTTAACTAAAAAAGAGACAATGTTATGCTCTCAATAACTTTTATTATTATTATTTCATTGGTTACAAGAAGAAGAAGAAGAAGAAGACAAAGACGAAGTTTATATAACAGTTAACTTAAATGTCCTTGTATTATTAATAAAAAAGAGTTCTTACACCTTGTATCGTGTTTGTTTCAGCCATTTCCAGAATACAGCCACTTCTACACGTGGGCAATGATAGGCTGTACCCACGGCGGATAGTACGTGAAAACCACAACTTACAGCAGACATATCAAATAAAAAGTTCATATCATCATCTTGATCATATTGCTTGAACAGATCTTCGAACTTTGGGCATCCATAGTCCTCCAAATTGACATTGGGAATGCTGAGTTTATCCAACAGCCGTTTTTCATGACAACCCCCTTTGTAGGCGATTGTTCCATTGGACTTCAAGTCTGTGTATACCATTCCTGGACAACTTCCTCAAGATCTGTGTAGGGCAACGAGTGTTTCCACGTGAAGTCAAAGCGCAATCGATGAATCATGTAAGCTTTCTTGGCCCCTGCAAAGTCCTTTGCGTCTTTTAGTTCTCGAAATTTGATCGGAAACGTAAAGTGCTGTCCCTTGATAGCCTCGTCATCAAATATAATTCCGGCCTCCTTGCACCAGAATTCTTTCTGCACGTAATAACCATCTAAGTCAATAATGGCTTTGATGTCCATCAATGTGCCTACGGCACAGTCAAAGCAATGGTGATTCTTCTCGGTGTTCTTCCACCCTGCTGGGTAAATTGTTGCCATCATCGTAAATTGTGTGAAGCAGGTGATGCTTGCGGAATTGGCTGTGAAGCAGGTGATGCTTGCGGAATTGGCTGTGAAGCAGGTGATGCTCGCGGAATTGACTGTGAAGCAGGTGATGCTTGCGGAATTGGCTGTGAAGCAGGTGATGCTCGCGGAATTGACTGTACAGCAGACGCTGCAATATTATTGAAGAATAGAATTGTAAACCCTAGCCCAATACCTTGAGTTGTCCCAAGTGCTGTCCCAAATGATTTTGCAAGTGACGTTAAGAAACTGTCCATGAAATATTTCCTTCTTCTTCTTCTTCTTCTTCTTCTTCTTCTTGTAACTGACGGTCGAGAGCTTTGCGAAAGTGAAGATGATCGGCTTCAGCGCACTCTTTATATACACTTTCTGAATGACGTCATCAAGATACTGTACTCTGATTGGTGGATTCATGTTTAAAGGGTCTCTTCTGTTTCCTCAGTGGTAAACCCACTATAAAGAAAAATAGGTGGGGAGATGGGTGGGTATCTCCCCCCCACACAGCCCCTTAATATTTATATTCCTATATACCATTATAGACATGGATCAACAATCTACGATGGGGGAGATGGGTGGGTATCTCCCCCACTCATAATCTTTTAATTGTGAAACCCTGAACGTAGAATGGATCAACAATCTATTCCTAAGGGGGAGATGGGTGGGTATCTCCCCCACTCATAATCTTTTATATTCGTAAAAACCTTAAACATGCATCAACAATCTATTCCTAACGGGGGGGGGGGGTGGGTATCTCCCCACATATTTAATAGGAACTTACCACGGAGGAAACATAAGAGGCCCTTTAAACATGAATCAACCAATCAGAGTACAGTATTTTGATGACGTCATTCAGAAAGTGTATATAAAGAGCGGGCGCGCCATCGATCCCTCGGTTTTTAGTTTGGCCGTCGAGACCCCAACAACAAACTATGGAGGACAGTGTGATTTGCGTAATTTGTCAAGAGCCGTGGGAAGACCTAATAGAAATAACAGAGTGCTGTAAAGCACCGTGCCATTTTCAATGTTTGAGTCAGTGGCATGCCAGATGCCCAAGAACTAACCCCAACTGCCCGTACTGCCGCGGAAAGCAAACCAGGAGGGTACCTAAAATTGAAGTAGATGATACTGTCGCTGCTTATACTACTGTTTATGATATAACGGAAGAACAACTACAGATCCTCAGAGCTCAAGTGGATGCACTCCAGGCAGCATTAAATAGACCAATAGATGATGATGCATCGTATGAAACCCCGACGTTAGAAGATCTTATACGCCTACGCAACGATTATGAATTTGTACCCATCGGGGCTAACGACGATTACGCTGCTGCTGCTGCTGCTGCTGATGATGCTGCTGATGCTCTTACAACTGCTACTATTGCTGCTGCTGCTGATGATCCCCGCCTAATCAACCCCTTCATAGAGCAGGACTCTGATGATGATGATGATGATAACGATGACTCAGGATACAACTCTGATGATCCTCGTCCACATACACCTACCATACAGCAGGACTCTGATGATAGTATGATGGAACCCATGTGGGAACTAAATCAACCTGTAGCGGGGGACTTTATAGACTATTTAGATAATGATGATGATAATGAAATGGCAGAGGCTAGGCTTGAATACATTGAGGATCGTCAGGATAATGAAGACCCAGATTTTTTACCTTCACAACCAAATGTAAGCCCCTGGAATAATTTCCATAAGAATATTTAATTCTTTTACACTGTTCTCCATAGTTTGTTGTTGTTGTTGGAAACAAAGTTGTTGTTACTTTAAACAATGTGTCTTTATTGAACTCTTGCGCACGCAAATACAAAGCATCATAATAAAAGGGGTAAATAAGTAGGACTTATAAGTCCTCCCCTTACAACAATAATAATAATAGTCTCTCTCTCTCTAATGTTCAGGTTTTTTTTTATCTCGAAGAAGGGGGAGATGGGTGGGTATCCCCTCAAAAGAGTCCATCAATAGGACGTCTTCGAAAGTCCATTCCGACAGGATAGATGTATTTACTCCACTCTTTGTCCACGAGGTGTCCATCGTGAGTGTACAAGTTCTTCCAGAAGGTACCATCCCTGCGCATGAGATACGCCTTGCGTGGATCTGTATACTGACTGTCAAACACCTTGCGCGTATCCACGATCAGATGCTGGTACTGAGGTGAGGCTGAAAACAGGGTTATACGCAGCGATTGAATGGTATACCCCTTACCCCATCCCCCTGCTACATCATCGTACACGTAGACCACTTCCTTCATAGCTTCGCGCAAGTATCGTCCCCAGTTCTCCTTGGTCACTTTACTCCATTCCACTTTCTTTTTGTCGATCGGTGATGTTGCAAATCCACCAAGGATTGAGGTGATGACGGTGTAAACCCATCCACGAAGGTAAAATATGCATTGGCGAAGATCGCACGTGATAACGTAGCAAGATACACTCTACGATCATCCATTCCCTCGACGTCCTCTTTCTCAGGGTTGGTCAGCGGTATTTTCACCTTTTCCTCCTCCTTCTCGTGTCTTATACAGGCCATCTTGTACCATTCCTCCATCTTGACACGAAGCATGTTATGCCCTTGGGTCATCAACGCTGTTAACGTGTCCATACCGGCGCGACGAATTGAGATGGTATTACGTACAACGCGACAACGCAATCGATGTAACTCTTTCAGCAGGCCTGGTACAATCATGCGTGGAGCTATAGCCTTTTGCAGTTGCTGTAGGAGCTCCTGTGAGAAGTCATCCCACAAATACACATTCTTGTCATCTCCCTTAAAGTAGGTGAGCCATGAACTCAAGTCTGGATTAGTGCCGTGACGTTTCTGGTACGCTTCTCTCCATAAGGGCTGCGCCAAATGATCACACACCTCGTAAAAGATCCCTGTCACCAACTGACTCATCACAGTCTCGCCACTCTTCGTCCAACTCTGATTGTATTTACGCATCTGGTTTTGATGTGACTCTTTCAGTTTAAGACGCTCCCGTATCGCCATCGCTTCGGATGCACTTCCAAGCATGCTTTGAAACTGTTCTCCAACTTCAAGGATCTCGTACGTCTTCTCATTTCTATCACCATCAACGTGTTCCACAGTCATACCGCCAAATTCATCCTCGACGTAACACACAGCTGTCTTGGCCAACTTCACAACTTCTTTCCACAAATCCGCTGCCACAAAGGAATGTCCTTAATCTCTTCTTCACCTCCTCCTTCTTCCTCCTTCACTTTTCTCACTCTCTTACAGTACTCTGTCTCAGCTGCTTCACCTTGACGTAGAACCCATCGCGCCACGTAATCCGCTAAACGGAACAGGTACAACGTACGATCCCCATAATACATCTCCTGAGCATGCCATTTCTTTGCTTGACCCATGAACAATGTTTTCTCTTCTTCCACGTTCACTCTCTCCATACGCAGGACCTCAAGCTTTGACACAACGTTCTTGATGCATCGATGACAAGATAAACCATGAAGACATCCTACCGATACAAAATCGGCAAGAAATACTTCGCCATGGACATCCAATACGACCATTATAATGTACACAATAGTGCATCAAACTTCGTGTAAAATGATCCATCTCCCATTGTAACTTCCATTCTTGCTCAAACTGAGTTCCGCGCATCTTTGTGAATACCTCACATCGCTCACACACCAGCTTTTATAGATAAAGTTGTAGTGTATAAATTGGTAGTGTATAAAGTTGTAGTGTATAAGTTGTAGTGTATAAGTTGTAGTGTATAAGTTGTAGTGTATAAAGTTGTAGTGTATAAAGTTGTAGTGTATAAAGTTGTAGTGTATAAAGTTGTAGTGTATAAAGTTGTAGTGTATAAAGTTGTAGTGTATATCCCGATTATATACTACTATCCAATACGACCATTATAATGTACACAATAGTGCATCAAACTTCGAGTAAAATGCTCCATCTCCCATTGTAACTTCCATTCTTGCTCAAACTGAGTTCCACGCATCTTTGTGAATACCTCACATCGCTCACACACCAGCTTTTATAGATAAGCGGTGGCGTATAAATTGTGGCGTATAAAGTGGTGGCGTATAAATTGGTGGCGTATAAATTGGTGGCGTATAAATTGGTGGCGTATAATTGGTGGCATATAATTGGTGGCGTATAATTGGTGGCGTATAAATTGGTGGCGTATAAATTGGTGGCGTATAATTGGTGGCGTATAATTGGTGGCGTTTAATTGGTGGCGTATAAATTGTGGCGTATAAAGTGGTGGCGTATAAATTGGTGGCGTATAAATTGGTGGCGTATAAATTGGTGGCGTATAATTGGTGGCGTATATTGGTGGCGTATAATTGGTGGCGTATAAATTGGTGGCGTATAAATTGGTGGCGTATAATTGGTGGCGTATAATTGGTGGCGTATAATTGGTGGCGTATAAATTGGTGGCGTATAAATTGGTGGCGTATAATTGGTGGCGTATAATTGGTGGCGTATAATTGGTGGCATATAATTGGTGGCGTATAAATTGGTGGCGTATATCCACTCTATATACTACTTACGGTTCTCATTCGGGCAAGTGAGCTTCAAGAGGATGAAGTAAGCCTCTACAGAGTTTTCAGAGCCTTGAATGAGGAGGATTTGGTCGGAGTGATTTGCGAATTGGCAAGGAGAACGAACTCGTGCATAGCTGTTGTGAAGAACTCGAGTTGGCGAACGGGGTCAATCGTCAGCTCTATCTTAGACCCAAACTTGGACTAACTTTTGTGTATACTACTACCGGATATTGTCGATCGTTTATTCTGCTAGCAAGCGTCTTAAGAACAAGGCAAAAGTGTGCGGAGCTGGAAAAGTGAAAAGCAGGGTTCGGGTTTGTGCACTTGATCTGCCGACGTGTGTTGTTGTGATGGATCCATGGTTGTGTTGTTGTGTCATGGGTCCATGGTTGTGATGGTAGTTGTCGGAGGACAGGTGATTATCCCGTGACTCAGGTGTTGCCTCAAGTTTGGAGTTTATTGAAACCGTTTACAAAGGACATCTGTCTTCGTGGCCGAGGGATCGCTTCGGCCTGGAATTGTGCAAGAAAATGGACGGAATTTGAAGCCCGCCACGAGGCGCCGCCGCGTCACGAACAGTTCTTTTTGAGAGACATTTGTCGTTACACTTCTAGCTGTCTTGAGTTGAGGAAGCAGAACAGGCAGAGACTTAACATGGGAACGATAAACCGTTATATGCTGTACGTGTATACGAGAGGCCCGCGCGATGTTGGTAGTTTCTAGTGAGCCTGGCCAGCTCACGTTTGGAACAGAGACCGACAAAAGAGCGGGAGGCAAAACGGAACGCGGTTAACGAAACTGCTATGTGGAACTTTGAAAACTGTAGAATTGTAGATCGTGGAATTTCGTTTATTTTTGTACCTTCTTTATTTGTTTAATAGTGTACAAGTCTGTAAATGTGGGACACATTCACGTTTTGAGAGGGGGTAGTGTAATGGAACAGGAAGTTCTCGTGCCTGTGCCATATTTGGGCACCATGCCGTATCTATACTATTATAATCGGGTTGTCTGCGCAAACGTTTCTGATTGGCTAAATCGTCCGCACTCACTCCGCTTGGCCCTGAAGCTGTGTCGCCAAACGAAGTTCACAAACCTGAAGAGAAAGTGGATATCTCCACAGTGGGCGTGTTTTGGTTGGAAAAGATTCACCCTGGGCTAAGTTCTAATTCAAGCGATTTCTTAAGCGAGGGACAAAGCTGCCATCGCCGCCATTTTGAAATCTCCCACAGAAACTAAAAAAGAACTCAGTTCGCACAGCCGAAATCACCATAGTCATCTAAACCTAAATGGTTCTGTCACAGATTACTTGCAGGAATGTGCAGGGATAATTATTATTCGAAAGCTTTAAGCTGAGAAAAATTTTCATTCAAGTTTGAACAAACGTACACCGCCGTACACCGCCTTGCTTTCTGGAAGCACGCTAAAAAGGCGAAATGCCACAAAGCCATGAATAATATTTTCTAAGTATAAATCCTGACGCTGTATCGCAAAACGAAGGACACAAACCAGAAGAGAAGGAGGAAATCTCTCCAGTGGGCGTGTTTTTGTTGGAAAAGATTCACCTTTGGCTAAGTTCTAATTCAAGCGATTTTTTCAGCGAGGGACAAAGCCGCCATCGCGGCCTTGTTGAAATCTCCCACATAAACTAAAAAAGAACACAGTTCCCTTAGCCGATAGCACCAAAGACATTCAAACCTAAATGGTTCTATTACAGATTACTTACATTTGTGTGTAGGGATAATTCTATTTCGAGAAAGATTTGAGCTGAGAAAAATTTCATTCAAGTTTGAACAAACTTACACCTGGCACTGCCTACAGAGCGCGCGTTAATGATATTCTCTAAATATTCCTATGATAAACTAAGAAATTTCTTAGAACAGTTTTACTTTACCTGTTTCTTCTCTCGTGCCTTACTGATAAGCATTATACAAACAATTCCGAAGTCAAATGTTTTTCTGTAATAGGCTGCGTTTTCAATTTTAGCGGGTTCTTAGACAGATTTGAGAACCGGACTGACTCACCAAGACACACACACGTGCGTCATTTTCTCCACCAAAATCAGGGAGACCAGTGCAAAACAAACACACAAAAAGGGAGGTCATTAGTAATGTAAATCAGCAGTTTATAGAAGGGGAACTTAGGTTGGGTCTTATAGCGTCACGAAGTGACGGGCTGTTTTCTTGTTTGTAATTATGCCTGTCATGTCAGTGCGCCATGTGTGTTCAGTAAATCAGTTCTACAGAGCAGCGTTGCAGATTAGTTGTTTATTGCGGGGCCGTTTAATTGTCCCCATTTCGGGGTTATTCGGGTTGTAATAAGAACGGAGAGCTCGGTCCGTTACATACTAAAACAAAATGGCTAGAAGATTTACTACGATTACTACGGAGCAATTTGTGGACGAAATCCTGGCGCAGGAGAATGTTTCTATGGAGGGGGAAGATCCCCGAAGCCTTATGGAGTTGATCGAAAGCTCACTAGAACCATTCGATGTGCTAAAACAGCGTTTCGGACGTTCGTATTGGGGTTTCCGAGCTAAGCAAAATCGAAGCAAAACACACCCTGGAGGAACTATACAGGGAGAGTTTGCTCTTATTCTCCGCCTTCTGTCTCAGGACATTTCCCTTAAAATAAAATATAAAGAAAGAATTGAGGATTTAAGGTTGAATTAAATTCAGAGTTTAAGTGGCGCTGATCAACATACAGATTCCTACTACATGCGAACAATAATAATGGGCTAGTTTTGATAAGAATTTAATATTTCATCCAAAATATAACATTTGTCTAAAAAACAACGATGCGTCGGGAAAATCGACTCGTTAAACACAAACATTGCACACTAATACATCTAGCATTAGTTTGGTACAAAAGTAAACCAATAAAGATCAAATTATAGTTTTTATACATGTTTATTTACGAGTGAATAGTCTTGGCATAATCACGCGACTTGGGGTCAGCCTAACTCGCTAGATATAATACCTTTCCTTATGCCTGCGGAACTCTTGCTGCTGGATTTTGACTTCAGAAAGAGCCTTAATGTTTTCCTCGATAATCGAACAAGAATTACCTTCTTCTTCTTTGCGTATATGCAGACAGGGAAATTGCTGTTTCGCTGTTGTGGTTTTGGGTCCTTTTTGTTATTACCAAGTTGTAAGTGAATCTAACTATTCCAAACAGAATTATCCATGAAAGATTGTTGGCTTCTTTGCCCAAGTCTGTTTGTCATTTTTATCTAATTTGCATTGGAGCGTCGGGTTTGGATACAACGTGGACTTGAACGTTATCCCCACCCCTGAGGTCCGCCGCCTATTGAGGCACAATAGAAAAGATACTGCAAAACAAATTGCATGAAAAGAGAGGAAAAGGCACAAATGTCACACGGTTGGGTGTATTTTGAATTTCGAGTGAGTTTACGCCACTGTTTATATGGAGAAAATTCGCAATGGCATCCGGAAAAATCGCCTGATGAGTAATACAAGGTCAAAATGCAGTGATCCTCCCTCTCTCCCTTTATAAGTACACTGATAAACGTTTTCGTGATCCCCCCCCCGCCCCCCCCCCCCCCCCCCCCCCCCCCCCCCCCCCCCCCCACACCCCCTATTTGACCTAGTAGAAGACAATTTACAGAGAGAGGGGATCGCATTTTCCTTTCGTAGCTTGCGAAGCGGCCCGAATTTTGATAAACGCATTTCATGAAGCCATTTACTGATAAAAGCACTTTCACCAAGAAAGTGTAGATGAACATTCCGTTTTATTATTTATAGTGAACAAATCCTGTAGGTTTTATTATTCATGCGCGCAATTGCGCGCCGAAATTATTATTATTCATTTGCGTGAAGCGCGGCCCAAATGACGAATTTCTATGCCTGTAACGTCGAACACACGCTTACTCTTCTTTCGAACAAAGTGACTACCCGTCAGGCCTATCACTGCAGGGCATTTTTGGTAGAGTTTGTTTTTCCTCGCCAAGATACAGTTGTTCTTGTGAACGGTGCAAAGGTAGTGCCTTCGTTGCGCGAGTTGCCAAAGACTATATTAGATGATTTCGCGCGCCGAAATTTTATTATGTATTGAGTGAGGTGAGGTAGAAAAATGCAAATGATAGAGAAGTTGCTGGAATAACTACTACTTAGAAAATTTCTTGTGGTCCCCCCTTTAGGACAGGTTTTGAGAGATCCCCCCTTCTTTCGCTCGCCCCAAAATGAAGTGATCCCCCAAAAATCTTCTGCCCCCCCCCCCCCCCCCTAACTATACACACATCGGCATAAGTCTGGTATAAGCCATGCTAAACCATGCTGATGAGTCCTATACATGTCGAAAGGTTAGTATGGCTAACCGACGGACTCCTCTAGCTTGGTCTCATTGCGTGATCCACATATTGGCATCACGCTAGCCCAGTCGCAGCTAAAAGGTCCCACATGGGTCTTTGCTGTGGTTTAAAGCACTTCGATTTTCGAAGTCGCCTCTTCAGTTGTTTTGCCGATGAAGTTTACTGAGGCAAACACTGGCTATGCTATGTTGATGAGTCCTAACAAGGACGAAACAGCTGTCCATGGTTGCCGAACTGCACGGGTTAATAGACTGTGCTAGCGTTCCGTCTTTGCCAGACTGATGCGATGTGTGTATGCTAGTGTTCTGCACTTTTTATTTCTTTCTCTCAAGGACTCTACATCCAAATCTCGCGCATACGTCGATGGCTGTCACCAGGGCCTCCCCCGCGAGTTGACAAGCCTGGGAGCCCTGGGTACGAGAATGGAATCATTTAGCTCAAAATCGCCATAAATCGATTTACTGTCACTGCCTAATAAGCTAACAATAACAACCTTTGACATTTGCGTGCGTCAGAGTGGCATGGCAACCCAAATAGTTAATCAATCGTCTTGGCAACAGATAGACATTACTGCAACAAATAACGCCACACCCTTTCCTGTGCGTCAGCGTGTCATGGCAACGCCAAGCGCGCGGTTATTATTCATTGATGCTCAGTGTATTTCAGTTCCTGCTCAAGCGAGCTAGAAGGAAAGCCATCGAAAATGTCGCTCATTGCCGAACTACCAACAGTACTCTCCAACTCACCAATAAGGTTAGTTTAAAACTGCAGAATTGGCCAATTGTTTGGGTAAAACTCTTGCGCAAACGTATGTTTCAACATATTTTTTCAGGGGAAGGAGAACAAGTTCGTTTCATGAGCTGACAAATCTCGAGTTGCAGGCAAGCGAGCGCCACCGAAGGCGCAAAAGCAGAAAGAGGAAGGAGCCGGTAGATTTTGGAGCGTTCTTAGAACGCAGAGAGGAAGAACTGGCGAAGGCATCAGTTGAACCAGAGCAGAGAGAAGAAGTCGAGAATAAAGGACGACAGAGAAGAGTTGCGAGGATTAGGGACAACAATGACCACGACACCAACTACGCGACACTCCCGGTCGAACATGGCAACCGGTAAGACTCCGAGTAAAAACCGAGTCAAAACACATGTTGTTTGTCTTGAAAATCAAATTCACTGCGCCGATTATTCTAGATAGCCATTCCTGCTTTCAATAACTTATGCATGTATCAATGTAAAGTCGGAGAGGGAGGGGAGTCAGGTTGAGGTGGGGCATTTGAGCACCTCCGCTATCCCCACTCTGGGGAATTTGACTACGAATTTTACCATACAGTGCGGACGTTTGAATATGCCTGTGCAGGGGACTGGGGCCATTTGAATTTTGTCGCGCGGACCCTTGGCTTTAAACTCGTGTTCAAGGACGTGAAGTCAATATTTCAGGTAACCGAATGCAAATTTTATTCTTTTTTTACCTCAATACCGCTGTAGCCATTGTATGTATATGTTCTTTAAAAAATTATTTCATTCATTTTGGATGATTCTAAAGCCCATTTCGTACTTCAAGTAGCCGTGTTCGTGCCAAGATTTTATCGATCCTTTCTTCAAACTCGCAGGATAGCGAAAACCTGTATGAAGTCGTCATTTAATATTTGTAGGAAATATTTTGTTATTAAACGAGAAATAAAACATACTTACTCTGTGTTTATTGCTGTACATCTTGTGTTAGATTTCTTGGGATTTGGGAGCTTTCTTGGCGGCTAATAAGCTTGATCGTTCGATCTATTGGACTTCTCTCCCATGGGCCAGAGAAGTCCGATCGAATGATCGAGTTTTTAGCGGTCATGAAAGCTCCACCAAATTCCAAGAAAATTCGCACAAGGATGTACAGCAGGATGTCTCCCCAGGTAAGGAATTTTCATGTCATTTGAACTCCTTTCCTGTCCCGAGAGTCAGGAATTTGATCAAAAAATCGAAAAAAAAAAAGTCAAATGCCCCACCTCAGCCCGACCCCCCCCCTCTCCGTCTTTACATTGATACATGCATTATTTGAGAGATCTATTAAGCTGGTTGGATTAAACGTTTGCGAAATCGACTTCGCTTTGCATTTGCGTTAGTCTTAAAAGCCCACCTGTTTTGTTTGGCTGATGCTGCTCTTTTTAAAGAAATATAACAAGAACTAGAAAATAGTTAGACTCTCTGAAAAAAAAAAGACAACAAACCGACCAACGTATAAAGCGTTTACTGTTATCGATAAAATGTACCTCCGGCGTGCTAGGGATTGTGGTTCGCGGTCAGGGGCGGAATTTTTTTTTTTTTGTTGGGGGGGGGGGGGGGGGGGGGAGCCGCGGCTCCCGCTTTCTCGAGAGATTTTCCCATGCATTTAGTGTATTTGCTGGAGGAAATTTGAAAATGTTCGTCCCATGTTTTTTCACTATCCGGCTCCCGTTTCTGAAATTCCTGGATCCACTCCTGGTGTCCACTCTTAGAGCAAGTTTTCGTTTGATATTAGAAGACGAATTACGTGTAGAAATCCCTAAATCAACATCTAAAAACAAAGTTTCAGATTTGATTTACCAAAATTATTAATCGAGAAAATTGCTCTATATTCTCTAAATCAGCCGATGGAAATGGATGCTTTCTCCGACTTGGTATGTTGCTATGCTGTCAAAATGGCGGCTGACACAGGCTCTTTAACTTGCCTTACGAGTCGCGAGGGAAAGAGAAAAAAAAAGAGCTCATGCCTCATATGTAATCCGCGTATCAAGCGTTCCCATGGAGATTTATGGCAAAGAAGCCGAGAGAAAAGCGAAGAAAACTCGACGGGCGAGATTCTGGCCGAGTTCTGGCCGGTCCAAATAACCCCACGGCTCATTCTCGAACCCAGAGCTTCCCGGCTCGTTACCTCGCGGGGGAGGCTCTGGTGACAGCCATTGACGCATGCGCGGCAAGATTTGATACAGAGCCGCTGAGAGAAAGACCTTTCTGCGTATGCCCAAACGTTCAAAATTAGCCAATCAGCGAAGGCACTCAAATTGATGTTCCCAGAGCCTCCCCTGCGAGCAGACGAGCTGGGGAGCTCTGGGTACGAGAATGGAGAGCACTGCAACCTCTTGCACATGTCAGATAACTATGTCACCAAATTCTGCATAATTTAGCGCTAAAAATATATATTTTTAAATTTTACATTTTTTAAAGTTGACTTATGGGCAGCACGACACTATAGCTTTAGTTGCGTTCAATACAATCGTTTATTCCGACGCGTTTCGCCTCAAATCATGAGTATTAATGGTAACACAAATCCTATACTTCCAGTCCCGGGAGTGGACAGGAACCAAGCTTTGGCGGCCGGTGTTGGCCTACCTACTGGAAGAATGCATGACGATGTGCCCTCAAATCCCGTTGGAAGGGGTACGTCTTATCACAGCACCAGCTCCAAGGCGCTTTTACGTTGGAGAAAGCCACTAATCATGGCATCTTTCAACGTGATGGGGCACAATGGAGCGACATTTTGTTGTCACGTGATACGGTCTGGCGGGCTTGATTCAAATTCGCGCTCTGTTGCCTCTGGTCAATTGCAAAGAAAAATGGCGTAAACCAGGCTATGCGCGTAAATTATCCTTTCAGTACGGCCCGTAATATTGTCAATGACAAAAATCTAAAGGGTGGAAATGCTTAATCAAAGATGAAACTGTGTATTTAGCTTTTCGAAGACCTCTTTACTTGTGATTTTCAACTAGGGTTTTCGGTTTGAAGTTTGGGTAAATTCTGCTTAAAAACATGGGGATTTTGCACAAACCACGAATTCGCGGCCTTGTTTTGCTCAGATACTTAGCATTTTGATAAAACTAAAGGGTGGAATTTGTTCTATGGTTATCAGCCTATAATCCTATCAATTTTTGTGCTATATGTTTAAGTATTTCTGCTAGGAAATTGGGCATGAAATTTCGCAGCCTTGCAGTTACGAAGCCATTGCTCAAAATTAGAATATTAATTAGGAATCGTATCTCCCGCGGCACCACTGATAGACTCCAAGCTCCGCCTTCAAGAAACCACTTGGGAATCCTACAACGATTGGCGAGGAAGCCATAGAACCATTTTGGTTGATTTTACAATCAATTCGACCCGCTGGTTTGATTTACGGCTAAATCGATGAAACACCGGTACTTGCCTGTGCTCCATGCGCGATTTTTTTTTAGTTTCACTCAACAAAATTACAATGTTTATACAATCAACAGAACATTACATGGTCGCGTGGATACACTAGTTTTAAAATCTTCTCATGAGAAATTTATCTTACTAGTATCTCCGCGCTGCCACTCTATTTCCCAAACAAAACCCGATTCGCAAATCAAAACAACTACGCGAAATATCAGACGCGCGAGTAACTTTTCTAGCTAATAAAAGACTGACAGAAAGCCCGGGAGAAAGAAACATCTGAAAACGCTTATAAAATTGACGGAAGACAAAATGCGGCTTTGGTACTCGGAAGTGTAAACCATGAACAAATAAAACGCTAAACAACACAACTAGACTAAAGTAAAAAAGGATCGATCTCGTCTCAACAGTAGAGGCTATTTCAACTGCCCTTTAAAGCACGAGAGCAAAAGTCAAGACTACAAAAACATTTATACGCTAAGGGAATAGTAAGTCCCACAAGTCTTGATTGACAGCAGTGAATTTTCTTGAGCGCCAGCCTAGAGCCAACCACTAGCGCTTTCCTTTTATGCAGCGGCGGGCGCACTCAAGCATGCGAAAAATGTTTTCATCGCATCTCATTATCTCCTTATGAGTAATCTGTCGCTTGAACAATAGGCTTTCTGCCCCATAATTAGACCGGTTGCAAAAAGATGTGAGCTCGTATATTGCGCGAGTTCTCACAGTGTTGATATACTAGGTATTCAAGAGCACCGTATATGTCACGATACGCCTATCGAGTCCAATAAAGTGGAAGATTACCATCTGATAACTACATCAGCCTGGAGAAACGAGACCCAATCGGCAGTAGGCGGGGTTGGCATGCTCCTCAGCAGCAAGGCCAAGGATTCCCTCTGCGATGTACGATCATACTCTTGCCGTGTACTGAGTGCAATGTTCTCCGGCAATCCAGCAACTACAATCATTGTTGCCTATTCGCCAACAAACGTAGCGGATATGACCGACATGACCGAGTTTTACGACACCTTGCGCGCAGCGATCCAAGATGTCCCTGCACACAATTTTCTCGCTATCCTGGGTGACTTCAACGCAAGATTAGGCCCGAGGACGCTCGCTTCCCATTCCACGATTCGACCAATCGGAACGGTCAGTTCCTCGCCGACCTTCTAGTTGAGAGCAACCTTATCGCCGCAAACACGTGCTTCTGTAAGCGTCCAGGAAAGCAGTGGACTTTTAAGGATCGTGGTACCGAGGCGAAGCGCCAACTAGATTACATTCTCGTACGCAAGAAATGGCGCAACAGCATTCTGAACGCTGAACCATACAACTCGTTCTCAAGCCTAGGTTCAGATCATCGTGTCGTGAGCATGAGTGTTCGACTCAGCCTTCGGGTTTCTAAATCAAAATCAAAGCGCCCTCGCTATGACTGGAAACTTTTTTCCGTTTCCTCAGAGCTGCAGTCTCAGTACAGTGTGGAAGTTCGAAATCGGTTCCACATTCTTGAAGACGAGGAAAGCAGAGATCCAACAGCCCGTTATCTACTCAGGTGTGTTAAGGCCTGACTTGAAAGGAGGTGGGGCTTATACGCGGATTCTTAAGGCAAAAAGCAGTTTTTGCAAGTAACTACATTCGCAAAATAGCTACCGAGATGGAACTTGGTGTGAGTAACACGCCCCCTGACCTTAACTGTTCCATGCATTTAGTTGCTATGGAAACACAATTTTAGAGTATCTGTAAGTACCGTTTAAAATTTACTTTCAATCAAAAACGGGGAAAACTTACCACCAATTTCCTACTTTTTGACCCTAAATTCGTAATCTTCATGAACTTCTGCAGTTGATAACGCCTTTTAATCGTGTCCAGGGTCACGTGATCGTGAGAACTGTTGCCCTAGCAACAAAGTTTTTCTCCTATCTTCGCTAATATTCAAGGAAGACTGCCTTAAAAGGCGATATATTGAAGGAATCGATGCAGTAAAGGAAAATTCCATCGTATTTTCAATATAGGATGAGGTTTTCTGTTCCCCATTTTAAGTTATGTCCCAAAAAGGACAAATATGGCGCACGTCCCTTTAAACTGGTTGTCATGGAAACATAAACTGTCAAAATTTTGCTAGTACAAGAATTAACATTGATGCAAAGTTTCATTGCTGTGGCTATTTTCGTATTAGAGATATTTGCAATACTATTTTCTGCCCGTGTATAAGCCCCAAGTCAGGCCTTAACACACCTGAGGAATTCATTACAGCTAACGATGGGGCCACAGAAGCCTGTGTTCCAAAGACAACTCAGCCACGGAAAATCCCACGCTCGAGGCACCCCGAGGTTGTCATTGCAAGAAAGAAACTGGAAGAGGCAAAGGCAGCCACTCACGCCAACTCAGTAGCTTCGCCCGAGGCCCAAGCCCAGATCGATGAAGCTAGACGCTCCCTCTACAGCAACGACCGCCTTAAGGCTGCTGAACTAGAGGAAATGCTGGCACGTGTAGAGAGGGCCCATTCGAGTGGTCACCATAGCGAGGCCTGGAAAGTATGACATCAGCGGGCGCAGGAAGACTGCAGGGACAGGATAGCAGGTGCTAGTCCCGAGGATCGTGTTTCTAAGTGGTTCAATCACTTTAAGGACCTTCTTGGTAGCCCCGCATGTAGTACAGATTCCAGCGATGATATTCCAGCAATCCTGCAGGATCTGTGTATTGATGATGGTCCTTTTACTATGGAGGAATACGTGCAGGTTAAGAAATCTCTAAAGTGTGGGAAAGGCACTGGCCCGGATAACATACCAGCAGAAGTCTATAAGCTATGCGACCTGGATGATCTTGTATTGGCAATGTGCAACCTAGCTTTGATGAGCGACGGCAAGCCTGACCAGTGGTCACTCTCTGACATTATACCGCTGCCAAAATCTGGCAACCTCTCGTGCACTGACAACTACCGCGGAATAAGTCTTGCGTGTGTCGTCTCCAAGATGTACAACCGGTTGATCCTCAACCGTCTCCGTGGACCTATGACCCCCACCTCCGGAGTAATCAGAATGGGTTCCGCGAAAATCGTTCTACTATCAGCATATTCTGGCCCTTCGTCGCATACTAGAGGAAGTGCGTAAGAACAACCTACCCGCTGTCTTGACATTCCTAGACTTTCGGAAAGCCTTTGACTCGATAAATCGCGAGTCAATGTTCAAGATCCTTAAGGCCTATGATGTTCCACCCAGGCTGCTGAGTGCAATAAAGGCGATGTATTCCAACACACGCGCTCGAGTGATCACCCCTGACGGAGAGTCAGATGAGTTCGAAATTACGACAGGCGTACTCCAGGGTGACACGCTGGCCCCATTCCTGTTTGTAATTGTGCTGGACTACGCTCTCCGGAAAGCGATCAATGGCAGGGAGCAGGAGCTTGGCTTCACACTCGCACCACGCAGATCACGCAGATTTCCCGCCAAAGTCCTTACTGATCTGGATACGCAGACGACATCGTTCTCTTTTCTGATGATGTCTGCCAGGCGCAGCATCTCTTGTCCCTAGTCGAAGAGGAGTGCTTCAGGATAGGGCTCTCGATCAACAACAAGAAGATCAAAGTCATGTCTTTTAACATCCCGTTCCTCCCACTGACGACGAGTGACGGTGCCCCTCTGGAGGAAGTCGCTGATTTTAAGTACCTGGGTTCGTGGGTAAACTCCTCCAGCCATGATATCAAGATCCGCAAGGCACTCGCTTGGAAAGCGCTCAATGACATGTCCTCCGTCTGGAAGTCCAACCTGACGCGCGAACTAAAAATCAAATTCTTTCGTGCAACCATTGAGTCCATCCTCTTGTACGGGAGTGAATGCTGGGCATTAACCACCTCTCTCGAGAATTCCCTAGATGGCTGCTACACACGAATGTTAAGGGCCGTCCTTAACGTCTGTTGGAGTGACCACATCCCGAACCACGTCCTCTACGGTGATCTGCCTAGAATATCTGACAGGGTGGCCTGCCGCAGACTTGGCCTCGCCGGACATTGTTACCGCCACGAAGAGCTCACAGCAAATCATCTCGTCTTGTGGGAGCCAACGCACGGCAACCGCCGCCCCGGCCGACCAGCGACAACTATGGTTGACACTCTCCGGAGCGATACCGGTGCGGCTAATACCACTGAGCTTGGCTCCTGTATGCTCAACAGGAGCGACTGGAGCTCGAGATGCGAGGTTCGGCTGAGGCCGCCGCAGTAAGTAAGTAAGTAAGTAAGTTCGCCTATACTTAAGCTTTAGCGCTAAACCATGCAGCCCCCAAAATGTTAACACCATTTCCAGTAACGTTATTGGCATTTCCGTAAACGCCTTCCTACAGCATATTTACGAATATTAGTCACTTCTGTATAGGTAAATAGGAAGTATATTCGTGCCCTTCCCATTCCGGGACTAGGGTATAATAATGTTGTAAAAGTTGCATTATCTTTACTCCCTGATGAAACCTAAGTATAGGCGAAACGCGTCGGAATAAACGAAAGTATTGAACGCAACTAGAAGTCTAGTGTTCTGCTGCCCATAAGTCAACTTTAAAAAATCGTATCTCTGCGCGGCCATGTAATATCCTCTATGTATCTTGCTTCGTGTGCAAAGGCGTATACCGCATGTCGATGTTTATATGAATATATGTACATGATTTGAAGGATTTCTGCATTAAAAAATTGTCTAAACAATATTAGCAACTAGAGAACTTTGCTATTTCCTGCAGGGATAAAGGGCGTCGCCAGGGAATGCACTTGGCAAGCAACCAGATCAAAACCGAACGAGCTCTGGAAACAAGTCAAGAGAGTGCCATTAGTGAAGAGGATGACAACCGGCCTGGGATGCACAATATGATAGAACACACGATAGATACCGAAGCCCGCCGATCTGCACTGTGCGATGAAACAGATGAGGCGAAAAGATGGCGTGAAAGGCAGAGGGTAGTCAATAAACGGCTGAGCAAATCTGTTATACCGAGCGGTAAATTACCCAGATGACGTAGACTTTTCCTTTAACATGTGCCTTGCAAAAGACCCTTCTTTTCCTTATCCAGAATTCTTATTTTGTAAATGCGCAGAATATATTGTCGACGGACCTGTGACATGACTGATATGGGCGTATTTTTTTATTTCTTTGATCGATTGGGCAAAGAGACCATATATTTGCCTCTGAGGTAAGACAACGACACTTTAGTGAGAGAACTTGTAACGATAAAACGCGTTTTCTGTCGACATATCCATTTAGTGTACGCCTGTCCTTTCACATTTCTGAAGCCTGGCTGTCAGGCTAAGCATGGTCAGCATCATTGAACATCATTCAATGTGATTCAACACAGAGTTCAACACGATTTTAAAAACGACGACAACAAAACCCCGCGTGTCATGGAGTAATTAACTAGTGAAACTCCAGGATTGGGGGGGGGGGGGGGGGGGGCAACTTTCTAGGGTGGGAAGCAAAAAAACTTCAACGGGGAACTGCTGTGAAGATATTGTAATATGTTTTGGTTATCAAACGCACCACCCTTAGTTACCAGTCGGATGCTCTTCCAACTGAGCTACTGAGAACCCAGTAGGGTGACATGAAGTCAATTACTGAATTGCAACCTGCAAGTTCACCAACCTGGAGCCTGTGCAGCCCGTTTTCTTTTGTTTTCGAATTGATCCATTTTCGGGTGCTCTGATTGGCTAAGAGTCCGCAAAGGCTGTCGGTTGGTGATGGGCCTTTAAGTGGGCTAACTGCCCGTATTTGTAGATATGAGAAAAAAGCGAAATAAAGATGTTAATCACAGGATAAGCTGGACGCAAGGTGTATACATTCAACAAAGCCAGAGCCCTACCCGCGAGGGACACCGCGGCAAAACGCAGTTCACATGCGCTAAAGATTCACTGGCCTGTGAAATGAAGACAATTGAAAAAATCTGCATAACAACAGCGAACGATCAATTTTGACTTTAAACCATAATTTTCGTCTCTGGTGCAAGCCTGAAAGTGTGTGTGGTGCAAAAGTTCAGAGAAAGATATGATCATATTCTAGCTGCTCTGCGATTTTTGGCCTTAAGTTTTGTGTCTTGAGCTTAATATTTCGGAGTTTCGAAGACAGCACGAGATGCTTTTGTTCTGTAGATTACTTCTTTTGTTTTCATTTCACAGGAAGTGAAAATGTTTAGCGCATGGCAAATGCGTTTTGCCGCGGTGTTCCCGCGAGGTGGATGAGCTGGGGAGTACTCACTCTCGAACCCCCCAGAGCTTCACGGCTCGTCACCTAGCGGGGGGAGGCTCTGGTGACACCCATGACGCATGCGCGAGATTTAATAGTTGAGAGAAACACCTTTCTGCGCATGCCCAAAGGTTCAAAATCAGCCAATCAGCAAAGGCACTCAAATTGATGTCCACAGAGCCTCCCCTGCGAGCGAATTAATATAAATTCGCCAATCGCAACAGTGAATTTTGAGGTCGTGTAGCAATATATACGGTGGTAAGGCTATTTTACAATTTATGATAATCGAAATTTTAAGTTCGATATCAACCTGTCTCTTATCAGAGCTCCGGCTTGGTTATAGCTTTGAATAGACCAAATCGGCTAAAGGTGTTTACATCTTGTTGTTACCCAATTCAGATCGTGTGATGATTCCTTTGGGTGGTTACAACTTTTACAAATAGTTCCTTTTTAGAAAATGAAATATTTCACGGTCGCGATCAATTACGTGGATCTTTTTTTATTATTTCTTCCTGGCTCGAATTTCATCTTGCACAAAACTGAAGGCCTCTTCACGCTTGGGTTTACTAATAAAGTCAAATTCTGTCTTTGATTGACAGCTCTAGGCAACCTGACAGGCAAGGATGCTGCGCCTGTGACGGATTGCGCATGCACCACAGGCATGCGAACTGGACGTTGCTGACTGCCAGTGTGGCTGACAGTAGTAAAACTAGTCAGGGTTGATCCTGTTAAACCGGACTGTCCAGGTCGCGTTTTAAATATGTCAGTATCGCTCTGCGTACCGAGCAAAGATGCCTGGGTGCCAGGAAAATGCTTTACACCAGACAGAAAATCAGCTTGGTAGCCTAAAGAACGGGAATCAGTTTGATTTTTTTCGCAGACTCGAATCCTTCAGCATGAGGTCGAACGGTAAAAGAACTACCGGGTACTATAGTTGCAGACGGTACTAACGGAGGTGCTCCACAGCTGCTATTGGGCAGTAGTTCTAACAGATCACCCAATGAATCGGGATTTCCAACAGACCGATTACCATGCAGGGGATCAAACATGTCCATTGGCAGTTTCTCATTCGGTCCTTCTGATGACGGGTTCACGCTAGATGACAAAACAACCGGTGGTGTGAAATCTATTCCAGAGAGGGACACCATTCCAGTTGACCCTGATGGCTGTGTAGTACTCGATAGCTGCAATCCCTGGAATATGTCCGCAACAGCTGAAGAGGTAACTTGGCTCTCGAGGCACGAGGCTTGCACGTGATCTGAGACGATAGCTGAGGTATGACCTGCTACGCTGAACGTGGGCAGCACGTGATTAGGTCTCTCATCGCACGTAGATGTCACGTGGCCAAAAGCACAGGATGGTTGCTGGCCATCAGACAACAGTAGCAGCTCAGTTGAAGCCTTAGGGTTGGTCTGAAAATAAAACAAATAATGAGGACTAGATAAGAAGGCGGGGCGAAAAGTGGACATCACTCCATACTTCGAAAGAAAAGACGGAGCGTTAAAAGAATTCTTGTTTAAATCATGTTAAACAACTTTATATAAATGTAATTTTTAGCGCCAAGGTTTGTGTTGACAAATTTCACTATCATGCGATGTTTTATTATTCAGCAACCAGCAATTCTTGCCTAGCTAAACGAAGTCGACGATGAGTCCTCGCTCGGCGATCGGCGAAACGGTTTTTCAACTTCAGCTTACGTCCATCGGTATTTTCCTCTTCGTATTCAATTCAAAATAGCCATAGTTGATGTTTAGATATCCCGAGCATAGTTAGTAGAGCGATGATCTCTCGGCAAAAATAATTATAGATACAACGAGAATATTGGCAAAATTGGCTTTCGCTTCCGAAATGAAAACTAACATGGCGACCAAACCTATTGGCTTGCATTCGGACGTCATTAGAGTGCATCAATCCTAATGTCTGCAGTATGACGTCACGCACTGCGCGCCAACAAGATTTCGCTGCGTACTCTTAGCCAATTAGAATCGAGATATCGGCAAGGCTGAATAATAAAACGGAAAAAACCTCGGCATGAGGACCGGTCAACAAGGGGTAACTTTTTGCTGGTGTAATGACTTGGAATCACTATAGTCACCCCCCGGAACTACTAACGAGACATACTTTTTTGCAATCCTTAGGATGTCTAGAAACTGGTCTTATTTCCCACGGCCCTATTTTGCCAGACTTGCTTTTAATGAGATTCAATGAGACGATTTTATAGACGGTAGCACAGTTCAGAAGAGCTCTATAGATTCTAAATCTATACTTTTACGATCTTGGGAATACTCTGATCACATGTAGACAAGTTAAATTGCTGCCTCAGCCTTTTCCCGTCACATACGCATATCGTTTTGGTATTTCCCAATAGGAATACAAAGGCTGACAGGGTCTTAGAAAATATATATCAGTAAGGAACGTAACATGTACAAAACGGGCATGTAAATTGTACATATGTGTTCAGTCTATTAGTGACTCTGTAATAGCATAGGTGGTAAGGGTGGAATGCTTTCTGAACAGTGCTACAGTCTATGAAATTGCCTAATTGAATCTCATTAAATAACAAAAGAATATAATTAAAAGACTTTCTAAGGAACCGTTGAGAGAAACAACTTTCCGCGCATGCCCCAACGTTCAAAATCAGCCAATCAACGTAAGCCCTCAAACAACCTCGTCCCCAGGGTCTTCTTGGTCGTTTTTCAAAATGGCGGTTGACTCGGGACAAGACCCTGGAAGAGGCTGAGTAACATGACCATTTCGAAACAAAGGACAACCTGGTTCCCATATCTCAGCCTCCCCCAGGGTCTTGTGCTCGACCAACCGCCATCTTGAAAATTATGTATCAGTCAATTCCAGCGGTGACCACCCCCCCCCCCCCCCCCCCCCCCCCCCCCCCCGGGCAACCCCCTGGATTTTGGTCATTTCTAAAATTAAAACTGAAAATTCCCGCACCTGGGCTAGCAAAAATGCAAAATACCCCACGGCGGGGAACACAAAAAGCGGAAAAATGCCCCACCCCGGGACGAGAAAAAGACGGTAAGATTCCATCGACTCTGCGTGACAAAGCGAAATTTACAAAGCGAAATTTACCTTTATTCTATTTGCAGAGCAACTATTTCGCAGTTATGTTACTTGACTTTTTGCGAAATTAGACCTCTGTTTATAGAGTCAATTCATTTTTATGTTTTTCCACTGAGACGAAATTGCGAAATCTGTTTCTTCTCTATAGAAGACGTTAACTGCGAAATGTGCAAATGTATGGATTGTGTCTTCCCCAAACGTGGTGTATACGGGCCATGCTCTGCATTATATTTTATGTGGCGTTATTTTCTGTAACTGGGACATTGTAACTGCCAATCGATAGTTATTATAACTGGTGTTGTAGTTCGCAAAACCCGACGCGCTTGAGATGAGAACACCAAAATTCCCCACCCCCTCCCCCGGGGGAAAAACAGTTCCCGGGGGGGGGGGGATGGTCACCGCTGGAATTGACTGATACATTACCCACAAGACCCTGGGAACTAGGTTGGCCTTCAAATGCTTGATATCCCAGACCCTCCCCCGCTAGCATACTTGCTGCGCATGCGCACCTGAGGAAATGGTCAATGGGCCTTTATTACACGGCAGCCATCTTAGATAAATCCTTTGTTCTTGCATGTTCATCATGATGACGAGTTTCCACGGGGAAAACAATGGATCTTATCCTAGTTGGCTGTCGTGTCATTGGACAAATCGAGACAAAATTCAGGTGAGTGCCCTACCTCTGTAGACAATACAGGTGCCCCAGTAACTGAGATGCTATCCGCCAGTAACTGCCCTTGGGTGCTTGGGCTCCGTTCTTTTGTTGATATGAAAGAACAATTTTCCTATAGTTTAATCTCCCACATGGTTGTTACATACGTGCGCGTTCAACCGTGACCACCCGACTAAGTTCGTACAAGCTTGTCTCCTTAGGGGTGGACCATTAGAAATAGGCATTGTTCGTAATCAAACGGTCAGACTGAGACGAACACTCAAGTGAGGCTCATGCGGATAATTCTTTTGTTTCAGTATTTCCAGCTCAGTGCACTTGGAAAAGGCGAAACAAAAGAACCCCAGCATAAGCCTCACTTGAGTGTTCGTCGCAGTCTGGCCGTTTGAATACGAATACTGCCTATTCGGACTATTGCCTTACATCGCCTATTATCACCCAAAATAATCCAAGGATCACCTTTCACCAAAGTCTCCAAGTTTCCCTCATCACTTAGAATACGCTCAGGGCAAGACAAGCGAAGTAAGCATGTCACAAAACGAGTAAAGCTTGGAGACTGGTACCGAAACCTACGACACGAATAGACAGACACTTTCCGCTTGAGCGGGGATCCTGTGGTTGTTTCCTTAGCCACTCAAGCGAGCAAAATCGGGGTGGTGGATCATTAGAAATAGGCATTGTTCGTATTCAAACGGTCAGACTGGGACGAACACTCAAGTGAGGCTCATGCGGATAATTCTTTTGTTTCAGTATTTCCAGTTCAGTGCACTTGGAAAAGGCGAAACAAAAGAATTACCCAGCATAAGCCTCACTTGAGTGTTCGTCGCAGTCTGGCCGTTTGAATACGAATACTGCCTATTCGGACTATTGCCTTACATCGCCTATTATCACCCAAAATAATCCAAGGATCACCTTTCACCAAAGTCTCCAAGTTTCCCTCATAACTTAGAGTACGCTCAGGGCAAGACAAGCGAAGTAAGCATGTCACAAACGAGTAAAGCTTGGAGACTGGTACCGAAACCTACGACACGAAAAGACAGACATTTTCCGCTTGAGCGGGGATCCTGTGGTTTGTTTCCTTAGCCACTCTAGCCTGCGTAGCGGCTCTAAAAGGGAAGGGGAGGGAGTTGGGGCGAGCGAAAACCGGAAGTAGCGCGGGCCGCAAGGGGTTCTAAAAGGGAAGGGGAGGGAGTCGGGGCGAGCGAAAACCGGAAGTAGCGCGGGCCGCAAGGGGTTCTGGGAAGGGAGGAAGGGAGAGCCTGCAAGAGGACCATTGTTTGGACTTAATTACTCGTTCACTGAGAAGACGAGAAATGTGATTGGTCGAGCCAGTCGAGATGAGTGACAGGTCGCATGGCTTTATCACGTTCACAACTTCAGAAATGGTGAACGATAGAGGAGAACTTTCAGGCCTGTTTAGCGGTTATTTTGTCGCGTTTAAAGGAACTTAAAGGGCCGGATTTTGTGTTTTAAGAAGCGCAGATTCCATGTCTGTACCAATTATTTTGCCGTAACGATGTTCTCGCCGCAATGGGATTTGGCAAGTCGAGTTTTGTTTTCCAGTCGGCGCTTGTGTTTCTCTCTCAGAAGAAAACGAAGATCAAATCTTTCGTCCTTGGTATCAGCTCGCTAAAGAGCATCATTGCCAATCAGATTCTGGAATTGGAATCGCTTGGCCTGAGTGCTTGCTGCCCGGCGTAATCAATCGAACGTTCGGTAATCGAACTCAATCGAATACCAATCGTTCGATTGATTTTCGACTTGTTCGGCAATCGAACACAATCGAACTCACAGCAAAATCTTCACAATCGAACAAAATCGAACGTTCAGAAATCGAACTTTAAACATACTTAGATTTCTTCTCCCTAAAGGTACCAAATTAAGAGTGGTTTTATCTGATTTTGACTCCAAAAAAGGTACCAACAAGTCCGAATATAGTACAGAATTTTTAACAGACCTAAGCTACTAGAAGTTTTAAGCTACAATAGCTTGTAAAAGATTCTGTGCAGAGACAATAAACCAAATGTTGCACTCCAAAATATGATACCCTAGCAGAGGCTTTTCCTCGGTAATTCGCTCTCTCGTTTTGTTGCTAGCCCTCGCGGTTTTGTTGTCGTGCGTTGTTTTCATTTGTTATCTCGACCCGGCCAAGACAACTACGGGAATGTATGACGCGTGACTAACTTCGTAAAATTTTAAAAGACTGACAGAAGAAAAAAGCAGGTTATAATGTGGTAAAACATGTTCTTTTTACCTCCAAAAGATACCAGAGGGCCGATTTTATCCCCTAAAAATTACATGAACCAAAAGCATCCCCACCCCAAAGGTTTGGGAGTCCCCGTCTTTTCGATTGGTTGGTGTTCGATTTGTTCGAAAATCGAACTCACAGCAAAGCTCGCGTTCGATTTTGTTCGATTGCCGAACAAATCGGACGATTGGTGTTCGATTGAGTTCGATTGATTTATTGTTCGGATTGTGTTCGATTGATTACGCCGGGTTGCTGTTCTTCGCTGGGAAGTACTCGAATGTGTAATATAGATCCACTGAGAGCGCTACAGATCCCAAGTTCGTCGCTGTTCTAAGTCTTATACATTATTACTTGTTGTTGTTGTCTCTTCGGTTTCCTGCTAACAGAGGCCTCTTTTCTCTACATTTCACTAGAGGCCTCTGCTAGCAGGGAATCTCTAGGCTCGATCCTCGCTGGAACTTCGCCGAGGATTGCCAAAACAAACAGCAAAATAAACAGAAGAAGAGCAGAGTTTGTATTTTGCAATTCCAGAATCTGATCGGCAATGATGCGCTTTAGCGGGACGATATAAACAAGGATGAAAGATTTCTGAGAGAGAGAGAAACACAAGCGACTGGACAAGTTAGGGACGGTACCGGTATCTCGATTGATGCCTATCCGCCGAGAGCGCTACAGCTGCTACAGGTCCCAAGTTCGTTGCTGTTCTAAATCGCTGTTCTAAATAATACTATTTGTCTCTAGATTCGATCCTCGCAGTAACTTCGCCGATAATTGCCAATACAAAGAGCAAAATATCGAAAAATAAACAGCAGAAGAGCACTTTCAGTTAGTTTGTTCAATGGTTGATTTTGACAGTTATTCGAAACCACAAACTGAGGTCACGCGTGTGTCACGCTGTCTCGTCAAAGGGGCGGCAAAGCTGCCTCGTACCCAGGCGCGTTCTAGTGATTTTCGAGGCGAGAGCGACTGGGAGCGAGCTAGCGCGAAAGGCATCATGGGAAGGGCATTGCGAAATCGAACCGTTCCCAAGATGCATTGCGCGCTCGCTACCAGAACACTCGCAAGAGGCTTTTCTCTCTGTTTCTACCAAATAGAGACGCCTAGGGACGAGGCAGGGCGGCAAAGTCCAAACAACGGTCCTCTTGCAGGCTCTCCCTTCCCAGAACCCCTTGCGGCCCGCGCTACTTCCGGTTTTCGCTCGCCCCGACTCCCTCCCCTTCCCTTTTAGAGCCACTACGCAGGCTATAGCCACTCAAGCGAGCAAAATCGTTCGTTTTTCCTTAACGCACTCTTTTTTCGCATGAGTACCAGCCAGGGAAACAAACAACAGCTCTCCTGCTCTAATTAATGGGAGCAGAATTTGCAATATCGAGTGTGGAAAAAAATCACTCGCATTTTCATTTTCTAGCGAACTGCCTCTTATTTGTTTACTGCGGTTTTCGTAATTCTGCGAACTCTCGCCATCGATTTCCAACCGTAAAACCACCTCCTGGCTTCCGTCAATCAAACTCCCGAGTCTTTTCGTCGTTACTCTTTGTGCTTTTTAATGGCCAGCGCCTAAGCAGCGCTAAAATGACTTCCCGTCGCGCCAGCAATGGTTACGTGCTGGCCAATCAAAAATGCACAAAGAGTAACGACGAGCAGACTCGGGAGTTTGATTGACGGAAGCCAGAAGGCGGTTTTACGATTGGAAATCGTTAGCGAGAGTTCGCAGAATTATGAAAATCGCAGTAACAAAATAATTTCAAATAAATTAAATAAAATGTATCAGCCTGATCTCTGTTGATAAAAGAATCCCAGACGTTCCTTGCTCCATTCGCGTTCGCGGGATCGAAAAAGCCACAGAAACGACAAAAATGTCAAAATTTTCTGCTTCAACTTAAAATCTTGTGGCTTGCCCATTTAGCTTGTAGATCTCATCTATACAAGATAAATTCATCTTGTGATTAAATAGACGAATTCTAACGCTGCCCTCAAGCGGAAAAAGGTCTATATGTAGCTTTCGAATGTACCTACACCCATTTCAGACGGTTGCACAGTCACAACTGTCTGTTGTAGCCCGCAATGCGTCATGGGAGCAAACAGGTATACCAAAACAGAATCATGGATGCTGGTTTTCAGGATAAACAACCATATTTATCACTCTGTTTATGTCAAATGACTGTACATTCATCGCTCGCAAGAAATTTTGTACTGGATTAACGCGAGTTTCGTTCTTCTTAGTTTCTCCCATGACGCATCGCGACAGTTGTGTGACGGTGTAACCTTTTCTAATTGTTTTGAATGTGTTTATGTTTCGCCGCAATTATCACCAACTCTAGCAAGTTTTTTAAGAGAACGTATAAGCGGGCACTGCGCATGCGCATTAGTACCTGCTAACAATTGAAAAAAACAACAACACTTAGCTGCTGTTGTGCTTATCATTTGACGTTATTTCGTGACAAAAACTCGCCTGACACAGCTCCGGCTTCTCGTGTCTCCTTGTTCTTCGCGGTGCAAAATTTCACAGCGATGCAGAATAGTTTCTCAACAATATATTTACAAATACTTTAAAAGCAAAAGATTTCTGAGCAAGAACTAGATGTGCCTTTCTGCCTCCCTCCCCTCTTCTCCCCTCCCCTCCCCCTCCCCCCCTCCCCCCGCCGTAGTAGCCAACTATTATCACACGTCCTGTGACGTCACTGAAACGCATATTTTCTACAGGTAACTACTGGTCAAAACCCTTTTCCCACATGGATCCTTGTATCCGCTTTCTGGCCTATAAATACGTTCATGACAGTACACGTTTGAGGTCCGGACGGTGAGGGTGATATCATTTATCTTGCAACCAAGGGGTGCAACACCCGTCGCCGGAAATTGACCTCTTTTGATCTGTTTATGAGTTATTAAGAATAGTAACACTCGTTACACGGGATTTGCATCAGCAATATAACTTGTCTTGCTCTTAATTTTTTCTCTTGTCTGCTTTAAGTCCTGCGTTGTGTAACATTTTTATGTAACTTCCTTTACAATCTTGTCTGGTTGTGCTCACCTGAAGGCTCGTACCAGAAATACAAGTGATAGGACTGATTTGGTTAAAAGACAGGCGCAGTCTTTACAGCAGTCACAAGGTGTAGCGCGCAAGCCCTTTTCTTTTGCGATTCGAAATTGGTATCCCACAATCCGAAAATTTGACCTCTTTATCGTCCTCCTAAGCAGCTTATTCGAGATTCAAACTCTAGTCTAATCAAAGCTAAACACTGAAAATTATTATAATCAAGTTCGATGTTTGCCATGTCTCGACTATCGCAATGAGGCAATGAGCTACTTATCAGTCGATCCCAGAGTCTACGCCAAGGATTATGTTTGATTATCACCAACTCGAAGAAACAAGATCGTTACAAAGAAGGAAACAAGCGAGTCACGTTACAAATGCTCGTCACGCATCGCGTCACGCAATTCAAGACCGCATGTTGCTCAACAAATTATCGATAATTCAGTAAATTGTTAGCTCGAGAAAAAGGAATAGAATTTGCGTCGATTACCCTATACTTTCTTTGCCTTGCCTTGACTAAATACAATTATTTTGCCGAATAGCCAATAACTAAATAATCTTTACAAGAATACATTTCTGTTCGAACTATTTTCGTCGGTTGCTTTCAATAATGCATTTTGCATTTCAACAAGAATACAATTTCGCAGCAGTCGGTAAACTATATGAAATAATCCGGAATAATGAACTGATAAATTTCCGCTGCTAACATCATTTCCTCTTTCAGACAAAGAAGCAGAAATCTATTTCATGAAATAGAGTGGCGATTGCACCATTTGTGACGTCACTACGTAAGCTCTTTTATCAATGCGTGGCAGAGTTCTTCTCGACCCACATGGAACGTCTGTCACGCTATTCAGCCTATAAATACGTTCATGGAAGAAGACGAGTGAGGTCCGGACGGTGAGGGTTATCCATTTCATAATTCAATATAACACCCGTCGCGGACACTTGACCTCATTTTGACGATATTTATTGTACTCGCTTGAATTAAGTGTGCGAAGAAGTCATCACTTTTTTGTTGAAATTTTAGTAGAGATATCATACTATTCAAGTGCATTCAAATATTAATTCAGTCGGTAGATTTCGCCGAAAATAGCACTCAAAAGGCAGTATCGCTTTTTCGTGCTGTTTTCTTAGCGGAATCTAGCCCCTGAAGCTTTGAATAATCCTATATAGTAACTTATCATTTTAGTAAAAGCGATCCGCAAATAAGTGTACTTTTTTGAGGGATCAAAATAATAAAAATAAATAAATGGATCCGAACTCGTTTTGTAATCGAGACTACAAAGCTCGTCACGCATCGCGTCACGCAATTCAAGACCGCATGTTATTCAACAATCGATAAATTCAGTAATTTGTTAGCTCGAGAAAAATGAATAGAATTTGAGTCGATTTCCTACTTTCCTTGCCTTGTCTTGTCTAAATATAATTATTTTCGCTGCTAAAATCATTCCTCTTTCAGCAAAGAAGCGAAATCGAGAAGCGATATTTCATGAAATAGAGTGGCGATTGCACCATTTGTGACGTCACTACGTAAGCTCTTAGCTGACGTTCTTGTGCGTTTTCACATTTAGCCGGCGTAGTGTGGACAGAAGATATTTGTTCCGTTTTCGAGGCAAATTAGCCGTTTTCAAATTTAGCCGGCGTAGTGTGGACGGTGCCGAAATAATGTTACAAGAATACATTTGTGTTCGAATTATTTTCGTCGGTTGTTTTCAATAATGCATTTGCCATTTCCAACAAGAATACAATTTCACCGCAGTCGGTAAACTATTTGAAATAATCCGGAATAATATACTGAGAAATTTCCGCTGCTAAAATCATTTCCTCTTTCATACAAAGAAGCAGAAATCTATTTCATGAAAAAATTTATTTCCTGAAATAGAGTGGCGATTGCACCATTTGTGACGTCACTACGTAAGCTCTTTTATCAATGCGTGTCAGAGTTCTTCTCGACCCACATGGAAAGTCTTTCACGCTATCTAACCATAAATACGTTCGTGGAAGAAGACAAGTGAGGTCCGGACGGTGAGGGTTATCCATTTCATAATTAAATTTAATACCCGTCGCCGGACACTTGACCTCATTTTGTCGATATTTCTTGTACTCGCTTGAATTAAGTGTGCGAAGAAGTCATATGTTTTGTTTATAATTGAAGTAGAGATATCATACTATTCAAGTAATATATTCAAAGATTTCAGTCGGTAGATTTCGCCCGAAAATAGCACTCAAAAAAGGCAGTATCGCTTTTTTTGTGCAGTTTTCTTAGCGGAATCTAGCCCCTGAAGCTTTGAATAATCCTATATAGTAACTTATCATTTTAGTAAAAGCGATCCGCAAATTAGAGTACTTTTTTGAGGGATCAAAATAAATGGATCCGAACTTGTTTTGTAATCGAGACTACAAAGCTCGTCACGCATCGCGTCACGCAATTCAAGACCGCATGTTATTCAACAATCGATAAATTCAGTAAATTTTTATCTCGAGAAAAAGGAATAGAATTTGAGTCGATTACCCTACTTCCCTTTGCCTTGTCTTGTCTAAATACAATATTTTGCGAATAGCAAATAACTAAATAATATTACAAGAATACATTTGTCACATTTGTGTTGGAATTATTTTCGTCTGTGGTTTTCAATAAGGCATTTTTGTATTAAATTTCGCGCGTAGAAGTCGGTAAACTAGTTAAATAATCCGGAATAATATACTGAGAAATTTCCGCTGCTAAAATCATTTCCAAAGAAGCAGAAATCTATTTCATGAAATAGAGTGGCGATTGCACCATTTGTGACGTCACTGGGTAAGCTCTTTTATCAATGCGTGGCAGAGTTCTTCTCGACCCACATGGAAAGTCTGCCACGCTATTCAACCTATAAATACGTTCATGGAAGAAGACTAGTGAGGTCCGGACGGTGAGGGTTATCCATTCATAATTCAATTTAACACCCGTCGCCGGGCACTTGACCTCATTTTTTCGATATTTCTTGTACTCGTTTGAAGTGTGTGTGAAGTCTCGATCCGCAAATTAGAGTTACTTTTTTGAGGGATCAAAATAAATTAATAAATATAATAAATGGATCCGAACTCGTTTTGTACTCGAGACTACCCTGCGAGCAGCACTGCTCGCCGGGGTTACTCGAGACTCGAGATTATTTTAGCGAAACTGCGATCGGTAAAATTAGAGTACTTTTTAGAGTACTTAGGATGAAAAAAAATATATATATACGGGACCGAGCTCGTTTTTTTATACTCGAGACTATTCGTTCGTAGTGCGCAGTTCAAAAGATGTTTCATTACGTATTGAGAACTCGATAACTTTAAACCTTATGTGAAATTTGGTACTGCAGTAGAATTAGAAGCAATATATTGGCATTTTGTGATGTTTCACAGGAGGTGCGATTTAACGCACTTTATTCACGAACCCGGCTCAGTTTATTGACCACGGCAGTGCCCTTTGCGCCTTTTTCGATTTGAAAACTAAAGACACGGGGCGCAAAGGCTCCCGGTTGATGAACGTTCGGGAAAATGTGATGTATTCAGGCCTTCAACTGATCATTTCTCAAAAAATAGGGCTAAATATAGGGCATTTTTCCAAAATATATAGAGCCAATATAGGGCATCTAGAGACATAGGGCAAAAATAGGGATGTAGGACATTGGTAAAACTTTATGTCTCTACACAATCTATGCACAATAAGACTTAAGCTTCAAGACTTTCAGCACATCGATGTTTCATGTGACAATAACGATGCAGGGCCCGACAACAACTTTTTTCAAGAGGTGCCATTGGCGCCTACATAAAAATTCTTGTTGCCAAATAGTGAAATTGGTCGCCATAATAGAAATCTGGTCGCCATCGTTTCTCTTCTGTTTGTTATAAGAAAGAGTTTTTTTCGTTAACTCTAAAAGTATTTGAGTATTGTAGCAGGTTTCAGGTTTCTTCCTTTTAAATGCGTTTCCTTCGCCTCAGAATACAGTGATTGGCTGCATGTAGCTCCTGGTCTTTAGTTTTCATACTTTAGTAGTTACAGGGCCGTAGTAAGCCTCCCCAAACTGTTTTCTGGGAAAGTCTTAACTCTTTTGCGCGCAAAGCGCGCCGAAAATTTAAAGTCCGCAGCATGTGAAATTACAGCATGTTTAAGAGAACTTTGATATGCAGGGTGCAAATCGCATTGCCAAAATTCCACTTTCAATCATTTTCAAGAACGGGTTCAAGAAAGGGTTCACGTTTTTGTGCAAAATATCCAAAATCTAGGAAATATAGGGCATTTCAAGACAATATAGGGAAATATAGGAGAATCTCAAAAATATAAGAAATATAGGGCCGGTTGAAGGCCTGTGTATTGCTGCCAATTTTTTTTCTGTATTTTAAGATTGAAGCCTTCCAAAAGCGCGGGATGTGGGATTTTCCAGAAAAGCTGGATCAGCCACCCCCTTCCAGACCCTGTTAGGAGGGTTATCAGCAAGTCTTTCATTTCGTTCCGTGTCCGTCCCCCCTTTGCGGCTATTTGACCTCATTTTTGAAGAGTTTCAACAGGAAAATGTCGGAATTTTCCAAATAGTTCAGCGCAGCAAATAAAACGTGTTATACTTTGAATGGGGTCATTTCTATACTAAACTACTCTGTTTTGCAAGCGCCAAAAAGAAGAAAATAAAAAATGCAGTCAAAGGAGTTTCTTCTATGCATAAGATAGATCTATGTTATTCATCATGAATACATCTAGTGCCTCTTACCTGAAGTACACAAGGGCTGCTGCTTGCTTTCAAGAGATCTTGCCAGAAGCAGGACCTAAAAGCGTATTTATAAGTAAATACAGAGCCAGCCGACTTCATATTTTATCAAAGGTCGAAAACAGCTAAACTTGGACATCACCGAATAGAAAAAAGAAAACAAATCAACAGAGAACGGTGCGGTGCCAACATGATATACTGGCAATTTGAGACTGTTTCAATGTAGGATTTAAAGCATTTTCGTTTTACAATGTTCATTTGGAAAAGAAAAATTTTGACCACTGAAAGACACCAATGGGGCGAGGATGAACAAAATTTTAAAGTTTCCATCTACAACACATGAAAATGCTTTTGAGAACTTTGATTGATTGGCACTGTAGTAGCAATTGAGCGGCTTTCTGACGCGCGCGTTTATTGGCTAAAAACGAGTGAGATTTAACGTGGAATAGCCCATTTCGCGGTTAAAAACGCGGTACTGTGGGAAGCCTGTATTTAACACGAAAGAGAGGCTCAAGCGGGCACTGTTTTTTCAAGCGCGCGTGTTGTTCAAATGGCGGGAGGAAAAGTTGAGAAATACATTTTCGCCACTACTGGCAGGTAGATCGAAATGACTTGCTACAGTATTTTGGCAAAGGGAAGTGCCCACAGAGAACATTGCCCGCCTGAGCCTCTCTTTGGTGTATACAGGGATGTTAACTGCGAAATGGGCTATTCAATGGTTGAAAGCTAAATTCAACAAAACAACAGGTTACCCGCGCACAATAGGAATCATCTGCTCCTGAGGGAAACATCAGTTTTGTTTCCCGAGAATCTCGATGTTTCCCGAGAAGAAGTCGAGTCCACATTTACCGTGGAATTCACTCGTCATGAATTTGAAACACTTTTTTCTCTCAATCTCACCCAACACAAGATCTGCTTTGCTACCTTGTTGGCCTTTGCTTGTAGACTTCCTGCCTCAGTTGATGTAAGGCTTGTCAGTGTTTGGCAATACTCTAAGACTTGCGAAGCTGTTACTGTTCCACTTTTGAGAAGGAACTCAAGAACATGTAATGCTTTCTGTAAGAAAGTTATAGCAATGATAATAAGAGTTAATGTGTAGATGCAAGCAGATAACGAATGTTATTATTCATTCGACATATCTTCCAGCTTCTGATTGGTTGAGCGCCACCGGCGAATTCTTAATGTTTTTGAAGGCGAGCAACTTATCCCATCGATGACGTCAAAGATTGGATAAGTTGAAAAATTATTGCATGCTTGACGTCGCGCACTTGTAGGCAGGCTGGCAAACTGCCTGCTCTCTTAAAGAAGTTAAGCGGGGAGATTAATTTTGAATGAATAATAAAACAATTCAAAGTTTGAATGAATAATAAAACAATTATTAATGAATGGCCTCAATGGATAACAGCCCCTCGATCTGAATAATTCTCCACATCATACTCAGCGGAATTCAGTAATTGCTAATTAGTATAGTGTATTTCGAATGACTGTCATATTGAGCCTATGCCTCTGAAATAACGGTTTTATTCGCTGAGAATCCTTTGATAAGATCTTACCATCTGAATTTCAGTTGTTGGCTCATCAAGCTTCTCATTTAGCACCACAAGAATGCTTGCCATGTCCAAGGATTTACACCTTTTGAAGGAAATAAATAATCCATGACACTAAACGTCCCATGACGATACACACCATATGTATCATGGTACATAACTTTGAGCATGAGTGCAAAGCAATTACAATAATCAAAAATGTTACACCCCAGAAAGGTGTAGTGAAATTTAGAAAAAATGGCTTTGATAAACGTGAAATTGCACCTGGTTCAACATTTACCATTCAAACAAAGCGCAATATACAGTGTTATTTCTGGGTAGGCAATCAAGCCTGCAAAACATCATCCTTTAGAATAATAATAAAAAAATTGCGGCTGCAGGCTTAAAGGCCAAAAATGCCCAGGAATGCCCCTGTCAGAGTACTGGTAGCTAGGGCTTTCGCTTCAAACATAATGGTCAATGAGTGGTGGTCGTTTTCCTCTTCCCAGGAAAATTGAGCATATCTGTTTCTTTCCGAATGCAACTGGTAATTCTGAAGGATGTGGTTTAAATTTGGAAATGTACGTGCATGAGGTCTGAAATTCGGAGATATTCTTTGCATGGGAGAGGAAATCTTTATTATTGGCAAGAAACAATATTACACAGTTCTTAGCAGTGAACAGAGGGTAAACTGCAAATCAGTATGCATGGAAGGGAAAGCTGAAGTACTTTATCATGGAAACTATGCATGCATAGGGGGAGTGGACTCCCATATCTGCTGGGCTGGTTGCTCATCATATCTTCTAGGGGCACTAGTGCTGCAGCGATCAGTATCCTGAAATATTTATAGCTTGTGGCAACTAGTGCTGCAGGTGTTTTGGATAAACAAGATTTGTGTAAGTTTTAAAATGCTATCTAATAGGGTTAAAATACTGGTTGGCCATGTCCATGAATGGTATCTTTTTAGGGGTAAAATTCCATTTGTCAGATAGGGGGAGGGGGGTCCACCACCTGGCGATGCACTTGGGCAGGGTAAGTGTGGCAAATCCTGGGTCTGGAAGTTGTGATACCTTTTGGCGAATGTCTGTAGTGTTTCCATAGATGGAAGAGAACGCACCCCTCCCTCTGCAGTGACCTCATTCACCAGTCGGCTCTCCAAGGATAAGTCTTGAGTATCTTCTGAAGGAACAGAATCATCCACACCTCCCTCGTCACTTGGTGCTTTTCTAGGTGGCCAATAGAATGCAGAAAGAAGATGAGAGAGGAAGCTTCAAAGAGAATGAGACAAATACATACTGCAATAAAATCTCCTTTTCTTTTTACTTCACCCAGCAATGACATGGCTGCAGCATGTTTTTCTCTAACTATCCTCATAAGGGAATCAACTCCAGGAACTTCCTTCATCAGGGGCATTTACTCCAGGACTTAAAAATTTGGACACCTTGAAATCAGTGAAATGTCCTGCGATCCTCCCATGAGAAATATGGTAAATGTATGGCAGTCATCTTGAATATTTCCTGGGAGGTGAAGCGAAAAATCTTGAGACTCAAAGCAAAGCCTGGAGAGTCTCTGGCTCATGACGGTAAGTTGCAAGGCTACAGTGCATAGCTGTCAACCACCAGAGCTCCGGCAGCTACTTCACATTTAATCGCCTGCCACTTTTTGCCGAATGTGAGACAAAAAAGTTTTTTGCTACCTACAAGGTACGCATGTATGTTGTCTTTACCTGACGCCTTGCTCACCCCATAATGCACTTGAACCTGGAAATTGAAAAAGCAATGGGCAGTGAAAATAGAGTCCAAAAGTGAAGATGCTATTATCTTTTAGCAGATAATATCATGGTCTGTGGAATTGGTGGTTTCATGATAAACCTTCATGTTTGTCAAATATAGTTCTTTTAGGGTGCCATTTTGTCTCTATGCAAAACAAATCATGCTAGCATGTATGAAGAAACTTCATGATTTGATTTTTATTATTGCCAATTAAACAAGAAGTAATTTGAAAATTATTTTCATGTGTTTTAAATAAAGCACCTTTAAGAGTAAAAATTTGGTTCAACCATCCTCTTATGGTATCTTTTAGGGGTGAATGTTTGCTTCTAGTCAAGCATCCTACCCCTAAAATAGGGAATGCCACTTGGGAAAAAGGCATAAAGTCTTTGCTGGCAATGGACCAAGAATGCTTGGACACAGAGGCTCATACAAACTCAGATTTCACCATTCCTGATTATCATTATTATTATCATTCTATCCCCTTCTGATATTGTCAATAGGATATTGTCAATTGCTCATGTATAACTTGACAACAAGATTTTTCTTGCTGTCTTTACCTGATTCAGTACTGCTCAGATCCCCATAATTTACAAACTGGATGCTTGAGGGAACTGAAGAAGGTTGCAACCTCCCATTGCAACTGCCACGTTCCTCCTGTGGCAACTTTCCATATCCAATGAGATCCTCCTTCCTTTCTGACTTTGAACCAAGCCAGTTCCAAAGGAAGGTAGATGCTTCGCAAGGCCCCAGACATTGTCCATAAATGATTCACTTTTGTCATTTTGTAAGGGGGTGTTGCCAAATCCTCCATCTTCTTTCCTGATGGGCCCATCATTGTAAAACCTTGCTGGGTTGACTCTGGATTCTCAACATTGAAGAGCAGCTCTATCAACTCCTTGGCAGCCTTGCGAACTCTGAAATTCCGTGCATCACCATGTAAATGATCTAGTTCACCAGTGAAGCCTGTGGCATAGAAAATTATTTCACAATATTTTCTGCTAACGTTCACCTAATACAGGGTTCAAAATTCTGGACTTTCAATGGCATTTGAAAAAATTAATGATAGAACAGGTAATTAATAGAAATGACTTTTTTTCAAACTTGCTGTAGAGCAAATGCTAATGGATATCATAATGAAAGATTAACAGTTGAGTGGTCCAAACTGATAATGACAGGGTTTTTGGGGGCACACCCAATTCAGGAGGGGGAGGGGGAAGGGGTTGCTCAATTAGTGCAAGCAACAAAAACTACTTTAAAAATAATTAAAAAAATTAACATGAATTCACAAACATGCCAGGACAGAACCAACCTACAGAGACAGACAGACAGATCAATAAAATAAAAGAATGAGCTAAAGAAAACTGACAGACAGACTCAACAGGCAGACAGACACACAAGAAAATAGCAGACAGGAACAAGACAAGATAAATAATAATCAGATTCAGAGCTTAGCAGAAGAAATCAGACATAACCCACAGTAATTGTCATTAAGTAAAACTTGAACTTACTAGCACATTCACGAACCACCTCTGCCTTGTGGCGTAGTGCGCTTCTAAATTCTGACTGACCATTAGCAGAGACATATGTCATGATTTTTAAAACCTGTTGGCAACAACACAGTATATATCAAGAGTATTCCATAGGAACCCTACCTTTTTACCCATGAACTTCCAATATATAGGGGCTCTTTATTTTGACCCTTGGTTGTAATGCACACCTGGTGGGGGTACCCCCATATCAGCCGGGAGCTTGTTGTATCATTTAGGGGTTAACATGTTGAGTTTGAGGTATAGAATGAAAACCCTTATGTTTTAAAAAATGGTATCTTTTAGGGTGTTTGTGTGTGAGACCATAGGCCATGCTAAGCTTCAGAATTTGCCTATAGTACTTGGTACTAGAGATCAGTATACAAAAATCTTACTAGCTTGCAGCTACTAACACTCTAGGTGATTTTCAATAAACAAGATTTGTGGATTTTGAAATGGTATCTTTTAGGGATTAAAAAACTGGTTGGCCATGCCCGGATTAGTATTTTTTATTAAATGTATGAGATTTGCCTTATGCGTGAGATTGGGAAGCAAGGCTGAAATACAAGAGTTTCTGCAATAATAGGGAAGATTGGCAGCTCTGTAGTAATTAAGTTTCTTATTTCCTCTCAAACAACAATAAATATTCTACCTTGTACTTGACAAGAGGTGACTTCATTTTCAGTCTGAAATTCAAAAACTCCAGGAGAGATCGACAATTTGCAACAGTTTCGAAAGTAATCTCTAAGTCACAACGTTAAGGATCATAAAAATTAAACCAAATCTTGTTGTTTATAAGTTAAATAAACATTTTATGAGATCATATTGACATTGTCATGCATGTCTGGTAATGAGTTGACTCGAGTACGCATTTTTGTCTCGATGAAAAGATAAGCCTGTTAGTTCCTCCGTACACAATAACAAAAAGTCTTATGGATCAAGTATAATACTGGATTCAAGGATACTGGACATTTCCTGGTACAAATAACCCGGTGTAGGATTTTCATCGTCCGATGTCGCTTTCATCAACATTGGCACCTAAAAAATCAACGCATCTGACCAATCAAACAATGTGAAAGTCACGGAATACCAAGAGCATTGTTTCTAGTTTTAGTTCGTAAGATATAAAGGTTTTTGGTCTTCTACCTTAGTGGCAAAGGCGAGTTTTTCTAAGGCCTTTTCTCCCATCTTTCCGGCCGCCATTTTGACGGGAAGTTGAAAAACATGAGCCTGCAATCACGACTGCTGGTTCCACAGGTAAACCAAACTATATTTTTGTTTTCCTTTTAGTGGGCAGGAGCTACTAAAGGATAAAGGTCGTGGCTAGACGTCATCCTCCAGAAGGAGGGATCGAGAGGGACTAGTTCCGAAGGTAACTTCGGAAATCGTCGGAAAACAACATGGCGGCCTACGGTCCTCTCGCTACTTTACACTATTTTGCTGATTTATATGGAGTGTGTTGGCTAAGAATCAAGGAGAACCAACTGAGATATTGCATTTATGTCCAATCGTTTATGTGTATAATTAAGATTTGCCAATTTGAGCCAGATTCATCAGCAGAAGGATTTTACATGTATAAGATAAAGCGACATCCGTCAAAAGGAGGTTTGTTAGAAAATGGCATCTTCCACAAGGAGGTTCTCACTTTTTAAATATCACCTTTCAAGGTAAAGATCCAACTTGAAAACCACGCTTTGCCTGATAAAGGGAGAGAGAGCAACTCTTATTACCGCTTTAAACCTTTGAAATGATTATGCACCAGTCAATTGACAGCCCCGCACCCCCCCATTCCCGCATTAGCGGGGCATTCACTTTTTGGCAAATGAAAGGCAGTGAGCGCCTCGGTTTGCGGGGACAATCTGAGAGGTGAATGCACCGTCCCCAGGGTAATAATTAAGAGTGAATGCGCTCTTTGCCCAATGAATTTAGAAGATAACACAAAGGATTTTTACTCACTGAAAAGAGTCATGTCAATGGTGCCCAGTTTTCAATGCAGCCGCAGCCGATCGCAAAGCGTAATAAAACCATATTTTTCTACTTGCATGTAACTTTCGCTAGTGTAGATTAAAATTTAATGTGTAATTCAAGTAACAAAAATCTGTATTTGTCGTGTCTTTTGTGAAGTAAAGGGGTGTTCATATGGAGATGAAGCAGCCCGGAAAGCGGGCTGGTTTCTGTTGTGTTGTGTCCCGGGGAAGAGAGTGACTCCCCGCTCGATGTTCTGTGTGGAAGCCGTGAAAGAAAGTGCATCTCCCGACCAACGGGGCAGTAATGTAGTGTGAATTCTGTACGAAAGCCCCGCTAGTACCCCGCTAATGCGCGAATGGGGGGGTGCGGGGCTGTCAATTGACTGGTGCATTATTTCTACCCATAATTTTGAGGAAAACTTTTTGTGCACAAGACTTTGCTTCGTGTTTTCATTAGCTGACAACTTCATAATATAACATCATACTTCATATTCTCAAGGCAACAATTCAGGGTTAAAGTGCCTTATAATGTGAAAATCGCCGGGGGGGGGGGGGGGACTCCCATATTTTGGGGCCTTTTAGGGTTTAAAATCAGGCCTCTGGTACCTTTTAAGGGGTAAAATTCAAAACTTGCAATAGTTACCTGTTAGAGGTCCGTTCTATAGCAAATCACACTTGTTGGTAGCCTGAATTTCAGACGCATTTTCCCTCATAAAAAAATATGAGAGAAAATTATGAGGGAAAATAATATGTCTTCTTGGTACCTTTTAGGTCAAAATCAACTAAGCGATGCCATTTTAGGTACCTTTCAGGGGTAGAATTGAAAGTTCCTGACGAGCACCCCTGCCCCAAAAATTGGGGAGTCCCATCGACAACTTTTCTCAAAATCACACATTCACATGACTAAAAAAAGATAAATTTAATGATCTTTCTTTCATACATAGATGCCATTCAGCCGCTTAACAAAATTATTGGCGATTGTTTTAGGACTAGGTAAAATAACTAGTTCAAGTTGTGTAGCCGGTTGCATTGAATTTGGTCAAAATAAACTTACTTTTTACTTGTGTGTGTGTGTGTGTGGGGGGGGGGGGGGGGGGGTAATGGACATTTTCTGAACCACACATTGTATCCCATGGTGCATAAAATCATGTTGCTTCCATGTTATAGCCACTCAATAGATTCAGTCAGCCTCAACATGTTGTCTATGGATACCAAGTTGGGTGATTTTTAGCCTAGCCTCTGAAAAGATGAAATGTTGTTATCGTTCGGCAATTGGTGAGAATTTCCATTGAAGAAAAATGTTTTGTTAATCTCCTTTTTTAGGATGACATGATAAAAACTGTTACAAAACAACAGCCTCCTTCTGAAGGATGACATGATAAAAGTATAAAAGCACAGCCCCCTTCTGAAGGATGACACAATAAAAGTTTTAAAATCACAGACTCCTTCTGAAAGATGACATGATAAAAAGTTTTAAAATCACAGCTTCCTTCTGAAGGATGACACAATAAATATTTTAAACTATAGCCTTCTGAAGGATGACACAATAAATGTTTTAAAATCATAGCCCCTTATGACACAATCAACGTTTTAAAATCATAGCCTCCTTCTGAAGGGTGCCACAATAAATGTTTTAAAATCACAGCCTCCTTCTGAAGGATGACAAAACAAATGTTTTAAAATCACAGCCTCCTTCTGAAGGATGACACTAAAATGTTTTAATATAAATCACAGCCTCCTTCTGAAGGATGACACAATAAATGTTTTAAAATCATAGCCTCCTTCTGAAGGATGACACAATAAATATTTTAAAATCATAACCTCCTTCTGATGGATGACACAATAAATGTTCTAATTTAAATCGCAGCCTCCTTCTGAAGGATGACATGATAAAAATTATAAAACCACAGCCTCCTTCTGAAGGATGACCTGATAAAAGTTTTAAAGTCGCAGCCTCCTTCTGAAGGATGACCTGATAAAAAGTTTTAAAGTCGCAGCCTCCTTCTGAAGGATGACCTGATAAAAAATTCTAAAACCACAGCCTCCTTCTGAAGGATGACCTGATAAAAAGTTTTAAAGTCGCAGCCTCCTTCTGAAGGATGACCTGATAAAAAGTTTTAAAGTCGCAGCCTCCTTCTGAAGGATGACCTGATAAAAAATTCTAAAAACACAGCCTCGTTCTGAAGGATGACCTGATAAAAAGTTTTAAAGTCGCAGCCTCCTTCTGAAGGATGACCTGATAAAAAATTCTAAAACCACAGCCTCCTTCTGAAGGATGACCTGAAGTCGCAGCCTCCTTCTGAAGATGACCTGATAAAAAATTATAAAACCACAGCCTCCTTCTGAAGGATGACCTGATAAAAAGTTTTAAAGTCGCAGCCCCCTTCTGAAGGATGACCTGATAAAAAGTTTTAAAGTCACAGCCTCCTTCTGAAGGATGAGCTGATAAAGGGTATTATTTTTATTATTGAACACAACGTTTGCTTGTCTTTGACTCCTTGGTATGCTCATGTGCTATGTTATCATCAGCCACTCAAAATCAACATGAAAAACTTAAAAAGCGCAAAAGCCTTCAGAATATGTGTAGAAACGCCTTAAATAACAAATGTGTGTTTCCAAAAATATCCATACTTACTTTGCATTAATACTACCTACTACTGTACATACACACCCCCATTGGTGTGTTTTGTGAGAATAAAGACTATATTTTGTATCTGTATCTGTTATTGATGGGGATCTATAGGGATGTTTTTTTTTTCATGGCGACGGTATTCCTTCCTTTGTGATGGACCTGAGAGGGAAGCAACCGACTGTTTCCTAGAATGCACATTGTTTGGTTCCAGAAATTATCCATACCCCCCCTATGGGAGGGATTGGAAATTCCAGAGGGGTGGGGGGGGAGGTCAATTTACCTGATCATTTCCATATAAATACTGGTGTTTTTTTGGGGGAAATTCCAGAGAGGTGGAGGGGTCACTTTTCAACACCCTTCCGTGGAGGTGGTATGGATATTTTTTTGGAACCACACATTATAAATACAAAAATCAGAACAAAATGACAGGTGGTCAATTTACCTGTATTTATTTTGCCCTTTTTTTTTTGGGGGGGGGGGGGGTTCTGGAATGTGTGGTTCCAAAAAACATCCATATTTCTTGTCGGAACATTGGTCTTACTATTAAATTCAAAATTTTATATTCAATTTGCATATTAAATTTAGTATTCATAGTTTCTGGCTTTTTCCACCAAAAACATTTCTATTGATTGCATTGCATAGGATTTTATACCAAGCTGTTTGCATTCTAAAATAAGAGCACGTTCAATAAGAGCATGTTTACAGCCACCCAGACCGGTGTCACACTATGCTCTCCCCCATCGGGAGAGCTTAGCGTGACACTGGTCTGGGCGGCTGCGAGGAGACTAGAACAACTTATGCAGATGAGTTAGAATATTGACATCATGAATTATTAAGGACCAAAGTCATGAGCAAATTACCTACTTATTTGCCAGTTCTCCACACACACCTTTTTATCTGTGCAATTAAAATAATATTTTTCCTGACAGGCACGCCTCTGAGATAAGTATTTTTGCAGGAGACTGAACATTTATTGACATATTGGTTACCAGTTTTTGTCTAGAGTGTTTTGATTATGATTGCAAATTCAAGTGCAGAAGCGGGAGGAACTATCAACTATCAAATTTATTAACTTTCAACAGAATTGGCTCAAAATGTATTTTACAGTAGGGTAAAATAGATTTCTTTCATTCTATCAGAGTAACTTATAAGCTTACCATTTTTTTTTAGGAAAAACATTTTGTGAACACTATTTTAAAGCTTAAGTTTAACAATTATTTCTCCCTTCTTCCCATATTTTGCGCAAAGTATTAGTAATTATAAAAACATATGGTTCTTGGTATCGCTTGCAAGCCGTCCTACTCTAGTGCAAGCTTCCAGTAACTTATTTTACTTGTTTTTTGGATAATGTGAGAACCTCCTTGTGGAAGATGCCATTTTCTACCAAACCTCCTTTTGACGGATGTCGCTTTATCTTTATACATGTAAAATCCTTCTGCTGATGAATCTGGCTCAAATTGGCACATCTTAATTGTACACATAAGCGATTGGACATAAATGCAATATCTTAGTTGGTTTTTCTTGATTCTTAGCCAAAACACTGCATATAAATCAGCAAAATAGTGGTAAAGTAGCGAGAGGACCGTAGGCCGCCATGTTGTTTTCCGACGATTTCCGAACATTTCCGAAGTTACCTCCCGAAGTAGTCCCGAAGATCACCTCCTTCTGAAGGATGAAAATGATACAGATGGGGCTCCTGTGGTCCCGCGCTCCTGTGTGATTTCTGCTGAGTTACCCTGGGCTCAAGTTACAATATTCTTGTTTTTGTTGACTCAAAGAAGCAAATCGATCGAGATTTTGGTGGAAGTGGAGGCCTAATCATGGACAAATGATTGCCCCAAGTCACAGGAAGATAGTTATTAGCGTAAGAACTCTATACTTCTGCTTCCTGGTAGTATTTGGTAAGTAACTATTAGTAGTTAACGTACTGCAGTGTGTAATCGTAACGATGATCGGCGTGAATCGCTTGCCTGGCGGTTGTTGTCTTTTTGATTTTAAAATTTTAGAGATTCATTTCAGTTCCTAGAGGGTAATTTTCACGCCTTATGATGGTTTATTCCTCACTTTAACAAAAATCGAGACATCTCGTGCTCCTTGGGCGTTTATTTTTGACTTTATTTTGCCGTTTTGAGACGTGTTTTCTAGAGGTGATTATGTAACACTTCGTCTTCCAAAATAAAACCCCGACGAAAACGCAAATGCTTTTGCGCCTGGTGCCATAAATATAACATCAACTTCGCAATGCTTTATAGCTGTTATTTTGGTCTGAAAGGGATAGAATTACTTTACAAGTACGTTTCTCCAGCAAAACATAGGACCTTTACAACACGAGAACCTTATGTCCTTATGTAATATTCATAAGAGTAAAAGGCATTTCTTTGTGCCTTGATTCGCGGCTCATCTCCACCCGGTCTAGTCAATCGTTAAAAATCGATACCGATAAAAATCACCGATTTTTTATCGATTGTTCCGTGAAATCGTTAAAAATCGGTAGCCAAAATAAATGTGCGGAAATCGTTAATATCGATTTTTCGGATTTATCGATTTCTAAAGGAAACTAAGAAAACGTTATTTTATCAATTGGGAAGAGTAAAAGGCAGAAGAGAGAGCGTTCTGCTCACTCTTGAAGAGTTAATAACAGAGATTGTGCATTGAAACGAAAGCAGGACTAAAACGTTGAGATCACACGACTTTATTATGACTTCAAAAGAATATGAAATATATTTTATGCCATGGAACTACATGTTAATAAAAAGCAGGTCCTAAACATTATTGATAACAACAAACCATAACTGATTAAACATTGGAAAATTATGTAACTGACTGAAGAAATGAAATGAGACAGTCGCACAGTGCTCATCCACACAACTATCATTAATAATAATAATATAAAATTTATATAGCGCTATTTCTTAAAAAATCCAAGAGCGCTTTACATTTCTTAGTTTAACAATATTAAGAATATACAGTATGATAAAAATTTACACTAATATATATATATATATATATATATATAAAAGAATAAAAACTGTGTAACCCTGATAAGAACTAAAAAGATAAAATAAAGTAAAAACGAGTAAGGGGGGGGGGGGGGGGGTGCCTACAGCCCGAAACATTGTGAGAAAAGGTGTGTTTTCAGCTTCACCTTAAAAGTGCTGAGTGAAGTGAAGGTAATTCACAATAACTTCAACTTATTTACAATCCGCTTTATTACACTGCTGAAGACTTTCATATTGGCACTCTCCTGCTAGCAGTCCCAAGGAAATCAGTCCGCTGAAGGCATGATAAATGGTGTGCTGAAGGCAAGGATACAGTTTTCCTGCCCCCGAGGCATATCGTAAAATCGGGGTTCCACTGTATGTTGAATCGTAATAATCGATAAAAATCGATAACTTTTCTTAAAGTGCGATCGATTTTTAACGATTTTTAAAACCAATCGATAAAAATCAATCAGACAATAACGATTGGTAACGATTTATCGATTGGTAAATCGTTATCGATTTTTAACGATTGACTAGACCGGGTCTCCAGTGTAAGAACTCACCAGCTGCGTCACAAAGGTTTCTTTGTTTTGTAGAATGAAGGTTGAACCAATCATGATTAAATAGTAACTAAACACAAAGGTGTCCTCAGGGAATGGTTCTTGGGGACTGTTCTGTTTTTCCTAAATTTAAAATGCTGATTTCTTTTTAATATGTGTTTCAAATGGTTGAATATTTATGGCATATTATCCAGCACATTGATACACTTTCAATGATTTAACAATTATTCCTCAAGCTTGAATGGGCTCTAAGTCAATAGCCGAATGAGGGTAAGAGGAATAATTGTTTTAGTCAAATCACAATTCATTATGGTCAATTTGTATAAAAAGTAAGGAACTTTATTAACGTCTCAAATCTTCTAGCTGTGCATGCCGGTGAGTGAACTACTAATCGGGGAGACGATTGAATAGCAGAAAACATTTGCTGGTCTGGTCTTTGCCATTTTCTAGCTTTCAAATCCGAAACTTCTTGCTACGTAGGCTATAACTATTAGTATCACCCAACTAGTGGACTATTGTCAATGCTGCATTCTGATTGGCTATGCTACTAGGGGACTATTATCAATAGAACATAAAAACAATGGCGGCCCCTTCTCGTTTTTTCAAGGTTTCTGGTGATATTTGAAGACACTTTTTTGTTTAATTGTAGTTGGGTGATACTAAAACAATTAGACCTCTCGCCCTCAAGGGCCACATAGTCCTTTCGGGCTCAAGGTCTAATTGTTAAGTAGGCCAACCAATCAGAATGCAGCATCGACAATAGACCACTAGTGTGATTTGACTAATCAAAACTTCCATGCAATTTCATTTGATAAATACACTAAAATTGTGATTTCCTTTTTTTCAGCATTTGCAATGGCTTTTGTTATGGCATTAGAGGGTACATCATCACCATTTTTAAAGCCAAAGTGTCATAAAGAATGGCCTGGTTTGAAATTGAGGTTGGTTGCCTTTGACTTTGATGGAACGTGTACTACAAAAGACACTACAGATCTCTTCTACAAGGCTACAGAGCAATACAGGCATTCCACAGAAACAACCAGGACTGATTTGGATAAAAAATGGGAAGAACTGGGAAACATTTACTACAAAGGACACTTGGAAACAATTAAAGGCTTGTTAACAAAGGTGCCAAAGCCTTCAAAACATCTGGACATTGAGGGATTAAAAGAATTTCTTCACAATGTCTATTCATTTGATTCTTCATGTACCAAGAGAGTTGATGAAAGCGGTCTCCTTGATGGCATCACAAAGGAAGGACTAAGTCAGGTTGCTGAACAAGTGGAGCTGAGACCGGGCTGCGTAAATGTGCTGAACAAATTAAATCTCCCACTACACATTATCTCATTTAACTGGTCAGAGGATCTGATTAATCTGGCCCTTAATCAGCTGAAACATTTTGAAGTCACAGCTAACAATTTCCAGTTTCACAATAACAAGTCTAGAAAACATGTTGGCAGGAATGTGTCTTCTCCACAAGATAAAGAGGACAACTTTAACAGACTTCTGCAGGACAGTGTTTTGCCCGAGGGATTCTCAGTTTTCATTGGGGATTCCATTGGGGATCTCTTGTCACTATTGAAAGCTAACGTAGGGATTGTCATCGGCAACAATACAGAGCTACGACAAGTTGCTACTGCATTCGGAGTACAGTTGGTTCCTTTGATAGATCTATTCAACAGGTGTTACAGTGCAAATAATTTTTGTGAACAGGAAAAAGAGAATGTCAGCATTGACAAGAAATCTGTTTGCCTGTATGAAACAAATTCTTGGAATGAGATTGGAGAGTTTTTACTTGGAAAATCAGCAAACTTAGATTAATGTAATAACAACTGGGTGTGCATATTGTTCTAGGAAAAGGAAAAGGAAAGCCAGTGTACTGTGCCTTATCCAATGGGTTTACCAATGGGTTGTGATAGTGATAACAACATCATCATAACATTTGATCCCAGAAAAAATACACCCCCCAGCCACTCACATATAAACCCCTCTGAAATTTCCTGTGAAAATTAAATAAAAGGCAACTGATCCCACCATGCCCCTCCTCACGATTTGATTTTTTCTGGAATGCTTTACTGCTTGAATATGTATTTTGGGGATACGTACTGTAGGGTGCACAAGATTTTTTAGCCACATAAATTCAAGTCACTAATTCCAAAAATTGGTGACATGATCCGAAAATGTAGGTTTTCCATCGTAAGACATGCTATTCACCTCAAGCAGGTTGTTGCACTTATCTGAGGCATATCAGTGTGGGCTTTGAGTGAACCAAAGCTCCAGGGAAAAGCATAAATTGTTTTCATTATAAAATGTAATATAATAATATTATGTGCTTGGCAGGGTGAAGTTTATTGATGTGTTATTATTTAACATGAAATTGGGTGGTGCAATAAAGTACTTCAATGGTGTTGATTATTAATTTTGTCTGTCATCTTCTATAAGCATCTCTGTGTTGTCATTTATTATTTCCTTGGGCAGATTCACAACAGTGTAAAAGTTTGCCATGGATTCTGTTAATTGCATATAATATATCTATTTTTTAAAGCATTGGAAATCTATATCACCTACCCTTATCAAGTGCTGGAGTACCTTTGTGCCTGTATTTTGGTTAATAATATACAGGGCAAAATTACTTGATGTTGATTGGCTAAGAGCGAGGGCATTTTTTCTTTATTGAGGGCAAAATTACTTGCACATGTCTGAATACATGCAGTCAACACGCGTGCTGAATTTTGCCCTTTTATATCATAAACATGTAATCAAATGGGTTCCTCATAAAATTAGGGATTAATTTCACTTGTGTTTTCAATTTTTTCAAATTGCCCTCACCGCAGACGGCTCGGGCAATTTTGGAAAAAAATTGAAAACACTTGTGAGATTAATCCCTAATTTTACTCTGCCCCATGCGATTACCTATACAAAGTGTGAAATGATCCAACCCCCTCTTCAGCTCTCACACTTTTTGGCTTTTCTCTTACCCTAAAACTCCATGGAAATGCTTGTTACGCAGGCTACAGGATGGGCTGCAATTAGAACCCCTGATACTTTCCTGATACATTGTGTCTTATAACATGGCCAAACATTGTGACCATATAGTTGGTTGCCATTGACAACTAGATTTAAGGTTTTGTGAGCAAAAATTTAACCTTAAAGGCCCATCACCAACCAGGAGCCTTTGTACCCCATTTCTTTTGTTTTCAAATTGATCCATTGTTTTTCGGGTGCTCTGATTGGCTAAGAGTCTGCAAGGGCTCTCGTTTGGTGATGGGCCTTTAAGTTTCCAGTCTGTATGGTTTAAAAATTCCCTACTCAAAATTAGCTGTCAACAGCATTAATTCAGGAGAAAAAGATGGTGATGAAATTTCTACTATGGCAACCAAACTTCACCATTTGGCTACTAGAATTTTTTTATACCCGTAGGCTCCAATGGCACCTATTGAAAAAAGTTAATGTAAGGCCCTGTATAAGCTGGTGCACATTGAAGTATGCTCCCTGGCCCATGAGTCAAGAAAACACAAAAGAGCATGATTGTGAACAGAGTTTAATATGCTCATTGGTTGGATTAAAACCTCTCTATTAGAGTTAGAACATCCCTTAAAAAAACATAACCATAACAAACCATTTTAGTCTATATACAATTTGAACAAAACCTCTTTTCTTCAGCTGTTCTTTTTGGGGCTTTTATGTAGCTGCCTTCCTGGGCAAATGTCTTTATTCAGGCATGAGTGACAGAGTGGTGCGACAGGAAGGCATGTCTGTTGACCAAACCCAACCAGTAAAACATTCAAATCACTCCATTCTTCCCTGAAAAATAAACAAACAAGGAATCAATCTGGCTACGTTTTGCTTTGGATGCAACAAAGGGCAATAATAATTATTTCAGCTATAGGTTAGATGTACATGTTATCATTTAGAATTTTTGAAGGAAGCATATGTCCAATGCAACAAGGTGTTTGAGTTCACATTATTTCTCTTATATTAATAATAATAATAATAATAATAATAATAATGATTTATTGCAGTTTCTCTACATGGTAGCTTTACATCTGCATATAAAATAAATAACTACTATGTAAACAAAAAAAAAGTTAAAATGTGTACAATATAATTAATTAAAAACTAAGAATATTAATAATGAATATCTATCTATGTACACTAATAATAATATGTCCTCATATTCTCAGTTGTCACTGCAAACTTAAACAGAGAAAAGAAAACCTTGATGGATTGGACATTCTGACTGACCAAATCACAATTTTGCTCGACATTTGTCAGTTTTGATCGGACAATGTCTGATGACCGACAGTAATTTCCAGCTCTGGCCTTGGAACTTTTTTAAGGCTGGAGAGCCTCACAAATCACATATGGAGTGACTGGAACCCTGCCGGCTGTGGCTACATGTAATACTTTACTTTATTAAACTACAATATGTAATACACCACAGGGCTAGAAATTGCACCTGTGAGTCACTTTTATGACAAAACTTTTCTCATGTGTGACCAAAATTTTAGTTACTTTGTTACCTATAGTCTGTAAAATGGAAACAAAACTATTGACACCTCATTTTCTTCTTAATTTCCAGCTCTTGTGCCATCTATCTACAGGCCTGTAGCCAGCATGAGGCAAGCAAGGCAGTTGCCTCGGTAAAATAAAAATTGTTTTTTTGTTACTGAAAGAACCAGAACCAAATTTTAAATGAAATTTAAACCAGCCTTAACCGTTAGTAAAAAAAATTGGAAATCTGGCTCACTCTGCCTCAGCAATGTAACCTTACAATCCATGTTAACGACTTACCTGGGCAACCAAGCCTCTACTGCAAGCCGTGTCTCTTCTGGTGTTTTAGCCATGCGTCTAACCCATCCTAGTCTGTTACAAATCCTATGTACATGTGTATCAACACCTATTCCTGTACACTGTCCCCATGCAACATTCATGCAGATGTGTGCCATCTTGGGCCCTACCCCTGGTAACGCAATAAGCTCTTCTACTGTTGGTGGAATGTCCCCTTGGTGTTTTTCCTTGCAGATTTTGGTTGATTTTTTGATGTAGTCTACTTTTTTCTAAAGGCAAAAGGGTTTCAGTGTTACGCATAAGAAATCAAAAAGTGTAAAGAGTGCAACAAGATTTGGAGAGTTGCTTTTATGGCAAGAAACCTGGGACCTGTTCCTAGAATGTCAGATAGAGTTATCAGCAGATAAATGCTTATCCAATGGATAAATCTAGAACAAATCCATACAACAGGTAACTTTTATCCGTGGATAACTTTATCCAACCTTTCAGGAACCAGGCCCTGGTAGTTAGTTATCGATGCTGAGTGCACACCCTTGCATGCACCAAACACTACTGGAAGGAACCATGTGAAAAATGATGTGAACTTAGTGTGAAACACAAAACATGTGAAATCAAGCATGTGAAACTGATGATGTGAAATGGCGAATCATGTGAAATGCATGTGAAATATTTTTCTGAAGAGAAGTCTTATTTCACATGCTGTGAAATTAATGTGAAATGATTATCATCATGTGAAATAACTGTGAATTTTTTTCTAGAAAAAAAGGACAAACTTGAACATCCCTTGCTTCTGGAATTAATCCTCAAATTTTTTTTTCAAAGCTAAATTTCAATTACCTCGATCCTAAATAGGTACATTGGCTGATGAAAAATTTGTTGAATGTGTTTATCTGCAGTAAAACCACGGTGTAGTTAAATCTTCTATCGAAAAATATCGCTAAATAAAACTATAAGGGACTTCGCCTGAGTGTAAAGAAAAATTGTTATATACATCACAGAAACGATACATTTTTGTTCGTGCTATTTCAAAAATAGAATATTGCGTGCTGACAATTTTCGATTGAGTGAAATGTCCGAGCGGGACCTGGGCCGATTCAATGTCGCATCTAATTGGCTAGTATAAAAGGGCGCCGATTTCAGCATAGGATCATATTTCAATAACGAACATCCTACACACAGTTCATGGATCGGAGTTTCTCGAAATGGCAGTATTATTTCTGGCAAACTTCATGCCCTGACACACAAAGGTGATCATCGTCTAGTCCGCGATTTCTTCTTATGTTTTCCTGATTGTACTACGAGGAAAAGCAAAGCAATGCTTCCGTTATAGAGAGGTGAGTCCACAGAGTTCATGATGCATTCTTATCACTTCAGCGCTTATTATACTTCGGCCGTGTATATAAAGACGTAAAGTACTTGTTAAATAAGAAACAACTAACTTGAAGAAGTCAGTTCGTTGAAAACTGGAATAGTTTATTTCACCTCATTGGGATTCATTTAAAGTGTATCGATAGCGGCCTTTTCGTACTCGCACGAGCCGCGCGCCTGCGTCTAGTTTATAATAATGTAAATCAAAAGTTAATTTAACCTTTGTTTATAACCTACACTTTGAATTGCCCTTTGTGCAAATAAGTTACGGGTAATTCTAAATAGTCATTGCACTGTTAAACTAGAAACTTAGCCTTTTGTTCTGGTTTATCGGAATGAAAGTATGTTGATGCAGAAACACGCTACGTAGGTTTTATTTTGAACTCGGCGATCCGGCGATCAATCGGCTTTATAATCGATCAGCTTTAGGTCTTCGGTCTTCATAAGCCCTCAAAATGTGATCGTTAAATGTTGTCTCTCACCTCTGAATAATTGTGATGAACAATTGCCCTTACGAATGTGAGCCATAACTGATTAATAACTCCTAAGTTCTGCATGATTGTTGGTATGAGCTTCTGCATCCGTTTGTAAAGCGTGTTTGTAAATTTTGACACTTTTTACAGCTCCAACGGAGAAATTGACATATCACGCGTTTCCGGTGCATACCTATTATGTTATGTAAACTCTGAAAAGAAATGATCATCATATCATAACACTATGCCTTTACCAGTGATTTTATATATAGCAAACAAGTTTTAATTTCCAGAAGTGGCAAAGTCGTTGTAGTGTAATTTGTTTTTTCACATATGGTAAAAAATATTTCACATAATATTTTCTCAACTTCTACAGTGTGAGTACGCTTTTATTGTTCTCCTATCTTATGCTCTTTAACATTAGACTGTGGAGCTGTTATTAAATAATTTCTATGATTAAACAGCAACAATGCTCAAGTACATGCACAGGTATTTTTTAGGATGATGTTCTCGTGTTAATGCAGCTCCAGGTCTGCATCAAATCTCTGAATTTCACATCCTTTCAAACAATTTCACACCAATTTCACATATACGCAGTCCATATAGTCCCATAAATTTCACATGAATTTCACATGTTTTTATGATGTGAAAAGGATCAGCCCAGTTCACATCCATTTCACACCATCATTTCACATGGTTAACATGTGAAATACCATGTGAAATACGGTCTAATTTCACATGACCATTTCACACACATTTCACATGAATTTCACATGGTTCCCTCCAGTAGTGAAAAGGGTGACTGAAGCTGTTTCACTATTAGTCAAGATTGTGATTCCAGAAAATATCTCCCTACTCCTCTGGAATTTCCAATGAAAATACAGTGGTTTTATAGGAATATAAAATAATTTTGATTTTTTTCTGGAAGTACACATTCACAAAGTGGTAAGCATTTTATTATTTTTAAGCCTTATTCTCACCTTCCAGAACCCGACAGGGTAAATAAGTTGTCCAAGTTTCTCATCACTTGTCGCAAGAACGTTATCCACTGTACAACCATGGGCTTTTAACTTTCCCATGGCAGCATAAGTAACTGGATCTTTTGTCTGGCTTGAAAGCATCAGCGAAAGAAGAACTTGGTAGCGGTACACCTGGGCAGAATATGGAAATCAATCGTTAATAAAATTTTTGCTGTATGCTTTAGTATCTGCAACTGGGCAGAAGAATGCACATTGTGATGTTTTTAAAAGTGATTTCTGTATACTCCTACCAGAAAGAAAGCCATACTCTGATCCTATAAGAAAAAATAGAAATGTTGCAAAGATCTCCTTGAGATTTTTGCTTAAAAAATTGTCTATAATGCTACCATTTGCATCTATCCATAAAGTGTGACAAATTTTTTGTAAAGGTTTACTTACTTTTGAAATGTGAACACTTTGTCGAAAAAGTAGTGACGTTTCTCGCTCTGATTGGCTGATCCAGTCAAACTGCAGTCAATCAGCGAGCGAGAAACATGACAACTTCTAACAAAACATGCGTGTTTGACACATATGTAAACTAATGCAAATGGTAGTAATACTAAAAATAAGTTTATTTTTTGTTTAATTCTTAGGTTGTTGAAGAGTTTTAGGGAGCTAATCTATGTATTTGAAAATGTTGGTCATGAAACTTTGGCATGGAAATGTGGAGATAGTGCATTTAATTGTATGGTAATTCTGAATTTGTTTTCACATTTTTCTCGAAAGAATAAAATTCTGTATAAGGGCATTGTACTTGTTGGCCAGCCAGAAAACACAGTCATAAAAACTTGTTGAAACGTTGTTGAGTGTTCACAGTTTGATGTGCATGCTGTTATAAATCTATTAAAGAAAATTTGAATCTTGCCATAATATGGTAAAATGTATGGGAGCCAGCCCCATAAAGAATAAAATACAGAATAAAATTCAAAGGCATTGTACTTGTTGGCCAGCCAGAAAAGTCAGAAAAACTTGTGAAACTTTATTGAGCGTTCACGGCTTGATACACATGCTGTTTCGATCTATTCAAAAAATTTTGAATCTTGCAATGTGGTTCCAGAAAATCTCCATACCCCCCACAATATGGTAAAATGTATGGAAGCCAGTCCCCCCTCCCCCAATAATTGTATGGCTAACAACATAAACTCAGCATTTTCTGAGTAAATGAGTAACTGTGCCCCCAAATCAGGGGCATAGCCAGGGGGGTTCCAGGGGTTCCGGAACCCCCCCTCTCCCGCAGCGGAACCCCCCCTCCCCTCTGTTCTGGACCGACTTACTACTAAAATTGTAAATATTTAATAGACAACAAATAAAAGCTCCAATAAAATGTAGCAAATTTCTTCAAACGCTAGTTTTTCCCCGAGATCAATATTTTTGGCTGGGTTTCCTGTGGCGAGAACGCAAAAAACATGTCTGATCTATTGGAGTTTTTATTTTTTGAATTTTGGAACCCCCCCTCTCATAAGTGCTGGCTACGCCCCTGCAAATAATTCCTTGCTTTCTCTGCTTATGGTTAATAATGCCAGACATTGGTTGGCATACTGTATGATGCTCATAAGGCTTAGAAATAAAGACATTGATTTTTTTTTCTTCATTTTACGCCCAAGACTTTGCCTATTAGCTCATCTCCTACCTGAGGACTAGCACTGAGCTCAGCCGTCCTCTCACATCCCTGAGAATCCACAGGAGCGTCACGATTGGCTCGCATGGTTCCAATATTTCTTAGCTGATCTTTCCAACATGGCGGCTCCCATGAGCAAGAAACTTCTCCAAATTCTTTCTTTACTTCTACTGCTTTCTTCCGCCTTTTCGCTTCATTCTCTTGTACAGTGCCAGGGAAATTGCTGTCCTCATTCGTAGATTCTGTTTTGATGAATTTTGCGAGCTTTGAAGCCGGTGTTTTTCGACTGTGCTTTGTTGTTGTTACTAATCCAGCAGTCTCTGTGTCATATTCGATTTTGACGTGCCGCCGTCGCGTCTTTGAATCTGATTCCACCGTGCCAGATCGAAGCGAAGAAAGGGCTGCTCTGGAAGCTGAACGAGTGTTTCTAGCGCAAGAAGCAAAGTACGGTGAACTCATAGTATATTAGAGAAGAAGTATAAAGAACTCAGCTGAAAATTATACTGGAAACAAACATATTACACGTGGGCTCGGATTTTAGCAAACATTGACCATGCGCACTTTGGCGGTATATTAAAATTTGGCGGGAAACACTAGAGTTGGGAGCCTTTGCCCCCTTGCAAAACAAAATATTTCCCTGGCAACTGGGCAAATATATTCTATAGGCTTTGGTGATTATATTATATGAAAATTTCTTGAGCGCAGTCGTTGCTTTGAGCTTCCTTGTGTTTTTGTTGGCATTTTGCCTCGTGCGTCCGAGAAAGTAGAGGTATGAGGCTAAATATCTTATTAAAGCAGGGGCTCATTGATTAAAGTCAATAGAAATGACCGTGTTGCATGCTAAATAGGCTAAATATTTTATTAAAGTATATAGAAATGACCGTGTTGCCTAGTGCAGGTGGAGTGGTTCAGACCGATCGATCATGACCCTCGGCGCGAACTCCCGCCTTTACTTTTTGCTCAACGGCAATTACTTTGTTTTGATTTTCGCAAAAACTGAAACTCCACTGTTCATTTTTGTCATACTTGCGCAAAATACAGTGCGAACACTGGCATCTATCCCAAGTAGTAGAAACAGTTGGTAAAAACTACCCTTTCGGGCGACGGCCGGCGCGCAACAGATCCCTGCGTGGGTTTTACCGCTTTGTGCGCCGTTGGCGGCATCGGTGGGTTCTTTCACACGGCCAGCTCTTTCTCAGATCTCAGCCGATCTCAGGTCGGTAAAATAAATTCCCTTTTGGTGTGCAGCGGCCGACCTGCGCACTCTGCCGCGGCTTCGGCTGTGACAATGGCACCGCGCACCAATCAAAAGTCACCATGCTTTGCGCTGATTACAAAACCGGTAACTCCATGTATATTATACAGTCAAAGTGAAAGTAAAAGCAGAATACGCAACGAAGTAGAAGAGAGACCTCCTCCGAGAGAACGGCGCTAGGAAATAGTCTGGTCTGCACACCCTCCCCTACTGCGGAACTTTTTTGCCCACGTGGCTATCCCATAATAAGGTCAAACTCCGGCGTCTTCACACACACGCGGTTCAAAATGGCGGACGATCAAATGTTAGACATGTCGTTGGACGACATTATCAAGCAAAATAAGCAGGGAAGAAGAGGAGGACGAGGCCGTGGCGGCGGGAGAAGAGGAGGAGGAAGAGGTGGAGGACCTGTAAACCGCGGAAGAACAAGAGTAAATCGTCCTGAGCCGTATAGAAGGGTGAGTTTTCCAAGCCTTTAGATCGTACAAAGACGCTACTTTTCTAACGGAACTTTTCTCGCTGCTTCAACTTCATCATTGGATTCCTGTATTTGATTTACAGCCTAAAGAACTCCCTGACAGATGGCAACACGACAGATTCGACGGTGGAGCTGGTGGCGGAAGGACTTTTTCGGGATCTGGTGGAATTACTACCGGAGGAAAACTCAACATTTCGAATCTTGATTTCGGCGTTTCAGACTCAGACATTACGGTAAGTCATCCGAATACATTGCTAGTCAAATGATTATTTTGTGAAAGTAGTGAATTTTGTTCATAAAGTTACTACAACGTGTTAAAAAGTCTTATTGTGAGGAAGCGAACTTATTTTTACGGAATCATTTGTGTTTATGGACTTGGACTTGGAAAAGAAATGTGACATGAGCTGAACTGCCGGAAATTTTCTCTTATTACACATTAAAGCTATCGTGCTTTGGTTTAATGATGACAAACTTTCCAGCCAGAAATCAAGTGCTGTTTTCTTTTTTCCACGCCAAAGCAGGTAGCATTTCCTTTGTTGTAGAAAAGTTTTGGAAGCTCATGTATGATGTCAGTTTTGGCACTCCACTGTCAATTTTTATGAGGTAGTCCAGTGACATGATGTCAACGTTGTGGCAATTTTGTTCCTGAACTTAACATATAACATTGTCTAATAATGTTCTCATGATTTTATTTGTTATAACAAGTACTAAAGCATTGACGGCACATCTGAGAATTCAGCTGAGAACTTTTTCACTGACATTCTCATGTAATGTTTCTATGCAGGAATTGTTCAGTGAGTTTGGAGCCCTAAAGAGGTCGTGTGTACATTATGATAGTTCTGGAAGGTCACATGGCACTGCAGAGGTGGTCTATGCCAGGCGAGAGGATGCGGTCCAAGCCCAGAAACAGTACAATGGAGTGCCTCTAGATGGTAATTTCTTTTTTATGCTTAGTCTAAAAACAAAGGCAATGCTGTTTTCTGGAAATATGGAGTTCACTAAAAATTATAGTCCTCCTTTTTACTGACCTTTCTGGATGTCAAGTTCCTGTGAGGTAATCTAAGGAGGAATACTATATTGGGCTGGAGTTTACTTCTTTGTGTCAAGTAACTGGTTTACTATACACATTAAACTTTTCCAAACACTCAAACTTTTTATTGTGAGCAGAATGCACTCACAAAGGGAACAAGGTAAAGGTTGATTTTGTGCTGCAGATTATTTTTAAGTTAGCTTGATGCAATAGTCTGGCGAAATCAGCTTCAACAACTATTTTACATTTAATCGCCAGCTACTTTTTGCCAAATGTGAGACACAAAAAAGTTCAAACCACAGAACTTTGTGAAGTGCAGCCTTGAAGCTCACCTCATTGTTTGCAAAAATAAAATAAAAACTGGAATCCTTAAGTTGCAGTTCCTCTTAAAGATGTCCTTGCTCCATGCCTGCGTCAGAAGGCTTGGCAAGGAAACTAACTTGTTGCTTTGAAGCTACAAAAGTTTCATGTCAGCCGTCAGTTTTTCTTTTGAAGCAGGCTACTTTTTTTGAGCAGCCAGCTACTTCAAAACATTCTGAAGCTCTATTTAGCATTTATAGCTTGGAAGCTTTCAGGGTTTGAAATTCCCACAAGACTCGCTAAATGCGAGTAGAATTTGCAATTATCGAGTGTGGGAAAAATCACTCACATTTTCTAGCAAAGTTTTTTGGTGCTGCTACTACCTACATCCAGTAATGAAGAAAGCATTTTTCTTGCACATTTAGCTTGTGGATCTCATCTCTACAAGATAAATTCACGTTGTGACTAGAAAAATGAATTTCTAACCCTGAGCTTTACACTGAATGTGATAGGCCCATGGTCCTTAGTTTATTAACATACTGTACTTTGTATTTTCCAGGAAGACCTATGAAAATTGAGCTCACTACAGGGGACAGATCAGGCAGCAGACAAAGAGGGAGTGGAGGAAGGTAAGGCGATTCATGCTGGTTGAGTTTTACTGCTACTTTACAATATTTGCAAACTGCTCCAATTCGTCAAAAGCAATGGACTGAAATCTTCCACAATGTCTGGAATGCACACTGGTTTTGTTAGAAATAAACAAGTTTTTTGTATCATTTTGTTTGTACTAGTGATGAAATAATCAAGTGTTTGGTATCATTTTGTTTGTGTACCTGAATGTTACTCAAATTTTCCTAAGTTAGAAATTATTTAATTGATTCAAAAAAAGATGTTGTCTAAAAATAGGGGGGTTCTGGAACCCCTCCTGGTTATGCCCCAGTGATTATAGGCTTTCCTTAACAACACATTACTCCTACCCTCTTTGCCTCTATCTTTCTGTTACAGCTTATAATTGAAGGGAAAAATTGTATTTTTCAGACGTGGAGGCAGCGGTGGTGGCAGCAGTGGTGGTAGCTACAGAAGCAGTGGTGGGTTTGGAAGAGGAGGTGGTAGAGGGCGTGGCAGGGGAAGAGGCAGAGGCCGAGGTGGTGGAGGAGGAAGCTATCAGAAATCAAATAAAACAGCAGAAGAGTTGGATGCTGAACTGGACGCCTACCATGATGAGGTTTGTCTAAACATGTCAACATAAAAAAAAAACTCATGCCATATCATTGCGATACGTTTTGGGTTAAAACAATAGTTTTTTTTAGTAGTGGCTTGCTTGGTATGGGCATCATGTTGGTGTACCTACTCAGCTTTTACACCAACATGCCGGCTTCATACAATTACTGTACAAAATGGTGCATATTCATTTGCTTATATTTGGGTGAAACACATTTTTGTGTTGTGTCCTCTTAACAGTTTTATGGTGTACCATATTAAGAGTTTTGTGAAGGAAATTTTGGGAAATAAACTCAGTGCAATCCAAGAATAGTTTGCTTTGATTTGAACTTTTTGATGCATATTCCACTACTTGACACTGTTGTTGCTATTTCTGCAGGGTGATGTAGACATGGATGAGTAAAACACAAGAAACAGTTGCCATATATCTTCTGCACCTACATCAAACTAACTAGCATTTTATAAGTCAACAATCTGGCACATACTGCTTTTGTATGTACATGTGTAGCTCATTCGCAGTGCAGCATGCTTGACTCATCTGGTGTTACTACTAAGTGTGTGCCAAGATCACGACTCAGAGAAATTTTCCTTAAGTGACTATATAGCAGAATTATACATTGTAGATTTTTCTCTGTTGTCAAATATATTTTTAAACTGCTCTTTTCCTTTGCTTTTTAATTCTAGTGGGCGATCAGAAAACATATGAAACATAATTAATTTTAGTCTGATGTGTTACTGACAAATGTGTATGTTTCTTCTTCTTTCATTTAGTCAGCTTTATTCACTGTACATAGAACTAGGTAGTAGAACTTTCTGTTCATACTTTCACTGATTGCACTCTTTTGAACAGTAGTTTTCATTTGCCTGTGAAACACATAATACCATGTTACACAAGTAATTAATCTTCCCAAACTTTGCAGCTTTTCTAATACTACCATTTTTGAGCTACCATGAAAAACAAACTTTTTTACTCGTTGTTTTGGCTTGTTATCTTGCAGTTTTTGTCGAGGAGAAGTCACTTTTCTCACCCGCTGATTGGCTTATTGGCCGTTGTTTTTCAGCCAATCAGGTTGTGAGAAACGCAGCTATTTGTGTACAAAACATGAACGTTTCTAAGCTAAAACAACTCGTCAAAAAGTTTGCTTTTCACTGCAGCTCAAAAACGGTATTACGGACGTGCTGAATTGAATAAAGGACTTCGTTTCCTGATAACTATAAGATATATTAAGCCATATTAACGTGATATAGGTCTATTGCCCAATTACTAGTGTTATCAGAAAGGCGACTGTCCTTAGTAAACAATGCTAAGAATTGAGCTGATTTTAGACTTGCTTTGTCTGTGTTGTAAGATTGTATAAACGAAATACATGGACTTTGAAATAAAAGTATTTTTAAAACCACCCTGAAGTAATGTTGTGTACTATACAGTTCTTAGTGCTGATCTTGTTTATGAAAATTGCCAATAAAACAGGCCCGTAGCCAGAAAAAAATTATCGTTTCAAAGGCAGAATGAGCCAGATTTCCAGAAAAAAAAGTTATACAATTTTCTTTATACAATTATGAAGTAGAACGTTAAACAAAATATGGAAATTTTTACTGAGGCGAGTGCCCTCATCCTGGCTAAGGGCCTGTGAAATAGGGTTGGGTGTTATGGTGATGATTTATTACTGTAGGAATATTTTGTGGGACTGTTAACAACTGAAGAATTTGAAAAGTTAAAGCTGATTAATGTAAACATTGAACATTTGCATGAAGATATAATTTTCCTAAATACTTTTCAGTTTTCTTTGAGAATATTTACCGGCTGGGAGGTCCATACTGTGACCTTTCACCTCAGTCTTGGAAACTTCCACTGAGTCCGGAGGCGGAGGTCAACATTTTCCAGCCCTTGGTCAAAGTTTTTCCCTATACAGATCGACCTAAAAGCCGTTAAAATAAATATTTGCTTGTTTAGGGGAGAGGTCAAAACATCCGTACTTCTGTGGGTGCCCAATTTGGGGGGTGGGGTAGGTGCCGGAGCCACCTACCTCTCAGAGCTGAATTTTAGAGCAAGTATCTCCTTAAATAAAATAGATATTAAAAAGGTGTATGCTCCAACGCTTTCCTCGCAGGGAGAGGAGTCCATATGTGCAATAAAATCAGGTACCCCTAGATCATGCTTTGAGAAAATTACGTCTGAAAAAGGGGTATTGGGTACCTAAGGGGATAGATGCCAGTACCCACCACCTCCCCTGAACAAATTGGGCACCATTTGAGTACAAGTGTTTTGACCTCTTCCCTTACAGCTTTAAAATTTGATTTCGTTTGGTTTCATCTTCAACGGAATATGTATTTTCCATTGTTTTCGTAGCATGACGTAAAGTCATGTTTGGTATGTATGAAGTTATGTAATGGCATCTAACTTTGTTAGTCTAGACTAACAAGTTTTCAGATTTATAAGGAGCATGGAAGAAGTCTATAGTATCCAGGTTTCAGGTTCACACGGCACGTTACAGCTTACGCTATTTTTTGGGAGAAATTCAAATCGTATGGTGTGTATGGTGGCGCTAGGCTAACCGAAATTCGAAAGCCAAAACCTAACGAAATTGATGTTTCATCAGATTTGGGGGCTAAAATGTTCAGAGACAAATTGAACCTAGCAAGCAAGAATTTTAATAACCAATCTTTAGACTCTAAATTTATTCAAGGAGACAAAGTGTAGACAAGCCAAAAGGTTTGTGAAATCTACATTAGGATTTGTTCATAAAATACAAAAAACTAATAAGAGGCGTATAACAGGAGCTTGTGGACAATTCAGACGATGAGAAGTCAACCAAAATTGCCAAGAAAAGGCAACCAAGGTCCTCTTTCAGAAGAAGGCAAACGAGATTCGCAAACATCCGACGCCTGGATGTTCCTAACGGTTGTTATAGAGAACCGAAATCTTGTTTGAGGTAAATTACATGCCTAAAAGCTAGTTAATACCTATATTGCCCTTTCTTTGTTATATCCATAGCTTGTTCAGACCTGAACCAAGCTGCCAAACGTTTAAAAAACGTATAACTGTGTTGTCTTTTATTAATAGTCATGCAGGAAGGAAAGGGAAAATATTTTTCATTCGGATGAACTGGTGAAGGAGAATGAAAATGTATTTTCCATTGTTTTCGTAGCATGACGTAAAGTCATGTTTGGTATGTATGAAGTTATGTAATGGCATCTAACTTTGTTAGTCTAGACTAACAAGTTTTCAGATTTATAAGGAGCATGGAAGAAGTCTATAGTATCCAGGTTTCAGGTTCACACGGCACGTTACAGCTTACGCTATTTTTTTTTTCTTGCAGTTATTATTGGTTTACCATTGCTAGGCCGTTTAAAATGTTTTATTGTTTTCCATTCTTAATTGTATTTTCTATTCTTATAGACCAAATGACGTACGCTTCTCAACGCGCAATGCAGGAATTCCAACAAGCACCACTTTGCTGGGTTACGCTTGTGTAGAAATAATGACTACAACATCAGATAAGTCAGGAACGGGAAAATGAAGATGAAGAATTGTAATAATGAGCAATAATGAGTCAAGAACTGGAGGTACTATTTACATGATGGGAAGCGGGAGTCATATGTAATAACAACATTGTTTGCAATGTGCAAGGTCAGTTAAAAGCATACCAACCGTTATGGAAATATAGTAGCACCAGAATTCATTATTTCTGCCAAATACAGGATAGGTATTTTTTTGAGCTCATTAGCATATTAAGCAATGTTCAGAATCAGAACGTCCGAGTAGAGGGAGCTATCAATGATAATGGTATGACTGCTTTTACGGGAAAACTAGGTGGTCTGCGATCTGAACGCGAACAACAACAACCAAAGGTTGAGATTTATGTTCAACGCCGTGGAAAAATGGTGTTTTGCTGAAGTTTTGACTGTTAGTCCTTTGTACAATTTAGAGGAAACATGTGAGCGTTTTTGCCTCAATGATTTCACACAATTTTGAAAAGCTTGAACGAGCCTAGATACAGCATTTTAAATTTCGTGAATGTAAACAATGACCTCATCAAGGCCATCGGCCTATAAGAAAGTATCTCTTTAATCCTTCTAAAACAATAATTCTGTGCGCTTTTTGCACAAATATTTTGTAGTTGAATTGAATCTGTTCAGGAACTTTTGCTTGGTGATATAATTTTTGAAGTTGAAGTGAATGTGTTTACAATATCGATGTCTGTCTCCATCCAACCATGGGGAAAGAATTAAATAGGCTTATTATCGATCGATTGATCAACAGGTGTTTGTACAAATTCAAATTCAAGTATGAAAATTACATCAAACATGTTGAGTTTCTCCATTCTGGAACATATTTGCTGTGTATTTGATTTCTAAAGTGGATATGACCATCTAGATATCTTTCCACAGACCATATTTAGGTTTTGCATGGATTTTTCCCAATGGAGAAACGCGCTCTTCTTGTTCATCAACGTTTTCAGATTTTGTGTATTCGGATAATTGGTATGTTATACCTCTTGTTATGCTGCGTATCATTCAAGAGATTGATTTGTTTGGAATGACTTGACATTGTTTATCAGAAGGATCGAGAAAGCAACAAGAGTTATGAACAATACTATATAGCTGCAATTGATTTTTCAGCACAGAACCATTCGTTTCGTGGTATCTATAATATATATTATTAGTCCAGTCGTAGTTCGATTGCCCAATCTAATGACCAGTTTTTGTCAATCTCCATTGCTGCTGCAAAGATTTGGAATGTTCTTTTCACATTAATGAATATTGTGTAATCGAAGTAAGTTCTAGCGTAATAACAGGAAAATTACAGAAATTATTGCAATTGTCACAATGAGCTGGTCACACATTGAATAACAAGCAATGATAAAAATAAAAAGGTGATAAATTGCTGTTTTTTCACGCACGAGAGGAGAAAGGATTGTCTTCCACGGCCATTTTGAATTTTGTTAGTAGGCAACATGTATCAATCACATTAGTTGTTCCTGCATGGCCATCTGCCAGTTTTTGGCCATTATTATGGTTAAGTATTCTAGTTTTCATTCGTGGCTGTCGTTATTTTGTCGGAAGAGAAGCTTGTATTCATGGTAGAAATGAAAGGTCTGTCATTGGCTCTAGTAATTGGAATGGAAATATCGTTGCATGTAGAATAATGACATAATTTTAATTATTAGACTATTCTATTGATTTAATATTGAAGTCGAGGACACATTCACTGCATCGAAATTGATGCTAATAGCCGATTGGCAAACTGTAGGAGCGAAGTCGAGTGACACATTCGCTGCATCGAAATTGATGCTAAGAGCTGATTGGCAATTGTGGGAGCGAAGTCGAGTGACACATTCGCTGCATCGAAATTGATGCTAAGAGCCGATTGGCAAATTGTGGGAGCGAAGTCGAGTGACACATTCGCTGCATCGAAATTGATGCTAAGAGCTGATTGGCAAATTGTGGGAGCGAAGTCGAGTGACACATTCGCTGCATCGAAATTGATGCTAAGAGCTGATTGGCAAATTGTAGGAGCGAAGTCGAGTGACACATCCGCTTCATCGAAATTGATGCTAAGAGCTGATTGGCAAATTGTGGGAGCGAAGTCGAGTGACACATCCGCTTCATCGAAATTGATGCCTAAGAGCTGATTGGCAAATTGTAGGAGCGAAGTCGAGTGACACATTCGCTGCATAGAAATGATGACGAGTGTTTGGATGCATGGCAGTTCCGCATTTTATGTAAGAAATCTGAAGATTTGCGTATTTGGATTTGTTGTTTAATTTTGTACTACGCCATTGTGTAAAGATGACAAAGAGATGTTTTCACCTCACTACAGTTTATTCCTGGGGGCCAAGATGGCGCCCGGCCGTGAACAAGGTCTCGTGGTCAGGTAACCGCTCTCTTGGTGAATGACACAAGGGTGATCATATCATTATAATACAAGGTTATTAACCTAGCCATACCATGGCGCTATGATTTTTTCTTTTAGATTACTTACATGTAATTATTTGAAGTCGATTGACAAATAGCGATGTCGAGTGATGTATCGCTTTACTGATTTAGTGCAACGAGGCCAAAGGAGCTGATGGGTGCATACTTGTTCGCATGTAATGGTATGATCTGAGACTTTGCAATGTTCTTATAATTTTTTTTAGATTCCATTCCAGCGCTGCGCCATCCACGCGTGCTTATAATACAAGAGAAATGTGCGCTTAGACTTCCAAGAGATGCATGGAAATGCTAGCCATCTACCTTTCGCACAATCCCGGCGTAGGTTGCAAGTATCTGTTGCAATTTAGTACAAGTTGAAGAAAGATATAGATTAAAACCAATTATATAGGGTAAAGGAGTATGTTTTGCCTAATTCAAGATATGAATATATGCTACGGATCAAGCTTCACTGAAATATTTACGTATTACTAAATGTGTTTTATCGTTGCAGGGCTTTTTCGTTCTGAGAAGCTCCTTAAAATAAGGGCATGCGACATCACCGCTTTTCCTGGTCATATTATAGTAAAAGTACCAGAAAGCAAGACTAATGTATTCAGGGAAGGACAAGATGTCTATTAGACTTTCTCAAAGCCATTTAAAAATGTTTCGTGCTTAGTTGGCTCTATGAAAAATCGTTATTTAGTCGACGCAGACATCGTCTAATCATTGTGTATATCCTGACTATATAGTTACGAATGTATCGTATTTAAAGTCTATCAACAAATACAAGAAGTAGGGAAAAGAAAAATGTCATACATTATTTCGTGAATGTTTCAAGTCACTCCTCAAGCTTTAGGACACTGGACACAAAACAGACATGTTCGGTTTACACAGTTTCCGGGTTAGGCAGTGCAACTTCGATTGTACAATAGCGTATGTGACTGGTTGTCTATCAAGAGAGCGCCTCTAAAATGGCCATTGTAACTCAGATCTAGCGAATAGCATGTATGTAAAAGAACTGCACCTCGCAGGCTTTTCAGTAGCAAACAATATATTTAGATATACTTGTAATCATTTGCAATAAATCAGCGTAACGGTGCCTTGTTCAGACCTGAACCAAGCTGCCAAACGTTTAAAAAACGTATAACTGTGTTGTCTTTTATTAATAGTCATGCAGGAAGGAAAGGGAAAATATTTTTCATTCGGATGAACTGGTGAAGGAGAATGAAATTCAAAATAAATTGTTGTTAAAAAGTGGGAGCTCTCCAGACGTGTCAACTTTCGTGGGTTCCCTGTGTAACTGGTCAGCAGTCTTACCCATTATTATTGCAACACAATATGGCGGACGACGAACAACAAAGAGTACTCTCCTGAATTTTGCGTGGTTTTAATCGCTTATAGACAGTTGATAACCATATAATCCCAAAATAACATAAGTTATTCAGTCCTCAAATGTCTAGCAAAAGGGAAGGCTTTGATTTCTGGAAGAACACATTAAAAGAGGCGAAGTTTGTTGTCGCTCCAATGGTTGATCAATCGGAACTTGCATGGCGCATGTTGAGCCGTAGATACGGTGCCGAGTTATGCTATACACCGATGTTGCACGCGGGCATGTTTGTACGTGATCCAATCTACAGGAGAGAGAACTTACAGACTTGTGAAGGGGACAGGCCGCTAATTGTACAGGTTAGAAGAAACGTTTCCTTCTGTCACGTGGTTGAACCTCAGCCGGGCTGACTACAGGAGCACGATGAAGCTTTAAGCCCTGGCTAAACTAGGACACATGTAGCGCAAAACATTGTAGCCGGACACATGTTTCCTTCATGTTTCCTAGTTTAGCCACGGGAGAAACATTTTGTAGCCTGGACACAAAGAAATGTTTCTTCGCAAGACAAGAAACGTTTGATGTGTCCGAGACACACGCGTCCGGTGTTTCCGGTAGGGTCGCAGCGTTAAGAAGAGTGCCTGTGATTGGTTCTCTACACCTCCAGGTAGCGGTAGTAGCTGCCAATAAACTTCTTACTTTACAGTCAAGGGAAACCCCATAGTCATCGCATCTGCTGTTGCAGACAGCGAAACCCCATCACTGAACAAATGTTTAGTTCAGTTTATAATCTTGTAGCTTTCCTTTACATGAAGCAGGAATTCGTTTGTTTCGCAATGCGTTCATTTGTATACGATGGCGTTTGTTATTAGGTGTTGTACTTATTACTAAGTTAAGTTATCCGTGTTGCTAAAGTACGAAGTAGAAATTGATTTCTATCCCGTAAGGTAAGAGATTGTCTTTATCCGCGCTTCATCTCGATGCATTTCTTCCAAAATGAAATGCTTTCCCCAGAACCTTCGTACCAATAAGTTACCAGCTGCTTGTAAATCACTTATGCAAACGTTTGTAAGTGTGCATTTCAGCCTCTTCGCTGTAAGTTTTACTTTTAAAGTATTGTCCGTATCATGTATTGTGAAAGTCATTGCCATCCCTATAACGGTAAGCCACTCTTTGCCTTTTGCACATGTTTGCAATCCTCTTGCACAGTTGTAAGGATTGATTTTACACTAACTCCGTGTTGTATTCTTACAGAATTGCAAGAGATTGATTTCTGAAATCCACATTAGTTTCCTCTTTGATATAACGCTTGAAATCCGAGTCGAATTCTTTTAACAGAATTGTAAGAGATTGATTTTCCGATCGCCAAATGACCATCCACAACCTATCGTCCAAGTTTGAATCACAGTAATTGACTATATTCTGGAAGTGATCCTTTAGTGTTGCACCGACAACAAATCACTGTACATAGGCTTGCAAGCTCATATGAATATACATTGCCACTTGGAGAAAGGAATTTATTTTCGAGTGTTGAAAATTATATGTGCTGATCACTGACGACTCGAAAATGAAATTCATATCTCAAAGCGCTCAAGTTATGTTGATATTTACAAACATATCAGTGAAATACTAAAGCATTAATTTTATAAATCCGAGGTCTTCTATACAGGCTATAGTGATGTTTCCACACTGTCATAAAAAAGAACAATTTAATACGCAGCAGGAATCACTGATGACTTACGCTTTATACACCACATCTTCTTCGCCGATTGAAGTCAATTATGTTGCAAAATTCATAGCAGCTACACCTTTGCTCGCTTGCAAACCCTATTTATCTTTCTGCTTGCTATTATCTTCTTCGTCCGGTCCCGGAAACGCAAATCAACATACATACCGACCAAAAGCAATTTGAGCAGATCAACATCGGGGAGTTTTCCCCGTGTTTGGTAAGCAACAAACTGAAACAAACAAGCAGATGATTTACCTCATTGTACATTGTTTTCCTGCTAGGGAGTGTTTACATACATTCGAATTACATATTTTAATACAGCTCAGTTTACTCAATTTCAATGTTAACCTGTAGAGTATCGATAACATTGAAAATTTTATTTATAGTCAGCTTGTTTCTAATACTCCAAATACTCATCGTAATGAGCCAGCTCTAGCGACTGACCACTGTAGTCCTCCGAGTCCTCGTAATGTGTTTCAATTTGTACACCAAATTTATAGGCATTTACGTCTGTTGTGATAGCCTGTTGTGTTAGGCTTGTGTGTCAAATCGCCTGCATGACCTTCCTGTACAAGTATCGCTTTCTCGTTAGGGACGTGTAATTTTTTTAGCGGGGGTGCGGGTGGAAAGGGCGCGTCTAAAGCTAAGTGAGGGTGTTTTTTTTTTACCCAGGTTTGGGGGAGGGTCATCATTTTTCAATAACATTTTAACGTTGAATATTGTTCCCGGATGAAGAAATAGCACTTATAGTTATAGCAGGGAAATTTCCCTGGTTTATAGGCTAATACTTGATTTTATTTTATCCGTTTATTAATCTTATTTCATCTTAAAGCATGTTATCAAGGCTTTTATCCTGGATCCCAGTAAATTTCATAGGTAGTCGTGTCAGTCCTGTAGTATATTTTAGGGGGTAATAGTATAAAAGGCAGGAAATTTTGGGAAGGATGCCTAATCAAGCAACTTCGCCCTTCAAAAAAGCGATTTGAATCGCGGGGTTATTCTGAAGCTTGGCCACACCCATTAATGAAATCCGTCACATTTTGCCAGGGGGAGCAGAGTAGGCCAACTCTAATCAGCGAACAAAGAAATCTTTTATCATCGCAAGTTTTGTTTCAGACACTGCTATTTTCTGAGCGTGAGTAGGCCTGTCCCAATTGCGCTGGGCACTTTTTCGGCACTTTTTCGAATTAGGAGTACTATGCGTGACTGATAAATTTATATTGTATATCGGTTTTCGTTCGACAAACGTTGTTACTTTATGATCACCTCCCGGGGGAGGGGGGACTCTCCTCTATTTTTTGGGCGGGGGTGCTCGTGGAACCTTTAGGCCTCTGGTACCTTTTAGGGGGTAAAATTCCTAAACTTGCAATTTTTTCCAGATAGGTACCTGTTAGAGGTCCGTTCTAGCAACTCTAGCAAATTATACTTGTTGGTAGCCTGAAGATCAGATGTGTTTTCCCTCGTGAAAAATACTAAAGAAAATTATGAGAGAAGATACGTCTTTTAGGGGTCAAAATGAGCTAAGCGACGCCATGTACCTTTTAGGGGTGAAATCGAAAATTCCTGACGACCACCCCCGCCCCAAAAATAGGGGATCCCCCCTCTCTGGACCACCTCAAAAAGTAGTTTGATAAAACTATTTGAGAAATGGAGTGGAGATAAGGAATTAACCTTGTGTGAAAGCTAACGTGCTAATGAAATGGTCCCATGTGTGCTTTTGAGCGTTAGTCCTAGTAAGCGGTGAAAGAGAAAAAATCTCTGACCCCGAGAGGGATTCGAACCCACGACCTCCGGAATTGTAGATTCTTGTAATAAATTTATTGCGCTTTCACGATTTCTGTCCACGATAGATAATAACTGAATTCACACATGAGACGAGTTTCCCGTCTGAGACGAGTTTCTCGCCTTGAATATGGTTCCCTCATGTTCTTCTGTGATCACGCGAAAAAAAAAAGTTTTTAAGGAGCAAGTTTAGACAGATAACAAGCAAGTGTTTCTGAGTAGAATTGACATAAGACAGCAACTTTTTCTGATGAGAAACTCGTCTCAGACGAGTTTTCCGTCTCTAGTGTGAATACAGCTAATGTTCGAGAAAAGTTTAGTAGTTCATACCGAATAGAAATATGGCGGCACATTTGAATAACTATTGTTCTTGTCTTACTAGCCTCGTGTTCACGTGGAAACGCAAAAGCATTTTCACACGAATGAGAGGGTAGCTAGTAAGTCAAGAACAACAACTATTTCAAATTTGCCGCCATATTTCGATTCGGTAAAACGGACCTTACTCGGTTAAGTTTAGCGCATCACATACAACATGGGGGAAGAGTCCAAACTAATGAGTTTTCGGAGCACTATTTTAAAATTCAATTCAAGCTAAGCAGATACCAGCCTTCTAGTTGCCAAATGTGACGGCATTTTTATTCCCGCTTTTCTGTTCCGACGAATTTTCTGTAACTTAGCTGAACATTACCGAAAATTGTTCGGATATTTGCCGATTTTGATTGGACAATATCCGTTAATGACCGGCACTAGTAATTTCCGGCTTTATAACAGGAGTGAGCGAGAAGAGAGCCCAAAACAACACCACGAACTACAGAGCATAAAAGAAGGCGAAAAAACAAAGTTTAAAAAATTGAGGTAAAAAAATGAAAAAAACCGAGCATGCGCTTTTCAAAGCAGCCATCCCACATTGGATGTACGTCGAGCTCACGCTGACTAGAGCAAACGAGCTGATTTGAATTTTTATATCTTCGGCGAGCAACAGCAGCGCTTGGTTCTATTACGCCTAGAAGACAAGGGTTTTGTCTTCAACTACATTCTCGTCAACAAGTTGGAGAGTCCCTCAGATCGAGATAAGTTGAAGACAAGACCTTTTGGCTTCTAAATTTCCCTCATTATAAATGCAAGGTAAATTTAGTGAAAGACAAAGAATTCTTTTGTCAACTAAATTTCCCTTCCCTATCGTGACGTCAGGATAGGAAAATTTAGTAAAAGACAATGGAATGTTTTGTCTACTAAATTTGCCTAATTTAGGGAATTTAGCTAGTGAATGTACCTCGGAGAACAAAAGAAACCGAGGCGACCATGGGTTAGGGTTTAAGAGAATAATACGGTATAAAGAGTAAGATAAATTTCCTCCTTGCACTCCGTGAATGTTTCACGGAGCATCAGCTAGTAAAACTATAATGTCTGATTGTTACGATATAACACCCCTGTGTAACAGACCCGACGAAATCTAGATTCCCACCAGGTTTTCTGGAAAATTTCTTCGTGGGACAAATTTTTCGTCGGGTCACCCAGGGAGTTGCCTTGGGTCACCTCATTTTTTCACCGACTACAATTTCTTGCCCGTCATTTTCCAAAAGTTCCGACAAGTTCTTCTGTATCAGTGCTGTTTGTGATTCCAGTCCTTTATAAGCAATGCATTTATCAGCCTCTCTTTTTACGTCTTTTTTATCGATTTCTAAAGTACAAATTTCTATAGTACGTAAGCTTGGTAACCGACCAAATTTCTCACCGGGGAAGGAAACAACGTCTGGGTCAATTCAGAAAATTCGTCGGGTCTCGAAGAGACTAAAAATTCACCGGGTAGGCTCAACAGAAGAACAATATTAGCTAAATCGTAAGATTGAAAGACATTTTGTTTTCATTTTTGCTTCATATGATAATGAAATAACTACATTTTTTTCTATTTTCTTAAATTAAACTCAAATAACAAGATTTTCATATTTTACTTTCGCTACCTTCACTACTCTAAGCTACTTTCGCTACCATCGCTACCTTCTCTACTCTAGCTAAGCTATACAATCGCTACCGCCGCTACCTTCGCTACTCTAAGTCACTGTCGCTACTCCAGCTAGGCTACCATGATCGCTACTCTCGCTACCTTCGCTACCATCACTACCTTCGCTACTCTAACTGCTCTAAGCTACTTTCGCTACCATCGCTACTCCATAGCTAAGCTACAATCGCTACCGTCGCTTCATTTGCTACTATAAGCTACTGTCGCTACCATCGCTACTCTCGCTACCGTCGCTTCATTTGCTACTATAAGTTACTGTCGCTACCATCGCTACTCTCCCTACCATCGTTGCCTATGCTACTCCAAGCTACTGTCGCAACCATCGCTACTCTCTACCTATGCTACTCTAAGCTACTGTACGCTACTCTAGCTAGGCTACCTATGCTACTCTGGCTACCATCGCTACCTATGCTACTGTCGCGACCATCGCTACTCTCTCTACCATCGCTACCTATGCTACTCTAAGCTACTGTACGCTACTCTAGCTAGGCTGCCATCGCTACTCTCTCTACCATCGCTACCTATGCTACTCTAAGCTACTGTACGCTACTCTAGCTAGGCTACCATCGCTACTCTCTCTACCATCGCTACCTATGCTACTCTAAGCTACTGTACACTACTCTAGCTAGGCTACCATCGCTACTCTCTCTACCATCGCTACCTATGCTACTCTAAGCTACTGTACGCTACTCTCTAGCTAGGCTACCATCGCTACTCTCTCTACCATCGCTACCTATGCTACTCTAAGCTACTGTACGCTACTCTCTAGCTAGGCTACCATCGCTACTCTCTCTACCATCGCTACCTATGCTACTCTAAGCTACTGTACGCTACTCTAGCTAGGCTACCATCGCTACTCTCTCTACCATCGCTACCTATGCTACTCTAAGCTACTGTACGCTACTCTCTAGCTAGGCTACCATTGCTACTCTCTCTACCATCGCTACCTATGCTACTCTAAGCTACTGTACGCTACTCTAGCTAGGCTACCATCGCTACTCTCTCTACCATCGCTACCTACCTATGCTACTCTAAGCTACTGTACACTACTCTAGCTAGGCTGCCATCGCTACTCTCTCTACCATCGCTACCTATGCTACTCTAAGCTACTGTGCGCTACTCCAGCTAGGCTACAATTGCTACTCTCACTACCTTCGCTACTCTAGCACCATTGCTATGTGTAACTTTGCCTACTGCAGTAGCTATAACAGTAGATACCTTCTACCATCACTGCAGTAGCTATACTCTCCCTAGTGTGCCACAGCTACTGTGACGTTATACAATCGCTACTATAGTTATTTATACCATAGCTACTCTATAGTCTGTATAGTTATAACATGGCACTAGTAGTTATACCATTGCTACCATATAGCAAGGTAGCTTCTCTACAAAGTTCTTAGGTATATACAAACGTGCAGACTATGACATTTGCAGGATGGCCTCCTATGTTTGAACGATAACTACAACATGCTACTATTGTCAAAATAAGAAAACATATAGATTAAAGACAATGGAAACGTGAACGGGCCAATGAACGAGCAGCTTCTGAGCGCTGCGACTTGACTCCGGTGTTTCCTAGTTTAGCCACTCGGGGAAACATACAGGACACAAATGTTGCATGCTACATGTGTCCTAGTTTAGCCATAGCTTTACACCCGGCATGTTCAATCGATAAAAATTGATATCAAAAATCCAATCGATAACAGTCAATAATAATTACTTAATTGGTATCAAGTGTATCGGCTAATTGATAATAATCGATACTTTCAAATTTTCGTCCAATCAACTTATTGATTATATCGATCGTATTGAAATTTCACAATCGTCATATATTCAACATGCTACCTTCCACATGTTGTTATGGTATGAAAAAGCTACGTATATCATGAATTTTCGAGTGAATACACCACACTAGTGTCCTTATCATGATGCTGTTGATTGCTCAATTGTTTGTGTTTTATATGTTTTTGGACAGGTTTCCTTGAAAACGGAAAATTGATATTAATTGATGAAATCAATAGCCTTGATCGAAAAATTGATAATCGAGTACTCACAGAGATTTCCCTTATGGATTTCTATCAATTTCCAATATAATTTGCTAATTTTATCAAGTGGTATTGATTATAGATTTTAATGATTGAACATTGCGGATTTACAGGAGGCAACATGGTCAACAACAACAACATCTTTATTTAGCACTCATAATAAACTAAAAATACAAGGATTCATAAGAAAAATTAGAATATGTTTGTAGTCATATTTTGGTTATGTCAGTGGTAGCAGGGCCGTAGCATTCCTCCAAAAACTGGGTGGGGGGCAAGTTTTTTTTCTAAAAAACTCAAGGAAAGTTTAAACTCTTTTGCGTGCGAAGTGTGCCGCAAATTTAGAGCCCAGCATGTGAAATTACTGCATGTTTGGGGGAACTTTGATATACAGGGTGCAAAAATGGGAGTTTTAAGGATTGTTTGAAGAAAAACTGGGGGGCACAGGCCTCCCGGCCCCTAAGAGCACTATGGCCCACGGTAGTTTGTTTTGTGTCAGCGATTCTAGTCTTGCTCTGTTTCTTGCTGAAACTTCACCCTGGGGACACTTGATAGAAAAATGTAGTTCTATCAATCAAAAACGCCATTCCCAAAGGCAGAGTTTCGGGGCCTCCTATCATTGGATGATGAATTTTAGCACCTCATTGGCAGCAGGATTAGTTCTGGAATGGCATCCTGTTACTCCCCTCCCCTTGAATAATACTATTCCGTTCCGGAACTAATCCTGCTTCTAATGAGAATAGCTACTTGTTAATCTAGCGATTGTCTTGTCTTCTTTCCTGGGGGCAGGAAAAATGTTTATGCGACTGCTGATTGGATAAAAGCCATTTCTGAATGAAAATGTATGATGAGCTAAGCCATGCATTTGTTTCAGCATGTAAATAAAAATTAATTATTACTACATTTCAGTTCTGTGCCAATGACCCAGAAGTATTTGTTAAAGCTGCTCTAATGGCTGAACCTTACTGTGATGGCATTGATCTTAACTTGGGATGTCCACAGGCAATTGCAAAAAGAGGTAATAACTTATCACCACATGCATTTTTCCCAAATTCCCCATACGGCATACACTGTTTTTTTGTTAGTGTTGAGACAAATAATTAAGCCCGGGTCATCTGTGCCTTTTATAGCCATTAGCATTTCCCGCCCACTGACCTTTAAATTCTAGCAGGGGAAAGGGCCACAACTTATTAGCCACAACATGTAAAACTGAGTGAGAGACATCACCACTTGTATGATGGTGTTGCTTTAATTTTTAATGCACATTGATTAGGGGGCAGGTACAACACTGACCCCAGGTCCATGGACCCCTCATGGACCTGGTCCATTAATTGGACCCCTTGTTAAAGATGTGGAAATTGGAAATGTCTTACCTGAGTCCTTAGATTGCTCTCAAAGTACCATCCGCAATTGTTCCACATGTTGTTGTCATAAAAAAATTTAATAGCTCGCAGATTTTTCAGCCAGTCAATGAAAGAACTTATCAAATGTATAGCAGCAACCCTCCTTTCCAATCCTTGGCATCTTTTCTAGGAGGATTGTTGATAGAATAACAAAATCAGAGCTTTGGCAGGTCACGAAAAAAAGAGACAAATTTCGCGGGATTTTTAGGTTCAAATACACGGAAAAAATAGCCAATTTTGTGGCAAAATTAGTGGAAAACGGCTGATTTCGATTTCGCGGGATTTTTTAGGTTCAAATTCTTGGGGAAAAAACGTCAGACTTCCGTGGGTCGAATTCTCTTGAAAAAAATGGCCAATCGCGTGTGAATTTTACAAGCAAATTTCGGAGAAAATGTTGGCGTGATAGATTTTACATTTAATTAATGTTATGAAAAAAAAAAACAAATGTGCAACTTAGTCACTTTGTTGAGAAATACTGTGATCATGGGTTGAGGCAATTAAAGGAATGGTTTTATATAACAAAGGTCATCATTTGCTATTCCAACAACAATGCGCTGAGAAATGCGCCAATAGTAATGCTTCTTTCATCTTGGCTAGTATCAAGTTTTCACGAAATTTAGAATGCCTGGTTGTTTTGAATGTTGTTGTACTCGAGTCAGTGCACCAAAGATGTGAGCTAAATTTGCATCAATTTGCAGGTTTACCTTCTTTTTAAGGCAAGTAGATAACTCGAAAAGCCGAAATGAGTTTCAAATTTGCTGTGTCATTATCATTCTTTAAGATTTAAAGCAAATTCTTATGGATTTCGCGTGCTTTGGCATATTTCGCGGATTTACCCAAATTTCGTGGGTCTGCGACCTCGTGAAATACCAGAAGCCCTGCATAATGTAAAAGCCGATTTAGGGACATTTTCTTGCTCGATTCGAGTTTGGTTTTCATTTCGATGCTTCGCATCAAACACAAACTCCCAGGCGTTCCTTACTTCCTTGTCTGAGACAAAACTTGAATCAAGCTAGAAAGTGTCCCCAAATCAGCCTTTATGTGATGTAATTCTATAGGATTATTAAAAGCTTCAGGAGGCTAGATTCCGCTAACGACAAGGGCAACATCACCTTTTTGAGGTGCTATTTTCAGCGGAATCTACCGACTGAACGCTTTGAATATACTTGAAACCTATAATATCTTGTCCTCAATTTACACAAAATAGAGATATCATAGGATTCTACTGAAAATCCTTCTAAGAACCTAGAAACAATGTCTAGGATTGGAAAGTAGGATTGTTGCTATACATCTGATAAGTTCTTTCGACTGGCTGAAAAATCTACGAGGTAATTTTATTGATGACAACAACATGTGGAACATTAAGAGCTGCCGGATGGTACTTTCAGAGGCAATCTAAGGACTCAGGTAATGACATTTCCTAATTTCCACATTTTTAACAAGGGGTCCATGGACTGGGGGTCCATGGATCACGGGTCAGTGATTTGTACCTGCCCTTGATTAGGCATCCTTCTTGTTGTTTTCAAGCATTGCTCATGCACACACCTGTATCTGCTGCATCGATGCTGCAGCATTGAGATGTTCACTTGGACAGTGTTGTGAAATTTATGGTTTTCCCTCTACAACAGGTTTTTGGAGACACAGCAGCACATTACCAGGGCCAGACATTGTGAACGATAGGTCGCCAAGGTGACTGGATTTGAGGGTTTGGCGACCAGAAAATTCAACCTTGTTGTCAAATGGCAATCCCCTTTTAATATTTAACTCATAAAGGGTAGAAAATTTCAGTTAACTTGGCAAAAAATGTGGCCGTTTGAGCTTTGTTTGAGACGACCACATTTCAAAACAAGGTTGCCATCTTCAGTGGTTTCTCGTTAAAATGTGAAAAACACAGGTATACAAAAATTTGCATTCAGAGAAAAAAATTGGGCGACAAGATTCTGCCCTGTGGCACCTAAAAAATGTTTTGTTAGGCGCCATTGACACATTACAAAAACGTTAATGTCGGGCCCTGATTCGTACCCTAAATGCCTACAAGGACCTCTTGGAAGTAGCTGCCTACTGCCATCATTAGTAGACAGGAAGAGGTACCCATGGACCTGTGAAGACAAATCTTTGAACCTCTAAAAGAGGATAGGAATTGTTGTCATGAACAAAATAACCTGTAACGCTTTCCCCTCTTTTCTAGGGCATTATGGTGCATTTTTGCAGGATGAATGGGAATTGCTTCAAAAGATGGGTAAGGAAAAACAGTCGCCTCTCCCCTTGTGGACACCCTGCTGCTGCAGGCACTCTGCTAATACAGACAAAAGCCAGTCTTGCAGCTAAAGAAATTACTAAAAAAAACTTGTCCCTATTATTACTACTAATTACTAAAAGAAATTTGTCCCTTTATTACCGACTCTTGCTAATATGGATTAGCTTGGTTATTAGCTGGTTATGTTAATTGTATTTGATTGTGTAAATAAACTTGAGCTTGAACTTGACACAATAACTTCCACCCATAGGTGTCCACAATTACAGGAGTTGACTGTATGATGGTGGCTTATCAAAACTGTTCTAATGACTTTTTAATTTATATTGTTTCTGATTTTTTAACAGTTGGTCTTGCTCATGAACAGCTCTCTGTTCCTATCACATGCAAGATCCGTGTTTTTGAGGATGTACAAAAGACATTAGCTTATGCAAAGATGCTAGAGGCATCAGGATGTCAGGTAACAGAAAGCATTATTATTGGTGGACATTGTAAGTTGCAGGGTGAAGGGTTCTGGGTCAGTATTTTAAAAATATATAATTTATTTCTGCTAGAAAATATAAGAACAAAACATGTGCTTGTTGTCTTACAGTTACTAACAGTACACGGAAGAACAAGGGAACAGAAAAGAGAACTGACTGGCCTGGCCAACTGGGATCACATCAAAGCTGTCCGGTAATAATGGTGAATGTTTGTTGAAGTAAGAATAATTCAGGGGCGGTCCTTGAATTTCCTGATAGTGAAAATGTAGGGACGAAAATATGTAAATTTCCTACAAGTTTCAAGTTTATTTCAATTGACCCTAATACACTAGTGCATTGGTTGCCAAATGAATACTAATAATAATAATGAGTAAAGCCAGCAGCCACGGCTTGGAAATGATTTCAAGTGATTCAATTCTTTAGACAGTTGCCTCAGAAGCGACTGATTCTGTATTCCTTAACTCAAAGCACTTGGAAACATATTCAGCAACTATTCTAGCTATTTTCCTTGGTGGGTTCATGATTAACATAATTTCCTACAGTAAATCAGAGCGATACTCCCCACCCCCTCCCTCCCCTGCTAGGGAAAGGGAAAGATGAGAAACTCAAACAACGATGTCTTTGGTAAAAAAAATTCAGATGCTTGCGCATGTTCTCTAAACCAATTGAAATCAATACTTTTTATTAATTTTTAATATTTCAAAGTGTGTTTTCCCGAGAATATGATTATAGCATCTTGAAAAAGGCTGCCATGCTCGTATTTGTGCACGTTTTGGTTTCCTTGTGTTTTATACGCATGGCAACGACGAAATACGTTTCCAGGAGTGTTGATTTTGCAAAGACTGTACATGCAATGCCATTGAGAGGAACATAATCAACTTTCAGTGTGCATTAAAATGACGTCAGTTTCTTTTGGCATAAAATTGACTTTTATGTTTGCTCTTTGGGTTTCAGAGAGAGCGTCAACATCCCCGTGTTTGCTAATGGCAACATCAGGTTTCTAAAGGACGTGACACGATGTTTAGAGCACATAGGATGCCAGGGCGTCATGACAGCCGGTAAGAGCAACTACAGCATTTCCGCCAGTCAAATCATCTAAGCCAATCAGATTCTTGCCCTGTTCATCTAGTGCAGTCGTCTGGCTTTCCTCTGAACAAACCCATACAACGTCTCGGCGGAAAGCCAGGCGACTGCACTAGGCTTTCTACGCTTGAAGCTGCAGATTCAAAAATATATTCTGGCGGTTTCTTGATTTTTCCAGGGATAACACACGTCAAAATATGTGTTCCATAGCGTTTCCCGTAGTTTTCGTTAGATGATGCGATGCGGATGATACTGTAAATGATATCGTGGTAAATTTTTTTACATTTGGGCATTGATTACGGTACATTCGAGATTGAAACAATCAATGATGTACACCTGATTCAATAAGCCTTACGGCAAACGTGGAACTTCTTCTGTCGAACCTTTCCTTTTTCAAATGATGGCGCTTCATTAGACTTTATAATAGAAAACTTTCTATTGTTTTGGATTGGAACGGCGCGACTCTGGAACGACGTTTGCCGTAGGTTGCTTTGGTCGCTGAGGCGCGGAAAACAATGCGATCATTTGGCCGAGTGACCACCAAACTTATTATTCAGCCATGCCACTATATCGGTTCTGATTGGCTAAGAGCACGCAGCAAAACCTTGTTGGCACGCAGTGCGTGACGTCATACTCCAGACATTAGGATTGATGCACTCTAATGACGTCATAACGCATCATGTCATGGCCGCCATCTTGGTTTTCATTTCGGAATTGAAAGCCAGTTTTGCCAATATTCTCGTTCAATCTGTTATGATTTTTGCCAAGAGATCATTGCTCAGGATATCTAAACATCAACTATGGCTATTCGAATCGAATACGAAAAGGAAAAACCAATGGACGTAAAGCTGAAGTTGAAAACCCATTTCGCCGTGCAAGGCCTCATTGTCGACTTCGTTTAGCTAGGTGAGAATTCCTGGTTGCTGAATAATAAAACAATTATTGATTTCGGTTTTCACATGATAGTGAGATTTGTCAACGCCTTGAGTTAGTGTTATCATAGCACAAACCTCGGTGACAAATCTCACTATCATGATCAACCTCATCCAATAAGTGTTAATTATTGCACCTTTCCATAATGCATTGCGCGCTGTGGTATTTATGTTTTGGTTTTGAAAAAGAAAAAAAGATAACAAAACAAAAATAACTGCTCAAAAGCTAAAATTAATCTAACAACTGGTCTCTCAATCTCTTTAGTTAAGATGTCAAAGATATCAAGGATATAAACACCGCAGCGTGCAATGCTTTAAACCTACAATCACCGACAAAATTGTTGAGAATTTTATGTCTATAATCGTTACAGATCGCCATACTAAAAAGTGTTGTGTTTCCATAAAATAAACCGCTACCGTTCTCGTTAATCCCCTCCCCCCAACTCAATGTTGTTTTGTCAAACGCGCTAGTGGTTGGGCTTCAACATTGAATAAGGGGGAGGGGAAATTAAAGCCAAGAAGACATCGCTTACGCAGTTGAAATGGAGAAAAGCGTTTTCGAAGGAAAATTCTCAACCACTTTTGTCGCTGATTGTAGTTTCCATATAGTCTTATCTGTCGCATCTGTCGACCGTGAAACAATGGAAATTGGGATTATTCTTGTCTTTCACAGTTGACTGATATGACAGATAAGACTATCTAAATGGAAACTAGGCTTTATGGACAGGTGTAATGAGCCTTTAAGCCTGGTTTCCATATAGTCTTATCTGTCGTATCTGTCGCATCAGTCGACCGTGAGACAATGGCAATTGGAATTATTCTTTTGTTGACTGATGCGACAGATAAAACTATATGGAAACTAGGCTTTAAGAATGGGTTTCAACGATCAAAGACCAATAGACCTCCTCGGCTTGGGCGTAATGTTTTGCCCATTTCAGATCTCATGAGTATTCTCTCTTTGTTTGGAATGCTTCCATATTCATATATCCTTCGGTGCGTAGCAGAAAAAGAAAGAGAGAATACTTATGGGAATGCCACGTGATCTGAAATGGGAAAACATTACGGCATTACGCCCAAGCCGAGGAGGTATATTCCCAAAGCAACCGTGTTTGATTTGGGTGTGTGTTTTTCCAATACATTCAACCTACAAATAGGCTCAATCTGTTTGTCTAATACGGGTGTGCTGAATTGAATATTGGACTCCAATATTGGAAACAGTTTTGGTAAAATATTGACCCGCAACATGGTTTTCCTTAGCGCTGACAAAGTGAGGTTCATTCGACAGATCAATTGACATAGTATTTTTTAATTCTCTCTTGCATTTTGTGCTGTATCAGTTTTGCGCGAGATTCAGTTTGAATGCCCTCGGGGCGAGTGAAATATTTATTGTGGCTAGTCTGACAAGAATACGTGTGGTAATGTCATTCCATATTCAAGTGATTTCACTGAAGAGTGAAGTTTGGACTCCGACTCCTCAAAACTATAAGATATTATTAAACTTGATAAAGGTCTATAGGTTGGAAACAGTTTTGGTAACATAATAACCGCAAAATGGTTTTCTCTGACGCTGGCAAAGTGAGGTTAATAATAATAATAATAAGTTGTTAATGTCAACAGATTCGAGACAGATCAATTGACATAGCATTTTTCAATTTCTCTATTGCATTTGTGCTGTACAGTTTTGCGCGAGATCCAGTTTGAATGCCCTCGGGGCGACTGAAATATTTATTGTGGCTAGTCTAACACGAATACTTGTGGTTATGCCATTCCATATTCAGTTGATTTTCAAGAGTGGAGTTTTAAAAAACTAGTGGCTTTTACAATTGAAGGGCTCGTTTCACGAAACACCCGCGAGAATTCTCGGGTCTTTCTGTAGGTAAGGGAGACTATTGTATTCTGTGTTAGCTTCGTTCTTTGTGTTAGTTGGAGTCCTTTGTCTTGGGTTCTTTGTCTCTATTGAATTACGTCAACTGTGCTCCTTTGTCTCGGGTCTTTTGTCTCTATTGAATTACGTCAACTGTGCTCCGGTACGAACCGAATTCTCGGGCCCGAAAAGTTTTGTTAATTGTTTTGTTCCGAACGCCAAACTGCGGTTGGCTTCTGTCAATCAAACAGTCACATGGAATTTTTCTAAGTTTAGTTTGCATTATATGGTGGAAAATTTGGTTTTGATCTCTAGCAAGTCTTAATTACATACAAAAAAACCTGCGTGAAATCATCCAGAGCTGTTCACGTTTGATTGACGGAAGCCAAAACTCGGTTTTAGTTGGCGTAGAGTTCGCAGAATTATGAAAATTGCAGTAATAGATCAATCCTTAAGTTTCTCGTTTTCCTTTCTGTCCTGCTGATAAAATAGTCTAGAACTTACTATTCGTGCATATTTATAAAATTTTCTAGTGTTTGTGTTACCAAAAAGTGATGTTTAATTTAATTCAAACCCCCAAATCGGCGAAAAATGATCCGAAAAATCTCGGGAGAGCAGCTTATACCGAAAACTTTCCATTGTTTTCCCGAAATATTCCGGTAAAAGTTACGTTATCCTAGGGGAATTTTTTAGGCCAATTAATTCTCCGACTCCTGTCTTGATTCGCAACATTCTCATCCGTTTGTGCGGTTTTCTTTGAAGAACAAAACTAAACAATACTGACATTGTATAAACTTGCTGTCTTTTTTAAAACTTTTTAGTTATTCTAGGCAGCAAGCCCTCTTTTTTTTATTCAAAAGCAAATTATTCCTATTAGAGCACAACTTTCTATTACTTTATCTGCGAAGCAAAGCACGCATGATGTTGGAAGAGGCACCAGGACATTGTAAAACGTTTATTATATAAACAATAATGTTGTATCAGGATTTCGCCACTGTGAAATATTGTAATTTGCACGCGTGAAAATTCCCAATGTTGCGAATTCATCCAATCGTATATTTTTCACAAAAAATAGTATTGACCACAAGCCCGCGAAATGCAGAGAAAACAGGCCTCTTCTAGCAGGGAACATATTAATATAATAAACACAATAATACATGGACGCCTGGAGATATGATATTCAAGATTCGCGTCTCGAATACCTCCGTTTTCCAATTAACATCATGTTCCTGACTTTTTTTGGAAGCAGTAGTGATGGGCGAGTGACGTGGGTTACCTGTGGCTTCTAAAGTAGATCTACAAACAGCGAGGAGTCCATTACCAAGAATAAAAATCTAAAAAGCATCACAAAAATGTCTATTTTTAGAACTTTCCTATAAAATTCAACAAAGACTTCATTGTAGAGTTTTTGTAGATGTTAGCCTGGTTCATCCATATTTATTGTTATTACTGAAGAATCCTAATTACAGTTGATTGTTTATGACGTCATCATGATCAGTTTATTCTAATTACAATTAAAGACACCCTCCCGGGCGGCGAAGTTGAAAGTATAGTTTGGATGATTTACACGATTTTCCATTAATATTACGAGAGTAGTAGAAAGTTCTGGTCAGAATGTTTCTGATCATTAGTATGAAAGTCAGTGAGAGAGTTCTTTGATTTTTTGAGCTGCAATTTTGGCTGCTGCTCTTTGTGGACGTTCTGATTTCTCGCTTTCTTTTCCGTGATCTTCCGTTGTCGATCTAATTTTCCGTTGATCCACAAATGCTTGCACCTCCAAAGGATAGAGTTTTTCAATAGGACGCGAGAGTTCCCTCCTGTTTGCTGTTCGTAGTGTCGCGGCTCTTGTTAGTCCGTCTTTCCCTGGATGCACTTGTATAACTATACCTAATTTCCATTTGTTCCGTGGTGTATCATCGTGTATAAGAACGATGTCGCCGTGTTGTACATTCCTTGTTCCAGATTGGCTCTTGACTTTGTCGTGTTCTCTGAGACTTGTCAGATACTCGGCTCTCCACCGTCTCCAGAAGTGATCTCTTAACCTTTGATGATGTCTTGCCTTTCTCACAATATCACTTTGACTTGTTTCTGCGGATGGGTTGTAATCGTCATCGTCTTGCAGAGGATCTGGTAGGGTCAATATTCTGTATCCACACAGGAAATGCGACGGTGTTAGAGGTGGTTCGTCGTTGAGGTCAGCATTAGGGTAGGTAAGAGGTCGACTGTTAAGTGTGGCTTCTACTTCGGTCAGTATTGTTGTTAATTCTGACAAGGTTAAGGATGTTTTGCCGAGCACTTTCTTTAGACATGATTTGGTAAGTCCAATAAGTCTTTCGTAAAAGCCGCCCCACCATGGTGCTCGCTCAGTAATGAATTCCCATGTTATGCCCTTTTGAGATAGGAAGGATTGACAGGTTGGATGTTTAAGGGTCTTGATCAGTTCCTTTGCGCCGGCTTTAAAGGTCTTGGCGTTGTCTGTGATGATTTTCTTCGGTATGCCTCGCCTTGAAGAGAATCTTCTGAATGCTCTTAGAAATGCCTCTGCAGTTTGGTCTTCGACTATTTCTAAGTGTACAGCTCTTGTTGTGGCACATGTGAAAAGACTGATATAGACTTTTACTTGAGTAGGGCCATTGCGTACATACAAAGGTCCGCCATAGTCAATACCTGTTGTCTGGAACGCTTGGGTTGCTGAGACTCTGGATGCTGGTAAAGGTGGACTTATAACTGAGTTGAATGGTTTTCCTTGGACCTTTTTGCAAACCACACATTTACCGATGATTTTCTTTATGATTTGTCTTCCTTTCGGGAGCCAATACGTTTGTCTCAATTGAGTGAGGGTCTGTCCCACGCCACCGTGCATTACTGCCTTGTGCATTGCTTGTATTATTAATGTCGTGACGTGGTCATCTCTTGGTAGAAGTATTGAAAACTTTGCATCTTTCTTCAGGGTTGAATTTTCAATTCTTCCTCGGCAACGTATGAGGTTTTGGTCATCCAAATAAAGTCGCAATTGCTGTATTAGCGCTGGAGATTTCGCTTTGTCTTTGTTCTTAATGTGCTCAATTTCATTCACATAGTGTTTGTGTTGTGCAGCTTTTATGACGACATTACGTGCCTTGGTTAGATCTTTTGCTGTCAGGTAATCTTTGCAGCTCCTTTTTCTCCATCTGTTTGCGAACTTGAACACATTTGCGGTGACACGGAGAAGTTTGACCCATGAACTGTACCTTGTTGGGATTATGCTGTTCAGAATGTTTGGCGTGTCTTCAGCCTTCACGTAATTGTTGACTATTTCAGGTTCTTGTACCCCTTCGCCTTGTTCTTTGTTTGGCCATTCTTCTTTTTCTTTGCTTAGCCATTTTGGTCCGTTAAACCAAAACCGGTCGTTTTCTTTAAGCTGTTGTGCAGTTAGACCACGTGTCAATAAGTCTGCAGGATTTTCTGAAGTTGGACAGAATTTCCATGAATGATTTGATGTTATTTCCTTTATTTTGATGACTCGATTGAGGACATACTGTTGAAGGTGTTTCTTGGTTGTTAACCATGACAAGACTATTTGTGAATCGCTCCACAGTATGATCGTGCAGTCGTTGTCTAGGAAACCAGGTATTTCTTGCAAGTATTTCAGAATGTTGGCTCCTAGGAGTGCAGCTGATAATTCTAGTCGAGGAAGTGTTTGCGTTTTGACAGGTGCGACTTTAGTTTTTGCTATTACAAATGCTGTTTTGATTTCATCTCCTGACTCAGTTCTCAAGTACGCCACTGCTCCATAGGCGAGTTTGCTGCTGTCGCAGAATATGTGAAGCTGTGTTTTCTTCCCACTTTTAGTAAAATAGGGTCTTTGAATCGAGAGTGTTTTCAAGTGACAAAGTTCTCTGAACCACATCAGCCATTTGGTCTTTTGGTCTTCAAGTAGACTTTTATCCCATTCGATTTTTGACTTCCAAAGTTCCTGGAACATGGTTTTTGCTCTCACTGTAATGGGCTCTGTAAAACCCAAAGGATCAAATAATTTTGATGCGATACTTAATACTGATCGTTTGGTGATGATCTGCACATTTTCTACTTCCTTGATGAGTTTCTCAATTGAAAGTGAGAGAGTATCGTTGTCGGGATTCCATATAAGTCCAAGTACTTTAACACTTCCACCTGTCCCTGTTTTGTCTTCCAATATCTTCTTGTTCAGCTGGGCGGAGTTGGATGTCCATTGCCTGAGGTTCATTCCAGCCTCTTTGAAGTAGCTTCGTGATTTGTCGTAATACGCCATTACTTTTGCTTCCTCATCTGTTCCAGTGACTAGGTTGTCCATGTACATACATGTCTGTATGTCTTCAGATATCCATGTGTTTTTCTGTTTCATATGGTGTTGGATTGTTGCATGTAAGAGGAATGGCGATGGAGCAGCTCCAAATAGTACTCTGCAGAATCTAAAGACTTCAAGATTTGAATCGTCAGCTGGTTTGTTTATATCCTTTAGCCAAAGGAATCGTGTTGCGTCCCTGTCCTTCTCGTTAAGTTCTATTTGCAGGAATGCCTTCTCGATATCGGCCGTAAAGGCGTATGTGTGTGCTCTAAACTTAAGTAAAATGGCTGACAGGTCTCTCATCAAATTCGGGCCAGTATAGAGACAGTCGTTGAGACACAACGACTTTTCCGATTTCTTGGCGGAAGCGTCATATACGATTCGTGTTTGTGTGCTTCCTTCAGATTTTAAGACTGGGAAATGTGGGATATAATGTAATGTTCCTGCGTTGGTATGAATGTCCTCTACTTTCTCTATGAAACCTAGTGTTATTTGATCTTGGAGTTGCTGATTATATTTTACCATCAGTTCTTGGTTTGCTTTTAAACTATAACGCAGGCTATTCAGGCGTTTTCTGCTTAGCTCAAAATTAGATGGTAAATCTTGTTTTAAGTCGTTCCATGGTAACTGTACATTATATTTGCCAGTTGTTTTGTTGAATATAATCGTGTCCTCAAATGATTCCAGGACCTTGTTTTCAGGTGTGTTCTGGGGAATTTCGTTCACCTCCCAAAACTTCGTGAGGGTTTCGTTAAGTGTGTCCTCTGACGAGCGAATCTCGATTGTTTGACAGAGGGCGTTTCCCTGATGCGGGACTGGGCCTGATAGCAGCCACCCGAATTTGCTTTCTGTTGCAATAACTGTTTCGTCGTTTGATTTTTTCATGTTGCCAGTTACAAGTTGACCGTAGTGGTCGTTTCCAATCAAGATGTCGACTTTTAGATCATGATCCCTTGTGCTACATGGATCAGCAAATTTCAGCTCCGCTAGTTCGGGAGGTATTGCTTTTCCCTGTCCTTTCGATAACAAGGGAGGACAAATGATTGGGGTTACCAGAGCGAATATCTTGATAACCTCCTGTTTTGCCTGAAGGCTTAACTGGACTACTTCTAGTGACTTTCTGTGTGCGTCACGTGAACCAAACGTTGTTATGTTCAATAACTCAGTATGCAAGGATCTCAGTTGCAATTTATCCTTTAGTTCTTTGGTAATAAAGGATCGATGTGCTCCTGAGTCAAAAAGGATGCGTGCGGTACAGCTCCGCAGTTCTCCCTTCAGCTTCACTAATGCGGACGGCATCAATACCAGTGGCGCATGTGTTTGGTTTACAACTGCTGCTCCCATGTGTGCGGCGTCTTTGGAGTCTTTTTCTGGGGACTTCTTCTCCGATGGTTGCTTGGAGTCTGTTTGCGCTTTCTCAGTTTCTTCACAAATTGATGTGTGATGTTTGCCTTTACATTTCATGCAGCGGCCTTTGGAAAAACATTTGGCTTTCATGTGATTCTGCCCGAGGCAGTTAAAGCATCTTCGTTTTTTTATCAAGATTGCTTGTCGTTCCTCTGATGTCTTTACTTTCGCGCATTTATCTGGGCGATGGTTCTCGTCACAATAAACGCATGGTCTTGGGCCTCTTGATCTGTTTGGGCTTTGTCCTGATCTTCCTGGTTTTGCTCCGGCGAGTAAGGCGTCAGCTGTAGGAATAAAGGCGTCTTCTGCCGTAGAAGGTCCTGCTGAGATGTGATGACCCTTTTCTCTAGTCTCGATTTCTTGCCTTAGCGCTTTCCGTAGATCGTCCAGATGGCTGTCAGCTAAAGGATTTGTGCGAAGCATCATGCAACAAAGGCTTTCCGGTATCTTTTTTAGCAATGTAGGTATTAATAAACTACCATATGAATCAGTTTGTACTCCAAGCGCCTCTAAGCCGCGTATGCTAGTTTCGCATTTATCATAAAATTCTCTGAGTTGTTGGATTTCTAAGGCTGGCGCGCGCAATTTTGTCAACGATTCCATATAAGCATTAATTATAAGCTGTTTCTTCCCAAAACGTTCTTTCAACAGTTCGATCGCGTTGTTGTAGTTTTCCGTTGTCAAGGGAAACCCGGCGATTGCGCGCGCGGCGTCTCCTTCTAGTAAACCATGTAAATAATTAAACTTTTGTATGCTGTTCAATCTTTCATTACTATGAATCATTGCGTTATAATGGTCCCAGAATGCTTGGAATTCTAATGGACTCCCGCCATAGGTCTTAATATTAATTTTTGGAAGGTGAATATTCATTGAATCGTGACTAGGCTGCTGGGACTGCTGGGAGTTTGCTAAATTGCTAGTTTGGATCGATCTTACCGCTCGCTTCGTTTCGATGAACATCTTTAGTTTGTGTATCCAATCGGACACGTTATCTTGGAAGGACAGAGCTGCTTCGGCTGCTTCGTTCGATGTCTGTTCCCTCAAGAGTCATTGTTATCTTGTTGTCCATCACGTCGATTTCTTCGATCCGTCTCGTTAGACGCTCGAGCAATGAAGTTAACTCCGATTCGTCGGCATCTTCTGTGATCATTCTTTCCGCGCGTTTCACATCCTGCGTACAATGCCCTTTATATGCTCCCCTTAAAGATCTTAGTTTAGCAATTTCGTCTTTCGACATTTTGCAGCGGGTTTCGGCACCAGTTTTGTAGATGTTAGCCTGGTTCATCCATATTTATTGTTATTACTGAAGAATCCTAATTACAGTTGATTGTTTATGACGTCATCATGATCAGTTTATTCTAATTACAATTAAAGACAAGAGTACTGCTAGCTTTACGTAGATTCTGCTTTCCAACGTAACAAATTGTGTTTAAAAAAAGCAAATTTCCAGGGTTTTACAGTGGTATTGTCGAGGACTCACACTTCCCTGCGGATCGTGAGTCCACAACATTTTGGCCACGATGATGACGTGTGGGAAATAAACAGCGAGTTCATTGTTTTCCCGAGAATCTCGATGTTCGTTTCGGGAAACATTGAGATTCGAGGGAAAACAAAACTCGCTGTTTCCCGAGGATGCAGTCATTAAGTGTTTTATTATATAGCAAAAAAAAAATTCGTTGTGAGGCCTCCTTTCCTTAGCGAATGCACCAAGCAATCAAAATTTCCTTTACATTTCTTTAGGAATGGTAACTGGCTAATGAAGTCACTTGGTTTTTTGCCTTTGTGCTGGCTTACATAGTGTTTCTCCGTTTGGCTACACTTGCGATGAGTTGCGTACACTTTGACGCCTTCATCTTATTTGGCTCATCTCATGTTTATTAAAAAATCCTTTGGGTCTTACGTGACTATACAGGATGCTAAAATACTAATAAATATAAAATTACTAATTGATACACTAGGAACTGAAAACAATATGAGTGCGCAAATAAATATGCAAAACTAAAAAGTATTTGTGATAGGCCGCCACATCCCAAGCGTACGCAAGTTGATGCAAATTTCCAATATATACCCATTCAAATGAAATTATTATACATTGTACTCACTATATCGATTCTGATTGGCTAAGTGCGCGCGCTTTACTTTGGGAATCACGCACTTTGAGGGTATCCAAGAATCAGCATGCTGATTCTTCAAGAATCAGCTAGCTGATTCTTGATACGCGCGCAATGCATCATGGGACTAGAGCACTTTCCCTATTTTAACGAGGCGTTTGTGTAAAATAAACTGCTTGACAGAAAGAAAAGTATTTTTACTGAATTAATGTATAATAAAACAATTATTGAATTCGGTTTTTGTGATCTCCAGAATAAACAATGTCTCGCCAAGTGGAATCAAGCTCGGCCTCACGGCCTCGCCTGATTCCACCTGTCTTGACATTGTTTATTCTGGAGATCACAAAAACCTCATCCAATAATTGCTTAATATCGCGCACTATATCCGCCTAAATCATTTGTTTGAAGCGTATGCTTTCTCCGTTTACTGGCTTTCTATTTCTTTTTTGCTTACGAACAGGTAAATTCAGAACTCTGTATACTTTACTAAAGTTTTTTCTAAGTTGTTTAGAGAAACGTTTCATAGTTTTGTCTTTGACCTTTTTTCTGCAGTCCTTACTTGATATAAAATCTGATTCTTTGCATTCTCGATAGTGGAAAAGTCCAAGGAGGTTAACCGGGAATTTCCCTGGAAGAAAGTGCTCTTCGTATTGCTTGCTAATATGGTGTATTCCCATCTCAAAAATTCTTTCCGGTAAAACGATGCATTTAGACCAGAATTTATGAACAGTTTTTCTGAAATGTGTTTGTGTTACAAGCCGAATTTTGTCTCCAGTTAATTCTTTTTCAGTATTTGGAACGTTGAAAATGACGCTTGGAGCACAATAACCACAGTTTGTTCTTTGGTTGTGAAAATCCTTTAAAAAGGAAGGAATATTTTTATGTTTTAATGGAACAAAAAACTCATCCAAATCATTAAAAGCAACGAATTCCGATGACCCAATATTTCTGAACAGGCAGTCGAAAATTGCAGCCACTTGCCCATAATACCATATTAAATCCTCGTCTTCATTCGGTAGATTCCATGGTAATACTGTTACGATTCCTAACGACTTGTAGTATCCAATTGCCTTCTGCATTTCTGTGTTGACTTGATGTTCGTAAAATACGAAATGTGTTGTCCCTAATATACGAGTCAGCTCAACAAACTCGATGAATTTAGCAACCTCTACACTTCTTAAAGCAGGTACACAAGTAGTCAACTTGTATTTTTTAAGTGAAGCGGTTTTTCTGAGTACTTTCACGTTGAGTAGAAGCTTCTTGCTTGTTTTTTCTCCGCTTGAATCTGCAGATACAAAAATAAATTCTTGCGGTTTCTTGATTTTTCCCGGTATAACACAAGTCACAATGTGTGTTCCATAACGTTTGTCGTGGTTTTCGTTAGATGAATAATAGCGTGGTTCAACTTTTGTTGTTTCGTTGCAATGTTTATCAACGCAAAAATGACAGAAAAGTATTATATCCTTGTATTGATCCGATATTGCTATTATTCGAATGGAATCAACAGGTTTACGTGTGTCGTAGAATGCAGAATAGACATACAACCCCCTTGCAACTTCTCGAAAATTCGCCAACTTCTCTTCATCTTCTTGCTGCATCGTGTTTTGCTCTGTCATAACTGAATATTTTCGTTTTTGTTGAGTCTCCGTGAGTTTAGCCTCTTCGTGACTTGCCTCGCTTTGGTTCCTTTTATTATAGACTTTTTTTAGTAGAACTGGGTTCTTTATCGAAATTGGTGAGCTCTCTTTAAAGCTTTCTAGGAGATTTTGTACGAAAACTACAGCTATCAGTGATAACAATGACATTATAAAGAGCAACTTAAAAATGTATCTTAAGAAAACCTGCATTTTCGCGAGTGGCGATGCGAATGATACTTAATTCAAGTGATATTGTGACCAGTAAAAAGTTTTCTCAAAACAGTAAATAGTCTTTGATATCTATTTCAGGAACCAATCAGAGCGCGCGTAGAAACCCACTAGCATACTAACTTCGAGTTGTTGCTAAAACGTATTTATTTTCATAGTTTAAGGAGCTTCTGCGCTAGCAGTTACGCTACTCACTATCTATTACGTGATAGATAGCGAGTAGCGGAGCCAATCAGATTGCAGGATTCGTGATAGAATCCTATGATATCTCTTTTTTGTGTAAATCATAGGATTCAAGTCTATTCAAAGCGTTCAGTCGGTAGATTCCGCCGAAAATAGCACTCGTGCGATATCGCTTTTTTCGTGCTATTTTCTTAGCGGAATCTAGCCTCCTGAAGCTTTGAATAATCCTATGATATCTCTTTTTTGTGTAAATTGAGGACGAGATATCATAGGATTCAAGTCTATTCAAAGCGTTCAGTCGGAAGATTCCGCCGACGATATCGCCTGAAGCTTTGAATAATCCTATAGTATGCGAGTGGGTTTTTACTAAACTAAAATAAATTATTGAGCGTGATAAAGGTCTATACGTTGGAAACAGTTTTGGTAAAATAAATTCGCAAGGTATTTTTCAATTTCTCTCTTTCATTTTGTGCTGTTTCAGTGAGATTTCGTTTGAATGCCCTCAGGGCGAGTAAAATATTTATTTTTGTTGGCTCAGAAGAAAGTTGTCCTTATTAGCTAAGACATAATTAGACATAGTAAACATATCTTATTGGACATTTTAAAGTACAATATCGGCGCTGGATTTTCTTCGAGTATGCAATATTTTCTGGTACATGTTGATTGTTGTTAGTTAGATAGATAAATAGTTCACAGATGCGTATTCAGCGGTATTCCCATATGGGTATCGCGGGCGCGCCCGTGCCGGTCCGTTTATTAATCATATCTCAGGGGGAGCGCGGCGCCTTGGCTTAGCGTGTGTAAACGAGTGAAGCTCGAGCCTCTGGTACCCAGGGTACAGGGGGAGTGGGGAAGTTTTGTAAGGCGTCCATGTATAATTGTTGGCAAGGGGGTTGCAACTGCATGGTCACGTGGTATGACGTCATCGATGACGTCATCATAGGAGAAAAAGAATATATCTCGGGATGGGATGAACCCCAGACAACAAACTTGGGTGAAGTTACTATCAAAACAGGTAGAGTTTCAATCGAGCCGTTTCAATTTCAAGCCTGTGGGTTGCAAATTTCTATCACGTGACGTCTTAAAAGTTGTCACGTGACCTAGTCTTGATGACTTTCAGCCAATTTTAATTGGCTGAGATTTTAAAAACAGTCAGTGTTTAGTCACATGATCATTTTCTCTTGATCACATGTCAAGTTTTTGGTCATCACGTGATACAAAACAGCGACCCGTGGGTTCGAAATTTCAACGGCGCGATTGAAACTCTATCTGTTTTGATAGTATCTAAGTGGCAAGGGGTGCAAATGCGTGGTCACGTGGTATGACGTCATCGATGACGTCATCAAACGAGAAAAGGTTTATATCTTTGGAAGTGATGAGCCTAAGACAACCAAACTTGGTTGAAATGATCAAGTGCTTTAGTCATCAAGTGCTTGGTCTCATTAACACAGAAAAATATGTAACAGGAAGCTCCGCGTTTAGCCAGTGGCTAAATCTATATATTACTAAAGTGTATTAGGCTTTCAAACCGTGTAATACGGCTCCTTATTATATAGACACGAGTGTTTTACTGGGAAATACGCCACTCGTAGATCTCATACGAAGCTACATCCGGGTCCTCAGTGACATATTTTCCATATCCTCACTAGTGAGGATATCGGTCAAAACAAAAGTGCTTTGAAATCAATTTGGAATATTTTTTTCTTTTTTGTCTATATAATAAAAAACTCATTCGCTGCGCTCATTCGTAAAATATTGTTCTTGCCACTCGAAAATAAAACTCATATCTTCGCGCCACCGTGTAATATCCTCTAAATATTTGCACTTAATTTTGACCTTATATTGTAAAAGGACGTCACAGTCGTATAATAAATGATTCTTCATATACCCTTGTAATATAATGGGCTCTCGAATTAGTTAAGTGACTAGATTAGAACAACGAAAAATGTCAGCTTCTTCGCTACCATTCCTGTCAATTCTAAGTGCTACATTTGCGTTTTTTGTTGTTGTTTGTTTTTCTTCATATATAATTTGTTTGTTTTCCTAGAGGGCAACCTAACGAATCCTGCCTTATTCGCCGGTCAAGACCCTCTAGTGTGGGACATGGCAAATGAGTATTTGGAGCTCGCTTACAAACATAACGCGGCCTTGTCGTCTGTCAGAGGACACTTATTCAAACTCTGGCACCACAGGTAACTTACAACAACATCAAGTAAACCCATTCCCATTCTCGAACCCAGAGCTCCCCGGCTCGTCACCTCGCGGGGGAGGCTCTGGGGACAGCGATTGACGCATGCGAGAGATTTGAAACAGAGCCGTTGAGAGAAACAACTTTCTGCGCATGCCCCAACGTTCAAAATCAGCCAATCATCGAAGGCCCTCAAATGGATGCCCCCAGAGCCTCACCTGCGAGCAGACTAGCCGGGGAGCTCTGGGTTCGAGAATGCGGCTCTGTAGTTTTGCGATATAGTTTTGGTGTCAAAACTTTGATGTTTCCCGGGGCCGGTGCCATTTTCACGAGCTAACGCCGCCAAACTACTGGAATTCGACTCTCAAGTGACACACATTTTAATTCTCAAAGGTGTTTCTCAAAAAACCGTGGGCGCTTTCCATTTGGCAAAAAATCCCGTTTTGAATTCCCAGTAGTTCTCTAAGTCAAATGGAAAGGTCTCAATCCGCTAATTCACGAGAACAGCCACGATTGGACGAAAGTCCGAGAACGGTCTGCACCGCTTTCCATTTGACCCGGAATTTCCGGGAATTTCGGTCAGAAATCAAATGGAAAGGGACAAATTCCCGGAAATTCCGAGTTCTCCGTTCTCCGTTCTCACTTTTGGGGTAAGCTCAAAATGTTGTCCCAAATTTCCGAAACTTTTGCCCGGGTTTGGCGCTTTCCATTTGACTTCTAACCGAAAATTCCGGGATTTTTTGCCAAATGGAAAGCGCCCCGTGTCTACGTCTTTTTAAATTTTCTTTAGTTCAAAAGTTATGAAACTTTTAAATTTCGAAGGTCAAACAGGGGTTTCAATAAGTTTTGAAGTAGCAGGCCACGTTTTGAAGTAGGCGGCCGGGTTTGTGGGTCCCATACTAAGGCCGTAATGCCTGAGCCTTCTAGGGAGTACGGGGGCATGCCCACCGGAACATTTTGAAATTTCTGTAGCAGAAAAGGTGTTTTCCTGCATTTTGAAGGCAAGATAATTGGCATATTCATGTTTTATTATTGCTTTATATTGAAGTAATAAATGTAGTTGCTGGCGGTCAGCAGTGAAGTAGACGGCTGTTCACCGCCGGTAGCCGCCCCTGTTCAAATTTTATAGCATTTTCAAGCTCTAAAAAATTAAAAGTTTCATAACTTTTGAACAAAACAAAATTTAAAAAAACGCAGACACGTTTTTGAGAAACACCTTTAAGGATTAAAAAAAAAAACAATGTGTTACTAGGTAGTCGTATACAACAAGTGTACACAGACTTCCCAAATAGCTGAAACCGCACACGCTCTCCTCAGAGTAAAAATTGCAATATTCAGTTTATCTCTTTTATCGCAGGTCGCGCCTCCCCTCCCTTTCCTCCTCACATATCCACGTATCAAAATGCATACAGGTGCAGAATTGTTTTCGACGTTTCCTTTTTCAGTTTGACTATACACACAGACATTAGATCAAGGATGGGAGAAGCAAGATCTATAGATGAAGTCAAGAATTGCTCCGAAGAACTAGAGCGGAGAGTTAAGGTACTTATAAGATTCTATGTTTTTTTAGATATATATTTTTTTGTATTATATTACAGTCAAAAGACATGAAGCATTCCCCCTAGAGTTGAATAATCAATTTACTATTCCATTATAGATTTCATTATTCAATCCAAAAATGCATTTTCGTCCAATATTAAGAATGTCGTAGCCGTTGCAAATCGAAATTCGTTTTTTTGTTTACGATTCCATGGCAACGCGCGTTCTCTTTCACACTTTGGCGCTTGTGTGTTCGAAACATTCTGCACGCTTTTTGCTCGAAAAGGGCGTGCGTTGCCATGGAATCATTGACAGAGAACGAGTTTTCGATTTGCAACGGCTATAACATTTTTAATATTGAATTGAAAAATGCAGTTTTGGATTGAATAATGAAATCAATAATGAAATAATGAATTGAATATTCAGCTCTAGGGGGGCACGCTTCACGTCTTTTCACTGTAAGGTATAGATATAATTTGGGCAGCATTGACACATACCATTACGATTTTCGTGACGTAGCTATCTTAGCACGTGGCTCGAACCAGATTGGCTAATGGTCGCTAATCAAATTGAAGCGCCATTCCAGTGGAAAACCAGAACTGAAATTCCAACATTCCCCCAAAACGTTTCCGGAAATGATGCTTTCCAATTGATGGAAAGCACCCCGGTTTTTAGGGAATCAACCTCACCTTAGCCAAGGTTTGAGTGTTGATTGTTTATTGTTATTTGTTTTATATCCAGGAAGACAGGAAGACCAATCGCAATCCAGAGACAGACCTGGGTATTCCGTACTGGCGATGCCAACCGTACATCAGATCGAGGTTAGTGCGTTATCTTTCCCAGGCCCCATCCTCGCGCACGAAGGTCATCCCCCTCTCTCACTTCCTTTATGTCTCTCCTCTGGGGGGAGCGAGACAACCGAAGGAACTGGGGACAATGAACGACTCTGAGGTCTGGAGATAACCGAATAGACCAATCGGCTAACGGTGTTTACATCTTGTTGCCACCCTATCGACTTCCCTGCTAGCAGAGGCCTCTTTTTTCTGCATTTCGCTGGCTGCCAAGGTACCTATAGGCCTGTTTCGCTCGGGCGCATATCGATATGTAATGTTGTCCCAATTCAGATCACATGGCATTCATTTGAATAATCTTTCTTTGTTTTGGATTCTTTAATATTCATATATCAGCGTAACAGATAAATAAAGAGAGAATACTCATGGGAATGCCACGTGATCTGAAATGGGAAAACATGGCACCCAAGCCGAAAAGGTATATTCAGACCCCATCCACACTACACCGTTTTCAAACGAAAACGGATACTTTTTGCTCGCGTCCACACTTATCGTTTTCGTATTGTTTACGCCGTTTTCGGTGATCGTTTTCGGCGTTGTAGTGTGGACGATAGCTGTAATCGGAGCAAAAAGTATCCGTTTTCGTTTGAAAACGGTGTAGTGTGGACGGGGTCTCAGATCATATGTTTATTCCTTTGGGTGGCTATTTTTGTTAAGTTCTTCACAAACACTTGTGTACTCGGTCGAGTGAGAAAAATTTGCAATTGTAACTACCCAAAGGAATCATCACATGATCTGAATTGGGTGGCAACAAGATGTAAACTGTTAGCCGATTTGGTCTGTGCGGCGATCTCTCTAATAAGATCTCTTTATAAAAGAAAATTCTGGCAAAACAAAGGAAAGATCTAAGGTTTTCTAAATTTGATAAGTATTTTTTTGTTAATTTGTTGCTTGTGTCTTATTGGTTTTCTCCTTCGAAAACAAATACTTTTTCGAACGAGAAACTGTTTTCCCGCCATTTTTTGGCGCGCGCGCTCCCACTACAGGAAGCCCGCCATCTGGCAACAACGGTTTGTAGCAACCAAACGTCTGAAAATCCTAAATAAAGTTTATTGTTGTTTTGTTTTGCATGCGACTTTGATCGACGACATTTTGTGGCATTCCTCATTTAAAGCACCTTTCTTTTTCAACAGCCGTACAGACAGTGCAAGAAAAAGGACTTTAGACGAAAATGGCGATGTACAACAGACGAGCGAAGACGATTCTAACAGAATGAGCAAGAAACAGAAGAAAAAGGCATTCAAGCGACAGAAGAAAGAAGCTCAAGGTAGAAAAAGTTGATTAAAAACGCACGAAAAATCGTTGTACCACTCAGCATTAAATTATAGTTCCCACTTCCCTTATATCCGCGACCATTAGTGGTCGGTTGAGAGTTAGACCCCGTTCACACGAGACCGGTACAAAACCGGACCGGTACAATTCTGGTACGGTACTGCCTGTTCATACGGTACCGGTACAATTCTGGCACGCTTTGCAACAGTGTTCACACGGGACCGTGCACACCTAATCGTGCCAAAATTGGTCCGGTACCGCAGCTCCCGTGTGAACGCGCGACGGTACCGTGCCAGAATTGTACCGGTCCGGTTTTGTACCGGTCTAGTGTGAACGGGGTCTTAGAATGGCTGTTTATATTTTCTTTCCGCAACGGGGGGTCGGGGACCCTAGAAAATTCCAGGGGGGAGGGGGTAGGGGTCTCTCAAAGCCCTGGAAATTCCAAGGGCAGGGGGTATATCTAGACTATGGAAATTTCTAGGGGGAGGGATCGGGGACCACTGGAAATCCCACTGGAGTTCCAGGGTGGAGAGGGCTGTCTAAGCTGGGGAAAAGGGGGTGTTTAGGCAATTCCAAGGGAGACGGTGTTCAAATTCCAGGGGAAGGGGGTGTTGAGTCCCTCTGGAAATCCCAGGGGAAGGGGGTGTTGAAGACTTCTGGAAATTCCAGGAGAGGGGGTCTTGAAATGGTAGGGTCCTCTACCTCCCGGTGTAAAAAATAATGCGATCAGCCAATATGGACCTTAACGCGTGCAGTGCGATAACGGCAAGTTGTTGCGGTCGACGCGAAAACTCTGTGCCAACTTCCGGTTGCTAAAAATAGATTTTTATTGTGGACTATCATAGGGATGGACAATGATACGGGAGGTGAATTCTCATCATTTTTCTGTTCGTCAATAGCGAAAACCAGAGTAACGCTCTTGATGTCTTTTTGTTCTTTCAGCAAAGAGACAATGGATTATCTGCTCGGCTCCAAAATGTGAAAATCCTACAGTAAGCGGTTCATTTCATTTATTTATTTGATCTTGTGTCACAGGAAATAATTTCTGCACAAACCCATCCACGGGAAAAGTCATTAATTGGTGACAGAGGAGGTGAAGAAATATTGACCTTACACTGATATTTAAAAGAAATTCAAATACTCATTAATTATTCATGACCTAATCAGCCAACCAGAGCTCTCATTTTGTACGACGTGCAGTACCTTGAAATCCCAGGAAGATACTGCACGTGGGGCTTGAAAACTGTTCAAGGTCCAATTTTTTCTAGATCCAAGGACCTTTGAACTATGAATATTCATAATTTAAAGGTCCTCACCCTCGAAAAGTTTTTCTATTAGTCAGTCTTTGCGCCGTGCAAAGGCAGACTGTAGGAACCGCTCCGTGAGAAGACAAAGGTCGCCTCTCTCGGAGAAGTCAATACAAATAATTTTTGTTCGAGACTATATGCATGTGTGCCGCCAACCTCCATGTGGGACAGGCTTTATGGAAACACTCTTGATCTTTTCACTTTTGCGCATGACTAGTGACGCAATCCAAGTTCATAATCCACAATATTCATAATATTCCATCGAAATGTTTTGTACTAGTCAGTCTTGCGCCGTACTAAGGCATACTGTAGGAACCATTCCATGAGAAGACACAGGACTTCTCTCTCGGAGAGGTAGAATACAAAAGGATCTTTTGTTCCAGACTATGTGCATGTGCGCCGCCAACTTCCATGTGGGACAGACTTTATGGAAACAATCTTGACCTTTTCATTTCTGTGCATGACTAGTGACGTAATTAAAGTTTCACAAGTAAAAAAATATGATTATATTGATAAATCCTGTTTGGGTAGAGTACAGAGGGGTTGGTGATTGAATATGATGTCACAGGCTGTTAGCTGAGTATTTCAAATGACTAAGGATTTTTTTTTTGATGAATGGAGATGTTTCAACATTGATCGTTTTCCCTTAGGCTCGAAACGACACCAACTACGACTGGAAACCGAGCCTAGTTTTCCCTCTGTGTTGGCTAATTAGGTCATGACAGAAACATATAAAGTTATATGTTTCTGGTCATGAATAATTATTGAGTATTTGAAGTAATTCAAAAGCCTCCTTTTCGGACTTGACGGGATGTCAAAGTCCGCGCAATTAGTTCCAGTCCGAGCCGAAAATACATGGACTCGTGACCCTCTCGAGTCGAAAAAAGGGACCCCTAACTAGTCATTTTGGTTTATGAACACTTAATTTATTTGGTTCTCTTTCCAGGGACAAAAATGTGTCAATGGCTACTGTCGGGACTGCTGCCGAGAGAAGAGTTCTGCAGAGACTCTAGACTGCCCATGTAAGAACTCATTGAAACGTTGGAATTGAAATGTTCCCTGGGTGGCCCCCCCTATTTTGGGAGCTGGGGTAATCGTCGGGAACTTTAGATAAATATAACCTGAAAACCTGATTTTACCCCTAAAAGGTACCAAACATGGCGTCGCTTAGTTTATTTTGACCCCTAAAAGGTACCAACAAGTCGTATTTTCCCTCATAATTTTCTCTCGTATTTTTTACGAGGGAAAATGCGTCTGAAATTCAGGCTACCAACAAGTGCGATTGCTTGATTTGCTAGAACGGACCTCTAACAGGTACCTATCTGGAAAAAAATGCAAGCTTTCGAATTGTAACCCCTAAAAGGTACCAGAGGCCTGATTTTAAACCCTAAAAGGTACGACGAGCACCCCCGCCCCCAAAACAGGGGAGTCCCCCCGGGTAGTGTTTTTCGTTTCTTTTTTCTTCTATTCGGCGACGGAAATGACATCGGTCAAACGGCAAGAAAAAGCGCGTTAAATGGCTAGATTCGAGAGCAAAATTTTGCCTTGACGCGCGGGCAGCTTCCTCATGCTGGAATGTTAAAGGATCCAAATTTGCATGAAAGATACAGCCATGTCAAACCAACAGACCGTGGTTTGAGAAGCAAGACCAACAGAGAACTTTGGAAAAAAAAATTGGCGTCTTAAAAAACTTGTATTGAGCAAATGTCATGAACTTCAATCCAACAGAAATCGAGAAAAATGATCGTTAGTTTTTTTTTAGCTGCATGTTGTTTTTGTTCATGTCACATTGCTGTTCCTGTTATTGCTGCTGTTGTTGTTTGCAGTTGCTGTTGTTGCTTCTTTTGTCACTTTTGTTAAGTTGCTGCTGTTTTGTTGTTTTGCTGTCACTTTGTTTGTGTATTTTAACTCTTAATCTGCTGGGTTTTTTTTCCTGTTTCAGCTCACAGACTCTGGTTTAATAAAAAGTCCAAACCAAGGATGCCACTAGATGGAGGAGAACTTGAGGAGAACTCCGATAAAATGAAAAATAATATTACATCTACTATTGGTATTTCCTGACTATGACTTTCGAACAATAAAATCTAATTTATTTTCTTCAAAAATATTTTTACTTAGCTGTTAATAGACCTTTCCGCATGAGTGGGGGCCCTGTGGTTTTGCTAGGTCTGTTTTCCCAACTGGCACTCATGCGAAACAGTCTTTTGTTTTCTTGTAATGCACAAGAAAATTCATGAATATTTATATGTGGAAACAAAGAACATTCTGCGCTTGAATGCCAGTTGGATAAACAAACCACAGGGGCCCCACTCAAGCGGAAAAGGTCTATTCAGTCCATTATCATTTAGAAACTTTTTATACTTAGAAATTTAAAACTTCTATGGCCAGTTGCAAAAGAAAAAGCCGTGCACCCGTATTGAGGATTTCACTGAGTATCGGCTATATAAATCTATTATTATTGTTATTATTATTATTATTATTATCGTTATTATTATTACCAACTCATGTGTTTTTTTTAGCTCACCCCCTGCCTCGTACCCAGGCGTTTCAGGTGTGTCAAAATAAGGGCAAAAACCCGCGAGCGATGCCGCGAAAGGCAAAACTCGAGGCGCGCAATGCATCACGGGAAGGCTTGGGCGCTGTCGCAAAGAACCATGGGTTGCGCGCTAGCTCACTCCCAGTCGCTCTCACCTCGAAAATCACTATATCGCGCCTGGGTACGACGCAGGCTTGCCCTAATAAATATGGAATTCACGTTTTTGGCGCTAGGTGTCACTTGTCAAGATATGATTATTTTTCGTGAATTATGTCATTTTAACAAAAAAAAAACCGCGGTGTGCAGTAACCTTAAAATTTACATGCACAAATATACGAATTTTTAAGTGTTTAGGGAAGAGGTCAAAACAACGGTACTCGATAGGTATCAGCGATAGTGAATTAGGTGGTTGGGTACCGGGTACTACCACCCCCCTAAGTATTCAGTGGTTATTTTCTCGAAGCGCAAATATGGGATATCCGATTTTATTGCAGAAATGTGTTGTTCTCTTCATGTAGAGAACAATAGTAGGGTTTTCATCATGATTCATGATTCATCTGATTCTTCAGACTTAAACTAAAGGTAATACGCTCCTTCATTCTATGTGGGTCTTACGTTGATGTGGCATACTATTATATAGACACTAGTGTTTTACTGGGAAAATACGCCACTCGTAGATCTCATATGAAGCTACATCAAGGACCTGAGTGACATATTTTCCATATACTCACTAGTGAGGATATCGGTCAAAACAAAAGTTTTGTCAAAAACAATTCGCTGCGCTCATTCGTAAAATATTGTTCTTGCCACTCGAAAATAAAACTCAAATCTTCAAGGCACCGTGTAATATCCTCTATATATTACGGATTCACTCCCGACCCTGAAATCCGGCAATGTTAGTCTTCATGTAGCGTAGAGATCGCAGTTGAAATGCTATATAAATAAAAAGGAAAAATTAAAAAGGAGGGTGCTCTCCGGCAAAAATACTGAGTCAGGCTACTTTAAATCGTAAATCTGTCCATTTTAGTTAAATTACATGTGGCATTGAAAAAGAGAGGTGAAAATTAGTGAAATTGGGAATTATGAGCGCACAAGTAGCCCAGAAGTGTAGGGAATCAACCTTATATCCCTTCTTTGCCTATTTTGTTTTCTGGTTAAGGTTTATTGTGGATCCTACCGAAGACCTTTGGACGTCCAACAGGTTGACAGTTATGATGCCGTTGCACCTGGAAGCATTGTAGCTGTGAATCTGAATTCCGAAAGAGCAACACCTCCTTACCTGGCCAAAGTGAAGCAAGTCCTGGCAGACAACTTCATCATCCAGTGGCTCAAGGGGGGGTACAGGGCAAAGTTGGTACCATGGCGGGAATATGATCCTCAGCTCATCGCTAAGCGTGCTGTGATTTTTTTCAATATTCAATTCGAGAGTGATGGAAAGATGAGGAAGGAGGATGCTAAGTGGCTGAGAAGGAAATATAAGGAACTGAATAGTTAGTTTTGGTCCAACCTTTCATGCGATATCGGTTTCGCGATGCGCACGTCTTACACTCACGAAGTGGTCGAATATTGTGACTCTGATTAGTGATTGTGACTGTAAAACGTAAGAACCTTTGTGTGGTTAGTACTTCATTATTTATAGCACTGCTGTGCATTAGATTTGAAACCTGACAAAAAAAGCAACAACAACTATCACGCAGATAATTTTTTTTTTTTGAAAAACGCTACAGTCAAAAGACATAACACGTGCCCCCTAGAGTCGAATAGTCAATTCATTTTCCAATTTGATTTCATTATTCAATCTAAAAATGCATTTTTCAATTCAATATTAAAAATGTTAAATGCTTCAATTTTGCCGATTTCTGAATAAGCAATTGTTCACCCAGAGTAGTTATTTAGATTACAAAATTTTCAATATTGAATTGAAAATTGCATTTTGGGATTGAATAATGAAATCAATAATGGAATAATGAATTGAATATTCAACTCTAGGGGGGGCACGCTTCAAATCTTTTGACTGTAATGTAGTTTGTATGATTTCATTGCACGGTTAACGTAGCGTATCATTCTCAGAGCCTCTTCCTGCTTTGTTGGTTGTCAGACAGATAGTATGGGCAGAGGAGCTCTGAGAAAGAGATTAAGTGTTATGCAAAGACGCTTTGATCCCTGATGTAGAGCAACTCCGGAAAACTTCGGGAAGCACCTACATTATCTTCAGCGAACAATGACTTGCTGTACAGGCACCCAGGGTACCAAGGGCCAGTTGACGATTGAAAATGGTATACGAAAGTTTGCAAAGTGAAATGTGTAAAACAAACCTTTAGCAATTTAAAGTCAGAAGGAAACGTCGCGTATATGTAACAATCCTCTGGCACATCATTTGTTTCAGAATTTTATTGCTTTCACTAGTTTAGAACAGGTTAGGCAGCGGGTCTTAACCTTGATTTTGACAAGGAGCAATAGAGAACGTGTGTTTAATATAATGATGTGTAACTGACTCAATAACTGAAAAAATATATGGTAGAAATGATCACATGCGGTTTTTTTCCTCACCTGCCACGTAAAGTTACGTGTTTTGCTTCTAACTCATTTGCCACGTAAATTTACGTGTTTTGCTTCTAACTCACCATCCACGTAAATTTACGTGTTTTGCTTCTAACTCACCATCCACGTAAATTTACGTGTTTTGCTTCTAACTCACCTGCCACGTAAATTTACGTGTTTTGCTTCTAACTCACCATCCACGTAAATTTACGTGTTTTGCTTCTAACTCACCATCCACGTAAATTTACGTGTTTTGCTTCTAACTCACCATCCACGTAAATTTACGTGTTTTGCTTCTAACTCACCATCCACGTAAATTTACGTGTTTTGCTTCCAACTCACCATCCACGTAAATTTACTTGTTTTCCTTCTTATTCCTCTTATCCGTTTTTGAATTAATTCTGAGTATATCAGTTTAAGAGTTTTATTATTACAAACGGGATATTGCTGTCCCTTGCAGAAATAAGACGTTTTGCCCGATTTCGGCTCTTTTTAGTAGGAATCAGAAGGAGTTCTTAGCTGTGTAATTAGTGTGATATCGTGCATTCTGTCGAATCTTTGGAAAATCAGAAATTATCCCGCTGGAGATTATTTTCAAGAAAATATTTTGCCATGTCGTGCAGATGTACCGTTAGCGGCATTTCATGATTTCTTTCAATGGCTAAGAGATTCAATGTAAGCAAATCGGAGGAAAAGCTACGCCCATTTAGAAGCCAACCCAAAATATACTAAAAAAAGGGACGACGTACCTACTAGAGCTGCTCATAAATTGTGGAAACGACCATTTTTACAAAACGAAAGATATGTATTAGTTGTCCCATGAGCCAATTTGATCCAAATATGAAGATCACGCACTAGTGGTATCCCCTTTTTTTCTGGCTTGCGACTATCGGTCATAATGGCGGTACTATGGTTAAGGTTTTTCTACGAAATTACCATAAACGCTATTCCGTTTCATCCAAGTATTAGTTGGAATCATTACAAAAAGATCCAGATGGTACCAATAACACTAACCACATATTCACAAAATGACCGATTGTGTTAAAAAGAAGGGTCCATTTTCTAAAAAAATGCCAAATTATGAAGAAAAAAGGTGAAAGTGCAAAAGTGCATTTTTTGATTTTAAGTTGTTTCAATTATTTCACAAAATATCGGCAGTCGAAAACTCAGTTTTTAGGAAAATTGAAAGAGGTGGTGGGTTTTGGCTACCCACCCCCCTAAACTGGATACTTAGCCTAAAGGTTTTGACCTCTTCCCTTTGTTTATATTGAGTGGCTTTATTCGTAGTAAGCCTAGTTTCCATATATTCTTATCTGTCGTATCCGTCAACCGTGAAACAAAAGAATAATTCCAACTTCCATTGTTTCACGGTCGACTGATGCGACAGATAAGACTATATGGAAACCAGGCCTTAAGCTGTGTACATCCGCTACCAACCTCCCAGGGGATTAGTATCGTCTGTGAAATCCCACACACACAGCCTGCTACAGAGCTAGTCATGTTGGGGCTTTACTTATTGCTTCAAATGTATGATTGGTTTAACAAATCACCATCTGCAATATAAATAAAGATAAAGCTGGCAAAATCGTCCGTTGTTTCAATCTACCCAGAAAAGCTTATTTTATTGTGCATTGTAATTGCATCTATTAATATTTTGAAAAGAACAAAGACTTGATCCAAAAATAGCACATAATTTACTGTGTGGGCAGTCTGTGAAAGATCGTCACTGGTGAGTGAGTACCATGTCGTGTTTTGTGCAGTTTTCCCTCTTCTTCTCCCTCCCTTTCTCTCTCTCTCGGGATAAAGTTTGTTGAGTCAAAGCTGCAGCATGGCAGCACAGGGTCGTAGCGCTCTTAGGAGCCGAGGCCCCCCCCCCCCCCACCAGTTTTCCCCCAAACAATCCTTAACCCTATTCATACTGGGGGGGCTTTTCGAGCCCCCCTCCAGTAAAATCCTGATTACTCTAAAACCACTGCAGCTATGATGGTGAAACTTCGTGTTTTCCTAAAATTTATCTGGGGACATTTTGGTGTCAATGACATGCCAGTGTTAACGGCCTGGTTTCCATGGCAATCCATTTTTGCCATGCATGTTTGCACTGACAAAATCGAAAAAACGTGAAGTTTTCATATTTCAAGCTTAATGTTGGACACATTGCGCAATTTATGACTATCAGAGCTTTTACTCATTAGTCATTTGTGTACAGGCTAATTAATTTTTGACACAGAATCTTTTTTTTTTTTTGGGGGGGGGGGGGGGGGGGGGTAGGGGGATTTTGTTCATCTTAACATATGGTCCAAAACTAGCTCTGGAATTCACAAATATTGTTTTTAATGTAAATTTTTGAATGCCAGACACTTCTTTTGTACATTCTGACCATTTTGTTTTCATTGAGTATTTATCTGAAGAGTCAAATCAAAATTAAATCAACATCTAAGATGGCGGATCCAAGATGGCGCAGCTTTACTTCGTCTATATGACGCCATTATGTGTCATTATGTCACAAATTATTACATTTACATTATCTTGATGTTAATGAGTTGGCTTTTAGAGTATTATTTACCAAGTTTTTGAAAGTTCATTAAAATTACTTAAAAATTGATAAAAAGAAAGAATGACGTCATTGTGACGTCACATTTTGTTCCCACGTGACAAAAATGGGTGTGGTGATTTGTCTTAGGATCATGGTCATTGTGTGCAAGTTTGATGATCATAGCTCCAGTGGTTCCAGAGATATCGAGGGGGGGGGCGAATCCCCCCCCCCCCCGAGTCACAGATGGTCAAAAAAAGCCCAGTCTGGATAGGGTTAAAACTCCCGATTTTGCACCCTGCATATCAAAGTTCCCCCAAACATGCGGTAATTTCACATGCTGGGCTATAAATTTTCGGCGCCGCGCGAAAGAGTTTAAACTTTCCCCTGTCTACCCCCACAAGTTTTTGGAGGCTTGCTACGGCCCTGTAGCATAAAGATGTTTTCAAATCTTTAGTTAAGTCATCGTTACATAGAACCATCCATGAGTATGCTAGGGAAGCAGCAACCTAACAGTATTCTCTACAATAACATTCCTGCCGTTGGATGTGACAAAACTACTCGTGGCCGTGCCTCAATAGACCTCCTCGGTTTGGGCGTAATGTTTTGCCCATTTCAGATCACGTGTTATTCCCATGAGTATCGCGATTCACCCTGCCACTCTGTGTTGTTGTGAGCCGTCAATATTTTGTGGTATTGACGGCTCAAAAAGAGCTAGCAAAATTCAACTTTTTTCGCACGAATTTATGTTTCATTTCATTGTCAATAGTTAGAAATAACGTTTAGCTATATTTCTAGCAATATCTTATGGCAGAAAGAGATTTTTTTCGCCGAAAAAGATGGAAAAATGTAAACAGAAAATGCTCGAGCTCGTGCGAAAAGCCCATGTGATTGCGTGAGATCGTGCGTAAATGTAATGAGAATTGAAATTTCAATCGACAATAAATAGCACTATTTCTTGCCATTTCCTCCAGAAAATCTTCAAGAATCGCGATACAATATTAATTACGATTTTGAGACGGCAATTCCACAAAATATTGACGGCGTTGGAAGAAAATATTTTCACGTATTGGGCTCCGTCGCTGCGCGACTCCGCCCAATACGTGAACATATTTTCTCCCAACTAGCCGTCAATATTTTGTGGAATTGCCGTCTCAAAATCGTAATAGTATATAGTATTCTCTCTTTGTTTTGGAAATGAAAGAGAGAATACTCGTGGGAATGCCACGTGATCTGAAATGGGAAAACATTACGCCCAAGCCGAGGAGGATATTGCGAAAAATTGATACCATCATTAAAAAGCCCTAAAAACCGAAATCACTGGGTTGCAATCTTAATAATCAAAACTACCCAGGGGGATTTTGAGCAGTTTGAGCATTTTGACAAATCCCCCTGGGTTCCCGAGTCGCACCCTGCAGGAAGCCGCTGATCCAAGCATAACTTTTATTACTTTATTTACGGTTACTGTGTGACATTTCCTGTCACGCGAACCGGAAGTGCTAATGCAGTCACGTCACGGATCTCCCACGATCGACTTGATGGGACACGTTACGCATCAAATCTTGCATAAATCAATAAACTCGGCATGAAGCGATCAGCGAAACAAAACATTGCCGTATTACTACAACTGCGTCTTTAAAATCCTCTTTTATCTTTCGATAACATGACATAGCCATGTGCTTCTAAAATGCCTAGAATTTGTTATCAAAGGACTTTGACAAAATGCACCGGCGTTTGTACATTCTGTTGATCTTGGGTTTGTTTGCAGAATGCACGCTTTCCTTGAGAGCAGGTAAGTTTCAAAAGTTGTTGGGTCAAATTATCACTTTTTGTGTCGTCATTTATCTTTATTTTTAAGGTTAGATGGATCATAATCGCTCCGAGATCAATGATAACCAAGTTATTGATATTTAAGAGAAAAAATAATACAGTATATTTTTGTTTTGAACTCACCTTCCCTACGTCTAGCGAATGAGTGAGCTTTATCGCAACAACAAAACAACCTAAATTAAATTTCATTGCAAACCCTCCGGGGATGTTATATAATTAAAATTCGCTAAGGGTGATTTTATCTGTTTTAAAAATGAAACATTTCCTCGTCACCTGTTTCCGTTTAATTTGTAATTCGACTCCAATTAATTGATCTATTGTACTTATACCTTGATAGAATTTCCCGCTACATAAACACACTTTTGAGATCATGTGCGAATTAGTTTTGAAAAGCAACATTACAAAAACGCGCCAAAAATGCACTAGTCGTTGATGAGCTTAACTATGCAATTGGTTGGTTGTAGTAATATGTTGTATCTATATGTATATGGGCGCTATGTTTCTCATATTTAAACTGAAAGTAGTTTCAGATAGCTCATACACATGCATGAAGCTCACTTGGCGACACTTCAGCCAATGGTTTCCGGCCAAGTAGTACTAGAACTACTAGACAACGCCGTCTGAAAATATCTATTTATTTGCCCCTGGAGAACCTAAGGATTTCAAAAATTTTCTCATGCTGTCTATTTACAATACACACACACACCTCCAAAGGAAAAATACAGTATCTGGATTTACAAAATCATGTAAATTGACCCCTCCCCCACCCCTCTGGAATTTCCAATCCCTTCTGTGGATTGCAAAGAAAAAAAATGTTGACATGCCACAGTTGTCACAAAGCAAAAAACAGCAGTTTCAAACTCAGTTGGGAGGGGGAAATCATGAAAATGTGCATTATTCCAGAAAAGATCCATACCCCCACAATGGGAGGGAATGTCTGTCTGTCTTTAAAAAAAACCTCCCCCTGGAATTTGCAAAGGAAAAATACAGTATTAGTATGGAAAATAATGTCTTAACCCTCTGGAAAATCAGGTAAATTGACCCTACTCTCCCCCCACCCTATCTGTCCAGAATTTCCAATTCCCTCCATGGTGGGGGTATTTTTTTTTCTGGAAATACACAATCCAACAATACATTATGATTCTCTACAGATTTACTAACATGCATAAGTGATTCTTTCACCAGGTTGTGGCTCTGCACTTGGAATGGAGAAAGGCACCATTAGAAATACACAATTAAGTGCAGAGTCAAGTGATCGTGGGTGGGGACCAGGAGACGGCCGCCTCAATGGCGACAGTGCATGGTGCAGTGATAGTGAAAAAGTATTGACTTCATATTTCCAAATCAGATTAGATGAGCTAAGGCATGTATCTGGGATAGGAACCCAAGGGCAGCGTTATGGCCTTCTGCATTATTATGTTAGGACTTATGCCATAAAATACAGCCTAGATGGACTGGAATGGCACTGGTATAAAGATGCTGGCAGCAGCGAAAAGAAGGTTAGAAATTTTATATATTGCCATAAAGTTTCAAATGTTGTCACTTTCTCTGGGGTGGGGGGGGGGGAGAGTTTTCGGTTTCATCCCTAAAAGATACCAAAAATATGGGAGTCCCCTCCCCTTGCACTCCCCCCCCCCCCCCACACACACACACACACTTTCCATGCTGCATAGAGCGGATTGCGAATGACTGTTGAAAGCAATTCAGACTTTTCTACACGTTCCTATTGGTTGAGGTCTTGACAGTCTTTGTTTAGTCAGCAAATAAGCATATATTGAAGGAACAGCCAAAACAATGTGACTCTTCCTCCCTTGGGTCATATGAAGAGAAGACGAAGAGCATTTTTTTGTCAAATGCATAGCTTTCAAGCCATACAGAATAAAATTGTTTGAATACCTCGAAAAGGAAGCAAAGGTCGCCCTCAATGGTTTACCCGCAGCAACTGTATTCCAAAAAATTATAAAACTAAATCAAAACGGAAGTACCCAAAAGCAAATCGCGAAATTTATATGGGAAAGTATGTCAGAAAGGAAAAAACATATTAAAGGCAGAACAGTAATGGCATCGCCTCGCCCCGCCGGACTAAACTTTATCTATTTTTGTTTTTTTAACTACACATTTATTGGAACCTAATACTTATGTATTTTGATATACACGGTACCAATAAACCATGTCTATGTCTATGTCTATGTCTATGATGAGCTAATAATTAATTCATCCCCTGATTGGTCAGATTGTTGAATTTGTCTTGCTCCTGATTTGCTAAGTGACATTTTAGTTTTCAGCATTATCTGAAATCACGCAACTCTTTAGGTGAAGAAATACATGCTGATGACAGCAGCAATGGCAATGATGTTCTGCCAATGAAGGAGATGGAACGTACAATGATGATGGTGGGTGATGATGGGCAAAGGTGTTGACATTGATGTTGATGGTGGTGGTGGTAAGGTGATGACATTGATGTTGATGGTGGTGGTGGTAAGGTGATGACATTGATGTTGATGGTGGTGGTGGTAAGGTGATGGATAATGGTGATGGAAGTAGTGATCAGGGGCATAGCCAGGGGGGTCCTTGGGTACATGTGACCCCCTTTTTAGAAAAAAAATACAGTAAACATTAAGAAAAAAATCGGTAAACTGGAAAGTGGCACCATACATTTGTACAGATGTGACCCCCCATTTCTCAAATCCTGGCTACACCCCTGGATGATATTGATAATGTTGACGACCATTCAAACACTTTCATTCTTCTACCATGGGTAATTCAGCTTTTCCAATGGATGGGTTTCTGCAGAAATTCCCTGTGTAGTTGATGATTATTGTGATAGTAAAATGTGCAATAGATGAAGGTGATGCTAATGATAAATCATGGTGGGACTAGTGTCTTAGGTGATCAAAGATGGTGGCAAGGTGATGGAGGATGATGGGGGTGCAAAAAATGGTGGTGATGAATATGATGGTAATTGCCCATGGTGACAAACTGATTATGGCATCAGTGCTAATACATTTTTTTCTCATTTTGCTACAGACATTTACTGGAAATACTGACTACTCAAACGAGCATAAGATTTCTTTCCGAGACACATTTGTCACGTGGTACTTGAGAATCTACCCACTGACGTTCAAAAGGGACATGTGCTTAAGGGTGGAGCTCTATGGCTGTCCAAACAATTTGGGTGGGTAGATCCAATTTTGCATTAATTGTGCTGGACAGTTTGTCAGGGCTTCTGGTATTTCGCGCGGTCGCGGACCCGCGAAATTTGGGTAAATCCGCGAATTAAATATATCAAAGCACGCGAAATCCGTAAGAATTTGCTATAAATCTTAAAGAATGATAATGATCAACATATTTGAAACTCGTTTCGGCTTTTCGAGCTATCTACTTTCCTTAAAAATAAGGAAAACCTGCAAATTTAGTTCGCATCTTTCGCCACTGACTCAAGTACAACAACAACATCATTCAAGACAACCAGGGGTCGGTTCCTGAAAGGTTGGTTAAAGTTATCCACGGATAATAGTTAACTGTTGTATAGGATTTGTTCTGGATGTTCTGGATTTATCCGTTGCAAAGCGTTTATCTGCTGATAACTCTTATATCTGACGTTTAGGAACCGGCCCCAGGTGTTCTAAATTTCGGGTAAACTGGATACTAGCCAAGTTGTAAGAAGCGTTGCTATTGGCGCATTTCTCAGAGCATTGTTGTTGGAATGGCAAATGATGACCTCAGGGTCTCCGAGGATGAAGTCGTACATTGTTTTTCATTAAAACATGTCAATTAAATCTAAAATCAAGCGACCATTTCTCCGAAATTTGCTTGTAAAATTTACACGCGATCGGCCTTTTTTTCACGCGAGTTCGACCCACGAAATTGAACCTAAAAATCCCGTGAAATCGGTTGTTTTTCCCGCGAAATTGGCTGTTTTCCGCGAATTTTGCCACGAAATTGGCTGTTTTTTCCGCGACCTCCCAGAAGCCCTGGTTTGTTACTCCGAATATCAGTGCACTGTAAGTTTTGTCGCTGAAAATAAACTTCTTTTTTTTTTAAAAATTGCAGGAAGCCTCCTTAAGAAATGTTTCGTTGATTTCCTGGGGAATATTCCAAGTACAAATCAAATGAATATAAGAACCATTCATTTTGTTTTCCTCTATAATCAGATTGTACACACGCCTTATCACAAAAGACAAGTGGTGACATCGCCTCGCCAAACTATCCTCTGCCCTACCCCCAGGGGATAGAGTGTACATGGATTGTCACTCTACCAGACAGCGCAAAAAGGGTGGCTGCGATTTTTCAAGACTTTGACGTTCAAGAAGGACAATCATGGAGCTGTAATGGAGATTTCGTGGATATACTAGATGGACAACTTGATACGTCAAATGTTGTTGGTCATTTCTGTAATGGGAAACCTATAGTGATTGTCAGGACTACAGGAAATGCTCTACGGGTGCGTTTTCATTCAGAAAAGGACAGTAAACCTAGAAAGGGATTCAGAATTCATTATTTATCTTATAAACCAGGTAAGATTCCTTGATTGCTTTTTTTATAGTGTAAAATGCTACTACTATGTTCAAGTTACCATGAGCCCCACCTCAAATTTCTTGGGGATTTACAAGTTTTGTCAACAAGAGGTCGTGATTCCTGCACGTCGATTTACTATATGTACGCGTGAAAAAATAATAATTCCGCGTTGTTTGAGGCAAAAAGTATGCTTCCAAATGCTGTTTATTCAAAAATGTGCAACGTACTTCAGGGTTCGTACGCGTCCTGGAACGAAATCCTGGAATATCCTGGATTTGCATTTCCTTCCTGAAAAGTCCTGGAATATGAAGGAAAATCCTGGAAAAATGAAAAAAAAAAACAGAATTTGGTTGAATGAGTCAGTTTCGTGAATCTGATTTTGGGCTGCAAATTATGACCTGGCAAATTATCGGCCCTGCTATCGTACTGCAACAAGAGTGAATAGAAAAGAAAGTATGAAAATTGCCGTAGATCGGTCCAATATAGTAAACCTGCTTTTCCCCATAAAAACTCCTGGGAAATAACTAAATATCTCCTGGGAAATCCTGGAAATCCTGTCATTCAGAAAGCGTACGAACCCTGTACTTATTCAAAACGTCGTAGCAACGACTCGTTTTCCCCATAGAAACGTAGCGTTCTTGCCTTCGAAAACAACCCTGCAAACAGTGGTTTAATAGCCCAGATTCGAATTACGCTCCAATGCTCACAAGACAAAAGCTTCAAATCGAGGCTTTCTTCAAGTTCTAATACATTTACAGTAATTTTAGAAGAGAGCCTCGACTTGAGGTTATTGTTTGTAGGTATTGGAGCGTAATTCGAACATGGCCTATTCCTCCTCTCCTCGTCCGGCAGAGAGAGAGGGAGAGAAACCACACTGCAAACAGCTTGGCGAAAATTGGTAAAACCGGTTTTTAATCTTGCTTTACCAGCATACGAATGCCCACAACCAGCAGTTACGTACGAATGCGCATCCGTTCACTGGAAAAGCAGGACTTTAAACCATTCTCGTACCCAGAGCTCCCCGGCTTGTCTGCTCGCAGGGAAGGCTCTGGTGACATCCATTTGAGGACCTTCGCTGATCGGCTGGTTTTGAACGTTGGTGCATGCGCAGAAAGATCTTTGTCTCAACGGCTCTGTATCAAATCTCTCGTCAGTGGCTGTCACCAGAGCCATCCCAGCGAAAAGACGAGAAGAAAATGGACCGGATTACGGTTTCTCGTTTAATTTAGTCATTCAAGGTCGTGGACGGCGTTGAACGGTTGTTTGCAGTGCTGACTCATCTTTGCTCTCTGCCGGCTGTGGAGAGGAGGAAACCACTTCTCGCAGGGAACTGCGAAACAAAACACACCACTAAAATAGTATTGTGCCCACGCTTATTCTAAACAGTAATCCATTCTTATTAAATTATGAATGTTGATCCTATTCAGGTATAGATGACATCCGCATTGCCGTGGCCTGCCAAGAAACACAGCTGACTCTGAACTGCTCAACGCAAAACACAACTCACATCGTGTTCGCGCGTTACGGTGTTTTCCCCTACTCTACTGCATGCGGGAGTGCAGGAAGCAACACCTCGTGTGCGGGTTCCCATAGCAACACCACGTCAGCGCTCAGGTCAAGATGTCAGCACACACCGTCTTGTGTTGTTATGGCGACCAGGCCCGTGTTTGATGTCAGCTGTTCCGCTGGAGTGGTACCGCGACTGGATGTGTACTATCAGTGTGTTGGGCCCGAATATATGAGTGAGTGAATGAGCTATCTATACTACCCATCAGCCATGGTGTTAAGTTCTGATCGGGTTCCCTGTGTTAGGAAGTGAGCTGAGTGGAAGCGCGAGGGCTGAGTCGAGCTTACGAAGAGGCTCTCTCGGGTGACGTCACTGCAACTCCTAACCACAGGGAGCCCGCCTAGAACACCTGTGACATAAGCCTCGTCCCCAGGCTACTTGGCGGGGCTGCCATGGTTGACCTGGCTATGACGTCACTGGCTTGAAGCGTCAACAGGATTGGAATGCGCAAAGCGCAGGGATGGAGCTGACAGATAGGAGGAGGCTATGGTCATAGTCAAATCTCACTAGTGGTCTTTTATCAATGCTGCATTCTGATTGGTTGTGCTACTAGTAGATAGGTTATCGCCTACCACTAGCAAAAATGTCGGGTTCGAAGCATCAACAATCGCAAATGACCACTTTGGCAAGCTGTTTGGCAAACCCCACAACACCCTCACACAGCACGCGCGCGCGGCGCCACGGTCAAAACTCATTCGAGTCTCGTTCAAGAGCTCTCCCTGTTGTTTTCAGGCACTGCACCACCACCACCCACCACAACACAAGCAGCAACACTTCCCACTAACGTCTCCTCCCCTGTCACAGAAACACCTCCCCCTAGACCGGAAACAAACACCCCTTCAGGGACCATGCTCGTGGTATCAGAGGTCAGTACAAGAGCGACGACTGGTCAGGGGGAGGCGACGAGAAGAACACGGGAGAGGGTACTGGCTTGATTGTAGGTCTCGTGGTGGCCATTACTTGCGTGGTGTTACTGATAGTGGTCATCCTCGCGATATTTTTCTGGAGGAGGTAAGACTGATTTCACTGCGGAGCTCATTGCGCTGAAGACGCAATTGCAGAACTCCATAATTCGGAAAATGTTCCACCATGTCTTTGAAGGTTTAGTGGTTTCCTTATGAATATGCACGTCTGTTTGTCCACAAATGTTAGGTCGCTTGAATTTAGAAATTTAGATTACTAATAAGTAGGCAAGAAAGCGTACTGTCTAGGAGACAAAATGGGCAGGCCTTGATTTGTTGTACAGTCAAACAGAGCGGAACTAGACCAAATCGGTGTTACATCTTGTTCCCACCCAATTCAGATGTTGTGATGGTTCCTTTGGGTGGATACTTTTGTTAGTTCTGCAGATACACTCGTGCACTCGGTCGAGTGAGAAAAGTTTGACAATTGTAACCACCCAAAGGAATCATCACATGATCTGAATTGGATGGCAACAAGAGATAAACACCGTTAGCCGATTTGGTCTATGGGGTTTCTTTGAGTTTCTAACTTCGCAATCAAGAAGTCCTGATAGCCAAAGTCCAAGTTTTGATTGAAGGTCTTTTCAGTCTGTCACAGCACCCACGACGGTCTCGACAATTTGCTCGCTCGCCCCACTCACCTCCCCCAGTGGTGTTTGTTGCTTAGTATACCCAGCCTGTAACTGCCTACATCTTATCACAGCAATCCGCGGATCTCGAATGTCTCATATTTTCATGCTGTGGTAATTACTGCGATTTTCATAATTCTGCGAACTCTACACCGACCAACAAACCACGGTTTGGCTTCCGTCAATCAAACGAGTCAACAACTCTGGGTGATTTCACGGAGGCTTTGATACATCTTCTGAATTGATAGGGGTTAGCTAGGCTTAAAAACATAATATTTCACCGTAAAATGCAAACCAAACTCAGAAAAAATGCGTGGAATTGACTTTATGGTTTGATTGACGGAAGCCAAAACGCAGTTTGGTGTTCGAAAATGTCAAGTGGGAGTTCGCAGAATTATGAAAATCGCAGTAATGTCTAAATATCCGATACTAAATTGCTATGATGATCATTTCTGTCTAAGGCATAAAGCAACGAAACAGACCCTGATCCCAAGTGTGACGTACACAGCAGACCATCCGTACACGGCCCCATCTCGTCCGCCACAAAGAACTGGGTAAGCCCTAGATTCCGGGGGGGGGGGGGGGGGGACTCTAAGGTTAAAATGCTAGGGGTGACCGTCGGGAAACTCGAATTTTGACCCTAAAAAATACCTAGTCGGAAAAAATTTCCACCCTAAAAAATACCCCTCAGTCTGAAAATACCCTAAAAAATACCAACAATTTTGACAGATTAAATTTTATTCTGGCCGTTTATTTAATATACATCAAATGTATCCTCTCGACTTTCAAAAACACTACCTTATTTGCGTGAGAACCCCCTAAAAAATATCTATTTTTCTTACTATACCGTTTTTTATTTTCGAACCCCTAAAAAATACCAGATTGCCGATTTCAACCCCTAAAAAATACGACGGTCACCCCTAGCATTCGAATATAGGGAGTCGCCCCCCCCCCCCCCCCCCCCCGGGCCTAGATTCGTATTTTGTATCAGATAAGCTTTGTTTGCGTGAAGAACGCCGCGCGATTTTAGCTGAATTTGAAAAGTGCAATTTTTTCGGGGATCTATCTCGAGACAATGTGAATGACCAGACCAGCTATCTTCTGGCGATTTCATTTTGCAATGTAGGAGCAGTTCCATTTACTGTGCAGCTTCCTCCCTCACCCCACCAATACACAAGAATCACGAAATGTATAAAAAAAGGAATCGCCCAAGCAACTCACATTGTAAATATAGGGGGGTGTCCCATATAACATCGTCAGGGGTGCTGGAACAAAAGAAATGGAATTAATTCCTAAGAGATAGTAATATGGCCAGCGTAGGCGTAGCTGTTAAATTTCACCCCTAAGAGTACTAAGAGATCCGTAGCTTCAAGCTCAAGTTCAACAGTTTCTCGCTTTTGATGTTCTGTAGACGTACAGAATGCAACATGATCAGACGATTCAACAGAATTTGAGAGAAACAAAATATACGTCATATTTTCATATTTGATCTGCGCATGCGCAAACAACAGGCGCGCTAAAATGCAAGTGTTTCACTTTAATTCTGTCAATTGAAATCATTGAATTTTATAAAACAAGGATTTATAAGGAAATGAATAATATTTTGAATACAAAGTCATAAACACGCAAATAAGGGAAAAACAAGGTCCCACATGGTTGCCACAACCAGTTATCAGACCTATATATGGGTTCATGCGGCATGTAGGGTAGGATGAGGTTGTTTGTTCACTACTCATACAAGGGGCGTCCATTTAATGGTCTGGTGGCCGGGCGTTCCCTCACCGCTTGGTCCCTGAGTCGCTACCGAGCAATTAACCAAATTCCTTCAGGATAGCGACTGTCAGGGCAGAAATCTCTGGCGTGGACGTAAGCACCGTACGGTCGCCATACGATGCTTCAGCTCTCGGGAGATGTCTGGATGTATGGTCCTTTTTTTTGGGGGGGGGGGGGGAGTCAACGTTTTTCACATCGTGTTTCTATCCTTTAAAGATTTCTGCACACTTTTGTTAAATCTGGTGGATTTTGGAGTTCAAGTGAGGAAATGAGGACACTTTGTTGTCGTTTGTCATTTTACTTTTACCTGAAAATGACTCGTTATGGGATATTAATCCAGATACAACTAACTCACAAACAAATAATGTAAAAAATGAAAATCCAACTAAAATTTTCTGGAACTTCGGAAATTTCTCAAGCGCGTACCAGCGTTTTTGCTTAAGGGACGCTACGCCCCTAGGGCTTATAAGAAATGCGTTAAAATTTTCAAAAAAGTTAGTTGTAGGGACCTAGCCCTCCACGGCCCCTGTAATATGCAGCAGCGAGTCCACGGTACCTTCAGCCGTTAATGTTGTACATTTATTTTCTTGCGCAATTCAATGCCGTTCAAATCGCGAGAAATCGAGCACAATTTAAGCAGTGCTTACTGCGATTAGTTCTCCCACTTGACTTCCGAATGCCAAACTGCGTTTTGGCTTCCGTCAATCAAACCTTTAAGTCGAGTCCACGCATGTTTTCTGAGTTTGGTTTGCATTTTAAAGTGAAGAGTTGTGTTTTGAAGCCTAGATAGACCCTATCAGTTCACAAGATCTATTATCCGCCTCCGTGAAATCACCCAGAGCTGTTCACTCGTTTGATTGACGGAAGCCAAACCGCTGTTCATGTTGGTCGGTATAGAGTTCGCAGAATTATGAAAATCGCAGTAAACGGTGTACATATACGTTTTTGTTAATGCAGTACTCTTATCTGTATTGCGGTGCTATATGTACGAGTACGTTTATAACCGGGATTTTGCTATATCATTTTGCATTATAGCCGCACTGCCAACATCCCACGTAATTATGACTACGAGACCGTTAACATTCTCTACGCGAGGTGAGTTATAGGTGGGGTGTTTCTCTCGTTTTATTTAGACATTTCAGATGAGTGTCGAAAACTGAATACATTAACGCAAATTAAATACATTTAGCCAATCAGAGAAGAAACCCATTCAACAACCAACCAATCAGAAAAGAAACCCAATCAACAACTAGCCAATCAGAAGCGAAACCCATTCAATAACTAACTAATCAGAAACGAAACCCATTCAACAACTAACCAATCAGGGGACGAAGTGAGTAAGACTTGCGTTGAGTCGAGACCCAGTTAAGAACGGATTTCAGATGTCCTTCGAAAGTAAGTAACGGCTTTGTATGACTTTTTTTTCGTAGTGGGGACGATTCTAAAGAGAATGGAATGGTTCATGATGCCACCGAAAGTACCCCCATTTATGACAGGCAAGTACGCAGCGAAGCTTATCGTGACGTTTCTCTTCCTCTCTATTGTTGGTATAGAGTATCGTTTTTATTTTTATTTATTCATACACTGCGACAAATAGTATACATAGCCTCCCCTCCCTCTTCAAGGGCGTATCCATTGGCGGCGGATAACCCTAAAAAGTGGGGGTGCCGAAGAGTTCAAATGAAGTGGACATGTAATATCCGTGCGCGAAAACACTTTGGGAACAATGTAAAAAGCGCCCGTAGTCAGGTTTGAACGAGCTAGTTCTCTTGCAGATAACAGAAACAAAACAGAAACAACAAGGGCACGCTTCTGTACTTCTTGTCCTTTTCTTCTTTACGTGTAAATACAAAATATATATCGAGAGCTTCAAAAAAAAACCTCCCGGGTCCACCGCCTATGGTTTCATAATGTCCTTAGCGCTGCACAAATCAGGTGGAAGATACGTTTGTGTCATTTAAATTATTGTAATATCACGCAGAAAAAACTGCCCAAATGAACAGGTATGCTCAAATACATGGGGAAAATGTCATCCCCCCATCCCCCATCGGAAACCCTTAGTTATAACCGGCCGTATACTGACCCAAGGGGGAGGGGATAATGACGCACGTACAGGGCGTAATTGCGATCATATATTTGCGAAATCATTTTGTCAAAGATTGTAGTAAAGTAGTACACACCACTGACGTCATAGCGGGCGAATGCTAACAAAGCTGAGTCTGAAATGCGAACGCTGTTTGGTAGGCTTATATAGATTGTGCTCGGCAACTCTTGGAGTCTTGAGCAACTTTTTGCACTTAACGCAACTTTCAGCAATTTTTGGAATCTTGGGCAATTTTTGAGCAATTTTTAACGTGAGCCTGTCTGACTTTGAGCAACTTTTCATTTCATTTTTTTCGTGCGTCATGTAATAGATGCTCATATGACGTCATGGCGTGACAACGAAAAAGTGTGGCGTGACTGTTGTTGTTGACACGCTGATTTATCCTCGAAGATTCTGACTCCGTCACTCTTCTTTTTTTTAGTCCGGAGACATTACCGAAGTCTACTGAAAACCCCATCTATGATTCGTAAGTGTTGTTGGTCTTTCCCTGCATGGATCCTAAACAGATCCATGTTTCCTTGTTCACATGCTGGTTCATAAAGTCCTATCTGGTTCATACTAGCGACATAACGACATAAGCGCTACATCACTCGGAAAAAAATCTCCCACTGAAAAGAGAAAACATACCTAAATAAGCGCACAATACTATAGAAAATAAATCAATGTTGACATACTGTGTACACAATCTTGACCATTTGTGTATATCTTGACCCCCTCCGTATGGGCGCGACACGATTATACCAAGTATTAATTTCATTTTTTAATTGTTTCCAGGTCCAGACCAAGTGATGGATATGAAACGTAAGATGACCAAGTTAAATGCTTTTCTTCTTTCCTGACAAAGTGCATTATATCGTGCACTAGCACATCTTATTCAAGCCCACTCTCATATTGTACAAGCGAAAAATACAGATCTTGAAATGTAGGCAATGTAGTCACTAATTTTGACAAAAGAATCCTAAAGTGATGACGACACAAAAAAACACATTTTCGATTTAGCAACATTTGTCCCTTAATTTCGAAAGGGCATATCGAATGAAAGCTACACACCAAACATGGGGCAAATCGGTTGCAACGCGACCGAGATATGGCCCGCGGAATGCATAATTTTCAAATCACTGTATTTTTGTTTCAGTGCCAAACAGTTTGGAATCTGAGTCCAAACTACAGTGATTTGTTAAAGGAAATTATGCATTCCGCGGGCCATATCTCAGTCGCGTCTCAACCGATTAACCTAATTTTTCTTTGCATGCGACGTCCTTTGGAGTTGGTCTTTCATTATATTCGTAGACAAATATCTGACATTCGATTTTTTTTTCAAATTTATGACGTCACAAATTTTATTTATTTTTTTCGTTTTGTTTCAGTGTTAATCCGCCAGCTGCAAGCTCGCCAGTTTATGACAGGTGTGTGCTAACAAGTTCACAAAGTACGCTTTATCGCCTACTGGGTTTCTTTGCCGTTGGCATTTCACAACCGCTGCTTTCGTGCTAGGCTACTTACAATACTAACATTTGAAACTCCTTGTTATTTATTTTGTCATATTTCTCATTTATTATTTCCGTTCTTTTAGCCCACTAGAAACTACAACCCCACGTTCAATAAGCAACCCAAGCTACGACAGAAATATGATTGAAATACCGGTAAGTTAACGTCGTGTTTTATTATATAGACACGAGTGCTTTACACGGAAATACGCCACTCGTAGATCTCATACGAAGCTACATCCGGGACCTGAGTGGCATCTTTTCATCGGTCAAAACAAAAGTGCTTGGAAATCAATTTGGAACAATTTTTTCTGCTTTGTCTATATAATAAAAAGATGCGCAAATGAGTAAAATATTGTTTTTGACACGAGAAAATAAAACTCATATCTTCAAGCCACTGTGCGCTATCCACTATTTGTAGTCCAATAAACCTGAACAATAAAATCTAAACAAAGCAATACAAAAATAGCAATGCTTAAATAATACGATTTCGTCGTCACAGCTAAATTCATTGCTTCGCGCAGTGCACTTAAAACGACGCTTTGAGTTTGGGATTTTGCATTTTTTGTGTTCCGCCAGCCAATCCGGTTCTCGCCTAGTGCGAGTCGCCTGGCTTTTTGTCGCGACGAAATCCCAGTCGACTGCACTAGGCGAAACAGGGCAAGTAGTCCGTGGGCCAGGAATCGAAACCCTCCCCCCCCTCGGGGATTTTTGCTGACATATATCATTCGAAAGCTTAGGTCAAGGGTAGTCCAAAACCGGTTGTTCGCACTTTTGAAGTGGAAGCGTTTAGGAGTTACGGTGCACTTTACATTTGGGCTTCAAAACCACAGGGTACCCGCGTCGGGGATAGCGAAAAATACAAATAAAATGCTTGTATTCCATTCAAAACTCAACATATTGTGCAGCTGGTCACGAAATAGCCTTTAAGGCATGATTACGTTGAAAACATGTGCATAAAAGCATTCAAATAGGTGATTTGGGCAACAGTGTATTCCACAGGATACCCGCGTCGCGCGGTTTTAACAATTCGAAATGCGAATTTTATAGCTTGAGTAACAGGCGGAAATCTATTTTTCTGTCAGAAAATGAGAGGAAAAACAACAACAAATGGTTAGCTCGATATTTTGTCGTAGAAATGTCTCCAAAGGATAACCATGTCTAGCGGAAATATGAGGAAATCCGTTGTTTTCCTAATAACTGTTTTGTGGTTGCTGTAAAGGAAAAATAGAGTTTTACATTATGCGAAAACACTACTTGTACTGTACTTGTTGTTACTATGTCTGCAAAATGTCATGAAATACTAAGCTATGGCTCATAGCCCTCACGTTCCGACTAGTGCACTTTTGGAATCGCCGTAGAAATATACGGAGCTTGTAGCCATCAGCCATCCGAGGGAATTCGTAACGAAGTGCTTTTGGACTTTACGAGGCGCGAAACTACTAATTACCTACTTACATACACTTCACTCTGTATATAATGTAATAAGGGACCAGCAAAACATATTAATGACTCGGATGAGAACTTAACACGCTAAGCAATCCAAAAGTAAAGCACCCAGCAGCATAACCACGTTAAAATCTCCAAAAAAGTTGTATAGCACAACAGGCGCGAATTTCCCGTCAGCGACGCACGCCATAGCAAAATTTAGCGCAACTACGTTTTACTTTATGGTGCACGAGCTGCATTATTTTAGAAACAAAGACACGCAAGTGCGCACTAGCACTGGTAAGCAGATAGCTCATTACTTTCCTACTACAATCTATAAGTCACAATTCTAATATCACTCCCAGCAAAATGAAGAGCCTGAGGATACTCGGCAGAAAGGATTATTTTCCGTACTACGGCATAGAATTAAAACAAATGCCAAAAGCATATTACTCTGCGAGCAGTGGTTTCCTCCTTTCTTCGGCCCCGGCGGCAAGCGAAGATAGGAGGATACCACTGCTCGCAGGGTACAAAGCATAATGCCAAACTGTTTTATTTCACTATTCCGTGAACAGATGGTAATTATATTTCTTTGAAAGCTATCACCGCTACCACTTACCTCTGGGAGGACCCTGGCTAAGACACTAACGTGAAGCTATCCACGCACATAATGCTCAAATTCAAATCTAGCGATTACACGCGAGAAGACTGCAAAAAGGCGAAGCAACACCGCCTTGTCTGTCGTGGAAAGTGCGGCGATCCCAGAGCCCGAAAATGCTCTGATACATCAGTTAACAAGAACAAACATGGATGGCATAATATGCCGCAAAGCACACATATTCGTTTACTACTGATAAAACACTATTTTGTACATATCTGGGAGAGGAAACGTGTGAAAATCGTGTAGGGCCAGACACTTTTTCTGACTGTTTTCAAAATTATGAGACGTGGGTACCCTGTGCTTTTTATTGAACGAATTTCCTACTTTTAATGCTTTAATTAAGAGTTTTTCTAGCAAAATAGCGGATTTAGGTTGTTATTAGGTAAAAGGTGCGATATCGAGCGTTTTTGATGTAACACAGGGGATTTTATTTGTGTTTTTCGCTATTCTCGACGCGGGTACCCTGTGGTTTTGAAGCCCAAATGTAAAATGCGCCGTAACTCCTAAACGCTTCCACTTCGAAAGTGCGAACAACCGGTTTTGGACTACCCTCGGCCTAAGCTTTCGAATGATATATGTTAGCAAAAATCCCCGAGGGGGGGAGGGTTTCGACTCCTGGCCCACGGACTAAAGGACCTGATTGGCTTAGGTGGTTTGACTGTCGCGACGAAAACCCAGTCGACTGCACTAGGCAAAACAGGGCAAGGACCTGATTGGCTTAGATGGTTTGACTGGCGCGACGAAAACCCAGTTGACTGCACTAGGCAAAACAGGGCAAAGACCTGATTGGCTTAGATGGTTTGACTGGCGCGACGAAAACCCAGTTGACTGCACTAGACAAGACAGGGCAAGGATCTGATTGGCTTAGATGGTTTGACTGTCGCGACAAAAACCCAGTCGACTGCACTAGGCGAAACAGGGCAAGGACCGTTGATTGGCTTAGATGGTTTGACTGTCGCGACGAAAACCCAGTCGACTGCACTAGGCAAAACAGGGCAAGGACCTGATTGGCTTAGATGGTTTGACTGGCGCGACGAAAACCCAGTTGACTGCACTAGACAAGACAGGGCAAGGACCTGATTGGCTTAGATGGTTTGACTGTCGCGACAAAAACCCAGTCGACTGCACTAGGCGAAACAGGGCAAGGACCGTTGATTGGCTTAGATGGTTTGACTGGCGCGACGAAAACCCAGTTGACTGCACTAGACAAAACAGGGCAAGGACCTGATTGGCCAAGATGGTTTGACTGGCGCGGGACAGAAAAATCCATGAAATTTCCCAGCGTGAAACAAGGATGTTGGCTATAAGGTTAACTTAGCGTCCACTACCCTTTGCTTTCGCTTGAAAGTACTGAGGAAACACATGCAGGGGCGTAGCCAGGGGGGGGGCCCAGGGGGGGCTTCGTCTCGGGAAACATCGAGATTCTCTGGAAACAAAACTGATGTTTCCCTCGGGAGCAGCCATTAACTGTTTTGTTATATAGCAGAAAACATACTGCAATTATTAAGTCAAAACAAACGTATTTCAAGAATGAAAGTGAAGTTACAAAGTGTGCGCCGACAGCATCATGTAAAGGGAAAACACTCCTAAATAACACAATTTTCTTGCATTAGCAAAAACTTATCAAAATAGCAATAAACTTCTATTTTTTCTCGCTCTCAAACGCGACGCGCGAAAGCAATATTCCCCAATCGTTCAATAATTTTTCGCAATATTGACTGATCGGGGAATATTTGATTTGTACTTCACCACGTGACCTTGATTTAGCCAATAAGAGCGCGCGCTAGGTTGGAGTGAGCACTTGCTATATAACAATGCCTGTTGCTCTTAAGAGTATGGTTTCCTAGAGTTTTGGACGTTTATTACAGTCGCTTGCAGTTCAGTAACCGAAAACACCGACAGCAAACGTTTATGTTTGAGCCACAAACATAAGACGTTTCACACAGCAGTTTCGAATAGTAGCCAATCAGAACGTGAGATTTTGCCTGACGCGTACACAACGTTGTGTGTTACTGTCTCGAACTTGACTTGCTACCCATGATTCGGCGACGCGTGTTGCCTGTTAGATGCAAGCGACTGTATCTCCTGTCGTGACTCAGTGCATCCTCAGGCTTATTCAAGCAACTTTTATCAATAGGTAGGGAATACTGATGTTTAATCCTAACTCCATTGATATTTTTTCAGCTGGTATAACTATACGGTGAGCCTTGTGGTGATGAGATGTGGAAAGGACGAATTCGTCCAGGAGAGTATAGAAGTGACCTATGTCGATCGCGCTAGTGTCATGCACGTTCATACAATGCGATTTGGTAGCGATTTCAAGGACGATCTCTGTGTGAACGGTCGGCGATCTCATGCCGATGTGGCTTGGGATACACGCAATATTCCTGGTGATACAAACTTTTTTTTCAACTGTTCTCTGCCGATATGGCAGCTGACGCAATGAAACTTTGCACTTTACTAATCCGTTTCACCCTGCCCATAATGCATTGCTGGCGTTTTTGTTCAAACGATTCATACCAAAGGAATTCTACTATTACGAGTTTTCTTGTGCTTGTACAGTAAAATGCTCTAACCTGAACACTTTTTGTCGTCGAGTCTCTGATATCCAAATTGGAGGCGAAGCGGTGCATTATGGGTAGGGTGAGGCGGATTCTTTAAAGTGCTAGTATGACCAAAATTGGACTTCTTTTTTTACCATTTTTTCCGCCCTAGTACTTTAATTTTCCACAATACATTCTTGCTGAGTGGATTTTAGCGAAAAATTCCGCCCGGAATACAACGAAAAACGTCTGCGAAAAGTACGGTTTTTTCGTCCGCCATTAAAATTTTATGTTCCAAAATACGAGCCTGTAATTAAAAATGACAGCGGTTATAGCAGCCTCGTTTTGATTCGTGACGCACTTTTATCCCCCTGAGCATCCAGGCCTCTTATTCGTTATTGATACAGCTCATTTTGGAGCACACTGAACAATATGAGTGAAGTTTCAAGAAATGAGGTTGTTCTCGATCTTTTTGCATGTTTTTGAGGAGAAATGGGCGACCTTGTTTTTATAATTTTGTTGCTGACTTTTTCACATCTGTTAATTGTTTATTTGCTTAAATCAGTTCAGCACAATTTGTTCTTCGACAATGTCAGACAGCTCCGTTGAAAATCAAAGTGAAGGGCAATCAGAAAATTGCTTAAATATTTTATTCAGTTTTCAGCAACATTGTTTTTGCAAAACAGAGCTGAGCGCGCGCTCTGTTGAAAGTGGCGTGATCTTCGTCAGCAGCGCGCGCGTGAACAATTTTTGTCAACAGCTGAACATTTACATCAAAATTCAGACTTTTGTTGCCTGTCTTCATGTTTTAATGTTTGTTTTACGAAATTCATCTTACGGAATGGTAACAAAAGTTCATAACAATAGATCTGCAGGTGGAATGACTGAGCTTTGCTACAGGAAAAAAAAGATGCGACAGTCACGTTCGTGTGTAATATATTTACCGTTAGATTTTGAGATTTTTGTTGTCCCGGCAATGGATGGGGGATAACAATACGTCACAAAATGTAGCCTGGCCTCTGACTTGGTAACCAGGTAGTAGGAACACCGATTTTAATGGCGACTCCAAGATGGCGGCCGTGTGGCCGTATTTTGGTGTTTTCGGCGGCAGAAAAAAGGACTAAAGAGTTGTTGTTATCAACCAAAATTTGGGGAAGATGTTTTCAATGCCTGATAGTACAACATAGTAGATTTATAGGAAGGATGCAATTTTGGTCATACTCGCACTTTAAAGTGAAGGTTCGCTTTCTAAATTGTTGTTCTTTTTTTCACTTTGTTTGATTTAACGATTTGAATCCACGCCGCCGTTTATGAAAAGGGTATATTATATTCATTTGTTTAACTAAGTAAATGGTTTGAAAACATGTATTTAACGGATTTGTGCAATCATTGAAAATGGTTTTCTGAGTTGAGATATTTATTGAAAGTGTAAAATTAATGCGCACAGTCAAGCTTTTTTGGGTGCAATTGAAACAATGTGGTTTAGATTATAAAAAAGTGTATATAGCTAGATTTTGGCGATTTTATACCGTTTCGCGTTGTAAATCCTGGACCAAAGGTCGCGAGTTTCCTACCGGTTACAATTAGATGGTTAGATGCAACCCTAGAAAATATTTTTTGTAGTTGTACAACGGGTGGCATTTGACCCTACCCCTACCCTGTGTGGCGGCTCTAAAGGAGGGGAGGGGGGAGGAAATCGAACGGTGGCAGACGATAGTTTTTGGTCCCCCATCTTGTTCTCGCTGGATTTTCTCTTGCCCTCCACTGCCCTCCCCTCCCCTTCAGCCAGACCTCTTCGCGGGAGAGATGTTTTGCGAGCTTTAAGAGCCCAAGTCGGCCACTATTGGTTACATTCGATATTAGAACTATTAGGGCGGATTTCAAATGAGTGTAGAAAACTAAACGCAAAGTAAATGCTCTTAGCCAATCAGAAACGAAACCCATTCAGCAACCAACCAACCAGAAACGAAACCCATTCAACAACCAACCAATCAGAAACGAAACCCATTCAACAACCAACCAATCAGAAACGAAACCCATTCAACAACAAACCAATCAAAAACGAAACCCATTCAACAACAAGCCAACTGGTTGGAAACGTAAAACGCAAGTAATTATTGTTTGGTTTTTGTGTTCAATCTGATTGGCTGGTACAGCAAAGTCGCGATGCTCAGCCAATCAAAGCTCCGTGTAGAAAATGCAAAAACAAAGGAAATATCAAGAAAGTGCTGTCGTTTTTATGGCAAATCCGCGCGGGTTGCCTGTGGTGTTCAAAACGTGACTCAGGCCCCTCGGCGGGGGGTAAAAACAAAATCGCGACCAAGAGAAGGATGTTTCTCGAGTATCTGCAAGTTTTGGTCAATTTTCCTGCTTTATTCGCTAAGATGTGAGAAAAGTACTTACAGACCTTCCAAATAAGGTAAGGGGATTTCCTAATAAGGAAGTTTTGCAACGTCGGCAAAACGACAGTTTTTGGCGAAATTTTCTTGATATGAATCTGAGCTAGTTTCGATACTCATCTGCAACCCGCTCTACACAGGGAATTTCTGCAGAAGCCCAACCATGGGAAAAGCTGAATTTCCCAAGGCACACGAATGGCAAAGTTTCGGAATTTGCATAGATAGCCATGGGAAATCCAAACATTCCCCGACCCATTCTTCTGGGAAATTCAGCTTTTCCCATGGATGGGTTTCTGCAGAAATTCCCTGTGCTAGAAGTCAAATTATACTTATAGATATATCACATTAGTCAAATCACACTAGTGGTCTATTGTCAATGCTGCGTTCTGATTAGTTACGCTACTAGTAGGCTATAAGTTATAGCCTACTAGTAGCGAAACTTTTCGGATTTGAAAGCCAGAAAATGGCAAATGACCAGACCAGAAAACGTTTTTGGCTATACAAATTGACCTACTAGTGTGATTTGACTAAAACAATTATTCCTCTCGCCCTCATGGCCTCTGAGTCAATAGCCCATTCGGCCTTCGGCCTCATGGGCTATTGACTCAGAGCCCATTCGGGCTCGAGGAATAATTGTTAAATATTATGTTAGTTTTGTAAGACATGTGAAGTGTCAAGTATGTACATAGCGGGTACAGGTTATAGCTGTGGAGTGCCAAATGTTTCCTAACAATAAAATATATGTGTGAGTTTAGATTTGTAGTTCTGTTTTTGTTGTATTTAATAGCTGATAATCCTATGCAAGCTCGCAGTACGCACAATCAAGATAAAACAAAAGAACAGGATCGGTGCGTAGTCGCTTAAAACTATTCACTGATCTGACTGATTGCATAAAAAAGCAATACCCAATGCCACAACACAAATAACGTGGATAATAGAGACAAAAGAACTCCTTTGTAGGACGAAAAAAATATAGAGACAAAAGAACTGCGTCCTTACATTATGCGCAAATACAATACGCGCGAGGCTAATCAAAATTATGGCAAAAAGATCTGGTTGGCCGAACGCACGAGAACGATTCAATCAAATCAGGTCCGATAGAGAACAATATGCAATCAGTTAGCCACACTCGGGGGCAAATGGCTGTTCCATTTTATATCCGTTACCCCCTATCGAGGAAATCGAGGAACCTGGACTTTCCGGAGCGAATTCTGGATCGTTGTGTTTGACCCTAGAATTTCCGCACGGGTCGTTGTTTTCGACCCTGGAATTTCCACAGGGTATTTCACAGGGCACTATATGTTTCTGCACAACCTCGTTCTCAGCGCCTTCGCGTGTTTGTGTCACACAAAACACGCAAAAGAAAAGGCGCTGGCAACGAGGTTGGTTTCTCCACACCATACGCACGAGGACAATTAGAATTCTGACAAGACAAAGGACAGTGTGCGTAAATAATTACCGTACGCACGAGGACAATTAGAATTGTGACAAAACAAAGAACAGTGTGCGCAAATAATTACCACATCCTCGTGGACAATTAGACTGGTTACAAAACATAGAACAGTGTGCGTAAATAATTACCATACTCACGAGGACAATTAGAATTGTGACAAAACAAAGAACAGTGCAGTGTGCGTAAATAATTACCATACTCACGAGGGCAATTAGAATTGTGACAAAATAAAGAACAGTGTGCGTTGGTAATTACCATTCTCACGAGGGCAATTAGAATTGTGACAAAACAAAGAACAGTGCGCATAACTAATTACCATACGCACGAGGACAATTAGAATTGTGACAAAATAAAGAACAGTGTGCGTAAATAATTACCATACTCACGAGGACAATTAGAATTGTGACAAAACAAAGAACAGTGCAGTGTGCGTAAATAATTACCATACTCACGAGGGCAATTAGAATTGTGACAAAATAAAGAACAGTGTGCGTAAATTATTACCATACTCACGAGGGCAATTAGAATTGTGACAACAATGAACAGTGTGCGTTGGTAATTACAATTCTCACGAGGGCAATTAGAATTGTGACAAAACAAAGAACAGTGCGCATAACTAATTACCATACGCACGAGGACAATTAGAATTGTGACAAAATAAAGAACAGTGTGCGTAAATAATTACCATACTCACGAGAACAATTAGAATTGTGACAAAACAAAGAACAGTGCAGTGTGCGTAAATAATTACCATACTCACGAGGGCAATTAGAATTGTGACAAAATAAAGAACAGTGTGCGTAAATTATTACCATACTCACGAGGACAATTAGAATTGTGACAACAATGAACAGTGTGCGTTGGTAATTACCATTCTCACGAGGGCAATTAGAATTGTGACAAAACAAAGAACAGTGCGCATAACTAATTGCCATACGCACGAGGACAATTAGAATTGTGACAAAATAAAGAAAGTGTGCCTAAATAATTACCATACTCACGAGGACAATTAGAATTGTGACAAAATAAAGAACAGTGTGCGTAAATAATTACCATACTCACGAGGGCAATTAGAATTGTGACAACAATGAACAATGTGCGTTGGTAATTACCATACTCACGAGGGCAATTAGAATTGTGACAACAATGAACAGTGTGCATGAATAATTACCATACTCACGAGGGCAATTAGAATTGTGACAAAACAAAGAACAGTGTGCATGAATAATTATCATACGCACGAGGACAATTAGAATTGTGACAAAACAAAGAACAGTGGGCGTAAATAATTACCATACTCACGAGGACAATTAGAATTGTGACAAAACAAAGAACAGTGTGCATGAATAATTACCATACGCACGAGGGCAATTAAGAATTATGACAAAACCAAAGAACATTGTGCGTAATATTTACCATATGCACGAGGGCGATTAGAATTGTGACAAAACAAAGAACAGTGTGCGTAATATTGACCATACGCACGAGGGCAATTAGAATTGTGACAAAACAAAGAACAGTGTGCATGAATAATTACCATACGCACGAGGGCAATTAAGAATTATGACAAAACAAAGAACAGTGTGCGTAATATTTACCATACGCACGAGGGCGATTAGAATTGTGACAAAACAAAGAACAGTGTGCGTAATATTGACCATACGCACGAGGGCAATTAGAATTGTGACAAGACAAAGAACAGTGCGCGTTGGTAATTATCATACGCACGAGGACACTTAGAATTGTGACAGAACAATGAACTGTGCGGAAAAATTACATCCTCTTGCAAAATTAGAATTGTCACAGAACATGTACGCGATTACCATACCCTTGAGCGCAATCAAGGTTGTGACAAGTCAAAAAACTGCGAGTGCAAGGGCCTAGCTGTATAAGTTTATCCTCGCAGCTCTATGCAGAACCTATATCACAAGGAATTCAAGCCGTACATCTCTTCGCAAACAAATCTTGAGCTGAGCCCTCAGTGAAGCTGCTGACCTGCTGTTATTTCGCATGCGCAGTAAGACAAAATAACCCCCCTCCCCACAGTCAAACTCTGAAATTGAGATTCTGTTGGAAATGTGCCGAGGCAGACAACGGAGTTTTATAATTATATTTTAGTTGATCGGAGGACACGAGGAAAGCTGAAAACTTCAACTAATCTTGATCAGCAACTGACCTTTGCATCTAGCACAATTATGACGCTTTGTATTCTCCCGGGGTCGCGTTTTAACTCACTGAATATTCCTGAGATGTTTTCGCAAGATGACGCCATGGGATTCGAGAGAGGAAATTTTGACGTCTCATTCCTCGAAAACTGAACCTAGTACCACGCTCGAACTTTCGTATACCTTCAATTACCCTAAGAGGATTCAAGAAAAAGTGGAAAGTCTTTTGGAATTTGTGTCAAAGTTCTTTAACTTATTTATTTTCTTCGAGCGGTCGTTTCTGAAGAAATTCCGGTGTGAAATCATTCGTTCGGTGTTCTTCGCTGATCGGAGGCCCGTCGAAAGCAGTAGAAAGTCGCATGGAATGCTGCGAGGTGTGGAAGATAGGAATTAGCCAAGAAAAAGCACCACGGAAGTGTATTAGCAGAAATTCTTGTTTAGTGCTTGTCATCTTGAAATTGACAATGTTGTAGCAATAATTATTCAGGTCAAAATTAAATACTTTTTTGTGGAAAAACTGAACCTAGTACCATGACGAGAGTCGGCACAGACATTCTACCATTTACACTCGTTCGTATTGCCGTGGAGTTGTTCTTGGAATTTGTGTCCAACATACTGAAAATAATTATTTCATTGATACGAGTATTCTTCCTTCGGTGTTGCAATGTCATTTGAAGAACACTCGAAAACAAGTAATTCAGAGATCTTCGCGGATCCGAGGCTCGATTGAAAGCAGTTGGAAGTCACATGGAATGCCTTGGAGCATTGGAGATGTGAAAGATTTGAATTATTCAAGAAAAAGAATATCGAGATTTCAAGTGTATTCTTCCCTTGCCATCCTGAAATTGGCAATGTTGTAGCAATAATTATTCAGGTCAAAATTAAATACTTTTTTGTGGAAAAACTGAACCTAGTACCATGACGAGAGTCGGCACATACATTCTACCGTCTACATTCATTCGTATCGACGTGGAGTGGTTCTTGGAATTTGTGTCCAACATACTGAAAAAAATTCATTCAAATAAGTATTCTTCCTACTACATTGCAGCAATGTCATTTGCAATTACACTCCAAAAAAATCATTCAGAGATCTTCGCTGATTCGTGACTCGATTTAACAGATTTAAAGCAGTGGAAACTGAAAGTCGTCTTGAATAGAATGCTACGAGGACTTTGACGCATTGGAGATATGAAACATTTGAATTTTTCAAGGAAAAGCATATCGAGATTTCAAGTGTATTCTTCCCTTGCCATCCTGAAATTGACAATGTTGTAGCAATAATTATTCAGGTCCAAATTAAATACTTTTTTGTGGAAAAACTGAACCTAGTACCATGACGAGAGTCGGCACATGCACTCTACCGTCTACATTCATTCGTATCGACGTGGAGTGGTTCTTGGAATTTGTGTCCAACATACTGAAAAAAATTCATTCAAATAAGTATTCTTCCTACTACAGTGCAGCAATGCCATTTGCAATTACACTCCAAAAAATCATTCAGAGATCTTCGCTGATTCGTGACTCGATTTAACAGATTTAAAGCAGTGGAAACTGAAAGTCGTCTTGAATAGAATGCTATGAGGACTTTGACGCATTGGAGATATGAAACATTTGAAATTTTCAAGGAAAAGCATATCGAGATTTCAAGTATTCTTCGCTTGCCAACTTGAAATTAACAATGCATTGCAAGTAATTATTCAGGTAAAAGTTAAATATTTTGTTGTGGAAAAACTGCACGAAGTACCATGACGAGAGTCAGCACAGATATTCTGCTATCCACATTCGTTCGTATCGTCGTAGAGTTGTTCTTGGAATTTATGTCCAACATACTGAATATGAACGAGAAACATCAATAGAAGTATATGACCGGAAATGGCTAGAGTCTAATTAGTAGCAATTGCTTTTCGAGTTAGGTTCCTAGTATAGCCAGCGCCATAGCGAAGCAGATTTAGGGAAGATTATAACATAAAAACATAGCACTATAAAAACATAGCACTGATGTAAACGGATTGATTTGCAATAAAAAAGTTTCATAGCTGGATTGCTTGCGAAGTTATTGTCACCAGCGGTGATGAAGTCATTGCCTGGAGTGCTGGCACTTGAAAGGTTCAAAGTATTCTCAACTCCCTATTTATGTGTTTCCTGACATTACGTAAGCCGCATTTTCAGTTGATTAGCTTAGAAAAATTCAAGAAATCGTCTCTAGTCTTGGCCGCAATAAATTTGTACAAGCGCAGTTTGCACCAAGCGTAATTATAACCATATTATCCGCTCTATCACAAAAACATTCAGAAACTTCTAGCTATAAAGAGTGCGCACATCAGAAAATCGCGGACTTTCTGAAAACATACCCAATATTTTCTTTTATATTAATACAAATCAAGAGAAAATAAATCATTTTCTCTTGTTCAAATATGCTATTATCGCTTCGGAATCATTCACTCGATGTGTTATCTGAATCGTAAACACTATTCGAATTCTCGCTTCGCATCGAAAAGATCACGCAATTTGGAATTTGACTGCAGCTTTTACACAAGTCAGCTGTACATATTGATTTTACAATGTGGGCTCATGAATAAATTCCAGCGCGCGCATATATTTAGGCAGGATACGAGTCCGCACAAGTTTTGCTCGTTTCGATTAGATTTCCGCTCGAATTCCTTGTGATATAGGCATTTCTCTTTTGTATGCCCATGATCACCAGACGGTAGTCTAAAGAGATGGTATGCAATCGCCAGTATCCTCTACAAGATGTACTTAATACGCGGATAACAACCCGATATTACTTTTTTTTTTCCGCGCACGCGGCGGTACATGTGAGATGGAACAAGAGGTGAAAGGTGAAAGATAGAGCGGATTTCACATGACCATCGTGAAAGTAAATGCAATTGTTCAATCACTAGCCAATCAGAAACAAGAGTAATTACAACTTACTGCTGAATGGTTTCCAGCCCAGCCAATCAGGAGCCGAACCAATTGGCTAGTAATTCCTTGCTTGTAATTAGTTCGCAATTTGATTGGTTGATAGAAATAAGCAGCCAATGAGAAAGCAAACCAATTGCAAACACGACGGTCATGTGAAATCCGCTCTATATTCTCATCCTCATTTTAAATTATTACATCATACTCATCATTATATGGCGACCCTTGACCCGTCGCCTCGTTACCCCGCAGCGTTGCCGAGAATGCCATTTTGCGATTGGAAATTAAAAGTTGGAGCTCGCAAAATTATGAAAACCGGAGTAAGACTTGAAACGGGCGCCAGTCTTGTACTCAGAAGCTTTGTTTTTTCAGGGCGCGCAAGGGATTGTGGGATAGTTATAACGGGGCGCGCAAAGAGTTATGGGACACCTGTCCCACAATTCATTGCGCGCCGTGTGAGAGTACTCATTCCCAGTCCCTACGGCTCCAAAACTGATTTATTTTCATAGAAAAAACGAACGAGACTGGACAGGCGCCCGCAGTATTAACGATTGGGATTGAAAATTTGAAGCACCGCAGTAAAGAAATTTTAACACCTTTGCGTTAAAAGACAGACCTTTAATCTAGCACCAGTTAACATTACAAGATCAAGTAATAACAAGAGCTCATTACTAAGAGTAAGAATCCACTATATACGTTCCCATCCAATCAGCGTAAAAAAAGTGTCTATTAAAAAAACATATTTCCCATAATTGAACAGAGTTGCTGGGCACTGCTAGACGTAGTATTAGCACCTCAAAGCCATACAAGTGAATACAGAAACAGCAGGCAGTTCTATTTTTAGCACTCGGCGAGCTGGAAACTTACCAAGCAAACACACACACACACACAAATAACAATGAAAATATGACACTTTTTCCAACGCTGATGATAACAACAATAATCGAATATTTTTTACTCTAAGTGATGGACTCTTGAATATAGAGCAGATTTCGTATGACTGTGAAAAGTGCGGCGACAGGGCGCGGTACTATCGCGGTCGCGGCACAGAACCTGGCCTGCTGTAGATACGGAATGAAATCGCGTAGTCGCGGCGCACGGTCGCGGCGCGGCACAACTTTGTCGTGGCACTTTTCACAGTCATACGAAATCTGCTCTAATCATGGGTGAGATCTTTGGCAGTAAATACGCGGGCTTACATTACAAGCAAAACCCGAGCCGCTTCTAACAATAATTTTACTACATTCATTGAGTGGAATAGAGCTATGAAAATAGAATCCCAACTGTTATAATAATATTCTATCGTAATACTAGAATTTAAAGGCCCATAGTCTACCGGGAACCTTTGCGAGTTGTGTTCAATTGGTTCTATTGTTATTCAACAGCTGTGATTGGCTGATACTGTAGGTCCCAAAGGGGTCCCTATTGTTCTTCACATTTCACAAGTTCAAACTGAAAATTTGCATCGAATTTTCAACTGCGTTTTATTCTTGTCCGCCTGCAATGCGACTTGGGTGCTTATGGGCCTTTAAGGCCAACCATGCAGATCAAACGTTCTACAGGGTTTTATAGGAGTCATGAATTAAGAGATCTCTCAACTAGGCCTAGGCACAAATAATATCTTAAAAATAGAAAAGTTCTAGGCATCTTTTGGAGCTGCAAAACGAAAAATAAGTATTTGCAAGAGAAAACGATATTCTATAATTTTCTCTTGATATTTGGTGATTTTAATGTTTTCTTATAGGTTCTCCGGTTCTAGCATTTTCTATTATATCTGTCAACAAGGAATAAGTTTTGCCCACGAACAATATATCCCCGTATGAAGTGAGCCGGTATTGAAAAATCTTGAATGATGACGTCATCAAAATTGAGACAAAACAAAGAGAGAGATATCTGCAGCGACGGGGAATTGAAGTTTCTGGGAACATAGTAAATGAATTAATGTACTAATTTGTGTCTAGGTCTAAGAAGAGAAAGTGTAAGCTCGCACTGTTAGCTAAATAAAGGCTACTTTTGCACTCCTGTACTAACTTTGTCAATACCAAATGAACCGACGGTGTGAATTTGGATTCTTAACAGTTGAACCATGAGCATTCGTTTATGGCATACCGACAAATTCGTACTGGGGGGTTTCCTTCGTATTTTATTGAAAAAGTTTTTTTTTATAGCTACAAGTTTCAATAAGCGAATAACAAAAGCTGCACTACAGTTATTAAATGGAATCTGTCCAACGATAGCAACTATTTCAAAAGGTTGCTTTGGGAAACGGTCTTTGGTCGTAAGATGCGATTGTTTGGTAATCACCAAGCAAAGAATCGCGTTGTATTCCGCGCTTCAATGACCAAATCCCAAAGGAACGTTTATTGATGAGATGTATAAGGCAACACTTAAGTTTCATAGACACTAAGTGGGGAAATTGGGTTCATAATAGAACAATTCCATAATATTATGTGCTGCATTAATTTTTTGCGGGATTTATTTTTCCATACTCAGCAAATTGAAATTGATCCACAAAACGTTAATTATTTGCAAGGTCCAAGAATTCTGTTCGATCAAGCATAGAAATGAGCTTTTGAATGAAACTACAATCAGTTTGACAACAAAATGTTATTAAAAATGTCTACCCTCGAACCACAAAAAATTTGTTCCAGCAAATTTATCAAAAGAAGCATTTTCGCATACTAAAGCACCGCAAAATATTGATGCTACACGTTAGATTTTGGCTAAATCAATAAACAAAATAATCAGTAACTAGTAAACAATAATAAATTAATTACATGTGCACACCAAATACCACACGGATCTTATCTTTGTGCAATTTTTTAAATATTTTAAGAAATTTAATCTTAGGTCTTACTAGATCTACTAGCTTTCAAGGCCTTGTTTATTTGTTCCATGCTAATGCTATTATTATACAATAAAATGATCAATACAAAATATCTGTACACAATGAGTTCTATACTCTTTCTATCACCTTTCATTTACTTGGTTTCAGGCATTTATCTATGCCCCAAACAAGGAATTTGTTAGTCATTTATTAGTATAATTAACTGTAAAATGATTTTGTCGCTTTTAGAGCCTGCATAGAAGGCAATTTGTAGGTGTTTTAGGACAAGTGAACTGCCCTTCAGTTTTTGTATGGGGAAAAAACCTAAGATTCGCCAACCTTTGCAGCTTGCTTAAAGCACAAAACAGAATTCCAAGCAAAGCAAACCAGTAAATAACTATCGAGCAGTTTATGTAATGAGACAACAAGCATCCACACAGGCTTTGGGTTTACTAATGCAGACACAAAGCAGAACTTTAGCAATCATTTATAACGCATTCATAATTTATTATTCAACTTATCATCGGAGAGACCAGCATCCTTTAAGGGCCGTTCACACGGCGCGATTTCAGCTGCGATTTGAGGTGCGATTTCTGTGGCGATCCCACGGCGATGTCATATCGCGCGGTGTGAACGGCCGGCGATCTTATGGCGATTTCACTTGCGATGTCGCAGGCGTTTTGAACATGTTCAAATTTTACTGCGATGCGGGTACGATTTCTCCAGATCGCCAACAAACTGACAAATATCGCAGAGCCAAATCGCCGGCCGTTCACACCGCGCGAAGTGACGGCAACGATCGCCGCAAAAATCGCACCGCAAATCGCAGCTAAGATCGCGCCGTGTGAACGGCCGTTTAAGGATCCGGGGACGTCGCTGTTTTGCTTTTTCTCATCTTTTATACATAATTCATAAGCGTAACGTAGGTTGGGATACGCGGTCGTCATTTGCATAGATTTTTGAGTTTTTATTCCTTCTTTTTCTCGACATTAAATGATTCGTTTGAGAAGTAATATCAAACACTCGATACTGTTTCTCATCAGAAACACGCTGTCTGTTTATAATATATTACTTTCCATTAAAGAGCCTGTATCAGCCACTCCTTTGTTATTGTTTTCATTCGATATTAGGAGACGAATTATGTGTAGAAATCTCGAAATAACCATCTAAAAACAAAGTTTCAGATTTGATTTACCAAATTCAATTGAGAACATTACGCTACATTTTCTAAATACGCCGATGAAAATGGATGCTTTCTCGGACTTGGTATGTTGCTAGGCTGGCAAAATGGAGGCTAAATGAGGCCTAAATGGCCAGCCACATAATACCTGCTCTTGGCTGTAAAAACTGTTATAATAAAAGTAAATATCGTTATAATTATTGTTTTTAACAATTTCCTTGGAATTCTGCATTTTGCAGTACTTTCGTTTCATTTTAACTCTTCAATTGAAGAATAAATTTAAAATCTTTAAAAGAAACTTTGCTGCCAGGTTTTGAATAAATAGTTAAGCTGTCAAAATAGCAGTTTATGCCCAGTTGTGTCATTTAGGTTTGATTTCTATGGTTGGAAATATCAGCATACTATAACTGAAGACCCTGTGTCTGAAGGGTGTGACATGCAGTTTTGTTGTCCCATAAAAGTCTCTGATTATGAGGTACCAGGAAACGGTAAAAGTAGTGAACTCAATCCGTCTAAATCTCATGGAATTTTGACCCATCCTTTGGTCTAAAACTGGTTTAAGGTCTCTGTAAACCCGTGAGGGGTGTCTTCAGAAACAATTCTCTTCACGTCGCAATTTATGCTATGATAATCATCTATATATCATTTTAAAGCTAAAAGATTACTCTATCTTATGAAGTTGTTTATTTTATCGAAGTTTAAATTTTCTTGCATTTTTAAGACCCCGAACTAAAAACTACCTTGTTTACTTGAGAAGCTCCAGACCACTAGCAGGTTTGTTGCACAATTTCACAATTTGTCCGATTTTAGTCTTGGGGAAATGAAAAAAAATTAAAATTTGACCCCGATATCTTAAATCGTGCAGGATCAGGAACTTCACGAAGGTGAAAATTGGACCTGAAATTTAAGTGCTAGGAAAAGCGTGTAAAGTTAATTAAATTACAGAAAATGAGTGGCGGGCAATACAAAAGAATGGGCAATTGAAGCCTTGGAAAACAGTTGTTGCGTCATTTGAGGTTTTAGAAATATACTTTAGGACTGTATCAAAAGAATTTCGGGAAAAAGTCATATTATGGACTTTTCCATTTTTACTTTTCCCGAGAAAAGTGATATGTAGTCATAGAACAACAAACTAATTGTATCAGTTTCCTACCATATTCGATCAACAAAACAAACAGTGATAACAATGTCACACCCATTTGATCAGGCACACAATCTTTCAGGACAGGGGAGTGAAATTTCGATATCATCAATTTTCTGAAATTCTGACAGCAAATTTTCAATGCAAGAAATATAGTTACTTTATTTCTTATAAATCTAAAATGGAATGCATCTTTAATAGAGCATGCATTTAGAGGATATTAAATGGCCATGTGGAGATACAAATTTATCTCACAAGTGAAAAGGCGAACAAGTGGGATAAATTTTTAACATGAGAAGATAAAATTTGTATTTCCAAGTGGTCATGTAATGTTGTGTATATTACACAAACATCAGTGAAATACTAAATCATGACTTGTTATAGAAAATCTGAAAAGGGGCTTCGAGCACAGGCCAGAGTGATATCTTCACACTGTGAAATAACATCTTGTTATTTCCAATTGTGTAGATATCAAGTTTTTGTGTGTTAGATACCCTGGTATTTCACTGATGTTTATAATAAAACATAATATTAAGATAATATTACTTGATGATTACAGTCCAGTGGACTAAACCTGTACTTTGACAAGACCTTGTATTGAAGAATTGGAGTAGTTACCTCTACTTGGTCTGGAAAGGCAAGAAATAAAGCATGATATTAGTCCATGACACAAATATCACAAGGGCTTTCACGCCGACTTTTAAACTTAAAAGTAAGACTGTCTGCACAGAGCCTGTAGTGCCAAAAAGACAATATTTTTTTAGATTTGAGGCTAATAAATTTTCAGGCTTGCATAATAACTAGGGTCAACTAAGGAACATTAAAGAATGCCTGTCGACCGTCAGAACACAGCCATGGTAAACAAACCAAATGTGCAAGGTGTTCCTGGCTTCGGCCCTGTTCTGTTGCAGTAGAACATGTGAACATAAAGAACTTTCACAACGGCAGCCAATGCGAATGGCAGTGAAGTATGCCTTAATGTGCCAAGGAAGTGTTGAACTCTAAACCCTCACAAAGCAGCTTCAAAGTATTTTCGTATCATACAAAAATTGATACCACGGCCATGTTGGTTGATACCACGGCATGACGGTTGACAGACATTCTTTAACTTGTTATTCCACAAGTTGTAGCTTAACTAATTTTGTTTTAGTTGAGACATGTTTACCTTGGTGAGTCAGAAGGACTACTGGACCCGGTAGAACCCCTCATGTTATGAGGCTGGTCCTTGACAAAGTTTCGACATGATGCCAGTTTGGACTCAAGGGCCTGAAAGAAAATGTTATCGCCCATTAAACTCTCTTTCTCTCTAAATCAATTGATTGTTGTTGTTGTTGAGTAAAGACGTTTATTGCTACAGTTCAATGTTGTCATCCATTGAAGTTGCATCTAAGGAGCCAGTCCAGGGTCGTCATTCCATGACTCCACTACAGCAGTGAGGAATGTGGTCCAGGTAAAACAGCAACCGCAATCCATATGGTCACAATGTTGGGGACCAGCTTCAAATGAAACTCCTTGGTCTGTGGGTGCACATGCACTACAGCAACATAATCAAAGCCACTAGTGTGTCTACTCTTTTGTTTTGAAATGAGAACAGTTTTGCATATTTTCCTGCCCTCAATACGTACTTACATATACACAACTTCTCAAGGGAAACAAATGCAGCTAATGAAGCTGACACGCCAGCACCACAACAGCTGACAATGAAGTAGAAATTTTGTTTATAAAGATATTTATATAAATGCAATGCTTACCCCAACTTTTCTTAGTAAATCCCCAACAATGTTCAAAGCAGATATCCTTGCTGATGGTGTGAGAGGAGAGCTACCATAAGTCGCATGTAGGGGTGATGTCCCAATGGTGTTAGTAACAAGGTTAGACAAGGCTTCTGATGGAGCAGGATCTGTTTTGACTGGCGTGCCAAGCTTTTCTGATGGCTCAATATTTTCTTTATTGAAATCTTCTGGCTTCTTTTTCTCTAACTGTCTAACAGCTAACTCTTGCCGGAGATCTGGAAGTAATAAGGATTACATTATTAAATAATAGTTAAACTTATGAGCAGCCAACGTTTTACTAGGCATTTACAGCTGTTTCAGGTAACACGCGACCCAGAACGTTAACACTTTTTGGCAGTTGGGTTTCTCTGTGAAGTCAATTAAACCGCAACTAACTATGTGAGCCAATCAGGTCATTGCTCAGTTTCGCCCAGTGCAGTGAATTGGCTTTCTGTCGCGACATGTCTCACAAGGGAAGCCCAACAAACGCACTGGACAAGGATCTGATTGGCTCACGCAAATGCATTGATGGACAGCACAGAAAAACCCAACTGCCAAACTCCAAGAATCTGACAACGGCGAAGTCACATGTTACCTGAAACAGCTGTAAAGCACAAGCCACAAGCAAGCCAAATGAAAGGCCATAAAGGTGGACGTGAATATAATGATCTATAATATGTAGCTTATGCCTGGTGCACACTTGCGACATAACAACATAAGAAAAATATCATGCGATCAAAATTTAAGTAAATAAAATATTGATAATTTCAATTATTTTCCCATGCTTTTTTCGTTGCAACATAATGTCGTTATGTCGCTGGTGTGCACCAGGCTTTAACAAATATCTAGGATTAGTTAAGTCATAATTTACAAAGGGTTTCAAGTTGAATGCACTTTTTGTTTTTGCTGAGAAAATCCAATATAATATTAGTTTCCAACAAATCAGTGGCGGATATTCAATTCTGTGCACTCTGATTGGCTCCAGAAATTTGAAACATCCAAGGATTCACTGTTTTGTACAGGTACATTAAAATAACACAATGTCTTTCTAAATTAACATGATAGTCAGAATTTTAATGATGGATTGTGCACTATTGAAGAAATTGTGCAGGATTGAGCAGGTTTAGTAAAGATTGTGCACTTCCCGCAGAAGACCTCATTATAGCATAGCTTGAGTAAAACCATAAGTTAAATACTAGATGTACATACCTCTAGCTTCATCTTTTAATCTCTGCACTGTTTCCTGTAACGTCTCTTTTTCATCAAGTTCATTTTCTAAGATTGCATTTCTTTCAATAGCCTGTAAGATTTATTTCAAGATTTGTTTCATTTCTGATTGGCTGTGAAGAACTTCCTTTTATTATTTAGTTTTTGACACTATCTAAAATTGCTTCTAGTTTCTTTACCTGATTCAATCTGTGCTCAAAATCTTCAAGAGAGCAGACCGTTGCCCTGAAAAAAAAAAACACAACATATTAATTTTTACTGTTATTAAAAAAAGATTTTTTTTTTCTTTTCAGGCATTTACCAACTTTACTCTTGACTAGATCCTCTCTAATTGAAAACCATAAACAATTTTTTTATAAGCCAGAACAATTGAGAATACAAAACTGCAAATAGCAATTATCTTACAAGCCTGTATCACCATGGCAACCATTATATTACCACACCACCTGCCAGATTTTACAGGTTCATTAATTTTGTTGCTTAAATGGGACTTGTTTTCAAGTTCTAGTGGTTTTCAAAAATTATTTATATTTGCATTACCTGCTGAACTGTTATTCCAACTTGTTAGTTATAAAAACATACAAATGCAGGTGACACAGAAAATCACACATGCACACAGAAAAACAACAAAACAAAATTACTCAAGATGATTTTACCACAAGAGTAATATAGTTTTCAGCAAGATACCCAGTAGAATTGCAGTGCAGGAATCCTTTTCGCCCAACTAACATAAAAATATATACAGTAACTTTTGTTTGTACAAGCCAAGCGTTAAAATGATAAGGAAATAAAATAGCAAGACAGCATCAAGATATAAAAAACAGCTAGAGGTATTTTTTTGTTGTTGTTGGCCTGATCCATTTTACAAAGAGTAGAGTGGAGTAATATCTCCAGACGCAAGGGGAAGTCACCTTATCTTATATGAACATACAATACAATAATTACTGTCAAAAACACAGCACACCCATTATTATTCCCTGCTCATAGAATTATGTTTTACAGATGGTTCAAGCTATTCCCAGTTGTTGCTTGAAGTGAAATTTGGTTGGTGGTTAGTTTGGTTAATATCTAAACTTTCTATATCTTTTATAATACTAAATGTAAATAAAGTGTCAACAACATGCATGCTGTATTTTACATGTGCATTATAACTGATTATTGCATAATTATTAAAAAAAAAGAATAATTTACTTCTAAACTGCTTTAACAACACAGGTCATTGAATTCATCTTACAACTGGATTTCTGTTGGAGCATAATATTCATTTCTCAACATTACATTACAGTAGGTAAAAATATCATTTAAAAATAATATGTAAATTTTGTAAGATCTTAGATCTTAGGTTGTTAAGCATCTCTAAGACCAGGAACATGTAAAAATATACCTGACCATATTTCATCAAATGTAGTTGACCCTGTAACTCTTCTGTGTGCCATAAATATTGAACCTCCCTCAAAATCAATCACCTTTTATTTTCACAAACAATCTATATCACGTTTTGTCATCTATGTGCAAGTAGCCATGAACAAGCCTCTTGTGAAAGAGTTAAACTTTTCCATGTTTAATTGATTTAATAAGAAAACTGTGGATTATAAGAATGTTTGATAAGGATATCAAGTTTTTGACAGCTTATTCATAATGCAGTTAGCACCTAAGCCAAGCTTTTATATCAACAGATGCAAGAAACACATCAAAATACTTTATTCTATTGATAACATGCAGTTTGTGTTCTAATTTTCATGTGAAGAAACTATGTTCCTGGAATTAAGCTTTCCGTTCCTTGGGTCTGAAGCTGTTATTACCCATATACAGTACAAAGTACATGAAATCTACATTAAATCTCGCCCTGGTTTTGCCTGCTGATATAACAGTAAAATAATGGACTTTAACAAGCCCCAGTTCTTAATGTGTAAAGATTCTTGTTTGGAGATTTATATTTCTAAAGAGCTGATGCATTAAAGGCTGCATTAGGACATCATAGTATGTATCCTAGAATTGTAGGTAAGACTGGTTAACAATGTGGATTAACTTGCTCAGGACTGGAACAATGATTGCTCACCCAGGCATCACATTCCACTTTTCGTTGGCATAACAAACCTATAGAAATATTTCTAAAAGAAAAATGCTTTAATTGAGGTCTTGCTTAGAATATAGGTATTTCACAATTGCATGTTAGGCACGTAGGAAACTTCTAAATGAGAAACAAAGCTTTTGCTCTAAAATACTTATATTTTAAGAATTAAACCTACATTATGTCTTTATGTTCCACAGTTTACTTAAGCTACCCTACCAATATAAAAATAACTCTTATATCTGTATATATTTATGTATTGTCTAGTATTTTAGAGTGTAAAATCCGTTTTTAGAAAGAAATTGGACATTACAAGGTATCATAAAGCATTTTAAGGATGGGTTCCTAAGTGTTAATACACTTGTAGACTCATATCATATACAGTTTGAAGAGTGAATTTGCATTGCATGCAAATTGAGTGCTACTGTATACAGATCACGCTATTAACAGATGCCGGGGAAATTATAAAGTCGATCCTAAATATTTTGGATGTTCATCTTTGAGTGGAATCTAAATTATGCTTCTTGGTTTTTATAGGGCTGGCAAATATACGCGTTAAGTGAAAATAAAAGAGCTATTTTCTAAATACTTCAGTGATGTTGTTTTTTTCCCTAGTGTAATTCGCAGTTCAAGCTTTATCAGCTCGATCTTATTTTCTGTCTAATCTATATTCTTAGAGCAAGCGCTAATATCGGCCCCACTGGCAGCGAATTTCGACAAAAATAGTCTTAATTCTTGAAAAATATTCAATAAGCCCTAGTAGAATGGAGTTTTTAATAAGTAATAACATCGACTAAAATAAAATCGCTTAACTTAGCCCCAAGCTGACATTTTCACTTAGACACCGATGCCTTGCCAACAAATCCAAACGAAATATTTATATGTTTACTGGTTCGGATTTCTGGAGTGATCGAGTAGATTTTTTTAGCTGATTATCTGAAGATTTCTTCTTACCTTTTCGCTCGTTCCAAGTCGTCGTTTGCTTGTTCGAGTTCGCGGACGTATTTTGTAGTTCTCCTTTGACAGCTTTTAACTGAGCTAGTTCGTCTTGTAAAGCAGTTACAGTTAAATACGCTTCATTCTGGCCAGCTTCCAGCTTTTCCTAACGAAAGAACAACCCGATAAAATACTTAGGAGTGAAAATAAATGCGAGATTTGAGCGCGAGTCGCAGACATTTGAACCAAAACAATCCAAAATGGCGGGGCAGGATTTCATAAATATGTAATTCGACACAACTAGCAACGTCACAAACACGACCCACGGGTTTTTAGACGAAGAATATCTTCAGATCCTCTTCTTCTACCTTTAAGCTTTCGTTTTCTGCTTCAAGTCTCGCTTTAGCTGCGAGTAATTCCCGTTGTCTAGCCTCCGCTTGCTCGAGTTGAGCCTCCAGTTCAGCTTCCAGTTCACGACTACCTTCCTGAAATTCATCGAGCTCTTCCCTCGCTTCTTGCCACCTAAACAGCCGAGAAAAACACCAAATTCAATAAATCCAATTACGATCTCCATAAATAAATATTCCCGAATGATCCAGAGGCATTTTCCCTGTATTTTTCCACGTACTTTTGCTCGTATTCGTCCGCAAGTCGCTTCCAGTAAGCAGCCTCTTCTTTTGGGTCGGCGAACTCCAGATCCTTGTCGTTCGCGATACTCATTCCCGGTTGTCGCATAAGGAAGAACCACGGGTCTTAAACAGCTCCAATATATACTTGAAATGTAGATAATTCTACCAAGATCCTATTTTACGGGCCAAAGCTTCAGATTGTTGTGTTTTCCCATGGATTTGCGCCGGTTTCGTAACGATATCAAACCAAATTGAGTTAAAATGTAAACCGTCTAGCGAATGGTGACGTCACCCAAGCGGGGGGCGCACTGGACCATGGGTAGGCGGGCCGTACACACTCGATATTTTTGGACCTTTACTCCTCGCGCAAAAACTCATAACTTTTAAAACTACTGTCTAGACGGAAAAGAACCCTGCTAGGAAAACAGAATGAAAAATACGCCAAGCTTTCTTTGAAATGAGTATGTTGAAGGGATAATACTATTTTCCCCGCCAGGAAGCCAACGGCATTCCCCGCGGCATTCCATCGCAATTAGTTTCTGACCCAAATTGCTCTTGTCTTCCGGTTTTCCACCTACAAACTCAACCCCCTTGGACTCAGGCCAGTGATTGCATAATTTTTACATTCGAATTCGATTCAATGTATCACAATGATCAAAAAGAATTCGTGATTTTATTTGGCGTTTCTCGGCCAGCTTGCGCCGTCAATCAAAAGCGCAAGTTTTGATTAACGAATTAATAATTTGGCTGAAAAGGAACGCAAGAAATATTGAATCATTTCCGGGAATCATTTAAGTTAATTTTCAAAAGTAAAAACGTAAAACACCAGTTTCCGGCCCACGCTACACAAATTCTTCGTACATAAATTACTTTGCACTTCGATGCTGTGATTTTTTAAATCTCTACGAATATTAAAGAATGAGAAGCCCACTAATGTAATTATTCATGTAAATAAAATGTAGTTGAAGTTGACTATGTGAGGCCGTTTATTTGATTATCTCGGAATGAAAGTAAGGCATTTTTTGAAACGGGTATAAACCTAGCGTCTCATTTAGATGCAATAGCACTGTTTGACTTAAAGCAATAGGGAGTGTTTCTTTCCGGTTGAAAGTTACATACATTACTTTTGTACTCCTGCCCGCGCCCGCTTTGTAATGTAAGTCATAGGCTGTGGGCGGACGGAAAGCGACATTGTGATGCGGTTTGCCACCAAATATAACGCGGTATACCTGTGGTCTCAAGCGGTGATTGAAATGCCTTTTTATGGCCAGGTTAACCTTATGGCCCTAGTTGTACACGTAACGTGGCGTGAGAGGATAGTGCGTAACTGAGAGTGTTCGTGTAATCGAGTCGAGTACGAGAGGAAAACAATTAAGGATGATCAAATCCCTATTAAAAGATCGAACGATATGGCACGCGCGTCTAAAACGCTTTAGTATAATTACTCAAGGGATTATAAGAATTTCTGAGTGCTGATCGCGATTGGTCGAGAGGTTTGTTTTCTCTACAGGTGATTATAACATTGAAAGGATTGGGAGTGCGCGCGCGAGTTTTGCTGTGATCTCCATTAAAAAAAGCAGTATACTGATATTGCTGTGATCTCCATTAAAAAAGCAGTATACGGGTACGAAATGCTCTCTATATAGAACGGGGTATGAAAATGAAGACCACCAATACTTTAGCTGATTTTTCTTCTATTAAAGCTATCGATTGTGTGTAGTGGACGTACCTTATTCTATTAGACCAAGAATGGATTACCAAGAGTTTCCATATTTACTATGTACGCCCGAATCACAGTCAGAAAAACGTCTATTTTTAGAACTAGGATTCCCGCAAAAATTCGTCATCCACAGGGTTCCCACTTTCTCGCCACGCAAACAGTTGTGAGATCTAGCCTAAAATTAAATCGCAGATCAATCGAAAAACCTTTAAAGTCGCAAAGATAAAGTAGGATATTCTCTATTTGTTGTGTATTGGGTATACGAGCATTCGAACCTGAGCATTCGAATACTTTTCGCGCGCGAAATTCAAATCTAAAAATAGACACTTTTCTGACTGTGATGTGGACAAATACAGTAGGGAAAGATTCTAACTCTTGTTAATCCACTCTTGATTAGACTTACTTTGTCACCATTTCCACTCTATCCTGGTCGGGGTATCTTATTTCTATTTCATAGTGACGGGGTCTCCATTTCGGGATAAAAATCATTGAACGAGGTATCTTTTCTTATAAAAATCGTTTTTAGAACGGGGTCCACATATGAGAGATCGCCAGCGGCACATACCCACCCTATATCAAGCGAACTACCTCTCTCCTCTCCGCGGGGGCTATACGTACGTCTTTTTAAACCTGATTCCCGGCGTAACTACCTTTAAAACTGATAAACAGTTTCCAATTGATAGAATTGCTAGGCCATTGATAACAATAATAATAATGATAATAATAATAATATAGTTTATTCCAACCCTTGCAGCTGGTGCCGAATTACAGGGAGATTACAAAAGTATAACGATGGTTGTGCTGAGATATAACTTGATAATAGATACAATAATAAATATCTTCCACACATGATTGCAATATATTAAGGCTGATACCTTAACGTCACAAAGTTCAATAGTAAATTGATAATGTATCAGTCAATTCCAGCGGTGACCATCCCTCCCCCCCCCCCCCCCCCCGGACACCGTGGGCATTTGCACACCAGTGCCTTCCCTGGGGTGGGGAATTTGAAAATTTTGCTGGCCCCGGGGTCGGGAATTGTTTTTCCCCGGGGGAGGGGGGTGGGGAATTTTGGTTTTCTCATCTCAAGCGCGTCGGGTTTTGCGAACTACAACCCAGTTACAGAAAATAACGTCACATAAAATGTAATGCAGAGCATGGCCCGTATACACCACGTTTGGAGACTGACACGTTTGCACATTTCACAGTTAACGTCTTCTATAGAGAAGAAACAGATTTCGCAATTTCGTCTCAGTGGAAAAACATAAAAATGAATTGACACTATAAACAGAGTTCCAATTTCGCAAAAAGTCAAGTAACATAACTGCGAAATAGTTGCTCTGCAAATAGAATAAAGGTAAATTTCGCATTGAGAGATGCAGCTAAATGGCTACAACCGCGAATGGCCTAGGAATGTCACTTTATTTATATTTTGTCTCACTTTCATTGAAATGAGAACTCGTTCAAAGACGAGAAAACTAAAGTACATTTAAAACGATTGTAAATGCTCGGACAGTATAAATGGAGTGGAAGTGAAGCTTTGTCACACAGAATTACCGTCTTTTTCTCGTCCCGGGGGTGGGGCATTTTTCCGCTTTTTGTGTTACCCGCCGTGGGGTATTCTGCATTTTTGCTATAGCCCGGGGGCGGGGAATTTTCAGTTTTATTTTTAGAAATGACCAAAAAGCCCGGGGGGGGGGGGGCATGGTCACCGCTGGAATTGATTGATACATAATCAATAGTTATCAGCATGCAATTGCTAAAATATAGATCATTAGTATAATTACTCAAGCGATTCCGCGCGCTTATTGGTAGAGACGTTCGGAATATTGAAAGCATTGAGGATCGCGCGCGCACTTTATTGCGAGAAACTAAAAAAAATACCCCTAAACCCGATCATGTTTTTGGCAAAATGTTTAAAAGTCGCTTGAGTAATTATACTATAACCAACCAATTTTGAATGGAAAACAAGCTGCTTGGCTATTATGAGAGAGCCAAAAAAAAAAAAAGGAAAAGAGTATGTAGTTATAAATAAATAAAAAACAAGTAAAAAATAAATAGGAGCACTCTTTATTTTCAGAACTAAATTGAGGCAATACCGCATTTTTTATGCCACACCAAGGTATATGTAATCATCCTCCGTTTGCAGGAGTTTCTTGAGTATAACTGAAGATGATGTTTTAAAATTTTGCTTATTTCGCCAATAAATATATATACTACCCACAGACTGAAACGGCATGTCGGTACTACAAAGTTGGGGAGATCGGAGTAAGCATCACGTGACAACCGGGCCACACCTCTTTTTTTTACTCTCGCCCTAGTTTCCGGCTGTAGCGACAGTTTTTTCGATGCTCTAAGGTTATACCCTCGATGAGTGATTGCCTCTTCTCTTCCCCCATCCTCCCCCTTCATTTTTTTGGAGACATTATTTTCTCTGGTTATCCTTGTTTTGTGTTTCTTGTTGCCTTCGAATATAGTATATCTCAATGATAAAAAGGGATTTCAAAATCCCCTAGCCTTTTCGGCACTCCTATCTGCAGCCCTCAATCACACAAGGATAAGCTACAAGGATAAGTACGCCCGAACAAAAAGTAGGGGAGTACCCCCGGGATTCTTCCACAACTATTGGACGGAATTGTTATGCATATCAAGAAAACATTGTCGTCTTTCTAGAGATAGAGCGGGCTTCCTGTGGTGTCTTGTCTACCTTGTTTCCAGGTTCTTGACCGTGAAAAACACAGCGGAAAATGAACATAATATCTTTTCTTGAGTGTATTTGAGTTCTGGTTGAGTTTGAAGTATTCTACGTCAATAAAATAGTGAAAAACTTACTGGGATTCCAAATATGGTATGCAGATACTTCCTTATAAGGAAATTGAAGAAAGTCGACAATTTTTAAGGGAATTTTCTTGATATGAAAACCGCAGTCATTATTTCTCATACAATCTCAGGGCACGTTACCCCGGTTACTTGTTTGGCTATCCTCTCTACAGCTTCCACATCTTGCCAGCTCATTCTCCTCTTGTTCCGAAGGACCTCATCCCCGACTTCTTCAAAACGCCGCTGCAATTTGAGCAGGCATGCGTTTCTATGGCTACCAACACAGGGCGTTTGCTGCAAGCTCTCGACTCTCTGGAGATCATGGTTGAATAAAATAAGGTTTTCCTCTGGGGAAAATGTCTTATTTCTACATTTTTTATCAGGGGCCTTCCCGTTGCGTTGAGCGTAAGGCAATAGTTTGCTAAGACACTGTGATACAACGGTGGCCGCCCGGGCTCGTGATATTTTGTATGGTCTGCAGTTTGTGGCTCTGGTAACACGTCTTTTGTAAACTCTTCTGGAATCTGGTGCCCTGGTGAAAACCTCTTATTATACTCTTCCCGATAACTACACATTTTAATGTTCCATTCATACCTGTCCCTCTCAAAGTACCACGCATAGCTTAACAAGATGCTAACAGGACTTATATATGCTTTGTAAAGTTTCATAAACGCTTCTTCCAAATTGTTAGTTTTAAATCGCTTAAGAATATGTTCTCTTGTGTTTCTAACTGTGTCGCGGTAATATAGACAGGGAAATATACCATAAAGTCTACAACAAACGGAACACCGAGTGCGTCTTCAGTTGTCCTCGCCCAGGTTTTAACCCAACTAAACTTCATCGGACATTCCGATCCAATCAGCCTGACTTTCTTCCCGTTAAATATCGATGACTGCGTGACGGGAAGCACAAATGACACATCGCTGTCCATCCAAGCAATCACGCTGTCTTTAGTATAAAAGTCTATTAGAAAACTGCTCCATAGTTGTCTGTTGTAACCTGGCGGTTTAGGCATCCCAGGGAAATTCAACACTCGGGGATCTTTCGGAAGAGGTTCGTACAATACCTCAAGCTTGTACTCAGGGAATTGCGTTTTTTGCATGTGTTAATAGACTTTTCTCCAAACGCGTGGTCTTCCTGTGCGTCGTCATCAAGCACTAGAACAATTTTGCCATAGGATGAGGGCCAATAGAGCACCATTGTACGGAACACTTCGCATAAATAAAGTCGGCGATGATTGGCGAGTTTCCCTGACATGCGCAGAAACAATGTTACAGCAGGAGGCCAGCCAGCCCTCGCTCTGCCTTGTCCAACATTTGGCTGATTTGTGGCGATGCTACTTGTGGCTATGTTAAGATATTTTCCACGATGATGTGATTTTGTTATTCTCCTAAAATTGCGCTGCCATGTAGAGTCCCTAACTTCTCCCAGCTCGTAAAAAGGAGGACGGTGGAAACACCAACTAGAGCACAAGCAGTGAAGAATTTACGCATGCGCAGCATTATTGTCCTTGTCTTTGATTTGGCGGCAATCTTCACAAGTGTCCGATATATCTGGAAAGAGAAAATAAAAGTACAGTCTCAGTTCGGCTCGTCACCACGCGGGGGAGGCTGTCGTGACAGCCTTACACGTGCGCAAGCTGGAGAGAGCTATTGTAGGTACGACGTTGGCCAGAATTTTTTGTATTTACTGTCAAGGGGGTAATTCTTGACACAAGCCTACAAACTTGGTTTCTCAAGTATGTTTCTCTTGGAGTAGTCCTTTTGTATTCAGGAATCATGTCATGGCGGATGCTCATTAAAACACGCCTGCTATCCTTGGGGCGGGGGAGCTCACCCGGCAATTCAATGCAATGCCCGCTCAAGCGCAAAACATCAAGTTGCAGGGCCACAATCGGGTCAACCAGCTCCTCTCGCGAGGCCAAACACCAGTAAAGACGGACCAACTCGCGCTGTACCTTCAGGGGTACGACCCCAGCTTATCTGAACATCTCTTGGATGGTTTTCGGAACGGGTCCTCTATTCATTTCATGGGCACCCGCTCGTCATCGCAGTCCCTCAATCTCGAAAGCGCTTTACGGAATCCAAAAGTAGTTGAGGATAAATCATCTCAGGAAGTCGAAGCGAGCAGAATTGTAGGGCCTTTTGGCACTCCGCCGCTGCCTTTATTGCGGGGTTTTCCTATAGGTGTGGTGCCAAAAAAGATGCCAGACGAATTCCGTCGTATTCATATTTATTTCCGGAGGGATTTTGTGTTGCGATGGAATCACTAAGGATTTCGCTTCGATGACGATGTTGTTCGCATTATGTTGTCACTTTCGTCAGGTAGTTCTTTCCTTGCTAAGACTGATATCGAGTCCACTGCTTTTCAAATTATACCAATCCCCCCCGCGATTTCTATTTATTGGGCATCCAATGATTCTTATCCCCCAAGAGGAGACAGTTCCAAGGACAAAATCGGCTAACGGTGTTTACATCTTGTTGCGCCACCCAATTTCAGATCATGCCGATGATTCCTTGGGTGGATACTTTTGTAAGTTCTGCACACACACTCGTGTGCACTCGGTCGAGTGAGAAACATTTGGCAATTGTAACTACCCAAAGGAATGATCACATGATCTGAATTGAGTGGCAACAAGATGTAACAGCTCTATGAACCGTACTACACATGTTACTAAGGCCTTGGACAAACGTCGGTCTAAACATGAGCCGTTTCTCATGCAAATGATTAAACACTATTGTTTAACTTCATTTGCATTACCTAGGCCTAAGTGATCATTTAGCTAGTAAGAGTTTGTCGCAGTAAGAAACATGCCATGATGTGAGGCAAAGAAGAACCATTGAGAACCAACAGCCCAGCAATGTTTTCTGCAACTTGTCTCGCAATGCAATTGCGAAGCAAGTTGTAAGAGCCATTGCAGCTGATATTAGGTCGCAATGGTCGCCCGCAACATATCGAACCTTACTATTTGTCCACCATTTTGATACAGAACGCACATACGCAAAGAAGCCCGAGAGGGTTTCTTGGAACGAAATTGCGAGACAACAAAGTTGCAAGATTATTCGCTGTTACACGCTGCAATGCGAGACAAGTTGCTGCAATCCGTTGCGGGAAGTAGAATCGTATCCTACGTGCTGCGGCGGTTGCAGCAACCTGTCTCGCAACGTTGCAGAGGGTGTTACACTGCACTACTATGGAAGCATGGTTGGCCCAGTGTTAAGGCGCTGGGACTCCCACCGCTGTGGTCAGGATCGATTCCCGGCTGGGACAGAGGAAAATTTCTTTCTGTTCGAGTCGTGATTGAGACAAGATCATATTGTGAGTTGAACTTAGTTCTACTGTGTTTCCTTAGGCTGCGTACACACTTGGTGCCCGAGCACAGTACCCGAGTACGGGCACTAATGTGAACACTCCAGTTTTTCGAGTGCCCAAGCCAAAATCCCGGCACAGCACTGGTGCCCGAGTACAAGGTCCGGACCTTGTACTCGGGCACTGCTAGTGCCCGGGCACCAAGTGTGTACGCAGCCTTAGTCTTTCGGATGAGACAATAAACCGAGGTCCCGTCTGCCTTCCCTTCTACCCCTGTTCAAGGTGGACGCTAAAGAAGGGGATTGTCTCCCGGTGCAATGGCCTGACTTTCGGAGGCATATATACTGTTCAACAGTCCTCATGATTGTAAGCTGCGCGGCTGCAATTTGCGCCATCTAATGCAGCCCGTTAAGTCCTCCAACCTCTCCTTGTCTAGCGGTTGTGTACTTTCAGCCGCTTTGAGTTCCCTCACGATGAGGAGAAGATCCTTTCTTTCTTTTCTTTCTTTCTACTGCTGCTGCAATGACTCGTGCAACTTGTCTCATGGTTTTGGTGTGAATGGGGCTAATCGCATACTGTCACGAAACCTACAATCTAGCTGGCTTCTATACTCACTCGCTAGCTAATTATTGACGCTCATACGAGGCGAAAAGCTAGCGCAAAACTTTCTTTTTGCCAGTAAAAAGTACTTATGGAAAAATTTGCCAGCATTGAAGAATGGATAAAAGAAGCAAAAATAATCTAAGGAAAATCGTGTCGACACTCGCTCCGCTCAGCCCTGAAGCTGTGCCGCCAAAAGAAGTTCGCAAACCCGAAGGGAAGGTGGAAATCTGGACCATGAGCGTGTTTTTGTTGGAAAAGATTCACCTCGGGCTAAGTTCTAATTCAAGCGATTTCTTAAGCGAGGGACAAAGCCGCCATCGCCGCCATGTTGAATTCTCCCACAGAAACTAAAAAAGAACTCGGTTCGCGCAGCCGAAAGCACCATTGACATTCAAACCTAAATGGTTCTCTTACAGATTACATACAGGAATGTGCAGGGATAATTCTAACTTGAAAGATTTGAGCTGAGAAAATTTTCATTCAAGTTTCAACAAACGTACACACTACCTTGCTTCCCTCGGAGCACGCGCTAAGTCATGCTAAGTTGAAATGACACATTTAGAAAACAAAGTCCGTGAAAGTCATGAATAATATTCTCTAAGTATAAATCCTGACATCTCTATCGCAAAGCGAAGGTCACAATCCCGAAGAGAAGAGGAAATCCCTCCAGTGGCCATGTTTGTTGGAAAAGATTCACTTTGGGCTAAGTTCTAATTCAAGCTATTTTTTAAGTGAGGGACAAAGCCGAAAAAATAATATAAACTAAAAAAATTCTTAGTCCTTAGACCATTTTTACTTGACCTGTTTCTTCTCTCCCCTCGCTGAGATATGATAAACATACAAACAATTCCAAAGTCAAATTGCGCTTTCGATTTTCACGGGTTCTTTGACCGATTTGAGAGACTGACACACGCGTGATTTTGTCACATATGAACCAAGCAGGGAGACCAGTGCAAAAAAATCCTTTTGGGCTCACTTCATTTATTTCGGCATGGTGGGACGGGGTACTCATGCTGATGGAGATATTAGTAATGTAAATCCAGCAGTTTATGGAAGGGGGAAATCATGAACCCCTCCCCACATTCATATGGCCATTGTGATTTTTTCCCCGTTTTTTTTAAACAGAGAACACTTTTAGTAAATTTCCCCCTTACACTCCGTGAATTTTTCACGGGCATTAGCTAGTAATAATATAATAATAACAAAATAACCTCAAAAACACGTAACGACTACAATAATTTCCAAACATTTCCAAAATTAGAATAATTTGCCAGGACACCTTAATTTCATTTTGCCACGAGGTGAAATGTAAAAATTTCCCAGCAAGAGATTTACCTTATTTTTGCAAGCCAGCAGTGAAAGGGTAAAATGGAGTGCCGAGGAACAGATTTTCTGAGAACGGACAGCTCTGTTCTTTGCGGGCCATGTCTGAACAATAGAAAACTCACACTCTTAGCCTAATATGACATAATAGATATATCTTATATTTGTTAATCTACAAGCTTCAGAATGTTCTAGACAAATTCTCTAGACTACGGGAAATGTTCGTCAGTGGCGTAGCTGCAAGGGCTTCAAATTGTTTCAAATAGTGATCTATTTCCAGCGCTCTTCTTCACTCTATAAGCTATGGGAGAAAACGTTGGTTGCCTTAAAGAAAGGAAATAGTGCGCAAGGGTAGGGCCGGGAGGGAGAAAAGGAATTTAAGGCAACCGACGTAGAATTGAGTGAAGAAGATAGCTGTGAACTCGGTAGGCCCAGCAAATAACCTTCCGAGTGTTCGTGCGAAGTGATGCTCATTAATATTCATTTGTATCTAGCTAAAATAGTGCAGAAGACCGCTGAAAATACTTGTAAACATCTACTCTATATACAACCCAATCTAAGACCTCTGTGGCTTGAGGAAAATAGGCATAGGAGAAAAGTTCCTGGCAGATAGGTTAACTATGTATATATTCCCAGCGGAAAATGCAGAGGGTAGCGGAGTGGAAAGGAGGGAGGAAAGAAGGTATACTATGGCTAGACCTGCTATTGCGTGACTGACAAAATACCTGATGTGTGAGAGTACAGGCTGTCACTCCCTGGGCAAATACTAGGAGATGGAACCCACCACTCGTCTACAAGCGCTACTTCTAGTTAAATGTAGTGTCAAGAGAAAAATCTCTTGCCTCTTTCTAACTTTTGTGTTTCTTTTGGTTTTCTAATAAATTATTATCTAGCTCTTTCAACTACAGCTGTTAATTAAATATTTCCTTAAGTTTTATGGAAACTAGGTTACAACTCAAGTCTTGAGTTAATCTCTAGGATTTAGTTACTTCTGTGAACTTCAATTGATATATATTCCGTCGATATTCGACTTGTAAGAATTCTGTTATTTTCTAAAGTGAATTCCAGTTACTGTACGACCTTTTTTAGATTTTCATTTAAGATCCAATTTAGCTGCTAAGACAGATGTGTTTACCCCGGCATAACTAATCGAACAAAATTTCAATCGAACACTAATCGTTCGATTGGTTTTGATTGGGTTCGGTAATCGAACATAATCGAACAAAACTTTTTGGTGAGTATGATTACCGAACTCAATCGAACATATCAAAATGATTGGTTTTTTAAGTTTGATTTTGTTCGGAAATTTTGCATGACTTGAGAAATTGGGTAAGACTCATCAGTGAAATGCAATGGGGTAATACACAACAAATAGACGGCCATGAACAGTTAACATAACTAATAGCTTTATTCAAATTTCATTTTCAGCTGGGACACTTAGTCTTCTAAATAACAACAAAACCTGAAAAAACTCAGTTCTAAAAGAAATCCCAGTAAAATCACTCAATAAACCCATAGTTCAATCATGACTGGTGCCTGAGTCTTTATTACTTTTACAGACCTATGAGGACATGATAAGAAAAAACCTTCAACTTCAACAAAACTATTCGGGACTATTGGATTAACGTCTCATTAACACCTGTTAATTAAATATTTCCTTAAGTTTTATGGAAACTAGGTTACAACTCAAGTCTTGAGTTAATCTCTAGGATTTAGTTACTTTGTGAACTTCAATTGATATATATTCCGTCGATATTCGACTTGTAAGAATTCTGTTATTTTCTAAAGTGAATTCCAGTTACTGTATACGACCTTTTTTAGATTTTCATTTAAGATCCAATTTAGCTGCTAAGACAGATGTGTTTACCCCGGCATAACTAATCGAACAAAATCGAACAAAATTTCAATCGAACCTAATCGAACACTAATCGTTCGATTGGTTTTGATTGGGTTCGGTAATCGAACATAATCGAACAAAACTTTTTGGTGAGTATGATTACCGAACTCAATCGAACATATCAAAATATTGGTTTGATTAAGTTTGATTTTGTTCGGAAATTTTGCATGACTTGAGAAATTGGGTAAGACTCATCAGTGACATGCAATGGGGTAATACACAACAAATAGACGGCCATGAACAGTTAACATAACTATTAGCTTTATTCAAATTTCATTTTCAGCTGGGACACTTAGTCTTCTAAATAACAACAAAACCTGAAAAAACTCAGTTCTAAAAGAAAATCCCAGTAAAATCACTCAATAAACCCATAGTTCAATCATGACTGGTGCCTGAGTCTTTATTACTTTTACAGACCTATGAGGGACATGATAAAAAAAAACCTTCAACTTCAACAAAACTATTCGGGACTATTGGATTAACGTCTCATTAACACCTGTTAATTAAATATTTCCTTAAGTTTTATGGAAACTAGGTTACAACTCAAGTCTTGAGTTAATCTCTAGGATTTAGTTACTTTTGTGAACTTCAATTGATATATATTCCGTCGATATTCGACTTGTAAGAATTCTGTTATTTTCTAAAGTGAATTCCAGTTACTGTACGACCTTTTTTAGATTTTCATTTAAGATCCAATTTAGCTGCTAAGACAGATGTGTTTACCCCGGCATAACTAATCGAACAAAATCGAACAAAATTTCAATCGAACCTAATCGAAGGCACTAATCGTTCGATTGGTTTTGATTGGGTTCGGTAATCGAACATAATCGAACAAAACTTTTTGGTGAGTATGATTACCGAACTCAATCGAACATATCAAAATGATTGGTTTGATTAAGTTTGATTTTGTTCGGAAATTTTGCATGACTTGAGAAATTGGGTAAGACTCATCAGTGAAATGCAATGGGGTAATACACAACAAATAGACGGCCATGAACAGTTAACATAACTAATAGCTTTATTCAAATTTCATTTTCAGCTGGGACACTTAGTCTTCTAAATAACAACAAAACCTGAAAAAACTCAGTTCTAAAAGAAAATCCCAGTAAAATCACTCAATAAACCCATAGTTCAATCATGACTGGTGCCTGAGTCTTTATTACTTTTACAGACCTATGAGGGACATGATAAGAAAAAACCTTCAACTTCAACAAAACTATTCGGGACTATTGGATTAACGTCTCATTAACACCTGTTAATTAAATATTTCCTTAAGTTTTATGGAAACTAGGTTACAACTCAAGTCTTGAGTTAATCTCTAGGATTTAGTTACTTTTGTGAACTTCAATTGATATATATTCCGTCGATATTCGACTTGTAAGAATTCTGTTATTTTCTAAAGTGAATTCCAGTTACTGTACGACCTTTTTTAGATTTTCATTTAAGATCCAATTTAGCTGCTAAGACAGATGTGTTTACCCCGGCATAACTAATCGAACAAAATCGAACAAAATTTCAATCGAACCTAATCGAACACTAATCGTTCGATTGGTTTTGATTGGGTTCGGTAATCGAACATAATCGAACAAAACTTTTTGGTGAGTATGATTACCGAACTCAATCGAACATATCAAATGATTGGTTTGATTAAGTTTGATTTTGTTCGGAAATTTTGCATGACTTGAGAAATTGGGTAAGACTCATCAGTGAAATGCAATGGGGTAATACACAACAAATAGACGGCCATGAACAGTTAACATAACTATTAGCTTTATTCAAATTTCATTTTCAGCTGGGACACTTAGTCTTCTAAATAACAACAAAACCTGAAAAAACTCAGTTCTAAAAGAAAATCCCAGTAAAATCACTCAATAAACCCATAGTTCAATCATGACTGGTGCCTGAGTCTTTATTACTTTTACAGACCTATGAGGGACATGATAAGAAAAAACCTTCAACTTCAACAAAACTATTCGGGACTATTGGATTAACGTCTCATTAACACCTGTTAATTAAATATTTCCTTAAGTTTTATGGAAACTAGGTTACAACTCAAGTCTTGAGTTAATCTCTAGGATTTAGTTACTTTTGTGAACTTCAATTGATATATATTCCGTCGATATTCGACTTGTAAGAATTCTGTTATTTTCTAAAGTGAATTCCAGTTACTGTATACGACCTTTTTTAGATTTTCATTTAAGATCCAATTTAGCTGCTAAGACAGATGTGTTTACCCCGGCATAACTAATCGAACAAAATCGAACAAAATTTCAATCGAACCTAATCGAACACTAATCGTTCGATTGGTTTTGATTGGGTTCGGTAATCGAACATAATCGAACAAAACTTTTTGGTGAGTATGATTACCGAACTCAATCGAACATATCAAAATATTGGTTTGATTAAGTTTGATTTTGTTCGGAAATTTTGCATGACTTGAGAAATTGGGTAAGACTCATCAGTGACATGCAATGGGGTAATACACAACAAATAGACGGCCATGAACAGTTAACATAACTATTAGCTTTATTCAAATTTCATTTTCAGCTGGGACACTTAGTCTTCTAAATAACAACAAAACCTGAAAAAACTCAGTTCTAAAAGAAAATCCCAGTAAAATCACTCAATAAACCCATAGTTCAATCATGACTGGTGCCTGAGTCTTTATTACTTTTACAGACCTATGAGGGACATGATAAGAAAAAACCTTCAACTTCAACAAAACTATTCGGGACTATTGGATTAACGTCTCATTAACACCTGTTAATTAAATATTTCCTTAAGTTTTATGGAAACTAGGTTACAACTCAAGTCTTGAGTTAATCTCTAGGATTTAGTTACTTTTGTGAACTTCAATTGATATATATTCCGTCGATATTCGACTTGTAAGAATTCTGTTATTTTCTAAAGTGAATTCCAGTTACTGTATACGACCTTTTTTAGATTTTCATTTAAGATCCAATTTAGCTGCTAAGACAGATGTGTTTACCCCGGCATAACTAATCGAACAAAATCGAACAAAATTTCAATCGAACCTAATCGAACACTAATCGTTCGATTGGTTTTGATTGGGTTCGGTAATCGAACATAATCGAACAAAACTTTTTGGTGAGTATGATTACCGAACTCAATCGAACATATCAAAATATTGGTTTGATTAAGTTTGATTTTGTTCGGAAATTTTGCATGACTTGAGAAATTGGGTAAGACTCATCAGTGACATGCAATGGGGTAATACACAACAAATAGACGGCCATGAACAGTTAACATAACTATTAGCTTTATTCAAATTTCATTTTCAGCTGGGACACTTAGTCTTCTAAATAACAACAAAACCTGAAAAAACTCAGTTCTAAAAGAAAATCCCAGTAAAATCACTCAATAAACCCATAGTTCAATCATGACTGGTGCCTGAGTCTTTATTACTTTTACAGACCTATGAGGTACATGATAAGAAAAAACCTTCAACTTCAACAAAACTATTCGGGACTATTGGATTAACGTCTCATTAACACCTGTTAATTAAATATTTCCTTAAGTTTTATGGAAACTAGGTTACAACTCAAGTCTTGAGTTAATCTCTAGGATTTAATTACTTTTGTGAACTTCAATTGATATATATTCCGTCGATATTCGACTTGTAAGAATTCTGTTATTTTCTAAAGTGAATTCCAGTTACTGTACGACCTTTTTTAGATTTTCATTTAAGATCCAATTTAGCTGCTAAGACAGATGTGTTTACCCCGGCATAACTAATCGAACAAAATCGAACAAAATTTCAATCGAACCTAATCGAACACTAATCGTTCGATTGGTTTTGATTGGGTTCGGTAATCGAACATAATCGAACAAAACTTTTTGGTGAGTATGATTACCGAACTCAATCGAACATATCAAAATGATTGGTTTGATTAAGTTTGATTTTGTTCGGAAATTTTGCATGACTTGAGAAATTGGGTAAGACTCATCAGTGAAATGCAATGGGGTAATACACAACAAATAGACGGCCATGAACAGTTAACATAACTATTAGCTTTATTCAAATTTCATTTTCAGCTGGGACACTTAGTCTTCTAAATAACAACAAAACCTGAAAAAACTCAGTTCTAAAAGAAAATCCCAGTAAAATCACTCAATAAACCCATAGTTCAATCATGACTGGTGCCTGAGTCTTTATTACTTTTACAGACCTATGAGGGACATGATAAGAAAAACCTTCAACTTCAACAAAACTATTCGGGACTATTGGATTAACGTCTCATTAACACCTGTTAATTAAATATTTCCTTAAGTTTTTATGGAAACTAGGTTACAACTCAAGTCTTGAGTTAATCTCTAGGATTTAGTTACTTTTGTGAACTTCAATTGATATATATTCCGTCGATATTCGACTTGTAAGAATTCTGTTATTTTCTAAAGTGAATTCCAGTTACTGTATACGACCTTTTTTAGATTTTCATTTAAGATCCAATTTAGCTGCTAAGACAGATGTGTTTACCCCGGCATAACTAATCGAACAAAAATCGAACAAAATTTCAATCGAACCTAATCGAACACTAATCGTTCGATTGGTTTTGATTGGGTTCGGTAATCGAACATAATCGAACAAACTTTTTGGTGAGTATGATTACCGAACTCAATCGAACATATCAAAATATTGGTTTGATTAAGTTTGATTTTGTTCGGAAATTTTGCATGACTTGAGAAATTGGGTAAGACTCATCAGTGACATGCAATGGGGTAATACACAACAAATAGACGGCCATGAACAGTTAACATAACTATTAGCTTTATTCAAATTTCATTTTCAGCTGGGACACTTAGTCTTCTAAATAACAACAAAACCTGAAAAAACTCAGTTCTAAAAGAAAATCCCAGTAAAATCACTCAATAAACCCATAGTTCAATCATGACTGGTGCCTGAGTCTTTATTACTTTTACAGACCTATGAGGTACATGATAAGAAAAAACCTTCAACTTCAACAAAACTATTCGGGACTATTGGATTAACGTCTCATTAACACCTGTTAATTATTAATATTTCCTTAAGTTTTATGGAAACTAGGTTACAACTCAAGTCTTGAGTTAATCTCTAGGATTTAATTACTTTTGTGAACTTCAATTGATATATATTCCGTCGATATTCGACTTGTAAGAATTCTGTTATTTTCTAAAGTGAATTCCAGTTACTGTACGACCTTTTTTAGATTTTCATTTAAGATCCAATTTAGCTGCTAAGACAGATGTGTTTACCCCGGCATAACTAATCGAACAAAATCGAACAAAATTCAATCGAACCTAATCGAACACTAATCGTTCGATTGGTTTTGATTGGGTTCGGTAATCGAACATAATCGAACAAAACTTTTTGGTGAGTATGATTACCGAACTCAATCGAACATATCAAAATGATTGGTTTGATTAAGTTTGATTTTGTTCGGAAATTTTGCATGACTTGAGAAATTGGGTAAGACTCATCAGTGAAATGCAATGGGGTAATACACAACAAATAGACGGCCATGAACAGTTAACATAACTATTAGCTTTATTCAAATTTCATTTTCAGCTGGGACACTTAGTCTTCTAAATAACAACAAAACCTGAAAAAACTCAGTTCTAAAAGAAAATCCCAGTAAATCACTCAATAAACCCATAGTTCAATCATGACTGGTGCCTGAGTCTTTATTACTTTTACAGACCTATGAGGGACATGATAAGAAAAAACCTTCAACTTCAACAAAACTATTCGGGACTATTGGATTAACGTCTCATTAACACCTGTAGTTCATGTGCGGTGCAGTTCCCAGTATGCGCCAGGCGAGCCGAACTCAGGTGCTAATCTTGGTTAGTGATTGATTCCGATTTAGAAAAATGCCTGTGTTTCATTTGAAGTTGAATTGGGTTTGATTGAGCACATTGTGGAGTGCCGAGGAACAGATTTTCTGAGAACGGACAGCTCTGTTCTTTGCGGGCCATGTCTATGGGCACCGTATTGAACAATAGAAAACTCACACTCTTAGCCTAATATGACATAATAGATATATCTTATATTTGTTAATCTACAAGCTTCAGAATGTTCTAGACAAATTCTCTAGACTACGGAAATGTTCGTCAGTGGCGTAGCTGCAAGGGCTTCAAATGTTTCAAATAGGGGTGGCGAATGGTCAATGCGAGAATTCCGAGAACGCGAGAACGCCGCTTTCAAAAATCCGAGATCGAGAACTCGATTTGAGATTCGCCATATAAACACAACAAACTGGAAAATCCGAGACGACCTGAAAACAATCCGAGATCCGAGAACGGCAAATTTAAAAATACGAGAATTCGAGAACGCCTAAAATTTCGCGAGAAAACAGTTTTTTTGAAGCACCATTCGCCACCCCTTAATATGTATCTAGCTTAAATAGTGCAGAAGACCGCTGAAAATACTTGTAAACATCTACTCTATATACAACCCAATCTAAGACCTCTGTGGCTTGAGGAAAATAGGCATTAGGAGAAAAGTTCCTGGCAGATAGGATAACTATATATACAGGGTCCTGAAGGGTAAAACGGGAGCCGGGATTCGCCTTTTTTTAGGCCGGGAAAACGGGATTTTGGTTACCGGCAACGGGATTTATCTACCGGGAATGGGAATCAAGATGCTTCAACGGGATCGGGATTTTTCAAATCTCCCCTTGTATATCCTAATAGATAGTCGTTAATTTATCTCATTTTTTGCATTTTGAGACCGTTCAACGGACTTCAACCTGAAAATAGAATTTTACTTCTGATCCCTCGCAATCTGCGAGGTTTTGGACAACGGTTTAATAAATTTGCATAGGCATTTTTATAATGGCGGAGCCACTATTTAAATAGAATCGTATGAGATCTCTTTTGTGTCAAAATTAAGGACGCGATATCACACGGGCAGAGGATTTGGGGGAATCATTTCATTTTTGGGTGAGCGAAGGGAGGATCTCTCGAAAGAAGCCCTGAACGTGAGATCACTAGAATTTTTCTACGTAGTTATTCCATACCATTTGTATTTTTTCTAGTTCCCTTCTTTCGTACGCTAAAAATTTCTGCGCGCTTGCGCGCACAAGAAAATTATATTGTAAGCGGTGAGATCGACGTTAAGCATAGAAGTTCGTCATTTGGGCCGCAATAATAACAATTTCGCGTGCATGAAGAATAAAACCTACAGGCTTTATTGACTATATACAAAAAATGCAATGTTCATCGACCTTTTGACTCATAGAAAACTCGCACTCGTAGTCTAATTGTTAAACAGACATGTTAAATTCGTTTTAAAAGTTTCGATAAATTGAGAGTACCAAGCTAGAGATAGTGCCAATGGGCAATAAAAGCAGAAATCTCAATTTCAACATCGCAGTTTTCGCGCGCCGGGATTACCGGAACCGGGATTTTACCTACTGGGAACGGGATTTTGCCAAAAAAACGGCCGGGAAACGGGATTGGGACCCCCCCTTCAGGACCCTGTGTATATATTCCCAGCGGAAATGCAGAGGTAGCGGAGTGGAAAGGAGGGAGGAAAGAAGGTATACTATGGCTAGACCTGCTATTGCGTGACTGACAAAAATACCTGATGTGTGAGAGTACAGGCTGTCACTCCCTGGGCAAATACTACTAGGAGATGGAACCCACGACTCGTCTACAAGCGCTACTTCTAGTTAAATGTAGTGTCAAGAGAAAAATCTCTTGCCTCTTTCTAATTTTGTGTTTCTTTTGGTTTTCTAATAAATTATTATCTAGCTCTTTCAACTACAGCTGTTAATTAAATATTTCCTTAAGTTTTATGGAAACTAGGTTACAACTCAAGTCTTGAGTTAATCTCTAGGATTTAGCTACTTCTGTGAACTTCAATTGATATATAATCCGTCGATATTCGACTTGTAAGAATTCTGTTATTTTCTAGAGTGAATTCCAGTTACTGTACGACTTTTTTAGATTTTCATTTAAGATCCAATTTAGCTGCTAAGACAGATGTGTTTACTCATAACCTTTAGTTACTTCTGTGAACTTCAATTGATATATATTCCGTCGATATTCGACTTGTAAGAATTCTGTTATTTTCTAGAGTGAATTCCAGTTACTGTACGACTTTTTTAGATTTTCATTTAAGATCCAATTTAGCTGCTATGACAGATGTGTTTACTCATAACTTTAGTTACTTTCTGTGAACTTCAATTGATATATATTCCGTCGATATTCGACTTGTAAGAATTCTGTTATTTTCTAAAGTGAATTCCAGTTACTGTACGACTTTTTTAGATTTTCATTTAAGATCCAATTTAGCTGCTATGACAGATGTGTTTACTCATAACCTTTAGTTACTTCTGTGAACTTCAATTGATATATATTCCGTCGATATTCGACTTGTAAGAATTCTGTTATTTCTAAAGTGAATTCCAGTTACTGTACGACTTTTTTAGATTTTCATTTAAGATCCAATTTTAGCTGCTAAGACAGATGTGTTTACTCATAACCTGACTAAGCGTGAAGTCTTTGTTCGGTTTTTACTTTGCTGCACAGCTTAAGCCACAGCTTAATTAAGCCGCAGCTTAATTAAGATAGACTTCCACTTGCTTTGAGAAATATAGCAACAAACGTTTAGACCAATCAGATTAAAGAAGAACAAGGAGTCAGTGAGAACAGCATTTTATGCTACAATGGGGGCCAAAAATAAGTAAACACTTGCTATCCAGGCTGTTCCCCCGCTCCCCTGTTCAATGTTGTTTGGTGCGCGTTCAATTCAAATTGGCATTCCAACATTGGAAGGGGGAACGGGGTGTTTACGATACTTTTGTCCGCAATCTCGTACCCAGAGCCCGTCATCTTTTGGCCAGCGGCAACATTCAGGCTCTGGGGGAATCGATTTTTTAAAACCCAGATTCTGGGTTTCCGGTTTGATTTGTATTACGTTTTTGACCTACCACGAATGCTCACAAATCGGATTCCCCAGAGCCCTGAATCTTGCCGCTGGGCCCAAAGATGACGGGCTCTGGGTACGAGATTGTTTTGTCCGCCGCTGTCTGAGTGAAGTAACGCATGCGCACTAGCCTACTTTAGGCACTTCGAAATAATACGCGACTGTCTGATCACTCGCAAACGAGGGCTTATTTGTTGCCCCTAAAGTTTTACAAAAAAATGGTGTTTAGGAGAAAAAATTTATTCCTAAACAGTGCTTTCATATTATTCAGAACATACAGAACAGTTTTTTAAACGATTCTGCTCGATTCTTAAAATATTCGCTTGATCTTTTCTGTCAGTGTCATCGCTTTGCGCGGGGTGTATCAGCTGCGGCAACTGCGAAGCTATTAAAGGCAAAAAATATTACAGCTAGTTTTAACCACGAGATTCTAGATAAAAGGGAGAGTTTACGATTCTCAAGCCGCAGCACGGCGGAAGTTTACTTTGTTTGTTTGCTTCTAACGAGATACATCACTCCGTCTGGTACAGGGCCACGTGCCATTGGTAAATGGTTAAGTTCCGCCATTTGACTTAACCGTTAACCATCAGAAAAGCTTGGTTCTCCGGATAATTAATTTCAAACTAGCATATAAATATCACTATATCTTCACTAACACTACTTTATATGTGTTCTCAAGCAAAAAGGCGAGAGAAAATACAGTTTTAATGAAGTAAAAATTGTGGTAAACCATTAGCGACAATACATAAAGAGGCTAATACTTGTCTTCTATTCATTCTGAGCAGCTTAACCATTCAACTTAACCGTAATATTTTCCTTGCATGCTCAAAGGTAAACAAAATTCTAACCCTGTGTGTCGAATATAGCGCTAGATTGCTAGACATTTCAAAGCTATAACTTTAAAATGTGGATAAAACGAAGACATTTTGGAGAGTTTAAATGAATGGTTAACTCGGTCAAGTGTAATGTGGCGGTGTTTTGCTTGACCATGTATTTTGCATATTTGGCGTCCGTTGAAGGCCCGAGGTAGTTGCGCATGGAAAAAGCATCGAGTTAATTTCTTGTCATTGCCTTTGACATCTCAAAACCTCCCTTTTGAACATTATTCTTGCTTTGGTGAGATGTTTCCCATTACAATAACTAAACTGATAGCCTTTGATATTTTTGTAATGTATCAGTCAATTCCAGCTACGACCATGCCCCCCCCCCCCCCCGGGCAACCCCCGGGATTTTGGTCATTTCTAAATTAAAAGTAAAAATTCCCCACCCCGGGTGCTGGAAAAGTGCAAATACCCCACGCGGGGAAGACAAAATTGGAGAAATGCCCCTCCCCGGGACCGAGAAAAAGACAAGATTCCATCGACACTGCGTAAAGCTTCACTACAAACTAATATTCCCGCTCAGAATTTCAACTCCATTTATTCTGTCCGAGCATTTAAACTATTTTAAAACGTTTTTAAACCCTTTCAGTCCCATAGCATTTTCCCTAATATTCCTATTTTATGAGGCAAAACAGACACACCCCTGCCCATTTTTGCATATCAGTACCACGTTTCTGGGTTTCCTGTTTTTCATTGAGAGGGGGGCTGGGGCTTTTTGAAGAGCTTTGCCGCTGACCCATAATTTGCTTTCAACGGCGGGAAGCTATCACACAGGTTAGACTTCTGATAAAACAGTCAAAAATACAACTAAAATTCCACTCAGAAGAGGCCATAGGACATCATTAAGTCTATTATGGACAATACTTTTGTGCTGTGCTTCAAGTAAGAAGTATGGCTGAGGGGTTTCATTGACCTTTTCCGCTGTTCTTCTGAGAGCTGTTGAAAAATTTTGGTGAAAGAAACCCTGGCTCCTCTCTAGTGGAATCTTTTTGCTTCAGCACAGAGTTCGGTTGAATCTGTGTTTAAGACATAAAAAGCAAGCAGCTGAGAGTATTTTTGCTTTAAATTGTCGCAGGGCAAAAAGACTTATTTCTTTCGTCTAACCTGTCAATGAAGGGGGGACCGCTGTGAAATTTCATTGGTTTACCACAGGTATCCCGAGCGCTAGGGTTTGTGTTTGCTTTGTTGTTCAGTCGCTTCAAAGTTCAAAGCGCCATATTTTCCTTGAATGTACACTTGCAGAGGAGAAACTTCAGGTCAGAGCTAAGGATTAAAGGTACTTTTAAGTTAATTCTGTGGCTTGTTGATTGTGTTTGATTTAGTCTAGAAATTTACGCGAAAAAACGGCTCCTTGTGCTCAGTGTAGCGTGTGTTTTTTGCATGTCAAAAATCGCGAGTTATTTTGTGAATCAAGTGGTTGTTTCTGTGAGAAATCCGAGCCTCTGATTCACTTGTCTTCTCTGGTCAGTAGAAAAAATTACTCTTCTACACAAATCACCAGATATTAAGTGTCATTTTGCCGTGAGTTTTATGATAGACACTTTCAAGTTCCTGAGTGTACCAAAGGGCGGTTTGGGCCCGTTTGGGATTGAAAGGGTTAACTATACTTTTAGATTTCTCCTCTCTGAAAACGAGACAAAATATAAGTAAACAGTGAAACAAATCCGTCAGTCTCAAGTCGTATTATGTATCAGTCAATTCCAGCGGTGACCATCCCCCCCCCTCCCCCCCCCCGGACACCGTGGGCATTTGCACACCAGTGCCTTCCCTGGGGTGGGGAATTTTGAAAATTTTGCTGGCCCCGGTCGGGAATTGTTTTTCCCCCGGGGAGGGGGGTGGGGAATTTTGGTTTTCTCTTCTCAAGCGCGTCGGGTTTTGCGAACTACAACACCAGTTACAGAAAATAACGCCATAAAATATAATGCAGAGCATGGCCCGTATACACCACGTTTGGAGACTGACACATTTGCACATTTCACAGTTAACGTCTTCTATAGAGAAGAAACAGATTTCGCAATTTCGTCTCAGTGGAAAAACATAAAATGAATTGACACTATAAACAGAGTTCCAATTTCGCAAAAATCAACATAACTGCGAAATAGTTGCTCTGCAAATAGAATAAAGGTAAATTTCGCATTGAGAGATGCAGCTAAATGGCTACAAACCGCGAATGGCCTAGGAATGTCACTTCTTTATTTATATTTTGTCTCACTTTCAGTGACATGACAGCTCGTTCAAAGACGTAGAAACTAAACAGGTACAGTTAAAAACGAATTGCAAATGCTCGGACAGTATAAATGGAGTTGAAGTTTGTGTTGTGAAGCTTTGTCACGTAGAGTTACCGTCTTTTTTCTCGTCCCGGGGTGGGGCATTTTTCCGCTTTTTGTGTTTCCCGCCGTGGGGTATTCTGCATTTTTGCTAGCCCGGGAGGGGAATTTTCAGTTTTATTTTAGAAATGACCAAAAGCCGGGGGAGCATGGTCACCGCTGGAATTGACTGATACATAATTGATATTCTTCTTCTACTGCGCCAGCGAGTTAAAATGACAAAAGGCAGGTTTCATTCACCACAGTACTTTTAGGCACCGTCCCCACTACGCCGGCTGAATTTGAAAACGGCTAATTTGTCTCGAAAACGGAGCAAAAGTTTTCCGTCCACACTACCGGCTCAATTTGAAAACGCACAAAAAAAGTCAGCTTAGCGCATGCGCCAAAAGAAAACGAGAGCCCGCGGTCATAAATTCCTCGCAGCCGTGTGACATGACGTCATCGTTTCGAAAAGCTCCGTTTTTCGCCGTCCACACTAAAACGCGTAGCCGGCGTTTTCACATTTATCCACTTTCGGCAGCGTTTTCGAAAAGATCCGGTTTCGGTGGAAATTTAGCCGGCGTAGTGTGGACGGAAGGCACAACCGTATAAATATTTAGCCGTTTTTAAATTTAGCCGGCGTAGTGTGGACGGTGCCTTAAGGTAGCGGTTAACCCTAAAATTTCGTTAAAATATGTCGCATGTATAAAATTTCGGAAATATAGCCTAATCTATTCGTTTTTTATACCTCTCTATATTCTGGCTTCAAAAAGCCTTATTTAAAATTTTCCCGCCGATAAATTAGCAATTTTTGTAGAAGGGTCAATAAAAATGTTGCTAGCACGCCGTGTTTATTTCGGGCAAATTGGTTGCTATGGGATATTTTTAAAACTAAAAATGCCACAACAAAAAAATTGCGATCCGCTGTCCCTGGAGACCTGTAGTCCCTTGTTCCAGTGCCATTTTTTTCCGATCCCATCAGTCTGTGCGGTCCTAGAGCTATAATACAGCAAGTCGATCGATCGCCAAACTCCGCTCAACTCTAATCTCGAGCGGTGCTACGCTATTTGTCATATAATTTCTAGTTAATTTTGGTGAAATGGATCCCCCCACGCCAGCAAAAATCCTGAAGCATTAAACGTAAAAGTGTAAAGGTTTTCTTGGCAAAAATAGGTAGGAAGTTGCTAAAAAAACTCCCAAGAACCCGACAATAACAGCGAGTCGTTCGGCTGAGGTCCGCCATGTTGATTCCCGGAGATCGAAGCTGAAGGTTCGAATGCTGTGGATAACAAGAAATCTACATCGCAAACAGCCAATAACCCCGAAATGTTTTAGCTGAGAAACTGTTGAACAGTTCTTTTAAAGAATTAGAGAAGCAGGAGGGCAAAGTCACTCGTTCTAGTGCATGAAGTCTTGGCCTTGGGACAAGAAAGGAAGTCACAAAAGCACATGGCATGAATCTTCAAGACTCGTCGCTTCTGTCAGAAAGCATTATAGCTATTTGTAGCTCATGTAGGAAATCCTACAGAACGCTGGAAAGGTTATACGTTCTTCGAAGCACAGAGTTTTTTGTGGTTTATTTCTATTTTAATTGGGAAGTGCTTGACTAGGAAGTCAAGTCCTTAGGGCCATTCCATTTTATATCCACATACCCCCTATTGACGAGATGAGTAAGAATTTGACCCCTCGGAAATGATTTTTTGACTAGACCCCCTCAAAATTGCTTCAGAACCGGAGACCCCTTGGAAATTTCCCAATTTCTTCCACAACAGGCTACAAAACCCCTCGGAAAATCGGAAAATATGTCAATAGAAGCCAAACCCCTCGGAATTCTCGTCAATAGGAGCCTAAATACACCCAAAACAGCAGTTATTTTCTATTAACACCCCTCGGAAATCAGATTTCAGACCCCTCGGAAAACCCGTCAATAGGGGTATGTGGATAAAAAATGGACTGGCCCTAGTGTACCAAGAATGTGTGACACATGTGAAATGGGACAAGAAAGCATGGAATACATGACATGGAGGAGTCTCATGTTTCTGTTTGTGCTATCACCACAATATAGCTCTTTAGAGGCCATGGAGACAGATGGAGGAGTAAACATTTTAAAGTAGCATTGAAACGATAGGGGTACATTGTTCATAGGTGATGGGGACAGTAGTTGCTATGGAAACAAAGGATGCTGTGTAGGACATGTATGAGGTCGCGAAGGAGGAGTGTGTGGGTCATGTGCAAAAGAGAACGGGAAAGCAATAAGGAAGTACAAGACCGAAATGAAAGGCTTTCAGATGGGAAGGGGGGAGGGGGTGCAGGAAGATTGACCGAAAAGCAGGGTTGATAAGACCAGAACTACTATGCCGACACAATTAGGAATCATCCTGGAGACTTGTTTTTGTGTATTGGTGTTGTCTAGGTTCTTTAAAATGTGCTTTTCAAATATGGTAGAGTAAGTTAGCCAAAAACATATTTTTCCTTGCAAACCAAGTGTTTGCCTAAAAAAGCTTGTTTTCTCATGTTAAGGATTTTGAGAGGAAAACACTAATAAGTAGGCAGGGATTTGATATTTTACCTTCAAATTTTCAGAAGACATTAGTCTTGTCGACTTCTGTGCAATGAGTGAAGGATTTTGAGGAACGTCAATTTTGCTCCATTTGCCATGGACACATTGATTTTTTTAGCTTTCGGCAACACAAATGTAACTATGACTATTCCTTCACTCATTGCACAGAGCTTCATCAAATAATCTGGTTGACTGAGTTTGAAGTCAATATCTTCTATTCGGACTGAGATATTTAGATTAAGAGAAACAGTTGAATCCGAATAGATTTTACATTACCATGGTAACTATGTAATTAAATTACCTGAAATCTATATCATTTTGTTTTGATATTAAATGCCTCTATTTCACACCAAGTCTGACTTCTTCAACTACAATTCTAAATAAATTGAATTTTTTCGATTTTTGACCAATTTAGGGTTAACCGCCACCTTAATCAACAATGGCGGCCATGGCGCCCGGACCGTGAACAAGGGTCTTTGGTCACGTGACCGCTGACCACGAGGAGGATACAATGTTAAGGGTGCTCAATGCCTACACTTAAGGTGGTAACAATTCTAACCTACCATATTAAACTATGGCGCAACCTATTTTCCTTTTCCTTACTTATACAATATGACTACATTGAAAATAAAGAAATTACAAGAACAGGGATACAAGGTAATAGCAGCTACACTAGTACAGTTACAAGATAAATAGAATGGAACTGATTATATATATATAACAAACTTGTGATAGACATGGAAATTAAAAAATGCTATGTACTAGTAAACAAAAGTTACAACACATCAGGGTAGACAACTGTTACTGTTGCGATACTAAACACTACCATGGGGTACAAACAGATACTGTGGGGTACACACACGTACAGCTGTGGGTTACTTCGAATGCCATACGGAATGGGTACGCATACAGGGATATAACTTAAGCATACAAGGATACCGCGGTACCATGTATGGGGGAGGGGTGGGGTGACCACTTTTCTTTTCTCCTTGCTTCTGTTCTTATGTTCTAGTAACTTGGGTGGAAGTAGGGGTCGGGGGTGAGGAGGAAAAACATACAAGATGATAAACTTACATGTACATGAAATAAAAGGTGGCTATGATGTACTAGTGGTAAGTTAAACTAAATAATAAATATTCCTGTCCAATCTAGTACAAACAACATTATGATAATTGCATAAGTAAACATGAGAAAACAAAAGTCAAACATGAGTCTAGCATAGTGTCCATGGTCTGAGCGGACTAGCAAGGCTGAGGTCGGAAGAGGAAGGTGGACGTGGGGTTTGCATAGGCTTGACGTGACTGTGTTTAGCAGGAGATGGTACATGCTTGAAGCGGCTTTTTAACTTGAAGGGCTTGAGCCGTATTTAGCAATAGATGGTACGTCGATCCCCGGGTGTAAATGCGTGGACAAAACGTTGTGTGGTTCCTGAATGATTACAAAGAGTCAAATGTTTGCTGTGGACGTTGATAAATAAATCTGTCAAAATAGCGGCTTCGTTGACATGCAGTTTAGTTGAATATCGAGCCCCAGATCTTGTGGAGTTAGCATTCATGTGAGCCCGCTCGTAGGAGAATGAATATAAAGGTCAATGTCCTGCTGTAGATGTGGTAAATAAATATTGCGGCTTCGTGCACATGCAGCTTCGTTGTATCGTGTCGTATCTTGAGGAGTTTGACAGTCTGAGCTCGCTCGCGTATAGACTAGACGAACTTTCGGAAAATCGTACTTCATGAGGCATTTTTTAGTAAAAGCTGGCAACAAGTGCCATCTTATGCGATATTTTACGCTGAATCCGATTTTTTTTTGTTGCCAACGCAGTTTTGCATTTTAAGAGGTGAATGACGTCATGATTGACAGCTGTCACACAAACCTCTACAACGAATTTTTCGCCGATTTTTCTTTTCAAATTTTAACAACCAGTGAAATTCAAATGTATAAGTGGCAATGTGATATTCAAAAAATGCATCTATATTATGGGATAGGGTGATTGATGGGCGTAGAACGTCATCCAAAATGGCGGATCCAAGATGGCCGCCGTGCCGCCATTTTGGATATCTGTTGATTGTTTGAGGCCACTAACGTTCAAAGGCTAAACTTAAAAAAAAATAAAAGACAAAACTTAAACGATTCTGCAATACATAAAAGTAGCAACTGACGATTATGGTGGAAAGAGAATAATATATAGGTAAATATATAATTGTTGTTAGTGAATTTAGGTAGGAAGTGCAATCCGCAAAATTATAGCAAGTTTAGTCGTCCCTACTGTGAAAGTTCTCACTATGACTATTGATTCCAAAGCCTATCACTGAGTCAACTACATCTACGACTATTGTTTTAAATACATGCAGAATATCCTCTTACACGCACACAGGAATAATAATGTTAAGAAAAAGCAGGGATAAAGGTGGAAATCATTCTATGGCAATTTAGGCGTTGCTCCAGCCTTTTCCGAATTTTTTTTTATAGCCTGTTGGTAGCAACTTTGAACTTATAAGCAAAGTAGCGAATGTAAGACTTTAATTTGTGCTCGGAGTAGCTTTCCTCTCTATGCTTGAAAGCCCTTTCCTATTCCACCCCTTTCTTGTCTGAGGTTTCCTTTTGAGGTTTTCTGCTGATCCTGAGGTTTCCGCTATTTTTCGATTATGTCACGGGGGCAGCAGATTGCATGATCGTTTTGAACGAGCTCTTGATATAAGGACTTCAAAGGCACAGTTTTGTTGCCGGGACTGAGGATGATCATCGAAAAATGGTGATATCGTTTAGATCGTAAAATCAAGCGGCGGTGAATCTGATTCACCTTTTCATATTGATTTGCCTTTTATATATTTAATATGGCTTCATTCGACCAGCAGCACTGCATTTCATACTGTGATACCTTGAATTCTTTGTCAGGTATTTATTTCCATGTCTTTTTTGACTACCAGACTGATAGTTTCTAAAAATCAAATTTGACGATATGGCGATATATCTTGGATCCGCCATTTTGAATATCACAGCAGCGCCATATCCGAATAATACGACAATTTTTCGTATAGAACATTCTAAACTATCCTGTTCAAGTTAAATATTCGTTCGAATTTGAAATATAGCGACAAAACTATTTTAAGGGGTTCGCGAACAGCTGTCAATCATGATGACGTCATTTTCACCCATTAAAATGCAAAATCAGGGATGGCAACAAGAAAATTCGGATTCAGCGTGAAAAATTACATAAGAAAACTGTTGCGATACTAAAACACTACCATGGGGTACAAACAGATACTGTGGGGTACACACACGTACAGCTGTGGGTTACTGCGAATGCCATACGGAGATGGGTACGCATACAGGGATATAACTTAACAGCATACAAGGATACCAGCGGTACCATGTATGGGGGAGGGGTGGGGTGACCACTTTTTCTTTTCTCCTTGCTTCTGTTCTTATGTTCTAGTAACTTGGGTGGAAGTATAAGGGGTCGGGGTGAGGAGGAAAAAAAATACAAGATGATAAACTTGGGTGGCTATGATGTACTAGTGGTAAGTTAAATTAAATAATAAATATCCTGTCCAATCTAGTACAAACAAATTATGATAATTGCATAAGTAAACAATGAGAAAACAAAAGTCAGAACATGAGTCTAGCGTAGTGTCCATGGTCTTGGGTGGACTAGCAAGAGGTCGGAAGAGGAAGGTGGACGTGGGTTTGCATAGGCTTGTCGTGACTGTGTTTACAAGGAGATGGTACATGCTTGAAGCGGCTTTTTAACTTGAAGGGCTTGAACCGTATTTAGCAATAGATGGTACGTCGATCCCCGGGTGGTAAATGCGTGGACAAAACGTTGTGTGGTTCCTGAATGATTACAAAGAGTCAAATGTTTCCTGTGGACATTGATAATAAATCTGTCAAAATAGCGGCTTCGTTGACATGCAGTTTAGTTGAATATCGAGCCCCAGATCTTGTGGAGTTAGCATTCATGTGAGCCCGCTCGGTAGGAGAATAAATATAAAGGGTCAATGTCTGCTGTAGATGTGGTAATAAATATTGCGGCTTCGTGCACATGTGGCTTCGTTGTATCGTGTCGTATCTTGAGGAGTTGACAGTCATGAGCTCGCTCGCGTAATAGACTAGACGAACTTTCGGAAAATCGTACTTCATGAGGCATTTTTTAGTAAAAGCTGGCAACAAGTGCCATCTTATGCGAATTTTACGCTGAATCCGATTTTTTTTTTGTTGCCAACGCAGTTTTGCATTTTAAGAGGTGAAATGACGTCATGATTGACAGCTGTCACACAAACCTCTACAACGAATTTTTCGCCGATTTTTCTTTTCAAATTTAACAACCAGTGAAATTCAAATGTATAAGTGGCAATGTGATATTCAAAAAAATGCATCTATATTATGGGATAGGGTGATTGATGGGCGTAGAACGTCATCCAAAATGGCGGATCCAAGATGGCCGCCGTGCCGCCATTTTGGATATCTGTTGATTGTTTGAGGCCACTAACGTTCAAAGGCTAACTTAAAAAAAATAAAAGACAAAACTTAAACGATTCTGCAATATATAAAAGTAGCAACTGACGATTATGGTGGAAAGAGAATAATATAAAGGTAAATATATGATTGTTGTTAGTGAATTTAGGTAGAAGCGCAATCCGCAAAATTATAGCAAGTTTAGTCGTCCCTACTGTAAAAGTTCTCACTATGACTATTGATTCCAAGCCTATCACTGAGTCAACTACATCTACGACTATTGTTTTAAATACATGCAGAATATTCCTCTTACACACACACAGGAATAATAATGATAAGAAAAAGCAGGGATAAAGGTGGAAATCATTCTATGGCAATTTAGGCGTTGCTCCAGCCTTTTCCGAATTTTTTTTTATAGCCTGTTGGTAGCAACTTTGAACTTATAAGCAAAAGTAGCGAATGTAAGACTTTAATTTGTGCTCGGAGTAGCTTTCCTCTCTATGCTTGAAAGCCCTTTCCTATTCCACCCCTTTCTTGTCTGAGGTTTCCTTTTGAGGTTTTCTGCTGATCCTGAGGTTTCCGCTATCCTGTTCAAGTTAAATATTCGTTCGAATTTGAAATATAGCGACAAAACTATTTTAAGGGGGTTCGCGAACAGCTGTCAATCATGATGACGTCATTTTCACCCATTAAAATGCAAAATCAGGGATGGCAACAAGAAATTCGGATTCAGCGTGAAAAATTACATAAGAAAACTCTTCTTGCCAGCTTTTACTAAAAAATGCCTCATGCGCCTTAAAGTGCTAGTATGACCAAAATTTGACTCTTTTTTTACCATTTTTTCCGGCCTAGTACTTTAATTTTCCACAATACATTCTTGCTGAGTAGATTAATTAGCGAAAAATTCCGCCCGGAATACAACGAAAAACGTCTGCGAAAAGTACGGTTTTTTCGTCCGCCATTAAAATTTTATGTTCCAAAATACGAGCCTGTAATTAAAATGACAGCGGTTATAGCAGCCTCGTTTTGAATCGTGACGCACTTTTATCCCCCCTGAGCATCCAGGCCTCTTATTCGTTATTGATACGGCTCATTTTGGAGCACACTGAACAATATGAGTGAAGTTTCAAGAAATGAGGTTGTTCTCGATCTTTTTGCATGTTTTTGAGGAGAAATGGGCGACCTTGTTTTTATAATTTTGTTGCTGACTTTTTCACATCTGTTAATTGTTTATTTGCTTAAATCAGTTCAGCACAATTTGTTCTTCAACAATGTCAGACAGCTCCGTTGAAGATCAAAGCGAAGGGCAATCAGAAAATTGCTTAAATATTTTATTCAGTTTTCAGCAACATTGTTTTTGCAAAACAGAGCTGAGCGCGCGCTCTGTTGAAAGTGGCGTGATCTTCGTCAGCAGCGCGCGCGTGAACAATTTTGTCAACAGCTGAACATTTACATCAAAATCAAGACTTTTGTTGCCTGATTTCTTCATGTTTTAATGTTTGTTTTACGAAATTCATCTTACGGAATGGTAACAAAAGTTCATAACAATAGATCTGCAGGTGGAATGACTGAGCTTTGCTACAGGAAAAAAAGATGCGACGGTCACGTTCGTGTGTAATATATTTACCGTTAGATTTTTGTTGTCCCGGCAATGGATGGGGGATAAAAATACGTCACAAAATGTAGCCTGGCCTCTGACTTGGTAACCAGGTAGTAGGAACAGCCGATTTTAATGGCGACTCCAAGATGGCGGCCGTGTGGCCGTATTTTGGTGTTTTCGGCGGCAGAAAAAAGGACTAAAGAGTTAATGTTATCAACCAAAATTTGGGGAAGATGTTTTCAATGCCCTATAGTACAACATATAGATTTATAGGAAGGATGCAATTTTGGTCATACTCGCACTTTAAATATTGCAATTTTCTGATATTTCGTCTAGTCTATAAGACGCAAAGTAAATAAAAGATAATCAGTAGTAGTCTTTCGTGTCGCATCTTGAGGAGTTGACAGTCATGAGCTCGCTCGCGTAAGACGCAAGTAAATAAAAAGATAGTCAGTAGTAGTCTTTGGGGCAGTCTTGTGTGATTGTGAATTGTCGGGTACACGGCACAGGCCCACTATTTGCCCTGCCAATGGAAGAACAGCTGCTTGTAACCGGAACTCTCTCCGGGCGTGAATGGTGCTCTGCATTGCACTAAAACCGTACCTAATGTCATGAGTAGTTCCATAAATCCTTGAAATCACCTCCTCTTCTGGAAGGCCAGTGGTTCAATAAGGTTCTGATCCCACCGTAGGACACCACGCCAGCGAGTTAAAATGACAAAGGCAGGTTTCATTCGCCACAGTACTTTTAATCGTGAACAAGGGTCTTTGGTCACGTGACCACTGACCACGAGGAGGATACAATGTTAAGGTGGGTGCTCAATGCCTACACTTAAGGTGGTAACAATTCTAACCTAGCCATATTATACTATGGCGCTGCAATATTGCAATATAGTAGTGACATACAACAAACGTCTCCACTAATTTCTCTCGACCATTCGCGGTTGTAGCCATTTGGCTGCAAACTCCATTCATTTGTCGTCCCCGGCATCGCTCAATCTCAAAACTAGAGTGGTGTTTACGGGCCATGCTCGGCATTTTATTTTGTGTGACGTTATTTTCTGTAACTGGGACATTGTAACGCCAATTGATAGTTATAACTGGTCAGGGAAGTGAACTGGTGTTGTAGTTCCGCAAAACTCAACGCGCTAAAAGGTTGTAAAAGAGAACCAAAATTCCCCACCTCCCCTCCCCTGGAGAAAAACAAATCCCGACCCCGGGCCAGCAAAATTTTCCAAATTCCCCACCCCAGGGAACCCAGTGGTGTGCAAATGCCCCACGGTGTCCCGGGGGGGGGGGGGCATGATACGTTGTGCAGGCTACGACAGCGCACAGGCAAGATATTTCCAGGAGAGAACAAGGCCGTAGCTAGAAATTTTTGACTGGAGGGGCAGGCCTTGGTCATTTTGTATTTGCTGGGGGGGGGGGGGGGGGGGGGGGGGGCAAGCAGGTTTTTCCCCACATGTTGACACTAAAAAATTTACTTCGCTGGGGGCAACTGCCCCCTCTGACCCTATGCTAGCTACGGCCCTGTTAAATAAATACTGAGCAACTCAGTTTGAAGAATATTTTGCCAGCAAAGATACGCACAACAGTTGTCAGACCCAGAGCAAAGGGTATCGCCCCATGTAAGGTAATCCAAGCAGATCTTGTATTCCGGATTCCAGCCCTTTGATTCCGGATTCCAACCTACTGGATTCCGGATTCCATACCAATGGATTCCGGATTCCATAATTTTCAAAGAATCCGGATTCCAATATTTCTTTATCTGAATAAATTCTTCAGGGTCTGGATGGGGGGGGGGGGGGGGGGGGGGTCCGCATGTCGGTAGTCAGTTAAATTTCAGTAATTTGTCGGTAGTCAGTTAAATTTCGGTAATTTGTCGGTAGACAGTTAAAATTTTCGGTAGTCGGTACATTTAGTTAATAATTAAAAAAGTAGTAAAATTGAAAATTGAAAACCTTGTTTAGTTGCTCTCAGGTTCTACGATTGGAGTCTCTTTTAAGATATTTTGCATTTTTCTGAGTAGTAAGCGCTGCAAATCAGTAAATAGTCATTTTCGCGCGCTCTGATTGGTTCGTGAAGTAGTATTATTTTTCCAGTAAATATAGGATTCGGGCCCCCTGATTGACAAACAATTTTAATTTATTCAGCAACATTTGCTACAACATTTGCAAAGCTCCCGTAAGCGACCACCTCGGGATTGAAAATTGTGGTCGTTAACGGAGCTGGTTGCTTACGAGAAGGGTTCTCGTAAGTGACCACTGGCAGTCACATACTAGAAAAGTGGGTGTTGGTTGCTTACCAGTCAAACTTGCTATGACCAAATCTATGAAACCTTATCTGACCAGGACGCTGTAGAAGTGACTATGAAGAATCTCTGCCCGTACATACATAAAGTACAGCTGTTAAAAAGCGCTGAACGGCATAAATGAAATTTTACCATGCATGGAAAATGATAGTTAACTCATGTTAACTGATTTTTGGAAGACAAAAACCACATGGTCGCACATGAGAACTTAAAAACAATAGAAAATCTCATTTGGTGACTTCAAATCGTGGTCGCTAACGGAGCTGGTCGCACAGATAAGGTGGTCGCTTTTGAGAGCTTGGAATTACAGAATCTATATGACAATTCAAACGGGGATTAAGCCATAGATCGTGGTCGTTATGGGAGCTGGTTGCTTACGAGAGCGGTCGCTCAGAGAGCTTCGACTGTAGTTTATTTAGGGACCGATCGTTTATAACGTCTACGGGGGGTCGGTGGAATTTTGGGGGGGTAAAAATTTAGAAGACATAGATTTTAGGGGGGTAATTTTTTGGCACCCTCTCTCAAAAGAGGGGGTAATTTTTTCAGAGACACTGTGGTTCAAACTAAATAATAATATGTACAAGCTATCGCGTCGTGGCATACAGCGCTACGCCATATAGCAAGTACGCCAATTTCGGCGCGCTTCGCGCGCAACGGAATGTACAAAATAGTTTTTGAGTGCGTGCGCAATGGAATGGCTACGAATGTCATTACAAGAAAATATATCTTAGCCAGGAGAAAAAAAGCTAACTCTCCCCAAAAAGACGCTCTGCAGTAATAAGCATCGGAGCTGTCTCAGTTCGAAAAAAGAAGGCCTAATTATTAGGCAAGCGTGAGTTCCACTTTACGAGGATATAGATTCGTCATTTTGACCCTGCTTTACGCACGTCATTTGCGATCTTTGTTACTACACACAGCAAATGGAATGTTCATCTACATTTTCTTTGAGGTTTGGTGAAATGAAATGCGTTCATATCATGCATAAAAATTAGGGCGCGCTTCGCGCGCAACAAAAGAGAAATTTCTGTAAATTGTCTTCCATTAGTTCAAACGGGGATCTGGTTACAGGGTGGGGGGTAAGATTTTTAGAACATCGATGTTATGGGGGTTATTTTTGTATCGCCTATTTAATGAGGGGGTGCGAATTTTAACATTCGAAAAAATTTAGAAAACCCCCGCGCCCCCCCCCCCCCCCCCCCCCCCCCCCGTGGACGTAATAAACGATCGGTCCCTTACTGGCAGCAGGGAAGTGTGAGATGGCTGCTGCAAACAGATTGGCAGAATTAACAGAAGGAGAAACATTTGAAATGAAAAAAGTCCTTTGTGTATATTTTGTTTTGGAGACGTTATATCTGTTATATCCTTTGTCCGTGTTTTATGTTTCTTTTAGCCATCGCATATAAAGCTGGCTGCTTTTGCATGATTTTTTTTCTGGGGAACGTAGCTTGCAGGATATTTTTTTCATCCCCCCCCCAAGTCAAATGGTCGGCCCCTAACTTGATGAAAACTTGCATGTCAGCGCAAGTGAACAAAAGTCAAAAGTCTGTGCAAGTCACAACTTGCATCGACTTGTGTGAACTTGCGTTTCGTTTGGCGAGGGCTTTATATACAAGCGTTCGTGTAGTAGATAGCCGAGTTCGCAAGAATATAAATTAGGATCTATGTATGTTGACGATAGAAATGAAGAGTTTATAATACGGGCAATCATATATTGTCGGTAGTCAGTAAATATTTTTTTGTCGGTAGTCAGTAACTTTTTCCCCGTTTTGTCGGTAGTCGGTTATTTTTTAGGCCGCTAGTCGGTTAACCCCATCCAGACCCTGATTCTTGGATTCCGGATTCTCAAGGCCTTTGGATTCTGGATTCCTGCTACATGGATTCCGGATTCCATTCTACGGATTCCGGATTCCAAAGCTAACAAAAAGTTGGATTCCGGATTCTGGATTAGCTTACATGGGGCGAAGGGTAGGCCGTCTTCAATAAGTGGGCCGCTACTCGAGCGACCATCGGGACGGACAATATTCAGAATGAATTGGACGGTGGCCTCGTCACCCCACCCTTTTGAGATCTTAAAAAAAATGAAACTAGACGTATTCGAGCACAAAAGGAACAAACCTGTATGTAAAGTTGCAATTCCTGAGAGCAACAAGCACAAGGAATCGGCGCTCGGGACAGATCGCCTCTATTCGCATTAGAAAGAGTTATTTTAGAAACACAGAGAGCTCCTGCTGATTAAGATCAATTAGATGTTTTTAGTCATATTAGGCTTTTCCAATCAACCAGCAGTTGTTAAGCAACTAGAGAAACTCTAGAAAAATGGTATTGTTAAGATTGTTGTCCACCCGAAAAAAGTGATTATAGTCCCCCTAATTAAAGTGGAATATTCAATTCATCGAGTGCACATTTATTGATTTTATTATTCAATCCAAAAATGCAACAATTTTCAATTCACTATTGACAATTTGGTTATTCTAAATTGTAATGAAATCAATAATGGAATAATGAATTGGATATTCAACTCTAGGGGGCACGCTTCATGTCTTTTGACTATAATCACTTATACAGTTATATACTACAGTATAGTAACAGATTGCTATTGGACAAAGACTTTTCCTGCTAAATGGAACATTTCTGTGAATTTTATTTTCTCAGGTTCATATGAGAATTGTTTGGCGGGAAGATCACAGCTTTATAACTCTTATATTTATACATTTTAAAAAAACACCAAATTCAAATCAAATTGTTTCTTAATTTTGTAACAAGATTTTTGACCGCTTCTTGCTGAATTAATTGCTCGAACTAAAACAATCTCTCTGAAGGTATTACAGGAGGCTAATTAACAATTGTTCCTCGAGTCCGAATGGGCTCTGAGTCAATAGCTATTGACTCAGAGGCCATTCGGGCTCAAGGAATAATTGTTTTAGTCAAATCACACTAGTAGGTCAATTTGTATTGCCAAAAAAATGTTTTTGTTCTGGTCATTTGCCATTTTCTGGCTTTCAAATCCGACACTTTTCGCTACTAGTAGGCTATAACTTATAGCCTACTAGTAGCTCAACCAATCAGAACGCAGCACTAATAATAGACCACTAGTGTGATTTGACTAAAATGGGATACATCTTATCATCATAGCATCGACCATGACTCTGAAAAACTCGTGTGGCAAAAACTGTTGCTGGGGCCAAAGCAATAAGTCATAAATTGCGGAAGAAGTTTGCACGCGCTTTGAAGGTTTTCCAGATAACCTGGTTTGCACAGCAATTGCTCATTCTACGAATTCTCTATCTTTAAACCGTCCACTTCATGGGATATTGTCATCTTTCTTCATAATGTCTGCTGATTGATTATGGCGCCATTCTTTTCCTTACTGGAAAAAAATGCCTGGCAGGTAGGCACAGACAGATTCTGCTCAAAAATTCTTCAAAAGTTGCCCCAAATTCCCTTAAAAGTTGCTCAAAAGTTGCTCAAATTCGGAAAAAGTTGCTCACATAATCAAAAAAGGTGCTACCCCAAAAGAGCACTTCTTCACACTTGTCGCCTGATTTATTTAAAAAATGACGAAGAATCAGGTTCACGTGCACTCAACTCAACAGTACAAAAGATCAAGCAATTATTCTAAACAACAACTGGCATAATTATACTAATCAATACGGTTGATTAAAAAGAGACTCACTTGCCGCCATTCTGTTTGCTTAGTCAAAACAAAATTGGGAGTTTGAAGTATCAACTCATACAAAATACAATAATAGCTGCTACAATTTTTGAAAGAAAACTATAACAAATAAGGAAGACCCGTCAGGTTCTGTCACATTCTGCCCCATTTTCTCTAGCAAAGTTGAATAGAGGCTTCCGCCATTTTGCTTCTGCTGTATATTTGGAATAACACAGGATACCCAACGAGATACCATATATTGAAGATACACCTCTGAGCACCCAAGACGAAAAAGTGATTAATTTTTTATTTTTAGCAAGATTTTTCGCTCTGTGTTTCATTTAAAATGGCAAGATGTATCAGAAAATGGCCATTTTGTTGTAAAAATTTGCTCGTAGATAACGGAAAATCGAAAAAGTTGCTCATAGTTGAAAAAGTTGCTCAGAATTGAAAAAGTTGCTCAAACTTGAAAAAGTTGCTCAAAAGCTGCCGAGCAGAATCTGTCTGTGCCTACTGGCAGGCAGTCACTATGTTCGAAAGAAGACCACTTAGGTAAGTGGTGACTTCGACGTTACAAGTATATTCGTCATTTGGACTGCTTCACGCAAATGAATAATAATAATTTCGTCATTTGCGGCGCGCAGTTGCGCTCATAAATAATAAAACCTACAGGGTTTGTTTACTATATACATACATAAAAACGGAATGTTGATCTATCCTACCTCTAAGGCTTGATAAAATGTGTTTACCAAAAATGGAACGCGCAACGATAGAAAAATGCGATACCCTATATAGCATAAGAAAATTTGTTGTACATAATACATAGAGCAACAGGATTTTCTTACTCCATTTCTGAACCTTTAAACATAGAACATAGTATAAGAAAATTGGGTTGATGCATATACATACAGCAATAGGATTTGGATGGCCTGTGGGAACGGAACGGCCACGGGAACAGGTCTACCATTTCCTCTCTCTGCTGTCTATACTTCTCACTCTGACAAGTTTCGGTATATATGTATAACGTGTACTGACTACAAGATATGTTGTGTATGTGTCTGTCGAAATGGCCTTCGAGTCCAAAATTGCACAACTTGATCCCCTGAAAAAAATTCATTCGCACAATTCTACAATTCTGTACCTGGAACACCTGTATAAACTGTATCGTGGCAAATTTCAAAGCTCTGCGACGACTGACCTTCATGGATAATTCGACAGGTAGTGCCATTATACGAGTTCTTGATGATACAGGTAGTGCCATTATAAGAGTTCTTGATGACACAGGTAGTGCCATTTTAAGCTAGTTCTTGATGATATTTACTGTTTACAGACGTTTGTGGCAGTGGCGGATCCAGGATTTTTAGAGGAGGGGGGGGGGGTCGTTTTTGCTGATGACACCACGCCCAAAAACATTGAGGTAAACCATCCTTCTCTGTTGTCCGTGGAGAAATGGTAGTTGCTACATCATGAATTTAATATACTGGTATACATTGGGTCACATATAAGAAAGGAACCACTCTGAATGACAAAAGGTCTTTAGCGAGCCGATCACAAAACAATCGGTTCGTTGGAAGAGGGGGTTCATTTGCACCCGATGACCCCCCCCCCCCCCCCCTGGATCCGCGCCTGTGTGTAATGCCGTAATGTTCAGTAATTCCATAGAAAGGTGCGATCCAAGCTGCCAAAGGCCTTGTGATAGTCCACGAAATTTATGTACAAGGAGAAGTTCCATTCGATCGATAGACTGCTCGATAATGATGCGAAGGGTTGCTATCTGATCTGCACATGATCTTCATTGTCTGAATCCTGCCTGATCTAGTCCACCGCTATCCTGATGTGCTCTAGCATAACGTTCTGTTGAACACTTTACTCGATACAAATAGCAAAGTGATTCCTCTATGATTATCGCAGTCTCTGAGGTTGCCCTTTTTAGGTAGTTTAACAATGAGACCTTCTTCCATTCAGGTGGTGCTTCCTCCTCTTTCCCAGATGGCTTCGAACAGATCGTGAAGTACGGCAGTGTTGGTGGAGATATCTGCTTTTAGCGCTTCTGCTGGGATGGCTGGGGTGGTCATAACCAGTCGAACTTAGTTCTGCAACCCCACATTTGAAAAAGTCCTGGCTCCGCCACTGTCACATGTCTTCAGATGTTGTCAACGCATGTCAATCGTACCATCTTCATATTCGATGTTCTGCATGGCCAGAAACCTGTTCTTTTTGAAAGTTGATCTTGAAGGCTTCCGCAATTGGTTGATCTTCAAGGTATGCAACGTTATACTCTAGAACTCTAGACTGCCGCTGCATGAACATAACATATTTTGAGCTTCAGTTTCATGGTCACTACTAGCGGATGATAGTGATGGTGGAATCTTAAAATGCCCAGATACGGTGTTTTTATAATGGAACATCGTACACATGCCAGAATACGCTCTTTTTAATAGAACATCGTAGAAATGCCCAAGTACGGTGTTTTCAAAAGCACATCTTAGAAATGCCAAAACACGGTATTTTTTAGCACATTTTAACCGGAGAGGCTCATTGTGTACCTGCGTTTTGAAATCTCATCATTGTTCTGTTCTTAATGAGTGGTGTACCAGCAGGTGCATAAACTCGGATCTATATGAAGACTTCCTGTCGTTTTTTACGAACCCGCCGCGGGCTGCCTGTGGTCTGCCTGTGGTCTGCCTGTGGTCCCTTTGGCCAAGGAAACACAAAATGGCGACCAAGAGAACGATGTTTTAGTCGAACATCTGCAAGTTTTGGTGAATTTCCCTGCTACATTCGCTAAGATATGAGGAAAAATATTTACAGACCTTCCAAATAAGGTAACATGTCAAGACATTTGCAGCCTAACGTTGTCGACTTGCCGCTTTCCTTATTAGGAATTCCCCTTTAATTTATTTGGAAGGTCTGTAAGTATTTTCCATCATATCTTAGCGAAAAAAAGCAGAGAAATCCACCAAAACTTGCAGGTATTCGAGGAACATCGTACTCATGGCCGCCATAACACAGCGGTCAAACAACTACGCATGCGCGAGCGTCGAAACAAAAATGGCGGATATGTGTGTACACGAAGCTTCAAGGAATCATCATATTTTATATGTTTTTTTCACGATCGAAGAGGTATCCAATTCTGAAAGCTATGAAAGTGAAGAGTAGAAGAGCAACAAACACAACAGCAGTCCGTGCTGCAACCATTTTCTTGAGAAAATTAATTTGAGGTAAGTTATGCTTATGAGAGAATAACCCTGAATTAAGCTTGCGATTGTGCCTAGGGTGGCAGTCACTCTGATGTATGGGATGCAGACGATTTATTTATTTTTTTGTGTGCGTGCGTATCAATGTGGTATGATTGCATTCACAAGGAGTGCTTCCCATAGCCGTATTGGGAAACATATTTTGAGGTATCAAAAAGTTGATACCCATTGATAACATGCCAGTGTGGCCCCAGAAAACTAACACAGTCACGGTTACCCATGGCATGTGCTACCCCACTTACTACCATATAGCATGGTACTGTGCTCCCATTCTGCTACCACCCTCCACAGTCCAAGCATTCACTAAGGCTGCACAAGGGTGACTTTAGTCAGGGAAACAGCCATCACTATAGGAAGCCAGCGTGATGTCACCGGAATGTATGGTACTGTCCCTAAGTTACAGCCATCACAGGCCAGTAAATACATACTTACCAAACGCTGCATAGTGTTGTATATCCGTTTACAAAGCCATCATGGGTTATAGCGACGCTATTCACAACACCGCACATGTAGCACTGCAGCCATCACTAAGTAGAATTCTACTTGCATGGTACTGCGTAGCCACTCCCAAAAACATCTGGGATTTAATCCACATGGTACTACGCAAGGGACAACAACATCAACACAGGGCAAGGCAATTGCGATGCTAATTGTATGTTATTGATCAACAGAGACATGAACACACTTTCAATAACATGCCAAGGCATGATACAGACGGCATGGCGTCATGAACTGTCATGATGCTCCACATACTTCAGTACAGGTATGCCTAATGGGACCAGTCATGTATCCATATTAACCTAAATGAATATTCTGTTTGTTTGCATCTATTGTCTGTTGTTTCCAGTGACATAAATGTAATGCTAATCTATTAATACCTCTGTATGCTTCTAAGTATGATATCTGTCAATTGCTATATTCTTATTCTAAGGATATAGTAATTACTTTTATATTCATCAAAAAACTATTCTTCAGTGAATGGTTATGAATCTTATCATGGTTTATGGCTTAGTGATTCTCCTATTCTAGTGAATGGTTATATCGACCCTCCCTATTACAGTGAATGGTTATGAAACTCATCATGGTTTAGTGACTCTCTGTCTAAAAGTATAACAATCCTGGATCAGTGATTATAATGGCTTCTTGAGACACATGCAAACACTAGGTTCTATTGTCTTCCGCTGAAGATGAAAATAAATGTCAAATTAGAAATGTACATCAATAAAATTATTTTAGAAAAATCCTTCCTATATTTTGATTATGTGGCCATTATATGTAGCTCAACTGCTATGTCTTTTCATTACATAACATCTAACATGAAGACTATCCATCGACTTTACTAAAATGTGCCAACTAATTCCAACGATTGTCTGGTACCCCTCTTTTTGTTCGCCCACCAAAGTTGGCATGACGCTTATTACGAATACCAAACTGAAACTATGCACCGTAATACCCACAAGGATAATGGGTTTGTTTATAATTATAAGGTCAATAGATTTACGATTCAATAAATAGCAAATCCATTGTCCGTAATCCATGCATGGAGACTCATGAGAGAACTGTTATGCCTACTGTACATTTCAAATAGTCCTTCTTCGTCAGAGACTATTGGACCATTAATCTCAGATTATTCTGAGACGGTTCACGTGTTTCTAACTCCGGTACCGAGCCCAGCCTTACACGTAAATGTAACAGGACCAGTTATCCAATTAGTCCAAACTTAAGACGTTTATGATATATATTTTAAATTCCATTTTGACTGGGTAATACAGTCAAAATTGCAATCCTAATAATATCTATAGCACTTTTTATTTTTATTTTATTTTCAGGTATCTCTACCATTCGTTGTCATAAAACCTGAAGTGGAAAGTTTCAAAAGATAAAAATGCCAGAGAAGTTCAACCAAGGAATCTGAAACATAACATAACAAGATCAGTCGTGTCCGATATTTAATAACTCCTCTGAAAATGACTATGGACTTTCTCGAGACAACAATTCATTTAAACTGGTGGATGACATAACACAACGGAGTATGGAAGGCGGGTCCATGTTCTAATTTTTAAGTAATACTGTAATTTTTAATAGATCGTTGGAACAAAACACACTGACAGACCATTGATAATGACAATCGCTGCTAAATTGGGTTCTTTAACAAGCCTTTGTAAATAAAAAGCAAGGGATGACTGTGGAACAACTTTGTTCTGGTTGGTAAAGTCAACAGCAAGTGGATCCTCAGCTGTAATGTTACCAATGCTGGAAATATAAGGAGCCCCGCACGAAAATGTCTGGGCTGACAAGAGCCTGAATTCGGCCTGACAAATAAGCAGGACATTAGCCGGTCAGGAGCATTACATGAGCCTGACGGACACTAGCGGGAACTAGAATGACACGAGCATGACAGAGAGCAGGAAAAAGAGCGTGAACTAGCGTTGCAAGAGCCTGACAACATCGACCGTGAATAGCGCCTGACATAGCGGTACGGATCCATCATCGCCTCAGAATAAAGCAACGATATTATTGGTGCAAATCCATCATCACCTTGGTGCCGTCAGACCTGTTTACTGCCGGAAAACTACTACTTTTGATTCACTTTTGACAGAGTCGCAAATCAGGAAATATTTTACTAACAGGAGAAAACCGAACATGTTATCTAATAATACTTGGCCGAAACTCACGCAAAAAGCGTTATCAGCTGATGCAAAGGTAAATTATCTCTCTCCAATTTATGAATATCAAGACCCTTTGCACCTTAGAGATAATATGTTAGGTTTTCTCCTGTTACTAAAAGAACGCAACACAGAGTTTATTTTACACGAACTGGTATTGCACGAGACTAGAAATGAAATTATTCCTATTTAACGTAGCCGATCCCCTTTTTTGTCGCATGTATATTTTATCAGTTGTTGTTCGCGTGAGTCGTCGAACAGTATGCTATTTACCTGTTAACTTCACATTCCAGATTCAAGAAAAAATAATAACTAAAAATAGCCAAAAATGTGCGTTTCTAATGTTTTTTTTTTTTAGCGGAGCTCCCGCGGGCGCCGAAGGCGCCCGCGTAGCGGAGCCCCATAGCTACATGCAGGAGAAAATGAAACAACACAAAAGTGTATATGCATCGACCTGTTTTCTGATGGACTTCCGGTTTGTTCGTCTGTGTGTCCGTCGTCGCAGAGGCGTGGGTTGCCTGTCTCGGTTTAGGCGGGAAAATGAGCACGCTCGCGCGTTCAAATTAAATTGGCGATCGATTGGCGATTTGATTTGAAAGGGGATTTTTTTTCTTTGAGACTTTTTACTTCGTGTGAACTTCGTGACTTCGTGTCAGTTTTCGTCATGAGGAAGACGGTTTTTCCTCTTCATAAAAAAAATGAAACGTTAAATCAAGCTGACAAATCAAAATTGAGAAAATGAGTTACCATATGGAGCAGAAAGAAGCTGAGACCGATGTCATGAACATGAAGAAATAAAGTTTGTCGTTGGAAAGAAACAAAGCGCCGTAGAGGAGAACTGCCAGGGAAGACATGTCGAAAAAGAAGACAAACGAAGAGCTAGCGCGCGAGAGAAAGCACAAACAACGATAAGAAACTAATTCTCAAGGTTGGTACTTGAACTTTAGTAGCTAGAGTATAAAAGGGACATTTAGTAGTAATCTTTTTTTATCAATCGCAAACTTTCATTCGAGTTTTTTCGAGCTTTCGCGGCTCGCTACGGTAGTTTGAAAAAGATGAAAGTTGCACGGGACGATCGTAGCCGCGGGCCCGGGGGGGGGGGGGGGGACTCCCATATTTTTTGACCGGGGATGATCGTCGGAAATTTTCAGTTTCACCCCTAAAAGATACCAAACATGGCGGGCCATAGCGTGGCTCAAAAAATTATTACCCTAAAAGATACCCTAAAAGATAAGGTCTTATATGCCAAGTAGGCGCGAAGGACACAGGTAACAGGGGAAAAATACCCATGAAGACATTTCCGTGTTTGTTTCTAATTCATCGTCTTCTCGTCGAATAATCTCTCTTTCTTACACGGTTTTTAGAAGCACCATCATGAGAAAAAGCAATTTGGACACAGTTCCGGCCCTAAAAGATACCAATCTGGCTAAAATTTATTGAAGATCAAGATCACCCCTAAAAGAGACCAAACCAACGTGATTTTAACCCCTAAAAGATACGACGATCATCCCCGGTCAAAAAATATTGGAGTCAAGTGGAGACACCTCTCTAGGGATAATTATTGCTCTCTATCAATTTATGCAATGACATTTTTTAGTTTATTGTTTCTCTGGTCGGCAGTGTCAGACATGAACTTAGAAGTGGAAGTTTAAATAATTGCTCATTTAAAATATCAACCAAGGGGATTCAACATAGAGGATGTTTTTCTTCGAATTGTCATTTACTTGAAGTTTTGACAGGCCCCTGAAATTGATTTTATAACATGGTATTGCCTGTTTCAGGCACTCCTATCATTATTTTTTTTAATAATTATGAAAAATATGATCTACTTGCCTTCCAATTCTAGAAGACCACTTTGTGAGGGGTCCCTAACATGCTCTGGATCATCTGCAATTCTCCCTCAATATTAGCCTCATTCAAGGTTGTACATTTCTTTGTTAATTATCACTTTTTGTGAACGGAAATATACAGTTGACTTGAATGTACTAAAAAAATTACATTGAAGATACATGTACATTGTATGTTTATTAGTATGTATAAATAAATGAATAAATATTCATTCACCATATTTTCCTGCTTCTGATTGGTTGATCACCACTGGCAAATTCTTGATTTTTTAAAAGCGAGGGACTAATTCCATCAATGACGTCAAAGATTGGATAAGTTGAAAGTTGTTGCAAGTGTGACATCACACCTTTGTAAGCAGGATGGCAAACTGGCTGCTCCGGGGCTTGAAATTGTGCCAGATACAGGTGTAAATACACCTAAAAAATTTCCTTTTACACCTAACGTTTTCAACTTAGGCATAAAATAACGACTGTGTTTTCATTTTCTACAGTGTTCGTTTAGTGTATTTACGCCTAGACTTTTGATGAATTACACCTATAATGTTCATGGTACATGGCATAAAATTACGACTTTGATTAGTATTTAGTTTCAAGCCCTGTCAGCTCCCTCAAAGAATTATAGCTGGGAAATCTATTTTGAATCAATAATAAAACAATTAAAAGCTTGAGTGAATAATAAAACAATCAATGAATTCAGCTTTGTATGATATGGATAATTATTAAGATCTAGGGGATGTTATCTACACTGACCTTTTACCTCAATGGATAATAATAATACCACCATCGGGGGGGGGGGGGGGACTCCCATATTTTTTGACCGGGGATGATCGTCGTATCTTTTAGGGGTTAAAATCACAGGGGCCCTGGTCTCTTTTAGGGGTGATCTTAATCTTCAATAAAATTAGGGAGATTGATATCTTTTAGGGCCGAAATATGTGTTCAAATTGTTTTCTCTCATGATGGTGCTTCTAAAAACCGTGTAAGAAAGAGAGATTACTCGATGAGAAGACGATAAATTAGAAACAAACACGGAAATTTCTTGATGGGTATCTTTTACCTGTTTCCTTTGCGCCTACTTTGCACATAAGGCCTCACCTTTTAGGGTATCATTTAGGGTTCCAATCACCTTTTAAACAGATTTAGAAAAAAAGTTTATCATGTATGAATTAGTTCTAATTTTTTATATTTTTTATTGAACTAAAAAATATTTACCCTACAACAATTGAATGAGACTAACATGGAGTGAGGATTTAATTTTATTTTATTTTGTTCCCAAAATGGAACTAGATGCAACCCAGAGCATGCTAGGGACAAAGTGGTCTTCTATTGGTAGGTTAAGTAGATCATATTTTTCATTATTATTGAAAAATGAATTATGATAGGAGGGCCTGATACAAGATAATTGCACATGATATAGGCATATAAATACTGCTTTCTTTGGAAGGGGGGCATAGCTGTCAACTCACCCGCATTAGGCAGGTGTCACAAGATTTTGAAGCCTGTCACCCGCATGATGATTGACATTTTTTTATACATTTTCTGTATTTCACCATTGTCGCTCTCTGCATTTTTTTCACACATTTAAGTTGTATTTTCCTGCCACGTGGAGGGGAATCACAAGATTTTTGACGAAGTTGGGTTGACGGGTGTGGGGGGGTCCAATACTGTTGACATGTTATTATATTTCCTTCTTATACTTTGTTACCAAATGTATGTTATTTCTTACTATACAATTATAACATTCCTTAACTAATGTCTGATGTGGCAAAAAATGAAATTAAAATAGAGGAAATTAACCAATTAGATGATAAAAAAGAAATATTTTCTTTACCCTGATTTGATGAACTAATTATTATTGTGGCTCTTACAAAAACAATGGTACTCCAGTATGTTCAGCTACTATAATTTATAAGTATCCATAGCCATGCATGGTTTACGTAAGACTGGTAAATAAAAGATCTGTCTTCAAGGCTCATGGCTATTATCATTCAATTTCAGTGACACAACATCCGCCAGAGGTGGCTTTTGGACACACCATACCATGACACAAGTAAATAATTAGAGCGGTTTCCATTTGACTGTCGTGGGTAATTTTAAATTACTTGGTATAAATTGCGATTAGTTTGGGTTGTGATTGTTCAAGAGCATGATCTTTGACCCTTCTGTCAACTAGATTGCATAGAGAAAATAATAACACAACTACTTGTAATTACTTCACTCACAAAGGCGAGTTTGTTGTCGAATTTCTATTGCATTTGACTGGATAGTGAATTACTCATGAATTGCTTTCACTACAGTCATGAAAATCGGTATATAGATTTAGAGAAATTGAATACTTATGTAAAATTTGGGTATCATCCGAGTTATGGCATTGCGAGGTTTCTGTTTTGCATGCGACACAAGCCTTGTTATGGCATTGAGAAGTTTCTGTTTTGCATGTGACACCTTTCTCAAAGTGTGTCTGATGTCTGATTTGCATGAAATATCAGCTTCTTGTGTTATCAAGGCCTAAGGGACCAGTTATTATTTAAGTCGGAGGGGGGTGGGTGGGTTTAAGTCGGGGGGGGGGGGGGATTTGGCCAATAGAACTAGAAATGGGTCAATTTGCTTTTAACTGAACCAACAATGAAATATCAATGTCTGTAAAGAGTGGCTTTAAAAATTTGTGAACTGCTTTTAAAATTTTGCCCTACGACTGCAATACAAACACTCTTTACACATGTCTAAAAGTCACTTTTTAACGCTGGGATTTTGAAAACTTTGACTGGGAAAACTTCAGGACTGGGATCTTGCGAAACTTTTACACTGAGAAATGGGACTTCGACCCCGTTCAGGACCCCGTTCAGGACCTGTTTGAATCATTTTGACTGACATGGATGGAGGGGAAGGGGGGTCCTCAAATGTTTCAGTCTATCAGAGGGGGGCTCCCGAAAACAATGAATGCTATCAGGTGGGGTTCTTGAAATTTTTTTGGATCACAGTTATTTTCTCCTCCACCCCCCTCTCCGACATAAATAATGACCGGTCCCTAAGGTAGAAATTTCTGGGGGGGGGGGGGCAAGCCTTAGTCATCCTTTTTTTTTGCTGGGTGGGCAAGCAGGTTTTCCCCACATGTTGACATTGTTGAAAATGTTACTCCCCCCCCCATTAGCTATGGTGCTGGGATGGTTTTGAATGCATTTCTATGTAAAGGTTTTATCATCACTAATTTTGAGAAGCCATACTGAAAAACATACCCTATCAGTGACAAAAAAAAACATGGCAGACATCAGGAGCCCCAAAAACATACAATATATTAGGGAGTGCCCCACCCCAAGCCTATTCTTTCATACCTGGGAAATATATTTCTTATTGGCTGTTCAAGTTTTAGTTCAAGCATTCCAGCTATAAATTACATATACGTTTTTGATTGTAATCTAATTAATTAAGTATTGTAGAATCATAGGATTCCAGAAAAGATCCATACTCATTCCTCCATAATGTGTTTTATACAATAACATTAACATTTTCAATAAATTTGGAGATATTGGAAGATGACACAGTAAAAGTCATGTCAAATAACGTTTTTCCCTTTATTGCCATTTGTGCTTTGCTATAATATCATTCCATTGGAAGGAGTTAGTACCTTAATGGGAACCCTTTTCCATTCACATGGAAAAATATGTAACTGAGGGAGCTCCGCTTTTAGCCAGTGGCTAAATCTATATATTAACAATTACAGCGCTTTACTCAGCGGAGCTAGCTTATGCACGTATCTCATGTGGTTGTTTCTTTACAATAACAGCGATTTACTCAGCGGATTCAGGTTGTTTGCGTGTGTCGTGTTGTCAGAGCAAGCTGATAGCTCATGATATCATTTTGAATCATATATTTACTTCACAGTTGGGAAACGAGAAAAATAACTAAGACGCGCATTACTCATGCGTTTGTTTCTTTACAATTACAGTGTCATTTCCTTATGAATAAGTAACGCGTTTCTTCTGATCTATGGCCGAAAACTGTAGGTCCGTTATACACAACTATTTAAAATGGCGTGATTTTAGAGTTGTTTGAGTCCAATTTGCCCTTTTTCAAACTGTCAAAAAGCCGCGTAGGCAATCACAAAATCTTCAGTGTTTGCCTGCCGTATCCACTTTTATTTGTGATACAAATGTTAGACATTGCTAGATACAAGTCAAAGTGCACTTACCTTTCTTCTCGACACTTCTTTATACCATCCTCTTCAATCAGACTCGACTGCTTTGACTGCTTTAGATGCCGGGTTCGAAGGGCCTCGAAATTTAAACTTGTTTTTGAGAAGGACCATATGTCAACTCGTTTTGTTGAGCTCAGTACACACAAGCGAAATCCATTTGGTTATTTGTTGCTTTTCCGCCATTTAGCTAGCAAGACCTTTTAGTAAAATCTCCCCCATTGCATCGCGCTTCGTTTTTCACGAAATACAACCGCAACTGAAAATCGTTATCAGTCCGCCAAAATGGCACTGTAATTATATAGCATACCATGTTATGTTTAATAAAAAAACAAAGAGTTATCTCAGAATGTCAAATATGCACACGCAACACACAGCAAACGTTTTGTCAGTGTGCGGTCCTGCTCGTTTTCTGTTCGTGTCAGGCTTATCAATAACGATGTGCAATGACAACGAAAATCAGGCTCTTGCGATGCTCGTGTCACGCTCTTGTCAGGAAGGACAGCACTAGGGCATGAGCCTGACACCGTCTTGCTAAGCACTCACGAGCAGGACAAATTTTATGTCGACTCGTGTCCTTTCGAAGTCAGGTCCTTACAGCGGGATTTTGGCCGGAGTCAGGCGGGATTCTGGCTATGTCTGGGTCAAAACTTTCGTACGAGGAGCAGCCTCTCAGAGACAGTGAGGTGAGTTGGCTGACCTCCAGTTAGTGATCGATTTCCAACCATCAAACTGCTTTCTGGCTTCCCTCAATCAAACTTTGAAACTCTTTAGAATACATAGAATTCAGTTATTCGCCATCCTAGCGAAATGCCCAACACACAGCATCTTTTACTATCTTTTTCTAAGCAAATGGCCTAACTTACCACCGTCTGCTAAGACTCAAATTGGACCCAAGAGTTGGATTGACGGAAGCCAGAATGCAATTGGAAGTCGAACGCGAGAGTTCACAGAATACTCAAAACAGCTGTAAATGATCATACCTTTTTATAAATGACAAACGTCAAATCACATGCGCTGCATGATTAGTGGGGTGTTCTGTGACCATGAGGCACTGTGATGCAATATTTTTTTTCTTCCAAAGTGAATCATGATTTCTTTCCACTAAATATAGGGGACTAAGTCACAATTTTGCCATACAGTATTCGGTCATTGGGCAGTCATTCCGGTCGTCCGATGGTGCCTGGTAACCAGCCCTAATCACCATATTAAACTTATTTCTATTATTGATTTTCCTCGTTCCCAGAAACTTTCTATTGTTTTTCACCCGAATTTCGATTCGTGTGGCCGGAAATTTCACATAAAACTTGCATATTTCTGTACAGTTTTTCGGGCCTGAGAATTCTCGGTTGCTGAGAATCAGCCTCCAAGTTTACAAATGTTGGTTGAAACAACCTAGCACTATTTACTGTTTTGTGAAAAACTCTCAAAATGGCAGCTCAATCGTTTCGCGAGCGATACTGCATATGGTGAATTTCTTAATCCACTGTATTCTATTCTACTGATTTGGAATATAATAAAACAACTATCTCTTTCTGTATAGATTTGTACAACCCTTTTGTATGCATGATGTCCATTCCTTCGCACTTCCTAGCCAGGGCGTATCCCAGCGCTGTGCCCCTGACCCAAATCTGGGCTCACCAAATGCTGGGTTCATGAAATCATCTGAATCATATGCCTTTTCCCAAAATGGCGACTTTTTGTTCCATTGGCCCTTGTTGCCTCATTCTCATGAAATTATCTTTCATCTCTGAGCATGAGTGAACATAAAACAAAAGAATAATTTCATGAGAATGAGACATCACGGCCAGTGAGCTATTTTAGAAAAAGGTGTGTTAATGTCATTGCCCTTTGTGATACTGTTAATCACAATACCATTTTTTTAGTTTTTGTGTGCCTACAAACTTGTTGTGTATCCTTCCTTTAGTATATGCTTGTCTGTGTCTGATTTTCTTTTTGTTTGTACCTAACCACTTTTTTTTGTGTCTATAACTAACTGTAGTGTTGTGTTAGCAAAAAATTCTTTTTGTACATATACAGTTTATTGCAGTTTATTATTTTTTTTGCATATACAATTTCATCTTGTTGATTCAATACATTTTTAGAAACATACACCAGTCAATCGCAACATAACACAACACTACAGTTAGTTATAGACACAAAAAAGTGGTTAGGTACAAACAAAAAGAAAAAACCCAGGGGGCCTGTAATGGAAATGTATGGGATTATTGTGGGAGAGTTAGAGATAATACTAAAAATAAAATTTCATTTTCTATTTTTCAGGAAGACCTACCAGTATGTTTGCCATCACATCCTATGGATATTACAGTGGTTAACTGACCAACATGTTTTGGAACGCATTAGCCACTGGGCCACTGTCCTCTGAAATCGGATACTACGTGCCCTGTAGTGATCACGAAAACGTCATTGTTTGAGGTTGTGTCTAGGAAATTTGACATGGATCCATTTGTTGGTTGCATGGAGCATTCCATAATGAAAGGACAATGGGATAAGCAGTAACACTCCTGAATTTATTACTACCAATATACATTGATCTGTATTATTGTAGTATGTTGTTGTTTTTCCTTGACTACAAATGTGTACTGGCAAAGTATATAGAGACACTTGTCTAAAGGTGGTAGTCTATGTAAAAATTGTGGGATTATACTTTGTTAAAAATTTATACCCAGAGACATTTGTTGTATTTTACCATGTAAAAATTGTGGCACCATGCAAACATTATACTGTGTAAAAAAATTATGGTAGCATACTATGTAAAAATTGTGTAAAAATAATTTTGAAACCTTCCATTAGTTTACAATGTAAAATTGTGATATCTGTGAAAGTACACTTTGAAACCACTTCTAAACCATTGCATTAGTATAGTGATACAATGAAATTGTGACAGTACACTTCTCAAACAATACTGTGTGATGAATTAGGTATTTAATTTTTTTTTTCAAAATTTTTGTGACCGCTTGCCCTAAACTGACCTTTTGCAGTTTTACATTACTCAATTCCTTGTGGTAACTCTCTGTTATATGCTCGATCTCTACTTCTCTTTTGGCCAGTACATCATGTGCATTCTTTTTTCTATTTTTCTTATATTCTGTCTTTTCTTTTATTCTGTTTAATTTTATTTATTTTATTTTTTGGTCTGCTGAGGAAAATATACAGAAATACAAAGCATAATAAGGAAGGAGAAAACATGCTAAAAGTGCATCTAATTTTCACTTTTTTTGAAATGACGATCGATAATCCTAAGAAATATGCATGAAACAATGAAGCAATGCAAAACAATTGAAAAAGGTGCAAACTTTTAGTTACCTTTCTCTCATCGGAGAAATGTAAACATCTGCATTTTTTTTCCTACAATATATCTCTTCCCCCACCTGCATTCATGGCACCATTTAGTACCAGGTTTCTAACTTTTGTTCTGTGAATAGCCTAACCTATCTACAGCATCATAAGTCGCTCTGGTAATGGTGCAATCCTTTATACTGTGTGTTGCTCTGGAAAGCCTGTTTTCGATGAAGCAAACACAGCATTCAGCCCTCTTGAACACCAGCAGCTATCGCAGTTTTCTTATCCATCACAAACAAGTGCTCGATTATCACGGTCACAGCTATCTTGGCTACTTCGAGTTTTCCCTGACTCTCGCGCTCAAATATAGTCCTAGCTGAATGACCGCGAGCGCGAAGACTCTAGCGACTGACAACTTCATTGAGCTGTTGCGCGAGGTGTAAATTGAGGTAAAAAAGTGTAAATTAATATGACGTTCAGATTTTCATAAAGATTAATATAGCGAAGTTTGAGCCTTAACTTGTTAAAAGTTTTCTTAACATAGGCAAAAAATGCCAGCCGCCCCAATCTCCCGAACGATTTGGTTTGACTGAAATGCAAATTCGATTAGCTAATGCGCATGCGTAGTTGTTTGACCGCTGTGTTGGCCGCCATGTTGTTTTTGTCTCCGCCAAAGGGCCTGGGGCAAAACACAGGTAGCCCGCGCGTATTCGCAGAAAACGATACCCTATCTCGATATGGGGGGATTTCCTAATAAGGAATAGAAGTTTTGCAACGTCGATAATTCGACAGTTTTTGGCGAATTTTCTTGATAATTGTTCTAAGAAATATCTGTACGCAGCCCCTTCAGTAAGTTGTTGCGGGGATACATTGAACAAGGTCAGTGTGCTGGGAAAAATAAAAAAAACGTCTCGGCACGCTGGGCCAACCACCCCCCAAAATGCGTCATTCAAACTTTGACTCAACATGACTTTCTATCCTCTGAGGCTATTTTCACCAAATTTGGTAGATAGGATAACATTACGATGACAAATATTTTCCACTACTTTTGACGTCACTATGATGCTTTGTGACGTCACCAGAGATTGCGTAATCGTTTGATCATTTTTAAGAAGTGGAATATGCAATATTTCTGTAATGGCGATGATACACCTTAAGAGATGTTGAAAACCGAAAACCGTTTGTAGATAGCATAAAAAAAAGCTGAGGTCTAGCATTTCAAAGAATGACCCCCTCCCTTCCCCTACCCTTTTTGTTACAGTAGCAAATGTATGGGAAAACAAACTCACTGGTAATTTTTTTTTAGTTTTTAGTCAATTGAACCGATTTCTGTTGTTAAGTGTCAAGCAAAATGATATCTAAAATCGTATGATTTCATATCAAGAAAATTTCGCCACAAACTGTCGTTTGGCCGCCGTTGCAAAACGTCCTTATTAGGATCTCCCTTACCTTATTTGGAAGGACTGTAAGTACTTTTCCTCATATCTCAGCGAAAAAAGCAGAAAATTTTACCAAACTTGCAGATACTCGAGAAACATCGTTCTCCTGGCCGCCATCTTGTTTTTGCCCCCCGCCGAGGGGCCTGAGACGCGATTTGAATACCACAGGCAGCCCGCGCGGATTTGCCATAAAAACGACAGCACTTTCTTGATATGTGAAATTTTGAATTTCGTCCTTAGAGCGAAGACATAAAATGTTGTTATATTGTGACGTCATAATCTATAACGTCATGAGTATACATCTTTAGGATTTTAAACACGGAAAATAGATGATCGAAAGTGGAAATGTATGAAATTGTTTTGTAGTCAACTAGTATAACCTGATAACCTATATACTAAGATATTTGTATGTGCAATGATGTTACCGTGCAATAATTAATTATTTTGTAAACTTTTTCAACTGTTAAGGTAGATCCAACCTTATACAAATCATAAAAAAATCATAACTCAGCTAATATAAATCCTAAAAGCAAACGGTTTTCGACTTTTAGCTTTTCTTGTTGAAATCTATAATTGCCGCTACAAAAAAAAAACAAGCAGATTCAACATTACGAAAAATGGTCCAATAAATACGTTAACGCCAGTGACGTCACAATCACCATGGTGACCACTCAATACATGGAAAATGTTTGTCTTCATAATGTCATCCAATGTACGAAGTTTGGTAAAATAGACACAAGGGGTAGAAAGTTATGGCGAGATTTGATTTTTGGTCACTTTTGATGACTCATTTAGGGTGGTGGTTGGCCCCAGCGTGCGGGGGAAAATAGTGGGGTTTTTTTCGTTACTGGCCAAAAAGGTTGTCTACCCCCCTGGCTGGGAAAAATAGTAGCTGAGGTTCTCCTGGTCACGCAAGGTTCTTCCTATCAATGATTCATTGTCGGTTTTGCTGAATGCACTTGAGAGGACTGGGTCGAGTCACGCGCGGGCTAGCTTCCGGCTGTAGACAGTTTTTCGATGCTCTAAGGTTATACCTCGATGAGTGATTGCCTCTTCTCTTCCCCCCTCCCCCTTCTCTTCCCCCCCCCCCCCCCCCCCCCCCCCCCTCATCGCCCCCCCCCCCCCCCCCTCCCCCCCCCTCGCACTTGCGAGGACTGGGTCGAGTCGCGCGCGGGCTAGTGTGGGTATTTTAGCGTGGTTACCAAGCCAAAATCAATGGTGGACAAATCGAGAACTCTGTGATTCCTGCAAGTTTTCATTCGAAATTTCACTATTTTCTTGCTACATTCGCCGAAATATTATCAAAAGAGGATCTCCTGTCACTTCCTTATAAGGTAAATGATTCCAAATATGGCTTTGGCCTCGAGGTGTTGAAAAACGACAATTTTTGGTTGGAGATTGTTTCATATTAAAAGGAACAAATAACATTTTTCCAAGCATTTTTTAAAACTCATATAATTAAACAAAAATACCTCCACGCAATAAAATATATAGAGGACATTACACGGTGGCGTGAAGATATGAGTTTTATTTTCGAGTGGCAAGAACAATATTTTACGAATGAGCGCAGCGAATGAGTAAAATATTGTTTTTGACACGAGAAAATAAAACTCATATCTTCAAACCACCGTGTAATTTTCTTTTTATTATATAGACAAACCAGAAAAAATATTCCAAATTGATTTCCAAGAACTTTTGTTTTGACCGATATCACTAGTGAGGATATGGAAAATATGTCACTGAGGACCCGCATGTAGCTTCGTATGAGATCTACGAGTGGCGTGTATTTCCCAGTAAAACACTCGTGTCTATATAAATAGAGAATAATACATGGACGCGCGGGAATATGGAATTTATCTTCGAGTGCTCAAATTTGTGATATCAAATACCTCACCATTATTATTCTGTTTATTATATAAACGTTTTTGTAAAAAAAAAATTCGAATTGATGAATTCGCGAGTTTGCATTATCGTAATTTTTCACACGTGCGAAACATTTCTCAGTGGTATATCAATGATATTTCTCAGTGGCCGAAATCCTGATAAAACACTATAAAGTTTATATAATAAATAGAGGATATTACATGGCCGCGCGGAGATACGAATTTTATCTTCGAGTGTTGAAAATTTATCTCACGAGTGAGCGCAGCGAACGAGTGAGATAAATTTTTAACACGAGAAGATAAAATTCGTATCTCCAAGCGGTCATGTAATGTTCTGTTTATTATAAAAACATCAATGAAATACCAAATTCAAATTTTATTTTAGTTAAGCTTAAAAATCGAGCATTCAGCAAAGGCAAGTGTGATATTTTCACATGTGAAAATAACATGATATTTTCACGTGTGAAGATATCAAGTTTTCGCGCGGGAGATCACCTGGTATTTCATTTAAGCAATAAAAGTACTTTCCGCGTGCTCTCTGTTTTCTTACAAACACAAGGGGATGTTGGGAGAACTGATCAAAACTTGAAAGTCTTTCAAGTTTTATCAGTTCGACCAACATTCCCCGAGTGTTTGTAAGAAACCAGAGAGCACGCAGAAAGTATTTTTATTGCTTTTAGAAAATAACATACACACGCGCGACAGCGTTGCGTGACAATCGTGTTTCTCAGGTCTCTTACAAACACGCTTTTTAACCAATCAGAATGCGCACATTCACAATACAACATAGTAAACCGTTTTAATATACAATCTTCGTTCACTGGACAAAATGCGCGGACCCCATTGGTTAAAACTGATCACGTGAGTTTTCGTTACCTAGCGACATCAAACGGGGTGGGTGCGTTATTGGTAATAACGCATAAAAATTGTGCAGTGTTCACTGCAAGTACAAATCTTTCTTGATTTTACAACTTATTAATACTTATCAATAATTTTTATTTATGCTTGCTGTATTTCCGAGTTATCAGAATGCAGTTCATGTTCCTAAAACATTCCGAATTCAATTAAAATACTTGCATTTGAAGTAAAAGTTGTAATTGATTTTGATTCTAGTCAAGGGAAACCATTCTGATACTTCTTCACGCAGGTCCACGCCGTGAACTCAGATTGTATATTAGAAGTGTTAGAGACTTTATTTCATGTTTTGTCCAACAAATGCACGCACTTAATGAGAACCCAATGAACTCTAAATTTTTTAATACTGCATTCAAAAATTTATCGTTCATTGTATTGCCAGCGCGTGCGTGTATTTGTCAACAAATACATGTATGCCCCCGTAGCTTTTTATTTATCATATTGGATCATTCCTGGATTTACCAATGATTTCACGCCCTCTATAAAAAGTATTTATTTTTTATTTTTTAAACAAACAGTATTTATTTATCCACTATGTTATAACAGTTCAAGCGTTCGCATGATATGAAAATATTGCACATTCAATGACGATTAATTTGATCAAGTTTTACAATAAAAAAATATTCGAGTACTCTTTTTACCGCTTAGAATTAACAACAGCACTAAATATAAGCTAAAAAGGAAAGAATAATCATTAAATGGACACTCCAAATCTACCTTGTTTTAATTTTGAGGAAATAAATGGTTGAAAAACGCGAATATATATGACGTCGTTAGTTGATTGTTATCTTGCGAAATCCGGTCTAAAAATGGCTCGCCTCAAAACAATCGCCTGCGGAACGATTTTTCGGTTTATTGAGCACTTATTGAATGGTTCCTGCTAAATGTAATGGCAAATCTATGGCCGTATAACGACAATTAAACGAGGTCTGTATGTCTGAGTCGTTTTCCTGGACCTAAAAGACTCACGAGAATACCTTAAATCCTTTAATTAAAAACGTTTAAAATAAAATATTGCCCAAATCTATCATTTTCGTTTTTTTTTTTTTGTTTCTAAAAAAATTCTCGCTTCAGACATATTTGTTCTGGGTGACACGAACTGAAAGGCACTGAATCTTGAGTCATTCCCTGTTCTTGGCAGCTGAATAGATTTGTTCATTTTAAAAAGAGCGTAGCTGGATTTTTCTTACGTAATTCATGATAATCTACCAAACTTCTCTCTTGTAACATTTTCCGTTTCAATTCCAATTCCACTATCGCATAAGATTGTTCTACGTCATTGTCATGATTTGCTTGCGTTGTGACGTCATTTGTGTGTTACAACTATAAAGTCTTTCAAAAATATATATAGAACTCGCTCCAGGAGAGTTAATTAAAGCAATATTTCCCAAATTTAATGGATATTTCCAAGTCACAAATTCATCCGCCGCTTACAACTCTTTATTCACTGTCGGCATTTTTTCCCAAAAAGATCCATCATTGGCAACAGGTCTTCGTGCGGCGAGGCGCTATTGTGTTTTATAGCAAACAATAATTCGCCAGAGCAATGCAACGCAGCATATCTATTCTATCTTGCCTAAGGCTCTGTCCTGGTGTTGTGTAAGTCCTGCTCTCGATAACATCGCAAATTGCATTGCGGCGTTTGACGCTTTTCGGGCTGAGCGCAAGTTGTTTGTCGTATGCGTCTCGCTCGTGCACAAAACACTCCGAATTTCTACGAGCCTCTGTTTCATTCTCAGTGGATAAAACCGTGTATGGCGCAGTGTAGCTGCTAGAATGATCCCTCTTAACACTGCCATGAGGTCTATGTTTATGCATGTATTTAGTTGCATAATCCCGGCTTTCGCAGTTTGCAGTAGTCGTTTGTTTTTCGAGTTCCTCTGTGGTGCTAATAAGTAGCCATTTGCCCTCCTCTTCTGGCGCGGATTTCTGTTTTTTATGTCGAAAACTATTGCTTCTTTTCTGCGACATTGTTGTGCTCCAGATGCAGTCATACATCAGCAAAATCGGTTCTCCTTTTTATAGAAAAATAGTAATAATTCCACTTCAACACAATTTGTGGATTTGCCCGAGTGATCTTTAGACCCTATGGGGTCCTGCCGCCCTGCCATAATACATGAGGCGCTTTCTGTTCATTCGCTGTGATGACATTGTAATGAATGACAATTTTCTCTCCAAGAGCCGCTAAGCTTTATTTGATTTTCCCTTCCTTCGCCGACGTCGTTCCTAATAAGTAATGTTGCAATGTTTCTTTCTAACGGAAGCTTTGACTTTCTTCTGCCGTACAATTTCTTTACTTTTGGTTCTCGAGAGTCCCGAGGTAATTCACACCGCAAAGAAGTGGATGTTGAAGCAGTTTTCTATTTAATTTATGCCTTTCTTTCACTTTGTCCAACTGGCTTTTTAGCGATCGATGAAACCCTTACCAGATCTGTTGATAAAAAGTGGAAACGTCATTTAGTCAATGCTTACAACTGTGGCGGGTTCCATTAACCAATAGAGATTCGCGAGCGCAGCATACATAAGTCTGCAGATGTTTCACGACCCAGGGTTTATATACAGACTCGAACTCAGCCCGTTGTTTCTACAAAAGTTATCATTGCTTGATCAAACTTATATTCCTTTCTGTCTTTCACTGTCGTTAAGAAACTGCAAGGTGCTAAAGTTCATCAAACAGCCGTATGCAGTTTAGTCAATTATCTTTAAAGCGTGGAATCAGGGTAAATGCAGTAATGCTTGGATTCCATGAATCTTTTCTGGTTGGCAGAATGTATTATTTTTCCTGTTTTGTTATGGTTTGTTTAATCTTGTGTTTTCATGCATTCAGTATTTATGAAAATCTTGTGTTTTCATGCATTCAGTATTTATGAAAACAGAAGGAGTTGTTTTTAGATCGTTTTCAGTTTAGATAAACTGCGAAAGGGAACACACTGAAAAAAGTGAGTGGAAAGGCGTATTTTTATGCCATCAGACAGTAGTATGTAGCCGTTGAATGAAATTGAAACCACGAGCAACATATTTAAATCAACAGGCGACCCATATTATTTTCACAGCTCAAATCATAAACTCTATTGAGTAAAAGTCATTCATGTTAAACATTCCATACGCTTTAAAATGACTTATCACTCAGCCACGGGAATCGGTTGAATCTACATCGGTTATAAGTGACTTTCACAATATGACAAGGCCGGACTAAAACAAAACAAAACTGTTTCCTAAATACCAAACACTTATTCGAATATCATTCTGCAGTCGTATGCTACGAAATTACCTTTTTCCCTTTGTTGAAGACAGAATACGATAAATTGGTCTTGTAGTTAAGTGCTAAGATGTAGGGGTGCTTAATGTCTGACTGTTTTAAAGAATGCTCTACAAAGTTCCTTCACCTCCTAGAGTTAGAATACAAGTAAATAACTTCTGGTCTGCTCCGTCGCTTCACAGGTTTATGATCGCGTGACGTGACACATCTCGAGCAATCTGTCAATCAACTGGTGATTTGATTACATCGCGTGAATAACTTTTTAAGTGGTTTATATGGCTCAACAGCATATTACAAAGAGGAGACGACATTAGTATACCATCTTCCTTGAGTGAATATTTTGATAACTGTTTTCTTTTATACTAGTTACAGTTCTTTCAGATGTTTTCCCAAAGGATTATTGGTCACGGAAATCTTAGCTTCGCGACGCCGAACTTTCAGTTACATACAAAACAATAAACTCACAAAAACTAGAGTAACGCGTTTTGCTGTTAATTGAAAAATGGCGAAATAAAGTCTGATTCTAGAACACGTCAGAGGATGTGACATTGAACGTAACCTGCTTCTAAATATGACTTAATATTACCTATTCGTGATCCAGGGGAGGGTGCTCTAATACTGACGCATTTTAGAATTTATCGCATGCACTTGGTTTTGCTGAAAACCGGATTATCACCATGCTGTATAGACTGTAAACCAATTGCAGTAACTTTCGTATCGACACGATAGATATACAAGCTTTGCGCCGTTTCAAGCCATTCCTATCTTTAAAGAAAAAATACTTTCTGTTCTTCATATAATAAATGTCGACGTAATGATCGATGAGGCGAAACAGAAAGTCATGATTCGCTGTCAAAAACGCACCCATATACGATTTCACTATTTCAATAAGGCAAAACAGTTTATTAGTGACAGGAATCGAAGTTCTTCAAGAAAGTACTGTCTTGAAAATGGATTTTATTATTATGTGATATATTGCTGCTAGAACGCGGTTCATAAGTAGAACATAATTACTGTTGGAGTAAGAAATCGCTGTGCGATTTAATCGAGCATTTCTTATTCTTATTGTAGGTTATAACTTCCCTTCCCGCGTATTTAATGCAGTAACCCACTTTGCAGTAACGCCTTTTGAGAAGAGCATCGACACCCTGTTGAAAAAAGCAAGATACTTTCTAATGAAAATGACCGCTTTCCTGTGGTTTGATACAATATAACAATTTTCTAGTGCGCTGAAGATGAAATTACTGTAGCAGCAAAGCTCATATTATTCCGTCTTATTGGTTTTTCGCATTCGCTTTCCGTATTTGTTTTTTTTTTATCAGTTCTTTCTGTCATTTCTGGGAAGGAACGTGTTTTGTCTTGGTAATGCGGCTTCGGAAGAAAATGATATATTGATATTGCTGGTGGCAAATTATTATTGAAACTAAAACGTATTCCTTGGAACGCTAAAGTCACGCGAACGCATCGCTCCGCCTTTTTTTTCTGGGCGCATGGCATGCATGCTACATATACTCTGAACGATCTTATGGTTGAGGAGGAGAGGCGGATGGGTGCATGAGGAGCTTAACGCGACTCGAAAAAGTGGCACCCCACAGGTTAGGGAAAATATTTTGCCCTAACCTGCGGGAGATCACACTACTGCGTGTGAGCAGATTCTGTCAGAACGCCGACTTAATCCAATAAAATACCTCGGCAGTTTCGCAACCCGCTTTAGGTTAGCTATTGCTACGTGAATCAAAATACCGCGCTCAGAACACCATGACCAAGCAACAAAATACCTTGCTAACCGATTAATTTCATGGTAAAAAGCGCACTTTGGAAATCGAATACCGTTATAGATTCATAGAAACATTAATTCCCAGTCCCATATGAAATAGCGCGGAATTCATTATATACTTGGTTTACATTTTTTAAGCCCCGTTTACGAGTTCTACAGAAAAAAAATCCTACAATTGTAACTATTCCTCTTGTTCAAGTATAATATTTCCTATAACGGCGCGTAATGATAAATAAACTGGCCGTGCAGCCAACAGTGTATGCGCTTCAGCTACTAGTATGAAACAAGCAACAACTTCCTGTTTCAACTTTTGTGCCTCCCGGTTTTGAAAACAAACGAGAAAATCAGGAGCAACAATATTGACAACTACAGAATAAGCTTGAGGTTCCATGTCCACTATAACCTGCATCCCTCTATAATTCTATGGAAGTAAAGAATGGTCACTAAGTTATATAGTTATAGGAAATTTAGTATTACCGACATGTAAATAGAACACCCATGTAGGCCCTGTAATATAAACTAGGACCACGTAAAAACTAGGACAGAACCCGACAGGTAAATGAATACCCAGTTGGGCACTGTAATTGGCGTGAAATGTGAAAACTATGACTCTTATATGTGAAAACTTGGACAGAACCCGACAGATAAATGAATACCCAGGTGGGCCCTGTAATATTGGCGTGAAATGTGAAAACTATGACTCTTGTAATGTGAAAAACTAGGACAGAACCCGACAGGTAAATGAATACCCAGGTCGGCCCGGTGATTAGCGTGAAATGTGAAAACTATGACTCTTGTATGTGAAAAACTAGGACTGAACCCGACAGGTAAATGAATACCCAGGTGGGCCCTGTAATTAGCGTGAAATGTGAAAACTATGACTCTTGTATGTGAAAAACTAGGACAGAAACCGACAGGTAAATAAATACCCAGGTCGGCCCTGTAATTAGCGTGAAATGTAAAAACTATGACTCTTGTATGTGAAAAACTAGGACTGAACCCGACAGGTAAATGAATACCCAGGTGGGCCCTGTAATTAGCGTGAAATGTGAAAACCATGACTCTTGTATGTGAAAAACTAGGACAGAACCCGACAGGTAAATGAATACCCAGGTGGGCCCTGTAATATTGGCGTGAAATGTGAAAACTATGACTGTTGTATGTGAAAAACTAGGACTGAACCCGACAGGTAAATGAATACCCAGGTGGGCCCTGTAATTAGCGTGAAATGTGAAACTATTACTCTTGTATGTGAAAAACTAGGACAGAACCCGACAGGTAAATGAATACCCAGGTGGGCCCTGTAATTAGCGTGAAATGTGAAACTATTACTCTTGTATGTGAAAAACTAGGACAGAACCCGACAGGTAAATGAATACCCTGGTGGGCCCTGTAATTAGCGTGAAATGTAAAAACTATGACTCTTGTATGTGAAAAACTAGGACAGAAACCGACAGGTAAATAAATACCCAGGTCGGCCCTGTGATCAGCGTGAAATGTGAAAACTATGACTCTTGTATGTGAAAAACTAGGGACTGAACCCGACAGGTAAATGAATACCCAGGTGGGCCCTCTAATTAGCGTGAAATGTGAAAACCATGACTCTTGTATCTGAAAAACTAGGACAGAACCCGACAGGTAAATGAATACCCAGGTCGGCCCGGTGATTAGCGTGAAATGTGAAAACTATGACTCTTGTATGTGAAAAACTAGGACTGAACCCGACAGGTAAATGAATACCCAGGTGGGCCCTGTAATTAGCGTGAAATGTGAAAACTATGACTCTTGTATGTGAAAAACTAGGACAGAAACCGACAGGTAAATAAATACCCAGGTCGGCCCTGTAATTAGCGTGAAATGTAAAAAACTATGACTCTTGTATGTGAAAAACTAGGACTGAACCCGACAGGTAAATGAATACCCAGGTGGGCCCTGTAATTAGCGTGAAATGTGAAAACCATGACTCTTGTATGTGAAAAACTAGGACAGAACCCGACAGGTAAATGAATACCCAGGTGGGCCCTGTAATATTGGCGTGAAATGTGAAAACTATGACTGTTGTATGTGAAAAACTAGGACTGAACCCGACAGGTAAATGAATACCCAGGTGGGCCCTGTAATTAGCGTGAAATGTGAAACTATTACTCTTGTATGTGAAAAACTAGGACAGAACCCGACAGGTAAATGAATACCCAGGTGGGCCCTGTAATTAGCGTGAAATGAGAAACTATTACTCTTGTATGTGAAAAACTAGGACAGAACCCGACAGGTAAATGAATACCCTGGTGGGCCCTGTAATTAGCGTGAAATGTAAAAACTATGACTCTTGTATGTGAAAAACTAGGACAGAAACCGACAGGTAAATAAATACCCAGGTCGGCCCTGTGATCAGCGTGAAATGTGAAAACTATGACTCTTGTATGTGAAAAACTAGGGACTGAACCCGACAGGTAAATGAATACCCAGGTGGGCCCTCTAATTAGCGTGAAATGTGAAAACCATGACTCTTGTATCTGAAAAACTAGGACAGAAACCGACAGGTAAATAAATACCCAGGTCGGCCCTGTAATTAGCGTGAAATGTAAAAACTATGACTCTTGTATGTGAAAAACTAGGACTGAACCCGACAGGTAAATGAATACCCAGGTGGGCCCTGTAATTAGCGTGAAATGTGAAAACCATGACTCTTGTATGTGAAAAACTAGGACAGAACCCGACAGGTAAATGAATACCCAGGTGGGCCCTGTAATATTGGCGTGAAATGTGAAAACTATGACTGTTGTATGTGAAAAACTAGGACTGAACCCGACAGGTAAATGAATACCCAGGTGGGCCCTGTAATTAGCGTGAAATGTGAAACTATTACTCTTGTATGTGAAAAACTAGGACAGAACCCGACAGGTAAATGAATACCCAGGTGGGCCCTGTAATTAGCGTGAAATGTGAAACTATTACTCTTGTATGTGAAAAACTAGGACAGAACCCGACAGGTAAATGAATACCCTGGTGGGCCCTGTAATTAGCGTGAAATGTAAAAACTATGACTCTTGTATGTGAAAAACTAGGACAGAAACCGACAGGTAAATAAATACCCAGGTCGGCCCTGTGATCAGCGTGAAATGTGAAAACTATGACTCTTGTATGTGAAAAACTAGGGACTGAACCCGACAGGTAAATGAATACCCAGGTCGGCCCTCTAATTAGCGTGAAATGTGAAAACCATGACTCTTGTATCTGAAAAACTAGGACAGAAACCGACAGGTAAATAAATACCCAGGTCGGCCCTGTAATTAGCGTGAAATGTAAAAACTATGACTCTTGTATGTGAAAAACTAGGACTGAACCCGACAGGTAAATGAATACCCAGGTGGGCCCTGTAATTAGCGTGAAATGTGAAAACCATGACTCTTGTATGTGAAAAACTAGGACAGAACCCGACAGGTAAATGAATACCCAGGTGGGCCCTGTAATATTGGCGTGAAATGTGAAAACTATGACTGTTGTATGTGAAAAACTAGGACTGAACCCGACAGGTAAATGAATACCCAGGTGGGCCCTGTAATTAGCGTGAAATGTGAAACTATTACTCTTGTATGTGAAAAACTAGGACAGAACCCGACAGGTAAATGAATACCCAGGTGGGCCCTGTAATTAGCGTGAAATGTGAAACTATTACTCTTGTATGTGAAAAACTAGGACAGAACCCGACAGGTAAATGAATACCCTGGTGGGCCCTGTAATTAGCGTGAAATGTAAAAACTATGACTCTTGTATGTGAAAAACTAGGACAGAAACCGACAGGTAAATAAATACCCAGGTCGGCCCTGTGATCAGCGTGAAATGTGAAAACTATGACTCTTGTATGTGAAAAACTAGGGACTGAACCCGACAGGTAAATGAATACCCAGGTGGGCCCTCTAATTAGCGTGAAATGTGAAAACCAGACTCTTGTATCTGAAAAACTAGGACAGAAACCGACAGGTAAATAAATACCCAGGTCGGCCCTGTAATATTGGCGTGAAATGTGAAAACTATGACTGTTGTATGTGAAAATCTAGGACTGAACCCGACAGGTAAATGAATACCCAGGTGGGCCCTGTAATTAGCGTGAAATGTGAAACTAATTACTCTTGTATGTGAAAAACTAGGACAGAACCCGACAGGTAAATGAATACCCTGGTGGGCCCTGTAATCAGCGTGAAATGTAAAAACTATGACTCTTGTATGTGAAAAACTAGGACAGAAACCGACAGGTAAATAAATACCCAGGTCGGCCCTGTGATCAGCGTGAAATGTGAAAACTATGACTCTTGTATGTGAAAAACTAGGACAGAACCCGACAGGTAAATGAATACCCAGGTGGGCCCTGTAATTAGCGTGAAATGTGAAACTATTACTCTTGTATGTGAAAAACTAGGACAGAACCCGACAGGTAAATGAATACCCTGGTGGGCCCTGTAATCAGCGTGAAATGTAAAAACTATGACTCTTGTATGTGAAAAACTAGGACAGAAACCGACAGGTAAATAAATACCCAGGTCGGCCCTGTGATCAGCGTGAAATGTGAAAACTATGACTCCTGTATGTGAAAAGCTAGGACAGAATCCGACAGGTAAATGAAATGTGAAAACTACGACTCTTGTATGTCAAAAACTAGGACAGAAACCGACAGGTAAATGAATACCCAGGTGGGCCCTGTAATTAGCGTGAAATGTGAAACTATTACTCTTGTATGTGAAAAACTAGGACAGAACCTGACAGGTAATTAAATACCCAGGTCGGCCCTGTGATCAGCGTGAAATGTGAAAACTATGACTCTTGTATGTGAAAAACTAGGACAGAACCCGACAGGTAAATGATCGAATACCCAGGTGGGCCCTGTAATTAGCGTGAAATGTGAAACTATTACTCTTGTATGTGAAAAACTAGGACAGAACCCGACAGGTAAATGAATACCCTGGTGGGCCCTGTAATTAGCGTGAAATGTAAAAACTATGACTCTTGTATGTGAAAAACTAGGACAGAAACCGACAGGTAAATAAATACCCAGGTCGGCCCTGTGATCAGCGTGAAATGTGAAAACTATGACTCTTGTATGTGAAAAACTAGGACTGAACCCGACAGGTAAATGAATACCCAGGTGGGCCCTCTAATTAGCGTGAAATGTGAAAACCAGACTCTTGTATCTGAAAAACTAGGACAGAAACCGACAGGTAAATAAATACCCAGGTCGGCCCTGTAATATTGGCGTGAAATGTGAAAACTATGACTGTTGTATGTGAAAATCTAGGACTGAACCCGACAGGTAAATGAATACCCAGGTGGGCCCTGTAATTAGCGTGAAATGTGAAACTAATTACTCTTGTATGTGAAAAACTAGGACAGAACCCGACAGGTAAATGAATACCCTGGTGGGCCCTGTAATCAGCGTGAAATGTAAAAACTATGACTCTTGTATGTGAAAAACTAGGACAGAAACCGACAGGTAAATAAATACCCAGGTCGGCCCTGTGATCAGCGTGAAATGTGAAAACTATGACTCTTGTATGTGAAAAACTAGGACAGAACCCGACAGGTAAATGAATACCCAGGTGGGCCCTGTAATTAGCGTGAAATGTGAAACTATTACTCTTGTATGTGAAAAACTAGGACAGAACCCGACAGGTAAATGAATACCCTGGTGGGCCCTGTAATCAGCGTGAAATGTAAAAACTATGACTCTTGTATGTGAAAAACTAGGACAGAAACCGACAGGTAAATAAATACCCAGGTCGGCCCTGTGATCAGCGTGAAATGTGAAAACTATGACTCCTGTATGTGAAAAGCTAGGACAGAATCCGACAGGTAAATGAAATGTGAAAACTACGACTCTTGTATGTCAAAAACTAGGACAGAAACCGACAGGTAAATGAATACCCAGGTGGGCCCTGTAATTAGCGTGAAATGTGAAACTATTACTCTTGTATGTGAAAAACTAGGACAGAACCTGACAGGTAATTAAATACCCAGGTCGGCCCTGTGATCAGCGTGAAATGTGAAAACTATGACTCTTGTATGTGAAAAACTAGGACAGAACCCGACAGGTAAATGATCGAATACCCAGGTGGGCCCTGTAATTAGCGTGAAATGTGAAACTATTACTCTTGTATGTGAAAAACTAGGACAGAACCCGACAGGTAAATGAATACCCTGGTGGGCCCTGTAATTAGCGTGAAATGTAAAAACTATGACTCTTGTATGTGAAAAACTAGGACAGAAACCGACAGGTAAATAAATACCCAGGTCGGCCCTGTGATCAGCGTGAAATGTGAAAACTATGACTCTTGTATGTGAAAAACTAGGACTGAACCCGACAGGTAAATGAATACCCAGGTGGGCCCTGTAATTAGCGTGAAATGTGAAAACCATGACTCTTGTATCTGAAAAACTAGGACAGAAACCGACAGGTAAATAAATACCCAGGTCGGCCCTGTAATATTGGCGTGAAATGTGAAAACTATGACTGTTGTATGTGAAAATCTAGGACTGAACCCGACAGGTAAATGAATACCCAGGTGGGCCCTGTAATTAGCGTGAAATGTGAAACTAATTACTCTTGTATGTGAAAAACTAGGACAGAACCCGACAGGTAAATGAATACCCTGGTGGGCCCTGTAATCAGCGTGAAATGTAAAAACTATGACTCTTGTATGTGAAAAACTAGGACAGAAACCGACAGGTAAATAAATACCCAGGTCGGCCCTGTGATCAGCGTGAAATGTGAAAACTATGACTCTTGTATGTGAAAAACTAGGACAGAACGCGACAGGTAAATGAATACCCAGGTGGGCCCTGTAATTAGCGTGAAATGTGAAACTATTACTCTTGTATGTGAAAAACTAGGACAGAACCCGACAGGTAAATGAATACCCTGGTGGGCCCTGTAATCAGCGTGAAATGTAAAAACTATGACTCTTGCATGTGAAAAACTAGGACAGAAACCGACAGGTAAATAAATACCCAGGTCGGCCCTGTGATCAGCGTGAAATGTGAAAACTATGACTCTTGTATGTGAAAAACTAGGACAGAAACCGACAGGTAAATAAATACCCAGGTCGGCCCTGTGATCAGCGTGAAATGTGAAAACTATGACTCTTGTATGTGAAAAACTAGGACAGAACCCGACAGGTAAATGAATACCCAGGTGGGCCCTGTAATTAGCGTGAAATGTGAAACTATTACTCTTGTATGTGAAAAACTAGGACAGAACCCGACAGGTAAATGAATACCCTGGTGGGCCCTGTAATCAGCGTGAAATGTAAAAACTATGACTCTTGTATGTGAAAAACTAGGACAGAAACCGACAGGTAAATAAATACCCAGGTCGGCCCTGTGATCAGCGTGAAATGTGAAAACTATGACTCTTGTATGTGAAAAACTAGGACAGAACCCGACAGGTAAATGAAATGTGAAAACTACGACTCTTGTATGTGAAAAACTAGGACAGAAACCGACAGGTAAATGAATACCCAGGTGGGCCCTGTAATTAGCGTGAAATGTGAAACTATTACTCTTGTATGTGAAAAACTAGGACAGAACCTGACAGGTAAATAAATACCCAGGTCGGCCCTGTGATCAGCGTGAAATGTGAAAACTATGACTCTTGTATGTGAAAAACTAGGACAGAACCCGACAGGTAAATGAATACCCAGGTGGGCCCTGTAATTAGCGTGAAATGTGAAAACTACGACTCTTGTATCTGAAAAACTAGGACAGAACCCGACAGGTAACAAAATAAATACCCAGGTGGGCCCTGCAATGTGAAAACCACTGTACACTATAAACAGAAACAGCCAAATGTAATTTGTAATGTGAAAAAATGATCATTAAAATTAAATTGTAGCAAAATTTTACTTGAATTGAAACTAAGCAACTATCCGTTTGTGGCAGTTTTGTGCTTTTCGTATCAAAACGTTTCTTGTTTTCTGTATTGCCATAGAATGATCTTACCGAATTTCTGCGTTCTCTTCACTGTTAAGTACTACTTTTGTTGTGTGGTAAATGATTTCCTTCGCCTCCTGTTGTTCTCTAGAGTTCCGCGCCGAAAGCGGATTGCATTCTAAGGATTTCTCAAGCGAGCCTTATCCATGCACTAATCGCTTGCAAACATAAATAAATAAATAAACATAAGATAAATAAACTGGCCGTGCAGCCAACAGTGTATGCGCTTCAGCTACTAGTATGAAACAAGCAACAACTTCCTGTTTCAACTTTTGTGCCTCCCGGTTTTGAAAACAAACGAGAAAATCAGGAGCAACAATATTGACAACTACAGAATAAGCTTGAGGTTCCATGTCCACTATAACCTGCATCCCTCTATAATTCTATGGAAGTAAAGAATGGTCACTAAGTTATATAGTTATAGGAAATTTAGTATTACCGACATGTAAATAGAACACCCATGTAGGCCCTGTAATATAAACTAGGACCACGTAAAAACTAGGACAGAACCCGACAGGTAAATGAATACCCAGTTGGGCACTGTAATTGGCGTGAATTGGTAAATGAAATGTGAAAACTACGACAGGTAAATGAATACCCTGGTGGGCCCTGTAATCAGCGTGAAATGTAAAAACTATGACTCTTGTATGTGAAAAACTAGGACAGAAACCGACAGGTAAATAAATACCCAGGTCGGCCCTGTGATCAGCGTGAAATGTGAAAACTATGACTCCTGTATGTGAAAAGCTAGGACAGAATCCGACAGGTAAATGAAATGTGAAAACTACGACTCTTGTATGTGAAAAACTAGGACAGAAACCGACAGGTAAATGAATACCCAGGTGGGCCCTGTAATTAGCGTGAAATGTGAAACTATTACTCTTGTATGTGAAAAACTAGGACAGAACCTGACAGGTAAATAAATACCCAGGTCGGCCCTGTGATCAGCGTGAAATGTGAAAACTATGACTCTTGTATGTGAAAAACTAGGACAGAACCCGACAGGTAAATGAATACCCAGGTGGGCCCTGTAATTAGCGTGAAATGTGAAACTATTACTCTTGTATGTGAAAAACTAGGACAGAACCCGACAGGTAAATGAATACCCTGGTGGGCCCTGTAATTAGCGTGAAATGTAAAAACTATGACTCTTGTATGTGAAAAACTAGGACAGAAACCGACAGGTAAATAAATACCCAGGTCGGCCCTGTGATCAGCGTGAAATGTGAAAACTATGACTCTTGTATGTGAAAAACTAGGACTGAACCCGACAGGTAAATGAATACCCAGGTGGGCCCTGTAATTAGCGTGAAATGTGAAAACTATGACTCTTGTATGTGAAAAACTAGGACAGAACCCGACAGGTAAAACCCAGGTGGGCCCTGTAATTAGCGTGAAATGTGAAAACTACGACTCTTGTATCTGAAAAACTAGGACAGAACCCGACAGGTAACAAAATAAATACCCAGGTGGGCCCTGCAATGTGAAAACCACTGTACACTATAAACAGAAACAGCCAAATGTAATTTGTAATGTGAAAAAATGATCATTAAAATTAAATTGTAGCAAAATTTTACTTGAATTGAAACTAAGCAACTATCCGTTTGTGGCAGTTTTGTGCTTTTCGTATCAAAACGTTTCTTGTTTTCTGTATTGCCATAGAATGATCTTACCGAATTTCTGCGTTCTCTTCACTGTTAAGTACTACTTTTGTTGTGTGGTAAATGATTTCCTTCGCCTTCTGTTGTTCTCTAGAGTCCCAAGCGAGCCTTATCCATGCACTAATCGCTTGCAAACATCGCTCATTGCCGTCGCCTTGACAGGGATTTTCAACCAGCCATAGTTTTCGTTCGGCGACCATTTCAGCCACGATTCAGCCAGGAATATGTTATCTGGTATGGTATCTCAAGCGGTTCTACGGCTTCGTGAAGATCAATCCTCTCTCTTATCATTTCATGGTACTTCATAATCGAACAGTTCAAGAAGGAATAACGCTCCATGCACAGTAGTTTTTCAACACTCTCGCCGCTTCCCTGTAACTAAATTTTAACCTTAACCAAAGCACACTTCTTCATATCTGCAACGTTCTTTTAAATACGTACTGTTTACGAAACTTTTGCGGTGCAAACGGCACTAGAAAACGCATAAAAGCGTTTCCCTTTAGGTTAGCTGTGTGTTTTCCTCGACGGACATATCTAGATAGGTCGTACTCATCTTGTATACATGCCCTCGAGTTTGCCGCCGAAACAACAAAACTATCTGACCGTTTATTAACAAAGATGTAAAGTATTAAATCACTTAACGGGTGGTCGACAGAAATCACTTAAGCCATGACACTTTAATGATGTAACTGAAATATCATTAACAGGCGCCCCAGCCATAATCGCGTTAACTGCTTACGTCATAGGACTCGCGTAAAGCTCCTCATGTACTAGAACTCCTCAGAACTTTAAAGGGAGGCTGTCACGATACGCGCATGCTCCAGGAACGATCACTGAGCAAAACTATTTTGACCATCCTATCAGAAAACTATTGAAGAATATGTAAAACGTAAACATTTGGTTGGATGGATCGAGAAATAGCGAGATTAAAACGGATTATTATATAGCTCGTGTTTATTCGATCAAAGCGCGCGCTCTGGTTGGTTCTATCATGGTCACGTGGCGGGCTACAAATTCAATGTAGCCCGCGCGGGCTACAATTAAAAAATTATTGCCCGCGCAGGCGACATCGCTAGAGCGAGAAATTTCGGCGGACTATTTTTACCCATGTTCGCCGTATTTTCTTTTGCTATATAATAAAACACTTAATGACTGCACCCTCGGGAAACAGCGAGTTTTGTTTTCCCTCGAATCTCGATGTTTCCCTCGACTTCGTCTCGGGAAACATCGAGATTCTCGGGAAAACAAAACTCGATGTTTCCCTCGGAAGCAGTCATTAAGTGTATATTGTTTTGGTGGTTTTCAGCCCTCGCTGGCCGTCGTTACGGGACGATACTTCTTTGTTTTGAGATGCGCAGAACAGCTGCGCAGTTGCGTGACATAGCCTCCCTTTAAATGGATCCTAAACAAAAATAACGTTTTCTCCAGGGAAGCCGTTTTTATCTATTGGCAATTTTTTTGCAAGTTTGCTGTGTGGGAGTCTGATTTAGATAAGTATAAGATAAGTATCCACATCCTTCAAAAAGGCCGAATACTGTTTAGTCATATGTTTCTATAGGTAAATTGTTCCATAATAGAGCTCCACTATAAGAGATTGATTTTTTGGCATAATTTGTGTGGGGCTTTGGGACTAACAAGGTATTATCAGAGTTCCGAGTATTGCATATAGCTTTATGTTCAGTAAAAAGTGATTTTAGATAGCTAGGGACAAGGTTCATTGAGCCATTTTTAACTGCGAATATCTCATAAAATAATATAATACAAAAGATAGGCTCAGCAACAGCTTCTTTATAGCAAGAGCAAAACATCCACGCGATAACATCCAACATCCCTTACTTGAGCATGAATAAAATGGGCATCGAAAAACAGGTGGGGGTGGGGAAGGGGGTGGTGGTACAACCCGGGACCTACCACTTCCCTTGATAAAATCGGGTCCTGGTCGAGTACAAATATTTTGACCACTTCCCTAATACATGAGTTTCTTCTTGTGCAAAACAAGATTTTAAGAAAATGTCCACTGTTTGGTTTAACAATGAAGTCATTAAAAAAGTGTTTGACATCACATGCAGGGGGATTGCAAGGGCGATGCGTTTCTGGTTTGAAGAGCCACATTTGTCAATAGGGCTACTAGAACCTAGACTTTAGGACTACATTTTGCCTAAACCACTTTTGTACCTCCCCCTGCTCGATAGGCACTACCACTGCTGCTGGCATCATAAATACTTCTCGCACGTGGCTCCTTCCCGTTGGTGAAAATTCTGCCCCCTTCCCGGTGGTAAAATACTGCTACTCTCCTCTTGCAGTTTTCAAAGATACTAAATAATAAAGTCTCCGACCTTCACGACTGCTCCTGATTCAACTAGAAACTCGCGTATATCTCAAGTGATTTTATACAATCTTCCAGGGGCCGGTTCCTGAAAGGTTGGATAAAGTTATCCATGGATAAAAGTTATCTGTTGTATAGGATTTGTTCAGGATTTGTCAGTTGGATAAGCATTTATCTACAGATAACTCTTAACTGACCTTCTAGGAACCGGCCCCAGATTTCCTCCCGACGGGCCCCGCGCGCTGCGAGTCTTTGACTTTGAGTCCCAGTCTTACTCGGTGGCAGATATTCAAGATGGCGGAAACGCTGGAGAAAATGGACGAGAAAATGGCTGGTGGTTCTGACGGAAGGTGACATCGATGTTTTCGCATTCATGTCCGCCATACCCGCACCGCCACCAGTTCCGCCTTTACGTAAACAGAAACAAGATGTCCATGAACTATTCACTATCGAAGAAAACCAGGAAAGCTCTCGAATTAGGGACGTGAGCGAGCAGTGCAGACAGATTGTCGAAAATGCCGAGTTGCATGATGTGAGATGGTTGATGTGTAACCGCCGTGTTCGGTCGCAGATTCAAGGAAATGCACCAAGGCAAGCCTTTAGTGATATTCTGTTATGCTGTATAGTTTGTGGAATTGTTATTCTGCCATGAAGAAGCTATCAAAGCATGAAGTTTTTTTTTTTAATTTTAAGCACCCAGCCAGATGTTTCTTGTGTTTTAAGTTATATTATTTGAACTGTCTGTCTATTATGCCTATGCCTGTCTATTTGTATGTCTATCTATCTCTCTTGATTCAGCCACAGTAGTTAAATTCATGTCGTGTGTGATTGTGTACCCTTGCACGATTGAGGTTATAATCATTATTGGATTATTTTGATAACTTACTAACTTACTTACTAATTACTTACTAATTTACTAACCTATACTCCTCCACCAACACCCAAAAATTCAGCTTTCTAACTCGCACACTTATAGAATGGAACATGCTGCCCAATTACATCATTGAGGCACCAACTCTTCACAAATTTAAAGAAATGATAAGAAGCGAGCTGTCTAGTGCTCATTAACATTACTTATATTATTTTTGTTTTAATTTCTTACACATCCGCTACAGATGCTAACGCTTTGTGGATTATGACATATAAATAAATAACCTTATTAAAATGCATAATTCGCGCGCCTTATTTGGTATGGAGGCTGGTGCCTGGTACATGTCAACATGACCTCGAACTTAAAATGACGATTATCATCAATTGTTAAATGGCCTTGAAATGAGGATTATCATCATTTGGGGGAAATAACTATATTACTATTATCTTCGTTCTATTAAAAACATAAATAGAACAACACAATGTTTATAAATGAATATCATCCAAAATAGTCCGAACCAAAAAAAAAACAGCCTCTGACCCCCACCCTTAACAGCGCTCCCTACTACAACTGTACTACTTCAACGTACAACCATGTGGGACACTTGCACATGTCAAATAACCATGTCACCAGAATGATGATAATCCTTATTTCAAGATCATTTAACAATTGATGATAATCCTCATTTTAAGTTTCGAGACCATGTTGTACATGTTAGCTCACTAGCCTGCTGTGCATGTCAGTTTGATCTTGTCAGCGACCTGTACAGTTCTAGTTTTCTGCAATAAACTCCTCATTGTGCCAAACAAAATTGGAGACCTGTTGTCTTGTAATAATAGATAGTAGTATTTCCTACTGCGAGAATTATTATTATTATAATCATAGCTGTCAACTCTCCCTCGAGTGAGCCTTGTTTGAAATGCACACACTGTTTTGGGCTTTAAATTTTTGTGAGACACATTGTTTTTTGTTGTTGTATGAAACATTTATAGATCTGTGCATCTCGTTGTGCCCTTTTATGTTCATGACACACTATGATGTCATCTGTGCATCTATTACCATACGGACACACAGAAAAATGAGATCAGTATTTGCTAAGTTTGTCATGATTAATATCACTGCATCCATTCCCATTCACACAGGTGTGGACTTGTTGCACTTAGCATGGCTGCTGAAATGGCTGGCTGTCAATCAGCTGACATCACTTCCACGATCACAAATAGCCAAAATAATGAGAGTGAACTTTCGTGCCTTTTAGCCCTGGCTAAAAGAAGAGGTTATAGCAAACATGGAGAAATGTTGTCGGCACTGAATTTAGCAGCACTGGCAGAGGAGTATTATGGACTTTGTACACATGTCATGCCTGATAGTTCTAGTAAGAGAGATGCAGTACTAGGACATCTTTTGAGAGGCCAACCAATTTTGGTTCCATATGATAGTGCTCCAAATCATGAACCTTGTTTACTAAATGGCAGGAAGGCTCACTGGGCAGTACTCACAGGTAATCACAGTACATGTATATAACAATAGAAATGGCACCCCAACAAAAGAAAGGCTACCTTCATTTTGGGATGTTTTTCGAGATTTAAAACCATCATCATTGCCTGGTGTTGGTTTTAATTAAAAATTGAAATATTGCAAAATGAAGCTGTCATTCGTCCTAGTGTCCTTACAATTGTTATAACTGAAATTTCCAGCAGATTCTGGATTCTACTGAAAATTGGATATTATGCAAAAGATGTATGAACAGTTTAGAAATATCTGGGAGCCTGTTCCCCCACCCCATGGACCCAGTGTGGCAAATGAAGGCTGACAATTCACCTATCCCGCATTCATTGTTATACCCCTAGTTACTGTTGCTACGTCAACAAATTTTATCTTTGGCATAGAGCGCTGAAAAGACACCGATTGCAGGGAGGTGTTAGAAGTTGTTGCATGCAATTTGGATTTTATATTTTTTATCTTGAAAAAATGAATAATTATTAAAAAATATTTGATATTCAAGTTTGTTGCTTGGACATTTTGAATTCGTAGGAAAAATAATATAATAAAGTAAATAAAATTGTTCCTTCCTTTATATCAAATGATTCTGGGTATGGACCATTAGATAGTTTACAGTTTAGGGGGCAGGATACAGCAAACCATTTTCAGGGCGTTTTTATAAGAGTGTTTGCAAGCCCCCTACCTAAAAAAACTGGTCCGCCTCCCATTCTCGTACCCAGAGCTCCCCAGCTCGTCTGCTCGCAGGGGAGGCTCTGGGGACATCCATTTGAAGGCCGTCGCTGATTGGTTGATTTTGAGCATTGGAGCATGCGCTGAAAAGTCTTTCTCTCAGCGGCTCTGTATTAAACCTCGCGCATGCGTCAGTGGCTGTCACCAGAGCCTCCCCCGCGAGGAGACAAGCCGGGCAGCTCTGGGTTCGAGAATGGCCTCCTCCTATCCACCCCCCTTTTTCAAATCCTGGATCTGCCCCTGAATATGCACAACAATTTTTGGTAAAATGCTGCAATGTTATGGCTGTTCAAAGTTACATATTTTGCTGTGAGCTCTGGCTAGCACATTAGGCATTCAAGATATCAGATGACAATGTTTTGTGACAATGTTTTATTTCTACATGAAATTAAAGAAAATGACGAATTCAGCTTCTTATAAAAATACCCTCCAGACATGCAGCAGGGAATTCAAATAAAGACAGCTTAAGGAAAACATTTTTTTCTTCATGACCAACCAGTTTTGTAAGATTTAAAAGACTTATATAGTAAGCAACTTAGGTTTTTAACGTGATTGCGCTCATAGTCTTGAATGATGCAAAATGATGCGTCAAATTACCTGTATGTTACTTGCATGCTAAGTAGCTAGGTCAGCTAGTCACAAAACTCACGACTTTACAAGTGCATAGCTTCGCTGCTATTTATCAAAACTCTGTCAATCTTGGTCACCATGTTTGTCTAATAATGATGTTTCTAGAGAACTGAAAACTGATTTCGCTTCATTTGCACTTTAAAGATTAAATGATGTTATAATTAAAATTATCCTTCTATATAACATTATTAATTTCGTCTTTCAGGCTTTCTTTGTGCTTTTGCTGATGAAAAGTACAATTGGCTTGATTTAGAATCTTTATCTACACAGATAGAGAACAAGCCATCATTGTACTCAGTCAACAACCCATCTATCAATGGTACCATTCTAATGCCAAGGAACATTGTTGAGGGACATTTGTATGTATTAGCAAAGCAACCAAAGTCACAACATATTGCTGTGTGGAGCTTGGTATCTTTAGAAAAAAGCAATAATAACTTAATTGAAATGCAAAGAGATTTAGAAGACTTTGTTTGTCCAGAGGGTGGAATTAAAGAGGGACTCTGTGGTCAAATAATATTGTTGTCAAAGGTACATGTAGAAAATAAAATTCAGTTATAGAAAATTGATTATCATATTTAATACCATATTCTGATATATTACTTTCTCATTCGCTACCCTCTATGGGAAAAATACTGAAAGTCCTTTGCCACTTCTTAATCGTCACTGTTGACAACATATTTGAACTCCAAGTCTTAAAATTCATTCATAACTGGCATTCGAAAAAGCTTCCACCTATTTTCCAAGACCCTTTCCAGTACACAAATGACGTCCAGTTTCAGTTTAAAAAAAAAGAAGTCGAATTCCGCTCAGCCTGGATTTTTTTTCAAAATTCAGGTGAGTGTTGTCTGGTTGGCATACCTAGTTATAATCCCTTGAAGATGATTTAAATAAAGTCTTCCACGAGCTCACCAATGTGCCTTTCATTGATTAGTTCTGCCTGAAACGGTCACGTGACTGTATCCTATCCCATTCAAAGGGCCTGGGGCGACGAAGTAAACCGCGAGTTTCACTTTGGAGTTCGCGGGCTCAGCATCACAGATGACAAGATGGCGGACAAGGTTTGAGAAAGTTCCGACTTTTAGGCAGATTTTCAGGAGTTTTGCACCATGTTTGTTACATTCAATCACATTAACTTGCAAGGCTGTTATTTTACTATATGTCTGCGTTTTATTATAGGAATTCGTTTTAACTGGAGCCCAAATTGACGGTAAGTTTAGCTGTCGCGTTCAATATTTGTGACAAAACCTGGCTGCACCTTTGCCTGAAAATGTCAAACACAAGTAATTTTACAATCTGGTTCCAGCGATAATCTGACCCTTAAAAAATCGCCAAACCACTCTATTCACTTAACAGTACCCATGTTTATCAATCCAGAAAAGCCATTTGACTTCCAAAGCTGTTGTATTTTGACATTCCATGACGAATTCTTGATTGGAGTTAAACTTCCGAAGCCGCAAATGTTTACCTCAAATCCTTGAAGTTGAAGTGAAGTCAACCTACAATAAAACTCTTCTGTTTCGCCGGCCTTTCTAGACATCACAGCAGGCTGTCTTAGAGTTTTATATTTCGACCAATATCATGATTTCATGTTCCGAGTGTAGAGCATTAATACTCCTGAAATTCGATCTCGATGTCTCTCGAGAGTTTCTTTTCACTCATAGGCATTTCCGGTGACTAAAATGCTAAAGCTTCGCTGAGTGAAAGACCATATAAAATCAATGCATTTTAATTGAACACTTAATTTGTTTGCTTCATAAAATAACAGTAATATTATATTCCTAGATTTAATGCTATGGACAGGTTTATTTCCATGTTTCGCTTGATCTAAATTTATATATCCACGTAAATTAATACGACGATGTCAAACAGAGCGCGCAACAGTTTGATTTTGTCACAACTGTGAGTTTTATTTCCTTTTGGGCGTGTTTCTCTGGCATTCAGCATATTCATATCTATAGAATCACTTAATAAATGATAAAGTTATCCCATGGTTGATTAATATTCACAAGCGCTGGAACTTCCATTCAGAAATCGCGTGGTTTTGTGTGTTGGGCGCGGTCGAAAACTGAAACAGCTGTTTTTCCCTTCAATCCTGCATTGTCTGAACTCAATGGAATAATTCGATACGAGCTTGATTCGAAGCACTTCTAAGGAACGCGTCAATAACTACACTAGTATTCAATTTCTAAACCCTTCACTGAAATCATTGACAATAAGATGGAGAACATCAATGAAGAAGGTATTTTTCATTCAGTTTCCACTTAGTGTTTTCAACTTTATAGGGCTTTTCAGAATTCTTGTGAGGCTAAAGTTGAAATATTATCCATTCAAAGTGTTATTGTTGTAAAAGATGCATTCAGTAATGTCCACTGAAGATCTGGAGACCATTTTTAGAACTGTGAGCTGTTCATTAATTTCTGTACCAGTTTGAAATGTTTATCCTGTGAGTGCAGTGGTGAACTTGTATTATTCTGCTTTTTGGTCCTTACTATAGCAAGGAGTTATACAATTTCCTTTAAGATGGAAATTAAGATGGAAATTAAGATGGAAATTAAGATGGAAATTAAGATGGAGAACATCAATGAAGAAGGTATTTTTCATTCAGTTTCCACTTAGTGTTTTCAACTTTATAGGGCTTTTCAGAATTCTTGTGAGGCTAAAGTTGAAATATTATCCATTCAAAGTGTTATTGTTGTAAAAGATGCATTCAGTAATGTCCACTGAAGATCTGGAGACCATTTTTAGAACTGTGAGCTGTTCATTAATTTCTGTACCAGTTTGAAATGTTTATCCTGTGAGTGCAGTGGTGAACTTGTATTATTCTGCTTTTTGGTCCTTACTATAGCAAGGAGTTATACAATTTCCTTTGTCTTCCGTGCTTTTAAAAACCATGAAGCAACAGGTTGGCAATATTCTATTTTCTAATTTGTCAATTTTGATGAAATATACATGTACCATTATGAAGTGATTGTGGCAGAATACCCCTTCAAATGTGTGGTTCCAGAAATTATCCATACCCCCCCCCCCCCCCCTACGGAAGGGCATTGGAAATTCTGGAGGGGTGGGGGGGGGGGGTCAATTTACCTGATCATTTCCATACAAATACTGTATTTTTCCTTGGAAATTCCAGAGGGGTGGGGGGTCACTCTTGAACACCCTTCCGTGGAGGGGGTATGGATATTTTCTGGAACCGCACAATAGATGCTCTACTGAAATTTTAGTGTATCTTGGTGTATAGTCATGTAATATGGCATTACCCACATAACCAGTTATTATATATAATGTCGCTGCATTTTAAACAAGACGACGAGTATGTTATTTAACTATCTGTATCTTCAGATAAACCATAATGATAATGGTGCAGCATTTATTGATGTTAGATGATTTTACTTTAAAAGAATATTGAAACATTCTTCAATCTTAGATTTCTTTGATTTCTGTGATTACAATTCATATGACATAATATTTTAGTAGATTGTGAGCTGAGTTGTGCAATATATATATATATATTTGTTATATAAACTAAAGTAAGTGTTTTATCAGGATTTCAGCCACTGAGAAGCATTGTAATTCACATGTGTGAACAATTACGATGATGTGTGTTATTGCAAATTCATCCAAAAATTTTCACAAAAAAAATTAACTAATAAACAGAATAATGCATGGCACTTGATATATGAAATTTATCTTCTCATGTTCAAATTTGATATCTCACTCGTTCGCTAGGCTCACTCATGAGATATCAAAATTTAAACACTCAAAGATAAATTCCATATCCCCACATGCCATGTATTATTCTATATTATATAATTTATTATAATGTGACTCCAGAAATTATTCATACTCCTCCCATGGAAGAGTTTTGAGATAATTATGACTCCTCCAGCCACCTGGAATTGCCATGTAACATACAGTTATTGTAGGGAAAATAAAAAGAGTTTTGAATCTGCCACCCCTTTGGAAATTCAAATCCCTACTGTGGGAAGGGTATGGATTTTTCTTGTAATGGGGCTCTGTCATGATTGTGTTAACAAAATATTATAAAACAAGACCAGTGGGCTTCATAAACACTCAGAATCCTATGTATATTATGCTTTAAAAAGGAAAAGGAAAAATATAGGCAATCTTACATACTATATAACCACTTCACTATCAAATTTCTAAAATTTGAATGCTGTTCAGCATCCAAAACAGTTTAGCATCAAAAATACCAATTCTCAATCCAAATCCATCCACTCGATAACACACGAAAATACTCCAAATTATTACTTATCTTGCAGTTGAAAGGTTATTTAACAAACTGTAATATATCTCAAAGACTGAACACTGAACTTAAGTCATGTTTAGCTTAGTTTTGTTATGTTTGGTTTGCCTGTGGTTTGTGAGCCCGCAATTTACTCAGCAGTTACCCTTATTTCTCTTGGCAGCCATCTTGTTTTACTTCGTATTATTGTACGAGATTTATGCTGATTAAAGCCTTATGTTTGGGCAAAAGGTCTCTATTAATTATACAACACAAACCTAGAGGATTATTTTGCTCATTTCTTGTGAATATGACTGCATTTAATCTACCTGAATTAACCTCAAAATCGTGAGACTGCCCCTTTAAATCCCACATTATCATGCAATCACCTTTTCTATTTCTTTTTTGTTGTTTTAGCCCTATCCAAAGTATTCAAGTTTGCGGATGTAGAAGAGACAGGATATGTGGATGTGGCAACCATCTCTACTTTGGCTGTCCAGCTTCTTGGAGCACAGCTCAGTGATAATGAAAAAGACAACATTACAAGCAAAGCAGAGAGCAAGGCTGAGAAAGGTGATCACTGTCTCATAATGGTTTCACCATTTAAGAAAAACAATTAAACATCAAAATCCAGAAAAGTCCACTTTTCCCGGTCAGAGGTTCATAACCATGTTGCCATGGTTACCAAATGCTGCCAGAAGCTTCCAAAATCAAGTGAAATAAAAAGTTAATTATTATGAAAAAATTCCAAGAAAAAAAGCGTGAAATGCAGTATGTCAATTCAGGGAAATTTTGTTGGCAGACAGAAGTGAGACTCCTGTGTACCTTTTGGGAGAGTTCATAAGGTGAACTCTTACTTTAATTACATTCTACTTTATAGGAAAGTATTGGGCTTTTTTCAATTTTACTTTCTGTGGTGTATTCGGGAAGCCTGTGTTAACCTCGTTGTCGGGTTGTCACGTGTTAGAGCGAGCTAGCAGTGTATGATCCGCCATCTTGGTTGGTTGTTCTTTGAGCAGTAAAGTTGTTGAGTTATTCATCGATATTCTGGCTGGTTATTCACAAACATCACACTGGCGACGAGGATAAAGCTTAAGGATAAACTACGAGTATAATCTACGAAAACGACCATGGCAGGACGACCACCATTCGGAGAGTTCAACCAAGACTCGGAAGATATAGAAAGCTACCTCGAACGATTGGCGGAATATTTCATCGCGTACGACATCAAGGCCACGGAAACCACAAAACAACGGGCGATTTTGCTTACCTCGATTGGTAGCACAACTTATCGAGTCTTGAAGGACCTGGCTTTTCCCAACGCGCCGAACTCGAAAACGTTTGACGAGCTTTCAACTCTCTTGAAAGGACATTTTAAGCCAACAAGATTAAAGGTGGCTGAACGGTACAGATTCCACTCGGCAAGTCAAGGACAAGGCCAACCTATTACCGATTATGTACGGGAACTAAAGAAATTAGCAGGAACTTGTGAATTTACCAATGATCAGCTCGAAGAAAGTCTCAGGGACAGATTCATTTGCGGATTACGATCGGAACAGATAAAGAAAAAGCTACTCTCAGCTAATTACACTTTTCAAGAAGCAGTCAACACGGCCCTAGCACAGGAAACAGCTCAAAAGGACGTGCAAGAGCTGGGTAATTCTGAATTTAGCAGCAGTGCATCTGGTGTTAATGCCCTAGCAGGGGGTTATGAACGGAAATCACATCCCCAGAGCAAGAAAGAAGGAAAAAAGCTACAACAAGGAAGAAGGCAGAGGAAGAAATGTTTTCGTTGTGGATTTACAAATCATAATGCAGATTCCTGCAGACATAAGAATACAGAGTGCTTCCAATGCCACAAGAAAGGACACTTAAAATCAGAGTGTCAATGGAAGGATTTTCAACATGCAGTGGAAGAAGAACAAGAAGCCGGGGATGAGAGTGAGTCGGAGGTAGAGGAAGAATACCTAGGCTCACTTTTCAGTCTGAAAGCGGCAAAGCAATCCAAGTCGAAGGAGGCAGCTATCTCTAGTCCAGCAATTAAGGTCTCATTATTATTGGAGGACATCCCTTTTGAAATGGAAGTGGATACGGGTGCTGCAGCGTCAGTTATGAGTTATACTGACTATGAGAGGCATTTTAGATATCTTGCTCTGAAACCAGTAGAGAAGAAGTTCCATGCATATGCGGGTGCACAGTTGGATATTGCGGGTCAAATTCTTGTTGATGTTGAGTATAAGGGACAGAAGAAGACACTGCCCATGCTGGTTGTGAGAGCACAGCAGTATGCCCCACCCCTGTTCGGAAGGGCATGGATGGGTAGCATCATATTGGATTGGAAACACCTGCTTCCTAACCAAGAGCAGGGACAGTTTTCAGTAAATCAGCAAGAGGATATCCAAGTTTTAAAGAATCGCTATGCAGAAGTATTTTCACCAGAGCTAGGAACGGTCAAAGGGGTTACAGCAAAGTTGCACCTGAAAGAAGGTGCCACACCAGTTTTTCAGCGAGCACGCCCAGTACCATACTCCCTGCGACCAGCAGTGGAGAGGGAACTTGAGCGATTACAGAAGGACGGAGTTATAAAGCCGGTTGAATTCAGTGAGTGGGCTACACCTCTGGTGTGTGTTCCTAAGACGGATGGCACAGTGAGAATATGCGGAGACTACAAGGGTACGATGAACCCAGCGATTCAAACAGAACAGTTTCCCATCCCTACGTTGGAGGAAATAAGGGGTAAGGTGTCCTCATGGACAAAATTCACCAAGATTGATCTACGAAACGCATATCAGCAGTTGGTGTTGGATCCTGCATCACAGGAGTTATGTACAATCAACACTATCAAAGGTCTTTTTCGGTACTCACGTTTGCCATTTGGAATTTCTTCAAGTCCAGCCATTTGGCAGCGGTTTATTGAACAAGTCCTTGCAGGTATCAGCGGAACGTGCGTGATAATGGATGATCTACTTATCGGAGGAGCTACCGATGAGGAACATTTAAGGAACTTGGAAGCTGTTTTGGCACAATTCCAGAAGTACGGTTTACGAGTGAAGCTAGAGAAGTGTGTCTTCCTGGCACCTGAGGTGACCTATTTTGGGTTGCGGTTTTCTGAGAGGGGATTGCAGCCAACGTCAGAAAAGGTTAAGGCGGTACACGAGGCGCCTCCACCTAAGAATGTGTCAGAGCTGCGTTCTTTTCTCGGGATGCTGTCAGCTCTGAGTAGTTTCATCCCCCAATTGTCTACAGTGGCAAACCCCCTCTATGGGTTGCTAGGCAACAAGGCCTGGGACTGGACGACCAAATGTTACAAGGCATTTAAGGAAGTGAAACAGGCACTCTCATCAGACACGGTACTGACACATTATGATCCTAAGTTGCCAGTAGAACTGGCAGTAGATGCTTCCCCTTACGGATTGGGAGGTGTCATTATGCATGTGTACCCGAATGGATCCCGAAGGCCAATTGCCTTTGCATCTAGAACACTCAATGAACACGAGAAACGTTACGGGCAGATTGACAAGGAAGCACTGGCAATTATGTTTGGTGTGAAGAGATTTCACTTGTATTTATATGGCAGACATTTCACAATTCTGACAGATCACAAGCCTTTGGAAAGGATTTTCGGTCCTAAGTCAGCTATACCATCATTGGCAGCTGCACGTCTGCAACGCTGGGCTATTATTTTAGCAGCATTTGATTACGACATCAAGTTTATTCCCTCGAAGGAAAATACAGTGGCTGATGCTTTGTCGCGCCTACCCTTGCCTAATACCAAGGGGGGTGAGAGTGCTATTTTCAGAGTTGAGGAACTTTTGCTGGATGGTTTACCAGTGACACACAAGGAGATCAGATCTGCAACACGAGCAGACCCAGTGCTAACCAAGGTGCTTATGTTTGTCAGGAATGGTTGGCCAGCACATGTTGATGATTTACGCCTCAAGCCATTTTTTAATCGACGGCATGAATTGTCTGTTGAGCAAGATTGTTTAATGTGGGGCCTACGGGTCATCATCCCCACTCGTTACCAGAAGGTTATGTTAGGAGAACTGCATTGTGGGCATCCAGGGATTGTTCGCATGAAGGAAATAGCTCGCAGCTTCGTCTGGTGGCCAAATATTGACTGTGACATTGAACAGGCAGTTAGAAATTGCGCAAGTTGCCAGCAGGTGCGCAAGGCCAATGTAACAGTACCACTAGCACCTTGGGTGTGGCCTAGCCGCCCCTGGCACCGTGTGCATGTTGATTATGCGGAGGATGATCTAGGACATTATTTTATTGTTGTTGATGCACACTCACGCTGGCCTGAGATTTTCTATATGGCCAAGAACACAACCACTGCAGCTACGGTACCTATTTTACGGGACTTATTTGCAAGATATGGGTTACCTGTGCATCTCGTAAGTGACAATGGACCCCAGTTCCGCAGTGAGGAGTTTGCTCACTTTCTTAAGGTGAACGGTGTGAAGCATGTCAGGGTCAAACCCTACCATGCAGCAAGCAATGGGCTAGCCGAGCGCATGGTTCAGTCATTTAAGAACCATATGAAGTCTTGCAAGGGTGGTAAGTTGTCAATCCGGCAGCGGATTGCGAACTTCCTGTTACACTACCGATCGATCAAGCACCCAACTACTGGCAGAACGCCAGCCAGTCTATTTGTAGGCCATGAACTTCGGACTCGCTTATCACTACTTCGGCCTGCAGTGGAGGAGAATGTGCTAAGTGCCCAGGCTAAGCAGAAGGCTTCACATGATGTGCATGCTAAGTACAGAGAATTCTATACAGGAGAAAGAGTACTAGTGAGGGATGTGCGAATTAACAAATGGTGGCCAGGTTGCATAGCAGAACGCAGTGGTCCATATTCATATGTAGTGGTACTGGACGATGGGCGTGTCTGGAAGAGACATGTGGAGCACATACGCCGTGATAGTATGCAGAGAAGAGGGGACCCTGAACCATCCACAGATCAGCCGCCCATGGAGACTCAAGTGCCACCCCCGGTCCCTTTAACAGTACAAGGTGAGGCTGTGCCTATAACGATGCCTCCTACCCAAGACTTCGGGCAGCAACACCAACGTGTAATGCGGAGATACCAGTTGAGTCACAGGACAGTGGTACGCAGCCTAAGGAGACCCTTACACCACTGCGGAGATCTTCTAGGATCATAAGGGCTCCAGAGAGATTGATTGAGACCAGTTAAACTGACTATGAAGAACATTATGTGAAAGAACTCTATTGAGATTCGGACTTGTTTGAGACTTAAGGACTTACAATGTTAGTTGTTTATTAGGCAGTTGTCATACCATACTTGGCCTAGCATGGCACCCATGTTCATATTAGAAAGGGGGAGATGTGGTGTATTCGGGAAGCCTGTGTTAACCTCGTTGTCGGGTTGTCACGTGTTAGAGCGAGCTAGCAGTGTATGATCCGCCATCTTGGTTGGTTGTTCTTTGAGCAGTAAAGTTGTTGAGTTATTCATCGATATTCTGGCTGGTTATTCACAAACATCACACTTTCCACGTTTTTCCACATCATTGGGTTGCACAAATTTTCCTGTTTTAAGAGTGCTAGAAGGAGAGAAATAAATAAGAAAAAGCAGTTAAATAAGAAAATTTCATTATTCATGTAAGATGGCAAGGTCTTGTTATTTGCTTTGTATAAACCAAAGTTAAAAGACAGGATTTTTATCAATAGAAGGCACTTCAAGTGGCCAGGAAATAACATATTATTATGTGATCACATTTGGCCATTAACACACATTAAAATGTTTGTTTATGCCTACCTGACCTTGCCTTGCTTGTTTTTTAGGAGGTTTTGGTAGTACATGTACGTACCATACAGCATTTATTCCTTGTGTATTATGTGAAAAAATAATATTGCATATTCCTCTAATCGATCACTACGCAACAAATCAGTCGACAGAGGGAGTCAGCTCTGACCACAAATAGGAAGCGTGGAAGCCAAAAGCCAGTGACTTAATTGTAAACTCCACAGGTCGAATAGAATTATGCTGGTCTGGTCCAAATTTGTATTAGCAAATTTGTATTATACAGTAGCTTATGTCAAAGCTGTTACATTTTCCCCTCTTAAAACATACTAAAAAATGATGCTCCTCTATTAAATCTTCAAACAACTGCATGATACTATAATTTTTGCATTTTGTGATTATACAGATGATCATATAAAATATTATTTAAAGACATACTACTTTAAATGCATTCAAGTGTACCTAGACTACCTGTTATCATTTTGTCTGGCATCTTGTCTCTTCATCAGTGAAATTGGATACTTGTTCTGCTGTGCACAATCATAATTGTAAAAGTGTTTTGTTTCCAGCTGTCTTGAGTTGTGTCTGGGTGTTTATTTTACCCTTGCTCTGATAGGCTGATAACCATGCAGGTGGTGTTATATAGAATTATAATATTAGTTTAGTTTTAACTTAACTTGTGTCTTCAGTCAAGATTTACTTTTAAAATTTCAAACTCCATGCCCTAGTAACTTTTTTGGCATAGACTTTTTTTTATTTTTTAGAGTAAATATTGTTCACTGTTAGCCTATTTTCCTTCTCGTTCATATGTCTGGCAAAATAATGCTTATTGTTTGTGAGCATAAGAAAAAATATTTCTACTAGAATTTGCATTTTACTGAGTGTACACACGTTTACACTGTAGGTATAAAGACAGAGATTGAAATACCATACAGAGGGTACATGAAACAGGAATTTCAGAACAAATGTTTAAAAAGTGTACTCTGGAAATGGGGTCAATGAGGTCTCAGAGATTTTCAGAGACAGTGACATCAATGTTGAAAATAAGACAAAGACCACCAAAGACAATATGAATAGATGGGTACAGCAATTGTTGTAATTGTACTCCCAGTTTAACAATTATAAACTAATAAAAGCAAAGCAATTGAAAATATCATTGTATCATGGTTGAATTAGTAAGAAACTTTTCCAAGCAAGGACTGATTTTATTAATAATAATAATAAGTTAATTTTCATAGCACTTTTCTCTCAAGGATCTGATAATGAGATATCATATGATTCAAGAACGTGCATCACTTTTCTCATGCTATTTTCTTAGCGGAATCTAGCCTCGAGAAGCTCTGAATAATCCTATAAAATTACTGTAACTTTGAAATCTGTTATTGTTAATACTACTCACTAAAGACACTAGTTTTCAATTTTGTTTCCTTTTCTTATGTTCCATTTTATTAATTACATCAAACATTGTAAAGCACTATGAGCTATAAGAATAGTGCTATACTAGTATTTAGAAAATAACACCTATGTTGTATTGTGAATGTGCGCATTCTGATTGGTTAAAAAGCGTGTTTGTAAGAGACCTGAGAAACACGATTGTCACGCAACGCTGTCGCGCGTGTGTATGTTATTTTCTAAAAGCAATAAAAATACTTTCTGTGTGCTCTCTGGTTTCTTACAAACACTCGGGGAATGTTGGTCGAACTGATAAAACTTGAAAGACACTCGCCTTCGGCTCGTGTCTTTCAAGTTTTGATCAGTTCTCCCAACATCCCCCTCGTGTTTGTAAGAAAGCAGAGAGCACGCGGAAAGTACTTTTATTGCTTAAAAGTAACTCAAAAATTTGTCAACCAATGCTTCCTTGCATTACAGGCAGATATGCCCCTGAAATGGCAACATTCCTTGTGTTGGGAAGCATATTGTTGGCTCAGTGTTACAGCTGTTTCAGGTAACACGCGACCCAGCATGTTAACACTTTTTGGCAGTTGGGTTTTTCTGTGAAGTCAATCAAACCACTACTAACTACGTGAGCCAATTAGGTCGTTGGTCAGTTTCGCCTAGTGCAGTGAATTGGCTTTCTGTCGCGACATGTCTCGCAAGGGAAGCCAAACAAATGCACTGAGCAAGGATCTGATTGGCTCACACGATTGCATTGATGGACAGCGCAGAAAAACCCAACTGCGAAACTCCAAGAATCTGACAACGGCGAAGTCGCGTGTTACCTGAAACAGCTGTAAGGCGCTGGGTCTCTCACCTGTGGCTGTGGTCCAGGATCGATTCCCGGCTGGGACAGAGGAAATTTTCTTTCTCCTGTACTCGTGATCGATTGTGGGTTGAACTTAGTTCTACTGTGTTTCCTTAGTTTTTCGGATGAGACAATAAACCGAGGTCCTGTCTGCCTTCCCTTCTACCTAAAGAACCCATTGCTCACTCTTCATTGTCTCACGGTGCAATGGCCTGGTTCTCGGAGGCACATATACTGTTTAACAGCCCTCATGATTGTAAGCTGCGCGGCAGCAATTTGCACCATCTAATACAGCCTGTCAAGTCCTCCAACTTCTCCTTGGTCGACCGCCTTGAAAATCCCTCATAGATAAGGTGAAGACCATTTTTTTATAAACTGTCCATTTTTCCCCAGGCCTGCTGTCCTACCAGAACTTCATTGACATCATGATGGAGACAATGCAGTCTATGACCCAGTGGGGCAAGCTCAAGACCACCCTGGATGGGTACGTTGGTTTTGATACCGTACAGGAGCAGATTAGGAAGAAGTCACTCAAGAGGGGCTTTGAGTTCAACCTCATGGTTGTTGGTGAGTAGCTGTGCAGATGATAGAGTGGATTTGATATGCCTGTAATGAAAGAAATGGACGATTCCAGCTATGAAGTCCTTTATTTAACGTCAATAATTTGTAACAGTAATTCAACTGAGAAACCTGAGGTCGACGGGCACCACTTTACCCCCATTCTCTTATCAGAGCTCCAGGTGAAAGGAATTCAAAACTATAAGCAAGCTACTCGGAACAGAGAAAGTAGAGAAAAGTTGATACGGTTGGTTGATCCGGGGTTCGAACTCAGGACCGTACACACAGTGTACCGTGCACTAACACTCTATGCCACCTAGCCGTACCTATAAGCGCGCGCGCTATTCGTTATTCAGAAATTTCTAAGCCATGTCCCACAACTACCAGAATACTGCGCTTGCCGTTTTAACAGTTTGTTCGACAAATGTCCCACATCTACCGACATGCAGATGACTTTCAAGTAAATCAGACTTTTCTACACATACCTAGTAATGACGTCTCTTTTCCTGAAAACACACGCCGACACGGGAACGCTTGCTACGTAGGCTATAATATCAATTCCAGCAATTCTAACTCATGCATGGAACACTTTTAAATTCTTATGAGCAATAGTAGTATATAGAGTGGATATACGTCTATTTTTATACGTCTATTTTATACGTCTATTTTATACGTCTATTTTTATACGTCTATTTTATACGTCTATTTTATACGTCTATTTTTATACGTCTATTTTATACGTCTATTTTATACGTCTATTTTTATACGTCTATTTTTATACGCCTCTCATTTCATCTATAAAAGCTGGCGTGTGAGCGATGTGAGGTATTCAGTTGACAGAGGTTGTAGAGTAATGAAGTGTTTTTGTGATTACGAAGCAAAGCAAGTAGGAGACGTGTACAAGTGTGGTTGTCCTTTGGATTATTCGAAGAAGGTGATTGGTTGTCATTTTTACTTTACGGCATCGGACGCTAAAGCTGTACGAGAAGCTATTCCTGAAGGCACAGCGCTGAGTGTGTTTCCAACGTGTGACCACGACTTGATTTGTCGCGTTGGTGTCGGGAAAAGAGACTGGAACGAAGGTCGTGTGTATTTTGCTTGTGACGTCCGTGCTCCAAATCCCAAGTGTGATTCGTTTCTTTGGGCTGAAGAACCCAAGAAGAAGCGTCAGAAAGTATGGAACCCGATGCAAAAAAGTTAGATGATGATGAGCAAGCGGATATGGATGTGTTGGATTCTTATTCGATCATGGAACTGTTGGACGAATTTGTAGTATCCATGATATGGGAAGGAATGCATCGTAAAAGGAATGTGGACTGTGAAGGATGTAAAGTGGACCATCCCAGTCAGAATCGTCATCAGTGTTTGAGGTTGAACGGGGACGATCTATGGCCAGAGTATTACAATGTGGTTCGTGATATGTTTCGCAATTCCATGGAGAAAGTCTGGGAAGGAGTGCAAAAGTTGTCGGCTGGCATTAAAGTTACGATTCAAGAGAATTGGCGTCGCTACATCGAAGGCGAATTGGAATTCCTTGGCGAAATGAAAGCAAAGGACCTGTTTAGCGAGTTGTTTTCTCCTCACACTACTGCTATTGCGAAAGCAGCCGAGGAGACATGTATTGAAGTGTTTAATAAGGACGATTAAGAACATTTGAACATTTTATTAAGTATAAGTTGTAATACAAAGGAGTATTAATAAAAGTGTTCTTCTCAAATGTTGTTGTTTTTTATCGACGTAATAGGCGGTTAAACATAGTAGAGAGTCGTTCATGTCGATGGCGACGACGACGAGGAGGATAATCATAATTCATGAATAATGCTTGAGATGCAGGTATGGTGAATACAATGTCAAAAGTAATGATTCCACTGTCATCAATGTCAAAAGCAATCGCTCCATTATCTATAAAGAAAAAAAAAAGTTTACATAGGTACAATTCTGATACCCCATTTGGTCATTGGTTCTGCCTCTGTATAGATAGTCCCATGCCGTAGACGTCGACTTGTCACGGGTATTATGACATCAGTCACTTTATAATAATGTCGTTGATATTGCTCATCATTACGGTGTACACGAAAGGAGATGGTGTTATCGCCATAGATTAAAATCCCATCGTCACGAAATCTTTCCCTCAGTATACTAGAGGAAAATGTATACCATACACTTCTTTTTCCTATGCGTAGCAGATTTAAAAGATACGGGGAGCTTCTCATTTGTGAAGGAATAAAATTGAAGAGTTCATCAAGATCATTATTTGATCGATCATCCAGTATAAATGGAGGAGGTTCATCATCATCGTCATCATCATCCGTAGGAATATAATCAGTAGTATCATCATCCGTAGCATTCCTACCTACGGAGAAAACAGAGTTCATCAGATGGCATCATATGTGATTAACCATTCGGATTCTGGTAGTACATCTATATAGATGACAGTCCCTGCTGTACGTGCAGTTACCACTGGGATTTTGACATTAATCACTTTTAAAAAATTTCGTGGCCATCGTCTACCATCGAGGTATACAGGTAACGAGATGGCGTATTTGTCGTGGTATATTTCAACTCCATCCACACGAAATCTATTCAACAGTTCCCCAGCTGAAAATTGTGCCCACAATCCTCTTGTTCCCATTTGCAGCAGACCGGTTAGATAGGAGCTGGTTCTCAATTCTTCACGAGATAAACTGAATAGGTCATAGCTACGTCTTCGATGACTATCATCAAGTAAAAATTGTGTAGGTTCGACCACCGTCACCAGAGCTTCCTACTAACGAGTTCCTCGAATGGATTCTACAAGAGGATGGTGACGTCGATATGGCACAAAGTGTTGAAGAGCTCTTTGAGCAGCATTTGAATGACCAACCACCACAGCCACAACCACAAGTGGAAGTAGTAGAGGAAGGATTTGTTGATGATTTTATCGCGTGGATGATGCAAGACGATGTTGATATGACAAAAAGTTTTGAAGAGCTATATCAACAGTATTCGGATATGACGGCTCATAGACCACAAACACCAGGGCCATCACCACCACCGTCGCCACCCCAAGATGTTGACAATCAACCACTGCCATCACCACCACCACCATCACAGCCAACACCGTCACCACCACCACTGCCGTCACCACAAGATGTTGACAATCAAATTGGAAGAGGTGTCAAACGCACCCATGATGAGCAAGAGGAGGAGGAGGAGGAAGAGAATGATGATGATGGTATTTCGTACCAATTGAATGAAGTCCACACTCGTCATTCGCGTAAGATGAAAACCGATTGTACTGATTATGATTTAAACATCAATCTTCCTCTACGGTCAACTGTCCAAGAAGCCATGCAAGATGTGGAGCGTGTTCTTGACAGTGTGTTAGAAGAAACGCTCAAAGGTGTACCTAACAAGGACTTTGCTCGCGTGACGTTGAATGCTCCAGCTCTGAAGAATCCCATATCGTTACCGTTTATGCTACGGGAACAGTTGACACCGCAAAGGATTATGGGACAGATTGAAACCATTGTGCAATCTAACGAGGAATTTGTTCTCAATGGACAGTTTCAGTTGCACGTGATACGAGCACGTACACCCCGTGGTGGTCATGGTGGATATGATGATGATGATGATTACTATACTACTGATGACGATGATGATGATGATGATGACGATGACGATGATGTCCCGACTGGTGAGAAGAAGAAGAAGCACTCTAAGAAGAATAAGAGGACCTTGGATTGTGCGGATGCGGCGACATGGGCAAAGATGAAGAGATCTATAGTTCGAGTACATAATCAGGATAATCTTTGTGCTGCACGTGCGATCGCGATTGGAATCGCCTACCATACCGGAACAAAACGGGATTATATTAACATGTATCGACAGCAGGCAGGAAACAAGGAGAATGGTACTCAACGTAAAAGAGCGAAAGAGTTGCACCAACAAGCTGGCGTCCCTGAAGGAGAGTGCGGTATTGAAGAACTGAAAAAGTTCCAAACGTATTTGGCTCCACAAGGGATTAAGCTCTACCTCGTGTCCAGAGAACATATGTATGGTATTATTTGGCAAGGTACTTTGGAGGAGGAGCCTAAATATCATTTGTACTTGTGCCTTGAAGGAACCCATTACCATTTCATCACTAAAATGAATGGCCTCCTGGGTAAAAGCTACTTCTGTATCAAATGTAACAAGGGCCACTCAGATCAAGGCAAGCACAAATGCAATATCCGATGTAGTGCTTGTGGTGAAAAGAACTGTTCTCCTCAGAGTGTCGATGATGATGATACCATACGATGGAACTGGCAACATTGTACCGACTGTAGCCGTTACTTCCGTACCCAGCAATGTTTTGACAACCATCGTCGCGTGAAAAAGCATGGTCCCGCGAATAATCGGAAGGAATGGTCCCAGTGCCAGAAGATACACAAGTGTGAAGAATGTCTTACGAGGTTTGATGTCTTAGACAAGAGACGGGAAGGCAAGCCTCACAAGTGTGGTGAATACGTGTGTCACGTCTGCAAAAAGATGGTCGACAAGGATCACTTATGTTATGTTCCCGTAGGAGCAGCAGCAGTGACCGGACGGAAGAAGAAGAACGAGGAGGATCAATTGCGGCTCATCATCTTTGATTTGAGGCTCAACCCCTGGGCACGCAACATAGGGTCAATTTTGTGGGTGTCCAGAAACTGTGTGAGGACTGTCGTGATCTTCCCTTGGACTCACATCCTAATTGTGACACGTGCGGATTGCGTAAACGTGGTTTCCAAGGGGAACAAGCTCTGGACGAGTTTTGTCAATGGTTGTTTGGTGGAAGCAATGCAGGATACACGTGTTTGGCACACAACTTTAAAGGGTACGATTCCTATCCTATCTTGGAGTACTTGTTCAAGAATGCATTAAGGCCTACTGTTATTTTTAATGGAGGAAAGATCATGATGCTCGGACTCCCAGATCTCAAGATCAGTATGAAGTGCACGTTGAATTATCTCCAGATGGCATTGCGTCAACTTCCCAAAGCTATGGGATTTGATCAAGAGGTTCGCAAAGGCGACTTTCCGCATTTCTTCAACACCCCAGAGAACCAAACGTACGTGGGACCTATGCCTGATCTCAAGTATTATGGCATTGAAAACATGACGAAGAAAGATGCTGATGCGTTACGCACGTGGTACGAGAACGAAGTCGCACGTGGTGCCGTGTTCAATTCCAAGAAGAACTAGCGTCTTATTGTCATCAAGACGTTGAAGTGTTGAAGAAAGCTGTGTTGGCCTTTGACAAGCTTACCATGGCAACGGGTGACGTCCATCCGTTTCACACGTCGGTCACCATTGCATCGTTGTGCAGTCTTATTTTGCGCAACAAATTTCTCAAGGCCAACAGCGTTGCTGTGATTCCTGCTCAAGGATACCGTGGACGCGACGTGCACTCGCTCAAAGCATTGCAGTGGCTTGAGTACAGGCACATCACTGATGGAGTGCACATTCGTCACGCTGGCACGAGCGAAGGGGAATTCAAGGTGGGACGGTACAAGGTCGACGGGTATGCAGAGAGTACTCATACCGTGTACCAATACCATGGATGTCTCTATCACGGATGTCCCAAGTGCTACACGAAGGACACGAGGAATCCTTTCTCTGGCACTACTATGGGTGATCTCTACCATGACACGTGCAACGTACGCACTTTTATTACTCGGGCTGGTTACCACCTCGTGGAAGTGTGGGAATGTGAGTTTGATCGTGAACTGTCAGCAACCCCTAGGATACAAGCGATGGTTGGTGACGTGGAGAAGTGCAAGCCCTTGGAACCCCGGGACAGTTTCTTTGGTGGACGTACCAATGCAATCCGTTTACGATGCGAAGCCAAGGATGACGAACAACTCCACTATTACGATTTCACGTCGTTGTACCCGTACGTGAATGTCACGTGTGAGTACCCTGTTGGACATCCAGAAGTTCTGGTGAACGACGAGATCCAACAAGACCTGCATCTGTATCGCGGATTGATGAAAGTACGTGTCCTTCCACCCAAGGATGTTTACTTCCCAGTGCTTCCCGTACGCATCAACGACAAGCTGATGTTTCCCTTGTGTCATACCTGTGCTCAAGAAGAGAACCAAGATCATCCATGCACGCACACTGAGGAAGAACGCGCTTTTACCGGCACGTGGACGCACGTGGAACTGTTCAAAGCTCTGGAGAAAGGGTATAAAGTGATGAAAGTGTATGAGGTGTGGCACTGGGCTCAATGGGAACGCTTGTTCGAAGAGTACATCAAGACGTTTCTCAAGTACAAGCAAGAAGCTTCAGGATGGCCAAGTTGGTGCGAGACGGAAGAAGACAAGGTCCGGTACGTGGAACAGTACGAAGAACATCAAGGCATTCGATTGGATCGTGAACGTATCGAGAAGAATCCAGGTCTCCGCTCTGTCGCCAAAATGTTCCTGAATTGCATGTGGGGAAAATTTGGCGAGCAATCGAATCGGAGACGTACCGAGTACGTGGAAAGTCCAGAAAAGTACTTCGATCTGATGACGGACGACAGCATCGAAGTGAGTGATGTGTTGATCGTGAACGAGGAAACGGTCCAGATTCACTACAAGATGGCAGAGAAGTTTCTGAAGACGAAAGCACACACCAACGTTGTCTTTGCTGCTTACACCACAGCGTATGCGCGTCTCAAGTTGTATGACGTCATGGATGGTTTGGGGGATCGATGTTTGTACCACGACACAGACAGTGTCATCTTTACGTGGCGTCCTGGTCAATGGAAACCACCACTTGGCGATTACTTGGGTGAACTGACCAGCGAACTCGATCCAGAAGAACACATCGTGCACTATGTGGCCACAGGACCCAAGAGTTATGGGTACAAGACCAACCATGGCAAGACCGTGTGCAAAGTCAAAGGACTACGCATGAATCTACGTACCACAGAAAGAGTGAATTTGGATAGCATGGTGGAATTGTTGGAGGGTCATGGGAACCCTGTGCGTCAAGTGACCAATCCCCACACCATTCGACGCAATGTGACGACCCGTACATTGCATACCGTATCAGAAACCAAGTCCTTCAAGGTTGTGTACAACAAACGTGTACGACGTGGCATGTACACTTACCCTTATGGGTATTATGGACTTTGAACTTTTGTTAAGCTTCGTGTACAACAAACGTGTACCCTTATGGATCTTATATGGACTTTGATAAGCAGTGTATATATAAAGTTATGTAATAAAGAACCTATAAAACCCAAATAGTGTGATTTTTGTCTATAAAGGGGGATGACCCAGCATTGGAATGATCATTTGGTGTTGAACACCGCTAAGGATGGTATGTTTTAAAGACCGTCCCATACTAACGTGTCGTAACTTATTGAAACGTATACGTTGTATGCTAGCGTGTTGTGGTGGTCGTATTGTGGTAGTCGATGGCACCAAGGAAACCCAAGCAGACCGTAGCACAGAAGAAGAAGAAGAATATCGAACGTCTACTCCAGCAAGCCTATTACGACCCAAACAATGTTGCTGCTTTGGGAGGTGTTGCCAAACTGGCAAGGGCTATGCGCTCAAAGGTATAAAAAAGAGCACAGTCTTAGCTTGGATACGGTCTCAACCGTCATATACACTCCATAAACCGTACCGTCGTCGTTTTCCACGCAATCGTGTAGTCGTCCAAGGTATCGACGAACAATGGCAAGCGGATTTGTGTGACATGCAAGCGTACAGAACCAAAAATAATGGCTACAACTACATATTAACCGTCATTGACGTGTTAAGCAAGTACGCATGGGCAGTACCCTTGAAGAACAAGACGGGGCACAGTTTGATCAAGGCGTTTCAGAAAATATTCAAGGAAGGTCGTGTGCCTGAGAAATTGCAGACGGATGATGGGTCGGAGTTCTTAAATCGAAACTTTCAAGCGTTTCTCAAATCGAAGAACATCCATCACTTTACCACCAAGAGCGAAACCAAAGCTTCCGTCGTCGAACGATTTAATCGTACGTTAAAAACATGGATGTGGCGATGGTTCACCTACAAAGAGACAGTACGTTACATTGACGTGCTTCCGCAACTGATGCACAATTACAATCATTCGTATCATCGAAGCATTCGTCGTGCCCCTGCTGACGTCACGTTAGCCAATGCTCAAGACGTATGGCAAACCTTGTACCAGAAGAAGGCTCAGAAGAAGAAGAAGAAGCTAAAACCTAAATTTCAAGTGGGAGATTTAGTACGTATAAGTAAAGTCAAACACGTGTTTGCAAAAGGGTATTTACCCAACTGGACGGAAGAAGTGTTTACGATTGCCTATCGGATGACGGCACGGGATCCCTATGCGTATCGACTACGCGAATACGACGGTTCGTTGTTGGAAGGACAATTTTACGAACAAGAATTGCAAAAAGTCAGCATGGATGAACAAAAAGATGTCTTTCGTATCGACAAAATTGTCAAGAGCCGTGGGAAAGGACGTCAAGAAGAGTACCTGGTCCATTGGCGTGGCTGGCCTGACAAGTACGACAGTTGGATCCTAGCAAGTCAAGTGCATAAAATCGTGTGATATGCCATCAAAGACCTCAGTTGCCTCAGGATGTCTACTCGGTCTGACCTGGTGATTACGCTGTCAAGCAATGCTATTGAAGATGCCCTTCCCAACAACAAAGCAGGCGATTTTTCAATACGAACCAAATATCCTATCGATGTTCGTGAAGGATCATGGGAAATGGCGCTTACCAACATCATTTATCCGCATACGTGGAGTTTGCTGCGTGAAGAAGATCTTGACCTGTGGGTCCTTACTACCAAGGATTCAGACAAAAGCAATATATGGATAAAATACAAGTTACCCAAGGGAAAGTACAACAACGTGCAAATGTTGTGAAAGGCATGAAGAACATTGCCACTCGTTTCAAAGCGGATGATATCAAACGAAGAGCAAGACCAGGCGAATCACCCAAAACGAATAAATTTGAATTTAAGTTCAATACCAAAGAGGGCAAGGCCACGATCTCACTGAACAAAGACATGAGTCTACTCATCCATCCACGACTAGCATGGGCCTTGGGATTTCACACGACAAGACCAATCACACTCAATATACTCGAGAAACCTCTAGAGTTTGAAAAGGGTACTGTTGGCACCTTTAGGCTTACTGCTGATAACGTTGGAGATTGGTATGCGATTATAGCGGATAGATACGCTGTTGGTGATGAAATACAAGCCTTCACCTCAAGTCTGCGAGTTCGTGAAGATGTACATCCGTTCCAAAGCTTTTACGTGTACACAAACATTGTGGACTCGCATATTGTGATGGGAAGTGACGCCAACAATTTACTACGTACCTTTGTTCCTGAAGGAAAACCTGGATTCCCTGTGGAACGAAACTTTCTCAATCCCTACTACTTGCCACTACGTACTCAAATCATCAACAAGATCCGTATCCATATAACGGACGACACAGGCGAAACCGTATCATTTCAATCAGGCGCCGTACAGGTAACACTACATTTGCGTCGTGTGCGATTTGCCTAGAAGAAGAAGAAGATATGGTGTGGTACAACGATATGCTGAATATGGCTCGTGGTGCTTTAGGTTCTCTACCACCACTACAGAAAGGAAAAGGACCGTTTATCTATGTTCCACCTCATCTACAAAAAGGAAATGGAGTGTTCCGTGGACGCCCTGTACCACAAGTAGGCTATGGACCTTTCCGTGGGTACCCTGTGCCAGCACAAATGGGATTTGGTGTAGGTGGTGTCGGAGGTGTATTACGTTCCGTGGGAAGAGACTTTGTTCCTCACCTGCCTTCTTGGGAACTCGCTACAAAAGGCATACGTAAACAAGCGGAAGTCGCTACACGAGGTATACGTAAACCACAAGTGGGTGGTGCTCGTCTAAAACGTCGTCGTCATCGTCAACCTAAGCCTGTCATGGCTAAACGTCGTCGTCGTCGTCATACCAAGGACATTTTTGATTGAAAACAGTTATAAAAGACTTGGACATTCATGCCTTCTAATCAGTTGGACATTACCTCAACTACTGTCAAGAGCTCCTCATCGTCAACATGAGTGTTCATACTGCTTCACTTGCTGCTGCCAATCCAGGCATGGACTTGTTTACGGTACCACCAACAGATGTGGCTGTGACATCAGGCCGATACGTTGAGTATTCACCCACGGACAAAGGGGACAAGTACTATCAGTTCATCATTCGTAGGGGTCCTACAATGATTGATTTGAAAAAGACTCATTTCCGTGTCGTGGCCAAGCTCACCAAAGCTAATGGTGATAAAGTTGTAGCAGGCGATAAAGTGGGACCTGTCAACAACTTTCTTCATTCGATGATCCAACAAGTGACTGTGAAATTGAACGATCAAGCCGTCACCTTGCAAACCGACACGTATGCGTATCGTGCCTTCATCGAGACGTTGTTGAATTATCCTAAAGAAGCTCAAGAATCGTATCTGGAATGTGCCATGTGGAAAAAAGACAGTGGATCCATGGAACAATTTAATCATGCAGCTACAGGCGCTAATTTGAATCCTGGACTCAAGGCACGTGCAGCTCGTACTAAAGCAGGCGAAAAATTCTGCATGGAAGGCCCCTTGTTTTGTGATCTCTTTCACTCAGGACGTTACCTTCTGGACAACACCGAGATGAAAATCAAGTTTGATATGCATGATCCAGCCTTCTGTCTGATGTCGGAACATGGTACCGAAAAGATCGTCATCGAGGACTTTATCCTACGCATGTATCACGTGACTCCAGCCCCTAGCGTCAAGTTAAACCAACGTGAACTCATGACAGGATCGAATGCACGTACAGCCAAGTACCCTGTGACGTCAGCCATTGTGAAGACCCGGCAAATTGGTACTGGATCCTTGTCCCATTATGAAGGAGACTTGTTCCAAGGATTGGTTCCTAAACGTATGATTTTAGGGATGGTCGAGAATGCTGCCTACAATGGTAACAAAGGGAAGAATCCATTCAATTTCCAAATGTTTGCTTTGTCTACCATCAAAGTAACCGTGGATGGACAAGAGACCCCCTATGGAACACTGTCTACCATTGATGACAAGGATATAGATTTGTACCACATGTTGTTCGATAACGTGTGTGGTTCCTACCGCGGACAAGGACTCAACCTTACGTTCGACGAGTTCAAGGCTGGTTATTCATTGTTTGCCTACGACTTTACACCAGCAGGCAATGCCTCGTCAGGGTACTTCCAACCTCAATATAAAGGCAACGTTGACCTGTACCTGACATTTGGGGATGCCACCGCGCAGGTGAACACCATTGTCGTCTACGGCGAGTTCAACAACACCATCGAAGTGGACCAATTAGGTCAAGTGATTTACGACATTCAAGGATGAACACGGATCAGTTAGAACTGCTCGTACACAACGATCCCAAGTTAAATCCAGTGTTTGGTGGCGTGTTTCCATCTGATTTGCTACCGACCAAAGTCCCATTTCCCAATCAAGCCTACATCATGAACGTGGATCCAAGCGATCGTCCAGGATCTCATTGGTTAGCCGTGTACTTTACACCCGAGACGTGTGAATTCTGGGACAGTTTTGGATTTCCTCCACAAGTGTATGGTCAAGCGATTACGAACTTTTGCAAGTTACGTCCACACCTCGTGCACAACACTCGTAGGATTCAAGCCATGGACTCTGACGTATGTGGACAACATTGTTTGTTCTTCTTGTGGAACCGTGTACGTGGCAAACGTCATGGAACAGTAGCTGCTATGTTTACACCAAATTTACAATGGAACGATCAGAATGTTCGCACCTTTGTGCGTGATCGATTTTTACAACGACGACAAGTACCTTGTAATCCTAAGCGTAGTCGTCAATGCGCTCTTGTTCAGCGCTCTTTGTTACACATGTTAAAGTTATAATAAAATTGATGAAACCAAATGTTGTTGTTATTGGGTATATAGTAAGGTGTAGATGTAGGCAACGGTTCATATGGCATCTAGACGTCAGCATGGACGATCGTCGTTTTCGTTGTCCATGCAGCATTTTGGTGGTGGGTCCAAGTCAATCGGGTAAAACCACGTTTACACACCAATTGCTTCAACAAGTCGCTCTTGCGTTCAACAAACAATTTCGAAAAATTGTGTATTGTTATGGCGAATGGCAACCGCTGTTTACATCTATTCAACGGAACCTGGGTGTGACCTTCCATCAAGGACTCCCAGACAACGTCACCGACTTGTTTGGTCCTCACGATACTCCAGGCCTCTTGGTGATGGACGATTTAATGGATCAAATGGATCGTGTGGTACGCGTGTTTACACAGGAATCCCATCATCACAACATCACCACGTTGTTTTTAACACAGAACTTGTTTCCACCCAATAAGCACGCACGTACCATTTCACTCAACACGCATTACATCGTGTTGTTCAAGAATCCAAGAGATCGTTTAGGCGTACAGATGTTAGCCCAACAAGCGTTTCCTGGACGTGTTCCTTACGTGATGGATGCCTTTCATCAAGCCACCGAAGAACCTCATGGTTACCTCATGTTGGATTTTCATCCAATGACACCAGAACAATGTCGTTTACGATCTCATATTCTTCCTAAAGAATTTCCCATGTACGTCTACACTGATGGAAAGCAATAAAAAGAAGGAGACGATCCATAACCACGTCATTTGGGTACAACCATTCATCATGGCAAGAGTTCGAGGTGGTGCTAATGCACGACAACGTGCTTTAGCTGCATGGGATGAAAGACTTTTAGCAACGCCTGCTGGTCGTGGTCGTGCACGTCCTACAGCAAGTGCACGAGCCAATCGAGGACGTGGAACTGTTAGTGTTGTTGGTGGAACACCACGAGGCCAACGCCCCATTGGAAGAAAATCACCACCTGCAAGCTATCGTTCTCCAACACCTGCTGCCTTATCTGCTTTGAGTGGTAGCAGCAGCGGTAGCAGCCGAAGAAGTAGTAGTACTCCAAATTCAACAAGTCCTTTAGCTGGTTCTCGATACCAACGATTGATGAGTGCTGTAAGACGAGATGCTCAACGTGCCACTGCTGCTGCTGCTAAACGAAGACAAAATGCTATTGATGCCATATCCACTCCACCACCTCTCATCTCACCAATTGGTAGTACTCCAAGACGAAGTGGTAGTGCTGCTAGCAGTCGTGGTGCTAGAAGACGCCTCTTTAGTACTACTCCAAGTCCAGCTGCTGTTTCTGGTGGAAGAAGTGGAAGTAGTAGACGAAGTAGTGGAACTAGTAGACGAAGTGGTGGTAGTAGTAGACGCAGTGGTGGCAGTAGTAGACGTGGAAGCACAAGTAGCGGAAGACGACGTGGTGCCGCTGGTGGTGGTGGTGGTGGTGGTGGTGGTGGTGGTGGTGGTGTGTAGTAGTAGTGGGGGTAGCAGCACTCCTCGTGGACGACCCGGAAGAGGAAGACGACCACGACCACGAGGACCAACAAGAACCGTTACAGATACGAAAACCGTGACTACCACTTACAGGGATGGTCGTCCACCTTCCGTGGTACGTGTTTCACGTCGTCGTAGTTCATAAATACCCGTGTCATATGTGGAACATCATCAGTTCATCATGTCACAGCGACTGAGAAGGAACGCAGATTTTCTCCGGCTCTTGCATCGTACCAGAGGGAAAACACGACAACGACTCATTGCTAATGCTACTCCTGAACAAATCAACACGTTGAGTGAAGTAGCGATGAACCTGTTGCGTGGCAACGTACCGTTGTCGTCAGCACGGATACAACAACTGAAACGCTACAAGCAACAGTTACGCAAGTTGGCCAATCGGAAAGTCTCCAGCAAAAGCCGGAAAGCCATGTTGGTGCGTCAACGAGGAGGATTTTTATTACCTGCTCTTCTTGGTGGAATAGCAACGACGTTTGTACCGAAAGTCCTGAACAGGCTCATCTCTAAAATATAAAGTGTTGTTAAACAAGACTTTTACATCAGTTGCTTTCAAGACGTCATCATGTCAACAACAGCAAAAGGTGGTGGAGCTCATCGTATGGCTATGGTTCCTGATTATTTAGTAAACATGCTGCGTACCAAGCAAAAAGTGGAAACGGCACCCCAATACCGTGTACTGGCACGACTCGATGGAGAAATGCAAGCCATCTTGAATGACACTTCACTTCCTCCTGATGTCAAAGTACGACGTTACGATCAGATTTTACAACGTTATAATCGGCTGGCAAGACAAGTAAAAGACACTAAACCATTGTCTTTAAAAAGAGTCCAACAACAACAAGATGATGACATTGAAGAAGCAGGGGAATTGGTTTTACCATCCCCTCCTACCAAGACACCTGCTACTCCAAAAACAAAGCGTTTACCAACACCACCATCCGGGACACCACGAAGACGTTCCGTTAGTGTACCAAGAAGAAAGCCTCGACCCCTCCGAGAATGGCAACCGTTTTAACTAAAAAAGAGACAATGTTATGCTCTCAATAACTTTTATTATTAATTTCATTGGTTACAAGAAGAAGAAGAAGAAGAAGACAAAGACGAAGTTTATATAACAGTTAACTTAAATGTCCTTGTATTATTATTAATAAAAAGAGTTCTTACACCTTGTATCGTGTTTGCTTGAGCCACTTCCAGAATACGGCCACTTCTACACGTGGGCAATGATAGGCTGTACCCACGGCGGATAGTACGTGAAAACCACAACTTACAGCAGACATATCAAACAAAAAGTTCATATCATCATCTTGATCATATTGCTTGAACAGATCTTCGAACTTGGGGCATCCATAGTCCTCCAAATTGACATTGGGAATGCTGAGTTTATCCAACAGCCGTTTTTCATGACAACCCCCTTTGTATGCGATTGTTCCATTGGACTTAAGGTCTTTCTTGTACCAGTCTTGTACCACTTCCTCAAGATCTGTGTAGGGCAACGAGTGTTTCCACGTGAAGTCAAAGCGCAATCGATGAATCATGTAAGCTTTCTTGGCCCCTGCAAAGTCCTTTGCGTCTTTTAGATCTCGAAATTTGATCGGAAACGTAAAGTGCTGTCCCTTGGTAGCCTCGTCTTCAAATATAATTCCGGCCTCCTTACACCAGAATTCTTTCTGCACGTAATAGCCATCGAAATCAATAATGGCTTTGATGTCCATCAATGTGCCTACGGCACAGTCAAAGCAATGGTGATTCTTCTCGGTGTTCTTCCACCCTGATGGGTAAATTGTTGCCATCATCGTAAATTGTGTGTGAAGCAGGTGATGCTTGCGGAATTGGCTGTGAAGCAGGTGATGCTCGCGGAATTGGCTGTGAAGCAGGTGATGCTCGCGGAATTGGCTGTGAAGCAGGTGATGCTCGCGGAATTGGCTGTACAGCAGACGCTGCAATATTATTGAAGAATAGAATTGTAAACCCTAGCCCAATGCCTAGAGTTGTCCCAAGTGCTGTCCCGAATGATTTTGCAAGTGACGTTAAGAAACTGTCCATAAAATATCTCTTCTTCTTCTTCTTCTTCTTCTTCTTCTTCTTCTTGTAACGTGTCGAGAGCTTTGCGAAAGTGAAGATGATCGGCTTCAGCGCACTCTTTATATACACTTTCTGAATGACGTCATGAAGATACTGTACTCTGATTGGTGGATCCATGTTTAAAGGGACTCATCTGTTTTCTCGGTGGTAAACCCTCTATAAAAATATGTGGGGGAGATGGGTGGGTATCTCCCCACACACATCCCCTTAATATTTATATTCCTATATACCATTATAGACATGGGTCAACAATCTATTCCTAAGGGGGGAGATGGGTGGGTATCTCCCCCACTCATAATCTTTTTAATTGCGAAACCCTGAACGTAGAATGGATCAACAATCTATTCCTAAGGGGGAGATGGGTGGGTATCTCCCCCACTCATAATCTTTTATATTCGTAAAAAACCCTAAACATGGCTCAACAATCTATTCCTAAGGGGGAGGGGGGTGGGTATCTCCCCCACATGTTTAATAGGAACTTACCACCGAGGAAACAGAGGAGTCCCTTTAAACATGGATCCACCAATCAGAGTACAGTATTTTGATGACGTCATTCAGAAAGTGTATATAAAGAGCGGGCGCGCCATCGATCCCTCGGTTTTTTTAGTTTGGCCGTCGAGACCCCAACAACAAACTATGGAGGACAGTGTGATTTGTGTAATTTGTCAAGAGCCGTGGGAAGATATCATAGAAATAACAGAGTGCTGTAAAGCACCGTGCCATTTTCAATGTTTGAGTCAGTGGCATGCCAGATGCCCAAGAACCAATCCCAGCTGCCCGTACTGCCGCGGAAAGCAAACAAGGAGGGTACCTAAAGTCGAAGTAGATGATACTGTCGCTGCTTATACTACTGTTTATGATATAACGGAAGAACAACTACAGATCCTCAGAGCTCAAGTGGATGCACTCCAGGCAGCATTAAATAGACCAGTAGATGATGATGCATCGTATGAAACCCCGACGTTAGAAGATCTTATACGCCTACGCAACGATCAGAATTTGTACCCATCGGGGCTAACGACGATTACGCTGCTGCTGCTGCTGCTGCTGATGCTGCTGATGCTCTTACTACTGCTACTATTGCTGCTGCTGATGATGATCCCCGCCTAATCAACCCCTACATAGAGCAGGACTCTGATGATGATGATGATGATAACGATGACTCAGGATACAACTCTGATGATCCTCGTCCACATACACCTACCATACAGCAGGACTCTGATGATAGTATGATGGAACCCATGTGGGAACTAAATCAGCCTGTAGCGGGGGATTTTATAGACTATTTAGATGATGATAATGATAATGAAATGGCAGAGGCTAGACTTGAATACATTGAGGAACGTCAGGATAATGAAGACCCAGATTTTTTACCTTCACAACCAAATGTAAACCCCTGGAATAATTTCCATAAGAATATTTAATTCTTTTACACTGTTCTCCATAGTTTGTTGTTGTTGTTGTTGGAAACAAAGTTGTTGTTACTTTAAACAATGTGTCTTTATTGAACTCTTGCGCACGCAAAGCATCATAATAAAAGGGGTAAATAAGTAGGACTTATATGTCCTCCCCCCTTACAATAATAATAATAAGTCTCTCTATCATGTTCAGTTTTTTTTTATCTCGAAGAAGGGGGAGATGGGTGGGTATCCCCTCAAAAGAGTCTATTAATAGGACGTCTTCGAAAGTCCATCCCAACAGGATAGATGTATTTACTCCACTCTCTATCCACGAGGTGTCCATCGTGAGTGTACAAGTTCTTCCAGAAGGTACCATCCCTGCGCATGAGATACGCCTTGCGTGGATCTGTATACTGACTGTCAAACACCTTGCGCGTATCCACGATCAGATGCTCGTACTGGGGTGTGGCTGAAAACAGGGTTATACGAAGCGATTGAATGGTATACCCCTTACCCCATCCCCCTGCTACATCATCGTACACGTAGACCACTTCCTTCATAGCTTCGCGCAAGTATCGTCCCCAGTTCTCCTTGGTCACTTTACTCCATTCCACTTTCTTTTTGTCGATCGGTGATTTTGCAAATCCACCACCAAAGGATGGAGGTGATGACGGTGTAAACCCATCCACGAAGGTAAAATATGCATTGGCGAAGATCGCACGTGATAACGTAGCAAGATACACTCTACGATCATCCATTCCCTCGACGTCCTCTTTCTCAGGGTTGGTCAGCGGTATTTTCACCTTTTCCTCCTCCTTCTCGTGTCTTATACATGCCATCTTGTACCATTCCTCCATCTTGACACGAAGCATGTTATGCCCTTGGGTCATCAACGCTGTTAACGTGTCCATACCGGCGCGACGAATTGAGCTGGTATTACGTATAACACGACAACCCAATCGATGTAACTCTTTCAGTAGGCCTGGTACAATCATGCGTGGAGCTATAGCCTTTTGCAGTTGCTGTAGGAGCTCCGGTGAGAAGTCATCCCACAAATACACATTTTTGTCATCTCCCTTAAAGTAGGTGAGCCATGAGCTCAAGTCTGGATTAGTACCGTGACGTTTCTGGTACGCTTCTCTCCATAAGGGCTGCGCCAAATGATCACACACCTCGTAAAAGATCCCTGTCACCAACTAGCTCATCACAGTCTCGCCACTCTTCGTCCAACTCTGATTGTATTTACGCATCTGGTTTTGATGTGACTCTTTCAGTTTAAGACGCTCCCGTATCGCCATCGTTTCGGATGCACTTCCAAGCATACTTTGAAACTGTTCTCCAACTTCAAGGATCTCGTACGTCTTCTCATTTCTATCACCATCAACGTGTTCCACAGTCATACCGCCAAATTCATCCTCGACGTAACACACCGCTGTCTTGGCCAACTTTACCACTTCTTTCCACAAATCCGCTGCTACAAAAGGAATGTCCTTTATCTCTTCTTCACCTCCTCCTTCTTCCTCCTTCACTTTTCTCACTCTCTTACAGTACTCTGTCTCAGCTGCTTCACCTTGACGTAGAACCCATCGCGCCACGTAATCCGCTAAACGGAACAGGTACAACGTACGATCCCCATAATACATCTCTTGAGCATGCCATTTCTTTGCTTGACCCATGAACAATGTTTTCTCTTCTTCCACGTTCACTCTCTCCATACGCAGGACCTCAAGCTTTGACACAACGTTCTTGATGCATCGATGACAAGATAAACCATGAAGACATCCTACCGATACAAAATCGGCAAGAAACACTTCGCCAAGCAAAATCACATAATCTTTTGGCTTCAAATGGCTCGTCAACAAGAATGGACATCCAATACGACCATTATAATGTACACAATAGTGCATCAAACTTCGTGTAAAATGCTCCATCTCCCATTGCAACTTCCATTCTTGCTCAAACTGAGTTCCACGCATCTTTGTGAATACCTTACATCGCTCACACGCCAGCTTTTATAGATGAAATGAGAGGCGTATAAAAATAGACGTATAAAATAGACGTATAAAAATAGACGTATAAAAATAGACGTATAAAATAGACGTATAAAATAGACGTATAAAAATAGACGTATAAAATAGACGTATAAAAATAGACGTATAAAAATAGACGTATAAAATAGACGTATAAAAATAGACGTATAAAATAGACGTATAAAATAGACGTATAAAATAGACGTATAAAAATAGACGTATATCCACTCTATATACTACTAGCAATGCTCGTAGAACTGTAAGTACTGTGAGCTTGGATTTTTTGTTTACCAGTCTCCCAAAACTATTAAGTGGTGGTCCGTAGAAGAACTAGGCAACCCAACGGCACGGCACACTGGGATGTAATTAACTTCATGCACGATTTCATTGATGACAGACCCCGAAGTCACCAATATAATATAATATAATAATAATAATAATAATATAATAGAAAGACTTCTCTGAAGATTTTCACTGCACAATTGGCGCAATTGAGGAATCTAGTGCGAAATGTCGATTACATTAATTTATGGCCGAAATGTATCTCAAGCAAATCAAATCTATTTATGTATTTTATTTTTAAGTGTGTTACCAGTCATGAAAACTTTATAGGACATATCCTACGTGGGGAACCCTTGATGCCATCTCAGGTATATTAAGGCATGGGTGCTTTTCAAAAAATGCGAAAAACACTGAAAAAAATTCCCAAGGCTAAATAAAATGTCTTGCGTAGAATGTTTTTCGTTAAGGTTGCTCTACCCGGTGAGACGTTTCATTTGATGTATTTGGTAACCATGTCAACGGGTTGCGTGACTTGTAAGAGCGTGACAAAGCCACAATTTTCTTTGAGGTCTCTGCATTCGACGGGGGTCATACCAATGGTTTCCCAATAGGTCTTATTATGACCGGTGTCGGGCGTACATTACCATTCCAACGAGGCGTGCTGGCCAAGTTATCCTCATTTTAAGTAAATGAGAGGTATCAAATTACATCATCACAAATATAGCTATTCGAAAAAACATTTCCAGGCAGCCTCGTTAGATCAATAATCTACACTAGATAACAAACACCATCACACTCTCAGGTGAACGATTTAACTTTTCCCCATCGAATGCAGAGACAATTTTCCAAGAAATTAAATTTAAGGTCAGAGGTCATACTTTTGTTGCCATAGAGACCAACATGGGTGAAAATGATTGAGAATGACCAAAGGTATTGAAATGCAAATTGATTGGATCCCTCAGAGGCATTGATTTAGAGATAGACTACCCCCCTCAGTTTTACGACCGCCATTTTGGATTTGGCTTTCACCCAGGCCTTAAGTTACCTGAGATAGAATAATGGAGGTTTGCCTTGTTCTTGCATGGATGATTACTTAAAAAGCAAACCCGTTCTGTGGATTCTATGGGCCTGATTCGGTTTATTCAACGTTATTGTATATCCTTCTGTGGACTCAACATGTCATATTGTTTTGTCTTCCAGGAGTTACTGGCCTTGGTAAATCAACTATGGTCAACACTTTATTCAAGGGAAAGCTGAGTCGCCCATCATCCACAGGGAAACCATCAGTCATACCTAAGACTGTGGAGGTCAAATCTGTCAGCCATGGTAAATTTGTTTTGACAAGACCAATATCTTATTTGCACCGACAACGGACACGCACTGTGATCAAAATACCCGGCAGTAAGGGGTGGACCATTAGAAGTTGGGGAGGGGGGTGGCAATTCCCCCAAAAAAATTCGTGCAAGGCTAATCCTTCCAAAAAAAAATCCTGCAGAGATTCAAGCTAGGAAAAAAAAATCCTACAAAGACAAAGCTTGGGCTCTTATAAAAACATGTAAAAAGATGTCACAAGTAATTATTCCAGCAACTCCTCTTTCCTTTGCATTTTTCTACTTCACTTTACCAGGGGCTTATGAGCCCCTGACTTTACTGAATACTTAAAAAAAATTCCTGCGCGCTTCGCGCGCATTAAAAATAACATCAAATTTATAGTCGGTGAGAACTCACGCAACGAAAGACACTACACTCGCACCGTTTACAAGAACACGTGCATTTTGCCGAGGAAAAACAAACTCTCCAAAAAATGCCCTGCAGTGATAGGCTTGGCAAGCAGTCACTATGTTCGAAAGAAGACCACTTAGGTAAGCGTGAGTTCGACGTTACAAGTATAGAAATTCGTTATTTAGACCGCCTCATACAAATGAATGATAATAAATTCGTAATTTGCGGCGCGCAGTTGCGCGCATGAATAATAAAACCTACAGGCTTTGTTTACTATACACAAAATGTTCGTCTACCCTTTCTCTGAGGCTTGATGAAATGCGTTTATCAAAATTCACGGAAGAAAAATGTTCTACTAGGTGAAATAGGGGCCGGGCGATGGCGAAAACGTTTAACAGCTTCATTCTTTTTTAACTGAACCAATAAAAATACAGTATAAGAAAATTTTGTTAATGCGTATACATTGTACATACAGCAATAGGATTTGGACGGCCTGTGGGAACGGAACGCCACGGGAACAGGTCATGCTCGATGTGCAGGTCTACCCTGTACCCCTCATGGGTTTATCCTTTCCCACTGTCTAGACTTCTCTCAAGGTTCGGTATGTATGTATAACGTGTATTACAAGATATTTTGTGTGTGTGTCTGCGAAAAATAAAATTCGTACACGGCCTTCGAATCCGAAAAAAATTTTTTGCACAACCTGATCCCCGAAAAAAAATTCATACGCAAAAACATTGTCACCCCCCCCCCCCCCCCTCCTCAAATTTCTAATGGTCCACCCCTAACTACGTTTGCCCCTTTATAGCCTGCCAGCCGGCTATCCAGTGGTTTTTTGGGATGTTTGATTTGTTTGGCGCGCGGGACTCCTGTGTTGCGGGAGAGAAAGAATCCCATTGAAAGGCCGCGACACAGGAATCCCGCGCGCCAAAAAAATCAAATATTCGAAAACACCAGGTTTGATCTTGCCATGGCCGTTGCGATTCGTCAATTCCTGTGTTTCACGTCCTTTGGATGAGACAATAAATTAATGTCTCCTCTCTCAGCCCACTACACGAGAGGGACGTTAAACAACCACAGTACTCAGACAGAATGATATATTTAACAACCACTCATGATTGTGCACTGCATTGTAATATATAGATTTAGCCGCTGGCTAAAAGCGGAGCTCCTGGTTATAAAATTTTCTGTGTGAATGAAAGGGATTCCCATGTGTACATGGTTTACATGGTTACTTTAGAGTCTTCCCTTCACGAGATATTAATTTTTCAAGCATAAATGACATAATCGATGACGTCATATTACGTGACCACTTCATTTCGCTCATCTAATGACCTAGACTACACTACCCAAGTTTGGTTGTTTTAGAGTATTCCCTTCACGAGATATTAATTTTTCAAGCATAGATGACGTCACATCACGTGACCACTTCATTTCGCTCATCTGGTGAACTGGATTACATTACCCAAGTTTGGTTGGTTTAGAGTCTTCCTTTCATGAGATATTGATTTTTCAAGCGTAGATGACGTCATCGATGACGTCATATCACGTGACCACTTAATTTCGCTCATCTGTTGACCTGGATTACATTACCCAAGTTTGGTTGCTTTAGAGACTTCCCTTCAAGAGATATTGATTTTTCAAGCATAGATGACGTCATCGATGACGTCATATCACGTGACCACTTTATTTCGCTCATCTGGTGACCTGGATTACATTACCCAAGTTTGGTTGCTTTAGAGTCTTCCCTTCACGAGATATTGATTTTTCAAGCATAAATGACGTCATATCACGTGACCACCTCATTTTGCTTTATCTGGTGGCCTAGACTACACTACCCAAGTTTTGTTGTCTTAGAGTCTTCCCTTCACGAGATATTGATTTTTCAAACATAGATGACGTCATCGATGACGTCACATCACGTGACCACTTCATTTCGCTCATCTGGTGACCTGGGTCCAGTTGCTCGAAAGTGGTTCAGAACTAAACCTGGTTTAAATTTAATCCACCTTTGAACAACCCGCACCTGGATTACATTACCCAAGTTTGGTTGGTTTAGAGTCTTCCCTTCACGAGATATTGATTTTTCAAGCATAGATGACGTCATCGATGACGTCACATCACGTGTCCGTGTTACAGCACCCCCCTTGTGGCATAGACAAAATATTCCAAGTATGGTTGTCTTAGCATGTTCCCTTGAGGAGATATAATTTTTTCTTTGCATACCACAGGGTTCCCATGTGTACACGGACGGACGGACGGACGGACGACGGACGGGCGTACGCTATAGGTTTAATACCAGAAAAATAAAGAAAAAATCATATCTCCCGAAGGGAAGCTTCTATAGAAGCCAAACTTGGACAAAGTTTCAGACCATAAGAGGAATTCTACACCAAAGTCACGTGCCCTTACGTCATCAATGACGTCATCAAAATGATCCATAATACCCGTGACGTTCAAAAATCAACTCGATAGTATACTATACGTTTTTCCCTTAGGTATGGTGCTCCGCTTGCGCGGGCCTTCGGCCCGCGCAGGAGCTCCGCTATAAATTGCATTGCGCATCTAGGGATCAGACATGTCCACATCTGTTAACCGCATTTGCACAAATCCGTATTTAAGCAATAAAAGTACTTTCCGCGTGGTCTCTGCTTTCTTACAAACACGAGGGGGATGTTGGGAGAACTGATCAAAACTTGAAAGACACGAGCCGAAGGCGAGTGTCTTTCAAGTTTTATCAGTTCGACCAACATTCCCCGAGTGTTTGTAAGAAACCAGAGAGCACACAGAAAGTATTTTTATTGCTTTTAGAAAATAACATACATGAAAACTTGTTGCGTGACAATCGCGTTTCTCAGGTCTCTTACAAACACGCCTTTTAACCAATCAGGATGCGCACATTCACAATACAACATAGGTGTTATTTTCTAAAATAATTTGTAGTATACATTAGTGCATACATTTATTTACCCATTTGAATTTTGAACATTTGCAGTGATTGAAGAGAAGGGCGTCCGGCTAAAGTTGACAATCACAGACACGCCTGGCTTCGGAGATCAAATCAACAATGATAAATGGTAAGTGGGCTCTCCCGTTTGCTCCTTAAAAGATGGAAAAACAAACAAACCAAGGGTCTTAGGTAACAGAAATCCCCCCCCCCCCCTCTTGTTGGGGACCCTTATTCCTGTTATTCCAGATGCGCATTTTTTATTTTTGCGACTGCCCATTATTTGGCGAGCGTTTACTCAATTGATTTTAGTACATTATCTAAAAAACTAACAGATAGCCAAAATACTAGTCTAGGTTTGTTAAATTATTTTGTCTCATGATGGAGCTTCTAAAAACCGTATAAGAAAGAGGGAGATTTCTCGATGAGAAGAAAATAAATTAGACATCATTAAAGGCAGCATTTTAAGTCAAATACGGAAAATCTTTTAGGGTAACAAATTATTTTAGCCACACCCTTTTTGGTATCTTTTAGGGGTAAAACTGTAAATTCCCGACAATCATTCCCGACCAAAAAATCGGAGTCCCACCCCCTGGCCTTAGTCCTTGGACTGCTTGATCACTTGATTGTCTAAACGAGTTGCCATATTCCTTCCTCAGCTGGGAACCCATTATCGACTACATCAACAACCAATACGATCATTTCCTAAAGGAAGAAGTCAGTATAAACCGCAAATCTCGCATTCCCGACAGTAGAGTGCATTGCTGTCTGTACTTCATAGCGCCTACAGGACATCGGCTGAAGCCTATAGATGTAGAATTCATGAAGCGGTTAGACAAGTGTGTCAACATTGTGCCTGTTATCGCAAAAGCGGATAATCTGACGCTGGAGGAACGGGAGGCCTTTAGAAGGCGGGTGAGTCCAACAACCTTTTGTGTTCAGTTTTGTTGTGTTAGACGTCATAGGTTCCTTACCTGATCATAATAATAATAATCTTTATTTGCATCTCTTTTTTTTACAGGTGTTTTTTTTATAGTTTTTATATGTTTTTTTATAGTTACAGTTCTGTATATTAGCAGGATGTGTAGTAAATATAAAATTGAAGGAGATGCCTAGTGCCTAAATTAACAACGAAGTTTTCGTGTTAGACACTAGTCATAGATTAGACCAACCTGAGGCCCGTTTCTCAAACGCCCAAGAATTCTCGGGGGTAACCTGTCACGATACGCGCATGCTCCCAGCAGCAATCACTGACAGATTCATCAGCAAAACTAATAGACCATCCTATCTGATACCCATTTAAGAATGTGTAAAGTTAAAAAGAATGGTCCGATGGATCGAGAAATAGCGAGACTATAAACGATTGTTTTTGAGGTTTTAGCCTTCGCTGGCCATCGTTACGGGACGATACTCCTTTGTTTTGAGATGCGCAGAACAGCTGCGCAGTTGCGTGACAGGCTCTCTTTAAATCAGTAAAATAGAAAATAAAAAGAAGAAAAACGTGTGAGTAAGTATATTAAAATACAGTCGAAGCTCTCGTAAGCGACCACCTCGGGAACTGAAAAATGCGGTCGTTAACGGAGCTGGTCGCTTACGAGAACGGCTCTCGTAAGCGACCACCAAGGGGCTTCCTCCTTGAACAATATTTGTTGGTCGCTTACGAGAGCTTAGTACAATAAATCTAGAAAAAAAACATGTGATACTAATGCTTAAAAATAGTTTGATTTATTTCCCGACTTTAATTAAGAATAGATAACCGCAAATATTTACATAGAAAATAGCATTTCACAGGTGCCGCTTGTATCAGTTTAGATATTTATGAGGTGATGAGTGATGTTTAAAAGACAAAAAGTACTATGGTCGCTTACAAGAGCTTAAAAACAATAGAAAATCTCTGTTGGTGATTTGAAATTGTGGTCGCTAACGGAGCTGGTCGCATCGATAAGGCGGTCGCTTACGAGAGCTTGAAATAACAGAGTTTATGTGACATTTCAAACGGGGTTTCGGGAAAATGGTCGTTATGGGAGCTGGTCGCTTACGAGAGTGGTCGCACAGAGAGCTTCGACTGTAGCAAAAAAAAAGAATTATGTTGCCCCAAGAGTGGATTAACAAGAGTTAGAATCTTTCGTACAGTATTTGTCCACATCACAGTCAGAAAAGTGTCTATTTTTAGATTTGAATTTCGCGCGCGAAAGTATTCGAATGCTCAGGTTCGAATGCTCGTATCCCAATACACAACAAATAGAGAATATCCTACCTTATCTTTGCGACTTTAAAAGTTTTCGATTGATCTGCGATTTAATTTTAGGCTGGATCTCACAACTGTTTGCGTGGCGAGAAAGTGGGAACCCTGTGGATGACGAATTTTTGCGGGAATCCTAGTTCTAAAAATAGACACTTTTCTGACTGATTCGGGCGTACATAGTAAATATGGAAACTCTTGGTAATCCACTCTTGGTTGCCCCTAAATTCTACATGTTGGTGTGTTTTGACCTTACAAGCGATAGCATGTACTAAACAGCCGTTTTTATTGGGACTGCCTGGGTACTCTATACTGTGCAAAGGATAAGGAACGAACCAGGTACTTTTTGATCAAGGATAACTGTTTACTCAGGCTGCACAAAAAATTGGATGGCAATCCCCGAAAACATCACAAATGTTTCCTTACTGATCATCGTGTAAATGATTGTGTTGTTTAGTTGCGCGAAGACATCCAGGCGCACAACATCAACATCTACCCGATGGTGAAGCGACACGACCTGGACGAGGAGGAACTGAGGGTCAACTCCAGAATCAGGGTGGGTGATTGATAGACCCCCTCTTGGGGTAGCTAGAGCAGATTTCGTATGACTGTGAAAAGTACCGTGACACGGCGCGGTACTGTCGCGGTGGCGGTACCGAACCTGCGGTGCCGTGGCCTGCTGTAGATACCGAACAAAATCGCGTAGTCGCGGTACGGTCACGGTCGCGGCGCGGTACAACTCTTTCGCGGCACTTTTCACAGTCATACGAAATCTGCTCTTCTAGAGACCTTAAGCAGCGACAACGACAACGGCAACGAGCACGACGACGTATCACTGAACTTTGTCTACTCGTTTGTTCATATTTCCTCAATATTCAGCAACGGTTTGGAATTCACCATTGCATTTTAACTTTGATAGCAGCAAATTGACATCCAACTGCAATCATATCAAACAAAATTATGACAAAAATGTTAGCCGCGATCACGTTCTCGTCAGACCGTAAAACCTAGCAGTTTCACGTCCTAGTTCTGGAGAAAATGTCCCAAACCCGCCACAAAAACAACCACGCGAGACATACCATTCACGCGAACAAGTTTGCTAACTTCGCCCCATGTAAGGTAATCCAGAATCCGGAATCCAACTTTTTGTTAGCTTTTGAATCTGGAATCCGTAGAATGGAATCCGGAACCCATATAGCAGGAATCCAGAATCCAAAGGCCTTGAGAATCCGGAATCCAAGAATTTATTCCGATAAACAAATATTGGAATCCGGATTCTTTTGAGATTTATGGTATCCGGAATCCACTTGTATGGAATCCGGAATCCAGTAGGTTGGAATCCGGAATCCAAGGGCTGGAATCTGGAATACAAGATCTGCTTGGATTACCTTACATGGGGCGACTAACTAATAAAAAACTGACAGAAAAATCCTCTGCAAGCAGGGTAATGTTGTTCTGCTATGGTTAATCTATCTCTCTTTTTTGCAACAGACAAAGTGCCATCTAAACACACTTCCACTGTCCGCTTTCCTTTCCAGGAGCAGCTTCCATTCGCGGTGGTAGGTAGTGATAGTTATGTGACTGTGTCTGGCAAGTCAGTCCTGGGCCGGAAAACCAAGTGGGGTATGATAGAGGGTAAGTGCAACCTTATTCTTGTTTTTTTTTTGTGTGTGTGTGTGTGTGTGTGGGTTACTTAGTTAATTATATAGCCAGCTCGAAATCCCATTGTGCCGGCAGCTCGATTTTTCTTGAATCGTCCAATTATTTTTAAATTGGATTGCGCGCGCTCTAATTGGACAGTTCGCACCTAAAATTGGACAGTTTGGGTTTGAACATGGATGTTATATAATTAATAAATAACAGGACTACATGCTTGTCCAATTAAGAAAAAAATGGATGATTCCTCGGAACTACAAATTGGACTCGGCCTGCGTCCTCGTCCAATTTTGGAGTTCCTCTGAATCATCCATTTTTTTCTTAATTGGACAGCATGGAGTCCTATTATATATACTAATGAGCAACACCTATGGCTTTTTTTGCTAATAGGAGTTCATTTAACCTTCATCCAGGAAGCTAAGGGAGTAAAACCCTGGCTAAACTAGGACACATGTAGCGCGCAACATTGTAGCCGGACAATGTTTCCTGTTTCATGTTTCCTGGTATAGCCGCGCGAGAAACATTGTTGCGCGCGACAATTTTTTTAGCCGGAACACAATGAAATGTTTCTTCGCAAGACAAGAAACATTTGATGTGTCCGAGACACACGCGTGCGATGTTTCCTAGTTTAGCTACTCGGGGAAACATGGAGGACACACGCGCTACATGTGTCCTAGTTTAGACGTAACTGTTCTTTTGGCAAGGACTGTTTATTCATCATTCTTTGTTTGTATTTTTCAGTTGAAAACAAGAATCACTGTGAGTTTTCACAGCTAAGAGATATGCTGATAAGGTAGGGCTTAGAACTTTTCTTGAATCATCGAGCATACCAACTCTTGAACAAGAAAAACTGCTTCGAGGGAAGCACTATAGCTCAGCGTTACTGCGATCTGCACAGGGAATTTCTACAGAACCCATCAATGGGAAAAGCTGAATTTCCCAAGGCACACGCATGGGTACCAATTGTTCGTAATTCACATGGATAGCCATGGGAAATCCAAACACTTCCCATTCTTCTAACATTGGTAATTCAGCTTTTTCCATGGATGGGTTTCTGCAGAAATTCCCTGTGCTGGGTTGGACTCCTGGCCGGGACAGGAAATTTTCTTTCTGCTGCCTCCATACTAGTCCAATACTCTGACAAATTTATGCATGGTATTGTTCTTTTCCATTGTATTGCCTCGTTCTATAATACACTCCATTGCACTCCATTGTTTTAGACAATGCCTTGCATAAATTTGTCAGTGTATTGGACAACCCTCTGCAGTTAACTCTCTACTACCGGACACTCTTGTAAACGGAAAGCTCCATTAAGCCTCTCCTCCCTCAAAATCGAGGGAAAGAGACGTCTGTGCTATGGCGTTGGGGTGCTAAATAGAACAAATCCGAGTTGTGCCCTCCCAGTTGATGAGGGCTTGCTACGGCCCTGCTACGCAGTTTTAGTGAGGACGAGCTGCAAGTCTGGCTAGTAGGCCTCCAATGTTTAAATTTTTGGAAGTGTCGGCCCTTGAAGCGCGATCCCCCCTCCCTCCCCTCTCCCCTCGGAAAAAATGTAGTCGCCCACAGCCTTCCCCTACTCCAAACGAAACCGCCCAGAGAAGGGATAATGTTAACATATCAAAAATACCCTGATCAAAACCGTCGTTCTTGAAACACTCACGGCCAAAACCAAATTCGGAAGTATTTACCTTATTTGGAAGTGATGGTAGATCCCCTTTTGATAAGAATTTCGGCGATATTTGCCAGAAAAACACTGAATTTTGATAAGAACTTCCAGGCATTTTAGCGACTCCATATTTCAAAGCATCCTCCATGTTTGATCTAGCTTAGCTGCCAGGCCTGATCTATTTTGAGCATCCACAGGGAGCCCGCGCGGCTCGCCCCAGTCCCATTATAGGCATTTTGCAAAAAAACGACGGCTTATTTTTGATATGACAATTTTTTTTTCTCATTCCTATTTTTATCTTTTTTCTCTCAGAACACACATGCAAGACCTTAAAGACGTGACCAACTCTATTCACTATGAAAGCTTTAGGCGCAAACAGCTTGCCGAGGAACAGCAAAACCAAATCAACCTTAAAGACATTTCTGATACACAAGAGAGCAAGATATGATGAATACCATCACACAAGGACATTTAATATAAAGAATATAGACTAAGCTTAACATAATTTAAATTTCAGCGAAAAATTGTAGAACGTTAAATTTCCCGGGAGAGGGTGCTCTCATATTTTAGGGTATGCTCGTCGAACAATAAAACGAATTTCACCGCTGATTTACACTAGTGAGGGAAGACGGGGAAGGAGATGGAGACGCAACATTCAATGACGGAGGAGAAGAAGGCATTAAACGTGAAGGAAGCAGAACGGAAGGTTTCATTTTTAGTCGTGCGTCTCCGCTTACGCTTACGTCGCTAAATGTCACGACGATTTTCACACAAACGTAAGCTCTTACGTCTCCGTCTCCGCTTATTTACTAGTGAAAATCCGGCTTTACGTCTCCTCCGTCTCCGTCATTGCATTTCCACACGATCGTACTTGAGCTTACGCTCCTCCTCAATCTCCGTCATTGAATTATCACACGATGGTACGAGCTTAAAGAGCCCGTGCCAGCCACTCCTTTGAAGACGAATTACGTGTAGAAATTTGTTAATAGACATCTAATTTCATATTTGATTTACCAAATTCAATCGAAAAAAATGCTCTATATTCTCTAAATCAGCCGATGAAAATGGATGCTTTCTCCGACTTGGTATGTTGCTAGGATGTCAAAATGGCGGCTGACACAGGCTCTTTAATACGTCTCTGTCTTGCTTGACTAGTGTAGAGCAGGCCTAAAAGATAGCAAAGAGGGCGTGGTCGACCCACAATGTTTACAAAGATACCATCCAAGACACAAAATTATTTTGAATACTACTTTTCCCAGTAGACCGTTACACCTCTCGGTTTTTCTGCCCGCCGGCGGCCGTCTAAAATTGATCGCGTGATCACCTTTTTTTGTACCACGTGATGAGTTGCTTATGTACCACGTGATCAGTATTTGTGGGCGTAAACTTTGAGAGTCTGGTGAGACACACCGTTTTGCTGCTTTCCAACAAAGTCTACGCCCAAATAGTGATCACGTGGTACATAAGCAACCCATCACGTGGCACATAAAAAGGTGATCATGCGATGAATTTGAGACAGCCGCCGGCGGGTTGAAAAACTGAGAGGTGTAACGGTCTACTGGGAAAAGTAGTAATTTCGTTTATTGGCAATAACTTAGACCAAGTCATTGAATGTTTCCCTTTGCTTGTTAGCGGGTTTTTATTTTCGTTACAGCTAGAAAAATGGGAAGATGTCCTATCATACAAAGTCAAGGTTTTCGCTTGAATGCTTACCCCCTGAAGGATAACACGGCCGCGATTTTCAACCCCTAAAGCATACGACGAGCATCCCTACCCCCCAAAATATGGGATCCCTCCCACTAGCGTAAATCGTTAAATATCATATTTAATTCTTTTCTTTCAATTGTAAACAGCATTCGAGTGTATTTGAAAACCAAGAGCGGATTTCAGATGTGTGTCGACAAGTATTTGTAGTTGCGTTCACTTTGCATTCTCATTGGTCGACTCAGTTATGTCAACCAATCACATTTTGAACTAAACGCACCGCGTGATAGTGATGACTGTAGTCCCTCTGGTTCCGGTGTATGTGAGGGACGGGACCTACGGTTCAGACGGTTTAACGTCCTTATCCGAAAAGACGCGAAGGTCTAACCATTTGCAGGTGTTAGAGCAAAGGCAGCACCTTCTCCTAAAGTGTTGGTCCGGCCGGGGTTTGAACTCTCCGCACATAAGACTGGCGCTCTACCACTGCGCTAACCGGTCGTCGGTGAATTTAAAGCATGCGGAAGCTGAGCTCAATCATTGTTATCCAGTGTTGATCATGGTTCCACGATGGACATGTTATAATTTAACACCAACAACAATCCCAAGCAAAAAATGGTTCTGCAGAGGAGTCAGGGACGAGAAACACTTTTAGGAGGAAGATTTCAGGCGAGAGGACTTGATATATATTGGTCGGCATAGTAACATCGAATCACTTATCAATCTTTCCCCACTGGGTGGAGGAATTTCCAACACGTATCGCCTCAAGGGTGGGGACAAAAATCTAGTATTGCTCAGCTGAAAGTCCATGTCCCCACCCTTCCCCGAGGTTGGGGGGTGGTGGTTACAATTGACTGGTGCATTAGTCGACCGTGAAACAATGGAAATTGGAATTATTCTTTTGTTTCACGGTTGACAGACCTACAGCTATCGGAGGTTTAATGAAAATGCCTCCTCTGATCTGATCCACATTAGAAATCTCTGGCGGCGGGCGAAACCACTTAAGCACTTCGATTATTCGACACTAAAGAAATTGTCACATATCTCTTATAAATGCCAACAGTTGAATTTGCCTCATTATAATAATGTTGCAAACTAAGCAAATTGAGTTTCTAAAACTATTCATGAGAATGATAACTTAGGAACGTTGGCGGGGAAATCGCCAAATAATGGCTTTTAAAAAGTATGCAATCGTACAAACAATCAGAAAGAAACAGGAGATCATATTTCGGGGTAACCTCAAATATAATTATTTTCCATTTCATAGTATTACCTCTTAGGGCCGGTGGTTACAATTTACGAAAAAAGTGAATTTTGTTAACAATATTGCCAGCGACATCTGTTACCAAACCTAGAAAAAATTGTAATTTGCACCAATCATTTTGCATAATAACATACGCCAAAAACAGAGTTTACTTTTATTGTAAGTATTTCTTTTTGTGGCAGTGATCCCAGTCTAAATTCGAGAACGTCTTCGCTATCACTACGTTTTACTGGTCAAGGTCTCAGAAGAAATCCCCTGCTGCCAAGGGTCTTAAATATTTAAATAGTATCGAAAAATTATAAAAACATACTTTGTTTCTGTCTCCACGGAATATCCACGAGTCGGTTCGCTGATGTTTTCGCTTGACAGGTCGGGTAGATTTACCAATTTACTGAATATATTTCCCTCTGTTCTGACTTTGAATATTGCAGCCTTCGGTGAAATGAGACACGATATAAGTTTCTTTGCTCTTTTTGTGCTGTATCTATACATTAAGAGTGGTTGCTGTGTTTCAAGAGAGAAGTGCGAAGGACTTCAAAATAACCAAACAGAGTTTGCCATTATCTACTGGGAATTCCAACCATACATCTTTAACAACACAGAAACACATCGCTTAGATGGTAAGCTGAGAGCAGAATTAAAGGAAATAATTGTTTATTTTTGGAATATGTTGCCTAGTTTTAGAGGGTTGTTCTTAGAAGTACCGCAACGAAGTTCCTCAGGAATCCACTTGTAATTTCTGCATGTTTACTATAAAAAGGCTTGATGGGGCACAGGAATTATTTTTCACACACAAGTAACTTGCAAGAGGTTATAATTTAATCTTATTGGCGATATTTAGTATGCAGACGCTCCAATTATGTTCTTTAGACTATAATACGGCCACAAACGAATAAAACCAATATTGCAAATTCAAGCGAAAAACCCTTAGAAATTCTAGTCGAGTGGGAAAAAATTGTACAGGTAAATACTGAAGGACTCACGAAACATAAATGTTTATTAAAGCTATATTTGCAGTGCCAAAACTTATAAACATATATTGGCGTAAATATTTGTTGATGCTAATTCAAATACAAAATTGTCATAATATTAATTCTTAAAAAGCGATAGAAATGTCTTTAAAATTTGACAATTTGAATAGTTTAATTTCGCTGTCGCGACTGACTTTTTAACTTTGTCGCGAGGCCTTGAAAAAAGCATAAAAGGTTGCGAACGTCACTTATTTAGCAATATCTATACATTTTATAGATATTTTTATGATTTTAGACGAGGATAAAACAATTAACCTCCCATTATTTTGCAAGCCTGTCTCGCCAATTTTGTCGTAATAAAAAAAATTGCCTTTGCCCTCAATGTAAAGCACCCTGAAATATTTGAACACGTTTAATTTCAGACAACCTGCAATAGAATAATTGATAAACCTATGAGTTTGGGGTGTTCTCTTTTAAGATTAAAATATAGCACAGTTATCTCTCCAGTTGCTATGACAACCAAAGGAACATATACTATCATATTAAAAGATGGGCGATCCCGTAGATCTGAAATCAGCGGGAAGAAATTTTAATTCCGTTTATGGAATTGAACTCCACCATGAGTCTATCATTCGGGTTATTTTTAATTTCAGATTTCTAATTGGAAAAGCTCCTAGCAGAGTTTACAAAACACTGAATGATTAATCAGCTTCGTCAGATGCGTTCGGTCGCACGATGTCCTCGCAATATTCTAGCGCCTACTAAAATGAACTCGAACTTGGGGGGGGGGGGGGGGGGGGGGGGTGGAGATTACCATATTTTTTGGTCGGGGATGATCGTCTATCTTTCAGGGGTTAAAATCACGGGGTTTGGTCTCTTTTAGGGGTGATCTTGATCTTCAATAAGATTTGAGGGAGATTGGTATCTTTTAGGGCCGAAATATGTGTCCAAATTGTTTTGTCTCATGATGGAGCTTTTAAGAACCATATAATAAAGAGAGATTACTCGATGGGAAGACGATAAACTAGACAACATTCTATTAAAGGCAGCATTTTAGTCAAACACGGAAATTTCTTGATTTGAGCCACGCCCTTTTTGGTATCTTTTAGGCGTGAAACTACGACGATCATTCCCGACCAAGAAATATAGCTATTTTAAAAGGTTTGATTGACGGAAGCGAAAACGCAGTTTGGCGTTCGGAAATTAAGTGGAGTTTGCAGAATAATGAAAATCGCAGTAATCCCGACCTTGTTCCATTCCAAATAAAAGTTATCACCATAAGCGCAAAGAAGTGACGCTATCGAGTTCAAGCTAATTGCTTGATTTTGATGATTTGTTTCCAAAACGTGTTTCATAGAACTATTTTTTCATAACAATCGTTTTTACTTTATTACATGACCTTAGCCGGTGTCAAAAATAATGTATGTAGAAAGAAAACTCACAAGGACGGATATGGACTTGGAACCGATTGGAAATGTTTCTTGAGCTGTTTTCTGCGACGTCAATCAAATCGCCTAGTGCAGTGAATTGGCTTCTGTCGCCACATGTCTCGCAAGGGAAACCAAACAAATGCACTGGACAAGAATTTGATTGGCTCACACGGATTGCATTGATTGACAACGCAGAAAACCCAACTGCCAAACTATAGAATCTGACAACGGCGAAGTCGCGTGTTACCTGAAACAGCTGTAAGCACTGGTAAGACATTTCCGGATTGAAGAGTAACATTGAGACTTTTGAGTAATGATTTCTAGCTTTCATTTCTCCTATTTCTACACCACCTTAATTGCCCTTAATTTCTACCTCAAGTAGAGATAATTTTAAAATTCTTTTTGGTTAAATAAATCACCTGCTTAGAGGAAATAAAATCTAGAATTTACACTTTTACTGTGAATATACTTTGTGGAGGCAGACACTGATCAAATTTACACGAAAGTTACCACCTAGAGATATAAAGCTGAGTCTAGCTTATTGACTCTTGGCATGGTGATGATTAAAGGGGCTATGATTCTTTCAACAACATGTTATAAGATAAGACCAGTGGTCTAAAAAAAAACAAGTCAGAATCCTATATTATGTTAACTTCTGCTTAAAGAAAGAAAAGTTACTTAAATTTGCATTATATAGGTGCTTTACGCGAGATTTAATAGCTTTCGCTATCATATTTCCAAGTTGGAAAACTGTTCAGCGTTTGAAAACTGTTCAGCCTGGTAAGAATATAAAAATGCCAAGTCACGAACCAATTCCATCTGCTCAAAAATGCACGAAAAAAATCAAAATTTATACTTATCTAGCAGCTGAAAGGTGATTAACTGCGATTTTAATTCATAATTCTGTTAAATCCCACTTTTTATTTCCGAACGCCAAACTGCTTTTTGGCTTTCCGTCAATCAATCCTTTTAAAGGCCGGTCTACACTTGCGATTTTTTTTTGCATTTGTCGCGGCGGTTTTTGTCGCGCGAGTTGCAATTCCAACTCTCTAGTGTAAACGAGATGCAAATCCGGTGCGATTTCTGTGCTCTCTTTTCTTCAAATGGCATCAAGTTGCAAAGAGTTTCGAACATGTTTGAAATCTCCGCGACATCACGCGAAAAACATCGCAGCAGATCGCGCCGAGTTGCACATAGTTTACATTAGTGGTTTTGAGTTGACGCCTACGTGCGAGAAAAATCGCCGCGACTCGCGCGACAAAAATTGCTAGTGTAAACGGACCTTGCATTTTATGGTAGAAAATTTAGTTTTGAAGCCGAGCTAGTCCTGTCCAACCACACACTTCGACTATTGTAGTACTGTTTGGGGCGACTGTGCCGGGGGCCTTAGTGATAAGCTCCAGAAGCTCCAGAATCGCGCTGCACGTATCATAGCGGAGCTCCAGCGCGGGCCACCATACCTAAGGAAAAAACGTATGCCCCATACTATCGAGTTGATTTTTGAACGTCACGGGCATTATTGATCATTTTGATGACGTCATTGATGACGTAAGGGCACGTGAATTTGGTGTAGAGTTCCCCTTATGGTCTTTGAAAGTTTGTCCAAGTTTGGCTTCTATAGAAGCTACCCTTCGGGAGATATGATTTTTTTTTTCTGGTATTAAACCTATAGCGTACTGGGAACCCTGTGGTATGCAAGGAAAAAATTATAACTCCTGAAGGGAACATGGTAAGACAACCATACTTGGGATATTTTGTCTATGCCACAAGGGCCAGCTGATCTGAGATCGTGACGTCACATGACGTCACGGAAAAACTGGGTTATCACCTTGCCCGCGATACTTGTCAGCGGTATCACCCATTAGGCTCTCATGCTCAAGGAAAATAATGGCGGACTTCGAAGGGAGAAAAAAGCCCATCCTTTTCTCTGGCTTCGGATTTCCACATTTCTAAAGTGATTGTCCTAGTTTTCACTCAAAATGCTTACTTAGTAGCAGAGTTTTATGAATGAAAGAAGAATCCAACTTTTAACTTGCGATTTGTTGATTTCTGGCTGGTTTATTTTCTGGCTTCCATTCGTTCCGCACCCGATACCCGCCGACACTACGATAACTCCCAGTTGCTGCTTACAAATGCCAACTCTAAAAGCCCTGACATAGAGCTTACACGCTTGGTAAGAAGGTAATGACTTCTTCATTGGAGGAATTGATAAAACAGCGTACTATATCTTGTCGAGAGCCCTATTTTCTGTACGAGATTCCTAGGAGGTATGATGCGCGGATGACGTTCGAACAATGAAAGGAATGAATGTCCGAAACATTGGCGTTAATCCTGCTTCTGTTTGGTCTTTGTCTTTATATTTAAAGCAAGCGAGCAAACTCTCAAAAATGGCACACTTCTGTACCTACAGCTTAAACAAAATCCGCTCTTTTTTTACTTCTTTTATGGTTGTTAAACTTGTTTCTAAAAGCCAGAAAAGGAAAACACACAGCGAAGAGGCCTAATCAAGATTGTAACCCTGAACAAAGCAAAATTAGACATGAAGGCAGCACTTTCTAATCAATTATTAGAAAAAATAATAATGACCCCTGTACAATGTTTGTACTATCACTGTGTTTACATGTAAATGAGACACTAATCAATCAAAAGTAAACAAACCAGTCACAATACAAAAACTTTATTTCAGATGCAAATACAAATCAATATTAAACCTGAAATAAATGCTGATTATGGCTTCACTAGCAGTGTCAGGAATGGTTTCATTGTCATTTACCTATTTACTAAGCAAAATAATATTGAGTAAATATCCGAAACCTGATTAATGTTTTTATTGTGCTTTGCTATGCCATGTGAAGCAAATGGTGTTATGGTTGTTATAACTGTGGAGTTTTAAATATTCATGAACCCAGCTGGGCATGGATGGCAGTGATGTCTCAGGATTTGTTCCATCTACCTGATAACATGAAAACAAGACAAATCAGGCAAATAATAATAATAACAATAATAATAAAGCTCAGATGAGCTGGGCTTTGTACCCGGGGGGGACTCCCCAAATTTTCAGACGGGGGTGCTCGTCCTATCCCTTAGGGTATAAAATTGACAGACGTGCTATCTCTTAGGGGAGTTTAAAATCTGCCCTATCCCTTAGGGGAGTCCAGACCAATCTTTGCCCAGAAATATATTGGTACTGACACCAGAACCGATATTTACTAAGGAAACTTGGATGAAAACCCTAAAAGACCTAAAATTCGCTTTTATTTGTTTGACCTGCCAATTTGCTATCTTTATAGGGGTAAATTCGGCGTTCGCCATGCCAAATTTGCTTTCTTTTACGGTATAAATTTGCTGTTGGCCACACCCATTTTGCTATCCCTTAGGGTCAAAATCAATTTTCCCGACGAGCATCCCCGTCTAAAATTGGGAATCCCCCCCCGGGGCTTTGTAATTAATAACAGAGCAATGTTTGCATATTTTCCTGGTCTATGGTAGTTGAATCTCAAAAATTAGTTGAATTTTATGAAAGCTATTTTGCTATTATTTAGATTTTGATAATCCTTAGAAAAAGCAGGAAGAACTGCAAACGTTTTTCCTTTTCCAAAAATGCCTATAGGCCCCTCAGACACTGCATTCCATAAAACTGTAGCTAAGGCTGTGCCAAGCAGCCAGCAATTAGCCATGTTCTTTGGGGCTGTAATTATAGCCTTCTTGGATTTTATATTCATCAATCTGACACTACCATAGAACTTGAAACTAAAAGACTTTTTGCAGTCACAGTAAGGATGGCATAGCTGGGAGGCTGTGGCCCATTAGAAGTGTACCAAGTACTATTTGGAGGTGCAAATGATTTCAATTTTGCTAAGTGGGGGTTTTGGGGGTCTGTACATCCCTTACTTGTCCAAAAATCTTCATACATTGGAAATAATAATAATAATCAACTTTCTTTCAAGAGAGTAGCATGTGACAAAAACTTGTTGCCCTCCTGTAGTATTCATTCTTCACCCTTATTCTATTAAATGTATCAGTTAATTCCAGCACTGACCATGCCCAATTGTCATATTTAGAAAGAAATATGGTTCATAAAAACCATCCCACTCCTGTATTTATCACATTTTAAACCACGGACATCCTGCTTTTATTGCTTAAGTATGTTCCCTGTATTTTTCAACTTCTAAGGGCTGGTTCACGGTCATCATAGCAACAGAAAAAAAAAACACGGTCATCATAGCAACAGAAAAAAACATCTTAGAAAATTGGCCATAATTTATATCACATAGAACATTTGGATGATTTTTTTTTACAACAAAAATGCACTCACATTCCACTGCTTGGGCTGTCACAATGATCAGACCCTTCCCTGCTTAGCAGAGGCCACTTCGATCTTGTTTTGTGTTTTAAAGTTGCTTCTTTTGTGCAGTTGAAACACACAAGAAATCATAAAAATTAAAAGTAAAAAGAAACGCGCAAGATAAAAAGTAGCCTCTACTCGCAGGGAATAAGCCAAATCAGGGTTTAAGAAAAACCGCGAGAGTCCTGGGTCAAGGGGGAAAAAACCTCACCGGAAGTAATTTTCTTCCATATGTTTTACTGTAAAATAGCTCGGTTTTAGGCTCGATTAGTTGTGCTCTGGCGTTGTGATTTGCAGCTTTATACGAAAATATCGAGCACAGGATATTAGTTTAATCCTTTCTTCGCTAGAATCAAGGCAGTTTTGATCCTGAAATTATTTCTGTTCAAGAAAACGGAGAAACGAAACTCGAGGTAAGTCACTTCTCCGTCGGTGTTCTCTACCGAATGACAAACACGAGCTGGTATGCTCTCTTGTTTCCTTCAAAGGACTATTAATACTCTTTTAATTTTACAAATAAATCCATTCTTTTCAAGCAATTATTTCGCTAGGCAGCTGTAAATGGCTTATTCATAAAATCCTATTGACCTTTTGATTCTTGACGGCCAAGTAAAAAAACCCGCGCACATGAAAAACATAAACAAATCGAGAATCTTTCTCGCGTTGTAAAATTCGCAGTTTGTACAGACTGAAATATCGAGCACAGGATATTAAATTGATCCTTTCTTCGCTAGAATCAAGGCGGTTTTGATCGTGAAATTAGTTTCTTCTCAAGGAAACGAACTCGAAGTAAGTCGCTTCCCATTCGTTTCTCTATCAAGTGACATAATATATAACTTGAATAAGAAGCACTCTTGATGACATGTTCTTGATATTTATTCATATTCAAATACGTAAATATATTTATTATTATTCCATCAGACAAGGATTTATGCTTTTACGCATTGACAGCAATTCCACCTATCACCTCAATCATTCACGGCGCGGGAGTTGTGACAGAATTCCCTCGTTCTGCTCGTTTTGGGTGGAAAGAAGCTGAAAGAACTTCCGTGCGATGTTCACCAGTCAGTTCTTCATCAGCTGTGTGGCTGTGATCTGCCATTTGAGCTTTTCCCCTTCCCCTCCGCCGAAACTTATGGCGAAACTCCGAAAGATTCGATTTGTTTATGCTTTTCACGTGCGCGGAGTTTTTACTTGGCCGTCCTTGAGTTTCAAGTCAATATATTTCATGAATAAGCCACTTACAGCTGCATAGAAAAGAAATTGCTTGAAAAGAACGGATTTATCTATAAAAATAAAAAGACTTTTAATAGTCCTTTTGAAGGAAACAAGAACATATCAACTGATGTTGTCAATTCCGCAGAGAACCGACCGACGGAGAAGCGACTTACCTCGAGTTTCGTTTCTCCGTTTTCTTGAACTGAAAATAATTTCAGGATCAAAACTGCCTTGATTCTAGCGAATAAAGGATTAAACTAATATCTTGTGCTCGATATTTTCTTATAAAGCTGCGAATTACAACGCCAGAGCACAACTAATCGAGCTCAAAATCGAGTTTTTTTACAGTAAAACATATGGAAGAAAATTACTTCCGGTGAAGTTTTTTCCCTCGACCCAGGACTCTCGCGGTTTTCTTAAACCCTGATTTGGCTAACATATTCGAAGAAATATTCCGCTCTTCGAGACAGACATTTCGAAATGTGGAAAAACTTACATTGTAGTAGTCGGTAAGTATAGGCGTAGCCTTGGCTCCGAAGTTCGGCTGGACGCACTGAGAAATAACGGTTCAAGCACTGCAGCACCACTCCTTGAGGCTGATCATGATACCAATAACAATCTCAAAGTCTCCCCGGATCATCGAAGATCATTTCCAGAGCTTCTTGCTCTTTTGGTTTCACATTGTTTTGTACACAAAATCACTCGGAAGTTCTCCCTGCCAATCTCGACCTATCCAATCTCGAGCTGTTTTATGAAGACAACAACAGAAATTTGCAGCGTGTCATCACACAAAAGTCCTGTGACTCATTCAGGCCTTGTCGAGATCCACAGCATGCGAAATGAAGTCGCTCAGACGGCAGAAAACAGTAAAAAGAGAAACTCAATAAGCGAAAAACTGATCTCCCCTTCGAATTCCGAGTCCCACCATCTTGCAGGCCAGGTTACCAAGGGTGATAACCCAGTTTTTCAAACTCCCTCGATTCTGATTGGCTAATATTTTTTCTCGGATCAGCTGGGGGGTGCTGTAACACGGTCACGTGATGTGACGTCATCGATGACGTCATCAGTGATTGAAAAATTAATATCTCGTGAAGGGAAGTCTCTAAAACAACCAAACTTTGTAGTCTAGGTCACCAGGTGAGCGATATGACGTCATTTCACGCTCAGTGGTCACGTGATATGACGTCATCGATGACGTCATCTATGCTTGAAAAATGAATATCTCATGAAAGAAAGACTTTAAAACCACCAAACAGGGGTAGTGTAGTCTAGGTCACCAGATAAGAGAAATGAAGTGGTCACGTGATATGACGTCATCGATGACGTCATCTATGACGTCATCTATGCTTGAAAAATCAATATCTCGTGAAGGGTAGACTCTAAAACACCCAAACTTGGTAGTGTAGTCTAGGTCACCAGGTAAGCGAAATAAAGTGGTCACGTGATATGACGTCATCGATGACGTCATCTGTGCTTGAAAAATTAATATCTCGTGAAGGGAAGGCTCTAAAACAATCAAACTTGGGTAGTGTAGTCTAGGCCACCAGATGAGCGAAATGAGGTGGTCACGTGATATGACGTCATCGATGACGTCATCTATGCTTGAAAAATTAATATCTCGTGAAGGGAAGACTCTAAAACAACCAAACTTTGTAGTCTAGGTCACCAGGTGAGCGAAATGAAGTGGTCACGTGATATGACGTCATGGATGACGTCATCTATGCTTGAAAAATGAATATCTCATGAAAGAAAGACTTTAAAACAACCAAACAGGGGTAGTGTAGTCTAGGTCACCAGATAAGCGAAATGAAGTGGTTACGTGATATGACGTCATCTATGCTTGAAAAATCAATATCTCGTGAAGGGAAGACTCTAAAACACCCAAACTTTAGTAGTGTAGTCTAGGTCACCAAGGTGAGCGAAATAAAGTGGTCACGTGATATGACGTCATCGATGGCGTCATCTATGCTTGAAAAATTAATATCTCGTGAAGGGAAGACTCTAAAGCAACCATGTAAACCACAACCATGTACACATGGGAATCCCTTTCATTCACACAGAAAATTTCAATAACCAGGAGCTCCGCTTTTAGCCAGTGGCTAAATCTATATATTAACCTTCTTTAGCTCAAAGCGCTTTACATTAACGGATAACTCATCCTATGAAACCAGCTTTATAATCATGAGTGTGTGTTAGCATTGTGAGTTCTGTGACACAGAGGTTGGGCAACTTCCGACGGTCCTCGTGGTTCTTCCTCTGGTTCTGGTTTTAGTGTAGTGTTTGTGAGAGACGGGACCTACGGTTTAACGTCTTTATCCAAGAAGACGCGAAGGTCTAACCGCAAAGGCAGCACCTTCTCCTCAATTATTTAGAAAAGACCCTGAGTATTGGTCCGGCCGGGGTTTGAACACGCTATAAATAGTTCATAATCTACAGCTCATAATCCCAACCTCCCGAACATAAGCCCGGCGCTATACCACCTCGCTAACCGGTCGTCGGTAATAAATATGCATTGTGGAAAAAAATTGAGATAGTCAAGTACTACACTTTTTTCATTTTTGTTTACATTTTTTCCAACCGAAAATTGCCGCCCTCATAATCCAGTTTTCCTAGTAAAAAGGAGAAAGAAATATTCACTGTAGTCAAAAACTTGTTGTTTCAAAAATCATACATCAGAATACAAAAGTGGCGCCTCTGATTTTCGTTTGAGCTTTTTTTGCGCTCTTGTTGTGTCTACGCCACGCGCTTAATATTGCGGTTTTCATAATTCTGCGAACTCTTAATTAAAATTGTATTCAAAGCGTTCCCTGAGTCAAACAAGTAATCAAGCCGGTAGCTTTTGAGATGTTTGTGATTGTATTCCTGCCAACTGCCACCCTCCGGCTTGATTGTCGCGCACTTCGGCCTGAAAATTGAGAATTCAGAAAATCCTTATACTTTTTCTTGCCATTTTATGTCAATAATTGAAGATATTGAAGAAGGTGTGATGCCTATGATTCGGAATACACGAGGCAATGTTTGTTGCAACTCGCAACGCAATATGTGTTGCATAGCGAGTTGCAGCGAAAAGGGCACGTGGACACGGTGCAATGTTTTGTGCAACTTGTCTCGCAATCCATTGCGAGACAAGTTGCAAGAGTCATTGCAGCTGATTATAGCTCGCAATGATCGCTCTCAACGTACGTTTCGAACTTTTTACTATTTCTCCGCCGTTTTGATACAGAACGCACATGCGCAAGAAGCCCGAGAGGGCTTCTGGGAACGAAATTGCGAGACAAGTTGCAAGATTCGCTGTTACACGAGTGAGAAGGGGGTGGAACTGCGGGGTTACGTGATATGATGACGTCATCAAACGAGAAAGGGTTTATATCTTTGGAAGGGATGAACCTCAGACAACCAAACTTGGGTGAAGTTGTTTAAGTGGCAAGGGGGGTGCGTCGGCGTGTTCACGTGGTATGACGGTGACAGGCTATGGATGTACAATGACAACCTTTTTGTCTCATTAACTCACTAAAATATGTAACCGGGAGCTTCGCTTTTAGCCAGTGGCTAAATCTATATATTATCTTGTTATCTTATGCCCTGCAGGAATCTTCCCAGAGCTTATCAACGTCTTAAATAGCACCACACCGTTACAGCTGACTTGGAGAACACAACTAGACAACTACTGGTTATTTTACAATCACTCAGCCTGCACAACATGCTCTCTACCCACCTCCCGTGGGGACGTGTTTGTTCCTGTAGAGGTCGCGGAGCACGAAAATGATCCTTGCATGGTGAGGGTGCTCAATTCGTCGGGGCTCGCATATGTGGTAAGCATAGGTGCCTTGATCGCGCGCGCGGCTGTTCTGAAAAGTTGCACAAGAAAACATGCTGAATATTTGTCAACTTGTGCTGCAAGTCAGGCCCGTAGCCAGGGGAAATGCACAAGCACTAGGCATAAAAAGATTGTGCTAGTAAATTCAGAAAAAGTTGCTTGACAATACACACAAAATTTGCTCTAAAGTTGCTCAAATATTAAAAAGTTGCCACCAAAATTTTGAAAAAGTTGCTTGCTTTCAAAATCGTTTTTATACTTCAATGGGGTCAATGTCTGAATTATTTTCTTTTTCCTCGTCAGAAATTTCATCTGATCATCCACGACAGGCTCTATGTTGCAGCGAATAACCGCTGGATTTAAGCGTTAGTGGGCGCAAGTAAAAGAAGTGGTCAAAGTTGCTCAAAACGCTAAAAGTTGCTCAAAATCCGAGCACAATCTATTTATGCTTAGCAAGCACCCCCTACGCGACAAAAAGGTCCTCATTTAAGGGCTTGGAATTCAGACGGGACAAAAGAGAATGCATATTAAAAAGACTCGGAAAACACTGTTTTAGTGATTAAATTGGCCAAACAGAAGACTGCGATCACTTTCACATAATATTTGCTTTTTCTAGGGACTTTTGACTAGCGGTTTCTCAATAAAAATATATTCATACCACGTTGGTCCGCTTTTTCTAGATTACATATCAAGAAAATTTCGCTAAAAGCTGTCGTTTTGCAAAACTTCCTTATTAGGAAATCCTCCCCCCCCATTACCTTATTTGGAAGGTCTGTAAGTACTTTTCCTCATGTTTTAGCGAAAAAAGCAGGAAAATTGACCAAAACTTGCAGATACTCGAGAAACATCCTTCTCTTGGTCGCCATTTTGATTTTACCCCCCGCCGAGGGGCCTCAGTCACGTTTTGAACACCACAGGCAACCCGCGCGGATTTGCCATAAAAACGACAGCACTTTGTTGATATGGCACCTCCTACTACTACTCTGCGATCCGTTAGGAAGCATTGATTCTCTTGGTCGCCATTTTGTTTTTGTCTTTAATCTTTGGACAGGCAATTGCGTGGATATGCGCATGCGCCGATACGAGCGGAGTTTCTGCGTTAGTTTATGTACCTTCATTCTCGTACCCAGAGCTTCCCGGCTCGTCTGCTCGCAGTAGAGGCTCTGGTGACATCCATTTGAGGGCCGTCGCTGATTGGCTGATTTTGTGCGTTGGAGCATTCGCTCAAAGGTCTTTCCCTCAGCGGCTCTGTATTAAACCCGCGCATGCGTGAGTGGCTGTCACCAGAGCCTCCCCCGCGAGATTACAAGCCGGGGAGCTCTGGGTTCGAGAATGATGTACCTTTTTAAATTCAGTAGCGGATCCAGAGGGGGTTTCAAGGGTTCCACGGAACCCCCCTTCAGCATCAGAACAATATGGATTTATTGTGATAGCCCAGACCGCTCGTGGGCGAGCTCTCCTTGATATATTGCCCGTACAGTATCAGACTTTCAAAGAAAGAAACGAAACCTCCCTTAAAGTAAAATCTTTGATCACTCCAGAAAATGAAGTAAATAGATGTTGTATTGTATTGTTAGGTACGGAAGAACATGAACGAGCCTTTGAAACAACTGGCCGGGTCTTTCGTCAGTGGTGGTCAAGTTATAGGGTTGACGCTGATACTGACCGGTATAGCGGGGATATGCATGTGGTTATTGGTAAGTATTACGAATCAGTGGTGGTCAAGTTATAGGGTTCACGCTGATACTGACCGGTATACCGGGGATATGCATGTGGTTATTGGTAAGTATTACGAATCGTGGTGGTCAAGTTATAGGATTGGCGCAGATACTGACCGGTATAGTGGGGATATGCATGTGGTTACTGGTAAGTATTACGAATCAGTGGTGGTCAAGTTATAGGGTTGACGCTGATACGGACCGGTATAGCGGGGATATACATGTGGTTATTGGTAAGTTTTACGAATCAGTGGTGGTCAATTTATAGGGTTGACGCTGATACTGACCGGTATAGCGGGGATATGCATGTGGTTATTGGTGAGTATTACGAATCAGTGGTGGTCAAGTTATAGGGTTGACGCTAATACTGACCGGTATAGCGGGGATATGCATGTGGTTACTGGTAAGTCTTACGAATCAGTGGTGGTCAAGTTATAGGATTGACGCTGATACTGACCGGTATAGCGGGGATATGCATGTGGTTACTGGTAAGTCTTACGAATCAGTGGTGGTCAAGTTATAGGGTTGACGCTGATACTGACCGGTATAGCGGGGATATACATGTGGTTACTGGTGAGTATTACGAATCAGTGGTGGTCAAGTTATAGGGTTGACGCTGATACTGACCGGTATAGCGGGGATATACGTGTGGTTATTGGTAAGCATTACGAATCAGTGGTGGTCAAGTTATAGGGTTGACGCTGATACTGACCGGTATAGCGGGGATATGCATGTGGTTATTGGTAAGTATTACGAATCAGTGGTGGTCAAGTTATAGGGTTGACGCTGATACTGACCGGTATAGCGGGGATATGCATGTGGTTATTGGTAAGTATTACGAATCAGTGGTGGTCAAGTTATAGGGTTGACCCTGATACTGACCAGTATAGCGGGGATATGCATGAGGTTATTGGTAAGTATTACGATTCGGTGGTGGTCAAGTTATAGGGTTGACTCTGATACTGACCGGTATAGCGGGGATATACATGTGGTTACTGGTGAGTATTACGAATCAGTGGTGGTCAAGTTATAGGGTTGACGCTGATACTAGCCGGTATAGCGGGGATATGCATGTGGCACAAGTATTACCAGATCAGTGGTACTCAATAACGCTGATAATGTCCGCTATACACAGCAAAAGTCATCCATTAAAAAGTCATCCAAAATCCATTCATGAAAAAGCTGAATTCCACATGGCACAAAAATGTGTTCGGCATCCGTTTGTTTGTCCATGGGTAGCTCAGGTTTTTGTTGTGGCTACGTTCTTCTGTCATGCTGGTTTATTTGGGTTATTTCGAGCGACATACCATGGTAATTTGTTAGGAGCCAAGCACATGGAGTGAACAGCCTAGCTTTGGCTGAGATTTCTCCCCAACTATTTTAGTTCGTTTTTTTTGTGTGTGTTGTCACGCCACCGTTGCCACGGTACGAAATCTTGGGAATGCAAGAAAAATGGTGTTGGAATTCCACAGATGAAGATGATTGCCTGAAAATATCAAAAAAGATTTCGCTTAGGCCAGCATCGATTGATCATTCTGATTTGTATCTTATAGGACCGTCGGAGCAACCCTCACGATTTCCCGCCATCCTTTGTTCACGGCTCTTGGCAGGGATTCTGGTGGGCGTTCGTTACCATGACAACAGTAGGGTAGGTCATATGTTTTTTCTGCTGCCCTGGAAATTATTAATCGACAGGGAAACTGCCTTGAGTCAACTCCACCACCAAACATAACACCACGATTTTCGACAGAGAAACTGCATGTACTAAAGGATGCGTTTCTTTGACAAAATCCGGATTCGCATTTCACGTGAAACTTCATGGATTTTGTAGAACGAAAGAAAAGGATTTTACCATGGCAACAGTCGTTGGATGACCTTCTTACGCACGGAGAGCGCAGGCGCGATGATAGCTAAACACTAACCCAAAGTATTCTTTCGATTCCTTTCCGAAAGAAACCCCAAGATTCAGAATCCGTCGAATCCGGTCGAATCCACGACGAGAGTGGCATCGTTGGATTCAAAATCCCTTTATAGATTTTTCAAAAGAAACTAAAAATGTGTTGTTTCTCTCAACGGCTCTGTAACAAATCTCGTGCATGCGTCAATGGCTGTCACCGAGGTGAAGTGTCGAGCAGGAGAGTTCTGGGTAAAATAATTATCATGCATAGGCGGCGGACCCGGGGGGGGGAGGGGAGGCAGGGTGTGCTCGAGCACCCCCACTTCTTGAACTGGGGGGCTGAGCACCCCCATTGTTTGAAGCTAGATATATTTTTTGTATTTGCACGGTAAAGAAGAAAAGAACAGAAGAACAGAAGTGTGTTTCTGTTTTGACATTAGGCTCAGAGAACGTAGGGGTTAAGATTACAAAATGTATATGAGGTAAAAATATGAAAAAACGAAATTACGTGTCCACTTCATTTTTTGCCTCTTCGGCACCCCCACTGTTTAGGGTGCTCTGCCGCCCCTGTCATGGGTGAATACGTTCTGTTGTGGCTTTTATCTAGGTACGGTGATTTAGCACCCAAGTCAGTGTTTGCCCGACTATTCAGCATTCTATGGATGCTTCTTGGATTAGTTGCCTTTTCCGTCCTCACTGCCAACTTCACATCCTCGCTGACTCATGAAATTGAGACAGATCTCAATCTTTTTAACAAAGAGGTACGTATCTTCCCTTTACTCATTTGGGAATCGTTTAGGAGACATTTCCATCCTTAATCAAGAATACCAAGAGGACTAGGAAATAGGAAAGTTCCTACCCATCCAACCGTGCTGCTATTCATAGTTCCGAGACCTGTCATTCAAAGCCATAGTTACTGTTGTTATGTCCCACAAACAAACCAGGGGTTTCCTTAAAAAACTCCAAAAATATTCCGATATCCCGCTAAGGTTTACCAGATATCACTATCTTCGGATCATTTCAGTTTATACTGTCATTAAAGGCAAAAACGTGCTGCAATGAGACTGATTTCTGAAGTCCTGAAATACTATTTGTGGGACTCGATCAGTCCCCATGGCATGGGCCATGGGAGAATCTTTGAAGTGTCTTTAATATTTTTTTCTTCGGTTGTTCGTTCGTTCGTTTGTTTGTTTATTTGTTTGTTTGTCTGTTTATTTGCTTGATGGTTTGTTTGATCGATTGTTCCGTTTGCTCATTCGTTCGTTCGTTCCTTTGTTGTTGTTTTTTTCCGTCGTTCGTTTGTTGGTTCGTTCGTTCGCTGGTTCGTTCGCTGGTTCGTTCGTTTTTCCGTTCGTTTGTTTGTTTCTTCGTTTAATGTATGTTTATTCATTCATCGTTTGTTGGTTTGTCTGTTCGTTCATTCGTTTGTTTGTTTGCTTGTTCGTTTGTTTGCTCGTTCTTTTGTTTGCTACAATTGTTACAAACAGTTACAATCAGTTGTAGGTTTTGACTCTTGGTCAGAAGCAGTACAGCCCCTTCCCTTGTACTAACTGGGACTAACGCTTTCATATTAAAATGTTTTCGCAGGCCAATTTTTCAGCAATTTAATGATGACAGATAACATTGATACCCAAGATTGAATGTTGTTACAGGTGGCAGTGCTTCGTGGAAGCCTAGGAACAGTAGCGGCGGTACAAAACGGCGCCAAATACAAAGGTTTCTAAAATTGTTAATTGAAAGCGAATAATCTAACTCAATTTGCACAGTCGCTCTTAGACTCAATTTTATAAATTACTTTTCGGAAAACCACTCGAAAAGTTACTTCCCCTGCTTTGTATAGGTACAGTCTTTTCGTAATTTATATGCAGGGGCGTAGCCAGGGCCGCGGCCCCCCTTTCTCGGGAGATTTTCGATTTTTTTGTTCGTGGAAATTTGAAAATTTTCGTCCCATGTAATAACTATCCCCCCCCCAAACCCAAATTTCTGGCTACGCCCCTAATATAATTTTCGATTACTGTTTTCTGCTTGCCAGAGTACAATCACATATCAGAGATGCTTGATGCATTGGACAAGCGCGAAGTTGAAGGCGTTTTACTAGATAAACACACAGCCGTGACCAACAAGGAGATTAGCAGCCAAGACTCTATGGATGTGGGACGGATGATCCCATTTGCTCATACCTATGGTATACGATTGAGAATGAAAACCCCAGAGCTTTGTTTGGCTGTTAAATCTTGTATCGAGGAGATCGCGGAGACTGAGGTGTTTCACAGAACGGCTTTGAAGGTACGCACATATAGTACAGTAGTAAAGGACAGACCAGACAGACCAGACAGACCAGACAGACCAGACAGACCAGACAGACCAGACAGACCAGACAGACCAGACAGACCAGACAGACCAGACAGACCAGACAGACCAGACAGACCAGACAGACCAGACAGACCAGACAGACCAGACAGACCAGACAGACGAGACAGACCAGACAGACCAGACAGACCAGACAGACCAGACAGACCAGACAGACCAGACAGACCAGACAGACCAGACAGACCAGACAGACCAGACAGACCAGACAGACCAGACAGACCAGACAGACCAGACAGACCAGACAGACCAGACAGACCAGACGGACAAGAAGACGACAGACAGGCAGAGAGACGACGACAGACGACAGACAGGCAGAGAGACAGACCGGACAAATTTTTGAACGGGCAAATTCTGGCCAACTTACGGCTTCAGTTCACACGGTCCAGCGGAACTGTGCAAGTTTTGGGACCTGAAAACGCAGCTACAACTTTTGACCGGTACGGTTCCGTTTTCCTGTAAACACCGGAACCGTGCAAGGTTTTGCACAGTTCCACGGTAATGGCCTGGAAACTAGCCCTTTTTAGGTGAGTTCATGTTACAAAGCGATCAAAATGTTGCACGGACCCGTGTAAACACCTGTACAATGTGTAAACAGGTGTTTTCATCTTCAGCGCACTAGAAAATTGCTATATTGTAACAAACCACAGGTTTGACAGAGACAAAAATGAGACAGACCAGACGGACGAGTTTTTACGTCTTGATCGAAAGCTATGTTTATCTATCAGATTTTTTCCGACCAGACACGCGTCAAGACCGGCAGTACGGCGACGAAGAGTTTGTTTGAAGACTGGGAGTTCTTCATTATCCTTATCGGCCTGTTCAGTGCCATGACGGGGACTGGTGTATTATGGGAATACTTCTACTATAGACCACGGGAAATGCGACTCAACAAGATTGACAGCCACGGTACGAACCCATTATGTTATGTCCCTAGACTTTCACACAACAAAACACTGCCATTTGATTTGGGGTCACACGGCCTTGGACAAAATCTGTTATCAATAACTGCGCAGTTATTGCTTGCGCGGGGAATAATTAGACTTGCCACGCGTCGGCCACTCGATACTATAAAATCAAGAAAAGCGAGATTTGAAGTCGCGCGATGGAGAGACTCGACCCTCGGAAAACATTTGACAACCTGCAAGTTTTCACTTTAGTAGTATAGTAGGGACTGTTTGAGCCCCGTTACGGCCTCGTCTCGGGAAACATCGAGATTCGAGGGAAAACGAAACTCCCTGTTTCCCGAGGGTGCAGTCATTTTAAAAGTGTTTTATTATATAGCAAAAGAAAACACAACAAAATAACAAACAACTTTCCCGCCGAAATTACCCGCTCTAGCAATGTTGCCCGCGCGGGCAACAATTTTTGAATTGTAGCCCGCGCGGGCTACATTGAGTTTTGTACTTTACCACGTGACCATGATAGAACCAATCAGAGCGCTCGCTTTAATAGAATAAATACGAGCTATATAATAACGGCGAATAGTCACCGAGACGAAATCAAGGTGACTATTTGCCGATATTTTGGTGCTTTTCACTTGTCGCGTGACTAAATTATATTCCTAAATTTCCACCTGAACACTAAATACGCTACAGAACCGTGAAGAGAACATAAAAATGTGTTTTCTAGACTGCGAAAGCCAAACATTCCATACTGATGACGTATTTTGACCCAAATCTGGTCAAAAGAATTGTGTGGCTAATTTAACTTTGTTGCATATTTTTTCGTCTTATTTGACTTCGTTACTATAATATACTTTGAAAGCTATAAAAATTAGATAACAAATCAAATCAAATTGGATGCGTAATACTTTTGACCAGATTTGGGTCAAAATACGTCATCAGTATGGAATGTTTGGCTTGAGCGCGCAGACGCCTCTTTGCGAGAGTCTCTTTCGGCGAGCGCTTGGTGTCAGCTTTCGCAGGCTAGGTGCTTTCCGGCCTAAATCAAGGTAATGAAATTTGTTCAGTAATTGTATAGAGCCGCCATGGTGATGTTCATGCAGCTAGAAGGACACCAACATGGCGGCCAAATTACCAGTTGTCTAAAAGGCTATTTATACGGACTGTATCGATATAAATATCATTGGAATGGCTCTGGGTACGAGAATCCCTCACAACGAGGAAAAAAAGACTCTTTCGTTTCTTTCATGCAAAGTACGCGCTAAAACTCTTAAGCCACCTGCAACACAACAGTGCCGCTGAAATCATTGGTTCGCTTCCTGTTGGAGGCGGCGGAAATTTTAACACTGCGTACTAGTTTTAGTGCAAGTTTTAGTTTAACACTGCGTACCATTTTGAGTAATTTGCGCACCAGCTTGTTCATATAGCCGTACACAAGCTCATGACAAAGAACACATTACCAGTTTTTTGTCTAATCTTTTCCCCATCAGATAGCATAGACCTCGATGGAACCGACGCAGAACAACGGGAGCGTAACACGCCTAAATATATTCTAACCAAGAACGAGGTGGACTCCCTGTGTTCTGGATGCTGTTCCACGGTAGAAGACATTTACAAAGAGGAAGGACGCGCGAGGTTCGAGGCAATCTCATCGTTTAACCCACTGGACGGTTTTGCCGTGATCGGAGCTCAGCTGAACTCTATTCCCGGCGTTTCATCGCTTAAGCGGTTCGGCCATGCCGTCATTCCTCTGGCTCCCATCAAGGGGTCACAGAAAAAGAGTAAAAGGCCACGGATTGTGACGTAAAGAAAGTGAAAAACTCAGATGTTTGACTTGAGATTTAAAAATGCGATAGTACAAGCAGAAGTCTCTATAGTTTTGATGGGCCAGCGGTGCAGTGGGGGAGGGCTCACAAGAGCTGCTACTCCCCTCTGCCAACCCCTATATAAAGTGAACGTGGCGGAACCAGAAGTAGCTATTACAACATTGGACATGGAAATATAAAAGGGGAATTGCTAACGACTGAAATAATGTGGGGAGCTGCCCCCCCTCCCCCCTCACCCTAGATTTACGGGTGCAATTTGAATATGGTATATAAAAATACAACGCGTCACAATTTATGCTACGATGGTCGTTTATATGATTTATATGTCGTATTAAAGCTGAAGGAATGACCTATCTCGTAGAATATTTTATTGTCAGTGAAATTCACTTTAGTACATCACTTTCGGCATTACTAAAAAAAGCTCCCACCCCTTCGCTTTAAGACGTGCCTATGTACAAATAATCCAATTACTTCTTTTTTAAATAGATGGTTTGAAAAATGGTGTCAGGATTTTTCTTATTTTGCTTGTTTATGGAAATATCACTTGACAAAGTTGAAAATTCGATTTTTTACATAAAAAATTATTGGAAAGGAAAATCAAAAACCCCTGACATCGATTTCGAGACCCCTCCTACGGAATAGATTTTGATCAAATTTGGAGTTGTACGCTTTAACGAAAAGGGAAATTTTTTTTTAAATGATCCCTTCAAATATTAAAATTATATCAGAAGATAGGCCATTCTTAAATCCTCGTAGCATAAATGGACGATTCCAGCAATAAAAGCGCGGCGCGCTCTTCTACAACTCTCGCGCTCTTCTACAACTCCTACAACTACCAGAATGCAGCGCATTTATACCGACACGAAGAGCGCGCGTGCATTATAGCTGGAATCGTCCATTGTGACGCGACTGTTTTATGAAAAAAATATAAGATTGCAGTGGCTCACTTGTCCTCACTGTCCAGTTAGAAGCCCCTGGGCCTATATTTTGGGGAGCCCTTTGGAGTTTCTTTTATGTCTGGGGGACTTTATATGATGGGGACTTATTTTGGGAATTTTTTTCCCAAAACCGTCTTGCACACTTACTGATATTAGCTATCTGAACTATGAACTATATGTGGCAAGGGACGTTTTTTAAATTGACTTAAAGTGCCCCTCAAGGCTGAAATTTTAATGGCTTATTACCAAGTGAATCTAACTATCCCAAACAGAATTATCTACAAAACATTGGTGGCCTCTTTTGTCCAAGTCTTGTTGTGACGTCATTTTCCCTAATTTGCATAAAGAAAAAGTGTTGAATATCTCTGTAACCAAAAGAGCTAAGTATGCCAAATAAACGACATTCTTCCTTATTTTGAATATGCGATCAAATAAGCCATTAAAATTTCAGCCTTGAGGAGCACTTAAAATCGTTTTCAGCTTTCTCTGTTAGCTGAGTAGGCAGGGGGTAGGCAGCGAGAAGATGGTCTACCTAATTATTTCTTACACTTTGCCACCACCTTTGAGCTTATTGCGTATGTGAGGAAATAATATAGAAATACGTAAGGTCACCATTAATTAAATTAAGGCTTAATTTTCTCATGTAGTTATCAAGAGGCCATTGGTGAAACCTTTTAGCTTTCTGGGGGTGACACGGCTAAAACAAACCAAGCAATAATCAAATTATACATTTGAACTATTTAAGGTATGACCTCTTAGACAGCTGACTCTTCCAAGACAGTTCATTTTCGTGGCTTTGCCTCCTGCTTTGTAAATACATGAGATTTAAAAATAAAGGAAATTGCTATTTCATTATCTTTGTCATTCATTAGTATAAAAAGGCAAGTATGCACTATGAATATAAGTCTATAATAGGTGGATTACTTTAATGTCATGAGTTTTTAACTCTGCAGCCAGGCAGACACAAATGTGAATGCTCCCTTCAAATGTGAATGCTCCCTTAAATGTGAGCAAAATTTCCAGATGTGAGCTAAAGTCTGAGAGGGAGATAGGTTGAAAAGTGTCAAAACTATCAAACACATCAAAGCTTCACTACAACATGAAAATATTTCAACCTTGTTTTGCTACTTTTAGGGACGTAGCCAGGGGAGTCCTGGGGTGCTTGTGAACCCCCTTTTTTTAGAAGAAAAATAAAGTAAACACCATGCATTTGTACAGATGTGACTCCCCTTTCTCAAATCCTTGCTATGCCCCCGGGGCTACGCCCCTGCTCCCATCCCTCCCTCCTTTTCAGAAATGCCTGTAATGCACTAGAAATCCAAAAAGGGCGGGGGAATGCTGTCTTCCTATAATGGTGGGAGTATGGTTCTTTTGTGGGAATCACTCCTTTAATACAATATTGTAAATACAGCATGTGGTTGCAAGTTGAAAACTAGCAAACCCTTAGCCTTATTTGTAATAGGGTGATTTGGCGCATGGCTGTGAAAAGTGCTGTGACCCCAGGGGGGGTACTCGGATATAAAAATGACGGGGGGGTCCAACGTATTTTTTTTGGGTATGAAATTTGTAGTTAAAGTATTTTTTTGGGTTGAAAATTCTACCAGGTATTTTTTTGGGTGTTGAAAAATCCGCGGGTATTTTTTGGGGGTTGAAACTTCTGACAGGCTAGTTGATCATGAAGATACTGCCTTAAGCTGAAGTTAGTTTCCCGGGCAAAGAAAAACGACAATGCTGGTATGAAATAGCCATTTTAGGCTAAAAAAGTTGGGTATTTTTTTGGGTATCATGGGAGCAGGTATTTTTTTAGGTATGAAATTTATGGCTCATGTATTTTTTTGGGTATGAAATTTGGAGCTCCGTCGGAGCCCCCCCCCCCCCCCATTTTTATATCCGAGTACCCCCCCTGGGGCTGTGACATTGTGTTGCGGGCGCGGAACAGAATCTGTCCTGCTGTGTAATACAGAACATGGCCTTCTCTGCCTCGCAACAAGACAAATCACAGACAAACCAATCAGATTGCATTGTGGCGGCACATAAGTACATGCCAAGGAAGGCCAATCAAATTGCATGGTCATGACAGAAAATCACATGATCACAGCGCGGTTGCGGCATGGCACAGCTTTGTCACAGCACTTATAACAGTCATACGAAATCTGCTCTATGTTAACATGTCATTCCTAGCTGGGGTGAATAAGCTTTGAAAAAAAATCTAAAGGACTGAGGGAAGAATGAATTGTAAATTTCTTGTGAATACTTGTACCAAAGTCACCCAAAAAATTGTGTCCCGTGCCTGCAGGCATATAGGCTGCATGCCATATGCTACTGGAATTGCCTCCATTTTTAAAGCCAATTATATGAGCTGTTTTTTCAAATCAACTCAAGTCATATCTCATTTATAAACCAGAAAAAGTGGGGATTTCAACACATAGAGTACCATTTAGCCCATCCAGCATTTTATTTCAAAAATAAACAATTAAAAATTATATATCTGCCAGTATACAAACAATCTTCACCAAACTTTGCAGTTTTATTAAATTATTATCATGAGAAAGATGTATATACAGTTCACAGGAAAAAATTCCTAAAATCTCATTGGAAAGAAAGTTGTAATGCCAAGTCTGTTGCATGTGAAACAGGGCACCCAAGAACAATTCTGTGAAACAGTTTAGGGGAATATTTCCTTCTGCATACTTTTAGCTTTTGTCTGTTTTTAACCTACTATTTATAGATCTGCCAACTTTTACGAAAATTTAGGCAAGGTACTTTTGATTATGGCAATAAATTTTAAGCCATGGCCACGTTCTGACCGACGCCTGAGACTGTTCCAAAGATGCCCCAGGTACATTCCAAAGACATTCTGAAGAAAATTAACATATCTCCTTGACAATGCCAACAAAATGTACTCATGATAAAATTAACACTAATCCCCCAAAACTCTATTATTTTGAAACAACATTATTTATGTGATCTCCAGCATTATCACAGAAGAACAGGTTTGTTAAAAATTACTGACAACCAATATTGAAAATGATTTTTTTAATGACTGAGAATCCAAAAGCCATGTCATTCTGTCATTTAGGTGCTGAAAACAAGGTCTCATGTGGGTTATGTGAGGGAATCAGAATTTTCAATTTTAGAGGAGGAAAACCTGCATAATGTGAGGAAGTTGGCAGGTCTATATCTAAATAATATTGAATATTATACTATACTTTATTTATGAGCACTATCTACATGTACTTTTTGTACCAATCAATGTTCTTTATCTCTATTATTTAGTTATTTACAGGTAGGCCTTGTTTCATATGCCTAGCGTCACTCAATTGAACCAATTCTCCAAACACCCTATCTAATTCTGTAACTTGCTGACTTAACTGGCCTTCATTAACTTTTAATTCATCTTTCTCATCCAAGTGTAAGAATTTTTCAGATTTCTTTTTAATGACATCCACTCGATGTCCCTGGACCGTGATTTCACCTTCAACAACACTTCTCTCTTGGATGTGGTTCTTGCCAAAATCTTCAGACAACAAAGTCACTTTGATCTCATTTATTTTATCTATCAGATCACTGATATCTTGGATGAAATTCCTTAGGGACATACATCTTTCTAAACCTGATTTCTTCCTTTTGATCATATCCAGAAGGCCTCCCCACAGTCGTAAAATTCTCCCCTTGTAAAGCTGCACCCTCTCGGCATCGTGGAAGTTTTCTCTGCTCAGTTCATCAGCCATCTGTACAAGGCTGTCAATACGGCTCTCATGAGTCATAATATAGGCCTCAAGAGCACTCAGCTTCTTAGTCGCAGCCTCAGCATCTGCTAGACTGCTACAGTTAAAATTCTCGTCACTGACAAGACTGCGATTCTGATTAAGCCAGCTTTCACGCATGCTATACTTTTTGTCAAAAGTTGAAGCAAGCAGTTCAAGTTTTTCTTGTCTTTTGAGTTCCTCTCTCAAAGCAATCTCTCTATCATGCTCGCATTTCTCAAGCTTTCCCCAGGTCATGTTTATATCCAGAACGTGCCTCCCGTCTGGGGAGCTACAACCAGCTTTGCTAGTGTAAAGCTGCGACTCTAGTCGTCCCTTCTCGGCAAACTTTGGAGGTTTCTCTTGCCGTCTGTATCGGCTGAATTCCAGCATTTGCTGCTGCAGTTCGGGCAAAGTGTTGGCCAAGTCATTTGCGCTTAAAACAGCAATCTTCCCTTCAATCCATTCCAGCAAACTCATTGCTATCTCGTCGCACTCAAGGCTTACTTTACCATTGCTAGCGATGCCTCCATTAGCTTGTTTCTCCCTGGAATGCAACCTTTTTGAATTCATCCTTTTTTATAGTGAGGCAGTGGAACAGATAATATAAGCTAGATAGCTTAGATGATTAATCTCAGGATAAACTTGGAATGGAATTTCACTTCACAAGATGGTGAAAGATTCCAATCGGAAAAACGCACGGCGAGTTTTACCAAACGACAACCTAATTCCCCTACTCTGAGAAAACCACAGAAAGGAAAAATCACCTTAATTCCTGCTCTAGGGGGTTTAAAGATGGGATCTTTGCGAACATTGATGCTCGTAAACAAAAACAATGTTCGAATGAAATTTACTTCGGTCCCTCCCTGAGCGAGAGAGCCTACTAGGTATAAAACCGCTGTGATTAGAACTGCGGGCTCGAAATTCTTGTATATCCGCTGGGCAAGACTCGCGGGCTCAATTTATTTACAAAATGGCGGACGGTTCTGTGGATGTCGATGCCGTTCTAAAAGACGCTAAAACTCGGTATAAATCCATCGAGGTGTCAAAAGATGTCGACCCTGAGGTAGATACGGGTAATTTACTACTGACAGACTTACAACCTGTAGATGTTGGTTTGTTGAGGTGAGTTTATTGCCGTGTTTCACTGGCTTGTTTTTGCACGTGGTTTTGTCTTCTTCTTCCTTGGAAGCCCTCCTCCTTCAGTTCGAAGATACCGTCGGTTGCAGCTACCCGTCTACACACACGTCAAAAACATGTTCTGTCGGCACGCGAAACTTCAAAGTTTTGACAGTGAAACTTGTATGTTTTGACGGCCAAACTTGAACGTGTTTGTCACAATATTCAAGTCCGCACTTTCGTTTCAATAACAAACATTGCAAAAAGCTAATATTCTGGTAACTTCACAGTTTTTCTGGTCAAAAAGAAATAAATCAACTGAACTTTTTACCTTTTTCCACTCACGAGCGTCACCAAAGCTTCACGCGTGGGCGGGCAAACTTTCAAGTTCAACTGTCCAAACTTTGTAGTTTCACGTGCCGACAGAACATGTTTTTGTGGAGCGTGTAGACGGGTAGATGCTACCGACAGTATTTGGGGACCGATTGTTTATTACGTCCATGGGGGAGGGGCGGTGGTTTTAAATTTATTGAATGTTAAAATTTGCACCCCCCTCATTAAAAAGGCGATACAAAAATAACCCCCCCATAACATCGAAATTGGCGTACTTGATATATGGCGTAGCACTGTATGCCACGACACGATAGCTTGTTCATATTATTATTTAGTTTGAACCACAGTGTCCCTGAAAAAATTAACCCCTCTTTCGAGAGAGGTTGCCAAAAAATTACCCCCCAAAAATCTATGTCTTCTAAATTTCTACCCCCACCCAAATTCCCCCCCCCCCCCCCCCCCCCGTAGACGTTATAAACAATCGGTCCCTTGTGAGCGTGCAATTGTGCAAGTGCAAGTATAAAAATAAAAAGTCCATCCGTGCAAGTTGTTTTATAACTTAAGCTAAAGTAAAACCCGCTTGTAAGATTTTGGATTTAAGAACCTGCTGGCAGAAATTTGCCATTTCAATACTCCAATTCCAAGAACCTATAATAATAGCCAAGCAAATTCAGAGCAGGTTCTTATATGTGGGGCTACATTACATTTTCACACTGATCACAAAATGTATTTACCCCAAAACACATACAGCAGGGACGTCAACCCCAGGACTTCAAAAATCTGGAGACTCAGCCTTGGAATGGCGAAAATTTCTCCTGGGAGAAATACAGTAAATGTATGGCAGTCATCTTGATTTTTTCCTAGGAGACAAAGTGAAACACCTTGAGACTCCTGGCAAAACCAATCAATCAATCAATCAATAGAGCGGTTTTCACATGACTGTCATGAAAACAATTGCAATTGAGCAATCACTAGCCAATCAGAATCGAGAGAAATCACGACTTGCTCCTAAATGGCTTTTTTCTCAGCCAATCCCAAGCCGAACCAATTACTGAGTAATTACACAATTGTATTTACTACAGAATTTGATTGGCTGAGAAAAACGAGTAGCCAATGAGAACGCAAAGCAATCGCAATTACATAACAAGTCTTGTCAGTCATGTGAAATCCGCTCTAATAGTTTATTTGAACGCAATTGCAGCGAAAGGCTGAATACTAGCATGGGTCAGTAACAATATAAATTAATAATTCAGAATCTATATGTGACAAAGTCAGCGAGGTGCTTCGTTTTGGCTGCTTGATAAGGGAGAGTTGACATTATATATTTTTGTTGTTATCAAGGAAAAAGAAAGAAGACTTTCTCAAGAATTTAGCAAGAGATAATACTCAACTTCTTTTTAATGAAATTTGGAAGGTAAAGTAAACAAACATTCTGCATGTACATTTCTGTCATCATTTTTCACTTGTGGTATGTATTTCTCAGAAATGCAATAAATTCAATGGTACCATAACATATTATGTGGGTATCATCTTGTTCTAGATAGTCTGTCTCTTTATGCTTGTAATGTAATTTTTTGGAGGAGGAGGCAGGGGCGAGTAAACATCTTCAAGTTCTTATGATATTAGTACATCATTGCTAATGGCGTTATGTGCAAGCATTCAATTTTGTATGCATTTGCTATCAAGTTTACAGGTGTAAACAAAACAGAACTAGAACACATGAGCTGTTTTTCAAAGCAAAATTCATATTTTTCTACTGGGAACATAGCCAAAAGAAATCAGGGAAGCTGACAGAACATGCATGACATTCACCTGTGCAGTCAAGATGAACATGTACCCTGGTACATACTCTGGATGAGTGACCATTGGGATCATGCCCAGGGTCCAGTACTGGACTAACAAAATACTGTGTTTCAAGGCATGTTTAGAATATCTTAATTTGCTGGTGTCTTTGTGGTAAATTTTTGTACATTTATTATTTTCAGCTTCCAACAGAAAGATTTGAAGGTGTTATACTGGCACAGGTAAAATGCAAAACTCTTGACAGAAAAACATAATTTTGTAAATTAATATGAACAACCACCTGTTCTTGTCTTTTATTAGTTAATCAGGCTGTTAATATTATAGTTCTACTTATTGGATTTTTAAGCTCAGTTCTTTCATGTTTACCATACTTTTAATTTTTGTCATTATACATTGAATACCCTTCTCAACAGTCGATCAAGGAGCAGTACATTTTTGTACCATAGCCCAGTTTGCAACCTTATTGTCACCAATCCAATGTTGCAGACTAGATTTAGGGATTGGCAAGCACAACAATATCGCAGGGTTCGTACAAGTCCTGGAAACCTGGAAAGTACTTGAAGTTGAAAGTTTTGAATTCTAGGGCTGGAAAGTCCTGGAAAGTCCTAACCGACGACCGGTTAGCGCAGTGGTAGAGCGCCGGGCTTATGTTCGGGAGGTTGGGAGTTCAAACCCTGGCCGGGCCAACACTCAGGGTCTTTTTCTAATAATTGAGGAGAAGGTGCTGCCTTTGCTCTAACATCTGCAAATGGTTAGACCTTCGCGTCTTCTCGGATAAGGACGTTAAACCGTAGGCCCCGTCTCTCACAGTCTGGATGTATGTTAACACTTACACGCGTGTAGTGTGGGTGTAGTGTGGGTGGAGTGTGGGTGTAGTGTGGGTGTAGTATTACACGAAAAGTGCGTGTAGTTTTCCTTTGTTATGCAGGAATGCAGGGATGACTCGAATAAAGCTCGTCGAATGAATCGGCTTGTTTAAAAAGTATGCTCGGTAACGTAAGCTTCCGAGCCGACAGTTTAGTTTAACGTTGGAAAAGCCTTTGATAACTATTCAAATAGAAACTGATCGCGATGAAATTTGTACCAAATTAATCTATGAGACCTAGAGAATTTTCCAGCGCGAGGGAAAATAGCGCCCAAACATATTGAACTGACTAAAGCGTCTTTTGGACCTTTTCATGTTCGACTTGCCGTTCACTCTAGAACTTTGCGCTTGAAGTTTACAAGATAACTCTTCTAATAAACAACGGATCGTGATGAATCTTATATCAAATTAATCTTTGAGACCTAGCGAATGCGTTTTTAACAGTATTTTCGATGCGAAGTTTACAGCGCGAATGAAAATAGCGCACAAACATGTTCAACTGACTGAAGCGTGCTTTGAGTCTTTTCAGTTCGAGTTGCCGACTTCACTCTAGAACTTTGCGTTTGAAGTTTACAAGATAACTCTTCTAATAAACAACGGATCGTGGCGAATCTTATATCAAATTAATCTTTGAGACCTAGCGAATGCGTTTTTAACAGTATTTCCGACGCGAAGTTTCAGCGCGAGGTAAAACAGCGCATAAAATATGCTCAAATGACGAAAGCGTGCTTTGAGTCTTTTCAGTTCGAGTTGCCGACTTCACTCTAGAACTTTGCGTTTGAAGTTTACAAGATAACTCTTCTAATAAACAACGGATCGTGACGAATCCTATATCAAATTAATCTTTGAGACCTAGCGAATCCGTTTTAACAGTATTTCCGACGCGAAGTTTCAGCGCGAGGTAAAACAGCGCATAAAATATGCTCAAATGACGAAAGCGTGCTTTGAGTCTTTTCAGTTCGAGTTGCCGACTTCACTCTAGAACTTTGCGTTTGAAGTTTACAAGATAACTCTTCTAATAAACAACGGATCGTGACGAATCTTATATCAAATAAATCTTTGAGACCTAGCGAATGCGTTTTTAACAGTATTTCCGATGCGAAGTTTACAGCGCGAATGAAAATAGCGCACAAACATGTTCAACTGACTAAAGCGTCTTTTGGACCTTTTCATGTTCGACTTGCCGTTCACTCTAGAACTTTGCGCTTGAAGTTTACAAGATAACTCTTCTAATAAACAACGGATCGTGATGAATCTTATATCAAATTAATCTTTGAGACCTAGCGAGTGCGTTTTTAACAGTATTTTCGATGCGAAGTTTACAGCGCGAATGAAAATAGCGCACAAACATGTTCAACTGACTGAAGAGTGCTTTGAGTCTTTTCAGTTCGAGTTGCCGACTTCACTCTAGAACTTTGCGTTTGAAGTTTACAAGATAACTCTTCTAATAAACAACGGATCGTGACGAATCTTATATCAAATAAATCTTTGAGACCTAGCGAATGCGTTTTCAACAGTATTTCCGATGCGAAGTTTACAGCGCGAATGAAAATAGCGCACAAACATGTTCAACTGACTGAAGAGTGCTTTGAGTCTTTTCATATTCGAGTTGCCGACTTCACTCTAGAACTTTGCGTTTGAAGTTTACAAGATAACTCTTCTAATAAACAACGGATCGTGACGAATCTTATATCAAATAAATCTTTGAGACCTAGCGAATGCGTTTTCAACATTATTTCCGATGCGAAGTTTACAGCGCGAATGAAAATAGCACACAAACATGTTCAACTGACTGATGCGTGCTTTGAGTCTTCCCTCTAGTGCCATTAGTTTTCTTTCCAGTAATTTCTTCCTGCGTAAAAACTTCTTTTAACAAGTTAACTGCAAAATTATTGCGCGAGCAAGACCTAGTCTTAATGGCCATCATTTTTGTCGGTGTTAACATTCCGTTTCGCGTATGTAGCGGTGTAGCAGTCGGAGTCGGCGCGGGTAGTGGCGATGCTGTTCTAGAGTGAAGTCGGCAACTCGAACTGAAAAGACTCAAAGCACGCTTTCGTCATTTGAGCATATTTTATGCGCTGTTTTACCTCGCGCTGAAACTTCGCATCGGAAATACTGTTAAAAACGCATTCGCTAGGTCTCAAAGATTAATTTGATATAAGATGCGTCGCGATCCGTTGTGTATTAGAAGAGTTATCTTGTAAACTTCAAACGCAAAGTTCTAGAGTGAAGTCGGCAACTCGAACATGAAAAGACTCAAAGCACGCTTCAGTCAGTTGAACATGTTTGTGCGCTATTTTCATTCGCGCTGTAAACTTCGCATCGGAAATACTGTTAAAAACGCATTCGCTAGGTCTCAAAGATTAATTTGATATAAGATTCGTCGCGATCCGTTGTTTATTAGAAGAGTTATCTTGTAAACTTCAAACGCAAAGTTCTAGAGTGAAGTCAGCAACTCGAACGTGAAAAGACTCAAAGCACTCTTCAGTCAGTTGAACATGTTTGTGCGCTATTTTCATTCGCGCTGTAAACTTCGCATCGGAAATACTGTTAAAAACGCATTCGCTAGGTCTCAAAGATTAATTTGATATAAGATTCGTCGCGATCCGTTGTTTATTAGAAGAGTTATCTTGTAAACTTCAAACGCAAAGTTCTAGAGTGAAGTCGGCAACTCGAACGTGAAAAGACTCAAAGCACGCTTCAGTCAGTTGAACATGTTTGTGCGCTATTTTCATTCGCGCTGTAAACTTCGCATCGGAAATACTGTTAAAAACGCATTCGCTAGGTCTCAAAGATTAATTTGATATAAGATTCGTCGCGATCCGTTGTTTATTAGAAGAGTTATCTTGTAAACTTCAAACGCAAAGTTCTAGAGTGAAGTCGGCAACTCGAACGTGAAAAGACTCAAAGCACGCTTCAGTCAGTTGAACATGTTTGTGCGCTATTTTCATTCGCGCTGTAAACTTCGCATCGGAAATACTGTTACAAACGCATTCGCTAGGTCTCAAAGATTAATTGATATAAGATTCGTCGCGATCCGTTGTTTATTAGAAGAGTTATCTTGTAAACTTCAAACGCAAAGTTCTATAGTGAAGTCGGCAACTCGAACGTGAAAAGACTCAAAGCACGCTTCAGTCAGTTGAACATGTTTGTGCGCTATTTTCATTCGCGCTGTAAACTTCGCATCGGAAATACTGTTACAAACGCATTCGCTAGGTATCAAAGATTTATTTGATATAAGATTCGTCACGATCCGTTGTTTATTAGAAGAGTTATCTTGTAAACTTCAAACGCAAAGTTCTAGAGTGAAGTCGGCAACTCGAACTGAAAAGACTCAAAGCACGCTTTCGTCATTTGACATTTGAGCATATTTTATGCGCTGTTTTACCTCGCGCTGAAAACTTCGCATCGGAAATACTGTTAAAAACGCATTCGCTAGGTCTCAAAGATTAATTTGATATAAGATTCATCGCGATCCGTTGTTTATTAGAAGAGTTATCTTGTAAACTTCAAACGCAAAGTTCTAGAGTGAAGTCGGCAACTCGAATATGAAAAGACTCAAAGCACTCTTCAGTCAGTTGAACATGTTTGTGCGCTATTTTCATTCGCGCTGTAAACTTCGCATCGGAAAAAGGTACGAAACAAATTCGCTAGGTCCCAAGGATCAATTTGATATAAGTTTCATTCCGATGCGTTGTTTATTAAAAAAGTTATCTTGTTAACTTCAAACGCAAAGTCCTACAGTGAAGTGGAATAGTCGAAGATTAATGTCGACACGCTTTAGTCCGCTGAGCATGTTTGCATACTCTTGATCTCAGCTCGATAATTAGGTAGAAATCTGCGTGTAGTTTGCTGAGTGTAGTACACTCAATCCCAAACTACACCCACACTACACCCACACTGCACCCACACTACACCCACACTACACCCACACTACACGAAAAAAGTGTTAACATACATCCAGACTGTACTGTACACTACACTAACCGGAACCAGAGGGACGTTAAAGAACCACTAGGACCGTCGGAAGTTGCCCAACCTCAGTGTCACAGAACTCACAATACTAACACACACTCATGTTTATAAAGCTGGTTCTTATAGGATGAGTTATCCATTAATGTAAAGCGCTTTGAGCCGCGAGGATAAAGCGCTATATAAGCACTTTATTATTATTATTATTATTTATCAAAGTCCTGGAAAATCAAAGTCTATCAGAAAATCACAAGCGATATATGTAGCAATTAAACCATATGATACTGCCTACACTGTTTTGTAAGCTGCCTAAAGTAGACAATTAGATATGAAGAAACGTTCACCACCCAAGGCAGTTATCCTGGATAATGCTCTCAAAAATACTGGAAAAGTCCTGGAATTTTTTCTCAACAAAAGTGTACGAACCCTGTATTGTAACCTAAATTTCATATGACTGTGAAAAGTGCAGCATCAAAGTTGTGCTGCGCTGCAACCATGATTCTGCAATTCCATTCTGTATCTACGGTACAGCAGGTTGCCGTGACGTGACTGCAACTGCAACATTGACATGCTGTGTCACATCACTTTCTGCAGTCATACAAAATCTGCTGTAGTGAATTACCTTTCCAGCCTGTGGGTTTTAAAAATGCCTTTCTTAAGATTAGCTGTCAACAACATTAATTCAGGAGAAAAAAGTTTTTATTTAGACCCCAATGGCAGACTAGTACCCAGTCGCTGTTGTAGAAAAGTTGAGGAATAAAGGGGATTATGGGAAGGATTCGCAGAGCACAGGGGGTTGTGGGAAGGATTCACAAGGTGTGCATCCCACAATCCATTGCGCACTGTCTCACTACTACAACAGCAGCAAAGCAGACCTACGTAGTGACTGGGTATACATAAGTCTGTGCCAATGGCAGCTCTCGAAAAATTCAATGTTAGGTCCTGGCTGATCTGAATAGTTGAAGCTGCTTTTCAAAGGCGATTACTGTGCAGGGAGAACAACATTTTTGTGAAAATTATTGCAGACTGTTAATTATTATATTCCTGATTATCTTTTGTTTTAGTTGCCTGTACCAACAACTGTAATACCAAGAGAAAAGCCAGTGAGTCAATCTCCAATCCACTATGACTATTAAGATCTCTTACATATTTCCTTATGTATAACCATTGCCATTAATATTTGCTTTAATAAAGGTCCCAAAACCAAAGCAGTTAACAAGATGGGAGGAATTTGCAAAGAATAAGGTTTGAAATTGCAGTACTGTATGTACTCACTTTAGTGTACATAGCATGTTACTTTTTTTAGCTGAATATGCATACCGGTGTACTTATATTTTAATATTGTGTGGTTCCAGAAAATATCCACATCTCCCCCCCCCCCCCCCCCAGTTTACCTGATTTTTTCCATACAAATACTGTATTTTCCTTTGGAAATTCCACAGGGGTGAGGCTCATTTTTATGACTAATTTATAATGTAAACTTGACTATGAAGATGAAGTTGAAACATCATCAGCCAAATAAACAAACTTGACTAGACAAACAATGTATTGTAAAATTACACTCACCTGGGTTCAGACCATTCATTGCAGTGCATAACAACTAAATTAACTGCAATTGGTTCCACTTTTTCAGGGAATAAAGAAGAAAGAGAGAAAGAAAGATATGGGATGAAGAGAAAGGGGTAAGCACTTTGCACTCTGAATTACTTACACTCTGAATATGCTACAATAACGTTTACCTGGAAAAATTCCCTAAAGGCCATGTCAAACGAGGCAATTTTTCTTGCAAGTCACAATGCAACAGTGATAAATAAAAAGCAATTTCGAGATGCAACATGCAATATGCCTGCAACAAAATTATAAAGTACAGCGGCTTATCCAAGTAAAAACATGCATGGTGTGCGCTGATTGGCTAATAAGAAGAAACCATGGCCTATAGTGAGTTGCTGAGGCATATCACAGGCAGCAATTTTGCTTGCAATGTTGTGAAAAGTAGAAATCAAATCTACTTTTTCTGCAGTTGCCATGGTTAGGTCAGACACACAATAATATTCACTGCAATTTGCAATGCAAGAAAATTGTGTTGCAAGTCGCAAGAAAAATTGTCTCGTGTGACATGGCCTTAAGACATTCCAATATATTTTACTACACACTGTGTTGATATTGTAGAAATGGCTGCCTCGTCATGGTTACAAAAGAGGAAATGATGATACTCAAGACTGGTTGGCTGTTGTTCCTGATAATGCTGGTTTGTATGAACCCTTCCCCCTCCTTTTCTGTCACCTTTGAAAAAACCATATCATGTGAAATCCAATTTAGTATTGTACTGGTAGGTCGAATGTTTGGATTTCTTATGTGAAAAAAAAACAATCCCAAAACACCCTAATCTCAGGGGTTTCAATAGAGGGCGGCCACCAGTGGTGAACCACCGTCTACTTCACTGCTGACCGCCGGCAACTTCAACACCCCATAAATTAATTTGCTCTCAATAAACTTCAAAAACAGTACCAGTATTAAATGATTAATTTGCCCTCAAATTAATTAGCCTTTTCTGCCACCGAAATTTCAGGATAGAGCTCACATAATTAGAGTTCAGGTTTTGCCACTTGTTGAACTGCCTGTCCTGTTTTGTTTCACTTCTTTCAGAGAATACATGTATTGTAGTTGTAGTTTTAAATAATATAATTTTAACCTTTTCATTCAGATCCGTATGAGGACCAGTTCGAAAAGAGGATCCAACAGAAGAAAGAGAGGGTAGCAAAAAATGAATACCAAAGACTAAGAAACATTGCCAAACACAAAAACGTCAAAGGTATCCATAATTGTTAACAGTTCCGTCTGCAAGCTTTGTGTATGGCATTGCTGTATTTATGACATACCGGTACACTGTACTATGCTTTTCAATTGCTTTTGGAATATTATGATCCAGAGGATACTTTATATCCCTCCATTCTTTCTGTTTTTCTACTTTGTAAAAGCAAACAATGAGATTATTCTTTTGCACATTCCACATGTGCAATAAAGTGGCATGAAGTATACGAATCTTGTTCCAAGAACCTGTGCATCTTTTAGGTCAGCGCTAATTTGTATCTTGCCACTGGCTCAAAGATACATGGGCTTTGGGTACGAGATTGGCGCCATGTATAGACCATACTTGGTTTGTGTGTGATAGATAGATAGTGTAGATACTGGTAGATACCGGTAGATGCCTTCGTTTCTAAGACCCTGTGTCCAATGGATGTGACAATGTTATGATTGATTTGTTGTGTTTATCTAATATGGTAAGCAACTTTCAAAATAACAATATTAGTGATTGTTGTCTATGACTTTGTATTGTGTGTTTCCCAAAAATATCCATTCCCCCCCCCCCCCCTATGGAAGGGATTGGAAATTCCAGAGGGGGGGGGGTCAATTTACCTGATATTTTCCATACAAATACTGTATTTTTCTTCGGAAATTCCAGAGGGGTGGGGGGGTCACTTCTCAACACCCTTCCGTGGGAGGGGGGATGGATATTTTTTGGAAACACCCATTATCAAAAAAATCAGTTTTAGACCAAAGGATGGATCTAAATCAAGTTCACTACTTCTATTATTACCTCATTAGCATAGAGCTTTATGTGCTACGAAAGTACTTGTCACACCCATCGGTCACAGGGTCAGGGTAGTCCCATCAGTTGTCAATAGCATTTGCCCAATGCTGATTAAACACAAATCTGGTTTATGTTTGGCGGTCATCTGAAATCCGCTCTATCATCTTCACAATTTGATCCAATTTTTTGTGCACCATTGAATAGAGCTAGTCTCTTCCCCAAGCGTATTGTGTCAGTGCTAGGGTCCTTCCCTTACCTTAAGGGGAAAGAATGGGAGGTGAGGATAGGACCCTAGCGTGCGAGGATGTGTTTTGAGTTGCCCCAGCAGTTTGTAAACAGGAAATAATGCATAACGTCACTAACCGACAACATCCGTTTGCAACTATTTATTCGTCTTTCATCTCTTTTAGTTGCTGACAGAAATTTAAAGCCTTCACTTAAGCAATCCAAAGAACAGGTATGACGTCACCAGAACATAGACAACCCCAGCCACCCCTTCATCGTCACAAAGGATGGGATATGACATTTTTCCTTCATGAAAATGGGAGAAAATGTTCTTAGTCTGGGCTCGTTTCTTTGTTAAGGGGCGATCAAACGGTGATGAGAGCTGATGACAGTTTTCCCATTTGATTGCGAACTCTCATTGACTCTCATCCACTCTCATGCACTTTGAACATGTTCAGATTTTTCATGAGAGTTGATGAGAGTTGTTTATCGGTTGATCGCGCAGAAGAGAGTTGATGAGAGTTTTTCAGTCAGCAGCTGCGGCAAAGAACTGCAGGCTTTCCCCCGCGGAAAGGAACTGGGTACTAGTGCTCACACAAGATTGCTTTCGGGCTGACTCTCATCATCCTTCGATCGCTTCTCGTGAGAGTGGATGATAGTTTGGACTCTCATTAGCTCTCATCACCATTTCAGCCATGCTTTACGTGTGCAGAAAGTAAATCAGCCCCACCAAGCGAAAAGGGCCCTTATATACATAATTTCATATTGTCAACAAAAATGCGAAAGAAGTTCAGAATTCCCATACAAATCCTTATCAAACTGGATAGTACTTAGACTACCAGAACTCTGTATTGCCGTGCGATCACCGTGCGACAATAATCCATTTTATACTGCTGAATAGGCATCAACGGTACATAAATGCAGTGGGAGCCTCATTTTGAAGTCGAAAGAGTTTTGAATACGGACGAGTGCGAAAAGTTTCCTCAAGTTTGTCTATTGTCTCAATTCAAGCTTCATCAGTTTCTCATCGGTATTGGTAACTTTTTGACTTCAAACTGAGGCTCCCACTGTTTGTATGCGCTGTCGATGCCTATTCAGGGACTGGTCATAAATAAGCAGAGGGCTGGTGCATTTTTATTTTGGTCTACATGTTTTTGGGAAACCAACCCCCATCATTCCCCCATCATTCACTGGATATAGATATTGCAAAAATATAGACATTTTATTTATTCTCTTGCACGCGAAGCGCGCCGAAAATTTAGATCCCAGCATGTGAAATTACTGCATGTTTGGGGGAACTTTGATATGCAGGGTGCAAAATCGGGAATTTTAAGGATTGATTGGGGAAAAACTGTGGGGGCACGGGTCCCCCTAACCCTATAAGCGCTACGGCCCTGTATTACCTAACAACGTTTGCGTAAAAAATAATGACCCCCCCCCCTTTATCATTTGCACCAAATTTTTTTACCCTCCCTTTTTCACCTGCATGAAAATTAGAGGCCCTCCACATTTTTGCACCAGCCCTTTCCCCCTCTAATTTATTACCAGTCCCTCAGCGGTTAGAGCAGAAAATACGAAACTGGAACAAAATACTATATAAGGTTTCTTTTTTTTTTGCTTGGCAAGGCCCAAATGATTATCGCATTTACGTTAAGAACCAATCTAACCGATCTGCATTACATCATAACAATTGTGGTATTGCTTCGTTTCTGTTTATCAGCTAACTGCACATATCACTGCTAGTCGAAGAGCAACAGCATCCATTGGGAAATTTCAAGATAGCCTTGTAAGTATAGCCAGGTCTGTCGCGGTATTAGTTTTCTCTCTAAAAATCATCCAGTGCCCTGATCACATAGAAGAGGGGGACCCCAGACCCGGTAGATGGGGTACCCTGGCTCGGTGGGGCTACTAGCCTTATTGCAGGCGGTACTGGGTGTTTTTATCGCGGAAAACCCGGTCCGTTCGCTGATCGGACGCCATCTTGGAATTTTGAGGCGCGCGGTCCCGGTTTTTTTTTTTTTTTTGGGTTCATACATACACATTGCTTCGTTCTATTCATAGTCTTTTATAGAACGAAGATAATTGATGTTATGCAATTACCCATAATGGGTAATTGAAGCGCAAAAAGCCACTTACCCATTATAGGCAATTCAAGGAGGAGGATATGCTGCAGCGAACGGACCGGGTTTTTCCGTGATAAAAACACCTAGTAGCGCCTGCAAGCAGGCTATGGGGCTACTCGACTTTTATAATATAGCTACGATATAATGCGCGCTCTGATTGGTCCAAATCTTTGCTCCATGTTTCACCGATAAAGTTATAATCTCTCTTATTTCAGGGTTCACATGGTCCTTAAACGTCCTGGAACTCTGAAAAAGCCATTCAAGGCCTTGAATGGTCCATAAAACTTTGCGCGCCTCGCTGCTCGCCCTACAATCCATTGCGCGCCACTACAGCAAAGCTCCATGTGGTTACTTTCAAATGTTCACTACATGGTGATTTAATTGGCAGTCCGTTTCTTGTAATCTCATTCGGTGTGCTATGACGAAAGGCTAACGCTCGAAACGTCAGCAGAAACATGGCGTTTAACATAAATCTCACAACCCCTCACAAACAATTTCGTAAGGTCCAACGTAAAGGTGTGACCGGGCAGCATGAGCAGCGTGAGAAATGGATTGTGTAGTTATGTTGACGTGCTAATGGTGGCTTTATAGCCTGTGAAAGTATTTTCCCCGTCAATACTACCTTGCCAGAGAAATACCACCCAGCCATAAAAATATATCTTTTCGTAAGTTTTATAATATAGCTACGATATAATGCGCGCTCTGATTGGTCCAAATCTTTGCTCTATATTTCACCGATAAAGTAGTCTTTCGCCCCCGCTATATCATAAAAGCATTAGCATTTCTATGACTTTATCAGCGAATTAGAGCGTTTGTGATGTTGGGAGAGGCACCCGGAGCGTTTAAAAATCACTCGCCTGCGGTTCCCAACATCACGCGTGCTCTATTTCGCCGATAAAGTCATAGAAAGTCGTGCTCTAATGCTTTAAAAATATAGAACAATACATGGGCGCGCGGAGATATTGAATTGATCTTCGAGTGTTCAATTTGAGCGCTCACTTTGAGATACCAAAGTGAAAACGAGAATTAATTCCATATATCCAAGCGTCCATATTTTGTTAATTATATTTAAAGTTAACGTTTATAATTTCATTTGTGAAAAATATCGCATCTTTACGTGTGCTGAGACACTTGTAGAAATCCTTGAGTTCATATAATAACATACTTTCCTTATTAGGATAATTGGTCATGGCCCTTGTTCTTACTTCTTATTTCAGCCGAAAGAAAAAGTTCCAAAGAGACTTGAAGGACGGAAAAGAAAGGTAATTACATGCCGTGCTGATATCATAGGAAAGGCATTGAGTTTATGTGTATGGGAATGGGGATAAATTGATTGATTGATTGATTGTTTGATTTCGATCGATTGATTGATTGATTGATTGATTGATTGATTCTCTCCGCGCAGAGGGTTGGGGGGGGGGGGGGGGGGGGGGCTCACGGACGGGCCGTGGAAAATTCAACTTAAGCGCCCCTGGAAATTCCAAGGGAAGGGGTCAAGCTGAACCCTGAAAATATCTAGGGGGAGGGGTAAAGGACGCATGGAAATCCTGGAAATTCCAGGGGGAAGGGTCTGTCTAAGCTGTGGAAAGAGGGGGAGGGGGTGGGGGTTGTTTAGGCAATCTGGACATTCCAAGGGATGGGTGATCGAATTCCAAAGGAGGGGGTGTTGAGGACACCTGAAGACACAATAAGTGGCCTGCTTAATATTATTTTTATTTCGCGTCCCCCACCACCTCCCTCGACTAGCCTATGCTATTTGCACGTGGTGTGGTATTTTATTTTTATGTGCAAATGTAATTAAGCAATAAAAGTACTTTCCGCGTGCTCTCTGCTTTCTTACAGACACGAGGGGGATGTTGGGAGAACTGATCAAAACTTGAAAGACGCGAGACGAAGGCGAGTGTCTTTCAAGTTTTATCAGTTCGACCAACATTCCCCGAGTGTTTGTAAGAAACCAGAGAGCACGCAGAAAGTATTTTTATTGCTTTTAGAAAATAACATACACACGCGCGACAGCGTTGCGTGACAATCGTGTTTCTCAGGTCTCTTAAGCCGGGGAAATACGAGGCACAAAATCCCTCAACGTGTCGCGCAACATTGTTGCGTTGCAAGTTGATGATCGATGTTGCGCGTTTTTCATCTCGCGCCACAACTTGTCGCGCAACAAAAACATTGTTGCAGGTTGTGAAAACTTGTTGCGCGAAGTAGAGCGCGGGTCTACTTTGAGACACAAATTCTGGCTTTGTTGCTCGTTTTTCATCAAACACACAACTTGTCGCGCAACATTTTGCCTACGATTCAAGTTGGTCGGTCAATAGAAATGAGGTGCTAAGTGCCACATTCGCATTGGTCTCGCATGTGTGATCATCAAAATGAAATGTTGCGTGATATGTTGTGAATTTGATGAAAAACGAGCAACAAACATTAGACTTGCAACGCAACAATGTTGCGCGACAAGTTGAGGGTTTTTGTGCCTCGTATTTCCCCGGCTTTACAAACACGCTTTTTAACCAATCAGAATGCGCACATTCACAATACAACATGGGTGTTATTTTGTAATGCAAATTAATGAACAGGTGTGACTTGACTTTCTTAAATTAGTGTGCATTTACCCTTCTTTGTTTTTTGAATTTTGGCTGTTCTGTCAGTATGAACCCGTGGCGGCAGATAACTGATATTCATATACCTTTGGTTTTTTGTGTCTCTTGTTAGTTTGAACGTGTGGCGGGAGGGTTCGCCTCGGAGAAGAGTCGAAGTATGGAGGTAGTTGAGAAAATGATGAAAAAAGGACCAGTTCTCGATATCAATAAGGTATTTTTTTCTGTTCCGCCAGCCAAACCACCTGAACCAATATACATTTTCCGCTTGAGTGGGGGTCCTGTGGTGTGTTTCCCTAACTGGCACTCAAGCGATCAAAATCTTTAGAAATGTTTCGCATGAGTTCAAGTTGGGAAACAAACCACAGGTCCTTCGCTCAAGCAGAAAAGGTCTACTATGGGTCTCACCCAACTGTCGCGTTGTGTTTGAAATTCATGCTGCTACCACGCCCACAAACATCTACAAGTTTGCCTACATTCCTTTGCTCGCGTGAATTTCAACGGTCTGCCGATTTCACAACGCTGCAAAAGCATCAAAGAAACGGCGCCAAATGAACTTATCAAGGCCCGAATTAGCTGGAAATGCAAACAATCCTCCCTCAATATATACTTTAAAGTACAAATTACTAAGATTGTTGCCTAAAAAATGTTTTGTTTATGGTTTTTCATTCATGGGAAATTCCCGCCAAAAAACGACAGCAGACCAGACAGAAACGCTACACAATCTAGACAAAACACGGACGAATGTAGGCGGAGTCGAAGACCATAGGCTTACCTGGGACAATAATATTGATTATGTTTGTAAAAAAGTTAGTGCTGGGATTGGTGCTATCCGGCGTCTAAAACCATTTATCCCCGCCGACTCGCTAGAAACATTATATAAAGCGTTGGTCCAACCGTACTTTGACTATTCTTGGGTTGCAACCATCCCTTTGGGAATTAACTACAAAAGCGCGGCGGCCATGCTGGTGCCCTGAACAAGGGGAGCTAATGAACTTTCTTTTGTTGTATACCACCAGTTTGACCCTCAGTGACGTCACTTGCAACCCAAGAATTGCTCGCCCGTATGGGACACCTGTGGTAAAGTCCTGAGAGACAAACTACAGAGGTTTCAGTCCCCTGCGGCTCGAGTAATATCAGGTGCAAGCTATGAAATTCGATATTCATCTGTCCTTAAAGAATTAAATTGGCCAACACTTGAAATCAGGCAAAAGTGCATCAAATCTTAACGACCTTTCGGCGCCTTATCTTAAAAAGAATTTCATAAATACAGTGAATGCGGTAAAATCTACAATTTGAGAAATATTGAGACTGACCTAGCACTTCCAAAGCCGAAATCTTATTTTCTCAAGTGCGCTTTTAAGTACAGTGGCGCAATGCTTTGGAATAGCCTCCCGAGCGCAACCGTAAATATGCCATGCCACATCTACGTACCAACAGGACTAGGAATTCCTTCATTTTTGCCATGACTAAATAATGAATGATTAGATGGACTGTTTTTACAGATTTTAGCACATTTTAATGAATATTAGGTATTTTTATAGAAATTGATATTATATTATATTATATTAAATTTATTATAAAATGTATATATATAGTTTTTATGTCTCTTTTACAGTTTGTAAATAATTGTGTAATTCAGCCTACGGGCTGCAATACGATTTTTAAATAAACTATCTATCTATCATATCTATCGAGGGAGGCCAAAATCGCAAAAAACACTACCAGCATTTCGGCGAGAGACTTTGGCCTCCTCACGTCAGGGACACGCTGAGCTGACACATCATTAACACATCATTTTGATTACTGTTTTTACTGTTTGTTACACACGTATACTCATATTTTTTAGATCATAATTTTTGTACAGACCTCTCTATATGGCTGGCACGCCCCACACGGAAATCAGCAAATCCGCTTTTTGTAAACTTGTGATTTTGTTGTTTGTGGCTAGCGTGGGTAAATAAAACTTTATGTATGTAAGACGTTTGTGAGTGTGGTAGCGGCGTGAACTTTGAAGGCAGTGCGACAGTTCGGCGAGATCCGTAGCCATTGGATCTTTGCTTTGCTTCGCCTAGTAAAGTTGACTAGGCGAAAACCAGACGAGCGTCTCGACTGAAGCTACAATCTGATCGCATAATAAAGTGTCCACTTTCACCGCCCCCTACTTTCAATGTTGAGAGCACTGCGAGTAGAAATTTAGCCCGTTTTGCGTCCGAAAATGTGACTTCATTTTTCACAATATTAAGGAGAGGAGGAAAAATTCTGTCAGAAAATGAAACTGGACACTTTATTTTCTTCGTCAGATTGTCTTTATAAGGGGTTATAGGGCGCTTTTAAGGATAATAGCGTGACGGGTGTAAATAGAGACAAGGCACGCGACGAATAGAACTGACGCAGTTGAGGATGTTTCTGGCTAGTTTGTTATATATATGATAAATCGACGAGGGAAGTTGTTAATTTTGGAAATATAGACTGTTTAAATAGTACCCTTGTGTTGTCAAACTTAAAAATTGACGCGTTTTCAAAAAGTCATTGTTTGAAAACTATGATCATTCTAAAGACGTTTTCCAACGAGCTCAAAGCTAGGATATTTTGTCTTTAGAAAGTGCAGGGACTGTCACTTAGAAAAGTGTCAAAATTATGCGATGTATCAAAGTCAACAGTCTTACAAATCAGTTAAAAATGCAGTTGTTTGTCAAAAAGAGAATTACCCTTTGATGTTAACGTTCGGGTGCCATTAAAACAAATGCTGGTCACATGACATGTAATTATGCGTACAATTCACAATGGGACGGTGAGCCATCACAATATATTGCAATTTTATAGCTTGATTAACTAAATTCCTAATTTTAACTCTATTCTATACTAGACACAAATTTACCCGAAAAGTTTATCCTGTTTCTTTGCGACTAGAATTTTCGATAACGCGTACAAGATCAATTTTCGTGGCGCACCGTCAGTTTAAAAATAGAAACACGTCTACTCATTTTTCTTGAAGAACCGACGGTGCGCCACTGAAAAGTCGAAAAAACTAGCGTTAAACTAGAACTTGATTAAGCTTTGAATAGCGTAGAGCCTTCGATAATTTTTACTCTATAAGGCTGCGAGATTCATAACTGAATATATCTGCAGGGAAATTAATTACTGTATTCTGAAGAATGGCGCACCGTCAAATTCGATTACAAGGCATGTAAAAGTACAGAGCGCATTAGCATAAACAACTTTACTGACAAGTTTATGTTTGTCTGTTTGTTATTTATCTCTAAAATGAAAACTTTGTAGCTAAATCTTCATTAATGTTTTAAGCATTCTGGTCGTGTTTAAGAGGATCTTGTAGGAAAGGAGAATGATTTCTGCGAAGTCTCAAACTAGAACTAGTCACAAAACTCTAGTTTCTGTCTCCCCTCGGAAACCATTTAGCAGCAAACGCCTATCAACCAAAACACAGGTAACGCTCAATACCCTCACGACACAATAAAGTAAGTTTCATTTGTTCGCCGGTTTTTAGCATGTCCTGAGTATATGTTCTCTAGAAATTCATCAAAGAAAAAGGCGCCAGAAAAAAATACACATATTTCGACTCTTTTCATTGTTTTTTCTTATATTAGTTAGAGCTACTAAACTAAGTAATTACACCAACAAGTTTACACACCATAACTATGCGCTGCTACAAAAATATAAATCCGTTAACTTTGCGCTTCGCCGTTGGCCATTACAACTCGAAATTGCCCCTTTTGCGTTACATCCCGTAGTATCGAATACAAATACAATATTGTAGCTGGTGCATTACGGTTTTTTTTTCGCGCCCTCAGAAATATCCTCCTCCGCCCCAGCCTAATCCGCCTGGTTTTCTGGGTGGGCTACCTGTGGTTAGGTAAGAGATGTGACGTCACCTAGAAACCTCTCCACGAACGTTCTGCGGGTGAGCTCGACCGAGCCCTTGCGCTTCCTCGCGTTTCATCTCCGAGCACAGGAAGCCCGCTCTGAACGCAAGGAACTACAAACCTGGCCAATCTCGTTCCCAGAGCCCTGCATTTTCTGCGCATGCGTCGCAGAAAATGCAGGGCTCTGGGAACGAGATTGCAAACCTGGCCAGTTTAATATGAGACACAGGCTTCCCAAGATCAGCTTTTGCTTAGCGCGAGCGCGCACGCTAAACTACTTGCATTTTTGAACGTCTGTATCGCTAAAGCCACTGCAGTCTGACCCTTCCAAACGTATAAAACCCCTAGCTCTAGTATCTGTTTGTCATTTTAAACTTTCATATCCAAACTCTGAGACAATTATTACTCACAGTGATTGCCTAAAACACAATGTCCCTCGATTTCAATTCGCCCGCTTCCATTTTTCTTTCGCGCACCCTGCCCCAATCCCCCCCCCCCCCTCCCCCTGCTCCATACAATGTGGATCCATTATGTTGGATCCATTCCAACTTGCGGGGAATTGTTTTGGTCATATCGCTAGGAGGACTATTTACAACATTGTATGGGGGGGGGGGGGGGGGGGGGTAGCGCATTAAGGGGTGAAAATAATGGATTTTATTATATAGACACGAGTGTTTTACTGGGAAATACGCCACTCGTAGATCTCATACGAAGCTACATCCGGGTCCTCAGTGACATATTTTCCATATCCTCACTAGTGAGGATATCGGTCAAAACAAAAGTGCTTGGAAATCAATGTTGAATAATTTTTTTCTGGTTTGTCTATATAATAAAAAGAAAATTACACGGTGGCTGCGCTCGTTCGTAAAATATTGCTTTTGACACGAGAAAATAAAATTCATATCTTCGCGCCACCGTGTAATATCCTCTATGAAAGGTCGAGTACCCGAGATTTCCCTACATATTAATCGATAATAATATCCAAATCACAAGCCCACGAGAGGGCCTGTCAGGATAATTTCATGGTTTTTAGCCTGCAGGCGATAGAGGGTTTTCTTTTATCGCCAAAAAAGAAACAGGTATGAGCCGCCTTGTCACATAAATTGCATGAAATCGTTGAAATACAGGGCGAGCTCAAAGAAAGCTACGTATTTCACATTTGTATGCATGCTGGTCCTTGGGCTAGAGGTCTAGTGCGACGACTGATTGGTAGACTTTGGTAGTAGACTCTATACTATTCGGAAGACTCGGAAATCCTTCCGTCAAATTCTAAATTGTCTGGACTTTTCTTTGCAGGCTGTTAGCAAGCAAGTTACTTCGGAACAACAGAGGTGAGAAATAGAAAGGGTTTTCAACTAATCCTATTGAAAGAGGAAAAGCCATTCCGAAACTTTAATTAGAAATTTGAAAAACTAGTTTTAAGGAGCATTTTCGGACTTTCTTCACCAGTTTATTTTAAGTCATCTCTAGACTGCTTGCAGCCCCTTCTTTGGCGAACGTCCGGGTTAACTCCGGTGTAATAACCATTCCCAGAGGACACCTTTGTGTTCAGTTCTTATTTCATCCTGATTCGTTCTACCAAACAAAGGAAGCTTTGTGACGCAGTTCGTGCTCACTCACAGGTTATTACACCGGAGATAAGCCGAACGTCCGTAAATCGAGGGAATTTTTTCTTTCTCGCGGCGCGCTTCGATTTGTTTAGGGGCCGACCATTTAACTCTTGGGGGGGGGGGGGGCTTTTTTGAAAAAAAAAAATTCCTGAAGAGCAAAATGGATGACCAAAACCCTTCTTTTTTATTGGAAAAACATTCTCACCGCATAACAGAGGTATAAAAAAGTCTTGCACTGACAAAAAAGCCCACCCCCCTCAAAAGTTAAATGGTCGGCCAGTGTCGAGTTACCCAGAACAGGGAGAGACGCACCACGGGGCGTCCCATGGCGCGTCTCTCAATCTGTTGACACTGTAAACAAGCTGTAAACAAATAGACCTCCTCGGCTTCGGCGTAATGTTTTCCCATTTCAGATCACGTGGCATTCCCTTGAGTATTCTGTCTTTCTTTTCCTGCTTCGCACCGAAAGATATATGAATATGGAAGCATCCAGACAAAGAGAGAATACTCATGAGAATGCTACGTGATCTGAAATGGGCAAAACATTACGCCCAAGCCGAGGTGGTCTATTGAAGCGCGCCGCGGGTAAAAAACATTCTCTCGATTTACGGACATTCGCTGAAGAAGAGGCTGCTAGCAGTCTAAGTCATCTCAGTATATAAGTATTTGTCGAGGTTTCTTTTTTGCTATTTATCAATTATAAATTTTTTTCGTTTAATTTTGTCTTTACCTTTTCTCACGATTCACAGAGCTACTGACAAAAACAGGAAAAGTGGCGGAAAGAAAAAAGGCGGGAAAGCAAGCGGGAAGAAAGGAGCAAGCGCGCCCAGACAAGGCAAGACGCGCCAGGGTGGCAAAAAAGGCGGGAAAACGAAAGGACGCAAATAAATATGCGAATTGCTAAATGACTAACAGATCCTTCACAGGACATATCGGGAGAAGCGTAAAATAACCAATGTGAAAGTAATACTGATTTCTTACGGCGTGAAGCCATTGGGCAAAAATAATACCGAGCCTTTTTAATAAAATGGTCAGATTTTAAAGTGTGGTTATCTGCCATACGTTTACAAACGCTTTAGTTCCAACAATTGTAGGGTTAAACGGGCCGTGTTGCGGTTTTCTGGGTATAATTAGACCAGTTAGACTGCTTGCAGCCCCTTTGACTTCTTCGGCAATCGTCCGTAAATCCAGGAAATGTTTTTTTACGCGCAGCGCGCTTTGTTTTGTTTCCCTCTCCTGAGTAACTCGACACCGTAAACAAATCGAAGCACGACGCGTGAAAAACATTTTCTCGATTTAAAGGGTACGGTCACCTTTTTACACGATTTTAGGGTTAATTTCGGTCACTTAAATGCAGTCAGATTCACAAGAATTGAACAAAATAATCGTCTAGGTTTGTTAAATTACCTTTCAGCTACAAGATGAGTACACATTTTGAGTATTTCCGCGTCAGTTATCGAGCGGATGGAATTGGATTGTGAAATGACATTTTTTTATTTCGCATCAGGCTGAACAGTTTTCAAACTTGGAAATTTGATAGCGAAAGGTGAAAGCCTATATAATGAAAGTTTCAGTTCCTTTTAATAACAGTATACATGGGATTCTGAGTTGTTTCTGTAGATCACTGGTCTTATTTTATTTAAGCAATAAAAGTACTTTCCGCGTGCTCTCTGCTTTCTTACAAACACGAGGGGGATGTTGGGAGAACTGATCAAAACTTGAAAGACGCGAGCCGAAGGCGAGTGTCTTTCAAGTTTTATCAGTTCGACCAACATTCCCCGCCGAGTGTTTGTAAGAAACCAGAGAGCTCGCAGAAAGTATTTTTATTGCTTTTAGAAAATAACATACACACGCGCGACAGCGTTGCGTGACAATCGTGTTTCTCGGGTCTCTTACAAACACGCTTTTTAACCAATTAGAATGCGCACATTCACAATACAACATAGGTGTTATTTTCTAAAAAAATTTTTTGAAACAACCGTGACAGTGCCCCTTTAAAGACGTTCGCCGGAGAAGGGGCTGGAAGTAGTCTATTGGTTTACACAAACAACCCTGGGTAGATTCTTCATATAGGTACACTATAGTGACCTCCGTATAAATATCTCCATGTCTTATACAACGAGGATATACAGGAGAACACTATAGTGTACCATAATGAAGAATCTAGGCAACCCAGGATCCCATGTTCTCGGCTTCACCTTGCATTATTTGGGCATTCTTAATTAGATCTGATTTCAGATGAGTGTCGAAAACTAAACCTAGTCGTGAGCAAGATTCACTGTGTTTCTGGTTTTCTACGCATTCTCATTGGCTGAATAAACAAAGGCCCAAGACCTCAACCAATAGGAACGTGTTATGAGCTACTGATCACGTAGAAAACGCAAGTCTGATATGCTGTCGACAGTCCTCCAGATCCGCCCTTAACTTGAAGTTAGTTTGCTCCTTGCAGGGATAAACCGAATACACAAGAAACGTTGTGGAGGGGCACCCTGTGCTATGGGAATCAGTAGAGTGGGAAACAACCGCTGCGAATCTTTACCTCGCGATGTACTTTTTGTGCCACGTGATGCAGGTTTAATAACCGCAGCAATGGCATTATTCCGCCCGTCAGACAATTCCAAGGCTCTTCCCTTGCTCAAAATACTGTTACGAGCTTACCGATTAAATACTACTCCAGATAACTCATAAATTCCCTTTGATTTGGCCCATATGTTACTGCGATCTTCATAGCGGTCTTCAAGCTTCTAAAATTGGTATAATAATCTGCGAAATTGCTAAATAAATCACGCGTACAACCGCTCACGCGTACAACCGCTAATAATGTATTTATTATGAGACATTGCGGCTGTCAACACTGTATTAGGAATTTTCACTAATGCTGTAATTTGATACCCTTGCATCTTTGCACATCTCTGCATCTCTGCATCTTGCATCTGAAACAGTGCAAGCCGTGGTACTCCCGCCAAAAAATTCTCACGGAGACCCGAGAAATTAAATTTCAAAGTTTTCTAAAATAATGCAGGGATATATATAAAGGAATGCCGTTGGTAAAGATTTTCCCTTCTGATTACATTTCTATGAACTTTGAATGTTATTTTCTCAGGTTCCCACGAGAGCTGTTTGGCGGGACGATCACAGCTTATCGCTTACTACCGAAATCACTAAACTGCCGGCACCCTCGAAAACTCGATCGATCGTTTGTCAGTTTCGGTTCGCTCGTCTGGCTGTTTTGATCGATCCAAATGGTCACGTGACATTAAAATTTTGTATCAAACAATGGAAAAAGCGTGTTTTTCGAGGGTGCCGGCAGTTTAGTGATTTCGGTAGTATATATCCATACCTTTCAAAAAACGCCAAAACCAAATCAAAAGGTTTCTTATTTTTGAGTAACACGATCTTTGACCGCTTCTTGCTCAAATTGTTCGCAATTCTAAAACAATTTACAGGTGAAAAATTGGTCGTGAAGCCTAGCTAGCCTCTGTTAGTTCAATAGATCTCGCAAAGCCTCCATGAAATCATCCAGAGCTGTTCACTCGTTTGTTTTACGGAAGCCAACCCGTGGTTTATTAATTAGTTGGCGTGGAGTTCGCAGAATTATGAAAATCGCAGTAACAAACATCATAAAAGACGTAAGTAAATGGCAGACGTAACAAATACAAGAATTTAGCAACTACAAGAAAATTCTACAAACTTCGTAACACAACAATTAGTACGTTTTTTTCAACATTACTTCACTGGCATTAAGTTTCTACAAAGTTTGTAACAACAATTAGTACGTTTTTTTCAACATTACTTCACTGGCATTAAGTTTCTACAAAGCTCGTAACAACAATTAGTACGTTTTTTTCAACATTACTTCACTGGCATTAAGTTTCTACAAAGCTCGTAACACAACAATTAGTACGTTTTTTTACGTCACTGGCATTAAGTTTCTCCCGATGACACGAACTCCCGATAACACGAATTCCCGATAACTCAAATCAGTGGATATCCCATTCTACGCGTTCTGATGGCTCCTGAATCACGGAATATTCGTGGATATTCACTGTTTTGTGTGGCGAGCTAGCGTCGTTGTTACACGTTTGTAGTTGATTGACAATAATTTCATCTACCTGATTTGCCTTTGGTTATACTGAAACAACTATTCCTCTCAGGGTCGATGAACAGTGGCAGGATAAATACCTCGACGCCTCGCGTTTCGGTATATACCTGATGGGCAAATCCAGAAAATATATGTACCCCGGGGACGGGCGGCATTTGGAAATTCTGAATGGGAGGAAGGGGGGGGGGGGATTCAAGCTCGGAATTCTGCCTGCATGGGGGAAGGGGGTTGAAGCTGGAAGCTAGGTTAACCTCTCAGGAATTCTATATGCATGGGGGGTAAGCCATTTTGGAAATTCTGGATGCATGGGGGGGATCAAAAACTAGTGCCGCCCGTGGTGGGGGTACATATATTCAAGGGAGATGCCACAATGCATCTCCCCTTAGGAGAATAGTTGTATACTATTTTCGTTTCCATTGAAGGTTCGAGTTCACGGGATTCAACTGTATGGCCCTCGTTGACTTTGAGAATGACGAGTTAAGGATGTTCTCATTAATCTCATAGTTTGATTGGCCATTCTCTAATATAGAACGAGAACACCCCAACCGCCGTAGACTGCTAGCAGCCCCTACTTTGGCGCGTCCCCAGAGAAGCGCGCGAACCCCCGACGAACGCCAGAGGAGCGCCAAAGGCGCGGCGATGGCGTGAAGCGCTGAAGGCGCGAGCGAGAGCCGAAGGCGCGAGTCGCCAATAATATCTAATTCCAATCCATTCGCCTTTGTCACGCGCCGCCATTTTGTTTCCAGAATGACCCGGCAAAGCAGAAAAAACAGTGATCCAATCAACTTTTTGGTTCTTAAACAAATAAGGAGTACTTTTTGGTAGCTTGGTCAACTTTTGTACCCCAAATCCCAGCATGAGGCTTCGCTTTTCAACATGAGCAAAACCCGTGCCCTGCTTGGCCTCGTTTCCATGCTGAATAAATCGGCTGCAAAATCCAAGATGGCGCTTGTGTGACAAAGGCGAATGGTGCCAGTGTATTATGGCTTTCTTTATGAAACTACAAAATACATAAGACACGTACATTATTGTTACTGTAAAAAATTGTTGCGCCTTCGGCGCTCCTCTGGCGTGGGTCGGGGGTTCGCGCGCTTCTCTGGGACGCGCCAAAGTAGGGGCTGCTAGCAGTCTACAACAGCCGTAGTGCAGAGGCTAAACAAGCTCTCGATATTTTAGGGGGTTGGAGTTGGGAAGGAAAACGCTCATTTCTTATACTTGTATCTATTTTGCATAAATTTCAAGCCTTCCTGTGACTTTTATACCGAACCTCGTGTATTCTTTAACTAGTTACCTGTGTTTTATACATATATTCATATTGGTGATCTTGCTTGTACAGAAAAAACGCGAAAACTAACATAGCATCAAATTTAAATGAAAGCGCCAATGATAGATATCTTTCCTGGCGTACGATCATTCTGTTTCTCTTAGAAAACATTTCCAGATATAAGCAACGTAAAGTGTAGCCAATTTGAATATGACAATGTTCTGGATGTGCTTCTATAAAAGTAACGGTGCAATGCTGAATGGGCCATTCCATTTGATATCCACACACGCCCTAGGAAAGAGTTTTTCCGAGGGTACCATGATAAAACAAGACCTTCCCTGGATTGGTTTACTGATCTTCCGTGCCTTTTTCTGGGGTTCTCCGTGAGTCTTTCCAAGGGATGTATAGGTAAAATAAGCTCTCACGTGTTTATCCTGATTGGGTAGTCATCGGGTCAAGGGGGTTATAAGCAAAATCAAAGCTCTTCCATATAGGAGGTTGGACCATTCTTTTTTGGAATGACCAAGTTAGGTGTTGTTTCGCCTAGCTACCATGTGGTCATAAATCATACAAGGTGACCTCCAATCGAAGTGCAAAATCCTTTAGTAGTTGTTACATCTACTAGTAACTTGCTTATCGATACCTACAAATCTTCCCCACGTCGTCATAACCCAAACTCTGGTAGAGTACTTTAATTCTAGCTGTATAAAGAAGTCTTTTTTACTGGGTGGAGCCTGATGTCTGTTTGTACTAGATAGATCAAATCCAACTATGCAGTAAAATGCTTTGCTGATGGTACATTGCGCCACACGTTCTTCAAAATCCTTTAGTAGTTGTTACATCTACTAGTAACTTGCTTATCGATACCTACAAATCTTCCCCACGTCGTCATAACCCAAACTCTGGTAGAGTACTTAATTCTAGCTGTATAAAGAAGTCTTTTTTACTGGGTGGAGCCTGATGTCTGTTTGTACTAGATAGATCAAATCCAACTATGCAGTAAAATGCTTTGCTGATGGTACATTGCGCCACACGTTCTTCAAGAAACACTATATCACTTCCGGTGAATAACAAAGTATGGCAGTATCTGATCCGGCTCCTCAATGATTACCATCTCTCCGCAGACATTGGAGCCTCCCGTAGCTGCGATAAATCCGTGGCCTGCTCCAGAGCTCAGCAAAACTTTCTTGGAGTTGTACCCTGGAGGGATATTCCCGCTATCGTTATTGACGTACTCTTTTCCTGTAAGAATCCGACAAAGAAGAAGTCCATCTCCATAACCAATACTGACATCCGGGAACTCGGAGAAGTAGTTACCACGTCCGTACTTTTGTCCTCTTGCAAACCTCGTCCAGTCCAGGTTCGACGTTAGGATGCTGTCGATGCTGCTCTTCTTAGTTCCATGGTAAGCAAGAATCTCCCCGCAGGGAATTTTCTGATTTTTAAACTCCGCCTTCTTTGCTTCGAACTTCTTTTCGAGGTTTCGGTTGATGACAATATCGACCGAGTTCACATCATAATTCTGGGACTTTCTATGGCTAAGGAAGTGACACACAGCAAGTCGGTAGTAGTTTTCAAACGGATCATTTGGATCGACTATCCTTGATGCGGATACGTTCTTCCTGAAGAAGGGCTGCCCTGTTGGAGGAATCAACTGTGCTCCCTGAAGCATTTGCGACGGTGGTTTATAACCTAGATAGGTGCTGAAATGGATGATGTATTGAGGCAGGGCCTGATCAGGATCGAATATCACAAACTCGTCATTCTGTACTGCTGTTCCTCTGGGCGCGTAAACCGAGTCGTATCTCTCTTTGTGGAGTCTGTCCTTGTTCAAAGAGTAGTCAGATGCGCGGACAACCTTGGACTTACCGAGAAGGACTTGGCAAAGAAGAAGCTTGCAGGATCCCTTGGTGTAGATGTTCTGGGCGCTCTTGGAGGAGTCAGTGGCGAAGTATATTCCCTGTCCGTACATCCCTCTCTTGTCTGGTGGAGGGTTCTGATCAGGCATCCTAAAACCACTTTCGCTTATGCCTTTTACACCTTCGTCACTTGTGCCATGGAATTTAATGTCCACATGGTCACCAAAGGCTCGAAGTTTTGCCTCTTCGAACTTCATTTCCAACTTGAGGTTCGTGATTCGCTCAATTTTGGTTATAGTCGGCGTCCAGTTGTGCATTGGTTGGATAAATTTCATCACTTGATCGTCGACTTTCTGGTACTCAGCTGCTGCGTCCCCGTGTGGAGATATCGTCTTCAACGAAGGACCCTTGAATCCCTCCTTTAGTTTCTTCTCCAGCTCCTCTTTCTTTTTCTTTGCACTCTTCCGGAACATCTCGTACCTGTGCGCACAAGCTTTGCAATCGCCTCTGTTACAGTCATCTCCGCAGTTGTTTGCGCAGGGATGGCCACACTTCCGCGTTTTCTTACAAGGCATTGGGCACTTAACGTCTTCAATCCTCTGCCAGCATTCTTTGGGCACGTCAGGATGACCACATGCAAGTTTGATGTTCTCCTTATGGTGACATTTCCACGCGATGGGCTCCGAGCACTTTTTCTGTGAGGCCGAGGGATGTCCGCATCCAGGGAACATATAGTCCACCATCGTCGTGCACACCAAATTTTCCGTTTTCTGGAAGCATTTTTTCACTGTCGGATGTCCACATTTTAGTTGGACATTTAGCTTGGTCTCGCAGCTCAAGTCAGACAAATTTTCACAGCACTTCCTTGTTACCTTGTGCCCACAGCCAGGGAAAGTATCTTCGACTCGCTTGAGGCAGGCTGTGTGTATATGCTTTGGAAAGCAAGGTCTCTCGCAGATATGCCCTTGGATATTGCAGGGCATTTGATCTCCGCATTTGAGCTTGCAGACTTTCGTGGAGTCTTGAACGACTTCTTGGACGTCATTTGCGTTTACCGCGGGATACGTAGATAATTTTTTGTGCTTCCAGCATTGTAGAGGGATTGCTCTACCTACACAGCCTTTGTCCTGCATACCGGTGATCAACGTCCTCCAGCACGTTTCTTTCTTACGGAATGTGTCAACATTCCCGACGAAGTACATCCCACATTTCGCTCTGGACTGCGCCACACATCTCCGGTTGATGTCTCGGAGGAAACCTATCTTCCCATCTTCGTTCGATCGAACAAGAGACACAATGACATACTTGTTTTCATCTCCCTGGAACATGTCAATGGTCTGCACCTGAACTATGTTCTCCTGAGACTGGTTGCTGGTCCCTTCGTCGAAGAGCTGTGGACTGTTTCTTCTCTCGCTTCGTATTTTCTGTCTTAGAAGCTTCGTTTGCCCGAGGTATGCGGAGAGCACTGTGATCTCTGAAGAATTGACTCCATTCTTGAGCAAATACAGAACAAGACTAACAATTCGATTTGCCTCTTTCTCGTTTGTGAAGGTGCGTTCTTTTCTCTCTGGATCATCGTGGCTCCAAAAGAACATGGATTCACCAATGCATGTCAATGCAGCGTTTTTTGACACTCTCTCGTAGTTGTTTTCTAGTGCTGGGTATATATCGTGCAGAAGAGCTGCAAACTCCGGTCGCATCCTATTTTGCTTCCTGAGCGTCTTGTAAGGGAAGCCTGAGCGGATAAGCCTTTCCATGAGAGACACATTGAAGTGATATTCCCTGGTCAGCTTGTAAGTGTCAACTTGTGGCTTCAGCTGTTGATGATCCCCGATAAGGATAAGGTGCTCTATGTTTGGAGTCAGCGCAGCCATTAAGCTCGGCTCTAAAATCTCCGCTGCTTCCTCCACGATGACGATGCTCGGTCCCATGAGATGAAGAAGATCATGGTGGATTGACGCCCCTGTGATTGTAACCCCAACGATCTTCTTCGACGTCAAGACCTTCAGCTTTTTATGTGTTTCCAACTCCCGATGCCTGTTTCTCGCTCTTTCAAGCAGTAAGAGCAGCGTATTGAATTCCTCAGTTGCTTGTGAGGATCTTTTGATGAGCAAGCTGTGAAGAAACTTCATTCGCTCGATCTCTGACAGTGTCCAAAGGTTTTGCACGGACAAAATGCTTGCACTGGACTCCATCTCGGGTGGGTAGTCTGAGAGATGGGCCACATTATTAGAGCTTTTGTTTTTTACAGACTCAAAGATAACAAGATTGTCCATTCTTCTTCTGGCATCACCTCCTACTGCCGATAGACGCGATTCTAACATAGCTGCGACCTCTTCTTCGTCATAGTCACCATCGCCATCGTCTTCAGCATTTTTCTTTTTCTTCTTGTCGTCCTGTCTTTTTTCTACGTGCTCTTCTACAGTGTACACTTCTTGAATAAATTGACCCTGAAATGCCTTAAGCTTTGCAAGCTCCTTCCTGTCGGGAGCCAAATATTGAGTGCTTGCAGAAAGAGACTGAAGCAGTGTCTAGGTAGTTGTTGAGATTCGTTACTTTCGGGCTTCGGGACGCCTGTCTCAATGCATTGTAAAAGGAAGCTTTTGACAGAACCATCAAAGCACTTCCCTATCTCCACGAGCATGTTGGATATCCACTGCTTGTCTGCGTACTTCTTTGAGTTGACCCTGTATACAGGGGGGTTGGTTTTGTTCCACCCAGCGTCTGTAAGAAGGGACGTGAGTTGCTCTTCTGTGAGCTCTTCCAACAACGTTTGGTGAGTCAAATGGCTTGAGGAGTCAAGCAATCCAGACTTGGCTTTCATTTCAGATGTAAGAGATTCTATATCATTTCTTGCCTCCTGGATTTCATTAAACAGAGCCTTGACGACCTTGTAGTTTTTCATAACCGAATGCAAGTTGCATTCTTCCAGATCCGGTTCTTTAGATCTGCCTCCGATTCTGACAACATCTTCTTTCTCGCAAAACTCCAACATGGCCTTCAAGAATTCGTCTAAGGCGTGGTTCTTGTACGTTAGCAAAAGGACTGGCTTTGTCAGCTGAGGGGTAAGAGAAAGCAGAAGCTGAACAATCTTTACTCCAACGAACGTCTTACCACAACCCGGTGGCCCTTGGATGATTGCCAATCTGTTCTTGAACGCATGTACTAAAGCTTCACATTGACTTGCTTCTAACATCGTATTGGAGGCACTGGCTACCATTTGAAGAAAATCGTGCATCCTCATTTGACCACCTATGTTGCAAACTGCTCCTCGAAGTCCACGAAAGACACTACTGTGGCTTGCGTTTGGTTGAACTATAGCAGAAGTGTCTAGGCTTCCCGCCAGCTCGATGTAATGCGGAGCATCTGGGTTGGGAGTGGCTTTGACGACCTCGTTTTGTAGAGGGAAGTTGTCCATATCAAAACATTTTAAGGAGTCGAGAACTGGCTTTAACGACTGGAAGTAGGTCGGAGACTCCACCATCACTGCTGCCCCGTTATGTGCTTGCAAGGAAGTCATTATTTCCCTAATGGTTCTGTTGTTGTAATCTATCGGTTCCAGCATGATGATTTGTGAAGAGGCTAGTAGTTTGGGATCCCTGTTTGACACCGTGGCCCAGATAACCTCGTCAAATCTCTTGTTCGGTGAGATGCACACAAGGTTGCCAAACATCAGTTGAGGGGATGCCTCCCACTTAGAAACGGCCCTTGCAGGCTTGAATTGCAATGCTAGGGAGAAACTAGAGTTGTGGATCTCGTACCCGGCCAATGCAACATTGAAATACACATTCATATCCCTTGGGTCAAGTTGACTAGTCTTCAGTTGCTTGATGCCACGCTGGATTGCTGCGAAGGTCTCAGCGCGTAGAAGCCGGAAGTAGGTGTCCATGTAGTCTTCTGTTCCTTGATATGGTTGATTGATCTTGACAGGGGAAAGATGCTTGTCTTCCTCAACAAGTGGACCGGCAAGTTCCTTGGTTGTTGGTATCAAGGGCATCTCCTGCCATACGCCCATGTCGGGAAGATAGGAACTGTTGTTAGTGACAAGCGCCCCAAGAATGTCTAACAAAAACTTTGTATTCTCTGATGGCCTTAGCCCACAAAAGGCAGAAACCAAAGGAAGAAGACCTCTGACAGCCCGGGGGACCCTTTCAGCAACGGTTCGACAGAAAACAATAATGCCCCCCAACAAGCCGGCATTTGCATCGTAATCGTCAACACTAAGCATCTTTATCATCGCAGGAAGGCCTACTACTTTGTTGTCTTCTTGAAACAGTTTTCCATTCAGTACTGTAGCGACTACGTCTCCAAGCAGGGCCTTGCTTAGTTTGCCAATTTCAATGATCTCAGAGAGCAAACGAAGCAGTTTTTCCGCATACAGCTTGAACTCGGTTTGGTTTTGGTAGGTTGCAGATCCGAGAAGTTCCCATAAAGCAAAGCAGGGCAGGGTCTCAACGAGTACTTGATTCCTATCCTCCGATTCCAGGAAGTCGAAAAACGTCTCAAGGTACTCTAGAATTACGTTGAAATGACGGTGGGAGTATTTATAAATGCGCACCTTTTTAGCCATGGGCTTCTCCTTGTCACGATCGCCGAGGATAAATTCGAGCTCATCTCCCTTTTCTAGCGGAAGGAGGTAACTTGAAATACTCGATGCATGCAGGAAGACATCTTTGTTTTGGCTGAAGTCTTCCGGCAACCCTTCCAATGGGTTGATAAAGTACGCTTTCGGGGACTTGCTATTCACTGGACAAAGAGATCCTCTGAGCCACATACTTCCGGGGCGACTAGACCCCAAGCCAATCTTCATTGCCTTGCAAGATCTTTGTTGTTCTGGTCCTTTTGAGGGAGATAGTTTGCGCTTTCCAGCAGGACCGTCGGCCTCGTTTTCCAGGGAGGCATTGGAGGCCCAGGAGGAAAGGGAGGTCGATGGTTTCGTACCACTTCTAGACATCCTCGGCCTATCTCCAGCATCTGTAGATGAAGTACTTGAAGACCTGATGCTGTTCAAAGCTTTCAAAACCGTCTCCGATGTTGAGGTTGGTTGTGCTGATTTATTACACTCTGCTCCCTTGCTTGCGTGACCTTGGTTTTGGCTTTCAAGTAACGACTTAGCAGGCATGGAGATTTCTACTGACCTCGTCCTGGGCTTCTTAATTGGTGCTCTGAGCTCTGGAGAGTCTGCAGGCCTAACCGTGCTCAGACAATTATTTCCGCTGACATCACCTTTTGCCACAGAGCTGCTTTTGACAGAGCTTGTTCGAGCCAGTGTCTGTGGGGCTTTTGAAGGCACGTTTGTTAGGTTTACCTCTTCTCGACTTACAGAACCCGTTTCTCGTTTACTCATAGTTTTCGTGGGCTGGACTTGACCTGGTTTACTTTCTATAGGAGTTACTCTAGCCTGTGACGGTTTATAGGAGCGCCCAGAAACAGTTGCAGTTGAAAGTGCTCCTTGTGACAGCGTGATCTCCTTTTCCTTTGAGGCTCTTGCTTCAGATGCTTTCGTGGTACCGGTAGCATTTGTCGAATCGGCTGGTGGTTTCATGCCACCGCCTTTAAAGGCACCAAAGAACCTCTGAAAAACGGATTCGGCAGATGTGGAAGGCGCAATGCTTGGGTTCGCAACTACGCGGGGGTTTATTGTAGAAGGTTTCTGTACTACCCGACTTGACACTCTACGATCGAACTCTGAAGTTCCTGATGGCCAATTGGCTGATTGTGGTTTGGTGCTCCGCAATGGAGATGCTGGCGCGCCCTCCTCGTTTACGTGTTTTAAAGTAGCGAGTTGCGTCTTCACTGTATCGGGACGCTTGATATTGTACTTTTGAATCGTCTCTGGTGTCAGTTCAAAGTTGTCTGGATCGTTATTAAATGCAGGTAGTAACTTGTCCACTGAAGAAGAAAGGCAGTAAAAATGGAAGGTTAATACCATCGCTAACGTTGCAGTGACTGAAGACCTACTCTGGGACCTTATGAGTTTATGCGATATAAGGCGAGATAAGGCAAGATAAGGGGAAAATGGTCCAATCGAAAGGCGAGATAAAGCGAGATAAGGCGAGATAAGGAACAATTGTGCCAATTAGAAGCTGCGAGATGACGCGAGATAAGGTCCCTGAGCAGGCCTCTCAGCTTCTTTGAGGTAAAACACTAGACTCTAGATAATGGAAATTACTGGCTGATCAGTGAGGGCCTCTCATAAAGAGCCCTACAAAACCTATTTCGTGGCCCCAAACACCAACGGAATTAGGTACAGTGATATGCTTCAGTAGATTAAGGTTACTCCAACTAATGAGAGATTCATTATTGAGAATAACCTTATTATACTCTATTATGATAAACGGGCGTCTAGCTCTGGGATTTTCAAAGACATGGAAAACCCTTACCATGGGCACTTGTCTGCACCTGATTGATTGATAACAATCTATCTTTTTTTTCAGTCAAAAAACACAGGCTAAGTATGTCGAATTATTAGAAATCCCCCCCCCCCAAAAAAAAAATTAATAAACATTGAGCTTCTATGCCAGTTGCTGCAAACATACTTTTTACAGTCTATTCTATTCATCAGAAGCCAAAACTGCTAATTTAACATCTCAGAATGCCATCTGTGCATGTCCTGAGACATTGGTCTATAATAATAATCTTTATTCAATTGATAAAAGACATATCTAATACAAAGAGGATATTACATGGCCGCGCGGAGATACGAATTTTATCTTCGAGTGTTGAAAATTTATCTCACGAGTGAGCACAGCGAACGAATGAGATAAATTTTAACACGAGAAGATACATTTGGTATTTCCAAGCGGCCATGTAATTTGGTATTTCACATCAGTGAAATACCAAATAGACACTTAATTTACGAAAATTTCAAAACTAGAAAGGTATGCGTGTTATCTTCACCGCGAAGAGTGAAGATAAAAATCGTATCTTCATTGTGTAAATATATTATTTTTTTCGCGCGAGAGATATCCTGGTATTTCACTGATGTTTATATAATGATACAAAATATATGACAAACTGTTTAAAAGCTGAAAAGTTAAAATTGCGCATATTCACGTTGATTGATTAGCAATGCATTCGATCGAGCGCACTAAAATATTATTCCAAATTGTTTCTTTTGAATACCCTCCATTCGTTCTGTTCCTTACAGCTCTAACCTTTCTTTACTTTACTTAGCAAAAGTGTTAATTTAACTAGCGATTTTCTATTGCTAGTGCCTACTTTTTCCAGAGAAAAGACTATAGGAGGATCCCTTGTTTACAGTCTGAACTCATTTGCATGAGCAGGGTCTAGATTCAGAATGTTTGAAGAAGTTCGAAAACAATCAGCACTAAATATTAATAGCAAACAACATGAAGCCTACTCCGAAAATTCAAAGGTGATACATTCAGTTGCAAGGGCGCAGTCAAATGTTCATTTTACAGAGCAAATGTTGTCTAATGAGCCTTTTGCCCCAAAATAATTCACTCATTAAAAAACTGCCTTCAAAACGTTATAAAAACGTCAATACGTTCTTGGAAATACTGTAATTATTTTATCTCGAGCAAAGAGGCTTTTTCAAAAGCCTTCAATTTCTTAGGCCAAATGTTTCTGAACTTCCCGTATTATGCGCTCATAATTCGAATGACGTACGTAAAACTCTATAATTACGCTTCTTTCCCTCGGCTCAGCTATTGAAATTCAGAACGACATTGGCGTCACAAGATATCCTTCTATATCGCGCTCTGTAGATTACTTAACTAATTCACAGGGAGCTCACCCTTCCGGTAAAATAAAAAATGTGTTATTTTGATATTTTCTTCTCTGTTTTTTTTTATATTTCAATTTGAATCCTGTTTATTGTTTTACCTCTTGGACCCTTGGGAACAAGATTACGTCATGTTACTTTCTGATTGGCCACTGTCATTAATTTTCATAACAAAGGAATCCATTGACCTTCACAAGCTAGTGAATACTAGCAAGGGAGGAAACTCGTCGCGATTCTTCGTACAGGTTATGCCGTCAGTGGGGGCGACGGAAGTGATTAGGTATTCACATCCATTCACATAATAAATGAACTTTCGTTGAATGCGTGAGAATATAAACAGTTACAAAACAATGAAACATTACGTGTTTGATACAAAAGGAGCCTGAGTTCATATTTTGAAATAAAGAATTTAATATTGCTCTGACCGAATTTACCAGCCATATTAATATTCATTACGAAATGAGTACATTTGAAATTGCCGACTTCTCAATTCGTCTTATTTGCGCTAATTTTTAGTTTGTTCCTCTTTGGTTTGAACTAACCGAACAAAATTGAGATAAATCTAGTTAAGTTTTTATTTCCAAATAGGCTTGGCAAATAACTTACATAGTTAAATCAGTTTTGGAATAGAGTTCTTGAATTTGCAAATTTGCAATAGTAATCCTTGCAAAACGCGGAGACGTGGATGTGTACTGCGTGATAACGCAAGAAACACTAAGATTATCCTTGAATATTTAATAGCAGAATTTCCAAATCACTTATGCACCAGTCAATTGACATCACGGCCCCCCGACCCCGGGACAGGGCCGGGAATTAACGCGGTCAGGCTGGGATTTAACACGTATTTAACAGCATTAATCTACGGGGGGCAGGGAATTTAACACGGACCTTTTATAGCAGGGATATTCAGCGGGAGAATAACGCGGGATTAACGGGGGATTAACGCTGAACCGGAAGTTCGATCATCCTTTAAAAAAATAGCGAGAGCCTGGAATCAAGTGTACCGCCATGTTGGAAATGTCCCAGAAGGCATTGGGACATCAGTTTTACGCACGTGTTTTGTCTCAAGCAAAATGTCTCAACGAAAGGTAAGAACATCTTCCTCTATACCACTTTCTTTCCAATTTTTAGCTGTTTCGATATCTATTTAACAACGAAAGTGACCCGGGGGACCGGGGACTTTAACAACGACCATGTCCCTGGTGACCGGGAAAATAAGAAACATTTAACACTAAGTGAATGTTAAATTCCCGGCCCTGTCCCGGGGGTCGGGGGACCGTGATGTCAATTGACTGGTGCATTATTAAGCTGAATTTGCTTCTAATTTGGCAGGAGTTTTGCCAATTCACTTCCGCTTCCGTCGCACCCAACTGACGGCATTTACCTGTACGAAAACGAGTGTTTTAATATATATTATTTTGTTCACCTTAAAATAATTTTTTTCGAAAACTACAAATAAACATATTGTAGATAAGTCGTTCCGCTATATGTCCATCGAAGTTTCGTTTCCTAAAATCATTCGGTTGATTTACTATGAGTGTTTTCGCAAAGCTGCCCTATTCAGTTCCCTGGTTTCCTCCCTTGCTAGTATTCACTAGCTTGTGAAGGTCAATGATTCCTTTGTTATGAAAATTAATGACGGTGGCCAATCAGAAAGTAGCATGACGTAATCTCGTTCCCTAGGGTCCAAGAGGTAAAACAATAAACAGGCAATAGCAATAAAAAAGACTGACATATCCTTTGAAAGCATCGATAATAATCGAACCTGACTAAATCGATAAAGGATGCTCGCATCCATTATGTAATCACCGCCAAGCAAACAGTCTGGTCGTTTTTTTTTTACGTTTTCAATACGCCTTCTTTAGCACAGTTGTGGCGCCTGGGAGTTCTCGCACGCTTTTTTTTTCTCGACAGTTAAAAGCGTGCGTTGTCATGGAATCGTTCACCTGCATACGTTACGCAAAAAGACCGTAACGGACGCAACCAATCACATTCTACTGAGGTCAGTAATTACATAATGGATGCGAAAATGTCGTGGTGAATTCAGATGTCTCCTCTCGCAAATACAAAAACCAAAAAAACTGTTTTTGAAATTTTACTACAGGTTTTGAAACATAGCATACACAGATACATAAAGTTTAATATTATGTCAGTATTGCATACATTCATTTCCTTGGTATGCCCATATATATAAAAAAATTGTTGCCTGCACGATAAAAGGTAAGCCAGTAGAGCTTCCCACTTAGAAAGATGCGTGGGTATTTTCCCCTAAATTTTCGGCGACTTTTCTTTCAATGCGCTGGTAATAACTTAGATAGTTGATAAAATTTTGTAACGTTGGGGTTTTATATCCACTTCTGAACTTATAAAGTATTACAATTTGTAAACAAATTAATCCTCTTGCAAAGTGAGGTACATCAAAAACTGTGGTTTTTGAAACGCACACGGCCATAACCAAATTTGGAAGTATTTACCTTATTTAGAAGTGACGGCAGATCCCCTTCTGATAAGAATTTCGGCGACATTTGCCAGAAAAACACTAAATTTTGAGCGAGAACTTCCAGAAATATAAGCGACCGATTTTTCGATTCATTCTCCATGTTAGATCTAGCTAGCTTAGCAGCCAGGCCAGATCTATTTTGAGCATCGACAGGGAACCTGCGCGACTCGCCCCAGTCCCCTAATAGGCATTTTGCAAAACGACGGCTTATTGATATGTATGATCGAGAGGCTAGCCTTGGAAGTGTATTTACTTACAGTGCTCATGGCGCCAGTTCTTCAGATGGTCAGGGTTCAGGCGATAGCAGTTGCTCCCGTACTGACATTCAGGTCTTTCAGCTGACATCTCTAGTAGAGAAATAGACACCAAAAGGGCACATGAGTCTAAAGCGTATTTTTCAATGGTTCGGAATCCCTCGCATTGCGCGCTCTGATCGGCGAATACCCCGGGGTTCGGATGAGCCACGTGTGCATCTGTTTGACGCTCCAAGAAAAAGCCAGCGAAGAGTACAGAAAATACCACTTTATTCTATACTACAACACTACAACTTAACTGCAAAAGAGCAAGGAAAATACAATAACTATATAATTTCCATCAAAGACTGAAAAACTATCTTGTAAACATACAGAAAAACAATAAATCATGCTACCTTTATTTGTGCGTCCTTTCCTCAATGAATCTCGGCGAAAAGCACCGTTACAACAGTGTACGCATCATTGACCTATTTCCATTGCGTGATTATGCAGATATGTGACGTCACGCACGCGCACATCCGGGGTATCATTTGTCTAAAATAATTCAAGATGGCGGAAGTCGTGTGCCTTTTCTACTTGTGCGTAAACTTGAATGAAAATGTACTGGAAATAACTGGAAATCTCTGGAAAATGTCCTTAATAACTGTATATGGAGTTACTTGAGGTATGAGTATTGAAAATTATTTGAATAATATTGCCCAACAGGGACAAAGTTCTTGTTACTCTGAACTATCAAGAAATGTTCTCGAATTCAACTCGAGTGTCTTTTTGCATTCAAATTTTAAATTGACTTAAATAAATGTCCTTCGAATTGTTCCGTATAACTTGCTTAACATCGCTCCTCCTTTCTTCGGTTGCCTTTGATAGGTGACTGAAGACTTAGGTGTGTGTATCCTCCTCCAGTAGACACAGTTTGACGCTTGGTCGAACATACATACCATCTTTGGTTTTGACTCTTGCTGTACGGACTCGTCCATCAGAGCTTGGCATCACTTGGGTGATTCTTCCGAGAGGCCAGTGATGTTTGTTGATGTTATCTTCTGCGCAGAGCACCATGTCGCCAACCTTGAGGTTTCGAGACTCTGTGTACCACTTGGTTCTTTGCATCAGTGTTGGTAAGTATTCCTTTAACCATCTGTTCCAGAACATCTTTGATGTCGCTAGGGCTCTTCTGTAGATTACTCTGCTGTTCACGTCTTTATCTGTTGTGTTGTTCCACTCGATTCCACTTGTTGGTCGAAGCAGGAGTAGGTCGTTTGGTGTGAGAGCTCGTAAGTCACTTGGATCTGAGTCTTGCAGTGGCGTTAATGGTCTGCTATTCAAACTTGCCTCTATGTCTACAAGGGCTGTGTTCAGAACATCGTACTTCATTGGACTACTTGTAATACTTCTTAGGCCTTTCTTTGTGCACTGTACAAGTCGCTCGACTGCTCCAGTCTTGTGAGGGGAATAAGGGGATCCAAAATGCCATTGAACTCCACGGTTCTGCAGTGCATGTGAGATTCTCTTTTCATCTTCTTCTAGGAATTTTAGCTCATTCGAAGCTCCAATAAATGTAGATCCTCGATCTGAGTAGATTTCCTTGCACAGTCCTCTTCTGCAAGTAAATCGGATAAGGCAGTTGATGAAGGCTCAAGGTTGTCCACAATTTCAAGATGGATCGCTCTGGTGGTCAAACAAGTGAAAATACACACCCACTTCTTTAATTCAGTAGGACTCCTCCTTGTAGCAATTCTATCTTTGACAATGATTGGCCCAAAAAAATCGCACATGACTGATTCGAAGGGGACGTTGCTTGGTGTGACTCTTACGGGTGGTAAATCTGCCATTAGTGGTGGTGCGGGCTTGGCTCTTTCCTTTTTGCAGGTCCAGCAGTCCCATATCAGTTTGCGGGTGATGGTCTTTGCTTTTAGAATCCAGTACTGTTGACGGACTTCATTCATTACATGAGCTGGCGGAGCATGAACTAATATCTTGTGCTTTGCTTGGATAATTCTCTTTGCAAGGCATGAGTTTCCATCAAGGATAATTGGGTGTCTTGTCCCATAAGGGAGTGGTGCATGTGTCAGACGTCCCTTCACTCTCAGAATACCATCTTCATCCATGAAGGGATTGAGGTGTTTTAGTCTTGATCCTTTTGGAATTACCTTTCCATTGCTACAGCTTTTGACTTCAGCAGAGAATGTGCTCTCTTGGTGGGACTTTATGATAATCTTATTTGCGTGTTCCATTTCTTCTTGGCTGATTTCGCCTCTTTGTTTCCATCGTAAACAAATTGCAAGAATTCTTTGCGCCTTCGCAATTGTTGAGTAATTCTCAAGGTTGATAACTTGTGCGTGTGTGTGCCCATCTGTAACCAGCAGACATTTCCGTTTGACTTCGCTGTTGTCTTCCTTGGGCTCCTCCTTGTTTGGAACGGTTGGCCACTCTGTCTCCAGGCTCTTAAGAAATGCTGGTCCATTCTGCCATCGTGATTCTGGACCAAGTTGATCAGCTTTCAGTCCTCTCGTTCCATCGTCTGCAACATTGAGGGAGGTGGGACAGTATCTCACTTGAACTTCGTATCCTTGACTCTTGAAGAGCTCTATCTCTTGCTGGATATCTGAGAGACGATGCGCCACATAGTCTCTGTACCTTCCACTCGGCTGGGTGACCCAGTAAAGGACGATTGCTGAATCAGTGAAAAATACAATCTTGCTTGGCTTGCTCTGTAGATCTGTCAATGAGGTCTTTGCAAGTCTAACACCCATTAAGAATGCATCTAGCTCTAGGCGTGGGATGGATGTGATTTTCTGGGGGCTCAACTTTGTTCTCGCCAGGACGATTCTGCTGTCTGTATGACTGTCACTGTACTTGGTAACAAGGTATACCACTGCACACTTTGCCATCTTGGAGGCATCAGTGAAAGCTGCAAGGGTTGTTTCTTCACCTTGTTCTTTGCGTGTTCTGAAGCATCTTGGGATTTCTATTCCTTCTAGTTGTTTGATTTCATCTTCCCATGAACGCCATTTTTCTAGGAGTGGTTCTTGAACAAGACTGTCCCAGTGAAGTTTCTGTTCGAAAGCTTCCCTCTGGAGGTTCCGACCTCTGATGACGAAGGGACTGAGGTGTCCAAGTGGATCCCAAATACTTGCAATGCGGCTTAGGAATTCTCTTGGAGTTGATGCAGGGTTCTTTGAGGATATGTTCACAGTGAATGCATCAGTGCTTGGGTTGTAAACAATACCCAGGGTCCTTGTCATTTCGGTTATGTTCTGATGGAAGTCCTTGATTCCTTTGTACCTTTCCTGTTCTGGGATTGTCTGTTCAACTTCTTTACTGTTGGTCATCCATTTTGTGAGTTTGAACCCACCCTTCGCTAGTAGCTCTGTGAGGCTCTTGATAATCTGTATAGCATGTTGTGACTCATTGACTGAGCTTAATCCGTCGTCCACATAGAAACTCTTCTTTGCAACTGCGGCAGCTTCTGGGAAGTGTTCCTCATTATCGACACAGCACTTCTTGATGGCGTAGTTAGCACAGCATGGGGCGGACCTTTCTCCTAGGGGCCTTCTTATGCATTTGTACACATCAATTTCCTTGTCTGGGTGCTCAGGATAAAGAAATCTTAGGGATCCTTCATCTTCTTCCTTCACTTTCATCTGGAGAAACATGTCAGCAATGTCAGCTGCAAAACATATGTTGCCTTCACAGAATCTTGTTAGTACTCCTACGAGGGGGTTCAGGAGGTCTGGTCCAGTGTAAATTCTCTCATTCAAGGACACACCTTCCGTCTTTGCAGAGAAATTGAATACACGTCTGACTTTCTCTGGCTTGTGAGGATGCTGGACAGGATGGTGCACCAGGTAGTATACTCTGGGGTTTTCCATCTGTAACTCTTCTTCTGTCACCTTTTGGATGAAACCCTTTTCCAAGTCTGTCTTCAGGGTCTTGTTGTAGGCTTCTTTCAGCTCTTTGTTCTTACTTAGCCTCTTTTCAAGCTGTTTCCAGTGCTGTTCTGCTTGCCATCTGTTGTTGACAAGTGGTTCTTCTTGATCTTTCCATAAGATAGGAACTTCATAGCGGTCTTCACCATCCAGTTTTATAGTTTCTTCTTCGAGTATCTTGTTGGCAATCTCATCTTCTCTTGATCGTACGATTCTGAGAGGTTGTATAGGAGTCATTTCAGTGTTGAACCAGTTGTCCAACTGAGCTTCAATTGACTTGTCTTGTCTGGTGCTGTGATTGCAATATCTCTGATTTCTCTCTGCTGAGACGCCACCATGGATAATCGTCCATCCAAGTCGTGTGCTTACTGCAATTGGCTCATCTCTTCGTCCTTCTCGCACAGCAAAACTTCTCATCAGGTGACCATTGTCACATCCAATTATGAGACCAAGGTTGCTTGCATCTACATTCTCAATTGGGAGGTCACTGAGGTGCTGATACTTGACTTTATCCTTGGCCCAGTCGGGCTGGGCTCCTCCGAGTTTTGGGAAGTTCTCATCCGGCGTTCCTAGGGCTCCGCCAAGGGTGTATGTTCTAGATCTTGATCGCCATCCCTTGCGTGAGATTTTGAGCTCTGGCACTTCATATACTTCCTTTTCTTTGTCTCCATTGATTCCTTGTAGGACGATTTTCTTGCTTGTGAGATGGTTATACCCAAGATTTCTAAGCACTCTTTCTGTGATAAAAGTTGTGTCACTTCCTGAATCCATTAGAGCAACCGTTGACTTGCTGATGTGGTGTCTGTATGGTGACATTGACTAGAGGGAGGGTTGACTTTGAAGCTCCATTCTTGGATGAGTAGGCCCTGGTTGTAGGTATATCGGGGATGAATCGCTTCCTGCAACTGGCCCAGCTGCACCTCTTCTATTCTCCGTCTGTGCTGGTATCTGTATCTCCGGCGAGGTGGGTGACCTTGGACGCTGGTTTGGTCTTGGTTTCTTCTGCTTGTATGCTTCGACAGCTTCATGCGCCAGAGAATGATGCCGTTTACTTTGGCACTTGCTGCACTCCACTTCATATTGACATTTCATGTGTCGCCTTTCGAGGCAGACCCAACATAGCTTGTTTGATTCTATCTCCTGTACTCTCTCTTCAGGTGTCAAAGATGCAAACTTCTTGCACTCTCTTGTATAATGGCTGTGGAGTTTGGGTGTACTAAACAAAAGCTCTTCTGTTCTGGCTGTATTGATCCAATGAAAGTTTTTTTCTTATCCTGGACTTGGGCATGACAAGGCTTGGGGATTTTTGATGAAACCTTCTCTAAAAGACTTGTTTCCTTTTCCAACCACTCACTTAATGCCTTAAGGGATGGATGGTCCGCTTGCGATTGTCTCTCCCATCTGACTCTCCAGTCAAAAGTTAGCTTGCTTAAGACTGTCTGTACATTTGAGGTTGACAGTAGCTCATGGGTGTAGCCAAGGGACTGGTAAGTAGTCACAACAGCAGCGAGCATGTCGGCGAGGGATCGGATCGTCTGGGTATTTCTTTTGTCTATCACTGGGTGCTGTCTTAGGGCTGTTTCCAAGGAGGTCACCACAATGTCACTCCGCCCAAACCAGCTGTGTAGCTTCTCCCAGGCTTCTTCATATTTTTCGGACCCAGAAAGAAACCCTTGCAACGCCTTGCGCGCACTGCCTTCTACATGATCCAATAACAATTGAAGTAACTCTTTCTTAGAATAACAATTATCATTTTCAATGGAGTTAAATCTAGCACGAAATTCTGCATATTCGCTTGGCTCCCCTGAAAAACTAGTGATGTGGGGTTTATTGATTCTGAGAATGGCTTTAGCCAACAACCCCTGATCATTAATTCCGACTGCGGAAATTGTGGTTTTACTAGAACAGCTTTCGGTATCACTAAAACCTGCATCTTCAAGCTCATTTTGTTGATGGGTTTCAATCTCCTTTTCTTTTATGTGATTTTGAATCTGTAAAAGCTTCATTTCATTTTCTAATTCTTTCTTTCTTCTCTCTATTTCCATTTTTCTCTTTTGAAATTCAAGGTTTGCTTCCAATTTTCTTTGTCATGTTTTGCCTTCATTGATCTGTGAGATCTGTTTGATTTCCTTGAGCGGGCTTCATCTACTACTTTCTTTGAGGGGGCCTCATCTACTACTTGAACATTAATTGGAACATTCTCACCTTCATCCACAGGTGCCTCTGGTCTTTCCGCCGAGATAGATGCCATCTTGATGTGTGAAAATAAAGTTAAGCAACGATGTGCATCTGTTTGACGCTCCAAGAAAAAGCCAGCGAAGAGTACAGAAAATACCACTTTATTCTATAATCTTTTTTTTTATAAGAACCTTTTTTATAAGAACGTTCAGCCTGAAATTTACTCGAATTTTAAGAACATGCTAAGAACATGCCTGAGCCTCAGATACGAGTAAAATAGATTATTTTCAGTGATGCGTTCTAAAATCCAGAATCAAATGTGTTAATAATAACGACCTTCAGTATTGTAATTTATAAACTCTCTTAAATACTTCATTGGTGTGTATCCTTCTATAAGATCTATCATATTTCAGGTTCCGACGTCACTGAAATGTAAGAACATCCGTAAGAACATTTCCAGCCTCAAACTGCTCCAAAAATAAGAACGGCCCAGCCTCAACTGAAAATTAGACGTTCTTATAAAAAAAAAGAGTGTACTACAACACTACAACTTAACTGCAAAAGAGCAAGGAAAATACAATAACTATATAATTTCCATCAAAGACTGAAAAACTATCTTGTAAACATACAGAAAAACAATAAATCATGCTACCTTTATTTGTGCGTCCTTTCCTCAATGAATCTCGGCGAAAAGCACCGTTACAACAGTGTACGCATCATTGACCTATTTCCATTGCGTGATTATGCAGATATGTGACGTCACGCACGCGCACATCCGGGGTATCATTTGTCTAAAATAATTCAAGATGGCGGACGTCGTGTGCCTTTTTTACTTGTGCGTAAACTTGAATGAAAATGTACTGGAAATAACTGGAAATCTCTGGAAAATGTCCTTAATAACTGTATATGGAGTTACTTGAGGTATGAGTATTGAAAATTATTTGAATAATATTGCCCAACAGGGACAAAGTTCTTGTTACTCTGAACTATCAAGAAATGTTCTCGAATTCAGTCGAGTGTCTTTTTGCATTCAAATTTGAAATTGACTTAAATAAATGTCCTTCGAATTGTTCCGTATAACTTGCTTAACACCACGTGCGTCCTGGATTCTATGGCGCGTAATGTTATGCGTTTTTAGGGAACAAAAAACATACTTAATATTCTATTATTTACCGGCTCAGGGTCCGTCCAGATCGAAAATGCAGTGGTGACCGCTAGAGTAAAGGAACAAAGCTCGGCTCCTTTTTATATCTTGATTTACAACAAGCATTGAATCAATCACTGTATAATTAATGATACGTTCGAAGATGTAGAATGCATTCTAATTGCGCCGATTGTTGACAGAATGTAATAGCTTGTATTGCGGGGGGGAGGGGTAGAGGATTTTTTTGGGGGATCACTTCATTTTGAGGCGAGCGAAAGGGGGGATCTCTCAAAACCTGAAGCCCTGAAAGGGGGACGACAAGAAAGTTTCTAAGTAGTTATTCCAGCAACTTCTCTATCATTTGCATTTTTCTACTTCACTTCACTCAATACATAATACAATACCATCTACTATACTCTTTGGCAACTCGCGCAACGAAGACACTACCTTCACACCGTTCACAAGCACAAGTGTATCTTGGCGAGGGAAAACAAACTCTACCAAAAACGCCCTACAGTGATAGGCCTGGCGGGCAGTCACTATGTTCGAAAGAAGAGTAAGCGTGAGTTCGACGTTCCAGGCATAGAAATTCGTAATTTGGGCCGCGCTTCATGCAGATGAATAATAATAATTTCGTCATTTCGGCGCACAATTGCGCGCATGAATAATAAAACCTACAGGATTTGTTTACTATACATAAAAAAACGGAATCTTCTACTAGGTCAAATCGGGGGCGGGGGGGGGGGGGGGGGGGGGGGGGGGGGGGGAGGGGGTCACGAAAACGTTTAACTGCTCTGAGGGGGGATCACGTTAATCATTGCCTTAACTCTTTTGTGTATACTGCAACGAAATACTGGAACTCTATGCCAGACAAACTTAGAGCAATTACAGATTTCAAAACTTTTGTAAATCAGCTTTCTCTTCACATTTTTGTCTCATAGTTTTCTCTTTTTCATTTTGTCTTAACTTTTTTCTTCTTCGACCAATTGTAAATAACCGTAATTTTATTTTTTGTGTGTGTATATGTTTTCAGTAGTGTTTACTCAAAGATACTAGCTCATATGAGCTACTCTAAAATTCGAGTCAAAATAAAGATATGTATGTATGTATGTATGTAAGGATCACTGTATTTGACCTTGTATTACCAAAATCCTCTGCGCCCCCTCCCCCCCTCCCCGATAAATAATGAACGGTACCTAAGAAGAAAGGAGCATAATTCAAATCTGTTTATTACTTTACTACAGTAATTCTGCGTGATTTTGAAGCAACTACAAACTAGTCAAATCAAGCGTTTTATCAGCTTCCCTCGCTCGCGCAACTATCGCTCGACCACAAACAGGACTCAGAGGTTTTACGAAAGCTAAGACCCCGTCCACACTACACCGTTTTCAAACAAAAACGGATACTTTTTGCTCCATTTTCAAACATATTTGGGTCTACACTTATCGTTTTCGTATCGTTTTGCCCGTCCGGGTCTGAATTGGTGCAGATTCACTATAATTGATGAAAAATGCCCCCCTCCCACCAGCGAATCGAACAATGACTAGACCTGTAGACAAAGATAATGATTTTAAAATTTGCATATTGACATACTCTGTGAAGGTTTTTAAACTGGCGACTTCTCTTCTTCGATCACCTTTCCAAGGGCTTCTATTCTATGCCTTTTCCCTCCGCTTTCTTCGCCTGTTATAGTTTTTTTACCTCTATAAGTACGTTAAAGCTTTAGCTGAGACGCCTTGAAAAAAAAAACACCAGTAACATATTTAGCTCAGGCAGATGACATATAGACATAGGAACATTTTATTTTGTATTATTTTGGGGCAAATTATCTACAGGGGTCGTAAAATATCTACATTTACATTTTGGCTAAGGTTCATTCTATGAGTACTGTATATATTTAGTTAGCCCGAGTTAGAGAGAGAATCTTCTTCGCACAAGTTCGCGTCATTTCACTCAACACTCAGGCTAGATAGACGGCTACAGCATGCAGGTCAGTCGAGTACATTCGAGGCTCAAATTAAAAAAACATTGAGGCTAAAAATTTAAGAACACTTAGAATTTTCCCATCTTCAAAAAAAGTTAATGTCTAATTTTAAAGAAATTTTTTGTTATGTCCATGCTAGCGCTATCAATCGCTCGAAAAATGAAAACGCAAGCGAAAAGACAATGGAAGTGTTCAGCGTGACACAGCTTGAAATAAAACCCAGAAGAAATCCGAATCGAAGAATTGAACAACCATTCTGTAATATTCTGTCGACGTTTCAGCTCCGGGCCGTATTATCGGTTTTTATTTCTTTTATGAAAGTTATTCCTTGTGGTATATAGTACTTTTCCATAAGAGACATCTCCAGTATAATAAGTTTTTAACTTAGTTATATATAACTCACCGTCTAGTCACTAGTGACTCAAGCCGACTTTTGACATCTAGGTTTCGAAATCCCGTTTTAGCTCCTTTCTCCTCATGCCAAGACGTCTGTTATTTTCAAAAGCCAGTCCGGCTCTTATATAGAGCTGATTCTGAAGCGGGAAAATTCCCAACTAAAAGTATAAGGTTATATCATTTCGTGGAAAGGATATTTGGGAAAGCCCCAATTTTCGGAGAAACTAGTAAGGAGAATTTGTATATTAGTCAAAGGCCGCTTCATTGTTACGATGCTTCGAATTGAAGAATGCTCAATGGATTGTACAATTTTACTTTCGAGAAATTTGTTTGCATATTGGAGATTAAGAGTTTGTGGTAAAATATGCTAACGGTATTAACAGAGCGAAGATTTAGCCTTTCAGAATGAAGAAATCAAAGGCTTTATTCTCCCGACTCCCTGGCTAGTCTACAGTTCACAACAAACTCAGAGTCTGGGGGATTTTATTCCTGACGTCACAAACGCATTGCATGAATACGATAAGGGATCCCACAGTCTTTGGGATTTTCCCTACCCACAGCAACAAGCAAGAGTAAGTTTGTTACCTTTGGTTTTGGAACAAAATTGTTGTTTGCGACATCTTCGCATATTCTAAGCTTATTTCAAGATGAACTAGTTCTTTCTACCCACAAAAAGGCGCCTAAAGGTCTTCCCGGAATGCCCTGCGGGGAATGAGAGGTCTCTAGCGCGAGCCGTCGAATAATATATTTTCTGTTAAGCCTGGTGCACACTTGCGACATAACGACATAAGAAAAATGTCACGCGAACAAAATTTAGTGGTTCAAGGCCGTTTCAAGAGTTGAAGTCGTCAAAAAATAACATAAGATTGCTTTGGTGAAGTAATCTAATGAAGATCCATGAAAAATATTGATTGTTTCAATTATTTTCCCGTCCTTTTTCGTTGCAACATAACGTCCTTATGTCGTTAATGTCGCTAGTGTACACCAGGCTTTACAGGTAACATTTTTTACGGGTGCGACCTACCTAAATATTCCTATTCTCACTCTGCATACTAAGGCCCTGTCCACACTAACGCGTTTTCAAAAGTATTCGTTTTCAAACTGATACGGATTCGCAGCGTGTTAGTGTGGACAGGAGATTTAGCTCCAAACAAGCGATCTATTTTTATTTGATGTTGGCGTGTGCAAGGACAGTCTCAAATGAATTTTATCCGGATTCGACCGTCCACACTAAAACGATATGTATACGGATTCGTTTTGATACACTTCGAGAGCGTTTCCAAAGTTATACGGATTCGATGAAAATGATCAGCGTGTTAGTGTGGACGGAAGGCTTAACCGTATCAAAAAGTATACGGATTCAAACGCGAAACCGCGTTAGTGTGGACGGGGTCTAATTAGCGCATCGCCAACCAAAAGCAAAAGGATGCCTTTTAAAACTGGCCAAACCGGTTATTGGTAATGCTTTGCGCTCCCTGGCATAAAACGGGGACTCACAGTCTTGCCATGTCAAGTTTCGCGCTCATTTCGACAAGACGATTAAATGTTTAGACCCACCCTACATCCCCTACGGCGGTTTACTGGCACCCCACGTGCTTTCTGATCGCTGTATACTTATTTCCAGATTTCCACAACAGTCGCATATCCTCTTTTCTCATAACTTTAGCTTTGCGATTTGGTAATGAGTATGCAGTGAGAAAGGGTAACTATGTTTTGAATGTAATTGTTCACATGATATGATAGTGCCGGGATGCTTTGTACTTTAGTGAGAATAATTTTTATTTTATTTTCAGATCAAAAAATCCGCGAGTTGTTTTGTCTATCCTTGGGAACCCCCGGAGAGCATTCATTGTTTATTTTCCGACGAGAGAAAATAATGTAATATTTTCTTTAGATTTTATAATAATTACATATCCTGACGGTTTACATTTCTTAAGTTTGGCTTGCAGTAATGAAATACTGTTTCCATGTGCAATAAGGGGTGAACCATTAGAAATTGGGGGAGGGGGTGGCAATTTCCCCAAAAAAATTCGAGCAAGGCCAATCCTCCCCCAAAAATATTGCATAGAGATACAAGCTAGTAAAAACATCATACAAATTCTGGAAAAAAATTATTGCACAACCCGATCCCCGAAAAAAAAATCATGCGAAAAAAAATTCCCAACATCCCTCCCCCGATTTCTAATGGTCCACCCCTAAATTTAGCATCAGCCTAATTTACGCTAATTTACACGCGCGCCGCGGTACGTTGGGCCGATTGTTTGAGCCGCGACGTATTAGATTTGCACATGCCTTTTATCAGGACCGAAAAAATCGTGCCTGATAAAAAATAATCTGTTGCGTATTCACAGATGTACTTAGACCCCGTGGCCACACTAGTTACACCGTTTTCAAACGGAAACGGATACTTTAATTTGCTCCGGATACGGCTATCGTCCACACTACAACGCCGGAAACGATCACCGAATACGGCGAAAACATTGAGAAAACGATAAGTGTGGACGCAAATCTTTTGAAATCGGAGCAAAAAAGTTTCCGTTTCGTTTGAAAACGTCTAGTGTGGACGGGGTCTTAGAGTAGGCCTGATACCCAGTGATACCAAATGAAACTTATAACAACGGCCCGACAAATCTCACATTGTAAGGGAGCATTCATTATTTATGCCGGGGGGTGAGCTGGCAAGAATTGGGGGAGGGGTCATGACAATTTCAGTACACTCAAAGGGGGCCATCATTAATGCCAACAAAAACATAGGCCTTCAGAGCTAGTGCTGCTATTAGAGAATCAAATTCCAAGTTCTCCCAACCCGATTTCCCGGAAAAGATTAGTTTGCGACATAAACTCCAAAGGAAAGATCGTCATAGCTATACGATTCTCGGAAAAGGGACAGTAACCTTGCAGTGCGAAGCTTGCAAGTGTTAAAGTGTAGGCTTGTACTTGAAAAAAAGAGAACGCTTTGTCGTCTCTGTGTCAAGGTAAGACCGGCTGAAATGTTTTTCTTCCCTTACGCTTTAGTGCACCTGGCAACCCGGGATGGGGTCCCAACAAACTAACACCCAAACTACTTCAGTAGTATAAACTAGAAATATTTACTCCTCGAAAACTCGGCCGTTTCATTGGGCTTTCAGAGTGATCGATGATCCATCTTGAGAACAAGGAAATTCAACTATTGCAGTAAAGTTTGTTCGATTGTAGCTACTGTGCAGAGGCGTAAGAGGCACGGCATTCAATTACATATGACTATGTGGCAGGATTCGCAGGATAAGCAACATGCCAAATTTTATAATTAGTAATTGCACAAATACATAGTTTACCACTGTATGCATTGCTACGCGACCTTCGATTTGACAATTTCAGTACACTCAAAGGGGGTAATGCCAACAAACATAGGGTGGGCCTACATTACACCAAGAGGGGTTATAAGCTTTTTTGTGTTCATTTAGAAGGGGGTCAAGAGTTTTGTTTTGGAGCGACTTCGATTGCTTTCTCTCGTGGCCCTATCCCAGGCGAATGAACCCCCTTGGGGCCAGAAAAATCGGGTCTTTAATCACAAAACAGGTAGGAAACACGACAAAATGCTTACAGGTTTTTTTCTGGAAAGTGTACTAAAGACAACGAACCCCCCTTCAAGAATGCGAGCTACGGGTCTATTACCATTACATGATTATTTGCTAGTGTTCAATGTTTACGAAGCCAAATTACTGGACAGTGGTTTATACAACTACATTCGAAAGTGCAGGATATTAACTATTAAACAGTTAATCATCCACATGTCACATTGCCCCCCCCCCCCTCTCTCTCTCTCTTGCTCCTCCGGTAATAGAATCTAATTCGGTTTCAAGAACTTCAAACAAATATATTGACACTGTTTGAGGACATGAGAACGAGGTTTGTCCTTTGTTTCGAAGCGGTCATGTGACTCAGCCTCCCCCAGGGTCTTCTCCCGAGTCAACCGCCATTTTGAAAACGACCGAGAAGACCCTGGGGACGAGGTTGATTCGAACTCACGACCCTGGCCTTCAGAGCTAGTGCTGCTAAGTTTAATCAAATTCCAAGTTCTCCCAACCCGATTTCCCGGAAAAGATTAGTTTGCGACATAAACTCCAAAAAGAAAGATCGTCATAGCTATACGATTCTCGGAAAAGGGACAGTAACCTTGCAGTGCGAAGCTTGCTAGTGTTAAAGTGTAGGCTTGTACTTGAAAAAAAGAGAACGCTTTTGTCGTCTCTGTGTCAAGGTAAGACTGGCTGAAATGTTTTTCTTCCCTTACGCTTTAGTGCACCCGGCAAACCGGGATGGGGTCCCAACAAACTAACACCCAAACCTTGATCCATAACACCCAAACTACTTGATCTACGATGATCCATCTTGAGAACAAGGAAATTCAACTATTGCAGTAAAGTTTGTTCGATTATAGCTACTGTGCAGAGCCGTAAGAGGCACGGCATTCAATTACCTATGACTATGTGGCAGGATTGGCAGGATAACCAACATGCCAAATTTTATAATTAGTAATGGCACAAATACATAGTTTAATAAGTGAATCGACACAAATTCAGATGCGATATTTGCTCAGCTTTCAAATGAAGCTGCACCCGCTTAATTAATTGTGTTTTTTCAAAGCGTTCCCAGAATTAAAAATCTAAGGAACCCGGTAGCTTTTGCAAAACCTCCGAGTCATGTTTGTGTTTAAAAGTGATAATTACGCGAGCGAGGGGAGCTGATAAAACGCCTGATTTGACTATAGCTTCTAGCTGTTGCTTTAGAGTTCGCAGAATTACTGTAGTAAAGGTAATAAACAGATTTGGATTATATCCCTCTCTTCTTATAAACATTTTAAAATACTTGCTTTCCAGAGTGAATTTTCGGGTTGCGAAAGCAATAGATATGCAGGGTGGAATTTTCCGGGTTGTGAAAAGGCACGTCCATGCAAGGTTCATCATATGGACCAAGTGCCCAAGCTCAAAATGCCCATCCAGCGTTTGTTTTACAAAAGGAATTTTACAAAAGGAATTTTCAGTGATGCTTCTAGATTTACAAACTAAGTTGAAAAACCCTTGATTTGTGCAGGATATTTTTACGCGGAACAGGGACGGGTCTAGAAAAATGCAATAGGGTGCGGAAGTGAGAAACGTGCCAAGCAAAAAGTGGAGTTAGCTTTTTCTCCACACCATGTAGAAAGATTGTATGGGAAAAAATATGGCAAGATTACAGTAACGGTGGTCCCTCGCTCCTGGAATCTGACTTTGGGTTTCTAAGAAATTTTTCCGCTTTTCTTAACTTATTTATGGCAGGTATGGCACAGGGAACATACGGCGGGATACCCACGGGATTCGCGGATGCCTGTCTTTTTGCCCTAACATGACACGTGTGTTCGTGTCAAGAAACACGGATGAGATCTACGATTTTTTTTTTTTGCAATTGTTTTGTTGCCGGGGAATGCTGGAGATTAATTTCTTGTCAATCTTCTTTCTATGGGGGTTGAGGACATGCATACCTGTCAACCCGGGGGGGGACTCCCATATTTTTTGGGCGGGGGTGCTCGTCGTACCTTTTAGGGTTTAAAATCAGCCCTCTGGTACCTTTTAGGATGAAAACGAAAGTTCCCGACGAGCACCCCCGCCCCAAAAATATGGGAGTCCCCCCCCCCCCCCTGGTGTCAACAATTCGTCCGAACCATCTCGTTTTCCCGAGTCTTTCGCGAACCTTTCCGAATCCCTTCAGAAAACAGTCCGAACTCTCTCAGACTCTTTGCCGATGGCGCGGACTTCGGTTGACTTTTTGTGTCTGACATGAATCGGAATATGTTGAAAAACCTGACGATTTTATGTTTTAACCTGGAGACCGGGAGATTTGTTAAAAAACCTGGAGATTCCAGGTGAAACCTGGAGAGTTGGCAGGTATGGACATGCTCCCGAGGAAACGTTCGAAAAGTTTTATGCCTGGAGATGAGCCCGTATAGTACTTGGAATTAGGGCCTTTTTGCGGGGAATACTAATTTTGCGGGGGAATATATAATGAGCTTGTGGATTAGCGCCCGGAAGTGAAGACAATAGGGGATTAGTATTTTGTTCTCTACTGTGGCGGAATATATAATGAGCTTTGCGGTTGAATAAATGAGCCTCACCACGCGGAATTCATGAGCTTGCGGTTGTTATTGACACAGGTGTTTTTTGTTCGTTACTGCGGCGGAATACATTAAGATTGTTGACAAAGGCTTTTTTGTTCTTTACTGTGGCGGAATGTATAATGAGTTTGGTGACGTCATTGTTTTCAGAAAGATAAGCGACCAGAAGTGAAGACAATAGGGGATTGTTTTTGTTCTCTGGAACAATAGAGAAAAACAAAGGAAACTATAGTGCAGCTAGGATACGGAGAAAATACAGTACGGATACGGAGAAAATACAAAGAAAATACAGTGGATAGAGTAGATGGGGTGGTCACATCATAGGCCAAAACATACGGAAGTGACGTCATAGCCATGTAGGTTACCGGCCAAAGGGTTCCCCCGTGGCTACCCTGTGGTTACCCCGTAGTCATAAATGTCCCTCCGTAAAGGGTTCGGAAAGAATATAAGGGGGAGGAGGAGAAGGAGAGGGCTATTCTGTGAGGAGGAGGAGGAGGATAATTATGGGAGGGGAGGGAGGAAAACAATGACGTCACTAAGCTCATTATATATCCGCCGCAGTAAAGAACAAAAGAACACCTGTATCAACAATCTTAATGTATTCCGCTCATTAATTCAACCGCAAAGCTCGTTATGTATTCTGCCACAGTAGAGACCAACAGACTAATACCCTATTCTCCTCACTTCCGGTCGCTAACCCAGAAGCTCGATTATATATTTGCCGCAAAATAATTATTCCCCCGCAAAAAAGGCCCTAATTCCATACCTACTATATCGATACTATACTACTGATATGGCCGGAAATGCATAAAAGTTGATGCTTACCGCAATTTTTTTATAATTCTGCGAATTCTGCGAACTCTACGCCAAAAAACAAACCGCGGTTTGGCTTCCGTCAATCAAACGAGTGTGCAAACAGCTCTGGGTGATTTCACACAGGACTTGAAAGATTTTTTGAACCAATAAGGACTAGCTAGGCTGCAAAACCAAATTTTCCACGAATAAATTACAAACAAAAGTTTGACAAAATCCGTGCGCCTGTCGTAAAAGGTTTGATGGACGGAAGCCAAAATAAGTTTGGCGTTGGGAAATGTGAAGTGGGAGTTCGTAGCATTATGAAAATCGCAGTGATTCTAGATTTTGGCTCAATCTCTTCAGCTGTGCACTTCGAAAACGAGATATGAAACAGCAAACCTACTAGTGATAATTTCCAAGTGGATCCAACAACAGTTAACTCGTTTTTCATATCTATATTTTTGCTCGCTTGGGCCACATAAACAATCTTTGGATATTTTTTATAATTTCAAGGTGACTCCAATAAAAGTGAGCTCTCGATTTTCATAACTTTTTAACTCGCTCAGGTCGCGTCAAAAATAGTTTGCTTGAGATGCTTTCTTCTGTTTTCTAAGACAAGGCTTAGCGTACGAAATTGGCGTAGGTATAACGGAGATTGGACAAGCGCCTGGAACAAGACAAAATACTTCAGATGGCACACCGGGACTGGAGCCCTCCACAGAAGCGATTGATCTTTACTTCGATACCGAGACCACAAGCAGGGCATGAGATTGCGAAATCATTCAGTTGGCTGCAGTTTGCAAGGCGATATCGTTTTCTGTTTACATCCTGCCACGCGGCGATATCGCTCCTAGTGCCACAGCCATCCATGGTTTATCAGTCAAGTTCAATGACATGGGAGAAAAATATCTATCAAAGAACGGCGTACAACTGCTTTGCCTGTCACCAGAGGAAGCTTTTTTGAGTTTTCTTTAGTTTTTTTGAGTAAGTCCGAGCTGGCAGGAAATGCTTTCTTATTGGTCATAACCAGGGGCGTAGTCAGCACTCATGAGAGGGGGGGTTCCAAAATTCAAAAAATAAAAAACTCCACATAGATCTCGGGGAAAAAACTAGCGTTTGAAGAAATTTGCTACATGGAACCCCTGGAACCCCCCCCCCCCCCCCTGGCTACGCCAATGTGTTTGACACGCCCAGGCTCATCAAGCAGCTCAGCTAATTCCAACACATACTAGACGACTCGTGTAAGAAGCCGATTTATTTCGGTGACAGTCTCCGTCTCTAAAAGAGGTATCCTGGATACCAAAGCCAAAGACCTTGGGCGCGATATATCATAACGTGACGGGCAAGACGCATGACGCATGACGCATTAGAGGACTCCTCGGCACTACAAGAGATCATGTGCGGTCAACGGCTTCAACAATGCCACTTGGCAGTTAGGGAGAATGCGAAGCACATTTCACTGGTGGTTCAAGAATGCCGTAAAAAGGCGGCTGCATTGCTGCGCTGAAAATCGTCTGATACTTATCAGACGAGGGACGCAGTCCCGAGTTGCTAAATCAGACGATATTCAGAAACTTCGAGGAAGATAATTTTTTTTTATTCACATCGATAGCACAAGAAACTCTGAAAAACATTACTTTTGCGTATTTTTACGAACTCAACACATCATATTTCCCTCAGATGACGGATATCGCAGGAATATATGTCATTTACAGAAAACAGCTATTTGCGTTCCAATAACCATATTTGGGCAGTGCATTGATGTGCTGAATCAACAGGTTCTCAAGATTAGATAAGGATTATCCTTATTTGGTAAATGCGCTTATTTTACAGACTATGAACAGACTATGAATAGAACAAAGCAATGTGAATCAATGAACACTCTAAAGTAGTGCGAGCAACAAAAAAAAAAACAGCCCCAGACCACCTCCCACTGCACCCTTTCCTGAGCGCTCTAAACAAGTGCACTACTGCAACCTACATCCATGTGGGACACTTGCGCATGTCAACTAACCATTGCAGTGTAATATGGATAATCCTTAAAACAAGCGCATTTACCAATTGGCTGAATAATAAAACACAAAAGCGCGCAATGCAATGCCACTCGATTGTGTTATGTTCGGAACCAAAGTCTTCTGTCAGAAATTAATTAGCACCATTAAGTAAAGTAAATTCGGTCAAGTGTGTAAATGTAACAATCAAGAAAATAAATAATGCACTAATTTGGCCTGCTCTTGAGATCAATGGTAGATTATTAAATCAAGTTCACACAACAAAATCTCTTTGGGCTTCTCTTTCATCTCTTTGATGAAAATTCCACCGTAAAACTTTCACCTGGAAAAATCACATTGCAGTGGCGGATCCAGGTGTGGTGTGTTGGTGAGGACTCATCCCCCTTTTCAACGCTTAAAACTGTAAAATGCCCGGGGGGGGGGGCTCCCATATTTTTGGGGCGGGGGTGCTCGTCGGGAACTTTCGATTTTACCCCTAAAAGGTACCTAAAATGGAGTCGCTTAGTTGATTTTGGCCCCTAAAAGGTACCAACAAGACGTATTTTCCCTCGAAATCTTCTCTCGTATTTTTTACGAGGAAAAATACTTCTGAAATTCAGGCTACCAACAAGTGTGATTTGCTAGAACGGACCTCTAAGGGACCGGTCATTATTTATCGCCTGGGGGGAGCAGAGGATTTTGGGGGGATCACTTCATTTTGGGGCGAGCGAAAGGGGGGATCTCTCAAAACCTGAAGCCCTGAAAGTGGGGACCACAAGAAATTTTCTAAGTAGTTATTCCGGCAACTTCTCTATCATTTGCATTTTTCTACCTCACTTCACTCAATACATAATAAAAATATTTTCGGCGCGCTTCGCGCGCAGAAAGAATATCATCTAGTATAGTCTTTGGCAACTCGCGCAACGAAGACGCTACCTTCGCAACGTTCACAAGAACAACTGTTCTACCAAACTCTACCAAAAAAGCCTGCAGTGATAGGCCTGGCGGGCAGTCACTTTCTTCGAAAGAAGAGTAAGCGTGTGTTTCGTTACAGGCATAGAAATTCGTCATTTGGGCCGCGCTTCACGCAAATGAATAATAATAATTTCGGCGCGCAATTGCGCGCATGAATAATAAAAACTACAGGATTTGTTTACTATACATATCAAAATTTGGGCGCGCTTCGCGCGCAAGGAAAAAAAAGTGTGATCCCCTCTATCTGTAAACTGTCTTCTACTAGGTCAAATAGGGGGCGGGGGTGGGGATCACGAAAACGTTTAACTGCTCTGAGGGGGGATCACGTTAATCATTGTACTTATAGAGGGAGGATCACTGTATTTTGACCTTGTATTACCCAAAATCCTCTTTGATACTGAGTTAAGGCGTTTTGGCATGTCCTTTGCGCTGAACTTGTCCTTGAATGTTTATTTTCTACCATTAGACAAGTCCTATAGAGCATTTATTGAGCTATGATCAGCCTTTTTAACCACAGTTCAATGGTTTTAACCATTTAAAAAAAACGTCTTTATACCCACTCAGTTGCCGTTACTCGAATTTGCGCCCAGTTCAAAAATTTCAAGAACGAAAAGACCATATATATTATTACAGTTATTGAGGGCTATCTATCCCAAGAGCTCGAGCGTATACAAGAACGGCCCCTGCGAGCAAATCCGGTGGCCTTGTAAGACTGTGTGAGCGCCGCGAGGCTCTCACGAAGCAGCTTTTCAGCAAGATTATTAGGAGACACTAACAACAGGTTACATAAGCTGCTCCTCGCGACAAACACTTGTAAATACACTTTAAGGAATGCACACAGGTTTAATCCAATCCAAGTTTTATAATACATAACGCACTAAAGGCCTGACAATCTTATAATTTAGCTCTAGCTATTTATATCGTATCAAACAATGCCCCGACCTGAGGGGCGGATCTAGAGTATTGCAACTGTAGCAAATGCTACAGTCACATTTCAGGGAGATTATATATTTGTTTTGTCATTTATTGTCATAGCGCTACTGCGCTACAGTCAGATTTTACCCTAAATCCGCCAATGCCGACGAAAGGAGGAAAAGAAGCCTCTTTTGATAATAATTTTGGCGAAGGAAGCACGAAAATGGTAAAGACTCTGGATAAACACTTGCATGAATAAGAGAGACTTCAGCTCGCGATCCGTGCATTAATATTGGCTGGATAACCACGCTAGAAAACCCACAGCTAGCTCGCGCGCGGCTCAACCCAGTTTTCAGTTTATTCAGTTTATTCATTTTTTTGCCAGGAGAATATATTTCCATAAATTTAAATTTATACAAAAGAAACTGGCGAGGAAGCTCACAAGAAACCATAGGGCTTCCAAGTCCTTCCAAGTAGATAAAGACGACATTGATACCGTCCGCCCGTTCGTTTGTCTGTCTGTCTCTCAAATGTACGTCCCATTATACCTTATATATGGATGCCATTTTTTCACCAGACATTCAGGAGTTTGTAAAGCAGATTCTGATGGTGTACTGAGGCCGTCTTCAATGCTAAGATGTCGTCTGCGTGGTTTACAAAAGATAGTCCATTAGCTAAGACCTGAAAAGGAGAGGGAGGGATGACTACTTCCTTCGACAGACTTAGGATTTCCTTGAAGGTACAAATTGACTAACGTTAGTCTAGCATCTGTGTATACCGTTTCTCCGAAATATCTTCAGACATGATTAAGGCACACAAAAAAGGTTTGGGTTTGGTATCAAAGTAAAAACACGTGACCACCTCAGGAATCTAGCCTTGGATTAATATGGTCCTTCAGTCTTCCCACTCCCTGATGTCTGATTGAAGTGTACTGTTGGCATAAACAATTCTTTAGAGACCCCATCCATAGATTTCTGTCTATAGATCTATCAATAGATTTATAGCAGGCTATAGATCTGTTAAAAATACTCCAAGAAGTGGCAGTTTTCTTTTTCTTCCGGTTTCTTCTATTTTAGTTTACATGAAAATTTCATTTGTGTATATTAAATTTCATTTTGTTATTCCTACATTTTATCTCCTAGAGACTCTAGTATCATTTCTGTCATCATTAATGCTTAAATTAGCCCGCCAAGATCGCAGCGTGGTTTCCAGGCTAACTATATATCACCAAAACAGAAACATCACAAAAGAAAATACATTATAGAGATTTATTTATTTATGCAATCAAAATTGCACAATAACATAACACACACCACAGTAAATTTGAGTCACACAAAAAAGAAAAAGATCTACAAGAGAAAGCTAAGCAGCTACTTGCTAGAATTTACATGATACGCGGAGTTCGATTGATGTTGCAGAACACGGCATGACCCCTTTTTGTCGTTCTCGTTTTCAAAATAAATCTCACTCGTTTTCACGTATTTCCTTGCTGTTCCTTGTAGTACCTTGCAATACCTGGAATATCTTGTAGTACCTTGTAATTCCATGTTGTTCCTTGTAATAGAGTAGATTTCGTGTGAAAACGTTATTGCGCGTTACGTGCGTGTCGTGTCGCGACGTACCGCTATTGTACAGTGTCGTGTCTAAGCATTGTTATTGGTTTAACAGTCATTTCGCGCGATGTGATTGGCTTATTGTTCAAGAGAAGATGAGGTTTCGTGTCGTGTCGTGCCGTGAACCTAGCGTAGTCCGTGGCACTTCACAGCTCATACGAAATCTGCTCTATTATGACCTTGTCGGAATCATGCGAAAAGAGCTCTTACAGGACGAGAAACGATCCACGTCCATATTGTCTCTTTGATTTTAGTCATTTATATCTTTCAGGTGTAGGCGTGCATGTAGGCTGCACTCTGCTTGGATTCTTTGCCAAGCATGTCTTCTAAACACCAAGTGCGCGCATCGAGGCCATCTTCATATTCTCGTGATAGAAAAACAAGGAGTCACGATGACTCCTTGCAAGCAAGTAAACCTATTCCCAATAGAATGATCTCTATAAAAAGCAATGCTTTGTCAAACGCCAGCGCTGTTGGAAGAAAGCGACAGCGTTGCGGACAAGAACCAAGCAGCAATTCTCCGTCGTCAAAACGCATAGTTAAATTAGTATCCGCTCGCCCTTCAGCATTTAAAAGACTTGGTAAACCCGTCAAAGATCCAGCAAAAAACAAGACGTTGAGGAATACGTCATCTCCATCTGCCCCACCCGATTCTTCAGAAGAACGCCGTGACAAGAGCTGTTCAACAAAAAGAAAGGGCACACCAGAACACTGTACTGTTCCTACTAAAAGGATGAAAATCAGTTTACGGCGTGCAACTGGCAGTAGGTGGCTAAGAGGGACTATATGTCCTTCAAATCTGAATTGTCCGGAATGGTTCTGTTTTGTAAGGCCTGCATTGCCGCTTCCTGCAGATTACAGCCAGAATCGTGATGTGCGCATGAAAAAAACAAGTATTTCTTCTTACCTTCTGCCATTGAATTCCAAAGATCAAGTGGAGTTTATTCTTGGAGAACGCGATAAGACCAAACCTTTTGCAAAGAAGGTGCGTGTTTTAGAGTACTCAAACCGTAGTGTCGAGGAAATGAAGAAATTCATGGATGAGCTTCTCAAAATACTGAAGTCCCCCGAGGGAAATCAGGCCCTGGTAGAGACTTTGCCCTGCTCTGCCCTTTGGAAACGTCTCGGGTCGACGGTTTGCCGGGACCCTGGTCAGTGCATGAACTATGCAGATACCCTGCTTCACGTTTTCAATAAGATTTTAGAGTTTGGGAAACTGAACAAAGCTCTCGTACAAGACGCCTGTAATACAATACTCCAGCAAGACCTGTTCAAAAAAGGCAGTGGATTTTGTCTACCTGGGTTTATTACCTCACTTGACGTTGAAACAGAAGAAAGATGCAAGACATTTCTTAAATCCGTGGCTCTTTTCTGTGAGAACGCCACAGTGCTTGTGCCAAATTGTTTGAAAGCCCTTTTACCGACTATTTCTGCGCTATGTGAGTCAAGGGTACTGGAAAATACTTCATTCCTGTTTAGTCTCCTTAAAGCAACAACCAGCAATAACGTTTTATACGCAAACATGGAAGACTGGAGAGACATGCCTTTGATACCAACAACCAATGAGCTTGTTGGCCCACTTGTTGAGGAGGAAAAGCATCTTTCCCCGGTGAAGATCAATCAGCCATATCAAGGAACAGAGTACTACATGGACACCTATTTCCGACTTCTACGCGCCGAGACCTTCGCTTCTATTCAGCGCGGAATCAAGCAGCTTAAGGCCAGCCAGCTTGATCCGAGAGATATGAAAGTGTATTTCGATGTTACACTGGCGGGCTATGAGGTACATCAAAACTTCGGATTATCGCTTGCGTTGCAGTTCAAGCCGGCAAGAGTTGTTACTAATTGGGAGGCATCTTCTCAACTTATGCCGGGCAACCTTCTATGCATTTCTCCAAATAGACGCTTTGACAACGTCATCTGGGCAACAGTGTCAAAGAAGGACCCAAAGCTGTTGACTTCAAAGCAAATCATCGGAGTCAAGCTTGAAGATGTTACTTTGCTCAAACTAAGTGAAATATTAAGACTTTTACAAGAAAGCAATGGCCAAACGGTGATGGCAGAGTCACCTACTTACTTCAAATCACTGAAGCCCATTCTAGACTCCCTAAGAAAATTTGACATGGATTCCTTTCCCCTTCGCGACGAAATTGTCGACGTACGACCTTCTGAGAGATTGCCAGAATATCTCGCTCTTGTCTCAGGAACAGTTTATGAAAAGAAGAAAGGTCACAGTCGTAGTCAAATAGACCTGAAAAGGAAGTCTTTGAACTCATTGGACTACGAAGCCTCTGTGGCAGGTTCTACAGGATTAGATACGTCTGCAGTCACTGAGGACATCAGCACTGGCATGGATTCGGAGTTAGAGTCAGGACAGCTGAGAAACGTTTCTGTGAAAGAGCTAAAGTTGGATACTTGTAATGTCATCCCAGAAATTGTCATACCTGGCGTTTCGGAAATGCAGCCTTCAAGCCCACAGGGTTTAGTGATTTCTGAAATAGGAGGGAGAAATAGGGATTTCGACTGCGAGTCAGATTTGGAGTCCGGGGAAGTGAGAAGTGCGTGTGAAATGGATTGCATTTCTCTGATCAGTCAAAGCTCAGACATCTCTGATAGCAAAGACGTCGAAAAACTTATCCGTTCGAGCCACGCAGACCTCAGCCCCCAAACTTCTGGTGATAACAATACCCCCCTTCCTTCGACAAGTAGGTCAATCGCTTCCAACCCCCCGGACGATGCAGCGGAAGAAACTGAAGAAGGTTCTAGACAGACACTTAACAAGCCCGTTATGGACAGCACCGCGAAGCGGGAGCAAATAGAGAGCATCATCCAAGATTTTAAAAATTCAACTGATACAAACGTGGACGAAAGTCAAGATGTTGCTCTTCATCACGCTATGACAAATAGGCTAGCTATCGTCCAGGGTCCTCCGGGATGCGGCAAGACGTTCCTCGGAGTGAAGATAGCCCAAGTGCTGCTGTCATTAGTTCCGAAGCTGAGCAAGCCAATCCTGCTCCTAACATACAAGAACCATGCCCTAGACGAATTTATCAAAGGCATGCTGGGGTTTTGCAAGAAGAAACATGTTGTCAGGATTGGCGGCAGATCAAAAGAACAAGCTCTGGACGAATGCAATTTAAGAAATCTCTACAGGAACTGCCGGGTCTCAGACCCACACTTTCTTGAGATTCAAAACACTAAAGCCAAGATAAACGACTTGATTTCAGAAGTCACAAACAAAGAGCTATCAAATGCTTTGGGGTGCTCCAGCTACCTGACTCAAGAGTCGCTGTTAGGAGAGCTGTCAGATGAACAAGTAAACTCCTTCGTTTTTGGGAACGAACACTTGTCTACATACAGGATAGACTGGTGGCACGTCGCTGATAAGAATTGGATAGACAAGGCAGTGTCCTCTATCAACAGCGAATATGGTTCTGTTAAACAGCTGCTTTTTGAATGTATAAAGTCCAAAGTACCTGACAATGACAAACTATGCACATCCTTGTTACCGTCTGTGTCTTCTTGCCTTCAAGAAATGGCTTCCTGACAAGAATAAGCTAGCTGATCTTAAATCGCTGCAAGCTTTGTTTATGCAGGATGTTTATGTGGTATCTGAGTCAGAATTGGCACAAAGCACATCACCAGATGAGAATAACAATGAACCAGTAAAGTTGGATGATCAAGAGGATGAGGAAGAAGTTAAAGCCCTGCTTGATTCGAGACTTCTTCCAATGGACGGAGATACAGGACACACAACAGGAGACCTTGTCCTATTTGAGACAACCAAGAAGAGCGCTGACGTTCTGATAAGCCTTTCCGATTTCCCTTCCAATATAGAACCAGACCCCAACATTTTATCGGTCCAAAATCTCTGGAGTTTGAGTGAAATTGAGAGAATAAAGTTCCTTTACACCTTGATACGAACACGACAGTCAAGCCTTGCTGACCAATTCGATAGGTCGGCAGAAAATCTTCTGAAGTTAAAGAAACAAAAAGGCGCTCTGGAAGCACAGCACGAACGCAAGATATTGATGTCAAAGAAGATCATCGGAGCAACAATCACAGGAGCGTCTATCCATCACGATTTACTGCATCTTGTAGGGCCAAGCATTGTCATTGTGGAGGAAGCGGCAGAGATTCTAGAGCCGAGCTTACTGGCGGCGCTGACACCAAACATAGAGCATCTGATCCTTATCGGGGATCATCAACAGCTGAAGCCACAAGTTGACACTTACAAGTTGACCAGGGAATACCACTTCAATGTGTCTCTCATGGAAAGGCTCATCCGCTCAGGCTTCCTTACAAGACGCTCAGGAAGCAAAACAGAATGCGTCCGGAGTTTGCAGCCCTTCTGCACGATATCTACCCTGCACTGGAAAACAACGAGCGCAGATTGTCAGAGAACACTGCGCTTACATGCATTGCTGAATCCATGTTCTTTTGGAGTCACAATGATCCAGAAAAGGAAGACCGGACTTTCAGTAACGAGAAAGAAGCTGACCGAGTAGTTGCTTTAGTCCAGTTCCTGCTCAAGAGTGGTTGCAGCCCCTCCGATATCACGGTGTTATCGGCATACCTGGGACAGAGAAAGCTTCTGAGACAAAAGTTAAAGGCGGGACTAGATAGTCGTATTTACATTCAGACACAAACCATCGATATGTTCCAAGGAGATGAAAACAAGTACGTCATCGTGTCTCTCGTCCGGTCAAACGAAGAAGGGAGGATTGGCTTTCTGAAGGAAATCAACCGAAGGTGTGTGGCGCAGTCCAGAGCGAAATGTGGGATGTACTTCGTTGGAAATGTGGAGACGCTCACAAAAAGAGTTCCTGTTGGAGCAAACTTATCGCTGAAATGGACAAAAAAGGATGTGTGGGTAGAGCAATACCTCTTCAGTGTAAGAGACACAGACAACCTCCGAGTAAGCCTGTAAATGATGCCCAGGACATTAAGGATATTATGGAAGGCCGTCAGAAGTTATGCAATCAGCCGTGTGGACAGCAACTACTGTGCTATACGCCTGGTCATGTTTGTGTCAAGCCTTGTGCGTCAGCTGATTCTCATGATCATTACGCTTGCTCCTATCCAGTGCAGGACACATTTCCAGATTGTGGACACAAATTTAAACGGAAATGCATAGATATTGCCCCCATATTGCGGTGTGAGGAAAAAGAAGTGGTGTTATTAACATGTGGACATGCGACAGAAAAGAAATGCTATGAGCGAAAAGACAAGCTGTGTTGCGAAGCTATGGTTGATTTCACATTTCCGCTATGTGGCCATCCTTCTCCGAAACAGAAAATGTGCTCCAAACCTATAAATAGCGTTGTAACTTCGTGGTCTATTTCCAAGCTAAGTGTGGTCACGAAGTTCAGAAAAGATGTCACGAAAGGGAAGAAGATACCAAATGCCATGTCACGCCATGTCCAAGACAGCGTGACTGTGGCCACATGTGCACCAACATATGCGGGGAGGACTGCAATAAGGGAGACTGTAGAACATGCAAAGAAATCTACAAGGAGAAGATGAATCAGTTTCGAAAAAAAGCAAGGGAAGAAGTTAATGAGTTGGAGGCAAGAATAAGAACTGGTGATACGAAGTCTGCAAGAGAAGAAATAAGTAAAAGCGAAGCGACAGCTGCTGAGTACCAGAAGGTTGAAGATCAGGTGATGAAGTACATCCAGCCAATGCACAACTGGTATCCTACAATCACTAAGATTGAAAGAGTGTCAAACCTTAAACTACAAAAGAGATTCAACGAGGCAAAGACTAGAGCTTTTGGTGACCACATCGACACAAAGTTCCATGGAACAAGCGATAGAAATTTAAATGAAATCATAGTTAATGGTTTTAAGATGCCTAGGCAAGACCCTCCCCGGACCATGAAGAAGAGAGGAATGTTCGGACAGGGCATTTACTTCGCCACCAGCTCCTCCAAGAGTGCTCAAGACATCTACACCAAGGATTCCTGTAAGCTCCTTCTTTGCCAAGTCCTGCTCGGTAAATCCAAGGTTGTCAAAACATCTGACTACACTTTGAACAAGAAAACGCTTCGTAGAGAGATGTATGACTCAGTATTCGCGCCAAGCGGAACAGAAGTAACAGACGACGAGTTTGTGATATTTGATCCCGATCAAGCGCTTCCACAGTACATTATCCACTTCAGTACCTATTTAGGGTGCATACCGCCCTCACAAATACTACAAGCAGCACAAGTAACTTCTCCAAGCGGACAACCATTCTTTAAGAAAAACATATCAGCGTCAAGGACAGTTGACCTCAATGATCCGTTCAAGAACTACTACCATTTGGCTGTGTGTCACTTTCTTAGCCACAGAAAGTCCCCGAGCCATGAAGTGGAGTCAGTGGACATTATCATCAACCAAAAGCTTGAGAGAAAGTTTGAAGAAAAGAAAGCGGAGTTTAAGCGAACAAATATCCCCTGCGGTGAAATTCTAGCTTACCATGGAACTAAGAAGAGCAGCATTGACAGCATTCTAACGTCGAACCTGGACTGGACGAGGTTTGCACAAGGACAAGCGTACGGACGTGGCAACTACTTCTCCGAGTTCCCGGATGTCAGCATTGGTTATGGAGATGGCCTACTACTTTGTCGAGTTCTTCCAGGAAAGGAATTTGTCGATAACAATCACGGAGTAAATATTCCTCCAGGATTCAACTCCAAGAAAGTTTTGCCAAGTTCAATTGGGGGAAGAGGGTCTTCCCATTCTAAGTCTTCTGTAAGTTCAAATACCTATGGAGAAATGATAATCATCGAGGATCCAGACCAGATACTGCCCTACTTTGTTATTCACCGGAAGTAAAAGTGCAAGACATTTCGTCTGAACAGGTCACTCAAGCGGTTATACAAGCTAAGTCAATAAAAACTTTTAATGTCCCCACAAAATTATCAAAGTCATTAATTCCCTGCCATTCGACCATCATTTACAGCACAAAATGCCGACTTATGGAAAGGAACAGATTTTACAAACGTTGAGTGTGTCAGCGCGAGCCTGCAAACCCGCAATGCTCATAGTTCTGGTGTAAATAGGTTTCATTTTGTAATAGAGCGGTTTTCACATGACTGTCGTGACAACAATTGCAATTGAGCAATGATTAGCCAATCAGAATCGAGAGAAATGACTACTTCTTAAATGGCTTTTTTCTCAGCCAATTGCAAGCCTACCCAATTACTAAGTAATTACACAATTGTATTTACTACAGAATTGATTGGCTGAGAAAAACGTGTAGCCAATGAGAACGCAAAGCAATCGCAATTACATAACAAGTCTCGACAGTCATTGAAATCCGCTCTATCTGACATGCAAACGCAATAGGCCACTTGCACTAACTAGTCACGTGACCCAAATCCAATACATTCTGAGTAAATTCTTGGAAATTCAACTCGCTGCCATTTGCTCCAAGCTAGAGATTTTATACTGAAACTTCTTTGTATTTCTGGAATTGATTTTGACAAAACATCTCGTTAAGAGGTAGTTAGTGCAAGTGGCCTATTAGTCACTTTTGTACAATGTCTATGACATGACAAAATTTGTTTTTTACTTTTATTAATATTTTGACAATTACTGTTTTTACTGTAATTTCTAGGACAAAAAACAGCCCGGCGTTTTTTTTTTATCGTATATTTGGTAATTTGCCGATTCATAGTTCGACCAACGGGCTGTTGTCTAGATCTAGCTAGAAAAGAAACTCAGGGTACTTAACATACAATCAGCGACAAAAGTAGTTGAGAATTTTCCATCGAAAATGCTTTTCTCCATTTCAACTGTGTAAGCGATGTCTTCTTGGCTTTATATTCCCTCTCCCCCTTATAGTCCGGTCAAATTAGCCCGAAAAAAGCCCGAACCTGGAAAAAATTGCAACATGGGAAATTTTTGGTACTTATTGTCAAAAACATATATATGAATAACCAAATTTCGTAGAAATCCGACCGGGGGAAGTTGGTTAAATTTTTGGTTTTACCAGCGACGTCAAGGGCGCCTTTTGTTTTCGGCGGCACTTAGACAATGAAAACACAAAAACTGGGTGGTTAATCAGTTTGGCCTTTTTTTGGTTAATATTGTTGACTATCGGGTATAAAATACAATTCAAATGAGGATGGCTGTCCAAGCAATTCTGATTTTGAGATAATGAGAAGTATCAAATTACATACCAGCAAAAACCGTGATCGGCCATATTGGATTTGCTTTGGACCCATGCCTTAAGGTGACTCATTCGAAATTCAAAATGCACCCAACTGTGTCTAGAGCGCAAATCTGCGTCGCCAAACTCAAGGCTATAACTTTTGCGTCTTTTTCTCTATTGTTATAATTCTTTTTTCAAATCCTACTTTAATGATGTATAAATAAGGTCTTAATAACCGATCTTCTTGGAAATATTTTTAGAAGTCACAATCTAAATTTTTGTGAGGCCCTAATTTCATATTCAGGTCGTACTAGAAAAAAAAAATTGCCGGTTTTTTTGGCCCAAATTCCAGGAATCGATTCCAGTTGAAGTAATCTCAAATCAAGCTAAGTTACAGAAAATTCGTCGGAACAGAAACGCGGTAATAAAAATGCCGCCAACTTTGGCCAAAGCAGAGGGCTGATTCCAGTGATTCTGCTTGGCTTCAATTGAATTTTAATAGTGCTCCGAAAACTCATTATTTTGGGCTCTTCCCTCGGCACTATGTTGTATAGTAATGTATTGAACTTTACCGAAGGTCCGATTGCAAATACCATGAACTACTAAAATATTCGAACATTATCTACCGAGGAAAGAAATTGTGAAAGCGCAATGAATTTATTACAAGAATGTCACGTTAAAATGTGTCGTTATTACGTATTATTTCTTGCTAAGATATATATAGACGAGAACCTTGTGGCATTGGTAAACCTTATTAACGAAGTTTGACCATTATATGTGCTTATTCGGTATAGAAGAAAATTGCAAAGTTACGGCATTCACCCTCTAGTCTTGCACGCAGATTTGAAGCTCTCTTATTTATGAATGATAATGAAATCTGGCGTTCTCCAGGGGGAGCACATTTAGGCCTACTCTAATCAGCGAACAAAGAAAGCTTTTATCATAGCAAGTGTTTGTGTTCCATAGGGACTTTAACAGACAATTGTTATTTTCGGAGCGTGACTGCTATTGATTGGATTTGGCCTAATGAGCTCCCCCTGGAAAAACGTCAGATTTCATTACCATTCATAAACAAGAGAGCTTCAAATCTACGTGCAAGACTAAAGGGTGAATGTCGTAACTTTGCAATTTTCTTCTATACCGAATAAACACATATAATGATCAAACTTGGTTACTTAGTTTTACCAATGCCACAAGGTTAATGTCTATATACATCTTAGCAAGAAATAATTCCTAATAACAACACATTTTAACGCGACATTATTGTAATAAATTCATTGCACTTTCACGATTTCTTTCCTCGGTATATAATGTTCGAATATTTTAGTAGTTCATGGTATTTGCAATCGCACCTTCGGTAAAGTTTAATACATAACTATACAACATAGTGCCGAGAGAAGAGCCCACAATAATGAGTTTTCGGAGCACTATTAAAATTCAATTGAAGCCAAGTAGAATCACTGGAATCAGCCCTCTACTTTGGCCAAAGTTGGCAGCATTTTTATTACCGCGTTTCTGTTCCGACGAATTTTCTGTAACTTAGCCTGATTTGAGATAACTTCAACTGGAATCGATTCCTGGAATTTGGGCCAAAAAAAAACGGCAATTTTTTTTTCTAGTACGACCTGAATATGAAATTAGGGCCTCACAAAAATTTAGATTGTGACTTCTAAAAATATTCCAAGAAGATCGGTTATTAAGACCTTATTTATACATCATTAAAGTAGGATCTGAAAACAGAATTATAACAATAGAGAAAAAGACGCAAAAGTTATAGCCTTGCGTTTGGAGACGCAGATTTGCGCTCTAGACACAGTTGGGTGCATTTTGAATTTCGAATGAGTCACCTTAAGTACACTGAGAAAGGGTTGAAGCTGCCTTTGAGTAGTGAGAGCGAATTGCCGAGTATAAAGGCATAAGTGATCCGTAATATAATAATGGTTAAATAGTATAATAATATAATAATGGTTAAATAGTCTTTTAGCAGAAGGAAAGAGATGGTAATTATTCAGCATATGAATGCTCTGTCCAAATATGTTCAATAAAACTGCATAATTACCCGTGCAATTACAATTTGCGTCTCTATCATTCCATTGAGTTCGTCAGCCAATCAGGAACGAGATTAGTGTCCTGATATTCTACGGTATCGGGTCCCTGACCTGATATGCGATTAAATATCAGGAACGGTTCATCTAAAACTCTTGTAAAAGACATGAAATATAGTACAATAATTTACGTTTAATTAAAATAAGAATAACCTGGAGTAACCCCAAGATGGTTTCTGTCGCGACGGCAAAAGATGAAGTGAAATGGATTAAGAAAATATTGTTGCTGTATGTATAGATACAACGAATTTTTATAAACGCATTTCATCAAGCCTCAGAGAAAGGGTAGACGAACGTTCCGTTTTTTGTGTATAATAAACAATGCCTGTAGGTTTTATTATTGGTGCCGCAAATTACGAAATTATTATTATTCATTTGTGTGAAGCGGTCCACATGACGAATTTCTATACTTGTAACGTCGAACTCACGCTTACCTAAGTGTGATTCTTTCGAACATAGTGACTGCCTGCCAGGCCTATCACTACAGGGCATTTTTGGGAGAGTTTTTTTTTTGTAAACGGCGCGAGGGCAGTGACTTCGGTGCGTGAGTTCTTACCGACTATATGTTCAATGGTATTTTAATGCGCGCGAAGCGCGCCGAAATTTTTATTAAGTGAAGTAGAAAAGTGCAAAAGAGAAGTTGCTGGAATAACTACTTAAGACATCTTTTTAATGAGAACCCAAGCCATGTCTTTGTAGGATTTTTATTTCCTAGTTCGAATCTCTGCAAGATTTTTTTTTTGGAAGGATTGGCCTTGCGCGAATTTTTTTTTGGGAATTGCCACCCCCCCTCCCCCAACTTCTAATGGTCCACCCCTTACAAACACGCTATCGTTTTTAGTGTGTCCTCCTAGTGTGAAAACTGCCAATGTAAGTCTGCGGTTGTTGATTTTCTTCATTATGGCGCTACGTATGGGGTCCCATCGTAATCTGCAACACAGTCGGCGTTAAAGAGCCCGGTCAACCACTCCTTCGTTATTGTATTCGTTCGATGTTAGAAGACAAATTACGTGTAAAAAGTAGTATAGGGGGCACCGAATTAGCCCCTTTTTTGCGGAGCCCGGTGCGGAGCCCGGTGCGGAGCCGCGGAGTTTTTTTTCGGAGCCCGGTGCGGAGCCGCGTAGCTGTTTTCGGAGCCGCGGAGCCGGATGACGTCACAGACTATTTTTTGCAGGTGAGCCTGCGGGTGAGCAGGATGACGTCACAGACTATTTTTTTTTTAGGGTGAGCCTGGTGGTGAGGAGGCCTATTGTTATTGGAGACAATACTAGGATTAACACTGGAATGCTTTTGTTCAGGAGGGATTAAGAAAAACAAAGGGAGACAATACCTAGATTAACTAACGGATGTCTTTTGTGTAAGGGATTAGTGTTTGTTGACTGCAACTCGAATATTAATTATAGTGTAAGGTTTTGTTTATGCGGAGATAACATGATGCAGAGATATGGCTTATTCTCTTTATTGTAAAATGAATGAATATCGACTACATAAAATACTATTACATAAAATACTACCACTAACGGTTAGGTAAATAAACGCTTTATTAAGAAATTGATTACAAGTCTAAAGTCTGTTCACTAGTATTCTTGACTTGAGGTAGAGTTTTCCCTATTAACTACAATTTTTTTTATTTAATTTTATATGGGGAAGAACGGTAAGAACGCAACCGATAGCGTCTCAACGTCGATTTTAGATACGGTCCGTCTTTATCGGCATCATCATCCAAATAATTCTTTAATATATTTTTTAATTTTGGCTTCTTTGGCTTCTTTGGGGTAATACTCGCTGATGGTGGCGGTGTCAAAGTCAGTTCTGGAAGTGTTGGGGTCGGCGGAACAAAGGATGTCTTGGGAGATTCTGCCACCTTTGCCGAATAGGGTATCGTGGCTGGCTCGGGTGATGATAACGGGATACTTTTGGGAGTAGTGTAGGTAGGTGTTGCTACTGGTGGTTCTACACCCGCTGGAGGGTTGTGACTTGCTTGATGCTTCATTCGCAACAAATCGTTTTGAAGCTGCGTGTAACGTATCACCTTGTCACCTTCACTCATAGTTTGACTGTGAAGGATGTCATTCATTTTGTCGTGTAGTTCTCTCATGCGCCGCTTTTCTGGAGAAATATCCATATTTTGATAACTGAGAAATTTCAGGAGCTCTTTCCCGAAGGCGTCTTCCGTATTCTCATTGGCTGTCACTTCCGCAGGAAGGACATTGGTGCGTAGTCTGCAGTTGTCGTTGGTTGCTGGTTTTAAGTCAACAAACAGGTAGCCAAAAGGTTTCCTGACGGCTTCTTCATACTTGTCAAGAAAATAATGTGTGTTGCGTGGATACATTTGTTTGGCCAACGTCATCACTTGCAATTGGTCTCTAGGGTTCTTGAATAGGACCAGGTAGTGGCTGTTTAAGGATATGTTTCGATTGACTTTTCCTTGGTGAAATAGGTTTTGTAGGATATAAATCACTGACAGATTTCTGTGATGGGATCCCTTGGTGAATAAGTTTGCAATCCTGTTGTCATTCCCAGTTTCAATCATCTGATCGTCGATGACAATGAGGTTCCGAACATTGACGTCAAAGTACGAGTCTTGCTCAATGTTGGCTGGAATTCCTTTAACGAATTCTATTTGTGGGGTAGACATGGCTAAGGCGGTGTAGGCTGGTTGCCACTGAGCATAGCACCAAACTATGCGTTGGGGTGGAGGCGAGATTGTCTTTTGCCAATGCTCAAGGAGTTTCTGGACCCAATCAGTCTTCCCGCTTCCGGTCATTCCCGCCACCATACACGTAAAAGGATGTTGGAGTTGAAAGGGACCACATGTTTCGTTAACACCAAAACGGAAAGGTATGGATGATTCTGGCTCCCTTGTTTCACCTGTAACGATGTTTGGATGATATTTCTTTTTATGTCTCTCCATATCATAATGACGTGAAAATCCTGTTCCACACTCTGGACAAACAGCTTTCTTTACCATGATGTTCATACTTCAACCGTTTGTTTGGTAATGGGTAAGGATTCGGGAAACACTTCTATTTATATTTTTCATTGCGGGCGTCCTTGCGGGCGTTGACGGGCGCTGTAGCGGGCGTGACGGGCGTTGTAGCGGGCGCGACGGGCGTTGTAGCGGGCGTTGTAGCGGGCGTTGACGGGCGCTGTTGCGGGCGCGACGGGCGTTGTAGCGGGCGTTGTAGCGGGCGTTGACGGGCGTTGACGGGCGCTGTAGCGGGCGCGACGGGCGTTGTAGCGGGCGTGACGGGCGTTGACGGGCGCTGTAGCGGGCGTCCTGTCTACGGTCGCTACAAATATATAAATAGTAGCTCCATTGACACTGTTTCATTTGTAACCATGTCTCGAGTAGTGAAGAACAACCTCGGCTTTCTTCAAGCCTTGTGTAGTTGCCCGCCACATCAGCGCCAATACCTTCTCGACACAGCCACCCCAGAACAAGTTCATGCTCTAACTCAGATTGCTCATAATGTTGGAAATGGATATATTCCATTGGGTGATGATGAGTTTAGTGACATAAGACGTCACGGGGAGGACCTAGGCGCCTTGGCTAGTGGTTCCACCCCTTTCAAAGAAAAAAAGCAAATATTATCACAAAAAGGGGGTGGGTTTGTCCAAGACCTTCTCGTCCCTGTTTTAGCATTACTGCTCTGAGGGTATAAATACACGTCACGTTTGAGGATCAAATCATTTGCCAATGGTATTCGCCATGAAACGTTCACTGGACTCAGATAGCGATATGTCTAGCGATGACGAGGATGAGCAAGAGGAGGAAAATGATGGACCTCGAATCAAAGACGTGTTGAGTCAGATTTCAAATGCTGTTCCCTATCAAAATGCCCGAGACCTTCTGCACAGTATAGCCGCCTCTAAAGATATTTTGTTTTGGTCGCCTAACGGGGAAATGATTCGTCGTAAACGCAGAATACCAAACACAGTTATTGCTGATCTTGTAGAGTTTGTATTACTACCTTTCAGCGAAGATATTTCACCTCCAAGAGGTTTAAAGTCTTTTCTCGAGGGACTTGCAGAATTAGGAATTGATAAGAGACTGATCCGTAACAAAGCAGCTTTGAACGATGTAGTTACCTATGAAAGTAGGGAGACACAAAGCGAGCAGTCTAGCGATGATGAAACGGACGATAATAATGAAAGTGATGAAGAAACTGAGCAATCTAGTGACGATAAGGACGTGGAGCAATCCGATGATGAGGAAACTGAGCAATCCAGTGACGAAGACATGAGACAAGTGGGAGATGGAGTCTCGGGTGACATTGAAAAGAAAGCTGATGGATTATGCAGTCATTGTGAAGGGAACAATTCTTATCGCATCGATATTGCTGGGTGTGGAAAATGCTTGTGGCAAGATAAAATGTCCGGACGTTACGAAAAAGACAAACTCTACGAAAGCCCAGTTTGTCAAAAGCAATCACCCATGGGAAAAGCTTGGAAGGGGTCTTTTCTGCGGTGTTATGATTGCATGGCGGGCTCGTATTACAACAAGAAAAAAGATGAGTGGAAACCTCTACCTCAAGTCAAGAATACTAGTGAACAGACTTTAGACTTGTAATCAATTTCTTAATAAAGCGTTTATTTACCTAACCGTTAGTGGTAGTATTTTATGTAATAGTATTTTATGTAATCGATATTCATTCATTTTATAATAAAGAGAATAAACCATATCTCTGCATCATGTTATCTCCGCATAAACAAAACCTTACACTATAATTAATATTCGAGTTGCAGTCAACAAACACTAATCCCTTATACAAAAGACTCATTAGCATAAGAACCCATTGAACCGTGGAATAGTATTACTCGATGGTGACTTCAGCGCTAGGCTTTTATTGAGTCCGAGAACAATAGCTTTTATTATTATTTTTTCTATTGTCTTGAGAAAAAGAAAGTAGGGGGTGGGGGGTATCCTTCTATTGTCTCCGATAACAATAGGCTCATCACCACCAGGCTCACCCTCAAAAAAAAAATAGTCTGTGACGTCATCCGGCTCACCCGCTCCGCGGCTCCGAAAACAGCTCCGCGGCTCCGCACCGGGCTCCTCGTTTGTGACGTCATGGCTCCTCGGCTCCGCACCGGGCTCCGAAAAAAAACTCCGCGGCTCCGCACCGGGCTCCGCACCGGGCTCCGCAAAAAAGGGGCTAATTCGGTGCCCCCTATACTCCTGTAAAAGATCTCTTAATAGACATCTAAAAACAATGTTACCAAATTCAATCGAGAACATTGCTCTATATTCTCTAAATCAGCCGATGGAAATGGATGCTTTCTCCGACTTGGCTGTTATGCTGTCAAAATGGCGGCTGACACAGGCTCTTTAACATTTTTGATCAGCTAGGTATCGTCATTGCGAACGACTTGACATGGGACGCACACTGCGATCTTATAATAAGAAAACCAACAAACCGACTTTATGCCCTTCGCCAGCTAAAGAAATCGGTGTAACCTGTAATGATCCCGTGTCAGTTTATTGCACAATTATATGGCACCGTTGTTTTCGCAAACGTATCAACCAAGTACTAGTCTGCATTAGAGAGAGCTCGCAAAAACGTCGAGCATCATTTTCCCTGATTGTAGTTATCATGACGCTCTTTGTAAATCAGGACTGACGACTCTAGAAGCCAGGCAAGAAGAACTCTGTGCATTATACATGTTAATAGTTCAAGGGAGGACAAGTGCTGCGTACAACCTGGTGAAATCCCGAACCTTCCAAGTACAGTTTACCCTTGGAACAATGGGGCCGATTCACCCAGCCCATAATGCATTGCTTTGTTTTACATGATTCTTGCATCAAAAACGCGTTGACCATTATAATGGAGTTATTATGCGTTTGACTTATATCAAGAAAATTTCGCCAAAAGCTGTCGTTTTGCCGACGTTGCAAAAATTCTGTAAGTACTTTCCCTCATATCTTAGCGAAAAAAGCAGGAAAATTGACCAAAACTTGCAGATACTCGAGAAACATCCTTCTCTTGGTCGCCATTTTGTTTTTACCCCCCGACGAGGGGCCTGAGTCACGTTTGAACACCACAGGCAACCCGCGCGGATTTGCCATAAAAACGACAGCACTTTCTTGATATATGCAACAAAAAATTTGATTTGCTCAAGTTTGTCACGTGAGCAAATCTGACTAAAGATGAAGTACTCCTGGTGGTAATTACCGCATTTTCCATATGTAGAAAATACGGTATATAAAGGGAGTCATGATACGCACATGCTCCAGGAGCGAACACTGAATTATCAGCCCCTAATAAGAACATCCTATCAATACGATTTGTTTCTGAGGTTTTTAGCCTTCGCTGGCCATCGTTACGGGACGATACTTCTTTGATTTGAGATGCGCAGAACAGCTGCGCAGTTGCGTGACAGGCTCCCTTTAACCACATTTTCTTTATGCTTGCCACAGGTTTACCACATATTTGACCAGATTTGCTCACGTGGCAAACGTGAGCAAATTCACGTGAGCAAATTCAATTTTTCGTCCAGTGAATTCTGCTATTACGAGTTGTTTTGCTTTTTTACAGGTACTTGCACTAAAGTCACCTGAAGTAAGCCTTTTTGTTGAATCTAGTCCCTGGTGTTCTGAGCGGGCTTCCTGTGTTCCGAAATGAACCGCGTGAGGAAGCGTGAGAGCTAGACCGAGCTCACTTGGTCTCTTGTGGCGTTACGTTTCCGATCTCCTACCCATCACAGGGGCCTAAAAAAAAAAAACGCCAGAGGCCAGGCTGAGAGATGTAGACAATTTGTATCAGTTTTAAAAATGCATGCTTAGTGTACGTATACAAGAGCCAAATACCTTGTAATTCAGTTAGAAACTGCAAGAAGATTTTTAAACAATGCAATTGAATTGACGGTTGCGGCGCGGCACGGAGCCTGGCCTGCTGTGCAGATAGGAAACCTCGCCTTCTCAGCCTCGAACTGTGAGCCAATGAAATCACGTAGTCGCGTCGCTGCACGACTTTGTGGCAGCACTTTTCACAGTGTAATATTCCTCCCTGTGTATTGTTAATGATAATCAGGTAGGGGAATCGCTCTGGCCTGGGACTAGCCCAGGTCAGGCGAAAGAGGAAGGAAATAACATCAACCCGATTCAACTCGCAAGGTGGGTGGGTGGGTCGATAACCCTTCTCTTTCGCTGCTTGAGTGAATGACAGGGATTGTTAGCATAATACCTCCTTTATTACAATCCCCAGGGAGTTTATTACCAATGCAAATAGAGTTTGTATAGCTATACTAAGGGACTGTGCAATAACTATCATGAATTGCCTTAAAGTGCCCCTCAAGGTGTGGACGAAATTGAATTTTTGATTGCCCATTCAACATAAGGAAGAATGCTGTTTATTTGACGTTGATAGCTCTCTTAGTTCAAGAGATATTCAAGATTTTTACTTATGCAAATTATCAAAAAATGACGCCAGAAGACGGAATGGTACACAGAAGCTACCGATTTTTTATGTATAGGTCCGCTTGGGATAGCTAGATTCACTTCAAACTTGGTAAGGGACGTGTCATTATTTACCGGGGGGGAGGGCTCCCATTTTTTTCAAAAAAGGCTAAAAAAAATTAGGACCCTCCCCTTGAACATAACAAAAAAAATGTGACCCTCCCCCAGTCGTAGGTAAAAAAATTGTGACCCTCCCATGTAATTTATATTTTCTGAAAAACCTGTCAGATAGACTCTTGTCCGAGTGATGCAATGTCTTTTTCTTTTCTTAATAGCAGAAATACTTTTTTCTTGCTTCTGTCAAAGCTGAGGAACCGCGGTCATTATTTATCGCCTCGATTATTTACGTGAGAGGATTTTGGGTAAACGGTAAAAATGCAGTGATCCTCCTTCCATAAGTACAGTGATTAACGTGATCCCACCTTTCCCGTCCCCTATGTGACGAAGTACTGAAGACATTTTATATGTTATATGCTTTTTCTTTCGTTGCGCGCGAAGCGCGCCTGAATTTTGATAAACGCATTTCATCAAGCCACAGAGAAAGGGTAGATGCGCGCCGCAAATGACGAAGTTATTATTATTCATGCGTGAATCGCTGCACAAATGACGAATTTCTATGCTTGTAACGTCGAACTCACGCTTACCTATATGGGATCTTCTTTCAAACATAGTGACCTCCCGTCAGGCCTATCATTGCAGGCATTTTTGGGAGAGTTTGCTTTTCCTCATGAAGATACACTAATGTTCTTGTAAACGGCGTGAGGGTAGTGTCTTCGTTTCTGAAAGAGTACAGTAAATGTCAATATTTATGCGCGCGAAGCGCGCCGAAATTTTTATTAAGTAAAAGTGCAAATGATAGAAGTTGCTGAAATAACCACTATCGGCATCTGTTTCACTCTCTTCATCCTCCAAATGTTGTTGAAAAAATTTATGACCCTCCTCCAAACAGGAGTGAAAAAAATTTGGACCCTCCCTTTAAACAGGCGAAAAAAATTAGGACCCTCCCCACAAAAATAGGAGCCCTCCCCCCGCTAAATAATGACACGTCCCTAATAGCAAAGAAGAACCAATACCTCAAACTTTCATATGCTAATTAATGTGTTTCCAAGGTAACACGTTTTGCTCTAGAAGTGATTCCTGGAAAAAATAGGTCAAATCTGTTATGAAAAAGTTATGAAAGTCTTCGAAACTTCTTCTCTGTTTTGTTTGTCAACACAACTGAGAGTATTTTGGCAAAGTTTTGTAGCACAGGTTTTGTAGTGAATAAGTTTGCAGATTTTTCCTATTTTTGAAATAGACAGCTCTTATGTCAATAGTGTTACCATGGAAACGGTAATAAACATGTCAGAGGTTGTGGTTTTGGTCATTCTTTGTTATTACCAAGTTTTATGTGAATCTAAAAACAGAATTATACATAAAACATTGCCGGCCTCTTTTGCCTAATTTGCATAAAGCGAAACAAAAGAGCTATGAACGCAAAACAAACGGCATTCTTCCTGGTTTTTGAATGTGCGATCAAATAAGGCATAAGAGGCAAAAGTACCGAGGGGTGATGTAATTTTTGTCTAAATGGAAAGATGATTGCTACTTTCTTCTTACTAAAGCGCCGACCTTGATTGAATAGCGCCCAAGATACATGCTTTTTTTTCGATCGGGGAATGGATGGCCCCGCTTGCCCTAGATTTTTCGCTCCGACCCCAGCAGCGGCAACAAAAGCGCCATGCCAATTGTCGTTTAATAAATCGGGCTTCCTGTGGCTGATGGTTTATTTCCCGCAATGCACGCTGGGGGATTCCATTCGTATGCGGAAGAACAAAGTACGGAAGGAAGGCGGAAATCAAGTGGAAGTTCCAGAGCACAGAAATGGCTAAGATAGAGCTAAATAGCCTTACCATGTGGTAACAAAGTCACCTAGGACTCGAAAGGTTTCACTGGAAACGGATTTTACTGATATAAACCGGCATCATGGCTCCAGTAAGTCGCCTCGATATGTGGTCCTCTCTTCCAGCTTGTACGCTGGTCGATGTCGATTGCTTACTCCCAACCGGAGTTTTGATTCCAATACAAGTCAGAATTGAAGCTTCGTTGGGGGAAATCAAAAGCAAATTATGGAGGGAAGCTAGCAGTTATCCGTTGTTTAATTTGCTGAAGGACATGACCAGCTATGTGTTCGTGTGCGTGAATTTACAAGGTAAACAAGAAGAACTTGTAGATGAGAACCGTCAACTGATCGACGCTCGTCCTTTCCGACCTATGCTCAAACTGATTGAGAAGAAAGGTGATCGTGAAGAGAAACTACTCAGCTCTAAGATAAGTGTCTTGATCGGTAAAAATTTACACGAGTTTGATCAAATGAACAATCCCGAAGTTGATGAATTTAGGAGGCGATATGCCGAATATGTCGAGGAACTTGGTAAGAAGAGGAGCAAATTAGACTGGGAGGGTCGGGCGATGTATGCGTACCCCCCTGACATAGATGACAGCGAAGATCCTCCGAGTTATGTGCAAGAGAAACTGATTGACCACAGAAGATTTCTAGTATCTGTTGCTATCAGAAACAACAGAGCATCCATGAAAGACATGCACGTTTTCAACGTTCCTGCTGATGCATTTCCAGAAGAACTTCTGGTTTTGGTTTTAAAAAAGCGAGGTGCAATTATGAATGTTCATGATTTTGACAATCCCAAGGATTATGTGCTGAAGATTATTGGAAAGGAAAGCTACCTTCTTGGACAGTACTCACTATTGCGCTATAGGGTAAGCATGAGGGGGTACTAGTACAAATTACACTTCAATACCTACAAACAATAAGTTCAAGTCCAGGCTCTCTTCTAAGATTACTGTAAATGTATTGGAACTAGGGAGTATTGGAGCAATATTTGAACATAGGCTGTTTTTGTGATGTCATCTGGCCCCAGTGGCGGATGCAGACCTTTAAGAAGGGGAGTGGCTAGTACAAAGGATATACTACAGAGTTCAGACCAAGGGGGTGGCTAATCTTAAGGTTTTTACAAGAAATATGAGAACAAGGGGAGTGGCTAGCCACCCTAATCACCCCCCCAAGATTCGCCCTTGGGCCCCTTTCTGCCCAGTCTGGCCAGTTGATAAAAATAATAGATTTATAACAGACTTCAATTTTTATCAATTTCTTAGGTCAAGCTACCAGTATTATGCACAGGGCTCGAAATTGTGTCCGATACAGGCATAATTATTCCTAAGAACTTTTATCTTGTGCCTAACTTTTCACGTAGAACAGCAGACAAAAGTATCATAAACACCCTGTTCCCCCTTCCAATGGTGGAGCATGACAATTTGAATTGCATGTTGTGTGCACCAAACAACATTGAACAGGGAGCGGTGAACAGCCTGGATAGCCAAGCTTATTTTTGGCTCTGATTGTAGGTGTAAAAATAATGACTGTGTTTTGAGTTTTTGCAGTGTTCTTCTAACCAATTTATGCTTGTTTTTTTTATGAATTATGCCTTAAAAGTTATGACTATGATTCTTTTATATGTCAAGCCTAATGCATGACAAGCAAGCTCTGAAAGACCCCACATCATCTCATCTAGGGGGTGGACCGTTAGAAATTGGGAGAGGGGGTGGCAATTCCAAAAATAAAAAAATGTGCAAGGCCGATCCTTCAAACAACAATTTGTGCAGAGATCCAAACAAGAAAAAACATCATACAAAGTCTGGAAAAAAATTCTTGAACAACCTGATCCTGGAAAAAAAAAATCAGATGCAAAAACATTGCCACCCCTCCCCCCCAGCTGTGCCACATTGATAAAAGATAATTAATGGCCATTCTTGTTGTTTTCCAGTACATTAGAGATTGTGTTGCTAATGGGGAACGTCCTCAACTCTCTTTGGTCCTGAGATCTTCACTTCGTGTTGAAGAACTGATGGATGTCAGCGGCAAGACAGGGATGCAACAAAGGCCTCCTCCACCCCTCCCACCAAAAGAAGAAACAACAAGCCTATCGCTTTGGAACATTGAGACCCATTTGAGAGTGAAAATTACGTCTGCTGAAAATGTCAATGTTGGGGATGAAATGATGGTAAGAAAATGAATAATATGGGCCCCGTCAAGCACAGGGGCCTTATACTGTATTTTTGCCAAATTTCTGTTTGGAAGAGTTTTAGGAAGCTAATAATTTACGTATCTAAATATTGAGCATATTGGCAATCCATTTTTCGTGCCACAAAGTAAAGATTTAGAGGTTTAAATTCCCAAATTTAGAAGGATTTGTATGGGAATTCTGAACTTCTTTTGCATTTTTTTCAAAAGTATGAAATCGTATAAGGGCTCTTTTTGCTTGGCGGGACTCATAGGGTAATTTCATGCCTTCCAATAGGTCACAGGGGAAAATTTCAAATACAGCTCAAAACATGTACATGTAAGCATGTAGTATATCAAAAAAATTTTTTTACAAAAAGTTTATTTTACTGTAAGTCTAGCAAGTGTTTTGAATTTTCTGGAGTGTGGTTCCAGAAAAATATCCATCTTCCTCCCCCCCCCCCCCCCCCCCCACACACACACACAGGAGGATTGCAAATTGAAAGCCAGCGTTCATTCTTTAATTTTTAGGTTGGTGTGAGAGGTGGAATATATCATGGAAATGAAGTAATTTGTGACATCAAGCACACCAAACCTACAAGTGGCTCAGGCCCAATCTGGAATGAATTCATGAATTTTGACCTGCTAGTGTATAACATACCTAGAATGGCACGGCTGTGCCTGGTGTTGTTTGGTGTTTATCCACGCACTGTGAAGGCAGCTGCTAAAACCCAGAAGAAAAAGAGAAGAAATGTAAATGTAAGTATCAGGTGACGCAGAGTTACAGCAGGGTGGTGCAGCGTTATGGCACTCGCTTCTCACCGCTCTAGCCCGGGTTCGATTCCGGCAGGGACGTCTTCTTTCCTGCCGCGAAGAGAGCTAAGGCTTCATTGTGGGCTGTAAAAAGCTTGTGCTTCCTTTGTCTTTCGGATGAGACAATAAACCGAGGTCCCATCTCCGAGGAGGTTTTTATTACAAAATTCCTGGAAATATCCTGGAAAAGTTTATTATTATTATCATTATCATTATTATGTTTATTTAATTGTCTAGGCATATGAACGCTGGTAATATCTCGAAACCTGTAAATGAACCTGAATAAACCAAATCGGCTAACGTTTACCAGTACTTCTTGTTGCTACCCAAATTCAGATCATGTGATGATTCCTTGCGGTAGATACTTTTGTTAGTTCTGTGCATACACTTGTTCACTTGATCGAGTGAGAATAATTTGACAATTGTAGCAACCCAAAGGAATCATCACATGATCTGAATTGGGTGGCAACAAGATGTTAACACCATTAGCCGATTTGGTCTATTAATTCTTGAAATACATAAAAAAGCTTTTTGATTGATTTGTCTGTTTACTTCCAGCTGGACTCCATCCCTCTTGCTTGGGTCAATGTGACCTTGTTTGATTTCCGAGGCAATCTGCGACAAGGGCCATTACAACTGCATGCCTGGCCAGTACCAGAAACCATGCCATATCAGCTTAACCCTATTGGCACTGTTGTGTCCAACATCAACACAAGCACCTCACCCTGTCTTGTTATTGAATTCCCACGATATGCTAATAATGTGGTGTATCCTCCATATGACAAAGTAAGAGAATAAGACTTTAATATGTGAAAACAATCACACATGACTTGATATGGTGACCATATCATGGTCTCAACATTTTTAGCATGAGAATAACATACATGTACCACACCATACAATAACAGTATCAGTAAGTACTGGTAGGTTTCACAATAATACCACATTGTGTGCTTTTCTCAAATTCCAATTGGCTCTCAGCCATGGGTACATAAAAGTATGTACCATGGAATGTGCCATTGTGAGACCACAACATTTTGACCACTTTATTGCATCATTCCATGGTACCGTTTATACCACAGAAAATCAGTGGACAAGTATCTGGTACTTAAATAATATGTACCGGTAGATAAAAAGGCATCTGAGCAAGCCTGAAAGGAGACTGTATCATAGCTGTCAACTCATCCGCATTAGGCGGGTGTCACAAGATGTTGAAGCCTGTCACCCGTATAGTGATTGCAAACATGTTCATTCATTTACTGTATTTCACCCGCATTGTCACTCTCTGGATTTTTTCGTACATTTTCTGTATTTACGTGCCACGTGAGGGAAAATCTCAAGATTTTTGACCAAGTTGGGTTGACAGGTATGATGATGTATTGAGGGGTTGCAGGGAGAGGTTTTGTATTTTAGTGCTTCAAAAGAGTGGGGCACCTCTGATTAGTGTGGATGGATGGTACCTATTGTATGCCCGGAAATATCTACACAGGTAGCCTGTGTCACACATGGGTTGACATTGACAAAACATTAACATTCTAAGTACTGTAGTTCTTGTTTGGGATCAGTTAAAATACTGATAAAAATTGTTACACCCATGGTTTTTGTACTAACTGGACTGTAAGTCATACCTGCCAAGCCCGAAGACTCAAAAACCAGGAGAATGTGTTTCAAATACAACAACACTGTATGTGAAAATCGCAAGAAATTTGCTTGGGAGATTTACAGTAAATATATGGAAAGTTTTAATTTTTCCTCGGGAGACAAAGGGTGAAAACCGGGAGTCTCCCATGTAGACCAGGAGAGTTGGCAGGTATGGTAAGTTTGTGGTGTTTATTATTTTTGCCAGTACAAGTATGCTACTCATGCAGTCAAAAGTATTAACCAAGAGGTTCCTCACTTTCTTTAGATTCTTCAGTTGGCTGCAGATACCCTTGGAAATACTGATCAAGAAATATTTGTAAGTTATTCTCTAACCATCTCAATAATGTTTTTGTGGAGAAAACAAGTACCATAGCACTGTACATTTTCTACACTTTTTAACACCAGTATGTTTAAAACCGTAATTTTGGTTGAACATAAATCCATCCAGGAAAATTCAGAGAGATAATTCACTTTATAACCTATACAATAGATCACCAAACATTTTGCTGTTATTTCAATTTGCCATAATATAGGCCAAGCTTCAGCTAATTTCGCCCAACTTTTGTAAACTTTGTTCTCGTTTCATTTTCCTGGCAGTGTACATGTTAATGAAGTTTTCTACACAGCCGGTGTTCTGTGTCGGTCATGCAACTGTTGCATGACCGACACAAAACACAGGCTGCGCAGGAGACTAATGTATATGTGACTGGCACTTTTTTATTTCAGAAAATGACAGCAGATAGTCAACAAAACCAACTCAGGCAAATAATAGACAGGGAGCCACTAGCACCCATATTTGAGCTGGACAAGGAGTTTGTATGGGAGCTAAGGTTAGTTGTGCAGTGTTTCCATTACATTAAACCTATCAAAGTGTAGGATGGTCATTGTATATTCATTGGTAGTGTACTCAATCTTCACATTATTAAAAAATGAAAATAAGGAAATATCAGGGGCACCCAACAACAATTTTCTGTAAAACATCTGTTCAGAGGCCTTCTCAACAAAGATCAACAGCTTGAACTTTTGCAACTTTTTTTAAATGTGTTTCTTCTCTACCGTCCTTGTCTCCTAGGACTTTTGAAGTGCATGAAAACGAGAAATGGTCGAAAATTTGGGCAAAATGTTCCATTATAAAGGTTGCCTAGAATTTTCGAAGATCAATTTTTGCCTGATATTTTTGTTCCCTAGAATGTTTGAATTCTTTCAGATACAAAAACTTTAGGGAATAAGAATATACTTTTGTCTGTCGTTTGCATATTCAAATGCATCTAATAATGCTGTTCTAAGAGGGCGACAGCCTCTCCACTTTTCAGCAGATTGTCTTGTTTTCTGTAAACTTAGCACCCCCCCCCCCCCCCCCCACCCCACTTTGCCATCCATTGTCTCTATTGAGCCTGCTCACTTCAACATCTGTTCTGCCATCCATTCATCTTTTTAGGATGGAGTGTAGGGATATGTTCCCACACGGTCTTGGCAAGCTGCTCAGCTGTATGAAGTGGAGCTGCAAGGAAGATGTAGCTCAGGTAATAATCATTTTCAGAATTTAAACTGCAGTCACAAATTTTATTGGGAATTTTGCTTTTGTGAAAGCTTAAAACATTTGCATTGCTTTTCACCATGGAACTTTTTTTGGCTGTATTGTCTGGGTTGTCGCTAATGGAATTGCAACAGGGCACATGTACCCTAGCCTAAGCCTTGAGCCTAGAGAATTGTTGACATTTGAGAACAAGTGCTTGATGTTGGGGGGTATTTTGTTTACAATAGGAGCTACAATATTTATGAAGCCGAAAATGACTTTGATGAAAAAAGCTTTAGGGATGGCACAGGAGCTTTTGTAGGGAGCTGGGCAAAAGGCATTAGCATTGTGTTATATGATAATTATGGGTTAAGCAAGTCTTTAAAAAGAAAATGTAAAATACAAACGAAACTTAGAAAACGTCCATGGGCCTCTTTTTAAAGGTTTGATTGACAGAAGCAAAAACACAGTTTTGCGCTCGGATGTAAAGTGGGAGTTCACAGAATTATGAAAATGGTAGAAAACTGTACTTACCTTCCTACTGACCATGTTATTCGATTGCCCTTCAGATGCAAGCCCTTCTTCCAACCTGGCCTGAGCTAAGCCCTGAACAAGCTCTAGAGCTCTTAGACTGCAATTACGCTGATCAGAAAGTTCGGGAGTTTGCTGTAGGATGCATTGACAAAATGAGGTACCTCAAAAGGGTTGCCACGTTTGAACCTTTTAATGGTTTGAATCTCCGAATGACAAACGTTTTACGGGATGACCCGGTTGATGTAGTCGCACAGTAACAAATCTTCTAGTGTCCAGGTTAAATCATCAAATCTCGGATTTTTCAACTTATTTGTATTCTATGATTCATAGTCAGGTACAAAAAGTCAACCGAAGTCCGCGCCATCAGCAAAGATTCGGAGAGAGTTCGGACATTTTTGGAAGGGATTCGGAAGGGTTTCGGGAAAACGAGATGGTTCCGACAACTTCAGAACTTCTGGGGTTGACATGCATGCAACCATACTGATTACATATGATATTTTTGTTTGCAGTGATAGTGACTTTACCCAGTACCTGCTACAACTAGTTCAAGTAAGATTGTTATTTTTTTATACCTGTTACAATGTACGCAGCCAAATAAAAGAACTGTTCTACATCTAGTGCTACTTCTTCTGATATCTGAGACTGAGAAAATGTTGATGGGTTGAGCCCTTTTTCTGTTTCATGCTAGCAGAGACCACTTCTATCTTGTTCTGTGTTTTGAAGTGGCCTCTGCACATAAATGTCCTACTTAGGCAGTCCGTACAAAAGCGCGTTATCGTTGTCTAACTTTTATGTTATAAAAGCATGTATAAGAGCTACTGCCCATACATTCTCAGTATACTCATACATTCGTAGTTGTTATATGCAATAATAGGTCATTTTCTGAGATTGGGAGCTCTGGGTACGTCAATTAATAACATTCATGTACATTTATAACACCCAGGTTCTGAAGTACGAGTCATATTTGGACTGTGAGTTGGCACGATGTCTGCTCAAGCGAGCACTGAACAATCAGAACCTTGGTCATGAGCTGTTCTGGTTATTAAGGGCTGAAATGCATAACCCAGAGGTGTCTGTCAGGTTCGGGTTGATGCTGGAGGCCTACTGTAGAGGGTCCCCTGCTCACATGAAGAGTTTGCAGAAACAGGTGGGTATCCTGTGGAGAGCTAGAGATTTTTCTCTACATTTATACTCTTACTTTCTGAACGAGTATAAAATATTTAATCTCTAATCTACATTAATAACACAATACCAATTAGGAGCGAGCGTCTCTTTATTGATAGCTGATAGCTGATGTGGCATGTACATAGACAATAGATAATAGTAAACATAACGTGAGCGTGGTATAACACGCAGTAAGTGATTTTAGACACTTAATTTTTGGAAAACAATATATTGAAAATGAAAATTAACGGAAAAGCTCAACAAGAGAAAAAGACGCTTCGAATGACTTAGCATATCATTAAGCTCTTTTAAATACTGAACTCCTAACATCCCTAGGGACACAACACAAGTGTACATTCCGAAACGCGATAAAATACATATGTATACACCTATTTCAGAATGGTCATGGCTAGAAGGGATAACTCAGAAGGAGGTGATTAATAATTCATAGGCTTCACGGTAGTACGAACCTACATACATGTATGCCATGTTATGCCATGTAGCTTCGTTTTATTGTTTATGCCTATGAATTACTAATCACCTCCACTGTGAGTATCCCATCTAGCCACGACCTTTCAGAATAGGTTGTACAGTCCAACATGGTCTCTAAAACGAATTGACGATTATCATCAAATCTCAATTGCCTTCGAATTGACGATTATCATCAATCTTCTGACTTGCCAAAATCCTAGGTTTTGGGTTAGGTTTTGGGTTAGGTTTTGGGTTAGGTTTGGGTTAGGTTTTGGGTTAGGTTTTGGGTTAGGTTTTGGGTTAGGTTTTGGGTTAGGTTTTGGGTTAGGTTTTGGGTTAGGTTTTGGGTTAGGTTTTGGGTTAGGTTTTGGGTTAGGCTCTGGGTTAGGCTCTGGAAAAAGTTTTGCCCCATGCCCCAACCCTTATTCCCTAAAACGCGTCCACTAGTACTTATGTATTGTCTTCACTCTTATGCATGTGGGTTACTTGCGCATGTCAAGTAACTATGACAGAAGATTGATGATAATCGTCAATTCGAAGGCAATGTGTTAACACAAGAATTTCGCTCTTGTTAGTTTCTCCCATGACGCAAAACGGGCTACAACAGACAGTTACGACGGTGCAACCTTTTCTGTAATAGATAGAAGCGCCTTGTTAGGCATGAGAAATCCCTTACATTTACTGTTCACTGTGGCGCAATTTACTGTTGCGCAAAGATCAAAAACAATATTTTACGATCGAGCGTCTTTCTACCGGAAAATAAAACTCATTTCTTCGCGCCACCGTATATATATTATATCCTCTATATATTGTACGGAGCGCCTTCCGCTCTATTCATATACCTGATTATATTACGTGTTTATAGCTTGAAGCTTTGAACAAGATGAAGACGATCTCTAGTCTGCTTCGGCACGTGGATAGGGATAAGAAGAAGGAGGGACTTCAGACCATGAAGGAGTGTCTACAGCAGAAGACATACCAGGATGCTCTCAGCAGACTCACGTCTCCACTGAACCCACGCTTTAGACTCAAACAACTCAAGTAAGAACTGGGGTGCGCACCATTTGTCAATATTAGCAGAGCTGCGAGCGGAGCACCATACCTAAGGAAAATACGTTTAGGCATAGCTATGGAGTTGATTTTGAAACGCCACGGGCTTTTTCGCTCATTTGTTCACGTCATTGGCGGCGCCAAGTCAAATGATATGGGCGTTAAAAGGGATCTCCCCAAAGATAAATGTGTGCAAGTTTGGTTGCTATAGGTGATTCCCTTTTTGAGGTATGAATTTTTTGTATAGCGTTCGTCCGTCCGTCCTTCCGCCGTACGCGAAAACTCATGGGAACCCTGTGGGATACAAAGAAATAATTATTACCTCGTGAAGGGAACAACCAAACTTGGGCGAAAATGTCTAGGTGACTAGCGAAGCGCAACAAAATCGCCACATGATGCCTTTAACTATATGATCTTTTTTGCTGAAGCTCTGAATGTTGAGGTGTCAAAACAGGCCAATAAGTAATCCATTGAGTAGTCCCCTTTATAGCTAAAGTATTTTGGCGTATTTTCAAAACGCCGCTTTTGGTTGGAATTTATGTTTTCTTTTGTCTGTCCCGTCAATCAGACCATCTAAACCAATCAGGTCCTTGCCCTGTTTCGTCAGTGCAGTCATCGCCTGGCTTTCTGTCGCGACGAAAACCCAGTCGACTGCTGCATTAGGCGAACCAGGGCAAGGACCTGATTGGCTTAGATGGTTTGACTGGCGCGACGAAAACCCAGTCTACTGCACTAGGCGAACCAGGGCAAGGACCTGATTGGCTTAGATGGTTTGACTGGCGCGACGAAAACCCAGTCTACTGCACTAGGCGAACCAGGGCAAGGACCTGATTGGCTTAGATGGCTTGACTATCAGAACAGAAAAAACAAAACAAAATCCCATACGAGAAGTGACGTTTTCAAAATGCACTTAATGTTTCTCGTGACTGTTCGAGTTGATAACTGCAAGGGACGGACCATTAGAAAAACCCGTGGGGGGGGGGGGGGCAGAAAAATTGTGCAGGATTATCTTTTTCAGAGATAACTAAGTGCAGGTTTTTTTTTCGAAGTCCAAGTTTTGCAGGATTTTTTCAGCACAGTGTTCTGTGCCATACAACAGTTGCAGGATATTTTTTGTGGGCAAAGGCCACCTGCAGGATATTTATTTTGGGCAATCTTCCCTTGCAGCTGATTTTTTGGGGGTAATTTTCAACCCCCCTCCGTGTTTATCTAATGGGCCGTCCCTAAATTGCCTGTTATCGTGCACATTTGGATTTATTTTAACAAATTAAAATACCCAGTTGCCATTGTTTGATTATGAGACGCCGTTGCATGTGAAGTTACCAAACAGCCACAGCTCAGCATGAACCGTTCTGAACTGAGTTGTTAAAGTGTTGTTTTGGTTTTTCGTGACTAGAATTGACAACTGCAAGTACATGGATTCCAAAATGAGACCTCTTTGGCTGGACTTTGAGAACTTCGATGAGCTTGGTAACGCAGTGAAGATCATCTTCAAAAGTGGAGACGGTGAGTGTTATTTTACGTTCTATGCTATAGAAGTTTATGAAAGGTCACGTGAAAGAATAGCTAACGTAATTACGCCGCCATCTTGCATGCTAGGCAAACTAAAATGGCGGCTGCGACAGACGAGCGTGTGACATCGTGCCTAAGGTTACATTTTATAACATTTTCACTCTAAAAATTTAAAAGTTTCATAACTTTGGAACTAAACGCAGACACAGTTTTGAAGCAGTCATGGTCCAGCAGTTCGGCGGTAGCTCGTTAAAATGGTACACCAAAATATTTAATCAATCCTTTAAAAAAATATATTTATTAATAAGTTATTTCTTTTTGCCATGTAGTCATTCTATAAGCTTTCTAACGATATATAGGTTGACATGTTTTGGTTAAATTAAGGACGTGTATGATTGTTTTTCCGAGGACGTTCCGCGAAGGTCGTCAGTAACCTTCAAGTGGCCACTTTTCACAGTCCCGAAGGTGGCCGCTTTGTAGAGGTACTAATGTAGAATCATCTAGAATAGACTCGTTGAAGGTCACGAGCCAATGTTCTTTGTTACCTGAAGACATACAGACCGATCTATTGAATTAATTCTAGATTTGCGCCAAGACATGTTAACACTACAGCTGATCAGGATCATGGACAATCTGTGGAAAAAGGAAGGATTAGATCTTGGGTAAGGCATTTAGTAATACGTTGTAAATGAACGTACGCGCGCGCTGCATGTCGGTAGATGGGGGACATTTGTCGAACAAACTGCTAAGAGCGCGCGCTGCATTCTGGTTGTTGTGGGACACGGCTTGGGCATTTCTGAACAAAAGAAGAGCGCGCGCATATAAGCAATTATTGGATGAGGTTTTTGTGATATCCAGAATAAACAATGTCGAGACAAGTGGAATCATGCGAGGCCGTGAGGCCGAGCGTAATACCACTTGGCGAGACATTGTTTATTCTGGATATCACAAAAGCCGAATTCAATAATTGTGTTATTATACATTGATTCAGTAAAAAGTACTTTTTTTTCTGTTAGAAATTTCTTTTACATAAGCGCCTTCAAGTGCTTTAGTCCCCTGATGCATTGCGCGCGTAGAATCAAGAATCAGCGGAGACCCTCAAAGTGCGCGATTCCCAAAAGTAAAGCGCGCGCTCTTAGTCAATCAGAATCGAGATAGTGAGTACAATGTATAATAATAGCTTGAATCGTCCATTGTATTGATTCTGGTTGGTTAGCCACGATTAAATAGTCGTGGTACAGTCGCAGAATGATGGGAACCGCAGTAATGAAAACCTGAAACCTGCTCTATTTGCTGTTGCATTAGAATGATTCCGTACGGCTGCCTCAGTACTGGTGATCACGTGGGCATGATTGAGGTGGTGACCAACTCTGAAACCATCGCCAAGATTCAGACCAAGCAGATTGGCGCCATTACCGGCGCCTTTACTAAGAGCTGTATCCTCGACTGGCTGGCCGAGAAAAACACCAAGGAGTCGTAAGTGATAGAGCCTTGCTATTCATGGAATCTTCCTTGTCGCATCCTAATAGAGCGTATTTCAGATGACTGTTGCAAGTAAATCAGATTTGCATTAAGTCAGCGTTTTTATTGGTCGTGAGCAAAGTATTTAGTCTTTCAGCCAATCAAAGTGCGAATTAAATCAAAACACGTCATGACTTAACGCAAGTCTGACTTACGTCGCCTCCTGATTGGTTTGTTGTTGAATGGCTTCCATTCCTGATTGGATAGTGGTTTTGTATTTGCGTCTATTAGTTTTCGACACTCATCTGAAATCTGCTCTAATTTAGTATCCTCCAAATATGTATTTATTTACGGTATTCACGAGATCGTTGTTTTAGTCTGGTTTTCATGATTACGTTACGTCATTGATTCCCCTATTCATACGCTTCCTCATCGTAGCGTTCTTCACTTGACGCCTTTCAGCAAAATAGTCAAGTGCTTTGTACTTTAATGGGGTAATTTTCAAAAATGCACGGCTTTTCTGCTTGCCGATTATTCTCATTGTAATAAGCCCATTGCTCCTGTGTTATTTCCCTATAATCAACGTGAATAGACCTCCTCGGCTTGGGCGTAATGTTTTGCCCATTTCAGATCACGTGTCATTCCCATGAGTATTCTCTCTTTGTTTGGAATGATTCCATACTCATATATCCTTCGGTGCGTAACAGAAAAAGAAAGAAAGTATACTCATGGGAATGCCACGTGATCTGAAATGGGCAAAACAAACCGGCAAGCCGAGGAGGTCTATTGTGTGTTAAACCTGCCAATAAATGATTTGCTGGTCAGCTCTCCTCCACGCCGTTGCCCTTTGTTTTCTATTCGGCTCAGCGCAACGAAATAAATAGAACAGTGGATCTAATTCCCCGCGCTCTTATTGGCTCCTGAAACTCGGAATGACTAGGGAACCTCCCGGCCCTACTCGGGGAACTTTGATCCGAGGATATTCACCGTTTGCGTCGCGGGCAATTGCACAAATTAATGGTCGGTCTTTCTGTCACAGGTTGCCGCAAGCAATCCATCGGTTCACACTCTCCTGTGCGGGGTACTGTGTGGCCACGTATGTTCTGGGGGTGGGGGACAGGCACAGTGACAACATCATGGTCTCCCAAAATGGGCAGGTAAGGCCCATTCTGCTAGCAAAATCCTCAAAAATACTCCAAACTGAGACACACTCTCCTGTGCGGGGTACTGTGTGCCACGTATGTTCTGGGGGTGGGGGACAGGCACAGTGACAACATCATGGTCTCCCAAAATGGGCAGGTAAGGCCCCATCTACTAGCAAAATCCTCAAAAATACTCCAAACTGAGACACACTCTCCTGTGCGGGGTACTGTGTGGCCACGTATGTTCTGGGGGTGGGGGACAGGCACAGTGACAACATCATGGTCTCCCAAAATGGGCAGGTAAGGCCCCATCTGCTAGCAAAATCCTCAAAAATACTCCAAACTGAGACTTGAAGAAATGCAATTTCGTTCGCAATGCCTCCTTCGCGTTTGACGGCCCTGAAAGGTGACGATCGGGGCCCGATTCTGATTTGCTAATACCGGTTCAGAGAATGACCATCAATGGATGGTGGATCTTAAAATCTTGGACTTTCACCACCAGAGTCTCTGACAGCCAACATGACCGACGAGCTCTGGGTACTAGAATGTCCATTGACTCGTACCCAGTACTTTGGTGTAGTAGGAGCGAAAGGACACAAAGGATTGTAGGAAAGAAGGTTTGTCTTACTCACAAGGCACCTGCCCCACGACCGCCCCTCGGTCGTCAAAATTTGACAATGGTAACCACCCAAAGGAATCATCACATTCGCCTTTGTCACATAAGCGCCATCTTGAATTTTTCAGCCGATTTATTCAGCATGGAAACGAGGTCAAGCAGGGCGCGGGTTTTGCTCATGTTGAAAAACGAAGCCTGATGCTTGGATTATGGTACAAAAGTTGACCAAGCTACCAAGAAGTACTCTTATTTGTTTAAGAACCAAAAAGTTGATTGGCTCATTGCTTTTTCCGGCTTTACCGGGTCATTCTGGAAACAAAATGGCGGCGCGTGACAAAGGCGAATGATCTGAATTGGGTGACAACAAGATGTAAACACCGTTAGCCGATTTGGTATATCCCATATGGAATACTTTACCGCCATTGGCAGTGTCTGCTGCAACCCAAGAGGCCTTCCTGATGCAGACCCTGGCAGTAATTAGGCCACAGTAATATTTATTTCTTTACTGCGATTTTCATAATTCTGCGAACTCTACACCGACCAAAAAACCACGGTTTGGCTTCCGTCAATCAAACGAGTGAACAACGCTGGGTGATTTAACGGAGGCTTTGATAGATCTTGTGATCATAGAGGCTAGGAAGGCTTCAAACCACAATTTTTCACAGTAAAAATGTAAACCAAACTCAGAAAGCATGAATGGACTTGACTTAAAAGGTTTGATTGACGGAAGCCAAAACGCAGTTTAGCGTTCGGAAATGTCAGGCGGGAGTTCGCAGAATTATGAAAATCGCAGTAAGTTATTTATCGATATCATTATTAACATCCTGTTAATGGAACCCCGATCTTCGATCTAACGATATCCCCGATTTTACGACAACATTTCCGGTCCCGGCGAAAAATACAGAAAAATGTATGAAACAGAACCCCGATCTAACGATACTCGGTCCTACGATATTCCCCATTTTACGATGGTAAATTTTGGGAGCCAAGCGTAAGTTTGTTGCCGCTACAACGATATAGATGCGGTCTATAGTAAAAAAAAAGGAGAACAGAAACTTTAGCAATCATACGATTTCCGAACCAATGTCTTTATATGTGTGGTATCCTCGTATTACAGTAAATATTTTTAATAAAGTGAGTTTCGCAGCATTACAATGACTAATGCAATATCGATATAACGATATTTTCAATGGCTTCGCCTTTATATCGTTAAATCGGGAGTACGGATACAACGATACCCCGATTTTACGATACAGTTTTCCTGCCCCCGTGGCATATCGTAAAATCGGGGTTCCACTGTATTCTATTGACTCTAGGATTAAAAATATTAAAGATGATCACGCGATCAGTTTGAGACAGTCGCCGGGGGGCTAAAAAATCGAGAAGTGAAACGGTCTATTTGGAAGAGTAGTATGTCATGATATCACGCAACGTAGCAAGAATTAATCACGCAACATATATGTTATGTAACCGGATCCTATATATTTGATCTCTCTCTCGTCTGCATGCGCTCGGATCAAGACACACCAATAAACCTCTGTAAATATTCTCGATTAATGATTGTCAAATAAAACGAACGAATCATTACATGGTGCCAAGAAGTGGGATACAACATCCACAAGAGCGCACGCCGAGCCGGTAAGTGGCAAAAGACGAAATAAAAGCAAAGAAGCCAGAAAGACGTGTTGTGCAATCTTCGAGTCGTAACATAATCACCTGAGACGATGACTGCAGCAGGATTTACACCCCCTAGCATGAACTGGGAAGCAAAAGACACCCCAGATGACTTCAAAAGGTTCAAACAATACTGCAATCTAGTTTTTGACGGGCCTTTCTCCAAAAAGTCTGAAGCAGAGAGAGCATCGTACGTCCTACTTTGGATAGGCCGTCAGGGGTAGACATTTACAATAGCTTTGTTTGGGATACCGACGGAGACAAAACAAAACCCAGCAAGATCTGGGAGAAGTTCGAGAAACATTTAGCCCCGAGAACAAATTTCAGACTAGCTAGATACCAGCTGCAGCAATTCAAACAATTACCTAGCGAAACAACCGATGATTTTATGACTAGATGTAGAAATCAGGCCGCTAAATGTAAATTTCGTGACCAACATGAAATCAATGAGCGCCTTATCGAACAACTCGTGATTGGCACAAAACATAAGAAAGCCCAAGAGCGAATCCTAGAGAAAAGCGACGAGCTAACCCTAGATCAGGCCATTGATTATGCCAGAACTTATGAAGCAACCTTAGAACATGTAGCGCAGCTTCATAGCGAGCCTCAAGTAAATGTAAGCGAAATCAAAGGAAAATTCGGAACCAGGAATAAGAAATGCGGAAACTGTGGTTCGGAGCACGAACCAAGGAAATGTCCCGCGTACGGATCGACTTGTAATAACTGTTCCAAATTAAATCACTGGAGCAGGGTATGCAGGCAAAAAGCCCAGGGGAATAAAGCGCAAAATAGTGGGCCCCGAAACTCCCTTAATCACGGTAGAAAACCAGCGATAGAAGCACCGCGCCAAAATCGGCAGAGGTCCCAGGGGAAAGGGCGTGTCCATGCACTTGAAGCGGAAGACAGCGATTTTGATTCCCTGTTATTTGAGACTATCAATATAAACTCCATAGACCCAAAGCAGTCGGGAGGCAGTCCCAAAAATGAAGCCCTTGTAACACTAGGCGTAACACTACCGAGAGCGAGCAATCAGGATGCGCGACTCAAGGCAAAGCTTGACACAGGTGCGCAAGCGAACATTCTTCCGTTGAGAATTTATAAAGCAATGTTCTCACAACACATAGGAGCTGACGGGTACCCTAAGCCAGGTGCACTCACTAAATCAAACACAACACTAACCGCATATGGTGGATCTCACATAGCGCAGTTTGGAATTTGTGAGTTACAATGCACGCACGAAAACAACTCAACAAGCGCACGTTTTTACGTTACCGACGCACCCGGGCGAGCAATAATAGGCCTTCCATCAGCGCTAGACCTAAGCCTGATAACACTTAATTGCGCCATCGAAAACATAGCAGAAACTGCTGACCCGCCAGTCGCCAAAGTCGCCCCAAACTCCTCGCCAGAACCCGTACGAGATCGCGAGCATCTAATCAAGCAATACCCGCAGTGCTTTGACGGCATCGGAAAGTTCCAGGGTAAATACCACATTACTCTCGACCCTGACGTGACGCCTGTCATCCACGCCCCACGGAGAGTTCCCATCAGTCTGAAAGAGGACATCAAGCAAGAACTGGATGACATGGTCAAGCAAGACATTATCAAGAAAGTGCGCGAAGGCGAGCCCACAGCTTGGGTAAACAGCCTTGTTTATAGAAGGAAGCCGAACGGAAAACTTCGCATCTGTTTAGACCCCAAAGATCTAAACGCAGCAATAAAGCGTGACCATCACGTGACACCGACATTAGAAGAGATACTCCCCAAGCTTAGCGGAGCGAAATACTTCTCAATCTTAGATGCGCGAAGCGGATACTGGAATGTTGAGCTCGACGAAGAATCCAGTTACCTCACGACATTCAATTCGCCCCTCGGCAGGTTCAGATATTTACGAATGCCGTTCGGTTTACGCATGTCACAAGACGTGTTCCAGGCCAAGATTGATCAGACCTTCGAAGGCTGCGAAGGCACAGTGGGAATCGCTGACGACATCGTCGTATTTGGAAAGACCACTGAGGAACACGACAAAAACCTACAAGGAATGATCTCACGATGCCTACAGACAGGTCTCAAGCTAAACCCTGACAAGTGCTATATCAAGCAAAGGCAAATAAAGTTCTTTGGAGTTATCTGCGGAGAAGATGGTGTCAAGCCAGACCCAGCGAAAGTATCGGCACTCAAGCACATGGAAAGCCCATCAGACCGCCGTGAGCTGCAAACTTTCCTTGGTCTCGCCACATACATGGGTCCATTCATACCTAACCTAAGTTCCCTTACAGCGCCACTCCGAGATCTACTGAAAGACGAAAGCTCATTCGACTGGAACGCTGATTACCAATTAGCATTTGACCGCATAAAACACTCGATCAGCGAGGAAGTGACACTCACATACTTCGACGAGGAAAAGGAAGTGACCCTACAAGTTGACGCCTCGACAAAAGGTCTTGGGGCAGCGCTTCTCCAAGATGGTAAACCTGTCGCGTTCGCAAGTAAGTCGTTAACAGAGGCCGAGACACGATATGCTAATATCGAACGCGAGCTGCTGGCTGTGGTATATGGATGTGAACGTTTCCATACCTACCTGTTTGGCCGCCCATTTACAGTCCAGAGCGACCACAAGCCTTTGCAAAGCATTCATCTGAAGCACCTGACAGCAGCGCCACCTCGTCTACAAAGGATGCTGCTGAGATTGCAGCCATATGACATCAAGATCAAGTACCTTCCTGGAAAGGAGATGTTGATAGCCGACGCCTTGTCCAGATTATCGCCCGAAGACAAGCGTCCCATCGATAATATGGACGTGCAGATCCACGAAGTCTGCCCGCAATTCAGCGACGACATGATCTATCGGATAACAAACCTGACAAGCACGGACGAGGAGCTGAACACACTTAAGAAGATCGTGTACGAAGGCTGGCCGACCACCATACAGCAAGTCCCACCCACAGCAAAAGCCTATTGGTCATACCGGGACGAAATCTCTATTGACGACGGAATCTTGATGAAAGGGCAACGCATCATAATTCCATCAGCTCTCCAGGATGAGATTCTTGCAAAGCTACACTCCGCCCACCAAGGAGCAGAGAAGACAAAACTGCGTGCAAGAGCATCCGTCTTCTGGAGAAATTTAAACCAGGACATAGATAAACTCACCCAGTCTTGTCCTACATGCCAGAAATACCAACCTGCTCAATGCAAAGAGCCTCTGATCCAAACAGAAATACCACCGCGCCCATGGCATACCATCGCATCAGATCTCTTCCATATCGACAACACGGAGTTCTTGCTTATCTCCGACTATTACTCCAAGTACCCATTCGTGAGGAAGATGCCCCAGGTAAACTGCAAGAGCAAATCTGTAATCGACGCCATGAAACAGGTGTTTGGCGAACACGGAATTCCTGCTGTCGTTAGATCTGACAGTGGATCACAATACACGAGTGAAGAGTTCGAAGAATTTGCAAAGGAGTACGGATTCCAGCATATACCAAGTTCACCCAAGCATTCACGCAGCAACGGGTTCATCGAGAGCCAAGTCAAGCTAGTAGAGAACGCTCTCATAAAAGCAAAAGAGAACAACACAGACCTGAACATTGCACTTCTGTGTCTACGCGCTACACCAATCGACAGCAAGTTACCATCACCAGCCGAGTTACTCCTAGGTAGGAAAGTACAAGACAACCTACCACGTGCAATACAGCGACAAACCGACAGTGACGACGTCATAGACCGACTCAAATACCGACAGGATGTTCAGAAATTCTACTACGACCGACATGTAAAACCGTTACCGCCATTACACGTAGGACAACCTGTGACGCTACAAGACCACAAGACGAAAACATGGAAACCTGCAGTGATCACAGAGAAGCTTACTGACGTACCACGATCATATCGTCTGGAAACACCTACAGGAGGAGAGCTTAGGCGCAACAGGCTTCACGTCAGAAGCATCCCTCCAACAACTCAATCCAACAACAATAGTGATGCCATGCAGCCACGCAGTATCAACTCAGAGCCAGCGGTAGCGACCGACAACCTCGCCAGTGACAAGCCTGCTGGTATGACTGTGACGCGCAGCGGAAGGATCGTTAGACCACCAGACAGATTTGTGTAGATTGATAGATACTAGAATCACAAACGAACTCATAAGTTGAACATTATTTTAGCATGTTACAGTTTTATCAGCAAGTGACGATTTTATAATTATTGTTGAAATTAATCATGGAAAGGGGGATGTCATGATATCACGCAACGTAGCAAGAATTAATCACGCAACATATATGTTATGTAACCGGATCCTATATATTTGATCTCTCTCTCGTCTGCATGCGCTCGGATCAAGACACACCAATAAACCTCTGTAAATATTCTCGATTAATGATTGTCAAATAAAACGAACGAATCATTACATAGTATGCCTTTGAGGCCACGTGACTTAACGTTGTTTCAGTTTAGGTCGAAACATGACCTCGGTATGAACTTCTTTCTTGTTTCAGCTTTTCCATATCGACTTCGGCCATTTTCTTGGTAACTTCAAGAACAAGTTCGGCATCCGCCGTGAGAGAGTGCCCTTCGTGCTTACCGACCACTTTGTACATGTGATCACAAGAGGCAAACCGCCTGAAAAAAACGAGGACTTTCAAGAGTAAGTTGAAGCAACAAAAACTCTCCACTCGACAGAGCGGAAATGACCAAAAGTGAAATCTCTAACTTCGCCATATTTAAATATATAAGCTCAAGATTTCGTATACAAAGATTTTCTATGACCAAAAGCTTATTCCAAATTTTTAAGAAATTTGAAGAATATGAATTTTATATACGATTATAAGATTGAGCAAAGTTTGCATAATTCCTGATCAAAGTACTAATTCTCCCATAAAATGGTACAGAAACCAGAGTTTACCACTGTATGCATTGCTACGCGACCTCAAAATTCACCGTTGGGCGATTGGCGATTTTCTGCTATAAAATTGTTGTCAATTTTCTTGAACCAGAAAGCTAAACATTCGAGTCAAGGAAGTCAAATGATAGCTTAAAACCATTTTGGTTGATTTTGCAATCAATGTCGGCCCGCTGAAGTAGCCACTTCCAGCGTTTTGGTTTGATTGACGGCTAAAAATCGCCAATCGCCCATCGCAACATTGAATTTTGAGGTCGCGTAGCAATGCATACAGTGGTAAAGCCTAATATCTCAAAGACGGATCCATTAGAAAAAAGACATTTTTGATATTTTGTTTGTTATCAGATAAGGAGTCTGTATGCAAAAAATCAAGCTTATATGAGTTAACCTGACCTTACTATTTAAAATTTAGTGATCTAAGCAGGTCATTTCCGCTCTGTCTCTCCACTCCTTATTAGTAGCTTTCCGCCCCTTATTGGATGGAGACCTGATTAGGCTTGGTTTGTGATTGGCTGACGGCAGTCATTTAATAATAAGTTCTACCGATTCTGATTGGATAGATATGCTCGGTCCTGGCTTCGGATTGGGTTTCGTGGGAATCATTTGTGATTGGCTGACAGGGAAGCCACTTAGTGACAAGTTGTAAATTCTACTGATTCTGATTGGATAGATATGCTCGGTCCTGGCTTCGGATTGGCTGGCATGGGAACCATTTGTGATTGGCTGACAGGGAAGCCACTTAGTGACAAGTTGTAAATTCTACCGATTCTGACTGGTTTGATATTTTCGGTCCTGGCTCCGGATTTTCTGACGAAACCTTTTATCACCAAGTTGTTTCGAATCGGCCACGGCACGGCTTTTCAGACATTCCCTTACTCTTGTTTATCGGCGCTCCCTGACGCGGCAATGGATTAGAGAAGCTTTCACAGTTCAAAGACGTTTACTGTAACTCTTGAAACAAAAGGAAAGCAAAGAAAGCGTAGCGTAGCGTAGTAAAATCTCCTAGTAAAAAAAAAAATCCCCTAGGACCGCGAGCGCTCAAAAGTCCAAGACGGCGGCGGGTTTCTTGCCGTAAAAGCAACACTCCACCGCCTCAAGGAGGCTACTTAACAATTAGACCTCTGGCTCTTGAGGGCGAGACGTCTAATTGTTTTAGTATCACCCAACTAGTTGGACAAAAAAAGTGACAAATTGTGTTAAAAAATCACCAGGTGCGGGTTGTTCAAAGGTGGATTAAATTTAAACCAGGTTTAGTTCTGAACAAAACCATCGAGTCACCATGGTAATTAATCCTGGATTAGTGCTAAACCATTTTCGAGCAACTGGACCCTGAAACCTCGACAAAACGAGAAGCGGCCGCCATTATTTTCATGTTCAAAATCGGCGCTTTCGCTACTAGAGGTCTATTGATAATAGTCCCCTAGTAGCGTAGCCAATCAGAATGCAGCGTTGACAATAGTCCACTAGATTGGCGATACTAATTATAATTGGCCTCGATGCGTCAGTTTGATAGACAATTGAAAGGGACGCCCCTTCATTCTTGCAGGTTTCGAAAAATATGCGAACAGGCCTACCTCGCACTGCGCAGGCGCGGTTCTCTACTCATTAATCTCTTTGTCATGATGTTGTCCGCTGGCATACCAGAACTGCGGTCAATAGACGACATCGGATACCTCCGCAAAACCTTGAATCTAAACGTGACGGAAGAGAAGGCGGTAGAATACTTCGGCAAGAAGTTCGATGCTGCAGTGGATAACAGTTGGAAGACCAGTGTTAATTGGGCTATACACAACAAAGTTAGGGATAACCCGTAGGTGAACAGAGGTCAGGTAGGAAAGCACTCAGGTAGAGGTCAGGTAGGAAAGACCTGTGGAAAATGGCATCCAAATCAGGATCGAAGGACCAATGTGTGGCTTAGACACAGTGAATAGTAACACGAACAGTGATCCTCTTTCTTTAGCGGCTGTAGGTAATATTTTATTGCAGTAACTTAAAGGGGCTGTGTTACGATTGGTTGAATAAATTCGAAAATACAGCCCTAAATTTGTATGTACTCATCCGCAGATCACTTATATCACTTGATATTAGCCTAATAAGCAATGAAGGAAAGTTTTTTTCGGCAAGACTGCCGATTTTCGTACACATTTTGATGTAGCTTTACAGTTTTAAAAAACTGTTCATCCCAACAAGATTTCAAAAACTCATTGTTGCAATCCATTTCCATCTGCTCTCTAATAGCTAAGTAATAGGTCTATGAAGCCTACAGTCATGATCGCTTTGTAGTTAAATGGCTATTTAAGAAACCTAGACTGGTATTTTGGCTATTCGTCAGTTATTTAGATGTTTGTTTTACATCATCAAAATTTTACTACAATTGTGACTTCGCTCCTTTGCCTTTAAAGTTTCCGTGATTGTTGAAAAATGTACAAATAATGTTTCCTTAAATGCAACCCACCGCAATTTAGTGTCATCCTTTCTTTGGCAAAACAAGGATAAAACCTTCTTGGGTAAAGCAAGGATTCTTGTAGGACCGTACATGTAAAGGTGAATCCGAAAAATGAGTGAAAAATAAAATGGTCTCTAAATAGTGTTCATAGCAGTTTTTCATGTTCACACCCCTTGCACTACAATGGTCTGTATCTCAGGTCGTAATGCACAGAAAGGCAAGCCACTTCACAAGTAAACGTGCAATGGATTGTTCTTTGTGTCGACACATGTTTTGTTTACCGTGATGCTTCCTTGGCAACGCAATGGCAAAACCTATCAGAATGTTTAAGTTGCAAAATTCACCCAGACATTTTTGCAAAACGCTCTTAACGCCAAAGATATCAAACTATAAGCACTATTTGGACAAAGTTTTAAGAAATATTTAGTGTTTAATGTTGAGCTTTTCTTATCCCCCCTCGCCCTCCCCCTTTCTCTTTCTCGCTGAGGTTTTCTGGCAATATTTTCGAGAGGTTTTAGAATAAGGACACTAAATTTTCAGTAGCAGTTTATTTTTCCATTCCCACCCCGCACTGTGGTCGTATTTTCTCTGACTTCACAAACCATGGAGTTATTATGCATAATAATTTGTATAATTACTTTGAGATCGTTGACTCTCACAACTCCTAGCGTGACGAAAACTACTTAGAATATTACAAAAATGCAAAATAACCGTCCTCCAGATTTTAATCGCTCTAATTTGGCAATTCAATTCAACTTTATTGCACACTCGTTACATTATTCAATTATATTATTTTCAAGTACAAATAAGTAAAAAACTAAGAAGAAATCAGATTGGGAAGTAGAAAGAAAAATCGCTCTAACTAGAACTGTGTTCAGATTTTGACTAGCTCGTCCTTTTATTCAGATTTTATATTAGAATCTCAAAGTTGCGTGACATGGGCCCACATATAATCTACGAAGAAAACTATACTTATTACAAAAATGTAAACTAGGATACGAAAAAGTGAATGTTAATATCTGTGGTGAAGGTCATACTAGAATGGAGCTAGTGAGAAAAACATATTTGTGCATTATATACAGTACAGTCTTTGATGTTATTGCATCAAAACAGACAACATCGGTCGCTACCTGATTCATTTGGGAGGTTCACATACATACTCAGGTGCACCGAACGATCAATTTCGATAAAATAATACCTGCTCGGGCGGCGCTTCAGAATTTCAAGCTTTAATTTTCGTATGTAGATTATAACATCCCCTGGATGTTTCGAATTGCAGAAAAGGTGAAATTTTACTAGTTTTTTGCCCATTTTTGCCGTTAAAAACGTCACCTAGAACTTTCGGATGGGAGAGGACAAAACATGGAGTACTACTCCATGGAGTACCCTTTGGAGTACCTAAAATGGAGTACCCCTGAAAAGTGTCCGTGATCATTTCCATGTACGCACCTTTGTTTATTTCAAGCGTGAATGCTCATCGATGTGTAAGTATTAAAGTTCAGCGATTTTGGCCGCCATCTTGAAATTTAGCGGTTGGTACTTCAAGTATTCATCATGTTAGTGTATCATGTTAGTATCGGTTAGTACAACATCTACATACATCTTCACACCTATCCACACCATCATCATATACATCATCATTAAAAGGGGTTCTCGCACACTAAAATATATAAAAATTGTAACCGTAAAAACACAGCTCATTTGCCCGTAATAATCAAAATAATCCTCCAGGTTGATAGAAAAACCTTTTAAGTGTTAGACAAATGCAATTCTAGGTTGTGTTGACCTGTTATCATCACCTATTGATACAATCAACAGCTATCCACACACCATCATCACCTATCCACACCATCAACAGCTATCCACACCATCAACAGCTATCCACACAATCAACGGCTATCCACACCATCATCCGCTATCCACACCATCATCTGCTATCCACACCATCATCACCTATTCACACCATCGCCACCAATCCACACTATCATCGTCACCTTTCCGCACCATCACCAGCCATCCACACTATCATCACCTATCCACAATATCAACAGCTATCCACACTATCATCACCTATCCACACCATCATCCGCTATCCATACTATCATAACCTATCCACACCATCATCACCTATCCATACTGTCATCACCTATCCACACCATCATCACCTATCCACACTATCACCAACTATCCACACCATCATCAGCTATCCCCACTATCGTCACCTATCCATGATAGTGACAATAGTGCATGTTGATAGGTGACTATGGCTTGGATAGCTGTGGATTGGTGATGATGATAGGTGACTATGGCTTGGATAGCTGTGGATTGGTGATGATAGCTGATGATAGCGTGGATAGCTGTTGGTGTGGATAGGTGATGATAGTGTGGATAGCTGGTGATGGTGCGGATAGCTGGTGATGGTGCGGATAGCTGGTGATGGTGCGGGGTCGGGGTTTACTTTGACTGGTGCATAACATGATACACTTCAGTTCAGGATCCGTACTTGAAGTACCAACATCTAAATTTCAAGATGGCGGCCAAAATCGCTGAACTTTAATACTTGAACATCGATGAGCATTCACGCTTGAAATGAATAAAGGTACGTACATGGAAATGATCATGGGCACTTTTTAGGGGTACTCCATTTTAGGTACTCCAAAAGGGTACTCCATGGAGTAGTACTCCATGTTTTGTCCTCTCCCCTTTCGGATAGAGTTTTTCTACTGGCGTTTTCGGAAGATTTGATTTCAATCCCTAAAATGTTCGCATCTCATAACATTTTCAGCTACGAAATCCGAACAGATACAAAATTTGTAGGAATTAAAAATACCCAATTTACAGTCATTTGTATACTCAGCAATGTCAGTTTGATCTATTTTACATCATGGTCTCGTTGGATGCTTGCGTGCGCTTGGATGTGTGTGAGAAAGTGAACATTTGCTGTTAGGGGACCGCTCACAGGTAGAGCACGGTATGGGATAATACGCAGCTTTTATTCTAGAGATCTATCCTATTCTATTGAGATTACAAGATGTGATTGCTTAAATAGTGGCATTGCTAACAGGTTTATACATGTAACCTGGTTGTCAATCAAGTTGGATCAGCGAAAGCGATATTGGCGTGATTTGGGGGCGGTGGCCCTACAGTTCAAGTATATGGAGATTCAGGGTTACAAATAGGTCGTTGAAGAATCAAAGTGCTAAAGATCATAACCCTACTCATTATAAAGTGGTTGAGTTTAATCTAAGATTAACGGATTGTATTTAGAATAACGATTCAGCGTTTAGCTTATCTTAAGGGGAGGTGGCCAGTGTTATTGCCAAATAACTCGTGATGCTCATATGATTTCCTTGTGACACGTACACGCAATACTGAGCTATTTTTGAACACTGTAACATACTTGCGTTACTCAATATACTCAATAAAGCATTTGTAAATAATTATAAAGTTGTATTAATTTGTGTCTCATAACATGGCCTACCCCTTAAGATTTGAGCTCCCGCGAAAATGAATTAGAGAATCCGTGTATTATTGAAATCAGTGCGATGTCGTATAAAGGCTGTATAACAGAGGATATCCACAATAATTTTCGAAACTAATGGGTGAACAATAATGATTCCAAAGAATTATGCCGAAATCAAGCCTTTATGCATCGTCTAACTGGGGATTAAAAGCAAATCGAAAAAAACTACAGGAAATCGATCGTGTACTAAATGGAACGTAAACTATAATAGATCACTGTTGATAAATGTTCTTGATACGATAATAGTTCGCTTAATTGTTCTTTCAATCAACTAAAAACGATAATAGTTCTTGTGGCTAACAAGACGTGAGATAGTTCTTTCAATCATCGTGTCCGTAATAATAATGTTCTTTGAGCAAACAACTATTATGACGTAGTTTATTTCTCTTTGTGTTTGTGACGATCCGAGCGTTTGGGTGAATCGAGTGGCACATCGCATTGTTTGCAACAGGAAGTCAGTTCAATTTCCTCAGGGTCATCAGTAGATGTGACCTTCGTAGATGTCGTAGGTGGTTCAGTTCGAGGACGTGCACTCCGTAGGCGGCGAAGGTAGCACGCAATGACAATTAGCATAACTGTGTTGGGAACTGTGACGACAAGAGCGACAGATGCGATTATAAGGGCATCTGAAGTCGCAACTGTCTCTTTAATGGACTCGATATCTCCTCGAAGTAGTTGTATATTGCGATGAAGTGGACCATCAATGCGTTTGAACGTTTCATCCAGTGCGTTAATCGTGGTTTTGTTGAACTGGAGGCGTGGTCCAACATTGAGCGAGCGGTAGTGAAGTTGTAGTGTGGACTGATTATCGGGGACAATCCACGGAATATACTTGATAACACGGTGACTGAAGATTGGAATCGACATTGTTAGCGTACTAGGACATTCTCCAAAGCCAGTGGCTAGAGCTGATGCAGTTTCATTGCAAGGTATGTGATAAACAGTTAATGGCGTCATGGAAATTGTGGTGGTGGAGAGTTTAATCCTTTGTTTGGTTGTGGACAGGAAGAAGCGACCACCAAGATGGATGAGAGTCTGGAAGTCCTCACAGCTGGTTTGGATGTGATTTCGTGGGAAGTTCAAGCGGGATCCTGGCGTCCAAGGGATTCCCAACCAAGAACTGTCGTGGTTACTGCGTAGTATGGCTTCAGGACATAAGAATGTACCTTCACGACTATAACATTCGGTTAGTACATCAGCCCGTATTACTATTTTGTGCTTAGGACAAGTTATTAAGGCGAGATCTTTGTAAGTGATTGGCCCTGAAAAGCATTTTCGTTTTTGTTGATATTTCAAAGGCGTTAAGGATTCGATCGTACAGAGGGCGTGTTCCGAATTAAGAACTGGAATTGTAGCTAAAGTGTTTAATGAAATATAGCGTTCACGGTGCTCAAATTCAGTAACCGGTTTAATAATTAGAGGAAAACCGTCTTCCAAGACCATGGAAGAATAAGCTAGTGTCTTTTGTGCCTTGAAATGCGCAGAAATCGCGGCGATAACAGACTGCGGAAGGTCATTGTAACCTATGAGTTCTTTGTTTTGGAGGTGCGAAAACTGAGTGACGATATCCTGTATTTCCGCAAAGCGTAGCAGCGCGTTTAGGTTTTTATTAATTTCGTACGAGAATTTGGATAGAAATTCCATATTTGCGTTGAAATGACATTGTTCAGATTTGCCGAACTTATTGAGTTGTTTTTGCCATGATTGTAGAATAGAATTAAACTGTTTCATGTTATCGCTAAGGTGGTTAACTTTAGAGGTAATGGCATCAGTAATTTTAAGAATTTGCACGGTTTTTCCATTTACGACCCGAATGAGTGATTCTTCATCTTGCAAAATATTCGTGATTTCGCGCAAGGATTTCTTAAGATTACTGATGTTGTTAGAATCGCAGTTGCCACCAAAAGCCATAAAGGTTGCGCGAATTAAGCCAAAAATTCCACTATCCCAGGGTCAAAAGGGAAGTGCAAGTCAGCCTGCACTATCGACTCGCTGAGTGGCGGCAGAGTAAACGTATCGATTGCGTGAATAGTACACTCGTCATAGGAATGCCCATTAGATGTTGGCGAAGACGTTTTTTCTGGAAGTTCTGGCAAGGTTAATGTTTTAGTTTCAAGATCGATGACGGCGCAAAAATGTTCCAGAAAATCTGTACCTAATATGACGTCATAACTAAGGTTGTGCGCTACAAAAACAGTGAACCAGTAGACTTTGGCTTCAATAGAAATTGGTAACCTAACTTTGCCTGCAACTTGAATATCTTGGCCATTAACTGAGCGTAAAACAGAAAGAGTATCGGGGACCAGTCCCCGAGTGATGTGGACAGGTAATTTCTGAAAAGTATCTAGGCTTATTACCGAAACAGCTGCGCCGGTGTCAACCAAAAATGAAAAGGAGATGTCACAAATTAACCCACAAATGGAAAGATTTGCCGTCTCGCGTGAAAAATGTATGGCATTTAAATCTGCGATTTCCTTAGCTGTGTCTCTTGGTGCTTCATGTTGGAAACTTAAACTATCTCGAAATTCAATATCTGCGCTTTTGGGAAAATATCTCCATGTTCAACTATCGAAAGTGGTTCTGTAAAAACTGCTGCTGTACTATCTTCAGAATTGTTTGGTTCTTCAAAATCCTTAATGTCTTCACAAAATGAACTCTCTTCGTTCATTTGAAACTCTACTTGAAAATTGCCACTATTGTGCATAAAAACTTTGTTACTCATCAGGGAACTGCCCTGGAAAACATCTTTACTATTTTTAAACGTGTCTTGGAAATTGTCACTCGTATAAAACATGGTATTTTGAACCTTACCTTTAATATCTTGTGGTACAGCAAAAACTTCTTTTTCTCTTTCATATGAATACTTTTTTTCTACAACTTCGTTTTCACCAAGAGACTGGCTTGGAAATGTAATTGATGCGTGCATTATGCGCGGCGAGACTATATGGGTCGTACTATGTAACAAAGGTACAGCTTTACAAAACTATAGGCAAAGTGAATTTGTGGTTGATGAAAGGTAACTGCATAAGATTTGCGCGGCTGTACATGAGAAACAAAACTACTAAACTTAGGTACAACCTTGACGTGAGCGCGCGAAGCAATTTGTACTTCCGGTTTTGATGTTTTATTAACTGAAGGAAGCGCCGATAAATCATTAACTTTGACGCAAACAGATCCGATATAATCAGGTATTGAAAGAATTGGTGTGCGTGACATTTCGTCACTACGAGCATGCGCAGAGTTGCTGTTATCAAACATGTCGTCATCGAAATCAAATGGAAATTCATTATTAGACTGTTCTTCGCTGATTTCTGAGCTAGAAACATTCGCGCGCCTAGCAAAACATCGATCAGGACTATTAGTTGTAAAATTGTCCGGGAAAACAACTTCTGAATCATTATTTATTAGTCGAATTTCTGTCAACGTACTGTCAGTCACATTAGCATTGTTCGTTATCCTGTCATGTTGAGAGGCATGGGTCTCATCAAGTTCCCGAGTTTGTGAGACCCCTGCTAGTTTGACTGGTCCATGTTGCGCTGAATTCCGGCACGAGCAGGAGAGCGAACAAAACCACCGCGAGGATTAGTTTGCGCATAAGGAATACGTGGATCTCCACGCTGACTCTGCTGACGTACAGGAAAATTACAATTTCGAAAGTGGTGACCAACTCGTTTGCAATTATGGCAAATGATATTCCCATTAACTGTACGATTTGACCGTCCAAAATCCCCACGGGAATTAAAATAGCTACGAGGAGGGCTTGCCCCATTAAAATTACCACCCAGGGAACGCAGTTCTTCACGAATAATCCTTCTCATATGAGAGTAATCTTCAGCGGGCGGGTCGCGTTGGCGATTTTGCGATTCAAAAGCGGCAACATTAGGCTGCGGTAGGAGTTGCTTGCGCTCGAGTTCTTTTATAAAATCGTGTTGCATTGCTTTTAAATCACTGACCGTGGCAGGCGCGGCCGGCTCTAGTAAGGAATCTTTAATCTTTGCAACATTTTCAGCTTCATCCAGTGTTTTTGGCTGCTGGAGAATTACGTGGTTTCTCAGGGAAGGTTTTAATCCCTGGATAAAATAATGTAAGCGCTCGCTCTCAGGAATTCCGAGGCGCTGGCACCGTTTCCTAATATCCGCTGCAAAGACTACCACGCTCTCTGTTGCCGTTTGTTTTCGCTGTCCTAATTGTTGTCGTAAAACCCAATTAGATGTTGGCGAGAGAAAACGATCACGAAACAGTTCCATGAGCTCTTCGATATTGTTAAACCTCGACTTATCTAGAGTTGAGTACCAAATCTCCGCGCTGTCCGTTAGCGACAAAGGAAAAGCTTGTAAAATTTCCTCTCGGGACCACCGATGGAATCTCGTATATAAGTCGAATTTCTCCAGGAACTGATTCGCATCGTCCCCTTCTCCCTTAAAAATTGGGGCCTTGGAAATCCCAGGAGGTCCTTTGGGGGTGTGGTGCATATCCTGGATCGAATGTCCTAAGACAGAAACAACTCGAAATTGTTCTGCGGTAGCATCCGCAAAACTAGCTCGCATGTCATCAAGCGAATTCCTTAACATATCAGAAAAGCGAGCGGTAATGGCGTCCAAAGCTTCTGCGCTTACGGCTCCAGGACGTTCGTCACCCATGTTTCGTGAAGTAGATTTAGGTTTACAACTATTACACAACGAACTTTCGTCGGAGTCCGAATCGTCCATAAACACCGTTCTGCGCGTTCGCCTAGGCACGATTGAAACAGCAAAGCAAAGATGACATATAAAATAACCGAAGTAAAATGCCAAAAGGTATTAAAGCGGTCACCAGTAGAAAGATTTGAGCACCCGAACGCAATGAGCACCGCCCTCTGTTGCGTTAACCCCGAAACATTAGTTAAATGAAAAGAAAATTCATCAAGGATAGTACAATTGAAAAATTTAATGGAAAACTTAATTCTGATTACGCCCTTGTACGACAATTCGAGAAATTCAACATTGGATCAAATATGTACATGAGGGGAAAAAGAAATTACCTTGCCGAGAAAAAGAAAAGAAAAAAAAAATCAGAATTGCGAGGGCTGATGTACTATCCGCGTCATAGACAAGAAAGGCACATACCTTACTCCAGAAGCTGCCCGGTTCTTCACCAGATTGTTAGGGGACCGCTCACAGGTAGAGCACGGTATGGGATAATACGCAGCTTTTATTCTAGAGATCTATCCTATTCTATTGAGATTACAAGATGTGATTGCTTAAATAGTGGCATTGCTAACAGGTTTATACATGTAACCTGGTTGTCAATCAAGTTGGATCAGCGAAAGCGATATTGGCGTGATTTGGGGGCGGTGGCCCTACAGTTCAAGTATATGGAGATTCAGGGTTACAAATAGGTCGTTGAAGAATCAAAGTGCTAAAGATCATAACCCTACTCATTATAAAGTGGTTGAGTTTAATCTAAGATTAACGGATTGTATTTAGAATAACGATTCAGCGTTTAGCTTATCTTAAGGGGAGGTGGCCAGTGTTATTGCCAAATAACTCGTGATGCTCATATGATTTCCTTGTGACACGTACACGCAATACTGAGCTATTTTTGAACACTGTAACATACTTGCGTTACTCAATATACTCAATAAAGCATTTGTAAATAATTATAAAGTTGTATTAATTTGTGTCTCATAACATATCCTCCCAAATGATCGTCAGGTGAGCTGGATTGCGTGGCAACGAGATTAAAACGCCGTTAGCTTATTTCCTCTATTGAATCGGTTCGCGAAGTATATTGATTACGAAGTATGAACTGAAATTAATTACAACCTCTGCACGATAAAAGCCATTATAAATGGTACACTCATAACAAAGAAATTGCATCTCAAATTTGCTCCTGCATCAGGGTTGTACAGATACAGGCGAATCATAGTTGCGTTGAGAATGTTCATTATCTGTGTACAGTTAGTTTTTTCAACTATCGACGAATTATACTTCAACCATTGCCTGATTTCAATAGTCTCACCGAGCGCTGTTGCATTTAGAGTCATGTTCCCTTTATCCCCAATAAATTTCTCGTTCAATTCTTCATGTTCGCCGTAAATTAATTCGACGATCGCTGTTTTGTTTTCGAGCTCGAGATTATTTTTCAGGGTGACAGTTTGATTATTCTTTATGCACAAATTTCCATTCGAGTCCATTACAAGACCAGCGGTGTGATTTATCCTTAAAGCTCTGTCTTCTGGGATACGCACATCCACTTCAGTTCGGTTCATTTGGTAGTAATCCCTGTAAATTGGCGCCGAACCTAGACGATAATACCGAAACAACAAGCTCCATGCGAATACCTTTGTCAGTGTTGAGGTGGGTCGAGATCGGACTTTAGTCTGACTTCTGATCACTGATGTTTTGGGTGTTTGTGCCTTAATCAGCGTAGTTTTAGTAATTTTCGACGCTGAGCTGCGAGATCCTCCTCTTGCTCTGCTACCTCTACCCCCTGTACGACCGCCGCCACGACCGCCGCCACGACTGCCGCCACGAGCGCCATCGGATAACTTCAAAATCGACAACGATAAAACTACAATAAGAAATGTGGCGGTAGCTGAAAGACGCATTTTATGCCGTTGCTCCGAAGCGAAATGCAAATTCTGGTTCCTAGATCTTGAGATTTCCCAAATTGCTAATATCGATGTCAAAATGAGTCGATAGCAGATAAAAATGCGTTTCAAGCTACAGCTGCGTTGGAGTTGAAAAACCTCGTGAAGGCCTAGATAATACTGGACAATGTTGTATAAAATGAATAATTAGAAATTACGTAATGCTCTGGGGCTATGTCACGGTTGTTTTAACAAAATTCTATAAACTAAGGCCGGCGGTCTGCATAAACAACACAGACACCAATATTAATAATATTAATAATAATAATAATAATAATAATAATATTAATAATAATAATAATGGTTTATTAGCATTCCAACAAAGAGGCTCTTCTATGCTAATGATCTATACTAAGTGAACTATACTACTTAAATGAGCTATACTACTTGAGCTAGAGTGATAAAAATACTAATACAAACTATTAATAAAACTACTGATAATAAACAAATTGGTGGCGGTTCACTGTAAGACTAAGCTAATCTATTTAAGCCTTATCATTTAAAAATGTCCTGACATTACGCTTAAAATTGAGAACTCTTTGGCCTCTCTTGTAGCGGACGGTAACGAATTAAAATCTGAGAGGCGTTGTACCCGAAGGTGCCTTGAGTGTGCGCAGTGCTGAGTTTAAAAACACTACTGGATCTTAATATTCTGTCAGGTATATACTGGTCGAGGCGTAAGTGTGCAGGCCAATTTGTGTAATGGGCAGCCTTAAAGGCGAAATTAGTGAGGTGGAATTCGCGTCTCTCTGTGATGGGTAGCCAACCTAGTTTAAGCACCTCTTCTAACCCAGCGTGCTTCGTTATCACAAATCCTGCAGCGGCTAGTTGAACTCTTTGTAAACGCGCTATAAGATAGTCCTGCACAGGATGAGTCACAACGTCATTAAAATCTATTTTAGATAAAACTAGAGCTTCTGCAAGTTGCTTTCTGACACGGAAAGGGGCTAGGTTTTTTAATTTTGGTCTTAAAGTCATTGTGCCACTTTTTAAAGTTCTTAAACTGAAAAGTTCTGTTGGACTTAGTTCCGAGAAGGGGGGTGGACTGTACTCTCTCCAGTGGCTGCCCATAGTAAGTTGGACTTGATGCTCATCAAGGTTGTGGTGACGAGCCATCGAACCACACGTCGGCTGATCTTGAGGCCTTGTCATCGATTTGCACAAACTGCTTGCGTCCGGTTAAGTAGCTTTAACCCACATGAGGAAGGACTTTGAAAAGCCAAGACGATGAAATTTCTTAAGAACCACCTCGTACGCAACATTACGCAATATTGTACTTCAACTTGGTCTAAGAAAGAAAAAGGAACTGAAATTTGATAGGTCCCGGCGTAACTAATTGATAAAATTGATAATTGGTACCAATTGATAATCAATTGATATCAATTAGTAAATTGATTATTAATTGGTATCAGCAATTGATAGCCAATTGATAGCCAAAATCTCAGTGAGTGGAATTGATAAAATTGATAAACAATTGATAATAATTGATAAATTGATAATAATTGATAAACAATTGATAATAATTGATAAATTGATAATAATTGATAAACAATTGATAATAATTGATAAACAATTGATAACAATTGATAGCAATTGATACCTTAATTTTTCTTAAATCTTCGAGGCAGTTTTTTGAAGTTATAGAATGTTTCACCATCAGAGCTTCAAAATAATTTTCTTTGAATCGATCGATGAACCGTGGATATAAATCATGTGCCAACTGCTCGTGATAAATTTTACTCAAGAGTCAAGGGGATATTTGGCCAATAATCGGCGGACATTGTTCAATTTACTGACTAAACAGTAAAGATAAGCTCTGCTAGTTCTTCCCGAGAGCTTTGAATAAAACTATTTGGTATATTTTTTTATGGTAAAATTACTGATCGGTAATTGATAACAATTGATAATGTTCAAAATCTGAGTGAGTATCAATTGGCTATCAATTGCTGATAACTGTTGATAATCAATTTACTAATTGATATCAATTGCCTATCAATTGTATCAATTGGAAATTGATTATCAATTTTTATCAATTAGTTACGCTATCAAATTTCCCATGTTTGAAAACAGTTCGATAATACACGAAAATACTCAATTTGAATTGATCTAGTAGCTGAAAGGTTATTTTACAAATCTAGATGATTATTTTGCTCATTGTGAAACTGACTGCATTTAAGATACCTAAATTAACCCCAAAATATCGTGACACTGCCCCTTTAATTATTATTAGAAAATAACACCTATGTTGTATTGTGAATGTGCGCATTCTGATTGGTTAAAAGCGTGTTTGTAAGAGACCTGAGAAACACGATTGTCACGCAACGCTGTCGCGCGTGTGTATGTTATTTTCTAAAAGCAATAAAAATACTTTCTGCGTGCTCTCTGGTTTCTTACAAACACTCGGGAATGTTGGTCGAACTGATAAAACTTGAAAGACACTCGTCTTCGGCTCGTGTCTTTCAAGTTTTGATCAGTTCTCCCAACATCCCCCTCGTGTTTGTAAGAAAGCAGAGAGCACGCGGAAAGTACTTTAATTATTATTAGCGGACTTTTGTCACTGATTTTCAACAACAAGTAGCTTTTTGTGGCTGTTTCACGGTATTGGAAAACATTACAGTTTGTGTTATACAACAAAGGGATTAATTTTTACATTACCATGCTTTCCAACAAAACCAAAATGAGGCTAATTCGGAATGCCTGTGCGCAAAGCGCAAAGATTGGACCTATCAAGCCCGGCTGGCTCTTCGCATACCATTCTATTAATCCAAATAACTCTAAGAGCCTATTCTTGGACGCCTCTCAAATAACATTACATTTAAACATTTCGTTAAATTGTGTCTCGATGGTGTAGCTTAAGGTGGCAGTGTAGAGCCGAATCTGCGTCATTCCTGTGACCGGTGATGCGTTTGCGGAATATTACCAACATATATACAGCTTACCGCAATAGGCGGATTTATTGTGACTTCAATGTTTACATATTTGAAGCATCCGTGAAAATCAGCAAGCGTAACGGAGCTACAAAAAGAATTGTTCCGAATTTCAATAGCGCCTGGTGAATGAAGCGTAGTTAGAAAGTTTTACGTTCGTTATTCAAATTATGAGCGTATGTTCTTGTTCCCCTTGTTGTTACGATTTATGACGTAATTCCCCTTGGGAATTGCTATTCTTTTTTAGTCAAATCACACTAGTGGTCTATTATCAATGCTGCGTTCTGATTGGTTGAGCTACTAGTAGGCTATAAGTTATAGCCTACTAGTAGCGAAAAGTGTCGGATTTGAAAGCCAGAAAATGGCAAATGACCAGGACAAAAACATTTTTTGACAATACAAATTGACCTACTAGTGTGATTTGACTAAAACAATTATTCCTCTCGCCCTCATGGCCTCTGAGTCAATAGCCCATTCGGCCCTCGGCCTCATGGGCTATTGACTCAGAGCCCATTCGGGCTCGAGGAATAATTGTTAAATATACTTGACATCCAGTCTACCCTTTGTGCGCAAATTTGCATAACCATTGTCCGTTGCCATTTGCCATTTTTAGCTTGACAACCGATGACGCTTTGATCTCAAAATACTGAAACATGAACATCAAACTCCTGCGCTCATCGCTAACATTTGAAGGAGACAAAGGCCATAACGAGCAAGTATAAGGGATGAGCTATCGCATCACAGCAATTTAAATTACGAACACACATTCACAGCAGTAAGATTTAGCGATAAGAACAGCGTCGACTTAACTAAATTCGGATTTTTTGTACAATATGTTAAGAATAGAGTGCAGAGCTGAGATTTACAGGAAAGCTTCAGTTACTATTCTTGTCCAACTGTTGAAAATTTGAAGTTATAACTCCTCCGCTTTGGCAATAATTTTCAACGGAACTGGACACGCACTGTTTTGAACCTACGCGCGCCTCGCTGACGAGTCCGCGAAGTTCTGCATGTCACCTTATGTGTATCAGTTTGCACAATTAAACAAAACAGTCTTAAAATCTGCATGCGACGTCTATCGAAAAGTCTTTATAGAATATCACAGGCAATTAAAATTACAAAAACTCTCTCTGTGCAGAGCAAATTAATTTTTTTATAGCCAACCATAAGTCTACGGTGGTGCGAATTTGTATATATTATTTCGTCTAGCCAGCGGCTCGCAACTGTTGAATAGTGCTGAAAAACATCCCATTAAGAGCATTACCTAGGTCAAATGAGAGCATTTAGGACAGGCTGACATTTAAAAGATGTTAGAGACCAGATTTATGTTGTTTCTCGGGGATGTCACCTGCATTTTCGAGGAAATTGCACAGGATTACACAGAAGTGACAACAATGGAGAGGAATCAATGGCGCGCGCTAGACTTTAAAGGACGTTCGAAAGCTGAATGCGAATTACGGCGTTTTTTTTGTCAGCGTTGGTGAGCCGATCTCCATCGCGAGTAAATTAGCTACATTTACGACCTTAGTAGTTGATTTTCCAGAAGGAAGACGATGTCGAAATCCTCGTCGTTATCAATAGTTTTGCCTTTGTCCTTGGCGGTTGTTTAGTGAAAATGTCATGTCTAAGGCTAGTTTTAGACGTCGAACTTAATTCTTGTCGCACTAAATGTCAATTTCCCATTGTTTAGTTAGTTAGAGCTATTGTCTCGAGCTCATTTGCATTAGGAACGGCACTATCTGCCGTGCCAACGCCGCGCTACTGCCGTGCTAAATTAGAATTTTGAATCCTTCCAGCGCTCATAAAATCAGGGCTGAGATCTTCTCCATTGGCCAGACAGATTATATTAACCTCATAAAATAACTCGTATCGAAATAACTTGTTTTCACTGGCTAATAAACCTAGTCAATTTAGTGCGACAGAATTAAGTTCGACGTCTAAAACTAGCCTAAGATTACAAAGCACTATCGAAAATTTTGGACGTTCTTGTATACCTCTCATCAGGCCTGATCTCCGATTTATTAACAGTACACTGAATATCAGTATATCGCGTTCTGGGTGAACATTTAGAAAGACATACAAGCAGTTTAACTCGTCACACTAACGAAGAATTCAAAACACTGCATGTCGCGGTCATTGACGCGTGAGTTTTCTTCGCTTGTTTTAAAAGTCCAGAATAAAATTAGCATAAACTGGCTGTTTAGCATAAAAATAAATAACTTAATAAATAACTTTTTTTCTGCTTCAATATTAATGTCATCCTTCCAAAATAAATCCTTGTCGGATGGTTAAAAGGATATTCTTTATGTTACTGTACATTGCTATGCACTTCCGACATAAAAAGTGCGAGAAAAATATGGTTCAGTCTTCATCCCCTTTCCCTCGCTGAGTTGTCATTTGAAGCTCGCTGGAATGCACTGTCGTGTTATTCGTTTGTGCGAAACTGACATCTGATCAAGATCAAAATTCAGCCGAGCCAGGCACACGATAAATATTTGTATTTGGTCTCTTATTCCTTGGTGCAGTAAAGTCTGAAGGTACAAATTCGTATACGAATAGTTTATTAATGGGGGACTCTCAAATGATTTATTTCGGGATTTTCGGTGTTTCTGTTGATGTGTACAGAAATTATTTTAGACGCAAAGGCGAACTTTTGTCATGTGTTTTCTATACGGAATAATCCTACCTCTACAAAAAGAGTTGTGGTAATCGTAACTGCTTGAGATATTGTACAAAGGATATTGGATAAAATGTCACAGAGATTTCATTGGTGTTTTGTTTTGTTTTTCAGGTACAAAGTTAACTGTGCTTCGCGGCTAAACACTGCTAAAAATAGTGCTTGTCGAGTTCCCTTCAACATTTTGCGAAAGCGGAGGAGTTATTATTTCAAATTTTCAACAGTTGGACACGAATAGTAACTGAAGCTTTCCTGTAAATCTCAGCTCTGTACACTCTATTCTTAACATATTGTACAAAAAATCCGAATTTAGTCAAGTCGACGCTGTTCTTATCGCTGTGAATGCGTGTTCGTTTCGTAATTTAAATTGCTGTGATGCGATAGCTCAACCCTTATACTTGCTCGGTATGGCTTTTTGTCTCCTTCGAAATATTAGCGATGAGCGCAGGAGTTTGATGTTCATGTTTCAGTATTTTTGGGATCAAAGCGTCATCGGTTGCCAAGATAAAATGGCAATTGGCAACGGACAATGGTTATGCAAATTTGCGCACAAAGGGTAGACTGATCGCACATTCCTGTTATCAACCGGGGCCAATTTTCCCTGTTCATTGTAATAATACTCTTTCCAACGGAACAAAGAGTTGTTGGAAAGTGTGTTCATTATGAGTCTTAGCTATATTATAATTCCAGGTAATTTAGAATGATTGAATATGTTTCAGATTATTTCCTGGAAGAATTCTTCTTATACTGCCATTTCGTACACGATTGATGTGCAACTGTGTTTCTTGATAGGCTTACAGAAAACACGAGGACTAATGAGCTTCTTGCCACCCAAGAAATTCAAGGCTATTGAAAATGCCTCTTTGCTCTTGAAAAACTAATAAAGATGTTCGCGAGATGAAATAATTACTATTCCTAAGAACTTATTGACGTTTACGTTCGGTTTGGCGGCTCTGAGCAGGTTTTTAAATGAAATGAATGCATTGTCCAACCTCGTCCCCAGGGTCTTTTCGGTCGTTTTCAAATGGCGGTTAGCTCGGGAGAAGACCCTTGGGGGCAACCTCGTCCCCAGGGTCTTCTCGATCGTTTTTCAAAATGGCGGTTAGCTCAGAGAAGACCCTGGGGGAGGCTGAGTCACATGACCGTTTCGAAACAAAGGACAACCTCGTTCCCATGTCCTCAAACATTGGTCATGTGACTCAGCCTCCCCCAGGGACTTGTGCTCGACCAACCGCCATCTTGAAAATTACCCACGAGACCCTGGGGACGAGGTTGTACATTGCCGTGTGGCAAACGGCTCATTAGTCCACATATTTTAACCAAAATGAACATTTACTGCGATTTTCATAATTCTGCGAACTCCCACTTGACATTTCCGAACACCAAACTGCATATTGGCTCCCGTCAATCAAACCTTTTAAGTCAGTCCACGCAGGTTTTTTGAGTTTGGTTTGCATTTTACAGTGAAAATTTGCGTTTTAAGCCTGTATGAGAACACAAGTTCTTTCAAAGCCTCCGTGAAATCACCTGGAGTTGTTCACTCGTTTGATTGACGGAAGCCAAACCGTAGTTTGTTGGCCGGTGTAGAGTTCGCAGAATTATGAAAGTCGCAGTAACTACGTCCTTACAACTGAATGTTAAACCTTCAAATTTTCAGAGTACGTTTCATTTGCTGTTCGCTATTCATATTCAGTGCTGATTATTTTCTGGTTCCTTCAAACATTCCGAATCTAGACCCTGCTTATGCAAATGAGCCCAAACTGTAAACATGAAATCCCCCCATAGACCCCCTCGGTTTGGTCGTAATGTTTTCCCATTTCAGATCACGTGGCATTCCCATGAGTATTCCTCTTTTTGTTTTTCTGCTACGCATCGAAGGATATATGAATATGGAAACAACCCGAACAAAGAAAATTATCCAAATGAATGCCACGTGATCTGAAATGGGAAAACATTACGCCCAAGCCGAGGAGGTCTATAGACGCAAGTGGCCAGAGCCTGAGGGGGAAGGGGGGGGGACTCCCATCCCATATTTTTTGGTCGGGGATGATCGTCGGAAATTTTCGGTTTCACCCCTAAGAGATACCAAACATGGCGTGGCTCAAATATTTTTTACCCTAAAAGATACCCTAAAAGAAGGCCTTGTGTGCCAAGTAGGCGCGAAGGAGACAGGTAACAGGTAAAAGATACCCATCAAGAAATTTCCGTGTTTGACGAAAATGCTGTCTTTAATGTTTTTCTAATTTATCGTCTTCTCACCGAGTAATCTCTCTTTCTTGCACGGTTTTTAGAAGCACCATCATGAGACGAAACAATTTGGACTTGTTTCGCCCCTCAAAGATACCAATCTCCCAAAAATTTATTGAAGATCACGATCACCCCTAAAAGTGACCAAACCACCGTGATTTTAACCTCTAAAAGATACGACGATCATCTCCGACCAAAAAATATGGGAATATGGGGGCCAGAGATACCACGCCCCTAGACGCGCACGAGCCCTGTGAGTAATAGCATGTGTCTTATCGGTCACAGAACTGACGACGGAATGACCGCGCGCTAACACCGCAACACTACTGCAGGGTGTGTACCAACACCCTCGTCAGAACCAGAAGTGGAGTTGGGTTTACGCTGATATAAAAGATCCTTGAGACTAGGAGTCCGGCGAAAACTAAGTAATAGTCTGGCCTTCATGGCATTCCAATTATCCAAATTCTCTAGGATCCATATTCACCCCTTGTTTGATGAAACTCTTAGTTCCCTGGGCGCTTTCGCCATTGGTGTCTATGGCCGCAGCTTTCACAAATTCCAAACACTCGTGATGCAGAATTGTAGGGAAATGGAAGCAGAAAACGATCACTCAAGTCTAAATGTTAGACTTTCTTTAACTGGACAAGTCTTACAAGTGTTTGGAAAAAAAAAAATTGTCCATTAGCTGTTCCTGTAATAACCTTGGAAAAGAAAAATATTGGGATTTTATACTCAGCACATAAAAGGCACAGTGATAAAAATCGACACGAACTTTTTATCACATTTTGGTGCTATATTTTAGTACGGACTGACGTCACAATGCATGTCACGTGACTAAACAGTAAATTGCTTTTTCGGTGACACAACTTTGGTGAAAATGGATAGGCCTCAGCAATAGAAACATCGTACTGTTTTGGCTGCTGAATTATAATTTATCGTCAACGAGATATAAGGGTCGGAATAAGGTCACGTGACCTAATTAATATATCAACCACTTAGGCACCGTCCACACTACGCCGGCTAAATTTGAAAACGGCTAAATATTTATACGGTTGTGCCTTCCGTCCACACTACGCCGGCTAAATTTCCACCGAAACCGGATCTTTTCGAAAACGCTGCCGAAAGTGGATAAATGTGCAAACGCTGGCTACGCGTTTTAGTGTGGACGGCGAAAACGGAGCTTTTCGAAAACGATGACATCATGTCACACGGCTGCGAGGAATTTATGACCGCGGGCTCTCGTTTTTCTTTTGGCGCATGCGCTAAGCTGACTTTTTTTGTGCGTTTTCAAATTTAGCCGGCGTAGTGTGGACGGAAAACTTTTGCTCCGTTTTCGAGGCAAATTAGCCGTTTTCAAATTTAGCCGGCGTAGTGTGGACGGTGCCTTAAAGATGCAAACTTTTTCCACTCCTTCTCAAAAGAGAGTGAAATTCACAACCGAAGAAATTTTTAAACGGTGAAACGTGAAAATCTCACGTGTCAGTCCAAATGCGATACTAAAACATCCCACTCGACGAACGTTAGCTCTCTTGAAAATTTCATGATCCATCATTAATCATGATAAACAAAGATTTTGGAAATTTCAAATTAGCAGGAAATTTCGGTTTATTGGTTGGGCAACCAATCGGAAAGTCTCAACCCTTATGCTGATATTAAACCAACCGAAAGTTCCTTCTAAATTAACATTCCTAAGTATTTTTTTCCTTCTACTCCTTGTTCTGTGCTTAGCCGAACATAAATTATTCCAATAAAGGGCCTGTCAGTAGTCTCAAGTGACGTCACATCACGTGGCCCGTCACACCACGTCGCCATGTTGGTGCAACCTCCTGTGCCCCCCCCCCCCCCCCACATCACATCCCATCAATGCAAAAAGGTATACACATTCTCTTACGCTACTAATCAGCAATTATATAAATTATTTTATTTTACTATCGAATGGCATATAAAACGCCTACTTTTAAGAACATTCGTACAATTCCGGTTTTTACTACTCTGTACACTTTATAAATAAAAGTTGGTATAATGTGCGTATGCATTGTATGTTAGTCTATTAAATCAGGAGCCAGGTCTAGCCGTATGCACAGGAGTAGAAGAATCAGGAGCCCATCAACAGGAGCCTCAATCTGCTCCACTAGGCCTAGCCATATGCACAGGAGTAAAAGAGCTGTGTATTTTTAGACTGTGGATTTTGAATTCAAACGGTCAATTGGTACTTCGAGAGCGAGAATATGGGGTTCCACGCGTGTAGTGCGATGGCGGCGCTGATTTCAGTCATCTTTCTTTTGAGAGGGGTCATATAAATCTGTAACGCTGATAACTAATTATAACGGAAATTCAAAATTTACAATCTAAAAATAGATTCGTCTACTCCTGTGCGTCGGACGCCCGCTATGTGATAGAGGCTCTTGTTGATGAGCTCCCGATTAAATTATATCATATCTTGTTATTTCCTCCATATGTATATGCTGCAGTGAATAAGAGTCCGCAACTAATAAAAAAGCAATGGTCATCTTTGTAAATAACCACTCTAAAACCTCTAGGTTCTTATATTCGGGTTTCAACTGTACATCGACGTATTAGCAAAAAGCACTTGAACCCGGTACGCCCCTGTAGAAGACATTTCAGGCTTCAATGGGAATCGAACCCATGACCTACGCGATACCGGTGCATGTGGCTTAGAGTTTCAACAAAGCCCTTTTGCCTGTACCTTATTGCTATTTGCGTAGTTCGAGGCGAGAGAGAAAAGACAGGGTAGGGATTAACGTATTGGCATATGCTTTAATTGGCATATATTTTAATTCAAAACGTCGTAGCAACGTCACAACTGTCTGATTTGAGACTGTAACATTTGTAAAAAAATGTACCCTTTGCATTTAATTTCCACTTTGAGAACATTTGGATCCTTAGTTCTTTTTTAGTAGGGAGCTGCGAAAGAGGTCACACCACTCTGATGTCTGTAACATTAGTTGCTACATTTACTCGTTGCATTTACACTGTAAGAATAATTGTTTAGCATTCTCTTACCCAGAGCTCCCCTCGCGAGGGAGGCTCTGGTGACAGCCACTGACGCATGCGCGAGATTTAATACAGAGCCGTTGAGAGAAAGATCGTTCTGCGCATGTACCAACGTTCAAAACCAGCTAATCAGCAAAGGTCCTCACATAGATTTCACCAGAGCCTCCCATGCAAGGAGACGAGCCGGGGAGCGCTGGGTACGAGAATGATTATTTAGACCCTTGGTTATTTTCATTCACATCCAGGAATGATCAGGCTCTGTCTATGACTCCTCCTACACATTTGGCGGTACTTTATTTGTTGTCTTCCCCTGTCCCCAAGGTCTGCAATAAGACAGATTAAAGATGAGTTGAGTTTCACTGAGCTCCTCTCTCTCTCTCTCTCTCCCTGGTTCACACACTATTCTTGGATTGCATGGGACGCCACTGGTGGCCATGTTGGTTGTACAGAACAAAAGCACCTACAGGGCCACCGCGCTTTTATTATTTCCCAAGGAATGTTTGCAATCCAGGAATTGTGGTCATTTAAATGAAGCATTGCATATTTGTATGTTCGGAGCTTGACAACCAGAAATTTACCGATCACGCATTCAGTGTTCTACCTCCCCAGTTACTGTTGCATGGAAAAGACACAGATTGCAAGAATGTGTTAGAAGTTGCCTCATAATATATTAAAGAATTCATTTAAAAATTCTCAAGTTTGTGTTTGTTGATCAGACATTTTGAATTCCACAGTGAAAAACGGCCCATTGCTTGATGATTAATCAGGGGCATAGCCAGGAATTTTGGTGTGTGTGTGTGTGTGGGGGGGGGGGGGGCAGATAGTGAAAACATGGGATGAAAATTTTCAAATTTCCTCCAGCAAATACAGTCAATGTATGGGAAAACTCTCGAGAAAGGGAGGGGGTGGGGGGGCTGTGCTCCCCCTGGCTACGCCCCTGTTAATGTTGATTAATGTGAAAATGTTTCCATGTGAACACAAAGCTAGTCAGTCCAGAACAATAGTTATTCAAACTTGCTGCCATATTTCGATTCGGTGTATTGCCTGTCATAGAAGTAAAGGAAGTGACAAAAAAGTATTAAGTAAAGTTTTGAATAGTGAAGAATTTGAAAATGGAGACAAAAGAAGGGAAGATGCTGAAATGACTTACAGATTAGCAGGAAGATTACCCGAGGGTCGAACGTAGAATTCAGAGTGTAGATCATTTGGTGATTTCATCTGGTAAGAGCAGTTGAAGGAGGAAAACAGATTAAACAGAAAAGAAATAATTCTACATTAGCACATGGAGTAACATGGAAGAGCAAAATGAGTGTACTTTGCTGAAATAGTAAAGTACTTTGCTGAAAGAGTTGTTTACAAGTACTAATTCAAATTATTATTTTCACAAGCTTCCCTCACCTGGTTCAATATTTGTCTTCCAAGAAAGTTGCCAGCAAAGCTCTTGATTTTCTTGCCAGCGTCTTTCTTACACTTGATGTAGCCAATCATATTGGCAAAGTTTAACCCAAGTCCAACAATAACAACAAGCTGCAAAAATAAAACTTAACAATTGGAGTTGACTGCATCAAACAGAAAACCCAACAAACTGTATTGTGACGGAACAGGTTCCTGGAAAATGTGAGTGCACAGCCTTTCAATCTCCAGCCAGCCAAGACATGTAGAGTTTAGGCCACTGGCTCTATTAGGGAGAGCAGGGCTATGGTAAATTCTTGGTTTCATATAGCATCACATCTGCTCATTGAAAATAAAATTGCCAAAAAATGCTAGCAGTAAAATCAAGTAGAGCCCACTTAACTTTAAAAAATGGCTACAGCAGGATTCCCACATTTTTTCAGTTCTAATTTTAAACCTGCTGTAATATGTTTAGAGGGAGTCCCCCCAAGGGTTTTGGTGCATACATGTACCAGTAAATTTTATTTTTCAAAACAGTGTTATTGCAATGTTGGTGTTTACTTACAAGCCATTTGAATTTAAGGGAAAACAATGCAGCAACCAGGAAAAACAACCAGATGATAGGACAGATAATCAACCCCAACCAGAACATGCGGGACTCTGCCGCTGTTATGTATTATTATTCTGAAAAAAAAAAACATTAAAAATATAGAAATAGAGCAAAATGGTTGCTTGGTCATTGGTTGATCTCAGGGGTAGATCCAGGAATTTCAGAAAGGACTGAAAATATTCACAAATTTTCTTCAGCATATACAGTAAAAGAATGGAAAATCTCTCAAAAAATTCCCCGTGTCAGCCCCCCTAAATCAATGCCTGGGCCATTTGTTGGTGTTGGGCTCCAGGCTACGAGACTCAGTTCTGGACTTTTTGTGTTGAGGAGGTGTAAAGGCATTTTGGGGGTCTAATTCTCTTGAAATGGGGATTATTATTTTTTGGGTAGTTGTGACCACTCACGGGAAAACATACTTAACGGTTAAGCGTTAGCGTTAGAAAAACTAACAGAAAGCTCGCGGTCTACTAACGCTTCTCTAACGGTAAGCTCGCGGTTTGCTAACGGTTGGCTAACGGTAAGCTCGCGGTCTGCTAACGGTAAGCTCGCGGTCTGCTAACGGTAAGCTCGCGGTCTGCTAACGGTAAGCTCGCGGTTTGCTAACGGTTGGCTAACGGTAAGCTCGCGGTCTGCTAACGGTTGGCTAACGGTAAGCTCGCGGTCTGCTAACGGTAAGCTCGCGGTCTGCTAACGGTTGGCTAACGGTAAGCTCGCGGTCTGCTAACGGTAAGCTCGCGGTCTGCTAACGGTAAGCTCGCGGTTTGCTAACGGTTGGCTAACGGTAAGCTCGCGGTCTGCTAACGGTAAGCTCGCGGTCTGCTAACGGTTGGCTAACGGTAAGCTCGCGGTCTGCTAACGGTTCCTAACGATATGGTCGTAGCTTGTTAACGGTTCACAAACGGTTGAATCGCAGTCAGCGAACTTCTAACGGTTCTAAGCTCTTGTAAACGACATCCGATTATCGTAGTCCCATTTGTCCTGCGTTGGTACGGCCTGGTCAATCAGCTGCAAACTACACAGTACACGTAAGTCATAAAACATAAAACTTTGTTTTCATAGTTCCGTGATCTTTATTATTGCTCTTTAGCAAAGTTCTCACAGGATTTCTAATTAGCACATTTGCACGAGATTGATTTCTTCCAATAGGATCTTTCCCTTTTTTGTCTACTACAGTTGTCTGCCTTCTGTCTAGACTGTTGTCTAACTTTCGACGCGACAAATCAATTCAGCTTCAGTGGGCGAGTCTAGGCAATGAATTTTATTCGAAGCCTGTTTAGAAACTTTAGCGGCGCGAGCGAAAACATACAAAAAAAACACAAAACACTTTTGACGTCCTTTTCACGCTCTTTAGCAGAACAATGTGTGACTTGCTAACTTGAAGTTTCATGGAGTTTATATCTTCCCTCCGTAACTTACATATGCTTCATTCTAATCGTGAAAACGAAACTTCACGTATTCAAATTAGTCCCAACAAAAAACTTTGACATCGAGAAGTGCGCTCCAAGTTGTCACTCGGGCGATCGTGAGTCGATTTCTGTTTGCTTTCGAACGATGAGCTCGCGGTTGGCTAACGGTAAGTTCAGAGAATACGAACGATAAGCTCGCGGTTTGGCTAACGGTATAATCGGAGGTTGCTAACGGTAAGCTCGCGGTTTGCTAACGGTAAGCTCGCGGTCTGCTAACGGTAAGCTCGCGGTCTGCTAACGGTAAGCTCGCGGTCTGCTAACGGTAAGCTCGCGGTTTGCTAACGGTAAGCTTGCGGTCTCCTAACGGAAAGCTAACGATTTTCTAACGCTAACGCTAAACCGTTAAGTATGTTTTCCTGTGAGAGGTCACAGTTTTTGGGAGTACGAACATTTGGCATAGAACTTCTGCATTGATTAATCAGCTCTGTGGGAGCAAGCTCAGTGCCTTTTGACTGCACTATTAACAAATTTTTTTGGAGTCGAAAATTTGGTCATGGGATTTTGGGGGTTTCAATTATTTCAGTCAATTATTTGCCAAAGTGACGATGGATATTTTGGGGTTTTACTTTTCATGCATCATTTGCATCTTCCCAACACAAAGTCAAGAGTATCCTCCCTGGACTCAAAACCTAATTAACAAAATGGATCCATCAAGAAACAGAAGCTTGGAATGTTAATCTGATATGAAAGATTTGAATTTGGGCATGTATGTATATTCATGTTCTGTTGTATGGTATATAGATGTATATAGATGATTACCTTTTTTGATTCGAAAATCCAGTGACTAATGCCATCTTCATCAACATAATTCCACCATCGTAACCCAACCAGAAGTCGCCCACTTACATTTTTCACAGTCCAGAAATCAAATGACAATAACAGAACTATGACAACAAAGTTTGTAATGAAGCTGTCGCTAAACCAGCCACACAAAAGGTAGGCCACCACTGAGCAGATCCGAAAAAAGAGATGGAAAATGCCACATAGGGATGCCTGAAAGATAATGTGATGAGTGTGAGAGGTGTTTGTTAAGTGCATTAACAGGGTCATAACCGGGAGAGGGGTGTCCTAAGGTGCATGTGATCCCATTTCTGAGATGGAAAAATAATGATAGTACACACTGAAAAAGATAGTTTATTAAGTAAATTGAGAGCCCCTTTTCCCAAATGCTGGCGATGCACCATACTATGATCTCTAGAAGGAATGTTCGAGAAAGTTTTTTCTTGGGGGGGAGAGGGGGGAGGCATTTGTCTCTTTCTTTTCTGTAAAGGTGGAGTTACAAGGTGCAATGTTTTCTGCAACTTGTCATGCAATCCATTGCGAGACAAGTTGCAAGAGCCATTACAGCTGACATTAGCTCGCAATGGTCATTCGCAATGTATCAAACTTTTTACTTTTTGTCCTCCACTTTGATACAGAACGCACATGCGCAAAGAAGCCCAAGAGGGTTTCTGGGAACGAAATTGCAAGATTCGCTGTTACACACCATTGCGAGAAGTAGAATCGTATCCTACTTGTTGCAACAGTTGCATCACCTGTCTCGCAACGTTGCAGAGGGTGTTACATGCTCCAATGGCTTGTGCAACTTGTCTAGCAATTGGAGACACAAACACAATAATAATAATAATAATAATAATAATAATAATAATAATAATATAATAATAATAATAATAATAATAATAATAATAATAATAATAATAATAATAATAATATAATAATAATAATAATAATAATAATAATAATAATAATAATAATAATAATAAATAATAATAATAATAATAATAATAATAATAATAATAATAAATAAATAATAATAATAATAATAATAATAATAATATAATAATAATAATAATAATAATAATAATAATAATAATAATAATAATAATAATATAATAATAATAATAATATAATAATAATAATAATAATAATAATAATAATAATAATAATAATAATAAAATAATAATAATATAATAATAATAATAATAATAATAATAATAATATAATAATAATAATAATAATAATAATAATAATAATAATAATAATAATAATAATAATAATAATAATAATAATAATAATAATAATAATAATAATATAATAATAATAATAATAATATAATAATAATAATAATAATATTGTGTTTGTGGGCTAACAACTTTTCAAAGCAAGACAACGTCACTCTGCCTCCTGGGGTAAACTCGTACAAAACAAAGGACTTAGGGATGGCTTCTATTATGGCATTTTTAATACACGTTTTCCCACTGTATGAGAAGACTAAATAAACTATTCGAAACTGGACGAGTGATACAGCTATAACAACCCAATAATATTGATAATATTGTATTTGTACGAACTTAACAGCCACTGCATTGGGCAAAGCAAAGCGTAATTAAGCCTCCAAAACAGTTTCAAACCTGAATTTCTTATGCCTTATCGCGTCCTCTTCGTCTCCAAAGTTCAGGGCTACATCCTCAGTCGCATCCAAGGAGTTCTACAAGAGATCAATAGTCGCACAAGCTTCACAAGAATCCAAAACACAGCGAAAGAAACCACTCACCTCCGCCATCTTGGACTCGTGGAACCTTTGATAGGTAGCCACCGCTGACCGGATGTTTGCATTATTGCCACTCGGACAAGGGCATTAGGAACAGCTATTTATGAGTTTTTGAGGCGTGGCAAGCGGCTGCTGGCTGCGCGCGGTTAGCCTCGGGTTACTAAACCAAACAAAACGGATTTTGCTTTATAAAGCCATGGCAGATAGCATTGGAAAGTGCAAATAGAGCACTGGAATGGAACTATAGTAGCATTGGATGGAAATGAAAGGGCAGGGAACAGGAGGGAAGAGAACAGGAGGGATCATTATAGGTAAGTTTATTGAAATTTTATTCAGAATTTCATACACAGTTTTAGTTAGAAATTCTATGTGTATTTCATAGCTGTGTGACCCCTGACACATACTCTTCAATGACCTGTGAAGCTTCACAATATAAAATTTACAATTAATTTAAGTTAATTTAGCTCTAAATAAATAAAAATCAAATAAAACATAACCCACCCTCACTTACTACAAGTTGGTGTAATGTAGCCAAATGTTCCCCACTGCACAAATGCAAGTTTACTTGGAGACAATTAAAAGATTACATAGGATCATGCCCTGCAAATAGCAAAGCTATAGTCAAGGCGGTTCCAGAGTCTCGAGCATGTGCACGCCGCTGAGCTTCAGGCCACTAGTTTCGATACGCACGCTCGAGACTCTGGAACCAGGGTAGGCAGGGTATTGAGTATGGGTGAATATTTGAGATGATTTTAAATAAAATCTGACAAGTTCTTTTATTTTTACTCCTGTGACCTCGGATGAAATTGAATTTGAAATACTTTCTCTACCATAAATAATAAATCTCATGGACTTCACTCATGTCCCACGCAACTGTTAAAATGCTCTTACTAGTAAAATATTATCGGGTATTCTAGCACTATAATTAATTTATCAATATCATCAGGCAAGTACCCCTCTAAACTTAAAAAAGGCTATATAATACCTAACTTTAAATCTGATGATGAAACCAGATGCTCATCAGCATTCAATCTTCTGTTAGGATGTTGTTATCTAGCTAAAGATTTACTGGCATAGACAACACCGGATATGCAACTCGCACAACCTAGCAGCAATATTCCAACATCAAGAACTTTCTCCCAGTTTCTAGAATCCTTAAATCTCAGTTTTAGATCAAAAAGAGTTGGAAGAATCATACAAAATAAAGAACTGCTGATGCTACCAATGAATGACAAAAGTATCCCAAACTGTGGAATAGAAAGAGCTGCTGACAGAGTCAGGGCAACAAGGAATAATCGGATGGAAATGTACTGTAAAGTGCTCCCATTTTTGCATCTCTCTGGAATAAGGTCCTCAGTAGCCCTTACAGCAACAAAAAGAAGAAATGGATATGAGCATAAAACTTTGATCCCCAGGGAACAACTACAATGATCGTGAGTAAGCCTTTTTGGGATGTTGTTTGTTATAAGCTGTTTACTATGAGAGGTAAATGTTAGGAACCCAAGGATTCCAAGTGACAGTTTGAACATGACTGCTAATACATATGATGCCATCACAGCCCACTTAAAATGGGTTTTGACAGCCAAATCTTGTTCAATCCTAAGCAAGCAGGCATGAATTCCATAACTCATTGAATGATATTCAAAGCAACTGGAATCCTAGATGCATCCAAAACTGCCAGAGCTTGCATGTTCCACTCATTGTTTTTTGTAATACAATACCACAAAGTTACTATCACTGGGATAAGAATAGCAATAACCCCAAAAAAACTCACCCAAGTTAATTTTGACAAAGACTTGAAAAAGACCAATGGCAAAATAGCCACAGTGCCAATAACAGTCCAGAGATTCTTGTGTATTGGTAGATCAGAAATGTATTACTTAAGAAAGACCCACATAGCACTAAATACATTGAGCAAAGCAATAGCATTACAACTATCTGGAGAGCAAGCACAACTTTCCTACCATGTCTTGGCCAAAAAGCCTTGCCTAGATCAGCAAAAGTAGAATACCTTCTGATATATACCCCTGTATCTATATCCTTCACATATAAACACTTTGAAAGGCACACTGCTGTGAAGAAAAAAATGAAAGGATAAACTAGCAATGAAGCGATAGCAATTAATTTGCCTTCTTTAACTGCGTAAGCTAGACCAAGATCACCACCCCCAGCCATTTGACAGAGAATGAGTAACACAGCTCCCCACAGGGTGGATTTACCAGTGTGCCTTGATTCATTGATAACTATGATATCTTCTACTGAGGGGACTGAAGTATCCAAGGGGGGTCCATCCCTGTCACCTTGAACACCTTGCTTGGCATCTGGCAAGCATGTTACATCAAGATGGCACAATGTTTCACCATTCTCATATAAATGCCCATAAGTGTGGAAATTATTTGAGTTGTTTTCCTGGTTGCAAACTTGAAACAAAAGCCCAGCATTCTCAGTGAAGCTACAGTCATTTGGCAAAGACCCAGTACTGGTGCAAATGTTGATATCCTTCAGAGCTTTATCTAGACTCTCAACACTTTCACCTAGCTTTATACTGTGGACTTCATTTTTCACAGGTCCTTTTCTTTTTGAATGTTTGTCATAAATCAGAGATCCATGGCTGTTAGTAATATTTACATGCTTCAAGAGTTCATCCAAAGAATCAATAGAATTGTTACTGGCACTTTTGTTCAGACACATGTTTTACCAGCACTCATTATAACAGCGACTTGTGAGCTGTCTTTTGTTGTCACCACTATAATTGCCTAGAAACCACATTTGTTTGCTCCTGGACACACTGCTGTATGCACTTGCTGTAAAAAAAAGCATAAAACAACAATGGTAAAACACAGAGTGAAATGGAAATACCAGACGCCTCCATTGTATGGTTCCAGAAAATACCCCCCCCCCCCCCCCCCCCCCCCCCCCCACAGAAGGGATTGGAAATTCCAGAGGGTTGGAAGGGGGGTCAGGTCATTTACCTGATTTCTTCCATAATACTCTATTTTTTTTGGAAATTCCAGAGGGGGTGAGGGGGTCACTTTTCAACACCCTTCGGTGAGGTAGGGATGGATATTTTCTGGAATCATGCATTGAAATTCTAGAGGGGTTGGGATCGAGTAAATTCCCTGCAAGTAATATAGGGTTGAAAGAGAAGATTTATTATTGATAACCTTGAGTACTGAGCTGTGCCCATATTTTCCTGTCAAGCGCCCCAAACATTTTTATATGGAGTCCCCATCTGCGGATTATGAATGTTGACTGACAGTCATGTCCCGATATATAAATTTTGCCCAGTCATAAAAAATGAGTTTCCTATCAAGAATTGTGCTTGTGTTTCCAGTGAACTACAATAGCATTTCAGCCATTGTTTGTCAGCCAGCACAAGATTGAAGACTTTTTAAAATTTCCTTTGTTTTCCATACAGTGGTCCATTTCTGTGACTTAGTTGCTTGTGCTGTAGTTGTTCCCGGTCTGCAGTTATGAATTAGGATCCTTTTAACAAAGGACCTTTGACAAGAGTATAAAACAACCACCTCATGTTTTAGCCAGAAGTGGCTGATGGCTAAATCAAAGGACTCGCCAGGCACCGGCAGTGGTATCTCCTGGAGGGAGGGGTACTTCAAGGTAAAAATGGTAGGGATACTGTCCGGAAGCCCAAATTTCCACCCTTAAAAACACCTTTCAGAAAAAAGTTCCACCCTAAAAATACTCCTTGGCCCTAAAATAACTTCTTCAGCATACTATTTTAGTTGAAAGAACCCCTAAAAACTATGCAGTGACTGCAGAATACCCCATTGCATATAGCTATACCTAAAAACTCGTCAAGTTGTCAACAGGTCAACTTCTTACTCAGTCCTCTCAAGCACACTGTAGAATGACGCTATGTTAATAATGAATTAGTTATCCTCAGCACGATGACGCATTATTTCTTTTAGGGTATAGCTATACCCACACACCAATCCCAACGGGCTGATAGCTTAGTTGGTAGAGCGGCGGTCTAGATACCCGAAGGTCGTGGGTTCCAATCCCACTCAGCCTGGATTTTTTCAAATCCAGGTGAGTTTTCTCTGGTTGGCATACGTTAGTATAGCTATACGCTAGGGGGTATTCTGCAGTCTAGCCAAAAATACCAGATTTTCTTCAGCAAAACGTTTTTGTCTATAAAAGAACCCCTTAAAATACCAGATCACCAATTTTAACCCTAAAAAGATATGATGGTCATACCCGGGGGGGGGGGGGGGGGACTCCTATATTTTTGGGGCGAGGGTGCTCGTCGGGAACTTTCGATTTTACCCCTAAAAGGTACCTAAAATGGCGTCGCTTAGTTTATTTTGACCCCTAAAAGGTACCAACAAGACGTATTTTCCCTCGTAATTTTCTCTTGTATTTTTTTTCGAGCGAAAATACGTCTCAAATTCAGGCTTCAAACAACCGTGTATTATACGGAAACAAAACTCAAGGGAAATTGAGCGGTGCTATACCAGATTAGCTACACTCTTTTTTTTTATAAGAACGTCTAATTTTCAGTTGAGGCTGGGCCGTTCTTATTTTTGGAGCAGTTTGAGGCTGGAAATGTTCTTACGGATGTTCTTACATTTCAGTGACGTCGGAACCTGAAATATGATAGATCTTATAGAAGGATACATACCAATGAAGTATTTAAGAGAGTTTATAAATTACAATATTTAAGGTCGTTAATAACACATTTGATTCTGGATTTTAGAACGCATCACTGAAAATAAATTTATTTTGCTCCTATCTGAGGCTCAGGCATGTTCTTAGCATGTTCTTAAAATTTGGGTGAATTTCAGGCTGAACGTTCTTATAAAAAAGGTTCTTATAAAAAAAAAAGAGTGTATACTGAATTGAGCTTTAGTATAGCTCAAAGTTGTACCTGCCTTGCAGTCACTGTCTTCAGTATCAATTTCAAATCTTTGTTCAATTTTCGGAGCTTTTGCTTCCGGTCCGACCTACCTGATCACTGATGTGCGTCTTTTATAGTGGTGTACTATTTCAGTCGGTCAAAGGTGAGTCTGCCGCTATAATGAGCTGTTAACAACTAGAATCACTGTGATATATTACATGTGACCATTCTGTTTTCATCAGAATTCTGTTTCAAATTATAGTCGTTCACGGAATAACAAACGAACCAAGCAAGCATGCATTTTTCTTGTTCTTTTGTATCTTATCAAGGCTTGGCAAAGCATTGTGGGTCACATAGAACGCCGCAGGGTACCCAGAAACTATAAACGCGGGCGGGCGCAACGTGACGTCACGATGACAAGTTAGCTAAAAAAAAAATACTCACACCACTAAATCTAAAGAAAGAGCGCCCAGATTTTGAAGTAAAGTGAAATAAAGATTGCTTGATATTGATAAAGTTTCGGAAAAAAGTTTCAGGAAATTTACTCTTTTCTTTCAGCGAACAGGCTGCGTGACAACATGCGTGACACCCGTCACACCGAGCTGACTGCTTGAGTGGACACGAGTGGTGTGTCCCGCGGTGCATGCTGGTAGGTAATAACACGATGATACTACTTGGGAAGAATGTGCGACAAGTCGTCTCAAGTTTAACCTCAAATATCCCTCAAAAGTGTAGCTGAAAAGGCAAATTTAGGTGAGTGTAGCAATATCGTTGTGTGGAAATTAACTTTGTTTTTGTTACGAAAAGTCTTAGTACCTTTTTCACCAACAATTTGTACCTAAACCAACCGCAACACGGCTCACACCGGTACCGTACCTAGTAGTCACGGCTCGTAGTCGGCATTTCTATAATGAAAGCGAGTGCTTTGAGTATCTTTAAGCCCGTAGCTGGAGTCCCACGAAACGGATTCATTAAGTTTTTGTTTACTTGGCTTTTTCTAGCAAGAAATATTTCAGGCATGACACACTTATGTTGTGTTTACACTGGGTACGGCAACCTTTCGGTTGGGATTCATGTTACGCAACCTAGGTTGGTTGTGAGATGTGTTTACACTTGTAGAGTTGAACTCCAGTTCATCTGTCAATGGATATAATCTGATACCTCTTGCTTTAATAGCGCCTTCAATCAATGCACAGTAAAATGTTTACAGCCATGTAAATAATCTCAAGGTTTTGGGCTCTCTATTCTTTTGAATATCTTTTACGATAATGCAATAGGTTTGAACCTCACAAGAACAGCCAAGATAAAAATACTGTTATTTGTCAGACATTTACAGAATTGGATGGAGTTTGTGCTTAATAGACGAGATCGTATAAAGCATGATTGGCGGCCTTTGATTTTTCCTTGTTATCCATGTTTAAACTTTCTGTTTGTTGTGCCTCAAATTCACAAAAATATACAAGAGATTAAAAGTTCCAAGCGAGCGCTAGAGAGAGCTCAAAATGGCCATGTGTCTTGTGATCTCTGCATATAAAGACGTGCTGACGCGAAACTCCCATTGCAATCCTTTTACCTTGGTTGAGTGCTCTCACCAAGCCATTTCAGGCCAGCCGCATAAGCTGAACCTAGGTTGGATTTCCTTTGTATTTTTCAGCATTTTCAATGTTGCTCAGAGGTGTTTATACTAGTCATTTGCCAACCTACATGTAGGTTGAGTAGAGGTCTCTACTGAGGTTAGAAATATTAGTCTAAAACACAACATTAGCAATAGACCTCCTCAGCTTAGGCGTAATGTTTTCCCATTTCAGATCGTGTGGCATTCCCATGGGTATTCTCTCATTCTTTTTCTGCTACGCACCGCAGGTTATATGAATATGGAAGCATTCCAAACAAGAAAGAATACTCATGGGAATGCCATGTGATCTGAAATGGGCAAAACATTATGCCCAAGCCGAGGAGGTCTAATAATGAATTCCGCTGAGTATGATAAGTATTATGAAGAATGATCAAATCACACTTGTGGTCTATTGTCAATGCTGCATTCTGATTAGTTGTAGTGAAAAGTATCAGATTTGAAAGACCAGACCAGAAAACGTTTTTGGTTATAGAAGTTTACCTACTAGTGGTGTGATTTGACTAAAACAAGGCAATGATTCCTCCTGCCCTTATGGTCTCTGAGGTGGATAACACCCCCGAGATCTGAATAATTATCCACAACATACCATTAACATCATTATTCCATTTGTGAGTGGGTATGGTGTCACATGACAACAGGACAACACAATGAATGCGTTCTTTTTCATCTGCTAAAAAAAACAAACTTTTAATAGTTAGGGAGGCTAACTAGATAACTGAATAGTTCACTTGGTCTCCCTGCTCGCACTTTTTTTTTCCACCAAAATATAAACTCACTCTAAACCTATACTCTGTGTACAACTCCAACTGATGATAGCCTTATGAGTAAATAAAGTTGATTTGATTTGATTTTGATTTGAAATAACTTGGAATATATCTCTAGTGTTCTTACACCCTTGTACGAAGCTGTAGCTTTCTAATTCTTTAACCAGATCACTTATTGTTCCTTTTCTTTGGTTTCAATGTACAAGGGATGATCTTCAGCTATGAAGCATCCAAGTGCTTTAACAGTGAAACCCATGTGTCATCCACAATTATCTCCAACTCTGGAAGCAGGAAAAGATCATTTATCTTCTTAAAACAACCCTGTTGCTCATTATTTTTGTGTTCCTGTTCTTGACAGTTTTTAGCCTGTGTATGCGCTTCCCAAACTCTGTGAAGCTCGAGTAACATGCAGCCTTTTTCCACCTCCTGTGGCTGTGTGTTGGAGATAGAATGCTCAGGTCTCGGCGCTGGCTTTGGCGTTTCGTGGCTTTTTTGGGGCATGTTTTGCGAAAGGAGCACCAAGTACTACGGTACCTAGCTTCTTTGTCTTAACCTTGCCATGAACTGCAATAGGAAATAAACAAGAAATTCTATTGTACTTTGGCTCCAAAACTTACATATCTCTATCTCTTTGTCTCGGAAATGCCCCTCACAAATAAATACCCTGTCATTCTTTATTTTGCTCTCTCAATTCCATGTTGATTGTTCTGGATTTAGTTATTTCATTGCACAACTGTGTTCTTCGTTCATAAAATTCTCAACCTTAATTTACCTGGGGGCGTGGCGCAATGGGTCATCAACTTCTTGGCCTACTGTAAACAGGGAGTCAAGCTCTCCTCTTCTTGTTATTCAAACTGGGAGGAGGTGCCTGCAGGAGTTCCCCAGGGAACAAAACTAGGGCCCTGGTTGTTTCTACTTATGATTAATGACCTGAGGATCCCTGGAGTCCCTACTTGGAAATATGTGGATGACACCACTATTGCTGAGATTGTTCCTAGGGGTAATGACAGACACGCCCAACATGCTGTCAACTATGTGGTGGAGTGGTCTTCAAGCAATATGCAACTAAACGTGGTGAAATGTAAAGAACTTGACAGTGACTTTCAGAAATACAAACACTCACTAGAGCCTCTGCGATTGTTAGTGACAAGAATCTGGAAGTTATTCAGAATGCTAAGTTCCTAGGTTTAACTATAGCGTAATAATAATAATAATAATACAACATTTATATAGCGCATATAGCCACGTTCTATGCGCTTTACATTGGAAATTAAAATCGTTAAAAATACAATCATTAAAAAATAAGAAATAAAAAACAAACTACTTGTCGCGTTCCCAACTCGGCGTTGCACGAGGGTGCGTCAAGTCCGGACCGCCAGCTCAACCACCGTTTTCGCAATAAGGACAGCGTTCCACTGATTTTGCGTTACTTTATTGCTGAGCCAATATTACAAATACAAGCGGTGAAATCTAAAAGAAATTAATGCTAAATCAGCTAAATTCTAAGCAACTAATTACAAGTTATTTACAAGTGGAAATCTCACAGAGAGTGAAAATACAACAGTAACTTACGTTTGTTGCTCTCTCCAAGGGTTTAGAAAAGAAAACTCCAGAAACTCCAATAACTCCTTCTAAACTCCTCTGAACTCCAAACTCCGCGTATTAACTTGTCGTGTAAAAACTAACTCCAAACTCCAATAACTGTAACTCCAACTGAAAGGGTGTGACTAAAACTACTAAAACAAAGGCTCTTTAACTAAATTCCTAAGCGTAGCTAGCAAAAGGGGAAATTGCGTGCATATATGTGTTTGCGGATACCCAATAAAAACATCTAATGTAATCTATCAATCTAAGAAACATATTCTTGCTGGTAACAACAAAGACCTTTTAAACTAGGTTCTAATAATAATAATCAAGTCCTTGATCAGTTCATTTCTTAACTAATTATTGAAAAACGATAAACTTGACACTACTAATTTACAAACTATTATTTACAACGTATATAGCAGACAATCTAAGTTGGAACACTCATATAGAGGAAATCATAAAGAAGGCAAACAAACACATGTACTTTCTAGTACTTCTGCGCAAGGCCGGTGTACCATCCGGACATTGTCAATTTCTATTGCACTTATAAGACCCTTACTTGAATATTGTGAGCCTGTGTTCCACCAGGCACTACCTAGCTACGTATCTTAGTGAGGATCTCGAGAGAATCCAAGAGCGAGCTCTCCATGATATATCTCCATGCCACTCATATTGTGATAATCTCGCCTGCCTTAGCCTTGAAACTCTACAGAATAGACGTGAATCACTTTGTAATCAATTTTATGCGATCAATGTCTTTGTCATCTTTTACCTGCTAGACACAAGGTCACTTACAGTCTGAGACAAGCATGAAGTTCTAACTTGCCACGTTTTCGCACTGACCGTTTTAAACACTCTTTTATCCCTGCAATGTGTAAATATTTTAACTCGTAGTTTTTAAGTATTTTCATATTTTAGCCCTATATTTATTACAATAGTTATTATTTAAATTGTAAAGAATCTTAGATATAAATTATATATTCTTCTTCATTATTGTAAATATGACACAATTCAGCCATCCGGCTGCTACATCTTTATATTTAATAAACTAATATGTAAAATATTTCTAAAAAGTAAATAAAATTGAATTGAATTGAATTGAAAACTATCTATCTATCATTCCACCTTTGGCGATGGCAGTTATTCCAACGTAAAAGAGGTTCAAACACGAATGGAGGAGAACAGTTTGTTTCTTTAATGGCAACCGACAAGAGCACACACAGAATCTGTCAATCATACAACTTATCACGTGATGTCTCCACAGGTAGTCCAAACAATGGTGGGGTGACTTTGTTTTGACTCATGACTGAACTAGTGGTTTGTTCAATTGGACTTGTGGTTTGAGGGTCAGAACTAATATTGGGAGCAGTAGAGCTCATACTAGGGGAAGTAAAACTCATGCTGGTGGCGATGGAACTAGTGATACTAGGAGCCTTTGAACTCACAACAGGGGCGATACTATAACTAGGGAGGTGTGTTAATTCCGGCAATGGTTATGACAGTTAGCTTAGCATTAACTTCAGCGATTTCCTCCTGGATTTCCTCTTGTTCGACAATCTCCCTTTCTAGCTCCTTTTCATTGTTTAATTTAGGTGCAATGAGCTCATCCAACTCTTGTTGTCTTTCGTTTGAGTTGAATGAGTATGTTGTTCATCGATGCGAGCAACAATTCTGTCAGGTTTTCATCTTGAACGGTAGCCTGCCCGCAGGCTCTCTTTGTTTCTGGTGGAGTTTGCTTTCTTTAGTCGCGCGGCGGACGAGCACCCTCTACACATGTGGCAAAGCGCGCGCACGTTGTTTTGAGGCTTGTTTTTTTGGTAGAAGATTTTTGAGAGCTTTCGTGTACATGAGATTCAGAGTCCACAGGAACCCCAACAAAACGAGAGTGTGTGCAGGAATCGCATACAAACGTGCGCGCGCGAGCTACAAGACAAGCCGATAATTCCGGCGTGCTCAACACCAGAAACAAAGAGAGCCTGCGGGGGAGGCTACTTGAACGGCGAAAATCTCCTCTGCCCTTTTAAGTAATTTCATCAAAAATGTCTTCTTTGTCCCCTCCTTGGAGCTTGGCGACGTTGTAGCTCCTCCATCCTGGTCACGGCAACAAATATTATAACGTAAAAGAGGTTCAAACATGAATGTAGGAGAACAGTTTGTTTATTATAATGGCGACCGACAAGAGCACACACAGAATCTGTCAATCATACAACTTATCACGTGGTGTCTCCACAGGAAGCCCAAACAATGGTAATGGGAATACCATATCCCGCAATTACAATATCATGTACTAGTGTCAAAATAGTATATATGATATGCTAAGGAAAATTTCTGTTCTCCATCCTTGTAAGGAAAAACGACTGAGCCAGAAACCCCCCAAACCACACAATTTCTAGAGGTTGTTGGAGGGGATTTGGCGAATTTGATTTCTTAATTCAAAAAAATCAAGTGAATAGAAGTTCTCATTCAAGCGTTTTTCTAAGCGAGGAGAATGCGTTAGCAGAGGCGCCATTTTGAAGTCTCCAACAGAAAAAGAGGTTCAAACATGAATGTAGGAGAACAGTTTGTTTATTATAATGGCGACCGACAAGAGCACACACAGAATCTGTCAATCATACAACTTATCACGTGGTGTCTCCACAGGAAGCCCAAACAATTGTAATGGGAATACCATATCCCGCAATTACAATATCATGTACTAGTGTCAAAATAGTATATATGATATGCTAAGGAAAATTTCTGTTCTCCATCCTTGTAAGGAAAAACGGCTGAGCCAGAAACCCCCCAAACCACACAATTTCTAGAGGTTGCTGGAGGGGATTTGGCGAATTTGATTTCTTAATTCAAAAAAATCAAGTGAATAGAAGTTCTCATTCAAGCGTTTTTCTAAACGAGGAGAATGCGTTAGCAGAGGAACTCCGTTCACACAGCCGAAAGCGCAATAGACATCCAGACCTAAATGGATCTGTTACAGATTACGTACAGGCATGTACAGGGCTAATTCTAATTCGAAAGCTTTGAGCTGAGAAAAATTTTCATTCAAGTTTGAACAAACGAACCACTGCCTTGGTTCGCAGAGCACGCGCTAAGTCGACATGAAAGATTTTCACAACACGAAGCCATGAATAATATTCTCTAATTATTAATCCTGACCCTGTATCGCGAAACGAAGTTCACAAACCTCACGAAAAGGAGGAAATCACACCAGTGAGCGTGTTTTGTTGGAAAAGATTGACCTTGAGCTAAGTTCTAATTCAAGCGATTTCTTAAGCGAGAGACAAAGCCGCCTTTGCCGCCATGTTAAAATCTCACACAGAAACTAAAAAAGAACTCAGTTCGCTCAGACGAAAGCATCATAGACATCCAGACCTAAATCGTTCTGTTACAGATTACTTACAGTTATGTATAGGGATAATTTTGATTCGAAAGCTTTGAGCTGAGAATTTTTTTCATTCAAGCTTGAACAAACGTACACCACTGGCACTGCATTAATTCCGCAGAGCGTGCGCTAAGACCCTAATTTTAAATAAACTAGCAGTTTCTAATAGAAAGTGAAGTGCTCGCAGCAACAGACAATGTGCCTCCTCGGCATGGTATGCTAATCGACCAATAGAAATTACCAGAAGAGCAATATCCAAAGCAAAGGATTTCTTTCATCGTCATCTTGTTAAACACACTTGCCTGTGCTCCATGATCGAGTTTTAGGCTTCACTCAAATAAACTTGGTAAATCTGGTATTTCAATAATGTTTATATAACAAACAGAATAATACAGGACCACTTTTCAAAATTTATAAATTTTAACACTCAAAGATAAAATTTGTATCCCCCGTATGGACATGCAATATCGTCTATGTATGCAGCTTAATGAGGTGTAGACTGAATATGAGATAAATATTCACTTGGTGTGCTACAAAACAACAGTAATTTCCCAGACATTTAGACCATCAAAATGGGGATGCAACAAATTGTAAGAAAAAAAAGATAAACAATTATTTTTAATTCTCAGATTAATACAGATCCCTACCAGTAATATTGTTCGATTTATCCATCAGATTTTCTTGTTATATTATTCCCGAATAATGTGTGTGCAATTGTAATCACTTAGCAGTTTTTTGGCTCATGCTCGTAACATTGTCTAGTAACATCACTGGAATTATATTATTTTCCCTGCGAGCAGAGGCTACTTTTTATCTCCCTGCATTTTCTTTTACTTTTAATGTTTTCTTGTGTTTTACAACTACGCAAAAGTAGCAGGGCCCGACACTGCGACCATATGGCGACTAAATTTGGGGCTTGGCGGCCAAACTTTTAGAGCTAGTCAAATGTCAAATGGCACTCCATCTTTCTGAGTTCAGCTGAGATCCACGTTTATGAGGCGACTAAATATTTGCATTTTGGCGACTTAATTAGTTAGTTAGTTGCCAATGGCGCCCAGCGAAAAAAAGTTAATGCCGGGCCCTGAGTAGCCCCTGCACACAAATGTCATCTCTCTGTCGCGCATGTATGAGAAAATGGCGTGAGCTTGGAGAAACTGGTCGATCAAGTTTGTGCGCGAGCAAGAAAATAGGCATTTATCTGCTGTACAACTTACATAAAATCACTTTGTGGCCTTTCATGGCATGTTTACTCAATTTAAAAGCTCTTAAACGCAGCTATGATACTCATTCTAAAGTTTGCCTTTGAGAATTCGCTGTAGATCGTTTTATTGTCTATACATCTTCGGTAAGTGTTATAAAAGGCTACCACCTCTATATTATGTGGCCAATGGCTGCAAAAGGTTGACACCAATGAGAAATATGTTGTCATATATAATTGGCATGAATAATAAAACAAAAATTTCAGTACATGATTGACACATTGTTGTCTATTGCCATGACTTTTTACTGTACTATTAATATTATACAGTGGTGCGTGGTAATAGCGCTGTAATAGAAAAGCCATGTTTCCTCACCAGGTTCATCCCTTTCTTTGAGATAATAGATGACCTCGCGGATTTCTTGCCTGTTGCGCGCAATTCGCTCCTGTGAGAACCACAGGTCCGTGAATGGGTCCTGGAAAGAGAACAATAAAGTCAACTCGAAAACACCTTTATCATTACAAAATAGTATCTCAAGTCAGTAAATAAACTAGTCAGGAAGCTACATAATACGTTTTGAGGATGTTTTGAATGTTGTGTGTTGGTCATTGAACAAGAAATCACTCGTAAAAGCGCGCGCTAATTTCGAAGCAAAAACACTTGACGCAATGCTTGTAAAACCTGCCAAACCAGTCAAGTACGTCCGCGATCCTGGACGAAGTTGTGACATTTGTGTGCAGTGGCCTCTGCTAGCAGGGACTATATTCTTGTGCTGAGCCTACAAAAAGAAGAAAACAATCCAAAAGTGAGCACACAAAAAATATCAGTCAAGTTTATTTATCATTAAACTGTTTACTAACTACTTACTAACCGAGAGTGAGGGCATTACGTGAAATATCAAACTGAGGTTTTGGCGTATCGACCGAGCGATGCGCCAAAACCGAGGTTTGATATTTCACGTAATGCCCGAACGGTCGAGGTTAGTAAGTTGTTTATTATATGGGACTTTTTCTACAAACTTTTTACGAACCGGAAGTCACCTCGTTCATTTTCCCGCCGAAATAACTCAGACACGCGCCCGCGTCGCGCTCGAGTTCATTCAGAGTTTTTCCCGTGTGTACAAACCACGCCAGACTTGATCTAATGTAATCAATCTCTTATGGATGTCAAATACTTCGGAATCCTTTCTTTTACAGATATTTTATAATGTTGTTTAGTCATTTGTGAGAAACTTTTGAGGGAGTTACAGAAGTTTCAAACGGCAAGCAACCGGGAAGCAAGTCTTCGACGTCAGCTCAACTTTTTTTAGCACCATTGGGGAAAACATTGCTCCTTTTGCTCTAGGAAAAGGCCTTTAATAAATACGGAAGAAGAGTTATACCTGAAGAAGATACTTCACAAGCTATCCTCCAGAAAATTGCAATGGTTATTTTAGCCGGCTTTTGTGAAAAAGCAAACGTCAAGTAAGCATGAATTTAACTCGAGGAGATGGAGAGAGAAAAGAAATGAACGACTTCACTATCAGTATCGGTAAGCACAAAGTTTGAACTCGCTTTCTGTTATTATTTTTAGTTCTCAAGTTTCTTGAATTCCCATTAAATTTGACTTTACATGTAGCTTTTATCTTTTGCTGCTATTTTGACTCCCTTAAGTTCTCATTTTCTCCGGATAGACTCGAATTTCTTAGAGTAACTTTTTTGGCTCTGTTTGCTTTTGTAAACAGGTCATTTCTGATATTCAGGCCTTTATTTTCCTCTTGTCACAAGTTAGATTTGTGATAAACTGTGTCATGTATTCCTTGTTGTGAATTTCGCTGAAAATCTTTTTGAATTTGTGTTATTTGAAGGAGATGAATGCTTGTCAGTCGTGGACTGCGAGCGGGCATTAAGAATTTCCATAATGCCCGTGGGCATTACGGAGAGTTACGCCCGCTCGTTAGCCAATCAGAGCGCGCGTACTATCGTTGCCATATAATAAAGGAAATTAATATATTTGATTAAATATTTTCATCTGTTTACAATTGTAATGGTAGGAGGACGTAGCCCCATTAACGTACAGTCATGCTTTTTGGGGAAATTTCACATTGAAACATCCAACTACTTGTAAACTGTGTAAGATTCATATCAGCTAAGTTCAATAAAAGTTTTTTAGTAGCTTTAAAAAGTTGAGGAAATTTGGCGTTTCGAAAAAAACTTTTATTTACAAGAAACACAGGTCCAATATATGTTGTAAAATGTCTTCAGGAAAAAATTCTATGACTCTAATGACTCATTTCATTTCATTTTCATTTTTATTGAGATATTTTTAAGTATAAAATAAATAAACGGACGGACCCGCAGGTAGTACAAACTAATCGAGGCGGGCCAGTCTTACAGATTTCTCAGAGTAATTAACTGTGATTAACAGATTTATATTTCATATAGTGTAAAGGCTTGCAATGACAATCAAGGCCGAATGCAGTGTCAAGACGGGTCACGACAGGCCAGTGAAGATTAGGGACTATTTAACTGATACGAGCGATGACAACACCTAGATTTCAGAACGACTCTCACGAACGAACCACGGGAAATCCAATGCTATGATTAACAATGATTTATTCGCAACTCTCAGACTAATAATTCTCAGCGTAGTACTGTCTCGTATTGTAATTGTAAACTGAAATCAAATGATAACAAAAAGAGTCTTAAAAGCTAAGTAAAAGCTATACAAATAAGCTAGGCTAGCATTCAATATACACAAGCATCAATTATCAACGATCAAACATACTAATAGCTAAACATAACCAAATCAAGTGTTCCAAATAACGATTATCACGATAAAAACTAGGCTTATAGATGCGTTCTTCACATGGAAATATGACTAATACTAATGCATCTAATGTCGAAACAATTAACAAATTCCGTAACAAATGATCCAAAAAGCGTAATTGAGCGTAATGAAATATACTAAATATGTGTGACCAAAACAGCGAGTTACAAAAAACGACTACTAGATACTAACAATAAAGATCACTTACATATCGGTCCCGAACTGTGCCCAAAGGTTAGCAATAGGTGCCAAGACGATTTTACCAACCTTTCTCCTTTGGATTCACGATTACTACTGACTAAAGACCTAAATGCACAATAGTATATTCCGACTCGGGACGTGAGGGCGGTAAATTCCTAAGCTATAAAGTAATCACAAAATCAATACTTTTTTGGCTAAGACTAAAAACTAACAAACCACAAAAAGATAATAAGATAAACAAATAATACTAGAAGTATCTCAAGGAAGTTGTCGGTTCCTTTACATATAGCTTTAAAACTTAAATTCAAAAAAGAGATTTCAATAAGGTAAGGAATTAAGTGAGGAAAAAGAAGAAATGAGAAAGACTTTGATTGGCTTTTGTAAAAAGTGTAAAAAAGTTTCCAGACCTGGAAAAGGACATTTCTAAAATCATGACTTTCTAAAGTCGGCAAATCTTTCGTGAAATCAATAAATCAATTAGAAAAGAATGATGTCCCATCACAGTTGATCATGGTTTTGATATTCTGCCAGGCCGGATTGACGTGGGCAATCATTTGCTCATTGATGTCCCTAAAGCCCAATCTATCCTTTTCTAAATTAAAAAGATATTATCTCTTTCTTGTTATCTTCCGCGGCGTATATCAGTTCTTGGTCAACACACAACATTGCCTCAAATGATGGCTGACATTCACGGTCCCAGAAATTTATTTCGTCTGTCAAGGCATTGCGCTTTGAATACTTTATACTTATTCTTTCAGAAAGCATGGCGAGTTGCTCCTTTATGTCTGCCGCTGTTCCCGTGGATGGTACATTTAGCTTGCCTGCTAAGCGAATAAGGTCATCATTTTCTTGTTTCTTATCTGTTTGCTTGATATCATGGAAATCGATCCTTCTTTTATTGGACCACTGTCAGAGGCTAGAAAAACCATTCCATCACAGAAATGGTTTTCCTTGATTTTTAGCGATTCCGATGAACTTATCAACAGGGCTGTGAAGGCGAGCTTTGTAAAGGGTACAAATTACGGTCTTGATGTCATAAGACAGGAAGACAATCCACCCATAAGCAGCGATTGCGACACTGTTTACTGTAATATCTCTAAAGAAACCTTACAGAACGTAAGAGTATGCGACGTGATTTAAGTGTGTTTTGAGAAAAATGTAGAAAACTCGGCAAGACCTTTAAAGGCGTCGGTGAAAATTTGCTGTATATTTCTGATCTGTCTAATAGGTAGTGTTGTTTTACTACATTCTCGGCTTCTTGTTTACTGATAGGACATGTAGGATCTCAAGAAATCTTACAGAATGTAGATTCCTTTCTTATAAGAGCATGAGACACGATTTTAGTACGTTTTGAGAAAAATGTGAAAACTCGGCAAGATCTTGAATGGGTGTCGGTGAAACGTTGCATTATTCAAACAGAAGGCGCATGAACACCGTCCAATGCAAATTCCAATGTCCACGATCAAATTAGTAGCCATTAAAACATAATTTTAAAAGATACTTCTACGCGCAAGTAAATCTTTACTTTCAAGTAGAGTTCAAACAGAACGCATTGTGGTGATTTTGCGTGTTTATGAGTTCAGGGAATTGCTTTGGGAAGCCACTGCTAAACGCTAGCCAATCAGGTCACATCGGGTTTACTCGTGAATTTTTAATGCCCAGAGGGTTAATTTATACGCCGAAGTTAATTATGTCCAAAAGAACAATACCATTCTGTCCGATGGTTGACTTGCGGTTGCGGTGGAATTGAACAACGGTGGGGAGGGGCCAGTTGACTTGGATGTTGCAGTGAAACTTGGCAGCTTTGTCGGGGGACTAATATAAAATATATAGCCGAACCATGTATAAGTTTTAATATTTTTTTGGTTGATTTTAGCTGAAGAAGGCTGAAAAGCCGAAACGTCCTAGATTAAAGTTTTTTTTTACAGTTATGCGTTGGTAGTTTTGTCAAATTTTTCTATTGAAATCTATTTGAATCTAATTCCTTGACAACTAACAGCTGAGCACGCAGACTCTTCAAAAACGCTATATATCTCCTCTACGCGTAACAGTGAATTAGAAGCGACATCTCTTCCACTGCAGGCGATTTCTTCGTCGATAAATTCTTTGTAAAGAGTGAAATACTGGGCATGATAGAGGGAAGCATCAAACCATGCAGACTAGCTCTTCGTTGTAGGATTGGGGGCATGGTAGCCGTCTTGCCTTATAGAGTCGCAAAAGTATTGAGAAATCTCAAAAAGAGAATATTTCTGCCACTCACTCTGCGAACCATGTATCATGAACCATGCACCATAATATTCGAACGCGGCAAACCACATTATGCTAAAAACACTAAAAAACATTGTGTTTACTACTTTGAGCCATAATTTGACATGAAACCGTAACTTGCGTTTTCAGGCAGAATGATCTTTTCCAACTATGAAACATGGCTCATGATACACCTTGAAGCACTGCATAACCACACGTAATTAAATTTTCAAAATGTATGTTAGAAATATTAAATGGGCCCTAAGAATCATAATTTTATAGCTCACTTGTGATGAGTAGTTTTTTTGGTAGTAGATCCTCATCCTATCAAGAAATTAATTTCAAGGAAAGAAAAAATTGCTTAATACAGTGGTCAGGCAACAGTTGTCAAAGTCTTAGCCACGTGGGTGAAAACCAAGAATTAGATACTCTCGGAAATTGAATCCTACAATAAGAAAAATAATATGCAAAATATAAGCACGCAACAAACCGAAAATCACTCAAGTCTTTATCTTAGCACTAGTCCGTCTGCCATTATTTCCTGGCCCGAGAAGTCGCTGTTTCAGGAAGAGAATCAATGCCTTCTAAACTTGCGATTGCAGCATCAACACTTAGCGGTTGAAAGCGGTTTATCTTCTTTACTACCTTTGCGAAAATTGTCTCGCCTTCCTACAGTGGGTTCGAGCATATCTCTCACCAAGTACACGTCACTAACGGCTATCGGCATTTATCCGTTAAGTACCTCAGGGGCTGGGGGCGAATCTTCTATCACGTGCTCTTGTTTCCTCTTTCTTTATCCGCTGGGTTTTTTTTAGGTCATAACTCTCGTCTTTAGTTCAGCATCGAGCAGTACATTGTTCTTTTTCAAATCAGTATGCAAGTATCCCTTGCTGCGAATGTATTTCAACGTTTGCCCAATCGAACAAAAAAATAAAGTCCAGAACAAGAATTTCTGTCTCGTTGCTTTTAGGGGTGTCAGACCCCTGCCCCCATCTGTAACTGCAAATATTTTTATTTCAGTGTTTCTCTGTCAGAGGAACCTGACGTTCCATTACATAGAAGGGCTCCATCCACATAGAAGGGCTCATTAATTGGCAATCAATGCAGTTGATTTTTAGGACCTTTGAATATCCAATAGCTATCTTGGTGAGAATTACCTTTTATCGTGCTCATCATGGGCATATTCCTTGAATAATGTCCTAGAAAGATACAAATGACAGCCATTTGTATGTCCTTGCTGTAAAGTAGTTGCAAACTCCAAACAATTTTACAGGGTGATAATGTGGTAAATCAAAGTTACCATATTGTTATCTTAAAAAGCCAAGCCTCAAAACCGTAGGCGAGCCGCCTAGTGATTCTGTTGCTATGAAGCAATTAGGAGGAGTTGACAATGATTTGTTACTACATAATTTAAAGCTAAACTTCACAAAACCATGGGCGAGCCGCCTAACGATTCTGTTGCTATGAATCATTCAGGAGGAATGGACCATGATTTACTTTTATAATAATATCTTAGGCTTTCTTCTTCATAAGAGAAAAAAATAAAGAAGTTAAATATCAAGACATTATCCAAGTCTATTCATTACAGGTTCTGCCTGGGAGACAGTCTTATTATTTGTTTCTAATATGCTGGGAGAGCTCAACAAAATCCAGAATCGAAACCTTAACATCCGATACATATCTTTCTTCATCATCACTCAGCTCATCGACTATTATGGCCACTTTCCCGTATTCTTCAGTGCTTCTTTTTCTAGACTAAACTGCAAATGGTTTGGAATTTCTCCTGAGTAATTATTTTAAAGCACGAAAGAACCATTATAATAATTCCTTATCCTTTGTACAATGCTCCCCACTGCTATATTATGGTACAACGTGACTATTTTGTAGTACAATATTGAAACCTGAGCACTGACAGAAATACCTTTCGTGTTACGAAAGGTCTTTCTATTTTTTGTTAATTAATAATAGAACTCACCTTTGTTTCTAACTTCTAAAAATAGATTAAATACACATTCTCTACAAGTGGCGTACACAACCAATAGGCCTGCAGGCACTGGACTGCAAATTTGTGGCCGGGTAACTTTGGTGTACTGTACTGCACTCATGGGCTTTGCCTGTAGATGCGCAAAATCCTGCTTATGCTCGACGCCGCTAGTGCAACTTTTGAAAATACTGCATATGTCCTGTCTACATGTAAAAATGCTTTTTAGGCAATGATTCTATAGACTAGATTATTTCAAGTAAAAAAATGTCATAATGTACCTGGACCATTTCTTCTTGAAAAAGGTCGTAAGCTTGGGAAGGGATATTGAGTGAATGATGATTTCATTTCGGTTCTTTATGTAACTTCTCTGGTTGGCACCTTAGAAAGGAGAAATGCAAAACAGTCAGGCCAATTTCCAATTTCATGGTTACTGTGTTCAGATAACTATCCAATACTCTTTGAATGCCAGGTTGTAGCTCAGAACCACAATATTGTGAAGTACTTTTCATTTAAGACAGTACAACCTTAATATAATTTTGTTCTCCTAACCTCCAATTGATTTGATTTGTATATCGTTCCACTAAGCCTTGCTGTCTGGGTTTGGTTTTGGTCTGACAGTGATCCTTCCACTCATACTCTCAGGTCCATATTTTCCTAGCACTGTGTTGCATTCTTTCAATGCTCCAATTTCATGGGCAAATTTCATGCAGCAGTACACTGATGTTAATGTATGGAAGCTGTTCATCAAGAGAGAGAATTTAGATGTGAGAATATATTTAATCAGGACAATGGATTTACTGACGTTTGGGATGGACTATATATTTGTTTACTGAGAATTTAGAATTCAGACGATTTGTTACGATTTCCATGGCATCGTCTGGATTCCCAGTGCTTTCTGGGCCGGCTCTATGTCGGATCCCTATGGAACCGTTGACCGGATACGACCGACGCTGTGCCGCACCAGCTAGTTGTAATTAGTCTAATAGAAGATTCAACCCATTGCATTTATTGTTATAGAAGAGGTTGCAAAAAGAATTTCAGATACATCGCTGACAAGCCATCGCAGCAGATCGCAGGCCCATAGTTAACACAGTATCAAAGTATAGTGGTTATCCCAAACATAACCGAGCAGATTATAATCATGCGGGTCCACAGGAAATTGACGATCAGCTTTGCGTAAGTCACGTTTGCACACTTGACATGCTGATCCCAATGCAAGTACTGCCTCCATAATCGCATCCACAATAGGATAACACATGTCAATTTCCTGTTCCAAATAAAATGAGCGCGGAATGCCGTCATTAACGGAGCGACCAGATGGCCAACTCAAATCAACAATAACCCTGCGTTCATCTGAGTCACGCTTAGCAACAGTATTCGACGGAGACGCCATGAACCCGTCCTGGAAAGGTGGCAATTCAAACGGTCCAGCTACTCGTCCCAGAGCCAACTCACTAGACAAATATTCTTGTACCCCAATCGGGAAAGTCACGAGCGGCTCGATGAGTGCGCACCGTATAAAAACAGGAAAATGTGTCCCGAGTGTAACCGATAGGCCACCCAAACTCTAAGTACTCACAAATGATATTATCAAAGTAGGAGACAAGCAATTCTCTCCACCTGTCAATGTTAAGACGAGAATGAACCGAAATGCGAGCACCTAAATAGTTTGGGAAAACCAAAGGTTAGCACTTCTTGATATACTGTTATGTGAGATGAATGATCAAAGATCTGAAAAGAGTCACGGACGGCACTGGAATGTGTTGTATTAACAGTTATCACACGAAGGGGACATCAAGTCTCGCTACATACAAAGCTCCTTATCACAAGAAGAATGAAATACAGAGTCACGAACGACAACTGGCGCAATATTAGGGTCTCTTAAAAGATTAGGGTCACAAACTGGCGCAATATTAATGTCACGACGTGCCAATGTCTCGTCGGGAATATCGTGCGAGTCTCGGTTAGCAGTAAGTGCAAAGTCATTATAGTCTCGATCCCGCACCCAAGTAAAGTCACGACAACTATGCGGTTGAAAAACTAAGTCTCGATTGTCAAGATAGGAAAACTCGGAGGCACGATCATGCAAAAGCTCTAAGAAGTCCAAGAATTAAATAAGCCACCCAGGGCTCATAAGAGCGTTTACAGTATTTGCCTTTGCTGGTCATGCCAAATCTAGTTTGTTTGCTTTGGTAACCCGATAGCTAGTTAGCCAAGTTGCCTCCCTCCTGAAGCTTCTTCTGCAGACCACATAAACCCTAACCTTACAACTTATATCCCTAGGGCCCTTGTATATGGGATAATACTGTTATCTGTTTGCAGATTTAAACCCTTCTCCAGTCTGCTGTATAGGATATGCATGTCAAGGGCTAGTCGGAGCACATGCTTGTTCCTCTTTGAATTTTTGCACGTCACATCCCCATCAGGCACTGTTATTCGATGGCAACACATTCTCCTGTGGTTTTGAGAACTTAAAGGGGCTCTCGCACGCTAAATATTCGTCAACGGTGGACATAAAGTAAGTAAAATTGTAACTGTGAAAACACATGTACATTTGCCCGTAGTAATCAAAATAATCCTCCAGATTAATAGAAAAACCTTTCAAGTGTTGGGCAAATGCAATTCTAGGTTGTTTTGACCTGTTATCAAGAGGATGGAATTGGATTGCGATTTGAGGTATTTCCTTGTCAGAGAAGTGACCAGTAAGCGTGCGAGAGCCTCCTTGGCATCTTCACTGAGCATATATTTTTACTGTTCATCACTGTTGTGCTCCATGAAAATCTCCCTTGAATGAGCGAACAGCTTGATTTTGGAATTGCTGAGAGAGAGGTCAGCTATTTCTTCAAAGTCTCTCCTTTTTCTCATAGAGAAAGAGAAACCTGTCTGCAAGTCTTTTTTCAGTCTTCAGAATTTTCAGCCACGCTTTTTCGAGAAATTGCAGGCTAGCAGGGAGGCTAGCCGGGAGGCCCTTGCAGACGAGACCCCGGTTCTCTTCTCTTTATTTCCCTTCAGTACGTACCAACAATCCCCATGAACACATTTGCAAAGTTCTCTCCATTGTTAAGTTTACATCTGAATGTTTCGATGGGGAAGTTAAAGAGCCCTAGTCAGCCACTCCTTTGTTATTGTTTTCAGTCGATATGAGACAAGGAATTACGTGTAGAAATCTTGAAATAGTCTTATATGGCTTATACGAGTCTTTACGGTCCTGGAAAGAGACATAAAGACGGCATATACGAGCGCTTACGGGTTTGGAAAGACACATAAAGACGGTGATCCCATTTGGGGGCTCTTGCCGCCCAGGCCGTTGTGTATGGTACTCAGCATCCCGTGTGGGTGGCCTCTGAGGATCAGCACTAAGGCGAGAAGAGACAGTCACCATGTTACTCTCCTGACAGAACCCCAGCTGCTCTCCCTGCTCCACTTTCACCCCCTCCCGGACAACACCAATACGAGCCAAATGTCCTTCCCAGTATGATAGGCTACCTGAACCACATAACACGTCTTGGTGGTGTCAACAAGAGTGTTCACTACTGTGAGGTTTCCCTCAATTGGTACCCCTAATGGTTCTACCACAGCACTTGTGCCCTATGATGGGCCCGTAACTATAACATCAGACTGTAGGAATGGTGGCACCCACACATTGTTGGTACCAGCCACTTTCACAAATCCAGTCCTTTCTTTCACTTCTCCTTTCAGGATCTCCTTGAACTGACCAAGGATGTTGGTCCCTATGAGGCCAGGTACCCTCCTTCGAACACCAGTAGTGGCTGGAGTGTCTTTGGTCACCAAGACCCCACAATTCTTCACGAGCACTCCGTTGATCTGACATCGGTGTTGATGAAACCAAGGTAGGGGATCTCCGGGCCATTTGCTCCTCGCAGTTGAATCATACAGCTGCCTTTCCTGGCTCCAGTTTCTCCTTGTAGAAGGACTCAAGAGATGAACGAGACCATGGACCCGGTGTCGACCAGACTCCTCACAGGTAACTAACCGATCCTTGCCTCTACGGTGGGGCTTGCCCCAATCAGGTTCCTGTCATCCTGCAAGAAAAGATCTGAGCCACTACTGTCCTGGCTCATGACCGTGGAGTGGGGGAGTTTAAAGCTGGCTCCCCCTCCCTCTTCTCCTGCCTCTGAACTGCTTGTGATGGTCCCCTGTTTGCGTCGACTGTGACCAGTTTTACTAGATGTGACCGGTCTGCTTGCAGATGTAGTACCGCCACTGTTGTGGATTTAGTCGCCGGTACATGCTACTTCGGAGCTCAGTTAGGGCAGTCTGTTGGTCAGCCAAGGAGCTTCTGTTGCTGCTGGAGACAATCTGTTAAGAGCTTCTGGCCAGCAACAAGCCCCTGGATGGCCTTACCCATAACCGTCACCTGCTGACATTCCAGTGTCTCTTCACCTGCATCTATTCCTCGGGCAAGGGCGGTTCTTGGTGGCTGGCGGTCCCCCTCCAAGGTATGTTTGGCCTCGTCACGAACATCATTGAAGGTCTTGGCCTGGTGCTCTCTAATGTAACGCCTCAGTTCTCTCCTGAGCTGGCCATCCCGCAGGTTTTCCACAAAGTGGTCTCGCAGAACCTTATCCTTCTCGTGGATGGCCCCTGGGTGTTCCTTGACCAGCTGTTTCATCGTCATTAGGCCATGGGCGAAATCCTGGGTGGTCTCCTTCTCCCTCTGGTGTCGGCCAAAGAACCTCTGCAGGAGCTGTGCCTGTGTGAGTTTCTCGCTAAAGGTGTCCTTGAGGATTTTGTAGACCGCATCCGGTGTGGTCCACTCCGTTGTTGGTCGGAGCCGGAGTTGTCCTTGGCGGCCCCCTCCAGATTGTGGTACAGGTAGTCCACAGCCTCTGCCCCTGCCCGTTTCTGAACCTCCAAAGCCCTCCGAGCATCCTCAAGCCAACCATCCAACTCCTTATCGTCACGTGTCCCCTGGTACTTCCTCAGCTTCCTTTCCCGAGGGACACTGACTCTGATGGGCTGCTGCTGGTTGTTCTCAACTTGCCTCCAGGAGTGCCAGCTTGGCCTGTAGCTCTGCCAGGTCACCCATGTCTATGTTCCCGTATTGTTAGCCTTATATCACAAAAAATAAGCTGTCAATCACAACCAGCAATCCCACTTCTGACACCAAAATGTAACCGACGGCAACGCAGGTTTGACAGGATTGCAAGGTTGATAAGACAAAGTAATTTATTGGATAATTGTAATAATCAAATTTACAGGCTAAACATTCATGGTATAATAAAAACGGGAACGAGACAGGCCTATAAAAATAGATAGAAAATACACGATGTCTCAGTTACTAATATACATAATAATATAACAGAGCTATACTGTATTACACAAAAGATCGCTGATTACTAAATAATAATATTCTTACTATCAGACTTACGTTGAAAGTACTCAAGTCAGGCAAACTAATAATGAAACATGGAGGATTGACTACAGAAATACGTGAGAAAATAAGTAAGCCTTATAAGATCCATATTGAGAAACGTGTACAATTTTGACTACCAAATAGGCTTGAAAGTGCAACACAGAAATATGAAAATAATATAACTTTTACAGTTATCATGCATTTATAGATTACAAAGTGAAATAACTCCTTTGTTTAACTCAAGCAATAAAGTTTAAAAGCTTAAAATTACAAGAAAATACTAAACAACAGTTTTAAATGATATTGGGGTATTTCCCTTGAAAAACAGTACGGTTTCAGTGTATTTTAAGAACGGGAAGTGTTTTGGTTAGATTATGGGATGTTGCTTTGTTACCGAGCTCGTGCTATGAAAGCTAGTTGAGTTGAAATGTGGATCACACGGAACGAACCGAGAATGGATTATTTTACGGATAAATGTATTACTAATAGCAACATGTGAGTTTATTGAAGAAACTAAACGGACTTTGAATGGTTTTTACGAAGTTTATGGCGAGTTCAATGACCTAAATAGATGCTATAATTTAGCGAGACAAGTGAAAAATTAACACGGAGATGATGAAACTAAAAGGTTAGCTTTCCTTTGTTGAGAAGCACAATGCACTGTTTAAGATAATTCCTAGCATAAAAGATTAATTATTTAGGATAAGTCCTTTAGTAAAAGCCGAAAATGCAAGTATAAACTAATCAAGTTATCATGCGGATTTAAGTTACATGGAAGGTGTTACATTTACAAGGACTGAGCAGCGAGTCTTAACAGATATTCCATCGGAGAATTACTTAAAATGATTATACCGATCGGTGCAGAAAATCAACTATTTTACAGATAGCATTATCTAAAGTATTTTATCTTAGTGCTCTACAGTCATACAAAATAATCGAGAGAGTTGTAACATACCGTTACTAGCCGATAGTTCCTTTTAGTCTTGCAACTTTGTCTTTATCCACAATATCCAAGGCAAACTTCTTACAGACTGAAGAACTGACTATATTACCGATATTTATATGGGCTGATGTACCAGGAACGTGCAAGGTGTAACCAAAAAGGAATGCAATTCAGGCGTAGGAGTGAACCTAGCCCTTCCTGTGACGTAAAATACTGTTTATGTTCCGCAATACCAAACTCACGCAATTTGTATCACTAGTATCGCACAGGAAATGAAATCATGTTCTGTAATGAAACAGAACAATAACTACTGATACACTCATTTGTTCCAGTGGTTTCTAAATAGTGTCCATTCTGACCTTGTCATACACATATATCTCAGCAAGAAGGATAAAATTGATTTCCATTGTTTGCAATTTCTTACAATAGTAAACATTTTGAAAACTTTTAAAATGTTTCTTTAAACCTTTTAGGATATTTTATAATCTTGGAATTCACTGAATGCTATATACACTGTGTTAATAATCTCTTAGACCACTTTGCCTAATTGTGGAAATCCAATTAAAAAATAATAAATAGGATGTCTCAATGCATACCGATAAAAAAACATACATTTGCATCAATCTTAGGATGGGCGATGGTGTACCAGATGATCTCAGGGTGGACGTGTTTGGGGTACGTGTGGGTCTGACCTGGCTCTGTCGTGGCTTCACAGCCAGGATACACATTTTTTTCACTTTATGTCCTTTTCGCTTGCCCGTCTTACATCTTTTATTTTTCTTTCTCTACATTTATGCATACATTAGATTCTACTTTTGACATATCTTCAATTTTGTTTTAACATCTTTTTGTTTTCACTAATCTTGACAAATTTTTTACACAATCTTTAATCTTTTTTTCTTTCATTTGTCCTCAATTCCTTTTCTTTTTTTGTTGTTGATGTGATTTTTTTTTCTTCTAAATTTGCTTATTATTAAGTCTTTCTGCATACATTAGATTCTTCGTTTGACATATCTTCATTTTGTTTTAACATCTTTTTTTTTTGGATAGCAAATATCTGAGAGATCCAGATGGAGGAGTCAATCTCTTGAGAGAAAAAGCACAACTTGGCGTCTTGTAGATGGCTTCTCCATTTCGATCTCTGTGCAGTCTACAATCACAGTCAGATTAGGATAGCATGCTTTGTAGATTCCTTGCATGTGCAACCGTAAAACATCTCGAGACGGAATGTTGATAAGAGGCTCAAATTCATTGTGCATAAATCTGAGCCATGTCCTTGTGATCCTAGACACTGATGCAACAGATATACTAAAGCGGTGTGCCAGGTCTTTCTCAAACAATCCTAACCGCAACCGCATCATAACCAGAATAAACTCCTGAAACATGGTCAGGTTCCTTGGCCGCCCTAGCTGTCTATCCATATCAACATAAACACGTTCGTGGCTATAGCTCAAGTTCTTGGCAGACTCTACAAGGAAATTGTAGCACAGCATCATAGACTGATAGTCTGGAAATCCAGTATAAAAGGAAATGTCCTCTGAGCTGTCTTTGTACTTTTCAATGTCAAATCTTGGGTTATCAACAATGTGCTTCAGCTCGTAATCTCAGAAGTTCATCCAGTTCATTATTCACCTGACATTCTTTATCTTTCACTGTATCCAAGTTCAAACCAGTGTCAATGTTTACACTTACTTCTCGTGAGTTTGCAACAGTAAAGAGCTGATTTGACTCTGTTTCCTCGGTTGTTTTTAAGGTTACTGAGAACTTTCGCGGCACGTCCTCGGAAAAAACAATCATACACGTCCTTAGTTTAACCAAAACATGTCAACCTATATATCGTTGGAAGGCTTATAGAATGGACTAGCGGGCTATGGCAAAAAGAAAGCTCTTTTTGATAACTGTATTTTTTTTTAAAGCATTGATTGAATATTTTGGTGTGCCATTTTCACGAGCTAACGCTGTCGAACTACTGGACCTTGACTCCAAAGTAACATATTATTTTAATCCTGAAAGGTGTTTCTCAAAAACGGTGTCTGCGTTTTTTAAAATTTTGTCTAGTTCAAAAGTTATGAATTTTTAAAATTTTTAGAGCGTGAAATTTCAATAAAATTTGACCTTCAAAATTTAAAATTTGATAACTTTTGAACAAAGCAAAATTGTAAAAATCGCAGACACGGTTTTTGAGAAACACCTTTAACGATTAAAACAATGTGTTACTTTGGAGTCAAGGGCGAGCTGTTCGACAGGGTTATCTCTTGAAAATGTCACAGCCGATTTTTTTATAAAACCTTTAAAAAAATTATATTTATGAAAAAATTATTTCTTTTTGCCATAGCCCGCTAGTCCATTCCATAAGCTTTCCAACGATATATAGGTTGATATGTTTTCGTTAAACTAAGGACGTGTATGATTGTTTTTTCGAGCACGCACGCGAAGGTTCTCAGTAACCTTAAGTCCTGTGACTTCCTTTTGCGTGCTTTAGGCCTATAGGGTGCATCTCTTCTGTTTAATGCCCTCTGAGGCACTGTGTCTTTAGTCCAAGGGAACTTTGTTGGTTCGTAATTCCGGCTGAGTTTCTGACCTCCTTCGAAGTGAACGCTACATATTCGAGTGGATTCAGAGTCCAGTTTCAGCGCATCATTCTTCAAAATTATCTTTTGAGTCTCTCTTAGACTTGGGTCTTTAGGTATTCTATAAAAATGAAGGGTCGGAAAATTTCTAAAGCTGTTAAAACAGCCAGGAACACAACAGTTGAAGTGGTGACCAGCCATATTGTAAACCCAAAACGAAGTGACTGCTCTGTCCCTCCAAACGATCCCAGAATCCTTTGAGGCAAAAATTCGGCCCTAAAAGAGTCCCCGCTCTTTTTGGAAAAAGCGAATTCAAAGATATGCTTTTGGGCGGGATACAATGTCTTGTGGGCATTCTCTGGTCAAGTAGACCCTTGGCTGTGAAGCACTTTTGAATGGACTTGCTGGCGTTTCCGTCAAGTAGCAACCAATCTCTCCTTCAGAGAACTTAGCTGTGAGCTTTCCCACATTAGGGGGCTTCACCACAAAAATGGTTACGCCATCATCATGAACTTCGCTTACCTCGCTACTCATGTACTCCAAAAATGGCTTAACCATTTTTGCGTCAGGTGATGTGACGTCATAGAGACGTCAACGATGACGCGGGCTTTAAAAAAGTTGACTGAGAGCTCCGCTTTTAGGCAGTGCCTAAATATTTATATGAGCGGCCAAACGTTGAGTGATAGTAGTTGCCAAACATAGTTGGATCTCTTACCTTGAAACTTTAGTGCAATTACCAGTCGTTTTTTATACTTCATTTTGATTAAGATTGACTTGTTGTTTACTTTGTGCAACTTACTCCCATGTTCCGAGTTTCCCCGTGTCTTAAGCCACTAAAATTGAAGAGGTAGAGAGGCGATTCGACCAAAGCTCTCTGTTTTGTGCGCCATATTGAATGCGAGTGATGGTTCCTGGAGCAAGAGCGAGCGGTTCCTTACCACACGACCCCCGAATCTGAAGACACAAAAGGACCGCGACTTTTACCGCGAGAAAACTTTATAAAAATAAATAACTTATATGATCTTTTTTGAAATTATGATGAATGAAATTTGCATTGCTCCATCACCAACATAAACTGAAATGAACGATTGAAATATGCCGTTTGAAAAAAACTGTCTGGATTCTGGGATCTTTGTGGAGTTTATCAAAGAACGAATCGGCATAAAAAGGTTTGCACTCGTTCACACGGGTCAAAAGGTCGGTAATTAGTATGCAGCATACAAATTAGCGTAATAAACTTTTGTACCATTCCCCGCATTTTGTTACGCCATTTAGACCCTGTGTGATGCCGTAAATGATCAGACACAACATAACAACATAGATATTCAGCTTCGTAGTGCTATATATATATTTTTTGACCTGCTTTGGTGTCTTTTTGGCTATTATGATATTCAACAACCTCGTTTATCCGAACTCCTTCACACGGCCCAGAAGGGCGGTTGGTGGGAAAAGGCCCATGGAAAGGATTAACTACTTATTAACCGAGCGCGAGTCCGTACTGAGAAATATCAGCCCGAGGTCTTAAAGTACAGACCGAGCCGCAGGCGAGGTCTGTGCGAAAAGACCAAGGGCTGATATTTCTCAGTACGGACCGACCAAACGAGGTTTTATTATATGGCATTTTCTTGGAGAAAAACCCACTCTGATACCGTCACTATATTTCCGGTCCCGAACTCGCGCGCGCGAATATTGACAATCCCGTGCTAATTTATGCAGAAAGTACTGGCCACAGAACAAATAATCAATTCCTCAAGTTATATCATTTCATCGATTTTATTTCATATACATGACTCTCCGAAGGCTCGTCTCCAAGCGAACTACATTTTGAGTGGACTGTAAGAACCTCATAACTGAAATAACACATCTGAAAATCGTTTTCATGTCTTGCAAGCTTTCTACATGAAACTGAATGAAGCCAAGGCGAGAAATGCTTGTTTTTCGGACTGAGTGATTCGTAACTTTAGCTCCAATGCCTTGTTGGATACCTGCATTTTGAGCAGCATCTGATAGGAATTTTCCGATTTTGTTTTTCCCCAAGGCAGACTTCATGTACCAGATTTGGTCTGCTGGTGCTCGCTGGTGTTTGATTGCAAGGAAAAACGGAGCATCGGCGGTATTCATTTCCACTGGACGGTGGGCTTTGAACAGCTTGTAAAGCCTTACAGCACATCATTCTCCTCCGGTAGCATAAACTTTGGGTTGAAAGGCTCTTTGGTGACCTTGTTCTTGACCGGTTCTGGTCTTAGTACCTCTTTCGCCGAGCCAAACAAGCATTTCCTCTCCGCTTCCCATAGTGTGCAACTCGACATCCCCCCACCGCAGCTTTCTACTCTCGTCTCGGGCTCTAAATCCAAAATGAAGAGACAGCAACCACCAAACAGTTCTTTGTAGAACCAAGGGATCATTGTCGCCGAACTGTCCACTTTTAAATAGTTCGTCCTCCTCTTCATCTGTCAGCGCTTTAGTAGCCTGTGGCTTGTTACCTTTGCCGTTGTTGACAAGAGCTTTACGGCGAGCAACTAGTAGACTTCGGGACTGGGCAAACTCCTTGTCTTTCAATATATTCCAGGGTATTTCTTCTTCTCGAGGAACCTCTGTATGCTCCTTTGGTAGCTGCTAATGGTGTTTGGCTCATATTTACTCCCCTTATTTACTCCTTCTAGATATTTCTTCAGAACATTTAAGTCAGACCTTGTTTTCTTTAGAGTGTTTTTAGCTTTTTGTCATGCTATGAAAGCATGTATTTCTTCTTGGCATTTGCTTGACATTTTATCTTCGCTTTCGGTGATTCCTGTCTCCGTTTCGACATTTTCTCGTCTTTCTCGGTTAGTTTCCTTGTTTTCCCTCTCTTCAGGGTAATAAAACTCGTTTGACGAGTGCCCTTCCTCGTCAGATATCATATTTTAGAATGTTGTTATTTCTGTAATTCTCAAAACAAGTACTTTGCTCTTTTAAAATCAAATTTTAAAACTCAAATTTCGCGCGACAAAAAGACAACAACAAGAGGCGGTCCGGATACGGAAAAAGACGGCCCGTGGGCCAGATACGCGATCTACGGACCGTGTGTCGACCAATCAGAGCGCGCGCACTATCGTTGCCATATAATAATTAAGTTTTATTATGCTAAATTGTCTGCTGCATATTAATTACCATCCTTTCGACCCTTTGTGAGTGCCAAAAAACGAGTTAAGAAAGAAAACGTTCTTGCCATGTTTGCTTAACATGACTGTAAAAGCTTTGAAAAGTTTAAAATCTCTACGAAGAGTTTGTGGCCAACTGTAAGTATGTTGTGTAGATATCGAGGACATGATAATCCTAGAGAGTCTAACAGTCAAGTCTCTCCAGTCGATTTGATCATGTTTCATGTCTAACTGAAATAACTCGTCCTCTCACAGGTCGCCCAAGCTCTGTGGTAGTGTTTCATATTAAATAAATTTGAATGAATTTAGGCTGTGTTTAACACTCTGTTTAACACTCAAACTATGTTGTAGTTCACAAAAAAAATGATATCTTTCGAAAAAGTGAACCGAATGGCCTTAGACAAGAAAATTGAGTTGGGACAACTTTAAGAAATTGTATCATCTAATTTCATTTTATTTGACACCAAGGACAAAAACGTTTCAAATTTCATAAAATGATTAAGAAATGTCTATGACCATATGATTGAAATTGACATTATTCTACAAAGATGATAACCTACATATAATCCGAAAGGTACCAAATGAATAACTTATCCTCCAGATTATTTGTTGGACCATATAACTTCAATGTTTGGTGAATTTAAAATGATTAAAGAAATGTCTATGACAATATGATTGAAATTGACATTATTCTACAAAGATGATATCCTACATATAGGGCGAAATGTACCAAATGAATAACTTATCCTCCAGATTATTTGTTAGATTATTTAATAAATAAAATAATAAAATATTCCTGAGCATTTAAAAATTCTCAATGCTCTTGCAGTGTGTTATATGCAAATCCTTACACTTTGATAAGAACAAGAATAAGATAATAAAAATAAATATCAATTATTGAATTATTTGTTAGACCATATAACTTCAATGTTTGGTGAATTCCATCTGAAACTTATGGCTTACATTATTCGTCAAAACGAAGTGGTAGATGTCAGGCATAAATTCTTACAGTTTGTCCACCTGGAGCTGTGATAAGCCTTCTTCTGGTGTTACGCACACTTATTTCAGCCTCATGCTGTATCTGTACTACCTCAGGATTGTCCACATCTGACTCTTCAGTCTCCTTCCGCTCTGAGTCGATAGCTGAACCGTCTTGCTCATCAATGGCAACTTGTCGGACATCATGTCTAGGTGACGACAGTACTGCTCTGTAAAACCATACGTTACAGATCTATTATTCCACCCAGAGCTGAGTTCTTCAACAGGAACAACCACTGGTACATGATACTTCCATAATACATGAGGCCGATAGAAGACGGAACTGTCTGTGCTGGGTAGGATCACTTTCTTCTGGTATTTGCTCCTCCACCTAAACGCCAAACACATGACAACCACTTTCTGACTTGTTTGTCGGATGTCCCTTATTCGCCTGTAGTAGCCACCACTTGTCAGCTGATGGGATACCACTGTCAGTGCCTGCGTTAATTTCCACAATATCACCTGGGACAATCAAATAGTTGTCAGTTTGGCCGCCTATGTTCTTGTTCTTCTGTTTTCATCCTACCTGACTTGTAATTCCGACAAGCTGATCGAATGCAGGATAGTGGAATCTGTATTCAGTAACAGCATCTTGCAAAATGGTATCCTTCTAGAACACTACACAGGGGCCATAGCCACACTTTTAGGCTTTGCCTTTGTTAAACCATAAAGCATTCGAGCCACTTTAGGGTCTTGTTTTCACTTGTCTGTGTCTCTGAAGGGTGGAATAATGCAGTCCATGTCCTGTACACACAAATGAAGAAAACATTCGTGTGTTGTCTGGTAGGCAGAGAAGCTGTTACTGTGATAGACACGGACATCGGCATTATTTTTTTTTTGATCAGTTCGATTTGATGGCTAGAATTACTGCTACAGTACCTGGGTTTTGTAGGGTGACTGTATTGGCCTGATTGTTTGTGCTTTGCCAAGCACAAAAACGTTGTAAATAAGTTCAAAAGTACAAATAACTGGTCAACCTGTGCCCCTATCATCTAAAAATCATAGTTACCTTATCTGAATAAGCTTATAAGATAGTATATAGTGTAATAAACTAGTCAAAATTAGAGTTCAAATGAACGCTTATGCCTGAAATCACCCAGAATTTCACAAGATCGCCTAATATTGCCCAAGATTACAACATGAAATATAGAAAAACAGCTTTAAGGTAATGACCAGAAACGTGTCGCTTTGACCCTAGAATTGACAGTACTGATATCCCCTGAGCGAACTTCCAAAAAATGATTGTAAATGATTGGTTATCACTGATTAAACAATAAGTTGCATAACATGGCCACTAAATATGTTTTTTCAAAGGACAACTGAAGACACTGTTGGAGTGTGACACTTCCGATTGCTTTGTGGAATCGATATTTTATTACCAATAATTCTACATATTTGTTACAACAAACTTGACCTAAACGCTAAGAAATACATCCAAATGATGCACTGCCCGGTGGAAACAACCGTTTGGATAAAACCCAACAGGAGAAAAAAAATGGAAAACGATCCTCCCTGAGTGAGGGCTAGAGTTCTCAATCATATGAATGAGGAAACTAAGTATACAGCAAATAGAAATATTCAGTATGCGAATAAACAATATAAGCACAGGTAAGTAAAAAGTCACGAAAACTCATCTGGCTGTTACAAGTGTTTGTCTTCATTGCCCCTGTGGGGTTTGAAAGAAAAATCGGTTAACCTCATTTTCCTATACACAAAAAGTTGACAAGGTAGCACTCGAACCGGGGAAAATCACTCAAAACAACCCTCATTCGAACACGATTATTTTCACAAAATCACTTCGATCGCCAAACAATTGGCCAAACTGCTCTCCGATGATGTACTTACATTCCAAAAGCAACCAAATACTCTAAGATTCGTAACTGACCCCAACAAGCGTCGCCGAAATCAGTAAAGTAGTTCTATCGCCGGCCATTTTTTCCGTGAAGAATACAAATTGATCAACCATCGCCGCTTATTCTTCCCCAGGCTCCAGGTCGCTTCGCAACGCAGTTGACCACTATTTTGAAGCTTTTGAAATTTGGTGGCTACAGTTTTATTGCAGCTATCCCAAGCTACACAGTAATCTATCCCAAGTGCCCCCTGCTCCACTAAGGCATACGGGAGAGTTACGGGTAATGCAAGTCCGTAAGCCCAGGAGCCGGAGGCAGATGGTGTGAAAAGGGGAAGGGAGGGGTGGGCAAAGTCACACCGATTCACCGCTTAAGGAGTTTATTAAATTAAAGAACACCAACATTTCTTATATGCAACATCCCATTTTATTTACCCGCTAAATGACAATACCGACTACCCCCAAACTACCTGCCGGCCTCTCGCTTAACCAACTGACCACGAGTTAGTTTGAACTCACACCTTTATACCGGCGTTACGCATGGTTACACTTGGGATAGTAATCTATCCCAAGTGCCCCCTGCTCCACTAAGGCATACGGGAGAGTTACGGGTAATGCAATTCCTCCAGCGGGAGCAGAGCCCTCACAAAGGGGAGGCGTGGCGCCACTTTAAACCTTCCATTATACCCGTAACTTAAATCCCCTAACCCGAAACTTATTCCGTCCCCAAAACTGATAAGGGCCTATGTGGAGAAGAAAGGGGAAAACCCAACTAGGTTGTTAAGGTCTCTAAATTCAATACCAAGAGTCTCAGCACTCCGTGTATCTGCCTGAGCTAGAATGCTATGGCTAAGTTTATCGGCGGTCTGTGCCGCCTTTGAAGCTGTAAGAACTTTGTCCACTTGTGTATAGTGGTCCACCATTTGGGTGGAGCACCAGCCGATGTGCTCAGCAATTTCTTTTTTCGATGCGCCTAGTAAGCTCAATAGAATTGCTGCGCCACCGCGGAAACCGTGAATTGTCTCATCCTCATGAATATTAAGAACCTTAAGGTATTTTACCAGCCGGGCTTGGGCTGCAGATGCTAAGAGTGGAGCGTTAGACACTAAATTTCTTTTGGAGGTTGTGCGAAAGAGGAAACCCGGCGCCAAATTGATACCCATTGTTTTACAAAGATCCCTATAGAACGTAAGATTGCGGACCGGGCAAAAGGCTGGGTTTTTACATTGTACAACTGAGAATGGCCTTGAGGCACTACCCCTCAAACATTTACCAATCCTTTCGTGAACGAGGAGGGATTTGCCATCAGGACTTTGCAAAACGTCTACAGTCTTTAACCTGCCTAGGTCAGAAGCTCTTTGACCAGTAAAGAATTCAAAAGTGAAAAAGACTAGATCACGCGCGAAAATATATTTGTCAATTACTGACGTGGATGAGCTGGCAAGCAGAGAACGGAGGTGGAACACTATTGCCTTGAATTTGTCAAAAAGATTGGGGCGGTTTCTCTAGGAGTTACTCTAGCCATTGATTGTTCTGTCTGAACTGATTTAAGGTATTGTTTAACCGAAAAGTGAGTTGCGGGGTTTCCCCAACCAAGGCGATCGTCCCATTCTCCAGCTCGTTCAACACTATTAAATATGGAGCGCAGCTTTCCAATAGTGGAATCTACCGTTCCAGCTGCAAGCCGCGTGGGACAATTACACGGACAAGAACCTTTAGAACCAAGAAATTTACAGGTATGTACATGAACCTTTGTTTTCCCCTTACAGTCTTTCCAAACTAGAAAGCGAACAATGTCTTTTGGTATACAAGAGAGTAGGGTCTTAGGCGGATCCAGAGCGCCAAGGAAGTTTAGAAGTTCCTGTTCCAATTGTGACTTTTGCTTTCCATAGCAGGAAGAAGTAAGGGTTGATTCTAACTCTCTTATCCTCACATCGATTACTTGGACATCGAACTTCATTCTTTTGTTAATTTGAGAGTTGGGGTCGCTGCGGTCGCTTACGGTTTGCCCAATTCCACACTGCTGGCAAAATCGGGCACAGTCGTCATTAGGGTAGCGACAGTTTTGACACATCCTGGCAGGACGCCAAATACGTGGGATAGTCTATGACAAAAAAATAATAAGTTCTAATTTGCAAGAATTGTTGAAGACGCGGCTTACATCCTAAAAGCCCAGAGGTCCCAGCGGAAGGGTCTTGATACGAAAGTTCCTTGACGGGTGGGGAAAATAGTATTCCCTCCTGGCCTTTGACACCTAACAATGTTGCGTCAATGTTGCGACCACTGACCAAGGGCCACCAGAAACACCTAGGGAAGATATCCCGAACGATGATAGTGAATGGGCACCCAGAAGGGAGCAGAAAGCGCATGACCGGACCGACAAGCGCCAGGGGGGAAAACACATAGGCATTCTCGCTGACGCCAATGGTCTGACAGAATATGTTGGTTCCCGACGATCCGGGGGTTGGCCAAGGGGAAAAATGTCGTAGCGGTTCCCCATCTTGACCGTGCTGCGTGTTAGAGTCGAGGGACATCAGATCCAAAGTGTGGGGTCCCCATCGAGCTTCTAGCTTTCTCCAAGGCTGGGTACCGAGCATGCAATCTGAATCAGAAAGGGCCCTGGACGGGGGGTCGGCCAAGTTTGCTTCAGAGGGGACGTGAAACAAATTCAGAGCGATGTTAAGGCGGAGAGAAGTCTCGAAGATCGATTTGATGACCACATTCAATTCATCGCTTTTGGCGCCTTGGTTTTTCCAGGCGTGAGCAAGAGGGAGGCTATCCGTACGCGCGTCAACGCGGCAGTTACGGAGAGAATCCGCTCCAGCTAACAGAGTATTGTGGAGCGCATAGGCCTCTTTAATTATTATCGGCTTGGAACTTTGATCCGGAGACCAATAGTCGCGGATATTGAGAGGTTCTGAGTTAGGGGAGTAGACAAGTCCGCCCCATCCCGAGTTTGAAGCATCACAATAGAACTCGACGACAAGGTGTTTTTCTTCAAACCAGGGGAGGTGCCCTTGCCAATTATCGAGGAATCTCCAATATGTAATTTCTTCTCTGAGATCTTTTGATATTCTAATAGGCTTGTGGGTCTTTCTACGGTTGGCTCCGATTGCACGGTAACAAGTACGAGTATAAAGACGGGCTGCCGGCACTGCGATTGAGAAGGAAGTTGTTTTTTCCGGCGAATCTTTGTAATGACTGTAAGTCAATCTCTTTTTGGGCAAGGATTGATTCTCTGAGAAGGCGGAATTTCTCCTTTTTATCCTCTGGCAAAATGAATGCTGTGAGATGTGAATCGCACAGGTATCCCAGAAAACGGATGCTCTGGGAAGGGTGCAGAGTGGACTTAGAAAGAGCTAGCGTGTAGCCCAGCGAAGTAAGTACAGATGTAGCAATATATGCTGCAGCTTCGGCTTTCTGAAAATTCGACCAGTTGCAGCGTTGGGGAGTTACCAACTGGCCCATGTGGCGGTCGTCGATATACTGGCTACAGGGTACATTGAGGGTACGAATAAAGTTTGTGGCGAGCAGACCGGTGGTATGGTACACATAAGCGCTGGCCTTCCAGCCGAAGGGGAGCGATGCATAGACATAATAGCGCCCGTCCCATTGTAGACCAAATAAAGTCCGGCTTTCTGGAGTTAACAGTAAATGGTCGTACCCACTTTTGTCGTCACAGACAGTTTGAAAATGATCACGTCCCACATATCGAGGGAGGTCAGATAGATAATCAAGAGTAAAAGGCAAATCGCGGACCAGAGGTTCAGAAATCTCTCATCATGGCACATGCGCGGTTTGCTGGGCTCGACGGTTATGGGCATGACTAAATGCGGCGGATTTACATGCCCGACGAGGCCCCAGAACAGCAAAGAACCATTACGAACTCTATCGTGTATAGTGGTGCCGATGAACTCTTTAAACTTTTCGCATGAATAGCTGTTAGGAAATATCCGGTGCGGAGGCTGAAGAGCGTCATAATGTTGGCCCGCAAAGATTCCTTTATATGGAACAATGAAAGACCATGCATCTATGCCATTTCTAACGAACGACAAGACCTCTGTCGCCTCGCCATCGCGAACAATTTCCTCCCAATAATCGTAATGGTAATGAAGTTCGCCCGGCACAAAAGATGAGGGGTCTCGAAAGATTATGTCTTTGGGGCTTGCGAGGACCTTAGCCGCTGAAACCATACTAGGTGGGGGCCTAGGACCGACAAAGCTGGTAGGTAGACCCTTCCAATCACACCACTGCACACAAAGCCTAGGACTGTAATTGCGGGTGGTTAAAGTGTCTTCCAATACAATTAGGGATTTAACTACCCACCACATTGCCGGTCCTAGGCAACCCCTGAGGGCATGAGGGCGTAGAAACCCCTGCCTAGGCGCACGGCGAAAAACCAAAACAGAGACTGACCGAAAAGATTCTATCAGAATTGACGGACTAACAAAGTAAAATTGTAAACGCGATTTAGCGATTTAGCGTGCGCATGCAAGGACATGCGCATAAAAACATGCGTTACAGTTCCAAAATGAAATAACCTCCTTAGAAAATACTGGCATCTTTTAATTATTACCTTGCACCCCACGAAACGCGAATAAATCAACATCAACTGAAATAATACAAATCGATTGTTAAGGTTCTGAAAATAATGTTGCATATAGAAAATGAGAAAAGGCCTGTACGAAGGTGCTTTAATTAAGATACCAATGGCGTAGGAATTAATATAGATTTAGCCACTGGCTAAAAGAGGAGCTCCCGGCTACATATTTTTTCTGTTAACGGACGCGCAGTATTTTCCCGCCGACATGAAATACAGTTTCTTGGTTGCCTGTGGTAGAGGCGCGCAGACACGGACTCGCCCCCGATACTCAAATGGGAATACCGCTGAACCATGAAAAATGAAATCGATCGTATACCGGAGTTCTATTGTATTCTTCCTGCGATACCTATGGTGCTCCGCTCCGCTACTAAGACGCTATGTTGCCATAACAATGAAGATGTTAAACTTAAGATCTAACTACTCGCGCACGAGTAAAAGTGTTTCCTGAAACGGCGGTAGCTAAGGCAACCATGTGTGAGTAAAAAGTATGTCGGCAAATATAATGCGTGAGAAATGATGCTAGCGAAAACATAGCTTTGTTTACGCAAGGGAGAACAAACACCGGACTGGCACCCAGAAACAAAAATACAATTCGCAATTGCTGTTTAATTGCAGTATAATGCAGACTGAAGGGGAGAGGATTGTGCCCGCAGAGTAATCAACCCGGGCACGCGCTATGCGTACCCTACAATAGAAAACCGCGAGGCGCAGGTAAGATACAGTCGCTAACGGCAAAACGAAAACATGAATCGGAACGATAAATATGTTAATAGCTTTACAGACGATATCCAGAAGGCTTCATACATAGTATTCCAAGTTACATATGTCTACCGTTTTATTGCCCAGGTAGGTTACATAGGAAAGACATTAATAAAAGTTACACTTGTTTATTGTTCATATTGGGGCAGTGCCTCTGGAAGTGACCGAATTGGCCACACGAGAAGCATGATGCCCTGCCACGCCCCTGACTTGAGCCAGGGTATCCCCAGCGAGAGGCCCATTGTCTGCCTCTCCACTGACCACCTGGCTGGTTATTTGCCCAACGACCACGCCCAAACTGGGGACGTCTGTAAGGCTGTTGGGGCTGCCTGGCTGTATCTTTCTTTATCATCTTTGCAATGGTGGTGGCGACCACGACATCTTCCTTAGTACCAAGAAGCCTAGTTATTACCTCCCCGAACTCTTGCCTAAAGATGTAGGGCCTTGTCTGCCGCAGGACTGCCTCATACTCTGCAGCTTTTGGGTCGCCATTACACCTAGCCTCGTCTGCAAGGTTCTGCAGGGCTGAGAGAATCATGGAAGGGTCTCTCAGCCTATAAGGCGCGCCGGCCAGCTGTCGCACCATTTGCAAAGCAGCGGCAACCCCTCCAGAACCAGACCCTTTAGATGCTTTGAGGACCGCAAGTTCTGTCTGCAGTTCTTTAATTTGGTCCACGATCTAAATGTGTAAGAGAAAGGGGGAAAGGCGGGGATAAATCACATGCCCACTGTAATATATACGCCCGCTTTACTAAATACAGAAACATAACCAACGGCGCGTAAAAGGGAATTTGAACTAAAAACACACGACTACGAATTATCGGCCAATGGGTAAAGTATAGAAACATTTAATTTAGAGGTTGTGTAACAAAACGAACAGATTTTGAAGATCGTATAGCCCGGGAACGTGTCTGAATATGTAATGGATGTAACGCCCATGGTATGACGAAGAACAACATAAGGCCCTAAACGACAAGCATGGCTAACTTCTAAATGCAAATGAGATGAAATGGAGGTAAATTTTTTAACGATACGAACAACGAATTTTGCCAAAAATTGAGGTGCGCAACGGATGCCTGTAAGTAAAATACTAGAAGACAGAGTCGGACAGAAGCGAAGGTAGCTAAAACTACTACGTTAAATTCCATCCGGTCCGCGCTACTGAAATAAGCATGAACTCCGAACTAGGTACAAAAGCTGGGAGACTATACCTGGGAGAGAAGCCGCCAAAATAGAATTAAGACAAATATAGAGTAATTCGGTCGCTACCGAAAACGGTACTAAGAGCTGTAAAATCCATAAAGTCTTATACCGGCCATATGAGGAGAGTAGTGAAATATGTATGGTAACAATTCAGTAAAACAAACAACCGAGCAATTACAAGCAAAATAAATGATAGTGAAGCACAATAATGTGAAAACCTGAGCTGACCACTACAGCGATACATGAAATACATATGATAGTTATGAGCTGGCCACTGATTAGTCTGAATACCAGCGATACAAATACATGATTGCAAAACTTTGTAGAATGGAAATTTATACTTGAGCTGGCCACTACCAGCGAACATGAGATACATTATGATAGTGAAGCACTTGAGCACGATACAAAAATACATGATTGTAATGTAGAATTAAGACTTGAGCTGGTAATTACCAGTGAACACGAGATACATGATAGTAAAGCACTTGCGCTGGACACTGCCAGCGAAAACAAAATACGTGATTGTAAAAATGTGGAAATTTAGACTTGAGCTGGCCACTACCAGCAACATGAAATATAAAATACATGATAAAAAACTTTGTAATGTGGAAATCTAGGCTTGAGCTGGCCACTACCAGCAACATGAAATATAAAATACATGATAAGAAAGCTTTGTAATGTGAAAATCTAGGCTTGAGCTGGCCACTACCAGCAACATAAAATATAAAATGCATGATAAGAAAGTTTTGTAATGTGAAAATCTAGGCTTGAGCTGGCCACTACCAGCAACATGAAATATAAAATGCATGATAAGAAAGTTTTGTAATGTGAAAATCTAGGCTTGAGCTGGCCACTACCAGCGACTACAAAATGCGTACAGTAAAGCCATGTGCTGTGAAAATCTGGGCTTGAACTGGCCACTACCAGCGACTACAAAGATACATGATTGTAAAGCCCTGTACTGTGAAAATTCAGATCTGAGCTGGCCACTAACAGCGATCACCAAATACATGGTAGAAAATGCAACGTAATGAGGGCATGAAGCCACAAGGTGTGAAAGCATCATAGTTTTGGCCCCAACCAAACACACTACCAGAGACAGAGACGAAGTAAAAAGGGATAAAAGAAAAGGTTTATACCTCGTTGGGTTGATTTTGTTGAGGCTCATCATTTTGTTGAGGTTCACCCGCTTGAGCTTGGGCGTCTTCGGGTTCCACATTAGCAGGAAGGACGACCACGGCATCATTAGGTACTTGCTCCGCCATAGCTATCTAACGGACCGAAAGCTTAACCAACTGACCACGAGTTAGTTTGAACTCACACCTTTATACCGGCGTTACGCATGGTTACACTTGGGATAGCAGTAATTGAAAAGTGAATTGGAAATTGTTTTTTTAAAGTACAAGTTCTCAGTTAAGTGGAGATAAGGAATTAACCTTGTGTGAAAGCTAACGTGCTAATGAAATGGTCCCATGTGTGCTTCTGAGCAGTAGCCCTAGTAAGCGGAGAAAGAGAAAAAATCTCTGACCCCGAGAGGGATTCGAACCGACGACCTTCAGAATTGTACATCCGATGCTCTACCAGCTGAGCTATCCAGGTCAGACTGGGAGCAGGTCGGGGTAAATTAGATGTTATGTTCGCGGTAATGAAGTGAATATATGTAGATGTTCAGGCAAGCCTGTGGCCGCGTAGCACTAAGTTCAACAGAGTGGAGATAAGGAATTAACCTTGTGTGAAAGCTAACGTGCTAATGAAATGGTCCCATGTGTGCTTCTGAGCGTTAGCCCTAGGCAAGCCTGTGGCCGCGAACATAACATCTAATTTACCCCGACCTGCTCCCAGTCTGACCTGGATAGCTCAGCTGGTAGAGCATCGGATGTACAATTCTGAAGGTCGTGGGTTCGAATCCCTCTCGGGGTCAGAGATTTTTTCTCTTTCTCCGCTTACTAGGGCTAACGCTCAGAAGCACATTGTAAGTTTGTTTGTTAAGCTTCTTCCTCGCTATCTTGAGTATTATATGTGTACGTCCTAATATGGGGGATCATAACAAATGTCCAAAAAATGAGTCGGGCCACAAGTAGCTTGCTTAAAGTCAGCCGCAACCCGAACATGTTTGTCAGATTGTCTTGCTTCAAAGGTTATCCTTACCATGCTGAAGAATCTTGAAAGCATTCCATTCCCTTTAGTGGAGGAAAAAAGCTCTAAATACCCAGTGCATACTTGGCAGGTTTGGGAAAAACTGCAACCAGCTTTGTAAACTATAATTTGTACCACAATAATAAATAAGCTTATCAAATTTTACAAGAAAAATTGTTTTGTATGTGAAGATTAGCTTTTTCAATAGAATTTGTCAGAATCCTCTCTGAACTTCCCGAGTTTGGCCTTGTGTGATGCATGACATCATGACTGGTGGCCGAGAGTCGCTTGAAATCTATTTTTAGATTCTTATTGTGGACTTCCATAGGGCACGGGGATATGTGGATAAAATACTTTCATAAAACTAGCTTGCGTTAAGCGCTGGAGGGCTTGCCAGCTGCTGGTGGCTTTCTTGAAAATTAATGTTGTGTTTGTTTGCATTTTCCAATGCCATCACTGCTGTACAACCCCTTATGTTGCATCTGATTGCCCGTCTAGGGCACTCGAATGTATGGAGGTAAATGTGAGATCTATAAGCAGGTGAAATGGTCATTGTTAATGCATTTCTATTTACATTTAGTGAGATATTCATCTGGCAAGATACATTGAATCTCATATCTGTTTGGCTTTATAAAGCTGCCCACACTCTAAACATGATACCCATTATCCACTCCTGGACCAATTTTACAAATAGGGCCCATTTGTGGGTTTAGCCATCTATGAAAGATTTTCCTTTTCCCCCATGAAATCACCAGTTTGTATTTTATTTTTAGTTTTTAGAATGTGCAAGGTGGAATGAAAGATCACCTATCTGACCTCTACCTATGTAAGAAAAATATGGATGTAAATGTCTTTCATGTTTTTAGAAACTGACGAGGAATTTCAGACTTAGGTAAGGTAAATTTAATTGCTGAGATGAATATTACTGTTTTGTTCTTTAAAAATTGCTGCTATTCATGATCTATATACACGATTCGCCATACTATTTGTGGAGCATTTTATGTGTAAACTAATTGCGTTTCGGAACCTAATGTCTATATGTCTATATGCTGAGTCGATTAGACTCAGGTTCTTAGACACCCAGCCTCTGTTGCATGTCGGCAGCAATCGAAACATGTTTTCATAACGACGCAGCGATATCCTCGAACTTTTGGCGTCCTACAGAGCCGGGATAAGCTTCCGAATACTCTCTTCGAGGACTGAAGGCTTGTGCAATCAATGTGTACTGTTTCAAGGGAGGAATATTCTCGAATTTTTGGCGATCTTTAGAGCCGGGATAAGCTTCCAATATACTCTTTTTGAGGATTGAAGGCATGTGCGATCAATGTGTACTGTTTCAAGTAGCTGGGCTACGCACCAGAATATAGTGAAGGAGTTTTTCGTTTGCAGTGAGTATAGCATAACAGTTGCTGTTGTATAAATTAATGTTGATATTCTTGAACTGTTTCGTTAAAGTGCCACTGAAACGAAAATGATTTGTTTCCAAAAGTTAGGCACAATTGTTAAGTACCTGATAAAGCTTTCAAATAAAGCAGAATTAGATTTTAAAATTATAGCGGAGCTCCAGCGCGGGCCGAAGGCCCGCGCAAGCGGAGCACCATACCTAAGGGAAAAACGTATACCATCGAGTTGATTTTTGAACGTCACGGGCATTTTGGATCATTTTGATGACGTCATTGATGGCGTGAGGGAACGTGACTTTGGTGTAGAGTTCCTCTGATGGTCTTTGAAAGTTTGTCCAAGTTTGGCTTCTAGAGAAGCTTCCCTTCGGGAGATATGATTTTTTCTTTATTTTTCTGGTATTAAACCTATAGTGTCCGCCGTCCGTCCGTCCGTCCGCCGTCCGTCCGTCCGTCGTCCGTCCGTCCGTCGTCCGTGTACACATGGGAACCCTGTGGTATGCAAAGAAAAAATTATATCTCCTCAAGGGAACATCCTAAGACAGCCATACTTGGGATATTTTGTCTATGCCACAAGGGGGTGCTGTAGCACGGTCACGTGATGTGACGTCATCGATGACGTCATCTATGCTTAAAAAATGAATATCTCGTGAAGAGAAGACTCTAAAACAACCAAACTTGGGTAGTGTGGTCTAGGTCACCAGATGAGCGAAATGAAGTGGTCACGTGATGTGACGTCATAGATGACGTCATCTATGCTTGAAAAATGAATATCTCGTGAAGAGAAGACTCTGAAACAACCAAACTTGGGTAGTGTGGTCTTGGTCACCAGATGAGCGAAATGAAGTGGTCACGTGATGTGACGTCATCGATGACGTCATCTATGCTTGAAAAATGAATATCTCGTCAAGAGAAGACTCTAGAACAACCAAACTTGGGTAGTGTGGTCTAGGTCACCAGATGAGCAAAATGAAGTGGTCACGTGATGTGACGTCATCGATGACGTCATCTATGCTTGAAAAAATAATATCTCGTGAAGGGAAAACTCTAAAAGAACCAAACTTGGGTAGTGTGGTCTAGGCCACCATATGATCGAAATGAAGTGGTCACGTGATATGACGTCATCGATGACGTCATCTATGCTTGAAAAATTAATATCTCGTGAAGAGAAGACTCTAAAACAACCAAACTTGGGAAGTGTGGTCTAGGTCACCAGATGAGCAAAATGAAGTGGTCACGTGATGTGACGTCATCGATGACGTCATCTATGCTTGAAAAATTAATATCTCGTGAAGAGAAGACTCTAAAACAACTGAAAATCGACTGTACGCGACTTCAGAACTGTGCTACGCAAATGGAAATTTGTTTACAAAAAGCCAGGGAGTACAAGACAATGTCTGAGCCGTATCTGAAGAAATCAGAAGAGTGTCTTCCTATCATCTAGAAGTCCAACCAAGATTTTAGCTCCGAGTAGAATGCAATATGGCTGTGCATTTCCTTGCGAAGTCATTCTTCATCTGGTCTCTCCATTTCTTTCACAAAGCCGAGGCGTTTTAATAACTGGGCAGTGACTTTTTGAAGAGTGAAATTAACTGGGAGAAGCCCTCATTTCCACTACGGCAGAAGCTATGAAGGGACGGTTTTATTTGTAGAAATAATTAGCAACACAAAGTCGCGTCTTTAATGGCCGTCGAGCAATTCGTGGTTCAAAATTCCTGGATAAAGAAGTGTTTAGTGGGAGATGGCAGGACATTCACAGTTCCGAGGTGTTTCTATACACGGGAGAAAAAACTACTCGGGATGAAGGTAGGAACTAAAAGTTCAAGCATTTAACTTTTGAATCCTAACTAGAAGGGCGGCTAGAACAAAGCCGGCGGCGTGACATTGAAACGCGAACTTGTTTTAGCTTCAAAATAAAATATGCATTTGAGTTAATATGCGACCCCGAAAATCTCCAGAATTCCTTTAACTTTCTAATAAGGCTAACTATTGCTTGAGCCGTGTGTGTTGAGAAAAACATTAGGTTTCTGCACGCTCAGTGGCATTTCTTGAAATCAAAACAAGAACCACGAGGTAGCTAAAGAAAAGTGAGTTAAACAAACGCCTGTCAAGACTAACATATTATCATTATTCTGATTCACAGATAAATAAGAAAGCCGAAAAACGTACTGTATTGTATCGAGCGGCACACAAGAAAACCACTGCTCGCTGCTGATCCCTGCTGCTGTACATTTGGCTGGCAATCAAAACTACTTTACTTGAGAAGATGGTGATGGAGCCGTGTTCTCTTTGCTGCCTTGGATCTTCGGCAACAGGACAATGACTTATGGTACTGAAGTTGTTTACTTTAGCCTAGTTTCCATATAGTCTTATCTGTCGTATCTGTCTCATCAGTCGACCATGAAACAATTGAAAATTGGAATTCTCTATTTCATATCCTCTTATTTCATAGTGTACTACTCTGTTGCTGTTGTTGTTATTGTTTATTTATTTATTTATTTTCTTTATTGTTAGTTAATTATTCTCCTTTGTTTGTCTCTACCTTAACTATAACTCCTATGAATTGTAAATGACTATTATCTGCTTGACCACTGTTACCTAACTTGATTAACTCTGCTATTTTTAGGTAACTGTGATCCTCTAATTAAGTTAATACTTTAATTCATAACTTTTCTTGAACTGTATCCTGTTACTACAGAGGGCATTAAAGTATTGTTGTTGTTGTTGTTTCACGGTTGACTGATGAGACGTCAGATACGACAGATAAGACTTTATGGAAACTAGGCTTAAGGGTTTCTTGTGCACAGCAGAAGTTATTGAATTGGCACTGTCTACTATTTAGAGTGAATACATAAAACCTTATGATAATATGATCACAGTCTCGCATGGTGCAAATGATAAAGGGAGGGTCATTATTTTTTACGCAAATGTTGTCACAGGGCCATAGTGATTATAGCGTCAGGGAGGCCTGTGCCCCCACAGTTTTTCCCCAGTAAATTCCCCCACACATGGGTTAATTCTACATGCTGGGCTCTAAATTTCCACCGCGCATCGTGCGCAAGAGATTTTAAACTTTCCCTAAAAGCTGACTTAAGTTGTTTATATGTTGTCTCCCCCCCCCCACTAGTTTTTTTAGTGTTTGGAGACTAATGCTATGGCTGAACTACACTGAACTTGGCAAGATTTTAGCAACATAATGTACAGATGTATGTTAAACATAAATACACACATAAGAGAAATTATAAAATTCTGACTCCACCAATATTTCAACTGTACAAGATACTCTAATAGTATCACTCTACCCTACTTTATCTATCCAAAATATATTGGTCAGAATTTTTAAATTCTCTTGTGTGTAGTTATTATTAATTGAGAATTAATAGTCTGTTGAAGTTTAGGATATTTGTGAGTATTTTATGTAAAACATACGTACAGATGAAGTAACTTTCGGATTCTTTTTCCCTAAACGAAAGACATAATCGAATCTGCTATTATTACATGAAAATGGATTTTAGAAAGTAATAAAAATGTCTTTTTAGCAATATCTAGATCCAGTGAATGATGGGGGAGGGTCACCATTAATTATGTCACCACATTTGGGAGGGCCAACATTTTTCCTGCATCTTGTCAGGGGAGGGTTTCCAAAAAAAACATGTACATGTAGACCAAAACAGAAATGCACCAGCCCTTTCCCCCTCTAGTTTATGACCAGTCCCTTAGTTGTAATTGCACAGTGCACACATAGGTTGGTTTAGACATAGCTTTTCATACCCTTGTCCCAGGGTGAAGTTTTCCGTGTTTTTGAACCAAGTTTGAAGTTGTATTTGGGTTATATTTTCAATGGTAGTTTGTTTATACTTGCTGCAGGTTGACCTCATAGGATGCTCTGTTTCTTGCTGAAACTTCACCCTGGGGACATTGACTAGGATTCTCAGTTCTATCAATCAAAGGCGGACCTTCAGGGCCTCCTATCATTGGATGATGAATTAAGCCCCTTCTCATTGGCAGCAGGATTAGTTCAGGAACAAGATCGTGCCAATCATCTCCCCTTGAATAATACAATGTGATCATTCGGGAACTAAACCTGCTGCCAATGAGAAGGCGCCAAACGCGGCATCCAATGATAGGAGGTCCCCGAAGCCCCGCCTTTGGGACTGACGTTTTTGATTGATAGAACTGAGAATCCTAGTGAGTGTCCCCAGGTGAAGTTTCAGCAAGAAACAGAGCAAGACTAGAATCACTGAGGCAAAACGAACTACCATTGAATTCACCCAAATACGACTTCAACTTGGTTCGAAAACACTGAAACTTCACCCTGGGACCAAAAATGGTATAACTTTCATTGATTTGGTGTGTGATACAAAATCATGTAGCACCCCTATAAGTGATACCCATGGGAATGGATTTTGTTTTGATTAATTGCTCTAGATTTCCATGAACTGATGGAAGATACCTCATATGAATCTCCATCTTCATAATCCATAATCTCATTGTAATGTGTAATGCATGGTACATAGACATAGATAGTACTGACTGTGTGTGGTTTCCAGAAAATATCCCCCCCCCCCCCTCCACGGAAGGGATTGGAAACGCCAGAGTAATTGGGGGGTCAACTATCCTGACTTTTTCCATACAAATACTGTATTTTATTTTTTTATGATTTCTTTATTTATTTTATTTTTTATTTTTTGGTGGGGGGGGGGGGGGGGGGTACTTTTCAACACCATTCCATGGGAGGGGGATGGATATTTTCTGGAAGGTCCACACAATGCCAGATTATCAAATACTCATCTCCCATGGTGGGTTTTGCACACATGGAAGGTAGTTTTATTTATTTCAAGGGGGTGGGGGAGAGGGGTGGGGGAGAGGACTGGGAGAGGACTGGTGAATTTCAGCACTGTTTTCAATAAAGTGTTGGCCCTCCCTTGTATTTTTAGGGAAAACATCTCCCCCCCCCATCTGCAGGGGTCTAGGAAAGGTGCAAACCTCCCCTCACCTTGTTATACGTTTTGCTCCAAGGCTTCTGAGAAGACTATGCATCATGAAAAAAGTGTATATATAAAATAGTAGTTTAAGTTATGAACTAGGAGGTATTAAATGGACAATTAATTAAATGGAAAGTAACAAGCAAGAGAATGGTGTGCCCTCCCCTGAAAAGCTTTCATATAGGTATGGCCTTACCCTTGTGCCTCCGTAACCCCACTCCCAACCACTCAAAAAAAATGTTCCTTCCCTTACAATTGGAATTTGCAATAAATGTTACACAGAAATTCAGTCAAATTACCAAAATTGACAAACAACTACAGTATTCTGAATTTCTCTGCTTATTCATGTTGGGTATTTTCTGGGGTGAGACATTTTAATAAAAATACAATGAACACGTAATAATATGGTACATGTATGGTATGTATATGTTGAAATATTAAAACAGCTCATGACAAAGAAAAGCTTTTCTCTTGATTACACTGTTGCACCTTGTTAGAATTATTCAATTGTGAGGGGTTAGTACCTTTTTTTTACCTTTCTTTCGTGCTTATTTTCATCTGCATCTCTGTATACTGCACATATTTAGAGACATTTTTTCTGAAAAGATTATTATAGTGACAAACCATGTACACAACCGGGAGCTCCGCTTTTAGCCAGTGGCTAAATCTATATATTAGCCCTAGTTTTGGTTTTGAGCATCCAAAAAGGATTCGGGGACGCGCTTCTGGCGACAACTAATTACATATGCAGCGGGCCTGGTGACGTCACAGGTGGCATAACAAAACTACATTGCAAGTGTGTCGAGCTGTTCTCAATCGAAGTTGTTCTATTGTTTCTCGAGCTCGTTTTCACTGAAATGTCTGAAACTGACGGTTCTACTGGTGCAGAAAGTGTCGGAGTTTACTCGGAGAGCGAAGAGGATGATTTTGGAGTTGCCGGGGGTCCAGTCGAGCCATATAGATTTAAGCCGCACGCCGATGAGGGCGGCCATGAATCTGAAGATGAGGAAGACGAAGATGGCTTAGCTCCAGATATCCTTGAAGCCAGACAAGAGCAGCTTATCCTCGTTAACGTTTGGTAACCATAAATATGCAGTGAATATGAAGTGCTCCCCACAGAAATCTCTTTTTATTCTCCTGTAGTTGACGATACCAAAAAACATCCATTTGCTTGATTCGGTAGGCGCAAATGTGACCAGTGTGATGACGAGCAACTCTCCGACGCCAGGGAGTTCAGATGCTGCAGAGAGATTCTGCAGGCAGCTGGAAAACTGGTGAGCGATGGCGTCGAAGCCAGATGCATCACTCATCACCCGGATTTTGCTGCGCTCACCAACTCAACGGTGTTGGAACAAGTCTGCCCCTTGTTGAAGGACAAGCGTGGTCGTAGCTACAGATTCCCCACGAGAGGCACCAGGAACGAGAAAAAGCTGTAAGTTTACACCACTATTTCTTTCTCACTTCTTGAGACAGCATAAAGCACTGCTAAAATATATTTATTTTGCTGTAATTGCAGATGTCTGCGTGCCACTGGTTATCGTTTTCTTGTTCGCTGGATGTTTGGGCCTCTCGGGTGGGGAAATACAAGGCCTCTTCCCGCTTGTATTTATTCAAAACTGAGGGCAAGTTTCCCGACAACAGCTACAAGAGGATACGCTCCATCCGACCAGCACTAGCTGCATGAAAGACCAAGTTGCTCAGTCGAGCCTTATCAACAAACGGTTCTTTTAGGAGCCACCACATCTATAAAAGTAATGTTTCATTGCTTCATGCTTTTGAAAGGAAGTGAGTTAAATTAACATTGTTTGTTTTTGCTGAAAATGAATATGCATAATTTTCTTTTGTACTAGTCCTGTAAAAGCTGCCAAGTTCATACTATGGTGCAAGCATAATACAAGTGACAAATTATAATGATGCATTTCATTTCATTTATAAACAAAATGTATAATTTGCTGCTACATATTAATCTTGCATAATATAGTAATCTTGCAATCTAATTGGTTGATTTGCTGTGGTAAATAAGAGTGCAAACAACAATGTACCATGGTAAATTGAGTGAGGTCACCAAAATTTGTGGATTTGCTCTCCTGTGCTATGCAAGTCATCACTACTGACTATCTTGATGAAGGTAAATAGACCATAAATCTTACCAGTATTAGAGTTTTTTCATGCACTATACAGGTGGTTGTTTTACGAGTTGCAGGTGTATTTTTCTGAGCCCCGCACAGGTGAGTAAAATGTCTAGCAGTATTTCATGAAAAAATATTTACTGAGTTGTTATTTACACCAAGCAACTGGTTTGGTACAGTGTAATCACCGGCTAACCATCCTCCAGTGGTTATTTTTTTGTGTTTACCTCATCATATTGCTCTCAGAATTTGCTTCCATAAATCATCTGTCATAGAATAAAAGTCAGATAAACTCTATTATGTTGTCTTTGATGTATCAGTGGAAAAACATTGAAAAGTAGAGATTTATGGCACTTTTAGATGTAACCTCTCTCTGTTCTCTCCTCCCCCCTCCCCTCTACAAAAAATCTAAAATGACATAAATCCCTACTATTTCGATGTTTTTTCCACTAAGACATCAAAGATGACATGAATAGAGCTTATCTGACTTTTATTCTATGACAGATGATTTACGGGAGCAAATTCTGAGAGCAATATTACAAGGTAAACACAAGAGATTGGCCTGGCATGCTGAGCTGCAAGTCAAAACATAACCACTGGAGAATGGCAAGACTGTGATGCCCCTGACATATCCCACAACTTCCTGGATGCACTTTTGTTACAGCTATGCAGCACATGCATGGCTGTAAAAGCTATCCATAATTATTATACTTGGGATGCAAGAAGATAGTTTATTTTATATTACAACTGATTTGAATTGATCACATATGGGTTATTAGGTATACTGTATGATAGCTGAAAGAGGCCTTGGAAAATGCAAATATTAAGGTAAGGGTAAATCCTCACATTTACACTGAAGCTTCTAATAACTAGTGAATATTTGTTTTTAGTGATACCAATATTTAATTATGGGCAGTATTTTCCTATCCTTGATCTACAGGTCAAGGTAACCATTTGCACACATTTGCTTTTTCAGTTGGGGAAAAAGTTATTTACAGACCAGCTTTAGGTCGGACCATATAGGGAAAAACTGTAACCTCTTTTTCCACAACAATGCAGTTGGAATAGTGACTTTCTGTAACAAAGTTTATATTATACAGGGCAAAATAGGCCATTTGCACTAACGAGGTCATGTGACCCAAATCCCATACATTCTGAATAAAATCTTGAAAATTCAACTCGCTGCCATTTGCTCCAGGTTAGAGATTTTAAGCTGAAACTTCAGTTTCTGACTAATATCAATTGTTTCTTTGTATTTCTGGAATTGATTTCGACAAACCATCTCGTTAATAGGTAGTTGGGGTCATGTGACCCAGTTAGTGCAAATGGCCTGTTACTTGATGCTGATTTGCTAAGAGCAAGGGGATTTTGTCTTTATTGAGGGCAAAATTACTTTGCACACGTCTGAATATGTGCAGTCAACACACGCTGAGGTTTGCTCTTTTATGTCATACACATCTAATTGCATGGGTTCCTCATAAAATTAGGGATTAAGTCCTTTCGTCGCAGACGGGTCGGGCAATTTTGGGACTTTGAAAAAATTGAAAACACTCATGAAATTAATCCCAAATTTTATGAGGAACCCATGTGATCATGCCTTTACATATATAGACTGTTACAAAATTGCCATTGTAGTGCTTTATTCATACATGTATTTTATACAGTTTGCCCTCTAGCTCATTTTCTTGCAAAAGTTCCAGTAATAAATAGATATCAAATTGAGAATTCAGTTTTCATTTTATTAACATAGTATCACTTTAATCACCCGAGAGGAAAGCGCTTGGACTGAAAGTTGTGCTTGAACAAATAAGAATGACTGAAATTCTGTCTTGATAGCTTTTCTGATTCACAAGATATGCAAGATAAATATTTATGCAAATTTAGGCAAATCATTCTTATTTTGTTCAAGCACAACTTTCAGTCCCAGTGTTCTCTCTTCTCAGGGGTGACAATGCACTTTAAGATGGGCAATGACTGCGAGGGTGACCCTTCTTTTCTCTGCCACACTTTGAACATATTGGTGTTCTCCTTCTTTTTCTTTGAACATCTGGTGGGTTTGGAACATTATTCGGCTGAAGGCGGAGCTGTAATGTTTCTTGCTCTTGGGCTGAATTATATAGAAAAGGGAAAAGTTTGGTTAACATTGACAGAGCAGAAATGACCTGCTATTATATAAATTTGAAAAAGTAAGGTCAGTTAACTGAGATAAGCTTGATTTGTCAGTTAAAATATGGTTTGAGTTTTGCTGGCAAGCAGGTTAATCCTTAAACAGGGGGTGAATTGGATAAGCTTTTTACTTTTTTGGGTTTAAATTTGCACACCACATACGTGAAGGGTAGAGAGCTGGTTGTTTCTCTTTCCTCATCTTGTAATGTGCTGTTGCTTCTTGTCTTGATCTTTTATTTTCAAACTGTGTGTTAAGTGGTGAAGGTTGTTGCTTTTTGTATTTTTCCAAAACTTTCTCCCTGGCCTCTGTGGTCATTGACATCAGTTTGCCCTTCAAGTCATCCACATATCCTGCAAATTAGATGGTGATATAAATTGCAATTCTCATATGTGTTTTAATTATAAGTTTTACATTCTCGAACCCAGAGCTCCCATGCTCGTCACCTCATGGGTAGGCTTTGGTGACAGCCATTGATGCATGCACGAGATTTGTTAGCGTTCCTATTATTATATGGCTTCACAATTTCCTGTCATCAGATTGGCTGGCACACGGGCTGTATTTTGCGTATTGCCCACAGGCTATAATGTTCCGTATTTAGATGCGTTTCCCGGATGTAGACAAAATATTATTCAATTTTAAATGAGCCGATAATAAACAAATTATTAACCTCACTAGCTCGGTCTGTATGGGAAATATCAGACCTCGGTCTTTTTGTACAGACCTTGCTATTGCTTGGACCATACTGCAAGACCTCAGTCTGATATTTCCCATACAGACCTCCTGCTTGGTTAATAATCTCTTATTATGCATGCACAACATTCAAAATAAGCCACTGCATGTCCCCAGAGCCTACCCGCAAGCAGATGAGCCAGGGAGGTCAGGGTTTGAGAATGTAAGTTTTAGGAACACCTTATTGCACTCATGCAATACCAAACAATTGGTAATGCACTGAGAGGTACAGTTTGTGCACACTTACTGTATGTTGGCAAGACAGTAACCTCTCTCACCACTTCATCTCCCATCTTGAATTTTGGATAGGTTATATGGAGTGCAGTTATATTCCCATCTTTGTTTGTTTTTGCTTCTCTGTTTAGGTTTTCATTAAAGTGCAGACAAGCCAGGGTATGCCTGAATGATACAAACAAGCGTAATGTTGAGATTTACATGTACAGAGAGTAACTATTTTCATGACAAAAGGTTTAGGTTATAGAAGACCCTGGGGGAAGGCAGACCCCTCAACCCCTCAGAAGTCAAAACCTGGAGACTGGCCATGAAAAACCTGGAGATGCAGGGGTCAAAACCTGGAGATCAGCGAAACGGCTGTACAAACCAATAAAACATTTTCTGAATATTAAAAAAAAAGACAAATAACCAAAAAAAGGACATTTTATTTGTGTTCCTGATTATTATTGTTCTGTTGCCTTCTTTGCTCTTATAATTCAAATCGGCTTACCTGTTTTTACAGCTAGTTTCAATTTGGATTGCACAAATCATGGATCAAATCATTTATTTTTCTCTAATGAAAAAACATTTTCAAAAACCGTGAGATTTTCAAGACAAACCGTGAGACCGTGAGATCATGGCTCAAACCGTGAGTCTCACAGTGAAACCGTGAGAGTTGGCAGGTCTGGGAAGGAAGCAGGGGGTATTTCTCAAGAGGGTTTGTGACAGGGTGTTCAAGAGTTGAAGAATTCTGGAGGGGTTTGAAATTTTAACATGTTTGGATTTTGGGGGTGGGTATCAGCAGGGATTTTTGAAATATGGTAACTTTATTTAACAAGTGATTTTTTCAAGTATTACTGTGCAACTATGTCAACCAGGCCATTTTCTTTCCATTTCTTTCTTGGGATCTCAGACATTGAAATATTCTCAGAAAGTTAAAAAACTAAATTACTCATCCTCAGATGTACTGCGGGTATTAAATTTCCCTTAAAATGGTTTGAATCTCAAAATGACAAACCCTTTGTAGGGTGGCCAGTTGACATAGTCGCACAGTAAAGATGAGGATCTATAGTTTGACGAATAAACAGACATAAGGTAACATTTGATTGGCCAAGGGTCGTTTAGGGCCAGGGGGGGGGGAGGTGCATTTTGGGGGTTTCTCACAATACTACATGTACATTCAAATTTAAGCTTTTGAGTTTTACAGCCTTAGAATTCCCTCCTTCAAGATGCTAACTGACCCATGATTTTATTATACCAAAGTGACTTACCTACATAAGCTCCCCCAACCAGGAAAAGCAGGTCATTTTCGGGTGAAATTGATTTACCAGGGAATGAAAACCCTCAAGGCAGCTGGTTTGGGCATCACTTGACAGTCTCTTTATGTCATTTAGGATTCTGGTATTCATAGTTATAGAACTCATCTTCTGATATGCAGTGGTACCTGTGGATCATTTATTCAACTCTCCATTTTTATAACTGGCTTGAGGGAAATTGGGTGTTGTGGCTTGTTTACAATCAAGGAGCAAAGGGGGGGGGGGGGGTAATACAGCCGATTGCATTTGACTGTTTAACCCTAACAGTTCGCATGTGATGTCTGAATGTTGGAACGTTGCGTTTCTAGGATGGAGCAAGATGTTTCTATGGAGAACCGAAACGTTCTGCCTTCTCTGATTGGTCAGTGAAAAGTAAACATGGAGGTTGTCCTTGGAAACGTCTTGCCTCAGCAACGTTCGAGCGCAATGTTCAAACGTAAGTGCAAACTGTTTAGGTTTAAACAGTCACACGCAATCGGCTGTATGAAGAACAGAACATTTCATGGGTTATCCACAATAATAATTTATGCTGCTAGTAAAATGCTGCTAGTAAAACCAAGCATCACACTTACCAATCTTGATCCAGGATCTCCGTTGCAATCGTTGATGAACACACTTTGGGAAGAGAGGATCTGGGTGATTAGTATGTTTGTTACTAATATGTCTTATGTATGATTTCCACTTTGCAAGAATCATCTCCCCAAAACCTTCTTTAGTAGTAGTTGCACACCAGTATAAGTGGGTCCTGATTGCCTTTATCCAGATCTTCACCCTTTCACATCCCTTCTCTTTGCTGCAGGCCAGGAGCTTTTTAGTTATGGATTTAGCTACATGCCAAATATCAAACAAGTGCAGGGTTCTGGGATGGGCTTCTCTGATCCATTTAGCAATGGAACTGTGGCGATCAGAAACAAAGGTGGTAATCGCAAGACCAATGTTCAGAAGAAATGAGAAGCACCTTTTTGCACCCTGCAGTTCCATGTCGTTACTGCTCTTTGCTTCATTTGCCTGAAAAAACATTTGCAAGCAAAGATACAAAAGTTATCTTTGAGTGTTATTTGAGATCTCACTCATTCACTGCGCTCACTTGTCTTCCTTGTGCTATCAACTCACTGCGGTATGCGCAAGCAGAACCAAAATGTTTTTCTAAAGAAACTGCTATAATGTTGATTTAGTATTATTTTTGTATGTTTTTGTCTTCAAGTGTAGCTTGAAATAGGCAGTGCATCATGCCCATCCATATTTTTGGGAATCCCAAAAATATGGATTTTCAGGGATATATTATTTTTCAGGGTGGTCATTAGAATATTCACTGGAATTCCAGGATGGGTAGCAGAACCTTCCTTGGGTCCTCAACAGGGGGTAGCAGATTATTTTTGTGACTATCCAATTGTGTGTGATTTAGTCAGTTTTCTTAAACGTAACTGTTGAAAATGCCTTCACCAAGTAGCCAATCAGTGTACAAGAAACAGCAACAGAGTAGTGAAGAAGGATGCATTAAACAATCAAAACCTACCTTGCCATGCATAACTTTGTCTACCTCTTCAAGCAATAACTTCTGTTACATACTCACCTGTATCAATTCAAAATGCACAATTTTTGAAATTGTGTTGCAGAACATTGTGTAAACACCATATTTGGCCGAGTGACCCATGGAATCAAAGCGGCCATCCCACTCCATGTAATACTGCTTTCTTCTGTCAGTTGCCCCACAAGCCTTTCTCTGCATTCTTCCCAGTATTTCAAGATAATGGGGAAAATAAACTTTGTTTGATGGTAAAAAAAGGTTCTTGCTGTGTACACTGCAAGGCCCATGTGCTGGCATATCAGAAGCACCTTTGATATTGATGCACCAGCCATTAATGTGGCAAAGCTCAGCAAGATATTTCCAGCAGGATGCTTGCCAAGTATTAGGGGTTGGGACATCCACTGAAAAGCACCTGGGCCACACTCATCACAGTCCTGATTAACTTTAGCCATTGTCCCATTTACTTTAATGCTGACTTTTGGCTTTGGGGCTGTACACTTGAAACAAAACAGTGAAAACACTGCAAGAAGTTGGGTGTAGAACACAATAAATTTGGGTTCATCCTGGCAAGGTGTTCCCTCTTTAACCCTGAAAATAAAAGGATTATTTTATAATTGATATTACAGGTGATAATTGGTTGTACCGGTATCATTTTTGGGTGTCATTCTTGATGCATCTAGAAAATTACTGTGCGACTACATCAACCGGGCCATCCTGTAAAAAGTTTGTCATTCAGAGATTCTAACCATTTTAAAGGAAATCTAATACCTGAACTATGTTTGGCGATGAGTAATTGAGTGGTTTGAAGTGATTTCAGCTACTTAATAACTTGTCTGAATTTTTGAAGAAAAGCTAATATTATTTTGATGCCTAAGATCTCAAGAAAGTCAATACCCTTTGTTCTGCTCGCTTTCTGATTGGCTAACTTCTTACAAAATGGCCTGGTTGATGTTAGTCACAAAGTAATGATACAGAAACGTTTAAGACAAATTATTAGTTTTTTTTTAGCAATGTTTGGCCAAAAATATTGCTACTAAAAAGTTTGAAACCTATTGCCTTTACTTTGTTTTTGTTTTCAAGGTTTCCATGAAAGAATTAATTAGTGGTGGTAATTTTCAAAGTTTTCTAAAGATTTTTCCTGCTAATTGCAACATTTATTTTCCATAAACTTTTAATATTATTTTCTCAGCTTTCCATGAGAATTGTTTGGTGGGATGAACACAGATTATCACATATTGTTATTCATTAACCTTTCAAAAAAAACACCAAAACCAAATCAAACGGTTTCTCACTTTTCAGTAACATGACTTTTGACTGCTTCCTATTTAAATTGCTTCAAGTTTTAAACAAATCTGTCTTAAGGCGTATGCACCGGCTATTTTTTGTTTCCGGAAAATGTTTCTTTGCTGCTTTTTCGGAAGATAATAATGCCTATTTTTCATATTTGCAAGCTTTCCCCCGTGATTCTGTAAAATAACGCAGAAAAACGCTTTCAAATGTGGCTAATTTTATGCAAAATCCGCGCGGTACACAGCGGGATACTCTACGAGTTGCTATGGTCCAGTTCTCCTCTGCCAATAGTCCGCGCGCAACACGCGTTCTTTCTGCACCGAACTCGCCACTAGTAGCTTTGACAGAGAACGACCAAGTAAAATATGGCATCCAGTTTGTCAAGTAAGTTATACAATTGATTTGTCAACCTGGTATATAGTTTCTAGTGATAGTTTTGCTTGTATTTGTTAGATTTAAAATGCTTACCAGAACTATTGTGTATTCTTTTACAGGAACTAATAACGTAGATGAGTGCTGCAGAGGATGCGACAGTCAGAAGAACTGCCACGTAGAAGTTTTAAAATCGCTCGAAAGAGCGATAAGAGAGGAGAGGTAAGAAAGATTTGTTCCAGATTATTAAAAGGGAATTCTGAATACTTTCTAAAACATTATCCTCTCATAGCGATTCCAGCGAGATACCAGCAAAATTAAAATGTTTGCTCCTCGAGGCGGGCACAGAGGCCAAGGACGACAGCGCAGCAAGACAGCATGTTTACCGCGGCTTATATCAATTCCTATCGGTAAGTAACTGCAATCCTCTACAATGAAACATGGAGCTCTCCCCTTGTTGAGGGTGTGTGTTGAAATCGCTCTCAGAATGTAAGCGTTATAACAGTGAAATTTACTGTGCGCTATGCTTTTACAAACACTGAAACTTCGCGCTGAAGCAGCGCCACACAAACGTGTCAACAATTCCATGTAAAATCCTAACAAGTTGCCCCGCTAACTATCCATATAATTCCATGTGCTTTTTCGCAGAGAGAAAGAAGCGTTGGCGATGGAAAGTCTCTGGTTTATCCAGACTGTTTGCTGAACGCCATCCGTGGTTTGTACCCAGATAATGTAAAATCCTACCAGCCAAAGTCCAGAAAGGTAATAGTGCCGCTTGAAATTTGATCGGTACACGATGTTGGTTTCAGTCTTAGATTTGCTAGTGGCATCACAGTAATAAAAATCGCTCGAAGCTCTTAGTTCAAGGGGATGCGTATTTTTGAACGCCGTGTACTGATCTGTTTTGCGCTATATTTTGTCCTGTCATAGGGAAACAAGTTCTATTGTGTGAGCATCGAGGAGATCGTCGCCGAATATCTTGAATAAATAAAAGGTACGTTCCAAAGGGATTGCATGAATTCAGTCTTTCTAATCACAACTAAATAAGACAAGAAATAAAAATCGAAGGTTATGCTCGAGGCAACGAAATAGCAGTAATAGCGTTGTAATGACACATTTCTTGGTTTTTGTATGACTTTTTTCCATTCTTCTTTCAGGACAATCAAGTAGAAGTACCGCATTCCAATTGTTACTGTTAATAATATCGATCGAATGATGGAAAAATTATAATTGAAGTTTCATTATCACAAAGAAAAAAATAATAATTCAATAGATGCAATGGTATTAATTTTCTTTTTCTTTTATTTTTTTTGGCCTGGAAAAAAAAATCTACTAAGAGCGAGGAGCCAGAGGGAGATATTTTTTATGTAAACAAATGTGAAGGATTTTTAAACTGATCAGAACAACACTTTGTAAGAATATATTTATAATTTACCTCACTTCTATGAAAGTTTGAAAATGTACAATATATACTTGTGCTTGTCAAATAAAGCCACATAGATTTATATACAACTTGCTAGTGACAATTTGTTTCTGGGGACCAACTAGTATGGCTTCCCACTACAGCTATTTGCGCGTGAGCGTGAGAAAAGAGGTGACTGTTCAGCTTTAATATTATGCTACTAAAACTACTACCCGAATGACTTATTCAGATTTGAAAACGATGCAAAACATGTAGACTCCAATTGAAAAATAATGCCTCAACTCTACTCCCTCTGATTCATGTGGAAGCAACCATGAGGCAACTTGAAATTCTAAATACCCGTAAATAAGAAAAGTTTTTCATTCCCTGACTATCGTCAATGCATGATTATTGGGAAACTGATTTTGATAACCCAGCCCAAGACTCATCAGGTACACTTTGAAAAGGTGGCCCATGAAAACATGAAATGGAGCACCATTAGATGTTAGCTCTGTTCATTGGCTAAAGATCAACCTCGTCCCCAGAGTCTTCTCGGTCATTTTTCAAAATGGTGGTTGACTCGGGAGAAGACCCTGGGGGAGGTTGAGTCACATGACCGTTTCGAAATAAAGGACAACCTCGTTCCCATGTTTTCAAACAATGGTCATGTTACTCAGCCTCCCTCAGGGTCTTCTCCCGAGTCAACCGCCACTTTGAAAAAGGACCGAGAACACCCTGGGCTAAAGATTTGACATCAGCCCCCCCCCCCCCCATGGATCATTCTTACAAGAGATCAATATACTTCTTTTGCTGCAATATAAATTGCCCATGTCACGTGATGTTTACATCTTTTGAAATGGTTTCTTGACGACATAAAAATTAATTTCAGGGAGACAATAGATTTGTCATTTTGTAAACATTACATAATAAAAAATTGACAATTTGTATACTGGTAAGTAGCGAAAGAGGTCTATCACAGTCTACTTTTTTTCCTGCGAGTTTACGTGCAGAAACAGAAAGCAAAACATACTAAGCACCTTTTTGCAATATCATTTAGAAATATCTGGTCTATGTTCAAAGCATTCATCCAAAAAAAGTTCTTATTGCAAACCGGTGTTCGCATGCCCTGCTTCATGTTCAACAATTTGGTATTTGCCGTACGTGTGGAGGAGGGCCTGTCTCTTCCCCCATTTCCTTCTCTCTTCTTGATCTTCAGCTCGTGCTGTTTTCCAGGAAATCCTCTTTCTCTTAGCCTCTTCTGTCTGTTTCTTTCGCAGCTCCTGCATCCTTTCCTCTGTTGCTTTCAGCAAGGCCTCCTCCATAGCAGGCATCACCGGGATGTTAAGCCTCCTATACAGGTCTTTCACCCAGTGGTAGTGTGCACCATAGTTATTGTAGCACCACGTCATATTGCCTTGTGCCAGGCCACAGTTTGTTGATGTAATGTAATGTACCCTGCAGAAATAGGGCGGGCATCAGACACTTGTGTAAGATAAATTACTGAAATTATTGAACTACAGTATAATTTTTCATTTATATAAGTAGTCAAAATGTTGGAGACTTCTTATGGGCAGGTTCCAAAAAAAATCTGCACCCCCCTCTTGAGGAACCCAGTATCAGCCACCCAGTATCAGCCAGTATCACCCACCCTGAAATTCCAGTGAATTGCTTCATGACCACCCTGGAATTCTTCTTTACCCAACCTGGCATTTCATATGTTTTGTTTACCCACCCTGGATTGTTGGATTGTCTCCCCTACAGACCCTGGATCTCCAGAGGTCCTCGACAGGGAGGGGGGGGGGGGGATTTAATGGTACTACCTAGAGGAATGGGTTTATCAATTACTAAACAGACTGAAAGTACACAAGATCCATATTAACAGTGTAAGCTATTGTCTGATGATAGAGTGCTGACCACATTTAGCTCAATGTTTGCTTTAATGTTTACTTGTTTATGTTTGTGTTTACTCAGCAAACATAAGTGCACATTTACTGTAGTTGTGGTCAAACTCTACAGCACCATATTATATTAGTAACATTTTTACCTGTTTAGACTCTGATCTTTTGCTCGGAAATGTGGGAGAACTGAGAAGTGAGCTTCACATAGGTTAGAGTGGCCACGTCCCATTTCCGGATGTATAACAGACTTAGCATCCTCAGCACGCAGTTCACACTCGATGCGATAGGCCATGTGGTGGAAGGGGCAAGACAGAGTAACACTTGTACTGTATGGCACACCCTCGCATTTCAGCTCATCTCCTTTGCATTCTCCACAGGAACACTTCTTATCATGATGAAACCCACACTTTCCATCTTTCCACTGGTGTTCATCAACACAGTGATGTGTTGAAAGGGCTCTCATTCTCCGGGCGTATTCTTCTGGTGTCGAACATTGCTGTAAGCAGCAGAAGTGATTTATTCTGGCGTTTTAATGAACTTCTCTGTGAGGCATCCACAGTCCTTACTGTGGCGCTTGCAATGGCATTTCAACTCATCGAGCTTATCAAACTTTGACTTATACAAAGCAATCTGTCCATCTGTGAATGACTTTTGCTTGGCCAGGTCCTTCAGGTTGTGCTCATGTGCTCTGCCAACATGGCCTCCACACTTAAACACTCTCTCAACTCCATCATTGTTGGCTTTGTTAACAGATTTCTTTGATGTCGAGTCGCCATCTTGCCATACTGCACTAATGTTGCATCCCTCGTCCTTGGCCTGCTGGTAGCACTCCTCTGCCAAAACACCTTCCATTGACTTAGACGTACCCTTGTATAATTCACTTTCCTCTCCATCTCCATCTTCATCGTCCTCTTCCTTTCCTCTCATGCACTTATGCCCGAACCAAAGCAATCCCCCAGTCATGTAGTTCTTTATAATGAAACTACCATTCTTGCTAAAGTGGCCACGTGTGTGCCAGACACCATCAGATGTTACCACAGCTTTCTCCCAGCTCCCAAGTTCATTCTTTCCTTTCAGTTTCATGTTTTCCTTCTCTTTGTCGCACATGTCACTTAGAATTTCATCGATTACAGGGTACATAAGTTCCACAACTTCATAATATCTGTTCTTTGATACGGCAGAAATTCCCAGGAATTGGTTAAGTGTCTTGTTGAATTTAGCGAAGCCATGACCACTTATGATGAATGCTACAGTTAGTGCAAGACTAACTACTGTCCTTCTTGAGCCCTCTATGTAAGTGGATCCGTCGAAGGAAATACTTCTATCCTGACATCCATTGCAAACAAAAACCACAGTCATCGTTCCACCAAGCCCAACATTCTCGATTTTCGCTGGAACAAGTTTTCCTAAGGAAGAAGAAAATTATTTTCAAAAAGGTCAAATAATGTATGTCCGTGTCGGGTTGTAGATAGGGATGCAATTTTAATACACGGGATCAGAACTACTCTGGGAAGCCCCGGTATCCGACATTCGCCTTTGTCACACAAGCACCATCTTGAATTTTTCAGCCAATTTAACAAGCATGGAAACAAGACCAAGCAGGATGCGGGTTTTGCTCATGGTGGAAAGCGAAGCCAGATGCTGGGATTCATGGACTCCTTATTTGTTTAAGAACCAAAAGGTTGATTGGCTCTTTTCTGTTTTGCCGGGTCATTCTGGAAACAAAATGGCGGCGCGTGACAAAGGCCAATGGGGGCAAAGATATAAATAAGCTGGGCCACGTGGCGAGTTTGAATCATCATAGATTAGGCACTGAATCAAAATTATTTCAAGCTCGAGAGCCTTTTTCCAAATAAAGAAACATGCAATAAAAGGCATGAAGGAAATGCATTTCTTGGATCAAAAATACACTACTTTATATTTATATTTAGGGACGTTTTTAGGGAAACACTTCTCACCGATTCTCACCTCGGTGTCGAGGGACTTCCGTCTTCTGAGGCGAAACCGAAAACCTCACAAAACAAACTGTGCCTGCTGAAAGAACACACCAAAAATACTGAATACAACTCACCATTGCAACCATTCGTTCCACATCGAGACGTTCTGTTAACCTGATCGACTAAGTCGAAAATCTGACTCGACTCTGCTACGAACAGTCGCCGCTCTGCCTCTGGTCGCTCCAAGTCCAGCTTCGTCTTCTTCTCCGGACTGTATATCACCTCTGATGATTCCGAGTCTTCAGAAGTCGTGCTGCTGTCGTCGTCGCTGAGAGTAGCGTGGGCACCACGTTCTCTCAAAGCTTCTTTAGCTTTTTTAGCGTTGTGATACACTGTCTTACCAGGAGAAACGTACTTCGCCGCTATTCTATCGCCATAATCGTGTGTGTCAGATTCCCAGCTAACTGGTAGCAAAATGTCGCTTCGAGAACCAGCGCCTTTTCCTCTTTTTTCCGCTCCTTTCTTTCCAAGCTGTTGTAACTTCCTTTTTATCCTTTTTCTTGAGATTTTCTTCTTTTTGCGGCCCATGTTCGATATTATTTGAGACAAGAAACGAGTACTCTTGAGCTCACAAATCACAACATGAAATAACACAGCGCATCGGAGCTACAGCAGCGAAGCCCGCGAACCGGAAGTAAATTTCAATATCACGCCCCCTCTCGCCTCGCAATTGGAGGGTCCATAGCAACCAGCACCAACAAAGCACAAAACAAAGATTTTTTTGTTCTTTTGAGGGGAAGGGTAGAGATTTTTTGTCCAACATGGCGGCAAATAAACAAAGAATAAGGATTTATACTACTTTTCATCTTTTTCCGTCGTTTTCGCGACGAATTTCCCATACGGAGTTCATAAATACAACATCGACTACCTTTGGACCCATTTTACTTCTTCGATATTTAATATATTCCCCCGAAAATTGGCCACATTGTAGATAAGGTTGAAGTCGAGAATCCTACGCTTGTGAACTGGCCTGGAGCGAAAAGCCGCGAAACAGGATTAATCAACGTTTGGAAGAAATTGAAATGGCCACACAAAAAAAGCTTTTCGTTAAAAGTTCGTTCACAAGCGAGAGATCCTCGGCAATGATGTAGCCTATAAGCCTGCTTTTTTTTTATTTCTAAATATTAAATTCTAAAGGAATAACTAGATTTTTCTGCGTTCTAGGCGTTCAGGGGGGGAGGCTATAATTTGATTAAGTAAGGGTATCATGTTACAATAAATATCGCAAAAATGTTCCTTAATAATTGGGTGTTCCACATATAAACTGTGAACTTTATAGATCTAATATGTTTCGTTCTATAATATTTCAAAAAGTAGCCAGATTAGCCGGTGCATACGCCTTAATAGAAACATGGAAATGAATAAATAGATGGAAAGAGCATTTCTGGAAAAAATCCATGAGGGAATTTGAATCTCCACAGGGGATCAGGCCCCTTGTATAATGATTCCCATATAATCAATATCTTTTTTATTTCAGGAGTGCACTATGGTATGCAAATTCTATGTTGGGGTATTTTATGGATCATTTTCTGAAATTACACAATCCACAAGACCAAAATGTGTGCCAAAAATGAATTTTACTAAACAACCAGTACTTAGAGATAGTAGTTTAGTTTTATATTAATCCACTTGTGGTTGCAAATGCTCTCAGAATATGTCCATGAATTGCTAAATTCTGCTCAGATCTTTATGATTCTGCTTCAGCAACAAAAGGCAATGATTCTTTGGCATTATTGAAACAGAGTTTTGATTTTCAGTTGCCTGCTTGATTTAGGTCATTGTATTTGTCATCTACCTCACAACAGATGCTGGTTCATCCTCCTTTATCTTGTCTGCAGCCTCTTCATCACTGCTCTCAGATTCACATACATCCCAGTCTGGATCTTGGTCACCATCACTCTCTATAGATTCATCTCCATCATCTGTATCCCAATCCATGTATCTATCATCAGCTTGGGTCATTGTCTCTCTCTCGCAAACAGATTCAGTTTGGTTTGGCTCAGAGTTTTCTCTCAAAATGTTAATTCCCTTGTAATAAAAAAGTTACGCCCCTTTGATAAAAAATCATATAATATTTTTTACCGTACTTAAATTCTTCACAAAATTAGTAGCCTTGGGAGTCTGTGATCTCCTCTAATGAATTACTCTGATTGGGGCGAGACTTCCTGCGAGCAGAGGCTACTTTTTATCTCCCTGTACTTTCTTTTACTTTTAGGGTTTTTTTGTGTTTTTCAACTACGAAAAAGTGGCCTCTGCTAGCAGGGAAGGGCGAGACCGGTTGAGATCATTTTTAGAGATTAAAGGGAATTGGATAATCAGGAGGAAAAAGTCACATTGCATGGCAAAGAATATACGAATAAAATGGATAGGAATCGGATATTATCCATTTCAAAAAAATACGGGCATTTTCTTACCGTTTGTAAGTTCTTTATTTTCTCCTGTAGTTCACTCCTGCACCGGCGTAGCTTGGATTCATATTTTTGATGCCTTCTCAGTTCTTTTTTCAAGGTTTCGCAATTCTTGCACTTATCGTTTTTTAAACTTGGATCAGAACAATTTTCTTTGATCAACCTCGTTTCGCTTGTTTCTGGTGTGGCTGCACCATTTTCCTCGTTCACTTTGAAGCTCCTGCCATCTTGCTGTAGGCTTCCTTCTGTTTGCGAGTTCAGGCCTACCAAATCGACGCCGATAGTTTCTTCTCTTAATGTCGTGCTTCTATCTGTATCAAGAGTAGATGTCTTCCCTTCAACTTCCCTAACAGAAGCCACTTCATCTTCAAATGGTCGAGACTGCGTTGAGTGAGACATTTCTACCGTGGTGCGTTCCTTCTCTGTTGTTTTCTTGTCCCCTTCCCCTCTTTTTTTGTTCTTGTATGGATGCCTGGGAACTCCAATTTCCCTCATCAGCTATAAAATATACAACCAGAAGTATGTAATTCATTTTTATAACAAAATATATTCTCGGCAAGATATTCACAATTTACACAGAGCTAAAATCTGTTGTTTAATCTTAATACCCCCAAAAGCCTTACATGTCTTCGATCTCTTTCACTCACATCTTTGACTTCAGGAGAGAAGCTTGCCACCTCCGCTACTATATCTTCCGTCGGAACTGCTCCTTCTTTGAGATGCCGCCGACTGCTCCCTTTCCGTTTTTTGCTTGGTGATGGAGTAGATTTTGTCGTATCAGGAAGAAAGTTCGGTATAATTTCAAAGCAAGACGGCAAAAAATGTGTTGAGCAAAGATACGACGAGTTTGGATGCCACTTGAAGTCGGGGCGGTGTTTTCTAACAAAATCTATCCACTTCTGCCGGGTATTTTCATTTCTAGGGAAAGAATGCATGGATATGCCTGGCATACCACTCCTGTTAGTGCAGTTGACATTATTTTTTCCTCCGGCAGCACAGTACTTCACCATTTTTATGATTGTTGATTTCTCGCTTTCAAGGATCTTGTAGTTTTGTTATGCCACCTGTGACGTCACCAGGCCCGCTGCATATGTAATTAGTTGTCGCCAGAAGCGCGTCCCCGAATCCTTTTTGGATGCTCAAAACCAAAACTAGGGCTATAATTTTAAAATCTAATTCTGCTTTATTTGAAAGCTTTATCAGGTACTTAACAATTGTGCCTAACTTTTGGAAACAAATCATTTTCGTTTCAGTGGCACTTTAAGCCTTCTACTGTTGTGTCACAGTATTCATACCTGCTCTATTTTGTTTCCAAATTAAGTTACATTCTCATCCCCCTGGTTTTATTCAACGGTAACTTAATACTCTCCTGCAAACGAAATGCACTTCACTAATCTGTGATTATTTCTAGTATTTAATTTAAATTGTAATAATAAAGTCTGATACATATCAACTTTACCTTGGCATCACTGCACTGCAGCCAAGAGGGCAACCTTGTGGCACCTCCTCGCATTCCCTTTCACTGTGGTGTCCCATTAGCCCTCTCTTGACAGTGTTTTCACAAGCCCTTCCTTTTTTTCGGGCCTCAGCACAAGATGAATAATGCTTCTCGCCCCTTTTGGTGATGAGTTGGCAGTAGTTACACTTCACCTGGTGTTGATAATGAAATGTATAGATACTTTGGAAATGAGTTATATAAATCATGCCAGTGCTTGACCTTAGCGGTTGTTCACCTGTCCTCAGCTAGTTAGAAATGCTTTTATGACAAGTGAAAACTCAGTGGCACTAGTCACAGAAGAAGCAAATATTTTGCTGGTGTGTTATATGTAGCTATCATCTTTTCACAAAAAAATGTGTGTTGTCTGTCTTGCGTTGTCCAGTCACAAGTTCACAATGACTAATGAGTAATACGCATTGATAAGCAAGTTAACATCTATATGGTTCATACATTAGGCTTTTACAAAACAATATTTTATACAATAACTGGACAACTAGAAACTTGGCTAGAGCAGGAACTTTTCGGTGCTTCTTGTCCTGGGACTAGTGGCAAAAACGTTAAGGTCGAGCACTGCATACTTTAAACTCTGTCTTTGTAGGTGTTTCTATGAAATGAAGCTTGGGACATACAAATAACGTGCATTTATGTAGTGTACATTTATCATGGAACTGCTTCCTTTGATAGTTTTGTAGGGTACCAATTTTGTGTAATGTATCATTGGCCATTCAGTGAATTAGTACTGAATTTTGATAGTACTTTCCAAAAAAATTAGTAAATGCACATTTTGCCCTTCTTATCAATGTATCTGCCCTTTTACACACAATTAGCCAAAGTTGTGCCATAAATTACATAAAATAAAATTTCCTGACAGATGCTCTGATTAACCCATCATTGTTCTGCCTGCAAGAAACTTTAATCCTTTAAGTACCTACTTGTATTATAATTCTATTACACCAGCAATGCCAGAAACCCCAATGGAATAGGTTTGAATAATAATAAACTAACCTTTGCTTCTTGACACTGTTTGTGTTTGGCATGCTGTTTTGCCTCATCAAGAGGCCACTGACATGGGCTGTTTTTACATCTAACAGGGATGCTGCTGATAGTCTGCTCGATGACGATATTCGAGTGGCCACCCTGTACTGTAATGCTTATTGTTTTCCTGCACTCAGGACAGACTTGCGGAACTAATTGTTCCATAGGGTGTGGCCACAACTCAATGACAGAGGCTTATTGAATAAATCTTTACTGAAAGGGAAAAAAAGGGTTATCAAACATACTTGAAGCAGCCATTAATGTGAACTTAGTTCTTCTATTACACTAGTCATTGCTCATTTACGTTTATTAAGAGCAGGGCTTGAAAATGTGCCTGATACAGGGGTATTATACCCATTAACTTAAAAATGTTTAGTCATCAGAAAGCAAAATATAGTTGGTTGCAATGTCGGGCCCTGTGCACAACATTTTCCTTTTATGACTAACTTTTTTTTCTTAAGCATAAAATAACGACTTTCGCAAACAGCAAAATTACCTGGCCTTGTGGATTTGGGGCCGAAGCCTCAACTGGAATTGGTGCCCGGGCTGCTGCAGGGACATCTGGTGCTGCTGCTGGGACATCTGGTGCTGCTGCTGGGCCAGGAGTTATCTGCCATGACTTTAAATAAAAAACCAAGACAAATGAAGAAATTAATGAAGGCAGTTGGTATGACTAATGTAACTTACATTGTCTTTAGAATGAAATAATTTACTCATAAATATAGGCTAAAATACTGCTGAAAATTTGCCCATTATGCTTGATGGTGTGTATTCCGCCACCCTTCTTCAATTTTAGCAGTTCGCTCTGCCTGCGGTTAGATCGGTTAGGGTGCCTAGTCACCTTCGCAGGCTCTCTATACAATCCTGTCCGGATCCTCCCGCCATTAGAGAAGTCTAACCCAGACTGTATATCTACATTCTAAGCAACACTACATGCCATTCTTTATTTCAAATGCATGACTGAACACTGAATTGGCTCACAGATCCTTTGACTTACATAGCAGCTTTCAGGAATCATAAACTGACATACATTCTTTCTCATATGTGATAACTCCTTTCTATCCTTTGGTTTATTCACAAATCAAAAATTCTTTACTTAACTTTCTCCTTCAAAGGCATGAAAGATTTAGGTCGCAGAGCAGGCCCGTAGCTGCAATCAAGGGGTTTGTTCTCCTTACTTTTTTTAGAGGGGGGTTCGTTTTTGCTCGTTTTTTAACTTTTGGTGCGATTTTCTTGGCTCGTTTCTGAGGGGAAAAGACATAACTTTTGGTTTGAGGGGGTTCGTTCGAACCCTTCGAACGCCCCTTCCTACGTTCCTCCAGAGCGCTTTGATTTCACACATGCGCGACAGAGAAATATGCAGGGAGATTAAAAGATGTTTTGCGTCAACGACGGGAACAAATTTACGCTTGGGTCCCAAGATTACCATTGTAAAATCGGAAATATTGTAGGACCGAGTATCAGATCGGGGTTCTGTTTCATACAATTTCGCGGGGACCCGAAAATGTTATCGTAAAATCGGGGGTATCGAAGATCGTAAAATCGGGGTTACTCTGTAGAGAGAACCCGATCATGCGTGAAGCGAACAAGCAATGACAATTACATATCAAGTAGTCAGCCTATACAATACAATCTACTTGTAAATATTAACTAATGCGCTACAGGGGGCATTTATACATTTTGAAGCCCGAAATTCAAACTGAGGCAATTAAGGAATTCCGCTGAAATTAGTCAAATCACACTGGTGGTCTTTTGTCATTGCTGCATTCTGATTGGTTGTAGCGAAAAGTATCGGATTGGAAAGCCAGAAAATGGCAAAACACCAGACCAGAAAACGTTTTTAGCTATGGACATTTACTTACTAGTGTTATTTGACTAAAATAAGGCAAATATTCCTCTTTCTCTCTCTTATAGCCTCTGTCACGCCCCCCCCCCCCCCCCCCCCCCGATCTGAATAATTATCCATATCATACGAAGCTGGATTCATCAATTGTTTAATAATTTATTCACACTTTTAATTGTTTTATTATTCATTCAAATTTAATTTGCCCGATTTAATTCTTTGTGCATAGTTGGTAGAGGTAAACTCCATCTTCCTCATGCTCAGTACTCCAAGTACATGGGACAACATGATGAAATAACTTATCTCCAGACTCATACAGACTCGCACAAGCTGTAAAACGCAAACGTTCCTTTGTATCGTTGCCGTTAAATGGCCATGTTATACGAGGCAATTTTTACCTATAGTCGAGCAATGCAAAAAAACAATGCTATGAAAAAGTTGTACTTTGTCTACATTTTCTGCAACTACTAGCAACGCAGCAAAAATTGCGTAGTGTGTTGCAGGAAGAAATTGCCTCGTGTTACATGGCCATAAGACTGAGTCGATTCAAGCAGATGGTATCGTCTAAGATATTTTTATCTATTGTCCATGAATTGGTGCCTTCTTTGGTTGTTTTCTTTTTCTTGTTTCGCGCAAACCAACGATCAACTACTGGGGCCGGATCAAAGTCTGCAACGGATGGACCCTCGATTAACGGACGGATCAACTCCACTAATACAAGTACCCTGAGGCTTGCTCTTTAGCTGCTTTTGCTGTAGCTTTCAAATTCTTTAACCAGATTAGTTATTATTGTGTTCCTCATATTTCTTTGGGTTTCAATGTACATTGGGATGATCTTCAGCTATGAAGCCTCCAAGTGCTTTAGCAGTGAAACCCAAGTGTCATCCAGAATTATCTGCAACTCTGGAAGCAGGAAAATATCATCTCTTTAAATACAACCCGGTCGCTCATTTTTTTGTGTGTTCCAGCTCTTAAGAGTCTAAGCCCGTGCATGTGCTTCCCAAAGTCTATAAAGCTCGAGTAACAGGCAGCCTTTTTCACCTCCTGTTGCTGGGTGTTGGCGATATTACGCTCAGCATCGCGCAGAATGGTATTGTTATTTTGGACATGATTAACTCCGGCGTATAAATTAACCCTTTGTGCATTTAAAAATCATGGGTAAACCCGATGTGACCTGATTGGCTGGCGTTTAACAGTGGCTCCCTAAAGTAATTCCCTGAACTCATAAACATGCAAAATCACCTCAACGCGGCATGTTTGAACTCTACTTGAAATTTAAAGTTAGCTTAGGATTTACTTGCGCGTAAAATTGCCACTGCGGGATGAGCTTTGAATATCGTACGATGTTCTAGAATAAACCTAGAAGATTCTGCGATAAAAAGGACAAGAGATCGCTCGATTTTCCACGATTATCTTAGATGACGAGGTGTGCATTTTCACGGTAAATTCGCGCTTAGGATCTTGTACGATCTCATGCGATATCCGACTAAAGCCGGAGGCCGGTGAATTGCCCTTTGGATCTCATGCGATCTCGTAGAATATCATATTTTAAGAAATAGCACTGTCCTCATGGAATTTGCTACGATTTTCCACGATATGAATGCGATCTTCTAGAAATTTCTGGAAGATGTTTCAGGTGGTATTGCCCTACTAATTCTTTTAAGAATATCATAAACAATTAACAATTGATATTAAATTCAGTGTCCCGCAAACATTACACACAAAATAACATGTGAAACGGATGTAGGGTTGTTAGCACCCAGCAAAAATTGCACTATAAACCATGTGAAATATATGCAACAGTGTTCTCTGCTTCAACGACCAATAACTAAGCAACAATAACTCAGTTTTAATTATGTATCATTTTCCTAAATTCATGCACGAGCTTATTGTGGAATTTGTCTAAAAGTGTATCTCTATCAAGCGAATACGATCTTGTTACTGTTTTTACTCGAGCTTGTAGGCGCTATTTCAAAATTATTATTCCTATGATTCAACTAGTGCAGTTTCAGACTTTTAATATCTAAACCGGAAAGTGCGGGCATCTTTAAGTTGCTCTCTGCGTGGTGGAATAAGTAGTAGCCCGAGCTAACAACAATAACAACTAAGGAATTTCGTAGCAAAGATATATAGGCTTGTGATCGATTTTGTCCCGCAAGATGATTACGAACCATATTTTACTGGTACGTACGAACCATAATCTAACAAAGTCTTAGGTTAATTTACTCGTTGTACTTAACAAAACATTATGAATTAAGAGTGAAGTAACGGCCGCTCGCGCTATTGTCCACCGATCAAAAGAGTTAATTATAACTGCGGAGGGATAGTATCGCCGCTGTGGTTCGATTAAATTGGTCGTAAGCTCCGACAGCCCACGCCATGATAATATATTTCTTGTGTAACAGAAGGATTAACTAAGAACGCACCGCGAGTAAAAGCTACAGTGATGATGTTTGGCATTTGAATAACAACTTTGACTCACCTCCGCTTAATATCCATGCCAGTTATGCTCGATTAATCTTTCTAGGACTTCTAGCATATTTCAGGAATATGGCAGTAGGAATGTCCGACCATAATACAGACATCAGAATATGTAACGAAGATTATAATACCAGAAACGAAGCCAGGGAGCGGGGAACTGAACTACGCGATCATACACACCACGCTTCTAACGTCTGGTGGTTAATGGTTAATTGCGCCTCTCTTTCAAAAAGTGCGAGTTAACCACTCAGAAGCGAGGGACACTAGACACCAGGTTCCACTCGCTAAACAATAAGAACAAAGGCGCGATTTTTTTAGATGCACGGCGATTCCGTGTGTTAATTTAAAATTAAAATCGACACAAATTATTGTACCTTTTCCCCTGTTCTAACATTAAAATTAAAACAAGGAGTTTACATGGATAAAGAAAACCCTGATCGAAATCTTGCAACTTGTTTTGATTATTCAACAAAATCGCATAAAATCTAACGTTACGAGTTGAAGTCTGGGCCGATATCACATGTCCTTTTTCATAATTCCTCTATATCGCATAAAATTCCAAAGCTATAATCAAAACATAAAATCGAGCTGGACGCATTCTTTTAGCATTGACACTAAATCGCATTAAATCCAAGTTTGTGTTACTTGATCGCACAAATTCCTTCAAAATCCAATAAGGCGAAAAGGTGTTAGATAAAGTTATGCGATTTAACTGGATTTTGTGGCATGGTGATTTTACATCTTCATTGCCATGTTCGATGAAGTGAGATTTTCTAGAACATCGAACGAAATCATAGAACATCGCAAATGCATGCGATTTCAGCTCGCACGGGTATCTTTAATGGTGTTTTTATGGCCACTAATCTAACTAATTTGATCGTGGATATCCCAATTTGCCTTGGACTGTGATCACGCGCTGTTCGAATAATGCAAAAGTTCAAGATCTTGCCGAGTTTTGCACATTTTCTTCAAAACACACTCAAATCGCGTCGCGTGCTCATAAAAAAGGAATCTACAGTCTATAAGGTTTCTTTAGATAAGGTCTTGCCGAGTTTTCAAATTTTTCTCAAAACACACTCAAATCTCGTTGCATACTCTTGTAAAAAGGCCAATCTATAGTATGTAAGGTTTCTTTAGAGATATTACAACTCGTATTTAGTAAACCAGAAGCCGAGAAATGTAGCAAAACAGCGCTACTTAGATCAGAAATGCTCTATGCGGCAAATTTTCACTGACGCCTTTCAAGGTCTTGTCGAGTTTTCCGTACATACATGGACATTTAAACACATGGAAATGTAGCTCGATAAATTTGCGGTAATGCCTTTTTCTGGCGCACTTAGAAAACTAGTCCCCGTTCGAGTTGAGTTTGTTATGAAAGATTTACTGTCCAAAGCGCAAGGCCTTGTAGTTGTATTAAAATAACAAGTGGCAAACAACTCACCTCTTTCAAGAATAATCACTGGCGATGACAGAGAATTCACATACGTTCAAATAAGCTTCACAACTTCGGCTCGAGGAAATTATTAGCGCATGTTTTAAAACCCTTCCTAGTCGAGCAATTTAAATGTAGCGGTTCTGATCAGTCCGTGCACGGTGTATATAGGTTACCATAGAAACAGAAAGCTGTCATCCCATGGGAGTATAAAGTGGATATGATTTTATCGAGTCACAAGTGCATAATTATCTGTAAATCACTTTTTATAGTTGATTTCTCGGTTTTTCATTCGAAGTACTATCCTTTTCTCAACGGAATTTCACGATCAAAGAATCGTTTTCAAGCCTTTGGCAGCGGCCACAAGAAAACCTTGGTAATTTTTCTTGAATAGTCGCCGCTTTTAAGAAAAAAACTTCCAAAGTTCGCAATCGTCAGTTTCCCATACAAAATTCGTAAAAATTTGCTCCGTATTCATAACCCCGAAGTACTATGCTTTTTTCAACCACACATCATGAAAAGCATGTCAAATTGTATATGAAGCAATGCATAATACAACGCAAGGGTAATTTAGTGTGTGAATTAAAAGCTAATCAGGAGTGATGTTTTTTGTCGAGCTACTTGACATGCATTTTGCCGTTTTCTCTGTATTTGAGGCTCACGCCAGCCCTATAATGAGGTAACGCGCAAGTGATTAATTCTGCTAATTCCGATCACATTCTATAGTTCTATAGGAAGGGGACATTGGGGTTCTATAGAAAGGGGACATTGGGGGGAGGGGGGTCTATAGGAAGGGGACATTCGGGGGGAGGGGCAAAACCGCAAATCCGAATACAAAACATGAATATGGCGCAAATACGCAAGCAGGGTTTATGCCAATTAAAAGCTCCACCGGCTGAATGTTCTCCCACGTCGATGTCTCACCCGTAGGCCAACAGGTTTCAGCTGTATAAAAAAGTGATATTAATACTAAGCACTAAAATCGGTTTAGATGAAGTGAATGAGTTACCTATATCTGCATTTCTAGAGGTGCTCCATCTAAGCAATCTGCGCCCAAGACGTCCGAAGAGTGACTGGTGCCGCTAAAAATCCACGTGTCGTCCGGGCTAGCCATAGCGTCGCTGGAGAGATGCGTTCAACTGGCAAGCCGTTCATTGTCTGATGGTCTGGCATCAATAGCAACCGGTGGTTCGTCCGAGATTTTCTGATCGCCGTTGGCCTGTGTTTCGTCTGGGCTTCGTGCGGTTACTAATGATAGCGTTAGTGGTTCCTAGGGTTTCACCTGTAGACAAACAATATATTTGGCTTAGTGGTCTTATATATATACATAGGCTAAATTACCGAGAAAAACATTGTCAGGTGCGGCATGGGAATCCGTAGCAATGACGCTGAGGGCGCTATCAACCAGGAAATTGCCACGCACTGCTCGGGCGACAGCTTTTCCAATGAGCATTTCATCTACAGAACCTTCCGTGTAAACTTGAACAAAGTAACTCTTTTAGCCCAGATCCTGCCATTATCGAGCCTATGGCACCAAGAAAACTCATCTCCGTGTGGAAACCTCCTAGGAGGAGAACAATGTTCCGTAGTCTGCTTGATGTTGGTTGATCTTCGATCACCATCAGCGCAATCCAATATATCTGATTGTCGAAAGTGATTATTGGAGCCACGTTATGACGTGTTGCTGTGTCGCATAGGTACTACAGTGTACTTCGCACACAGGAAGGGCTACTCGGTGTGGGGTCGGGCCGCCATCTTGGATTTGATGAAAATGAGGATTTTGAAAAACTCAAAATAGGAAGTTACTATAGTTGCGGATTCGGGTGGACTTCTTTTTGTGTACTAAGGGGACCACTAGTAAAGTGGCGATAAACATTTGTTATCATCTTTGTCCAACCTTTAGTAAAATATTTTTTCATTTACTGGACTAGAGCTTTGTAAAGGGTACAGGTCACGGTCTTGACGGCATAAGACAGGAAGACAATCCACCCATAAGCAGGGATTGCGGCTTTGGTTTTCAAATCTGAAGGAGCACAACTCTGCGGCATCTTGGCTTTGGGAATTGGAACTGAAACACGTTCGCACTGTTCTTGCTTGGGATGGCCATTATGCTTAGTTATTCGAACCAGAATAGACTGCTTCTTTGGTCTTGATCCACTCCGTTTGGAACGGAAATGGAATAGTCCCGCAAAGCTAGTGCAAAGATTCTCTGACGAAGGGAGAGCAAATTACTTCTAGTGAAAGTGATATTAGGCGACGAGGTTGATGCGTGAATCCCATCGGCAGGGCCATCGTAGGTTCGATATTGTAACGCAGCAGTCTCTACTGGACCTGGATTAAGGGAAAAACCCATATATATCGTGATATCAATCACTGGGTGAATGTCAGTGGCCTCCAGAACCCTATGTCCGTGTTTTGCACATGCAGTGATACCACGCCGTGTAGTCGCCATCTTGGATAACTTGAATCTCAATGAAAACTTAGTGAAACGTCCCCCTAATTGCTTAGTGGAGGGGGGCGTCAATCTTGGTATTTATGCTCTGCTGTATGTACAAAGAGTATTTATATAAAATAATTTGTATTTATAATGTAATGGCAATAAAAATATTGTCCCCTTTATGCTGTTGTTTGAGGTGATCTTTAAAAAGTCCCACATTTACCATATGCAACTTAAACATGCTTTATCAATTGGCTCCTCATAGATAGATAGATATGTTTAATATATCTCTTGCAGCCGAAGCTGAATTACAGATACGGTCAGCAAACAGTTAATATTACATTACAGGCTAATAAATACATAATAGGCTGCTAAATTTACAATTACATTATTGATAATCATGAGGCTTAGTCTTAGTCCCTAGCTATTTCCCCAGCGTAACTGTTCGTGATAAAATCCCTGAACCTGTTGGTGTTGCAGGGCTTAATGTGTGGGATGAGTGGGCCACGGAGTTTGTAATGACCAGAGGATGGTTGAATTCTCTCTTTAACTAATCTATGTACTGGGTTGCTAACTGATAGCTGTTTGATGAACTCGCTACATGCCCTAGATCTCCTATCAGAAAGTGACTCTAATTGTGCCGCAGTAAGGGCATCATTATACGAAATGTTGGGGAAAATGATTGCAAGCGCCCGTTTTTGCACTCTCTCGATGGCGAGAGATAGGTATTGAGGCAAGTTAGAAAAGACAACTGAGGCGTACTCTAAGATCGGCCGGAGAAGCGCGCAATAAACATTCATGTAGACATTTCCGTAAACTTCTCAACGGATTGATGATTTCATCATCAAAAGCAAACCTTCTGTTTAGCAGACGGAGAGTGTTGAAAGACTAGTTTCCGGGATTGGTGGTTGCGCAAAGTAAAAAATATTGTAGAACTCTTCTGCTTCTGATATCGCCTTGAATTTCTTCTTTAAAAGTTTTTGTTCCTAAAAAAACAATAAACAAATGTGAATAACTTGAGTAATGTCATACGGCTATGCTTCTCAAGTTGGCAGCAGATGTCATACATAAGGTGTATCTTTCCTCCAAACTGATCTTGCTGTTCAGTTATCTTGGTCATCATATAAACCATATAGCCTATCCTAACAAATTAAAAGCTGCATTAATTACATGGCTTTTCTCTAGCTGCCTGCAGTGCAGGACTTACTCTTCTCTTTATACCTCTCTCCACCCTTGATGTTGATGAATTTCCACGGTATAGCATGACGACAAGTAACACCAAACACAGCTGTCTCGTCTAAGGCTACGTAACGGCCTTTAGAGCGTATGATGGAACCACTTATGCAATGCAATATAGCTAAAATTTTGGATACAAAAATACAGTTTTAAAACAGAATCAATACTATTATTATTGATTAACTATTGATTATACAGATTTGACTCGGGAAATGGATTTACTCCAATTTACCAGATCTTTTCCATACAAATACTGTATTGTTGTTTGGAAATTACATAGAGAGTATGGATATTTTTTGGAAACACATGATTATGATTATGATTTTTATACTACAGTACATATTTTTAAGGTTTTTTTTCTGCTTTTCTGACTAGGATTCTGTTAGGGATAGTTAGGAAACTCAGTATTATTAAGCAACTCTTTTCAAGCAAAGAAAAATCTTCAGATGTTTAGGTTTTGCCAGATTTCTAGGATTCTGTAATGGGAAGTTATGTATCTCTGGGGTTAAAATACATGTCCACAATACACAGCTCTTCAAATTCCATTTGTCCAACAAGCACCCCAACCCAATTGATATGGGTGAGTGCTCAGGACAAGTAGTACAGAAAAGTTACTTGCCTTAGCCAACTGGCTTATCAGTTATAGTCCATTATAGTCTAGGCGCCAGGAGTGGTCCCTATGCACCCCCTGAAATCATTTTCTAATTAGCACCATCAGAAGCCAAATAACGTCTGATTAATTGCCCTATTTTACTATGACGTCATGGTTTGTTTACATGGGCAAGATAGCTGAAACTTGGTTCACATAAAAGTTCCATTCGAAAATTATGAATGGCATTTTTATTATGTTTGGTCATTTCTAAATGCTGCTGTCCCCTCTGGCGACCATTATTCATAGCGCAAATACAATAGTGTTTTGATATGACGTCATAGTGAAAAAGGGCAATATTGTCATAAATTTGCTATAATATTATTGCATGTATAATAAGTCGTTCTGTAAGAGGTATAAAACATTGGAGTTCCGCTTTTAGGCAGTGCCTAAAACTATATATTATGCTTTTATATTAGGCACGCGAAACCATGAAATCGTCATCTCTCTATTCACCAATGTGTGTTGAAATTACGGGACGATCGATACTGTAGGTCGTGCTAGGCTGCAAGTGAAAATTTCATTAATAAGTGAGATAGAACAAAGACAAATAAGTGAATCGAATTAGGTTTCGCTAGCCGTGCAAAATGTATGCTGCTTTATGATTAGTAGACGAGAGGGACTGGATCCCTCTCTGGGTCGATCAAACAAGGCCAGTTGATATTAGGAGACAAATGCAAATAAGTTTATTATGTACTAGGTTACAACGCGCGGAACGGGTGGTGGCTAATTATTCTTTGCTAGGCACGCCGTGCACTTTCTTCGTAAACTAGCCCCCAATCTCTAGCATTTTGTGGCTCCCTGTCTATCATTTGTGTGGGGTGTTGGCGTTTTGGGGCATACTACCTCTGCCACGTTCTAGCGTCTGTTCGCGAGTAAAAACCCTTTTGCATTTCGATGCTGTTATAAAGCCCGCCTTTTGGTTGAACCACTCCTCGGACTGCCATTGTTCTTTCGTGCTCTTCTCGACGAGCCGAATGTCTGCTTCAGGAAAATACAATTTATTCATGATTTCTTCTGGAGTTATTTGGCTGTTCTCTTTTACAAAGTTTTATATTTTCAATTTCAGAATGCCACTCTCCGTCACTTTTTCTTTTCTTCTTTCAGTCTGGCTTTTGGGATTTATATTATGATCTTGTACACAGGAGGATCTGGGTTGTATAGTTGTTCAAACAATGGCAGAATTACAGGGTTGCAATTGTCTAATTTTCCCAACTTTTCGGTGAATTCCTGAAGATACTTTCGACTCGGCGGACATGTATCTCTGGGGTCGCGAACATCTACATCGATGTTTTGAAGATGATGGTAAATTTTTTTTTGGTTGAGCTTGGTTTTTTGCCTTTTCTGTGAAGTCTTTTACTTCACATGCTTGAGTGCTAGCTGTATTTTTTTAACCACACGCACGGGCCACTTGTTGCGCTGTCACTGCCTCGGGTGTGTGTGTGGGTGTAGCAGGTCTTCCAGGGAATGCATAGCTGCAGAAATGTGCTTGCAGCCTCCATCCCTGCCCCCCTTGCATTGGCATTGTGCCTGTAGTACAGATCCTCTGTTTGGCCCTTTGCCCTCGAGGATAAACCACAGATTGTAATGATCCTTGCCTTCATCAGTTTTAACCTTCATAAACGGCCGCACTTTAGCCACATAGACGTGGACTCCCACTTATTCAATGGAGCAGTCAGAAGAGAATCCACGTAGCCATTTTCAAATAAGCGATAATCAAATGACTTGGAAGCTGCAAGGCCATGTTTATCGTAGTCAGTCGAATGATAGATCAAGTAGTTAAAAATATCGTAAAGTCCAAATGGGGGCGAATAGTTGAAGTTGTTCACGGTTTTCAGCGAGAATGGATCTGAGATCTTCATATCATGAATAATTAAATTCCCCTTGTCATTTGTATTATCCTTTTCGAAGTTGGGATCAATTGGAAAAAGCATTTTTTCGACCTCGACAGCTATCTTTACAAGCGAGCATTTAAGATAACCACGGAAACTCCACGTTCTTGTAAATACTTTTTGATTTCCACTGCGTTCATGCTGTCAAAATCTGTCTTGGACATTGTGAACGATTAAATTGGAAGCTCGTAATTTTCTTTGTATTTGAGGCGTTTCAGTAATGGGACGATATGTAGTACTTTCGACCGTATTTGCTCAAAAGTCAGGCTTACCTTGATAAAGTGTTGGATTTCCGACCAAAAATCTGCCTCTTGGGTGCATTTGCGTAGCTTCTCAAAAACTCCGTTAGATGCGGGCTTTCTAGGCTGAATCTGGAAGTTGTCAAATCCATCGATAACAATGCAAAGGAAACAGGAAATACAACAAATCTGAATTCAGATAGGTTCAGATTAGTCTAAATACCGTAAATAGCGATTTGTATTTATATTTGGCACTCTTTTGATCGATGAAATTCACAACCTCAGGAACATTGAAAACTCGAGGTCAAGATCTGGATAAGCCGCTACGTTACATCACGCAATATTCATACTTTCGGTTTAATCAATTCCAAGGGGTTCGCGACGTCACCAAGCCAGGCTTTTTTTAAGCAACCTTATCTACTGACTGATGTTGACTGATGCCCAACCAACCAGCCTGTACTAGTACTGGCTGCTGTGGTACTTGTTTCAGTAGATTTTGGACCTAGTACAGCTGACACATTTGAAACTAAAGCCTCATTCGATTTCTCGTACTTCATTAATGCATCTGAGCGGTGACCGGTTCTGTCGCGAAAAGGCTTTGTGTCAATACCAGCATTAAATAAGCTAGAAGCGCATGTTACACGAAACAGTCGGCCGTTTTCCGTTTTATGCCTGCAGTCTTACACATATCAGGCAACATTTGGTTAAGAGTATTGATTCCTACAGGCAATTTGTCAAACGAAAATTTCTTGGCATTAGGCCTGAAATAGCTGTCACTTCCTTCGCCTATTAGTCCGTGGGCCAGGAATCGAAACCCTCCCTTTACTAACACATATCAATTTTACATTTGAGCCTCAAAACCACAGGGTACCCGCGTCGAGAATAGCGAAAAACACAAATAAAACCCCCTGAATGCGCTATTTTTCTAGAAAATGTCTTAATAAAAGCATTCAAAGTAGGTAATTCGTTCAATATAAAGCACAGGGTCTCATAATTTAAAAACAGTCAGGAAAAGTGCCTAGTCCTACACGATTATCACGCGTTTCCTCTCCCAGATATGTACAAATCCCAGGGCAGCACTCTCATGAATACATAAAGTGATATCTAAACATTTACTGCGTTAATATGCATTTTTGGCAATTTTTCAGCCGAGTTGAAAAATAGCCCTGGGACATTTCCCTCGAACCTTTGTATCGTTATTTTCTCAAAATTCTAAGGAACTGCGGTGCAAAAATGATAATTTGAATAGGATTTAATATTCTACATCCACATGAATGATTTTGTCTTTTCGGAATTGTGGCTACTCTGTTAAGGTATCTTGGGTAATTTATTTTTCAGGTTGCAATAGCAACCCATAACTGTCACAAATCAGTTTTTTTTCTAAGAAGAGTAGTAAAAAGAAAATAAAACACGTTTGGAAAGTTTCAGCGCGTTCTGCCTAATATTTTGCATTTTATTAATGTTTTTAGTATTCAAGGGCCTGGATGACATAATTACGCAGCTTTATTTTGGAGCAAAAAAATCCGATTTCATGAAACATGTAACGACCAGTAATTTATAAATGGTCACATCGAGAGATGGGTTGCACACAATCGGTATGCCCTACCAGGGAAGATCATCAGGATACTCTACCAAGATTGTGAAAGGGCACAGTTCTCGACGGAGGCCAAACATTTGAGTGGTTTCAAGTAAGGACTGATGCCAAGCTACAGCGGCGGACAAAAATAACGTAAACACCCCCGAGCCCCCGTTCAATGTTGGATGATTTCTGATTTCATTTTACTCTCGCGCGCTCCAACCAACATTGAAGCAGGGGAGCGGGGAACGCATAGGTAGCAAAGTGTTTACATTATTTTGTCCCCCATTGTCTGAGGCTGAGGAGCTCAATCCGAGCATGCGCAGTTGTTCAATTTGGAGACTTAGAAAATTGATCGATCGATCTTGGTGCGTCGAGTGTGAGACTGAGTGCGAAGATCTCGCCAAAACGTATTGAAAAACATTGTTAAAAAAGCGATAAAATATAGGAAACGTATTTTTTATAGAAAAGTATGGATAAACTACAGATGTTTATTAATTAATTTGTTATTGTTCGTCTTGCCTGGGAAATTTCTGACATGGCTTGTGCTATTGTCTAGACGACTGAAAAAAAATCAGGTGTGTTGTTGACATGCGAGAGAATTAAATGCAAAGTTTGGTCAAAAAAGTTGAGTAACGCGAGGTTTAGGAGCATAAGAATGGATGCGGAGAGCAGATCAGAGACACACGAGAGTTTAAGAAACAGGCAAATCAGAAGTGTGTACTTGATCACCTACAGCCAGGCAAACGAGGAGCGCGTTGAAAGCCGCGAAGAGTTTGCGAGAGTCGTGGAGGAGTCATTCATCTATGTTTACGGTGAAATGAACATAGTGCAATGGGTTTGTAGTATAGAAAGTCATAGAAGTACAAGTGGTTTTCACTATCATATGGCCGTAAAACTTAAGCAAGCGCGGAGATGGCTAAGGGTGCGCAAGCGACTCGAAAAAAAACATGGGGTTAAGGTGAATTTCTCAAACGTTCATAATGACTACTACAGTGCTTGGTCGTATGTGACAAAAGAAGACGCACACTATATGCAATCTCAGGGGCATCCCGATCTAACAAATGCAAAGAAAAAAGGAGAAACCAGCGTTAAGAATGATAAGGGAAAAGAGAAGAAGAGAAAAAGGCTTAGCGTTTACGACGTATCTCAACTGGCAGTAGAGAAAGGTGTTAGATCGCGCCTTGAGCTTCTTGCTCTGGCGAACCAACAAAAACGGGAGGGAAAAGACGATCTTGCCCAGCTTATCGCTAACAGGGGGCCCAAAATAGTAGCAGAAGCTATTCAAGTTGGCTGGGATATGGAGGAGGCGGAATCTAAACTGCAGAGAACGAAACTTACTAGAATTCAAATCCTAGGGAAGGCGCTAGAACTCGAGTGCTCGGAGCAGTGCAACGGGGAGTGGCTTCAGATGGCGAAGGCGATTCTACGAAACAACGGTATAAGCAACAAAGCATTTTGCACTTCAGTCAGAGATCTGCTAGCGAATGGCGGGGAAAGTATAGAAATCTGATGGTAATTGGTCCGGCGAACTGTGGCAAAACATTCCTACTCAATCCCCTGACCAAAGTGTACGACACATTTTGTAATCCCGCCACAAGTAGCTTCGCCTGGGTGGGCGCTGAGGCAGCAGAAATTATTTTCCTGAACGACTTCAGATGGTCTTCACAAGTGCTTGCATGGCACGATATGCTGCTTCTATTGGAGGGTCAATCTGTTCATTTGCCGGCCCCCAAATCACACTACGCCAAGGACATTGAGTTGACGCATGATACCCCGATATTTTGCACAGGCAAACAAGAGATTGTGTACGTTAAGTCAGGAGCGATTTGTGAAATAGAAAGCCAAATGATGCGAGTGAGATGGCGAGTGTATAGCCTAAACTACCAGATACCGGAAAAAGAGCAAAAAACGTTCCTCCCTGTCCACGCTGCTTTGCAGAGTTAATTTTGAAGTGCTAGCGCGATGCGATATGTTCAAACACTATGCGTGAGTACTAAAATGGTTAAGTTGTCGGCATCTCTACATGTAGGTTAACCATTTAAAAACTTCAATTTCTGTTCACGGATTATTTACACATAACAATTAAGCACTGAAAAACCTTGAAGGGTTTGTTTTTATTTGTATTTGAAATCAAATGAGTGAGAAATTGTTTATTTTGAGATCATTAAAGCGATGGTTAACCATATTGCAAGTATTAATAGAACTAATTACATTTCTATTTTAAGAAAGACGGCAACTTTACCACTCAACTTAACCGTGGACTTTCTCCGTTCTTGTGAAGCACAGAATGAACATTTAATACTGTATAACATACAAACAACCCAGTGGCTGCTGTGAAAAATTTTTTGAATAGACTACGTTTCGAGAAACAGAAATCTCAGTGGTTTTATTTCAATGGTTAAGTGTTAATCATAATGTGAACTTAACCATAGCCGTCAGCGAAGCGTGTATAATATCTCAAAGCTGTATACGGCAAGAAACAGTTTATAAAACTGCACAATCGTACGGTGTAAAAATTGATTTTCATACTATTATACATGTAATCCTAATATTTTGTGCGGTTGCCTTTGCTAGAAATTATTGCAGAGAGTCTTTTGTTCATGGATCCTATGATGTTATTTACGACATCCGTAGGCATTTCGAAAATCGTTCGGCGAACTCGGTGAACAAAGTCGATGTAGCTTTCTTGAGTGATGTAATTTTGTATAGCGTCAACGCGCAACTTATCCAACACCAACTTGAAAAAGTTTTCTATTGGGTTGAGATCTGGACTTCTAGGCGGGATGTTCATTAAGTCCGCTCGCACTCGAGCCATCGCCCCCTTTGCTTTAGCGCTATTCTGAGAGGGATCTCCATCCTGAATCCATAAGCGGCTATTTCCTTTGTTGGATCTCTCAAATGCAGCTTCAAAATGAGTGTCTATGAAGTTCTCAAAAAATGCTCCGTTCAACTTCTCGTCGTATTTTTCGCATAACACAACGCCCTCTCCGTGGGAAATAGCCACAAAAAACTTGGCGACTCGTCCCCCAGTTCCTGTTTTCTGTCCCTTTGCCGTACAGCCTGGAGCCAATCCTTCGCCCTTTTTCCGCCAAACTTTGCCTCGAGGTGCTGTTGCCTGGTCTAGCGGGTTTGTTTTATAGACGAACGATACTCCATCCAAATAAAATGCAATCATATCTGTCCATATATTTTCAGGATAATTTCTCTTCACTGTCTTCGCAAATGCCACTCGCTTCTTTCTGTCCTTCTCGCTTAAAAGTCCTTTTTTTCCGTGCTACCAGATAGAAATATCCTTTGTTATTCAAATACCTCCTGACAGTGCGCACTGACACCTGACGTGGTGATATTTGGGCCTCCCCCATGATCCTCCTCACGGTGAAATTTCCCTCTTGTCGTCTCAGCTTACGAAAGGCTCTTAATATATCCCTCTGTTGGCGATCACTTAGTTTTCTGGGACGACCCTTCTTATATGTGTTCTGTTTTCTCCCGCTTATGCCGCCACGCTTGATCACTTTCAGTACAGTTGCGGGACATCGGTTGCAAAGTTTAGCTATCTTTCTCAAAGATAACTTGGCGAATTGGCGTAGATATCTCATGAAAGCTCTCTCCTCGGCGCTAACTCTGGTCAGTACTGCCATTTTTAATGTTGAAATGTGCAGTTGCTGCTTACTCTCCTTTTATGCTTTCCCCCGTATAATTGCACAATAATTTATAGTTGATCGAACCTAAATTGTACACGTCTGTCGCCCCTTTTACGTGAATGGGAATCATAAAATCATAACACACCTATTGCGCTACACTATTCGAGGACCTTCTGTCAGCTACTTATAAACGAACTATAAGTCACGTCATCGATTCAAACTGTCACTTAGATAAACACCAGATATCACTTACAACGCTCAGACAGCGGCGGACAAAAATAACGTAAACACCCCCGAGCCCCCGTTCAATGTTGGATGATTTCTGATTTCATTTTACTCTCGCGCGCTCCAACCAACATTGAAGCAGGGGAGCGGGGAACGCATAGGTAGCAAAGTGTTTACATTATTTTGTCCCCCATTGTAGGCTACGTAATGCCAGCAGGCCTTTTATTCCTTCCTGTGACACTTCGAAGAGCAATGTTAAAGACAACGAGAAGCTTGATTCCTTCCAGTGGCAGGGTGATTGCGGAGTACCAGGGTGAGGAACTTGGGCATTTTTCTGGCCTTATGTAATATCAATTAGCTCACGTATGAGGGGCACGTTCTATGACAATGGTTTTCTAAACTGCGATCGTAGCAGCGTAGGGAGCGTAGTGGCATTCCAAGCATAGTTTAGAAAAAGCTACAGTGTTAGAAAAAGCTGCAGCGCAGTGTGGCCCCCGAAATAGCGCAGGGAACGAAAGGAGCGTAGAGACCGCAGTGCGGCTCGATGTTAAATGGTAAATTTCAACCATCGCCCTCCAAATATCATAGGGAATGTAGAGAGCGCAGTCCGGCTCGATATAAAATGGTAGTTTTCAACAATCGCCCTCTAAATAGCGTAGGGAGCGCAGAGAGCGCAGTCCGGCTCGATATTAAATGGTAATTTTCAACAATCGCCCTCTAAATAGCGTATAGGGAACGTAAGGAGCATAGAGAGCGCAGTCCGGCTCGATATTAAATGGTAGTTTTCAACAATCGCCCTCTAAATAGCGTAGGGAACGTAAGGAGCGCAGTGCGGCTCGCTAGTAGTTTTCAACCATCGCCCTCCAAATAGTGTAGGGAACATAGGGAGCGTAGAGAGCGCAGACCGGCTCGCTATAAAATGGTAGTTTTCAACCATCGCCCTCTAAATAGCGTAGGGAGCTTAGAGAGCGCAGTGCGGATCGATATTAAATGGTAGCTTTCAACCATCGCTCTCGAAAAAGCATAGGGAACGCAGTGTGGCTCGATTTTAAATGGTAGTTTTCAACCATCGCCCTCTAAATAGCGTAGGGAGCTTAGAGAGCGCAGTGCGGATCGATATTAAATGGTAGCTTTCAACCATCGCCCTCGAAAAAGCATAGGGAACGCAGTGTGGCTCGATTTTAAATGGTAGTTTTCAACTATCGCCCTCCAAATAGCGTAGGGAACGTAGGGAGCGTAGAGAGCGCAGTGCGGCTCGATATAAAATGATAATTTTCAACTATCGCCCTCCAAATAGCGTAGGGAACGTAGGGAGCGTAGTGAGCGCAGTGTGGCTCGATATAAAATAGTAGTTTTCAACCATCGCCCTTGAAATAGCGTAGGAAGCGCAGTGCATGGCTCGATATTGAATGGTAGTTTTCAACCATCGCCCTCCAAATACCGTAGGGAACGTAGGAAGCGTAGAGAGCGCCGTGCGGCTCGATATAAAATGGTAGTTTTGAACCATAGTTATATCGAGCCACACTGCGCTCTCTACGCTCCCTACTACGATATTTGGGATCATTCAAACTATCTGGAAATCGAACAACGATTATTATTGCCGTGACACGATGTATTCCTATCGGCGTCGATTCCAAATTCCCGACCCCGATTTATACATCGTGCATCAACGTACATTTACGTAATCAAACAGAAATAAACAAATATCTCAAGCATCAACCTTGCAAACTTAACGGTTGGTCTCTTTTAATAGCAAATAGGAACAAGTACATAGTCACGTAGTCACTTCATATAAATTGAAACTTGGCTCATGTCGTGTATTCGCAGTTGGGATTCTCAGGTGGGATTCTAAATGGGCATCAAAATTTCATATGGCATGCGCTTTGACCTGCTCCCTTAGTACACCAGAACCACGCAGTCTATTAGGAATGACAACATTTGATACAATCCGTATTTATCATTCATTTACATACTTCCAACCTGAATTGATTATTATATGCGTTTCAAATCGGATCGGTCGAATGTTTCGAAGGGGCTTAAAACATGATTTCAAAATGAAGGTATTTTTTTAAACAATTACCCGCGGGCCACCTTAACATTATTGATCTTTATTCAACATGGAGTAAAACTTGAGTTTACACGATTGAATTTTTGTGAAAGGTTTCAGTGATGTTGAAAGCGATTTACGTGCTTTGAATTACAAAGAACATCACTGACCATGTATTGAGAAATATTTACAGAAGATCTTCGGTTTCCGAAAGCCTGTTCGTAAGCAAATTCAGGAACGGCGGAACACTTATAGGCTCTAGTGTCAACCTCTTGAAGGTGTGTAGGCTGTGGTGATAATACCAAACACCAATCTGGGGGATCTTCCTCTATTATGCTAGAATAATACACTTAATAGGCAAGTATTTTAGTTTTGTTTATACTAAAAAAATATACTTATGTCAACGTAAAATCTCTGATTAAATTTCTGAAAAGTAAACCAAAATGGCGACAAACAGAGATGCTGAATCCTGGGTGTAACATCTACAGTTGTTCAAAGCACTGATAAATAACTGAATAGCATGAGATTGATAATTTCTCTATAAAGGTAAATAACAATTATTGTATTGTTTTGTACAGTCTGTTTGTTTTTATTTTATTATTTTTTCCCTTAAGTTTTTCCACATACCTTTCTTGTTTTTCTTCAAATTGATCTTGGCTTGGCAGCCCTTTCCTCTGCGTTTTCTTTTTTGTTTGTTCTCGGGCCCTAACACAAATACAAAGACATATATATGTTCAAATGTGTGTAATTGAAACGCGGGCATAACAAGTTTGCTTAACTCTTTCCTGACGGCCAATTTTTCTCTATTTTAAGCCTTTTTGCGTCTATAAATTATTTGGGTGTCTGACAAAATCATATTTAGGGTTACCATAGAAATAACCGCTGATCTACAGTTCTATGGGCGCATGGTTTGCAGTGCAGTTTCAAAACATCGCAAAACATAAGCTCGGCTTAAAAAAGGTTTGTTTTGAATTCTTGGATATTTTTGAGTCATTTGCCATCTATAGCAAGCGCCAGATGGGCATCATTAAGCCTGATGACGGCATAGAGTTGAGCGCCTCAAAAAACCGAGGGGTTTTCAGCTTATTTCAAGTCAAAGAACCGATCAAAATGGCGGACTTGTGCGTTTTTTACCATAACTTGAAGTGGAGATTGGGGGACCTCTATGGCTGCTGAATGGCAGTTACCCATAATTCAATGCGGTCCCAAATGAATGAAATTGTGTAGAGCTGCAAATATCTCTGGTATTTATGGTTACTGCTCAGCATTATTAAGGAGTTGGAGGACAAAAAGGTACTGAAAATGAAGAAAAGACACTGCTCTTTTAGTTGCATGTATATTTATTTGCATTAGAGGTTGTTTTTAAATTAGTTAGCTGTGAATATTGGATGTTTTGTGCTTTTTGCATCGTCAGAAAAAATGCATTTCTCACCGTCCGCAAAGAGTTAATAGCTTAGTCTCCGACTTCATTGACTGAGCGGGTTGTTGGTTGGTATTCTCGTACCCAGATCTCTCTGGCTCTTCTTCGATCGATATATTGGGCCTGACGGTTGTCCAAAATTAATAAAAAAAACTTGACGTTTTTCGATAGACATATAATACACGTTTAATTATTTTCTTGTCTTCTTTCTTCTCTATAGAGCGGTTTTTACACGGCAAGAGAAATGAGTGAGATCATTAGCCAACCAGAATCGAGAGAATTCACGACTTGCTCCTAAATGGCAATTTTCTTTGCCAATCGCAAGCCGAACCAATTGCTAAGTAATTATTAAGTAATTATTATTATTCAATTGTATTTCCTACATAATTTGATTGGCTGAGAGAAACGAGTAGCCAATGAAAACGCAAAGCAATCGCAATTACATAACAAGTCTTGACAATCATGTGAACATGTGAGAGAAAACGAACCTCTCGACCAATCAGTGCGCGGAAATTCTTATAATCACAGCAATTAAAGCGTAATAGCATGGTTTGTAGTGATATTTGGCCTAAATACCACGAGTGATATGTCTAAACTGCTTGTAATTCTACGAGCGTCAAATCACGAGTGGCATTTATGTGAAATATCACGTACAAACGTAAATATCACGTATTAATTGTTTACTAGCTGATGCCCGTGAAAAATTCACGGAAATTTAGTTTAAAAAAATCATATGCACAACGGACCTAGATTTTTGAGGGGGTTGAGGGGGAGCATGATTTCCCTAAGCTCCCCTACCCAACAGCTGTCAAAACCTTAAACATGGTTTATTTAATCATAAACATTTACAAATAACCTCCACTCGACATATTCCCCTCCTCGCTCCATGCCGAAATGCCTGATTGCCCTGATTTGTGGTTCATAAAAACCTTAGACTTTGAAATTTTCTGTTCGGTTTTGTGTACCATATATCAGCAAGGGAAGAGAAGTAAAGTAAAATTGTTCTAAAAATTTCTTTCGTTCTGCGTTGCAAGGCAGTTCTAGTGGCATGCGTTTGTTCAAGCTTGAATGAAATTTGTTTCTCGGCTTTAAGCTTTCGAATTAGAATTAGCCCTGCACCATTCCTGTATGTAATCTGTAACAAAAGCAGTGAGGTCTGGACGTCTATGGTCCTTTCGTCTGTGCGAACTGAGTTCTTTTTTAGTTTCTATGGGGATTTCAAAATAGCGGCTTTGTCTCTCGCTTAAGAAATCGCTTGAATTGGAACTTAGCCCAACGTGAATCTTTTCCGACAAAAACACGCCCACTGTCCAGTTTTCCACCTTGTCTTCAGGTCTGTGGACTTTTTGGGGGCACAGCTTCAGGGCTAAGCGGAGTGAGTGCGGACACGATTTCTCTTACGGTATTGAGACAGGTTATTTTACAACTTCAAGCAACGTTTGGCCAAAAATACTGTAACTCAATGATTTCTATCCTAATTTTGTGGTCCACATTTCGAAATATCACAAACGGCAGAGGACTGGGTTCGCGCCGCCACAAAAATAAGCGTTAAAAAATGGAAAAATTCTATAGAATCTATATAGGCTGTGATTGACATCACCATTTCAGTTGCGAAAAATACGTCTATCTGTAAAAACTAAAATTTATTTTTCAGCTTCCTCTGGAAATTTTTAACCGGCGCGATAATACACCCCAACACTACCATGTGAGACCTTTGACTAAAAAGTAAATTCAAAAGAACAACTTCTTTTATTTCGAGTAACAAGATTTTTTGCCGCTTTCTGACAAAATTGCTCGAAGTTCTAAAAAAATATGTCTTAATTAAATTGTTTATAATATGATCAAAGTCATTCACTTCAAATTTCGTCTCCAAAACCAGCGCGCGCACGCTCCAAAACAAGCAGATCCGTTGCGATATGTCAGAAACGCGTGCAAACAAGTGCTCGAAAATTGTCAAAACTCGGGCATATTGCTCTTTTCCACGCTTAATTTTGTAAATCTGGTAATTCTGCTTAACAACAGTATTTAGAAAATAATGAGCTGTAAGTTTTTTCTTGGATTTCTGACTGCGGCTTGAAATCACACTCCTAAGATTGAAATCACAATGTTACGCTGAAATAACACTCCTCTCAAGCAATCAAAATGCGGGAATGACTGAGGTCATATTATAATATTAAAAATCAATAATTTGTCGATTCCAAGAGCACAATCATCGCGGCGGCATGCCTTTACTGTAACTAATCGTGTGCGTTCAAACCCTAGTTATATCGGTCTGAAAACGCGCTATCGCCTTCAAATTTTCTCTCCAAATACATCTGAGTTTCATTTACATTGGGCAATTCCAGAAAAAAAAGGTACCCTCCCCACGGGCGGCACTAGTTTTTATTTTCTGGAATTGCTCATTGTGAGCAACATTTCAGGATATATTTTAAGTCGAGTGACATCTGAAAGCCAATAATTAATTATACAGGTCCGCTTGTACTCTCGTTCAGAGACGGGAATAAACTTTGAACAGTCGTAGCAGTAATCCAGCCGAAATTCGCACAACTCCTCACGAGTGTCTAGATCTTCTTGTGTGCCACTAGAGAAGTCACAGCCTACGTTTCCGAACCGTACTTCTGTACGGGACCTAGCATGGTTTTTGGGGACACCAAGACGACCAGTCCATGTGCATTTCGCGCATTTGCATTTAGACAGCTCGAACACGTTCTTCAGGTCGTAGTTGACCGCCACATAGTCCTTGCTTGTCTTACAGTCAGGGCAGGGATTTTGTGACTCTGCACAGTCAGAGCAAAGCGTGTGACCGCAAGCTCTGATAGCAGGACGGATCATCACCTTTTGACTATAAAGAAAATATTAAACTTTATAACACACCGCAGAGAATACAGTCAAACAGAATGCAGGATTATTGGATTGAAATTTCGTATTCCCAGGTTTTCACACGTAAAACGTTGCCTTTAATTTTCTGAAACTCCAAATATAATTATACAATGAATTCCCGTGGCTTACTGCATATTATCTCACTTGTTGCTAGTATATTTTCCAGCAGAAAATAATCAGAAAATACAAGTTACGTGTAGAAATTCTGCAGTTTACCACTCGAAAGCATTGTGTAAAACGTAGATGAAAATTTTGAGTCGGTACCCATTATTTTGAGAAAGAGTAAAAAAAAAACATTATATACATACCATAGTTTGCACAACGTACTGGGTATCCTTTCAGTTATTACTATACATTCAAAGACGGTCCACGGTTCGTCATGTGCTAATGCCATATCGCGTAAAAATGTTTCCAAAATGCCAGCAATAAATATAGCAACGTAGCAAGCTCTGCCGTTTCACGAGTGACGAGTACTAACTAGTGTAGAGAATGCCTCCAGTCTTAGACAGTGCAATATAAAAATTTGATGCAAATTTTAGGTCACACATTTTGTAGGTACGAGCCACTACCTACAGTCAAAATCAATTGTCTAACCTCCCCTAGGGAACTGGTGCTTACTGACTGGAGATTTACGCTTCAGCCGGAAACAGTTTTATTTCACGTTCAGAACGCTTTTGCTTCTCCAAAAGCATAACATAAAAAAGTATTCGGTGATAAAATAATGAAATTATATGATGGAAAATACATTTGCTGTGCACAAGAATTTTTAGGTTTGCTCACAGTATCCAAATTGCCAGAAGAAGTTACAGAATCCCCTGGATTGGATCTCTTCTGTCCAGCTTTTGGGCTGGACTCCTTTGGGCTGGGGCTGGATGACCTCTGGTCTATTGAAACCAAAAATGTCGTACCCAGAAAGCTTCTTTCTGTACTCTTTAACTTGCAAAAAATTGAGTACATTTCTTACAGCTTTGGTTGGCTTTGCTTCTTGGGTTGTATACAGTGTTTCTTCATCAGAAACAACTTGAGATTGAAACAGAGGGTCAAACTGTGCAGTAAGGCACAATATTGTACAATAAACCTCAAATGTCTGTTCGTTAGCATTATTAAGTAGCCTGGAATCATACCCTGGCCTTAGTGGTACAACACCTCTTGCTGATTCATACAGCCATTTGGTACTAGAATCATCCTGAGGAGGATCTTGTCCAATTTATCGAGCGCCCAGCCAATTTACTACATTGCCAGACCTTTGGACGACATTGGCTGTCTTTACTGCAAGAAGGTTCCGTATTAGCTAAATCCGATACAGTATTGCCATTTTAAGACAGTTCACAACTCTGGTGATCAACTATCAGCTTTTTCAATACTTCTTTCCTGACAAATCCCAAAAGAAATTTGGGCCTGTCTACTTTTTTTGTTTGGACCCCCAGGTCACGTAGAAAGTTATTTGCGGCTTGGGAGGAGTTGTAGATGTAACTTCCACCGATTTCTCTAAGCATGAACACTTAAATAGAGGAACAATATAAGGCTTGATCACCTCACAAAATACCGTACAAACCTCTCCATTCGAAAGTTTCTCTGTGCTTTATAACCGGGCTAAATCAAATAGGAATGACCATTTGACTACCGAATCCAAGAGCTGTTGTCCTTGTCCCAGTCGGCGGGGTCTCTCCAAAGAAAATCAAGCCAGCCCACTTTACATTTTGTTTTCGGGCGCTCATCAGCCAAAATGCCGCATGTTTCTTGTGCAATGGACTCGGGAAGCTTCAGGGGAAACCCAGCACTCGCTACAGATTTTCCAGGCCCTAAAAAAAAAATGTATTTGGCACTTTCTAAACTTGGATCCTTCCAAACCCCCCTAGTAGATCCTTTTGACAAATTTTGAATTTCGAAGGACTTATGTTTGCTGAGAAAATGTAAATTTAACACGAGCAGAAAGTGCAGAGAACTGGCTTTCGAAAGCTGGATATTTTAATTAGACTGCTCCAAATGCGCGCATGCGAAAAGCGTCTGAATCCGCTGAAGATGTCATTGTTTACGAAAATCGCGAGATCCGGGAGAAACAAAGGGATCTGATTTCAGGTCAGCTCTTATGTCACGAAAACGCCGTGTTTATTCAACTGATGTAAACTAAGAATAGATACATTGATATAATACAAGCATCACGTGGCTACATTACGTCATAGCCATATAGATATTTATAGGTATATTTATCAATCAAATAACATAATACTAATTAACTAAAACACTACAACTCATGTTCTTGCAAAGGCCGCTTCAATTGTGAGAAGAGATATCCTTCAGAATAAGGGTTTTAATTTTACTGGATGCTTCCCTGTAGAGTGTCAGAATTGTTATTCACGTTTTACATGCCCTGCAATCTGGCTGCAGCAGTGTTCTTGTGAGAACGGTAGATAGAGACGTTGTACTTGCTCTGGTGGGGAACCTCTGTCGACTGATCGCTGCGAAAGCGGATACAGACATTTGGAATGCCTTTGGAATGGGAAAACACTTCACACTTATCAGCGTCAACAGAGTATCCGCTTCCCCTGGAGGTCCTAAAGCTCGATGTCGTCCTGTGTTCCATGCACTAACAGGTTGCAATACTACCTCGGCATTTGTAGTAAGGGAAAGCACTAGGCCTGGCAGGCCTGGCACCATTACCGAGAGGTCACTACAACACTTCTATCGATTGCCGAGATCCCATTCCAGCATCTGAATGTCGACTCGGAGCCTTTCCGCAAGATTGAAAGGACGACAGTCATCATGTACGATAAGAGGTGCGCTCACGACTCCATCAATGCGTCTAGAAAGGAGCTCTTTTGCAAGCATGCCAGAGCAATGGACAAGCTCCCTCCACAGGTAACAAACAATATGTAAGGAACTTGTCTTGTTGTAAATCTAGGCCACATTTTTCTCTAGTATCAATCCCTTTGTTTTAAAAGACAGACGCAATATGATGCGTATCTCTTTTCTGTAAGTGACAGGATGCACCTCTCCAACACATGAAAAGGTCAGTTTATCAAGCTGGAATTTGGAGTACGAGTGACGTGAACCAGCGAAACAACCCGCCCCCTGATAGTCTTGCCTGGAATAAAGAGGACGGCTGTTTGCTTCCCAACTTACACTACCAGAAGTGTCAAGATCATGCCGCGAACTTGTCAAGTGCTCTTGCAAAGCTCAGTGGTTAAGATGTAAATGTGCGAAGGCTAGTTTGACTTGCACTGATCTTTGTAAATGCAAATGCCGCAAATAACTGCTACGTGTACATAGAACCACAGGAATGGTGCACTGCAGCACGAACAATCGAACTGAATAGATTTTTGTTACTTTTAGTGAGTCAAATGGATATATTTTAAAAGGATAAAAACTTGCATAAGAATGTTTTCTCACGCCAACTCATTTCCAAGTAGAAACGAAAAATTAAAAGCCGCATGTATGTTTCCTCAATATGGGCATATTGCGCAATATTTGAGGTCACGTGACCGACTGAAAGTACCGTCTGGCCAATGGACTATGGAATTTAGGGACCAGCTTAGTAACCCGACAATCTTATCTCGTCACGTGTTCGAAGAAATATATCAACTAAATGACAACTGGTTACATTGATATTGTCTTTTAAATAGGCACTTACTGTCTTACAAATTTATTGTTTGGTGTAGAATGTCAGTCATTAGTCATATAACTGGTTATTTTTACCTCCCATTCTCCTTTGTGGTCTAGGCTTAAGGACGACAACCTAAGAGCTTGTTCTCGAGGTCTATTCGTAAGCACGAAAAATTTCGGAAATTCTACATAAGAGCGAGAAGATTTGCTTCGCTCAAAGAAGATCATCCTTGCACCATACTGTGCAGCCACCTTCCCCAGGATCTCAAACAAACCATTCATAACAATGGTCGTTTTGGCGATAAAACTCAGGATTCTTGTAAAACAGACAGGCTGTATAACATACCTCAAACATGATCATCTTGGTTTTGGTTATCTTTTTCATTTACCATAAGGGTTTCCTTGGCAATGTTTAGCCTTACATAGAGTCCAGGGGTGGATCCAGACTAGTGCCACTTATTCCATGGAACTAGTCAAACTTTCGGAAAGTACAAAAAAATACAGAAATTATTAAAGTAAAAATCAGCAAAGGCTAGTTTTTCTTATTCCATCGAACTATTCAATGTTGTATTGAAATAAGGAAAGATAAAATTACAAAGCAAAATTCATTTAAAAACGTACAAATCTCTCGCGCGCAATTTAAAACCTGTCGCGGCCTTCTTTTTGGTGTGCCGTGACCTTTGTTTGGTCACGCAACGTACGCGACAAACAAAATTGTGTATTAGGGTAGGGTCCCACGGGGTCTATTCTTATCTGCTGGACATGTGGCACAGCTCAAACGTGCATTTAATTGGCCGGCACTAGTGAGCTTTGTTTTTTGGTACTAGTCAAAGTCGAATTCTATTGGCTACTGTTGTAGCTGGCACTAGTTGGATCTGGTTTTATTCCTGATCATAATGGTTTTTTGGATCAAACAAAGTCAGAAACATGTTTATGTTTCTGAGAAAACAAGCGTCGTGAGAGGCGGATTCTGTAAAGTCGAAGGAAGGAAGTAAGCAGACGATTTAATCCATCCTGGTCGAGAAGTTTCTCTTGGCTGATGTGTTCAAAATACCTTGACGGAGCTTTCTGCCTCCCTATGTTGCCGAAGAATGCGGTCGTAACTCCAACAGGTTAGACAAAAGCAGGTGAAATCGCTGTTTGCACAAATGCACCCCAAACGAATGCGAATGGCTGACATTTTGCAATAATGTATAAGTATGTAACTAGTAAGTGTTTATTGATTCTATAATGAATACACGTCGAGGACATCACATGTATAACATGTCTGATTTTTGACAATGCGAGAGGCAACTCAGATTGTTACTGGAAATATTTGAAATGACAAAACATATATGGATGGGCTCGAGGGTGGCACAAGTCAAAAAAGATCCACCCCTGGAGTCTTAGCATAATTGTATTTTCTTGTTGTTACGACTTATGACGTAATTCCCCTTGGGATTCGCTATTCTCTTACATACCACTCCTCAACAGTGGCTGTTAGGACTCACTAGGGAGGCAGGGTGGCCGAGTGGTCAGAGCGCCGTGCTCGTGACTCGAGTTCGAGACCCCGCTCTGGCTCCTCAACCATTCTTTGTACATAGCCGACTTGGTTTGTCTCCCGGCCAGTTGGGATTTTTTTTTGTTTACTTGACATCGCACATTCCTGTTATCACCGGGGCCAACTTTTCCCTGTTTATTGTAATAATACTTCCAACGAAGAATGCATTGCCGAAGAATGCGGTCGTAACTCCAACAGGTTAGACAAAAGCAGGTGAAATCGCTGTTTGCACAAATGCACCCCAAACGAATGCGAATGGCTGACATTTTGCAATAATGTATAAGTTATAAGTATGTAACTATAAAGTGTTTATTGATTCTATAATGAATACACGTCGAGGACATCACATGTATAACATGTCTGATTTTTGACAATGCGAGAGGCAACTCAGATTGTTACTGGAAATATTTGAAAATGACAAAACATATATGGATGGGCTCGAGGGTGGCACAAGTCAAAAAAGATCCACCCCTGGAGTCTTAGCATAATTGTATTTTCTTGTTGTTACGACTTATGACGTAATTCCCCTTGGGATTCGCTATTCTCTTACATACCACTCCTCAACAGTGGCTGTTAGGACTCACTAGGGAGGCAGGGTGGCCGAGTGGTCAGAGCGCCGTGCTCGTGACTCGAGTTCGAGACCCCGCTCTGGCTCCTCGACCATTCTTTGTACATAGCCGACTTGGTTTGTCTCCCGGCCAGTTGGGATTTTTTTTGTTCACTTGACATCGCACATTCCTGTTATCACCGGGGCCAACTTTTCCCTGTTTATTGTAATAATACTTCCAACGGAACAAAGAGTTATTGGAAAGTGTGTTCATTATGGTCCCTCGCTTTATTATAATTCCAGGTAATTTAGAATGTTTGAATATGTTTCAGGGAGAATTCTTCTTATACTGCCATTTTGTACACGATTGATGTGCAACTGTGTTTCTTGATAGGCTTAATATTTTGGTATTAAAAGTCTAATATCTAGCATATATTATCTCGCCTTCTGGGTTTCTTTCATTTTTGTAAAATTGCTTATGTTCTATTGGATCTATTATTACCCCTTAACTTTCTGTGGTCCTCCGTACTACGCAGTTTTACATAGAAGAGCATCTCATGCTTTCCAGCTACAAGGTCTTTACGAAGATTCTTGGAAATGCGTCTGTATTGTCGGCGCCAATCTTTGTAAAAATATAATCAAAGCAATGACTCGCCTGATATGAAACAATTCATATCAAAATCGGCATGGTCGTCCTCATCTGGGCCGGAACAAAACTTCGACATCGTGCCGAAGCCATGTGCCCCGCTTTCCCGGAGACACCCTGGACAGACTTTTTTCTTCGGCGATTTCTTCTTAGAATTCTTAGGCATTGTTGAATGCACAGAAGAACGAAATTACTGAATACAACGAAATGATGCGACTAGCGCGAACGAGGTCAAAAGCGGAATGATAGCAACCGCGTGCTGCGTGTAATATGAACCTACCGATCCCTCCCATTAAATTATATTAATTTATTAATTTCACATAAACATATATTCCCGTAATAGTTTGCTAGAATACCTTATAGCTTTGGAAGCGCATAATTTGGGTGGCATACACCCTAGCCCGGCAATCACGTTTTCGCAAGCTTTCTTCTTTCCGTCTTGTAGCAGTGATCTTGTTCCTACAAACAACAATAAAGGTCTCACGTACTCTTTCAATCAATTGTCATAATTGCGGTTCCTAAATCTGGAAATTGCAAGGGACAAGTGCGTGACAGGGGCCTCCCGAATCTTCTCGAGGAGAGTTTTGAAACGTTTTTCTGAGGTGGAGGGGGGCAGCAATTTTTCCATTTTCCGAGGGGGTCTTTACCATTAATGTTATATAGAAAATAAATAAGCACTTCCATAAATAATAAATACCTTACTGGTATACCTAAACGCTATTGCAAATTTAATATTTTGCACGGCACTAATAAGAACCTTGTCCCGTCATGTCATGTAAATGTTATTCCCCCGATCCCGCTGTCCCTGTATCGGGCAACGTTTCTATTATCCGTTTGCACACAGTGTATGTCGGCGTTATACTTGGAGCTTTTACTTACCTGCTGGCGGTTCTTTTCTTCCTTGTACCTCCTCTTAGCGACGTGTTTAATTCGTCCTTGGTGGCAGTCGAACATAGGGATACCGTCACTCTTTATCCTTGGAGTCTTTTCATTTCTTTCAGAACTTTGAAAGTAAACCTTGTGATCTTTCTCGGTGGTCGAAGTATTCTGCAAATAGTTGTTTATTCTTGTTTTTATTATTTCGCAAGCTTTTGACCTGCGATTCCCCGGTAAAAAAATAAAATACAAGTTTATATTACCTTCGACAGGCCTTTTTTTGCCTACGATAAAAGTGGTACAGCTCTCTTCCTCGAATTCTTGTATAGTTTGTTGTACCGTCTCTTTCGTACTTACGAAACCTTCATACGGAGAATCCCATGTGCTTATAATTCATTATTCATGTGCTTATTATTCATTCAAACTTTCAATTGTATTATTGTTCATTCAAAATGAATTTCTCTGCTTTAATTCTTTGAGAGAGCAGGCAGTTTCCCATCCTGACTACAAGCGCATGATGTCATGCCTGCAATAATTTTCTACTTATCCAATCTTTGACATCATCGACGGCATAAGTCACTTTGCCGGTGATGCTCAACCGGAAAATATGTTGAATGAATAATAATATTCATTTAGTTATTTATTTATTTATTTATACAGTTGTATATTCCATTCAGAAAAAGTGATAATAGCAAATTAACAAAGAAATCTACAACCTTGAATGAGACTAACATCGAGGAATATATATTCACTCCCATACAACACCCGATTATCAACTTCAAAAAGTTTCTATGCCAAGACATTTAGTATGGAAATGCTCAGAAAATCTTTTGCCGTGCATGGTGAAAAATTGTGGAATTAGCTACCGCCTGTTACGCAAGCATGGCTATATAATGCAAGTTTCAGTTACATTTTCTTTCTGGGACTTAATAACAGTATAAATAGGATTCTGAGCTGTTTATGTAGATCACCGTGACAGTGCCTTTTTAGGAGAATTGCCTCAGAACACATTTAAGAAGAATTTTATGTCGAGATTATTCAATATCTTGGAGGCGCAAGATTCTCAATCAATTATTGAAAAAAATATATAAGTTGCAATAATGTAATAGATACATCTTTTCATCTTTTTTTCCTCTTCTAAATTTCCTTTTATTTAAAATATTTCTCGTCTTATATTGTTCAACATACCCTGCCTTGACTAGCTTTGCTATTCGCAGGGCATGATCCTATGTAATCTAGTTTTTTTTAGAATAAATTAATTTATTGATTGGAAGTATTTAAATGTAGCTTTTTTTTTGGTTCCCAAAATTGTGATGCATTTCCAGCTTTTGGGTTGCAGATGATCAAGATCATGTTAGGGACCATCACAAAGTGGTATTCTATTGGAAGGGAAGTTAGATAATTTCAGGGGTCTGTCAAATCTTCAAGCAATATTTTGTAACTATAGACTATGAATTGTATGTTGAGCAAGTGGAAATGCCTTCTGACACTATCGGACAGAGAAACAATAAACTAAAATGCCAGTACATAAATTGACAGAGAGCAATAATTATTCCTAGATAGATCTCCACTTGCCTGTCATATGTGAAATACTCTGTGAATCATCCCCTGCAGCTAGGCGAATGTCTACAAAATTAAATTAAACAGAAAATTTTATAATCGGCCCTCGTAAATCAATCTCTCTCCTGAAAACTCGTAGCTGAACCAAATTGAGAATAGACAAAAACATGCCGCAATTTTAAGAATAAATAGCTTAGATATATTAGAAAATTCAAGAATCATTGTACCATTATCTAAATTTAAAGTTTGGAGCCGCTTGGAGATTGCCTTTTACTGTTTTTTTTTTGCCCTATGATGACCAAAGCTCGCGTGACACTTCTTACATGATTTTCTCCCGACTTGTCTCCCCGCCAAAACTATAAACACAGCCATGGCAGTTGTCAGCTCTACTATATAATTATAAGGTTTTATTTAGACCGGATGTTACAAATGAGCCCATTCTGATATCGGGCACTTTTGTTACAAGATTATCACTTGTTCTTTGTAAAATTCTAAACTAATTTAAAGCCTGTAAGATTAAAAACCTGATCAAGAAACACGTCAAACTTTCCACACTTGTAGAAATAAATGCGTTGCAAATAGGTAGATATAAACTTTTGCCGTTGTTTCCGTATGTACTGTAAAAATAAAGGTTAAAGAGACATCTATGACGACGGCCATTGCGAACCTTTCGATATTCATGAGGTCCTTTGTTATTCATGAGTTCTTGACGACTGGAAAGTCAAGAATGGCATAGACTGTACAGCCTTCCAGGCCTAATATTATAGTTTTAATGGTCTGGTATCTCTTCACCAACTTTGTTTGAATCATTTAACTAGCTAATTTCGAATAAGAAAAGTGTTTTTGGTATTTTCTAATAAACCTATATTTTTTTGTTTGTGTCAGCAGAGATCACAGAAAACATACGACGGCAGTAAAATGTCCACATAAGTGTTCAATGCATTAGAGGGATATTTTTTGTCAACGCACTCATTTAGGCACGTTGTACTTGTCAGTTCAGAAAGGACCCCAAATCTGGACCCGGACGTGACGTCAACGATCCTTTATTCTTGAGTGTTGATCAAAACATTGAATCACGTATCACGCAAATCCAAGTAGTTTTCAAGATGGCGGACGTGAACTGCATGCTCGCAAGATTTCTCTACTCTGGGACAATTTTATTGCGTGTCAGAGACTTTGAGCTCATGCACCAGTACAAAACAACGCCAAGAGCAATGTTTCGCTTCAGAAACAAAGTGATAATCAGATTGCGATTGAACTCTCACTCGTGACTCGCGTTTTCAGACTGTTTGACCGCGGTTGAATATCTTGTGTAACAGTCAACAACAAAATCCTAAAAGTACAGCTAAACTAGTACAAATAAACTGAAGCTCGAGTATTCCTCAATTTAACCACAGACAAGAAATTCACAACGAAGGACGATATTACATGTATCACTCACTCCGCCAAAGAAAACCACAAGCTATGTTGCTGAATTTGCTACTTATTATTTTTTTTGTATATTGGGTAGATCTTTCTTGGTTTCATAAATTCTAGTAGAGGAAATTAATCCCTCTATCTTAGATCTCAAGCGCTTCTTTTTATTTTATAGACGCAGAAGATCGATCAACAATAAATTCTAGAATTCGCTGTCACGAAGAGATCATGAGACCAAATCGCCAAGAAAACACGGCACAAACTCCTGAACGATAGCTCCCTTTGAGTCCGCCATTGTCGCTATGAGTCGTGTCAGCTTCTTGCTTTCGTGGTGATCGATATTTGTTCGAAAAAATGCAGTGATTGGTCGATGATAGTCGAAGTTCGAGAGCGGGGTGAATAAACTCGGAGCTTTTTCGGAAATTACTCGAGAACAAAGGATCGTCGACGTCACGTCCGGGTCCAGATTTGGGGTCCTTTCTGAACTGCTTGTAGCGCTACAGCCTATACCTATGTCTTCAGGAAAGAAGGCACAATTTATTTGAATAACAAATAACTAAAATGGCTACCAACTTCTAATTTCTGTTTCTGATGAGTGACTATTAAGGACAATTTAACAGCGAGGAATTTGAAGTGTGTGATTTCTTACAATGATGCAAAGTTTTGGATACTTTTGATTCGTGAATGAGGCACGCTGGGGTCTGGGCGTCAGAAAAGCGGCCATGTAATATGTCAAAGATGGCGGCGAAAACGGCGCGCAATGCACACTGGGTAGGAAACCATTAGGGATTTCCGGTCAGACGAGGGCATTCCGGAATTTAGTTATATCTTAATAGCATCGTCGGTCTCGTAGCTTCACAACGACATCGGACATGGCAGCGTTGTGACAGATTCCTCGCGGTGGAAATTTATCCAATTTTGAGGTTCTTCAAAGGCTATTCTGAGGCTGTTATGGTAAGATTTTTGTCATTATTATCCTTTCTTATAAATTCCGAACGAAAATGAAATTCAAAAATCCAAAATGATACGATTAGAACCTAAGCATTCAAGATTGAAAATTTGGTGTATTTGGCTAGCTGATGTTTTCTTTCGGAAAATTAGATGAAGCACTTTGTTGAGCGCTCGGGGTTTTCCTTTGTTCGTTTGAAAAACAGCTTTGAATGATTCGAACGCTTTTCAGGTCTCAAAAGTCAAAGTCAAGACTGTATCATGCGGACCCGAACAGAACAGAACCCGAAGCGAATGAATGAACTGATGGAGCAGCAGGATGGAGTTTCAAATTAAATTTGTATTGTACTGTAATAATCATTATCCATTTTACTTAGGCTTGTTTTAGTCAATTAAGACGTAAGTTACTTAATTTTGTTCCTCTTTATTATTGAAAAAAATTGTCAGCATGTGCAAACTAGGTTTCGATTTCGCGCGCTTTTTATTCTGCGTTTACTAGCACAGACAGTGAAAGGTGTTAAAAAACAGATTCCCTTTTAGTTGAAAAAGCGAAATATAAAAAACTTCTTCTCATAATGTTCCAGTCTTGCTCAGTGATGAGGATGCAGGGCACATTGCTTTTGCTTGACTCTGTCAAATATTAGGTTTGTTTGTTTCCTGATAATTATTTCTTTCAGTAATGCTAAGTTCCATGAGTGCTGTAGGGGAAAATCCTGAAGGGAACGAGAACACTGACATAGATGGAAATTCTGGAGACAGAGGAAACCCAGTATTATGTGGGAAAAGGGTACGATTTCCAATTGGGAAGTTTAGACGAGCAGAAAAGGCAAAGAGGGAGAAGCTGGTAGCCCAGGCAGTGGAATCGTCCAAGACCATCAAGGAGGTGGATGACAATTATAAAGCCTTAACGGAGAGGTTAAGGATAAAAAAAAAGAAAGGTATGAGAATGCCTGGGAAAAGTATTGCCAATAATGCTCAACTGGAGTTAAATAAAGGAGTGTCACCCAATCACTGGAATACCTTTGTGTTATTGAGAGAACCAGTCCCTTGCATTTAGTGTCTGACTGGAATAATAACTTAGTGTTATTGAGAGAACCAGTCCCTTGCATTTAGTGCCTGACTGGAATAATAACTTTGTGTTATTGAGAGAACCAGTCCCTTGCATTTAGTGCCTGACTGGAATAATTACTTAGTGTTATGGAGAGAACCAGTCCCTTGCATTTAGTGCCTGACTGGAATAATAACTTAGTGTTATTGAGAGAACTAGTCCCTTGCATTTAGTGCCTGACTGGAATAATAACTTGGTATCACGGAGAGAACCAGTTTAGTGCCTGACTGGGATAATGGATTTGTATGGTGGAGAGAACCAGTTGCTTGCATTTAGCTAGTGTTTTGTCTGTTGTTTGGAGCTATCCCCTTACCATTATATTACTTCCTGACTTGAACCTGTCCCTTATGCTGGGTTTGTGCAATTGTACTAGCCAACTTGAATAATATAATAATTCTAGCATTGTAAAGGTCCTGCTGTTTAATGATATTTGCAGCTAGCTGATTTAAGTGACACCGAAAAGTCTCAACCTGAAAAGAAAAGAAAATCTCCATCGACATCAAATAAAACAGCCCCTGGAAATAGTGAGATTTTAACATTGTCTGAAAGACAGGCAAGGCGAAGAAGGAGGAGCACACTTGACAGCCTCAAGGACCTCCATTGTGCTAATAATGAGAAAAATATAAATACATCTGTAAATGATGTGGGTAACACTAGTAAAAAACACAACAGCTGAGCAAATGACCAAGTATTTGCAAAATTCAAAGTTTTGTATGACCAAAGTAATTCCCAACATAATCAAGAAAAGCTTAGATGATCTTAAGAAAAGTGATGATAATATGGTCAGAAGCTTAGAAACTCTGTACAATGGGGGGCTTATAAGTAAGAGGAAATATAGTGGCATGAGACTTTCTAAAGATTTACCAGTATTGCCAGACAGTAAAGTAACTCTCCCAAAAATTATGCCATACAAGGCACTTATGTCATCTATAAATACCAAGGTTGATATAGGGGGCCTGTACAGCCTGGAAGATTTTGCAAAAGAAGTTAATGTACCAGCTGCACCCGGTGTTTACAGAAAGCTTGAGCCATTTCTTTTAAAACTAACCAAGTTTTACTTTTTAGTAGACAGTTCTAGTCCTGATGAAAGTATCTTCCATTGGTTTAATGGAAAAGAAAATGAGTTTCTAATTGCCCTTGGGGCAGATGGTGCTCCATTTGGGAGAGATGAATGTGCAACAGCTTATCTTGTAAGTTTTCTAAACTTACTGAAAAAAGTGAACAGTTGTGATGAAAATCATCTATTACTTGGTGCCAGCTGTAGTGAATCTGACGCAATACTGATAGAATACACAAAGGCTCTTGTGAAAGAAATAGAGGAAATAGAATTAAAGGAGTACTCCATTGAAGTGAATGACATAGTTTTCACTTGCAAATACAAATTCAAGTTAATTACTGGAGACATGAAGTGGCTCTCTGACATGTCAGGGGAACTTAATAATGCTGCTACATATTTCTCTCCATTTGCTAATGTCAGTAAGAAAAACATGGATATCAGAAATGGGAGCATTGGATTAGATCCCAAAAAATCCACCTGGCAGCCTTGGAGCTATAATCACAGAATTGCTACAGCACAACAAGTAGAAAAGCTCAAGAAAAAGCTCTCAAATCCAAATGACAAGAGTCAGAGGGCACAGGTGACTCAATTTATTGCCAGGAAAGGCTCTAGGCAAGAATGTGTCCCACCACTAGGCAAATTTGTAAAGTACTGCAAGTCAGAGCCCTTGCATAACAGCAATAATGCTTGGCAGCAGTGGTTCCTTATTCTGGTGACCATGGCAATGTCACTTGTACCTTATCAAGGCCTCTACAAATATTAGTGACCTGCCCACTAACAGTCCATTTTCCATGTTTATACACTGTCAAATGTAACAGACTGTGGAAGTGTATATGTAGGTGGTTTGCAGATGGGAGGAAAACCAACCAGAAACTAAGTTATAGATTTACAGGCAAAGAATCTAAACAGTGTGCCTGGTACTTTGCTGAGCTAGTTAAAGTCCTCTTGCCATTTGCACCAGATACAAAAACAAAGGTCAAACTCCATGTATTAGCATATGTGGCCTTAAAGTTAAGAGATTCTGCATCTGTTTTTAGCCGTGTCAAAGTAACACTTACAGATATTGAACAGCTGGAGCTTACTGCAAAAGATTTTTCAATGCCTGGTCACTGTTTTTAAGTAATGTAACACCAACAACATGGACAATCGGTTATGCTGTTCCATTTCATGCTCGGCAGCTTTTTGATGAGCTAGGTCATGGACTAGGTCTAAATAGTATGCAAGGGAGAGAAGCCAAGCATGTCAAGCTGAAAAAATTCATGGAGTTCACCCCCTCTGTTTCCCAGCATGCTCGCTGGCTGAGTGTCTTTAAACATGAATTTGTGAGCTCTTTGTGGCTCAGAGAAAAGCATACCAAGCTGTGGTTCCATAGGAACAAAACTTGTCAAATGTTCACACCAAACCATTGCATAAAAGATGCTAGCTTTTGCTATTGTGGTTTGAGCAAAAACAAGACAGACTCTGCATGTGAGCTTTGTAAAAGTGATCTGATGTCCCTTGTCAAAGCTAGTGTTAAAAATGCCAAAGTGCATGGTGTAGCGGCGTCAGCTCCGCGTGGCGGAGAGATCCGGGAAACTGATGAAGATACTCACGAATTCCACAAGGCGAGGGTTTAGTGCGTGTAACAACTTGAGAAGATTTACAGCAAAGTTTTAGCCGGGGCGGCATTAACCCGTGTTAACCCGTCGAATTTCTGTGAGCCTTAGGAGTTTTACAAATATGTTGCGGTTTTAAGCTAAGGTCACGTGATCGCTAGCGTTACATTTGATGTGACGTGATAAAAATGACTAAAAATAACTAAGGAAAATCTAAGGCATACGGATGCCGTTACACTGCTTCCCTAAATGTGACTACATTTACTAAAATTAAGCAAAATGTATATAAATTGCATAAGGTTGTAAAATATGAAATCGAATTACCATGATTAGAAAGCTGAAATTGGATATACGAAATTGATCGAATACTAACCTAAATGCTTGAAATTATTTGACATTCAAATCGATTGCTATATTAAATGAAGCGTATATAAAATTATGTGATATATATATAGAGATAATCGTAACGATTCTAATGTCTCTGAGAGTGTTCATAGAGTGTTGAGCTAGGGTAACTAATTATTTGTCCTCTTTCGCAAGTAGTAGGATGAGCTTGTGGACGGGACGCTCGAAGAACTTGTGCTGACCATCCTTTGCTGTGGTGACCTGAACCTTGCGTACGAGATTGTCGTTGCTGGGGAAGACCTTGGAGACCAGGGCGAGAGGCCATTGGTTCCTAGGCAGATCTGGGTCGCACATGAGTACGAGGTCTCCCTCTCGTAGGTTGCGTTTAGCGCGGGTCCACTTCTGACGACTCTGTAGAAGTGAGCAGTACTCTCGTCGCCACCGTAGCCAGAACTGATTGGCTAGGTACTGTACTGCACGCCATCTCCTCCTGGAGTATAAGTCGGGGCGCTCGAAGCTGCCAGGTGGGGGAAGGACGACTTGAGTCTTGAGAGTCAAGAGGTGGTTTGGTGTCAGCGGCTCTGCTGCTAGTGGGTCTGAGAGGTTATCAACTGTAAGAGGACGACTGTTGACGATGTTTTCCGCTTCAGTCATCAGAGTGCGTAAAGCTTCATCATCCATTTGACAACCATGCTCTTGGAGCAGGGATGTTAACACAGAGCGTGTGGTGCGATTTGGCGCTCCCATACGCCTCCCATGTGTGAAGCGTGTGGGACGTTCATGTTAAAGTCAATCAAGTCGCACTGTTGGGTTGATAGAAATGTCTAGATTGAATCTTGGTTGATTTCTTTGAGAGCGGCCTTGAGCTCGTTGCTTGCGCCGACAAAGTTCGTGCCTTGGTCTGATCGTAGCTCGCGAACCTTGCCTCTTCTTGCGATGAACCGTCTCAAAGCGTTGATGAACGAGTCAGTCGTCATGGTGTTTAAAGTCTCCAAGTGGATAGCTCTGGAGGCAAGACAAGTGAATATCAAGCCCCATCGCTTAACTACACTTCGACGTTCCTTTACGTAATAGGGGCCGAACGCGTCCATTCCATAATATGTGAACAGTGTTGACGGTGTCACGCGTTCCGGCGGAAGATCATTCATTTTTTGACCTTGCGCGGCGCCTCGTAGCTTGCGGCACGTGACGCACTTGGCGATGATGTGTGCAATGACAGATCTACCACTAGTGACATGGTATCCTGCTTGCCGTATGGCATTGTGGGTCATACCGTAACCTTGATGATGCTGCTTCCCTTGGTGGTAGTGGCGGACCAGGAGAGCAGTCACGTGGTCGTCTTTCGGGAGGATAAGGGGGTGTTTTACCTGGTACCCTTCATCTGCATTCCTCAGACGGCCACCTACTCGAAGTAGACCCTCCTCGTCTATGAATGGGTCTACCTTGTAGAGATTACTGGTTTTCTTGATGTTGTTGTTGCGCTCGCGCGCGGTACTGCGATTTTCAAACATGGTACTGTTTCCTTTTAAGTGGCGAAGCGCGTTTATTTCCGATTTGAAGGCGTTGGCTTGCACTAACTCGAGTATACGCTTTTCTGCTTCCCAAAGCTCTTTTACAGATGGTGCACCGTTGGTTGGTCGCCAGTTATATTGCTTGTTGGGTCGCAGCTTCTCTATCATGCGTTGGATGCGTATGATAGCGTGCTTAAGACGCAGGAAAGAGGATGAGTGTGAAAAGCGCTTGACATCGAAGGGCTTCGTACTGTCGATAGTTGTCGAAAGAACAGAAGCTTCTTTACGTACTTCAGCATCGTCGGGGTCTAACTGACAGGCAGACTTCTGGTTGGTTGGTATGTGGTCTTGGTACAGGAACTGTGGTCCACTAAACCAACGCTTGTTGTCGATAAGTTGTGCCGCTGTCATTCCTCGAGACGCCTCGTCTGCTGGGTTTTCTTTTCCAGGTACGTGGTACCATTGGTCTGGCTCGCTGCGTTCTCGAATGTGTTGTATGCGATTGCCGACATAGACGTGGAAACGGCGAGCGTCGTTATTGAGGTAGCCTAAGACTATTTCTGAGTCGGTGAAGAAGAGGTGTTGAGGTGCGGGTGTTAGGTCTAACTCGAATTCAAGCATGCTAGAAACATTCACAGAGATGACTGCTGCTGTGAGTTCCAGACGGTGAATAGTAATTTGCTTGATAGGTGCAACTCGGGACTTTGCCATTAAGAAGCTGACGTGAACTTCTCCCTTTTTGTTGATCATGCGTAAGTACGAGATTTGAGCGATACCATTTTCGCATGCATCAGAAAAACTGCAAATCTGAGTGGAGACTGGTGTGCCAAAGTTAGGCGGCTTTATGCATCGTGGGAACTTAAGCTTCTCCAGTAGAGGTAACTCTTCGCGCCATTTTTCCCAACGCGGTCGAAGGATTTCGGGTAAAGGATCGTCCCAATCAACGTGCTGGCTGCACAGCTCTTGTAATATCTGCTTTCCAATGAGGACGACAGTTCCTACGGCTCCTAAGGGGTCATAGACGGAGCTGACAGTGGATAATATTCCGCGTCTCGTCAAGGGCTTGTCTTTTAACTCGATGCGGAATCCTAGAGTGTCGGACTCTATGCACCAGTAAGTACCAAGGGATCTCTGGATTGGTAGACTGTCGTGATTTAAGTCTAGATCTTTTAGGTCTTTCGCGCGGTCTTCGGGAGGTATTGCTTCTAGAACTTCTTTACTGTTGCTTGCGAACTTGTGCAAGCGTAGGTTTGCGTCTGCGCACATTGTTTGCGTGGCCTTGATTGTTTGCACCGCTTGTTCTGGTGTAGGGAGAGACATCAAGCCATCGTCTACATAGAAGTCTCGGCGCAGAAAGTTAGCTGCTTTGTCGCCATGTTTCTTTCTACCCGCTTCTGCCGTCTGGTGCAGACAGTAGTTTGCCACAGCGGGTGATGACACCGCGCCGAACAGGTGCACGTCCATGCGGTATTCTACTATGGGCTTGTTTAGATCACTATCTTCAAACCATAGGAATCTTAGGAAATCTCTATGTTCTGGGTTGACGTAAAAACTGTGGAACATTTGTTCAATGTCACAGGTGAAAGCGACTTCTTCTTTTCTGAAGCGCGCGAGAACTCCGATCAGTGAATTAAGTTGGTCGGGTCCTTGAAGGAGGTGCTTATTCAAAGACTCGTTCTCGAATATAGAACTGCAATCAAACACCACGCGCAGGTCTTTCTTGCGGGGGTGTTGCACATTGAAATGCGGTAGAAACCATACTTTTCCAGGGGGGGTACGCAGCTGGTCGGCTGGGAAGCGGCTTGCGTGACCACGATCCAGGGTTTTCTTCACAAAGGCGACATAATCCTGCTTCAATTTTTCGTCGCTGAGCAGTTTTCTCTTTAAAGATAGCAGTCTGTGGAGACAGTGCTTCTTGTTGTCTGGGAGTGTGACGTCATTGGATTTGAAGGGTAATGGTGCTTCCCAGTTTCCTTGGTCGTTCTTGTGTAGGCCGGATTCTAATATCTTGTTGAATTTGATGTCTTCCATAGACTCGACCTTTTCCTCTCCTTGTACCTTCCGGGTGTGGCGTAGCTCAATGTAATCAAGCTCCATGATCTGGCGCACTTGTTGAGGGCTGGTGATGTCCTTTGATGTGATTGGATGGACAAAGGTTGGATGGACGCCGAGAGTGCTGGAGGAGTCACGCTCGAGTAACGCTTCTCTTTCTACGGTCACGCAATTTACACGAGTCACGTTATCTTGATCATCTCCATTCTTACAAACTCGACCAATCACGGTCCAACCAAACTTGTATTGCTCGGCCCAGGGCTCCTCGGGGCCACCTGAGATTACGTCAATTGGCTGGAAGGCTGCGGGAACATTCCGACCGATGAGCAGGCCAATGTCGATGTCAGGTCTATAGGCGATCTCATCGGCGATGGGCGCAAGGTGACTCCATTGCTTAGCTACGTCGGGACTTGCGATGTCGCTGTGTGCGGCCGGGATGTACTCGCGCGTGTATGCATATGGAATTCTGATTTGCGCGTGTTTGTTGTCGGTGTCTTGTATGTGAAGACCTGTGACCTGTATGTGAAGACCTGTGACCTTTTTGGTGCGAATGGTGTTATGCCCGACTATAGTATTTACTTTTAGGTCGAGCTCAGGCGCTGAGACTTTTAACTTGCCTAGCAGCGAGTCCGTGATAAACACATCCGTGGACTGATCGTCGAGAACTGCGTATGTAAGCAATTTGTTGTCAGGCTGTGTCTCGTGTGTGAGCTGTACGAGAACTATTCGCGCGCACGACCTACTGGATTCCTCCCCTCCGCACACTTGTGTGCATGTTGTTGATGATTCTGGGGCACTAGGAGTTGTGAGTGGAGTAGTAGGTTTTCTTTCTTCGTGTAGTGCGGTTAAATGCCTTTTGTTACAAACATCACAAGGAGGAGGAGTCTCCTTGCAGTCCTTAGCGATATGTTTGTTCGCTATTCCGCACTTAAAGCACAACTTGTTTGTTTTAAAAAATTCGCGCCGTTCCTCTATGGGAAGCTCCCGGAATTTTTTGCATTCATTCAGAGTGTGCGACTTTGTTTTGTGATATAAACATGACTGGTCGCTCTGTTTGTCTGGCGGTGCTTGTTTCTCTTGGTTTTGCTGTTGCCTTTGCGGTTCAGCTTTTGTTGAAAAAACATTTGTGCGTTCTTGCGGCTTGCGGCGCGCAGGCATAGCAGGTGGGTTTGCAGGTTGTCGTGGTGTACGCGCAAGTTGTGGAATGTTCATGCGCTCAGCATGGAAATTTACTTCTGTTACCAAATCCTTGAAGCTTGTTGTTGCAGTTTCTGCACCTGAGTAGACCATTTAGTAGTGAACCACCCGGGGAGTTTATCTACTAGGGACTGTAGTTTTGAAGGGAATTCATAGATTTTTAGCGCTGGCATGTGTGCGCTTGCGATTTCCACTTGCTACAAAAGTCGCTAAATTCGCGCAACCCTTTCCCATCGTTATTTGCGATCTTTGGCCAGTTCGCTAATTTTGCTTCGAATTCGGTAGCTATAATATCTGGGCGTCCAAAACGATGCTTTAGCATTGTCCTAGCTTCGCGGTACGCTTCTTCGGGATTCGCGCCAACCATGTATTGTAATTGTTCGACAGCTAATTTTGCCTTTCCGCCAAGATGTTGATAAAGTAAATAAAGCTTTTGCTGCGCGCTTACTGGCGCAGAGTCTATCAAAGCGTCGAAAGCCGTTTCCCAAATGAAGAATTTTGTCTCTGGTTCTTCGCCTGTAAAAACATCTGGTTTTGCTTGGGGAAGGCGCTGGAGTTGCGTGACTTTGGCAAGGGCTTCGGCTATTTGCGTGACACTATCTGTTTGCGGGGGTGGTGTGTAATATTGCGTGACACCGTGACTGGGTAACGCGCTGTAATTATGTGACGTTGGTTGAGTAGGTAACGCGCTGTAATTGTGTGACGTCGGTTGTATTTGCTGATACATTGTGGATGTGGAGCTTTGGGGTGTAAATTCTTGCGCGTTAGAACTCATGATAGGAAATGCTGGCGATGGGAATAATTGAGATTGACTACTTATCGTGCGATTATCAGCTACTTGAGGGGTTGTAAAGGTCACGAGTGTATTAGCTGCGAACGGCCTTTGTTGTTGAGTGTAAGCCGGGGTACTATAATTCGGCTGAGATATTACAGGTGATAGGTTGGGTTCTGCGCTTGTAGTTGCTACGGGAGATATAAGGCTTTGTGGTGGATAAGCGATAATAGTCCATGAGCCAAGGGCCCAAAAATCAAGTTTCGTAGCACCCCCATCCGGGCAAAGTGAATTTGGTATCAAATTAAAGCTCATGACCTATTTTTTCAAAATCTACCTGTTTACATTTTTCAAACTTGAGCGTTAACGAGTTCTACTGCTGTTTTCGAGGGGGGTGGGGAGAGGATACTTTGGTTCCTGTTTTTCTTTTCAAATGAATCTTTGCTGATATCTGAACTGTACATGGGCAAAAACGTTTAAAATTTGCCAGGCACACGTGTTGTGCCATACTAAGTCTACAGGTAAGGGCAGACTGGAATATTGGTTTCCATGGCAACAGACAGAGAAACAATATAGAATGGTGCTGGCATAGTAAGCTTTTTGGCTGATTTTAGTAAACAAATATAACCTTAACATTCTTGTTTTCTGTCAAGGAAGTGAAAATATGGTAAAAATAAGAGCATTACATTGTAGTAGTACCGAAAAACCTTAATGTCTTGACTCGTAGTGTTTCTCCTGCAATATAGGATCCATACAGTTTAGGGGCTCTACAGTCTACTTTATAAGAAACACTGTATGAGTTTTGTGAATAGTAATATTTCTTGAGCTTAAAGGTTGTATAAGCAAGAATTTTGCTGGAGTAATATTGCTATCCAAGAGAAGCTAGCTAGAACCTAGTGGTTCTGTTACCATGGCAGTGATACTGATTAGGAAAGCTATCAAATTGTCCGAAAGGACCTGACCTGAATAGTCTGACTTGTAAAGCCGATCGTGTTAAAAAATACTTACAGAGCGTTTACAACACGCATATCCTTAAAAATAACTTTTTGCTTATCAGTATAAACAGCCGTTGCTATGGCAACGGTTTCTATGGATTTGGCTAGAGTGTATTTCTCAGCAGAAATTTGTTCAGCCATACTTTCCTGTCAAGCCTATCACTTACTCTTTATATATCTTGTTTTGGTTGCCTTTAATGTTTGCAACAAAAACCTTAAGTGAACTAGCTCATATGAAAACCTTAAGTAAACATTCTAGCGAGCAAGATCTACAATAAGCAAGGTTAATGCTAGGTATCCTCGTCACTGCTATCACTACTGTCTTCTTGGTTGTCGTTTGTGTCAACGGAATCGTCAGCGGCTGAGTTTGCACACTCTTCTGTACATGAACAAGCCTCTGTGCACGGAAGCTCACTCTTTACACAAGAGCAGCGTCTGTTTGAGCAAGTTCCCTTGCAGCCACAGCAGACAAGTTCCAACACTCCTTCGGGGGCCGGTAGAAGGCCACTCCATACAACATCCAACCGACCATCTTTGACTTTCCAGCCCTGACCGTCTGGATCTTGCAAAGGAATGTTAGCTTGTAGTGCGTGTTTCCAAAGATATGTCTGGTAATTGGCACGTTTAATGTGTTGCTCTAGTGCTGACTCTGTCGGCGGTAACTGGTGGGACTTTATTTTTGGGTTTTTGCAGAACATCCTGTACCTTGTCTGGTTAACACTGTTGGTACCCTCTGTATCACCGTAAAGTGCACACACAAATGGCTGCAGACCCCTTGTGTCGCCTGATCTCATTGGCAACTTCTCACCAAGCACCCCGATCTTTCGCCTCAGGTCATCTCTCTCCTTTACCAGCTCTAATCCTTTCTTCTTCCCTTTACCGAAGAAAGCGCTGACTGTATCACACCCAGTCAAGGCATGAAGTCCGGTAAAACGCGACATATGTCTTCACCAAGTTGATCACACAGAGTGGGAACTCTAATCAGTCGTGCTCTGGTATTGGTACCACTTATGATAAAGAGTTCAGCTGCAATACTCCACTGGTGATAACATGCCAAGACCTCTACATCAGTGTCGGATGACTTTATAGCAATTCGTTGATGGCCAGCATTCGACGCATGTGCGCTGTGCAACATCATCCTTGTGTCTGCCTCCTCGTGGTTGCTGTTGAGCTCTAAAGCCACACTGGAGGATACTTCACCGTTTCGGCCCTCGAGTTTTGAACACAAAGCACCATGGGTGACATAAAGAGTCCGATTGCCGATCATCTCTGCAAATCGTGGGTCGCTTGACCACTGCTTGACAAGGAAGTTCATCAGACTGGTCTTGTTTTTCCCATTCGCCATGAACTTGCTCCATTGCCGTGGACACAACTGCTTAGGACTAGTGATGTTGACAACTAGCTTACCGCCTCTTTCTCGTTTGCTGCGCTCTGTATTCTTTATCGAAATCTCGGGATACTGGTCTGCTACAAAATCCACTCTGGATGCGTTGCCAGCGTGCGTCAAAATTGCAGCAAGTACCATCTCTGCCAATACTTCAAAGCGGTCAGGAATTCTGACTAGCATTTGTAATAGTGCCATTGCGTCTAGGATGAAAGCTGTCGTGTTGACTGGTAAATGCTGCGGGAAGAACGCCTTCTTTAAGAAGCTGCGGGAGAAGCGCCTTGTTGGTCTTTGCAAACGAGCCATCACTTGTGGCGAGAGACCATGGAATTGGCCCAAGCTCATGAGAGAGTAGCTCTTGAAGACTCAGCTTGCGGTTCTGTCCAATCACCAAGAGTCTGGCGAAGAGATTTCTATCAGCTATCACCGCTACGTTGTGGGTGTTTTTCTGAACTGATACTTTCTTCCGAGCTTCTCGGAAAGTCCCCAACTTTAATTTTGGAAGGGTATTAAAAAAATCAGTGCTTTTAGAAACAAGTCGATTTTCGATAAATTCGACTGCAGCTGATTTGCCTTCGTCCTTGGGTGTTAGTAGATCATTTGTCACGCTCTCGCTTGCAACGTACCCAGAGCTTAGGCATGCAAGCTCATCGGATGCCTCAAAGGGATTCATCCAACTGGACACCGTATCCATTACGTTCTTCACGTCAGTCTCGTCCCTATGCATGCGGGCTGGAGAAGTTTCCTTGTGGCGTGTGTCTTGGTTGCCAGTTGAAGTCGCGGACATATCTCGACATCTGTCTAACAATGCAGCCCGGAAATGCGCTGTAAGGATCCATCTTTGCACGGCGCCTTTTTTCAGGCTGAATCCAACTATGCCGCCTTTCGTCTTGGTGTTCCTGTTCAAAGTTTGCTCTATCGTTTGGTCCACCGGAACTTGTGCGAAGCCATGCCCTAAAGATCGCTGGACGCCAAAATCGCCATTTTCCAGCATTCTGTACGCTTCCGGGTGTGTGTCAGGTAAGGAAACCATGTGGAGTAGATATACAGGGAGGTAGCGAGCATAGTTAGTATGATCGTACGCGAAAAACCAGGGTATCATCTCCTTCACACACTTCAAATGGAGGCTCCAGTTGCCTTCCCTTGTAGCCCGGATTACATCAAGAAGAAGCGCAACCATATCAAGATACGATACCCAGAACGACTTCATAGGGCCGGAATCTTCTAGACAAAACTGCTGGTAGAGATCAAAAACTTGTAGGAAGTCTTCACGTGCTGTCAGAGAGTGGAACTTCTCTACGGATAACTCTTCACGGATTCTGCCTAATTCTTGGACTATTTTCATTGAGTAATTATGCCGCGAAGTCTTGAAATGTGTGGGTTACATAACACTCTTATGTAACAGCGTGTTGTTGAATTAAGGATACATTCCTTTGACAAGTCTTGTCTTATTTAAAGGAATCCTGACTTTGATTCATGGCCTTTTCACTCAGAAGATACGTAAGCCCGTGAGTCGCTAGTAGATTTCTTTTTCGTTTCACCAGATTACGTCGCCTCAGCCGATGTCTACATGCTTTCGCCCACTTCCAGATGCCGCCATACCTGCAGCCACCCGCTTGTTGAAGCCTCTGCCGATCCCGTTCGTGCCGCTATTTGCCTCGTATATGGCGAGCTTCCAGCCCAGTTCCAGATGCCGCCATACCTACAGCCACCCGCCTGTTGCAGCATCTGCCGATCCCGTTCGTGCCGCTATTTGCCCCGTATATGGCGAGCTTCCAGCTCTAATTTGGACTTTTCAAAATACCATGTTTGCTCGTGTGTCGAGCCTAAATTGGACTTATTCAAAATACCATGTTCGCTCGTGTGTCGAGCCTAAATTGGACTTATTCAAAATACCATGTTCGCTCGTTCGTCGAGCCTAAATTGGACTTATTCAAAATACCATGTTCGCTCGTTCGTCGAGCCTAAATTGGACTTATTCAAAAGACCATGTTCGCTCGTGTGTCGAGCCTAAATTGGACTTATTCAAAATACCATGTTCGCTTGTTCGTTGAGCCTAAATTGGACTTATTCAAAATACCATGTTCGCTCGTTCGTCGAGCCTAAATTGGACTTATTCAAAATACCATGTTCGCTCGTTCGTCGAGCCTAAATTGGACTTATTCAAAATACCATGTTTGCTCGTGTGTCGAGCCTAAATTGGACTTATTCAAAATACCATGTTCGCTCGTTCGTCGAGCCTAAATTGGACTTATTCAAAATACCATGTTTGCTCGTGTGTCGAGCCTAAATTGGACTTATTCAAAATACCATGTTCGCTCGTGTGTCGAGCCTAAATTGGATTTATTCAAAATACCATGTTCGCTCGTTCGTCGAGCCTAAATTGGACTTATTCAAAATACCATGTTCGCTCGTGTGTCGAGCCTAAATTGGATTTATTCAAAATACCATGTTCGCTCGTGTGTCGAGCCTAAATTGGATTTATTCAAAATCATGTTCGCTCGTGTCGAGCCTAAATTGGATTCATTCAAATACCATGTTTGCTGTGTGTCGTGCCCTTTATTGGATTTATTCAAAATACCATGTTGGCTCGTGTGTCGAGCTTTGGAGCCTTATTCCTCACATTTGCTGGTTTGTATATTGAACTCTTATTTAGACATTTGTAAGTAGAACTGCTAAGAATTCTAAGTTTCTTTTTCCAAGTGCCCGGTATCCTGGTCGCGCCAATATGGGTTTTCTTATAGAAACCCTTCAATTCATCTTTGATGAGTTTTTGGCCCGACTTGGCTATTGGGAACTTTCCTTTTTAAGCTTAGTTTTTTTGTGCTCTTTTTGCGTCTGGTATTCCGACAATTTTTTCGTATACTTGTCAAGATGCTAAGCCACAGACACATTAACATAGCGTGTAAAACCTGGTTTGTGGGAAAGCTTCCCTACTGGCTAAGTCGGGCCACTGCCCTTAACTGTGAAAGGGAAGGGTTTTTCTGAGTTTTGGGAAAAGGTACCCTTTTGGAAGGGTTATTGGGCAAATAAGGTCTTTGGCAGATACATAGTAAGCTGTAGGCTGCTCGATCCGAGGTCAACCCATTTCCCATAACTTAATCCCACACGACCGAGACAATGAGCGGCCTGGTTACCTCAATGAAAATCGTTTACTATTTTCATTGAGTAATTATGCCGCGAAGTCTTGAAATGTGTGGGTTACATAACACTCTTATGTAACAGCGTGTTGTTGAATTAAGGATACATTCCTTTGACAAGTCTTGTCTTATTTAAAGGAATCCTGACTTTGATTCATGGCCTTTTCACTCAGAAGATACGTAAGCCCGTGAGTCGCTAGTAGATTTCGACCCACCCACCTCCCCTTCGGCGACGTAACATATACCGCGTACTTCCGTCCGCCTTCAGCCGCTCTTTACCTCGGTCAACCCATTTCCCATAACTTAATCCCACACGACCGAGACAATGAGCGGCCTGGTTACCTCAATGAAAATCGTTTACTAAACATACATACGCTCCTTGATCACGTCGTTCAAGCCATTTGCCAAAGCATTGCCATAGGATTCGAAACATCGCCTCAAATACAACCTATAAAAGAAAAAGAGGTTATTGGTTTAAGTGTAGAACCCGTGTGTCAAGTAAAACCACGCAAAAACCTCAGTTTTTGCTATAAAGAAATATTATTTTATAGGCCTTCCCGGCCATAAACGCGCCACAATTTACCGTTAAGAAATATAATTCTGACTTGGTTTGCGATTAAAGGCAACTTAAAGCAAGCTTTAAGGATTTAAACGAAATTTCGTTCGCTTCAGTTCGGTTCGCATTATTTGTTATTATTTTACCTTGTGGGCACGCACAGCTCTGTTGTAATGACGACCTTCTAGGACAGCAGTAATTGATCCCGTTGCGACAACACCGCTTTCGATCAAGACTCAGAAAGACCAGCATCTCCGAAGCGCTTTCCAATGGTGGCAACAAATGTGCACGCTAGATGAAAGGCTCCCATTCTTAGGACTACGCGCTGGAACTGTTGCTGGTTCTGCCAGATGATTTCAAGCGCCTTGGCATAGATAGCCTGGTCAAACACTACCATGACGTCTTCTTGTCCCAGTTGATCAGCCATGTCAATGGACCGCTGAAGGATGGTGTAAACTGTAGGAAGCTCAGTTGGGCTAGCGTCAATCACTGGGCAGTAGCCAACACAGCTCTCGCGTGGAACCTGACCTTCCTTAAGGGTGGTATTGAACGCTGACCATGATGGAATCACTTGCTTATCTCCTACCGACATCTGAAATAGCGTGTCGTGAATTGCTTGCCGACACAACAACCAGCAAAAATCGGCCAGACGTGCGTAAACCGAGACCCCTGCGTTTGTTATCAACACCTGTTTCGCATCAACCTCTATAGGATTCGGACTTTGGCGTCGACCGGCATGATATGGAAGAACATCAGTTTGAACGCCAGCAATGGAACGCCTCTTTGACCGGGGCTGAAGCGCATTACCAATGTCTGGAGGTGGTTCGCAAGTAAGTGGTTTACGTTGTACAACGATGCCATTCGTGCAGTGAGTCGTTCCCTTTCCTATCAACAAGGAATCATTTGGAACTATTAATTAATGAAACATAGAACCTTAAATGAATAGGGCGCACCCGAGATGTCTGTATTGTAAGAAAAATACTTATATCCGTAAAAGGTTTTATAACCGACAATATCAATGCTAGGTATTTCAAAGGGGGAAATTAAGGTTGATCTTGGTAAGATACATAAATCCCACATCAAATACATTGGAAATACCTGACAGAGTTTCCTCTTGGAGATCGTTGTTGTCCCAGCAGAATGTGGCCGGCACATGAGGACTGCATACACTAGGGAGAAAAACACCATCTGCCTGTCTCTTGATCTGACTATCAGCAACGGAAGTTTCTATTTCCTCTATTTGAGAGTAAGAAAGGGCGTGTCCAAATCGGTTAAGGAGCGTGACGACTTCAGCATTTCCAGTAAGGCTCTTTACCGCCATCGGAAGAACTACATGTTTGGGCGTTTTCACTCGACCTCTAGACACACAATGTATTATGTCTTGAGCCACTGACAAAACCAGGCGATGTACATCCGATGATAGACCTGTAAGTCTCTCTTCTGTAAACTCTGCATCTGATGAAAATACCCAAGCCAGCATGTTGTACAGCAAATCTGGGACTATCTCATTCTCGGTTGTCAGGTCCTGCAGGCTGGGCGGCCATTTCATGGTTGATTTCACATCTTGAAGCAGCCGCCTTATAACTCTAGAGGCGTTATATACTTGGTATGCGGGAGTCGGAGTCCGGTCATTTTTACTTGGATCTCCACGGTGTTCATGCTGTACTGAAACCACATTCACCGATTCGACTGATGCGGAATACACTTTCTCGGCCATATCACCTTGAGTGTTCGTATGGAACACCAACTCTGCCTGATTTTGCAATGAAGGCCGCCGGAATGACAAACGCTCGCCAAAACTTTTCTTAAGACGTTGTTTTAACTTTGACGACCGGTAATGTGGTGTAGCATGTCCATCTTGCTGAGGCAAATGACTGAGGAACAATGCCAAGAGATCCGAAATGCTTACTACTTTATTACCGATAATCACTTCACGATGTACGTACTTTCGCACTTCGTCAAAAGCTATCTTGTAACGATCTGACGATTTGTCTTCTTTCTCACAACTTCCATCTTCGAGTTTCAAGAGTGTTTCCTGCCTCACGTAATCTCTATGGCACGATCGATGGTACTTAATTCCCATAGCCACAGTGTCTCTCCCTTCGAGATGCACAATAACTCTTGAGTCGTTTCTTATTTTTGCTGCGTTCAGAATAGAATAGCCAACATCTTCGCTTGCATTCTCCGTTAACACTTCTCTGTTCCTCGCAATGCCCCGGTTCTTTATAAACTTGTCTCGTTGACATATAATACATTTATCCTTGCTGATCTGCAGCACTTGAGATCTGCAGAGGCGCTTCGAGGGAAGCTCGTGATCATCGGATGGAGGAGTGTTTTCCAAACTCGTATTAAGTGAGGGAACTAGTAATTTGTTTGATCTTTTGACATCCACTAGGTTAGTATACTTTTGATAACATTGTCTGTGGTAGCCTCCCTTCGGTCCATCGTTCCAGTGATCCTTCATCATAAACCATATTTCATCCTTTCGCATGCTAGAACATTCTTTAAATTTCTTCCAACTTGTTTCTGTAAAATCCGAAAGCTTTTCTTTAACAATTTCTTTCACGTGGCAGAGGCACTTATCCCATCTCAGGGTCGAACTAAAAAAACAGAAATTCGATTACGGAACTATCAACTAAAATTAAATTTCCTGTCTGGATTTTGTAGTATTTATCCAGCAATTACAATCTGTATGCCCATTTGCGGTACAAGTGCTAAAATCTCAATTCATTTTATTTCATCGGCGTTTCAATCTTTTAGTGAAGTATTGTTATAAAAAAATGGTTTCAGCCTTCTCATAATTTTTTTTTTTTTTTTGCAGCAAATTACACTTCGGAAAATTGCATGACGGCGGGTTCAACTTCTTAAAGTTAGTGAAATTCTTACCTAAAATCTCACACTTCCCTCTAAGCTTGACGCGGCTGACACGATGATTTTTGATAGTAGTATACTCTTCAGTTTAGTCTTTTAATATATCTTATAGAAAAAGAACATTTCTAGGATTTACATTTCACACATGCAATAAAACGATACGCTATGTTGGTTCAAGCTGTCATAAAGGGAAGGAAAAAGAAAAGGACTAAAAAACTTGAAGGAAGCCTGTTCGCAGCACCTGATCCCACAATACATTGCCTGGCGCATTCCAATTCTAAAATTAGAATGCAGTGACCTCAGCGGTTCCTTCATAACCACATGGCAGCCGTCTTCTTTTTAATACTGGCTTTACTAACTGCAAGTACAACCTTTTTCCGTAGCAAAGAAAGGAAACAAAACGCCTGTCGGGTTCACAGAGAGTGAAAGATACTTAGAACATGAGCATAGAGAAAAGATTCCATTTCAAATTGATGTTTTCTGCTTATTCGGTTGGAAGGTTGTGTACGCAAAACCACTACATTCGAAAACGGAAAGTGATGTTCAAGCGATCGTGTTTGGCCTAACCAATCAAGAAAGATTAATGGGACTTTCCAAAATGAACGGAGTCTAGTTTATTTCCGTTGGGTATGTATTTTTACGGTTTGAGCCTGACCAATCACTCCACGTGCCGATCGAGTATGCTTGTTGTTCTTTTTTGTCGGACTCAGGCAGAATCGGCGATATGTTGGTCAAAGAAAATATATACACATGGACTTAGAGGATCACAACACTTCTGAACTGTTTACGTCTTGGTTTAGTCGTGTCTGGAGTCTTCAGGACGACGCTCAACAAGTAAACTGTAAGTCTTATTACCAGAAAGTAGAAAACAATGTTTTAGTAGAGATACATTTCACCGTTAGGGATTTATTATAAACCCTACTAACGTAGCATTAATAGAACTAAAGCGAAGAAATTTCGCTTATAGTGTTAAAAACAGCTGCCAGTTTCTCTTTACATATGGTATTATTTACTGAACTTATTTTATAGATAAAAACTGAGTCTTAATGGTGTTAAGAAAGGCACACTGAGAGATTTTGCCTCGCGAGGGCTTCTTCACGGAAAACGGACGAGCCAACAAACAACGAAATAGAAATTTATTGTCAGTGTCAGTCGTATTCCGCAATTTGCTATTTTTTTCTTCAACATTTCACTACAGACAATGAAAGAAATGAGAAAAAGTTTTTAATAGATCGCATGGATATTTTAGCTCTTTAATTTCTTGCTAGATATGCTTTAATACCGTAATAGATGATTGAAATTTGAGGCACACCGGCCAAGCTTGCATTTTTTATTAGCGCGGGTCCGCGAGAAATTATTTCATGACTGAAAAAAATTTGAATACTCCATTTTAGTGAAAATGATGAAAGACTTTCAGTCGATATGCCTGTTAATAAGACGTTCCCTCAAATTGATGCTCTTGTCATTGAAAATACTGGTAGAATTCTAGATTTTTCGGCACTGAAAGGAACGCAAGCCGTGACGTGAAAGGATGCTCGCTTTTAGAAAACATCGACCTGACTCACATGATTATATTATAAAACGTGCACGGAAATGACGACGTAGGCAAAGATGGATGAAAAACTTGCATAGGTCAATTATATTTTGCGGCAAACCATCAAAAATCGCAAATTATATTTCTGCCGAGAAACGAACGTAATATTTAAAATACAATTTAGATGTATCGTAAGGTTTGCAATAAGTTAAGGCCTTAAAAAGATCACAGTTTTAAGCTTATTCTACCACCATAATATGATAAATCTACGCATCGCTAAAATATCTAATGAGACTTTCAAATAAAAAGTGGAAGTCATTATTCAAATGCTTTTTACTTACCTTGAATATATTTTACCTGCCATGAGGAAATACAAATCAACCAAACTCATCCATGTTGAATTTCCCGCGAAAGCTCGGAAACGAGGCTCGGATTTGTCGCAGAATTGCCGCGAAAGTTAAAACAACAACGTTAAATCAATTCCATCATTCAATCTCGATGAGAAATAAAGAAAAGAGGAATGTTAAACAAAAAATCAATGTCAAAGATTAATCTTTCGTACGAAACAAAATGCAAACATTTATTTGCGCTTACAAAGTTGCAATTTACAATGCATTAATTTGACTATTTTTTCCTTAATCCGTTACCATGGTAACAGAACCACTAGGTTCTAGCTAGCTTCTCTTGGATAGCAATATTACTCCAGCAAAATTCTTGCTTATACAACCTTTAAGCTCAAGAAATATTACTATTCACAAAACTCATACAGTGTTTCTTATAAAGTAGACTGTAGAGCCCCTAAACTGTATGGATCCTATATTGCAGCAGAAACACTACGAGTCAAGACATTAAGGTTTTTCGGTACTACTACAATGTAATGCTCTTATTTTTACCATATTTTCACTTCCTTGACAGAAAACAAGAATGTTAAGGTTATATTTGTTTACTAAAATCAGCCAAAAAGCTTACTATGCCAGCACCATTCTATATTGTTTCTCTGTCTGTTGCCATGGAAACCAATATTCCAGTCTGCCCTTACCTGTAGACTTAGTATGGCACAACACGTGTGCCTGGCAAATTTTAAACGTTTTTGCCCATGTACAGTTCAGATATCAGCAAAGATTCATTTGAAAAGAAAAACAGGAACCAAAGTATCCTCTCCCTCCCCCCTCGAAAACAGCAGTAGAACTCGTTAACGCTCAAGTTTGAAAAATGTAAACAGGTAGATTTTGAAAATATAGGTCATGAGCTTTAATTTGATACCAAATTCACTTTGCCCGGATGGGGGTGCTACGAAATTCATTTTCTAGGCCTCTTTTGAGAATTGGCTCATGGACTATAACGGGCTCATTGGGCTGGGTATTCATAAATCGTTCCATTATGTTATCCCTTTCAGTTGGCAAACCCCCAAATTCAGCAAAATCTTCTAGCGAAACAGCTTCTTCGTATATGGCTTCCTTCGCTTTTGTTACGTCTAATTGTTGTTTTAATCTTAGGTTAGCTAGTTTCTGTTCCTGCTCTTTATTATATGGCAACGATAGTACGCGCGCTCTGATTGGCTGTTTCGAGGTCAAAAAAATCCCGGCATGACCTCTCAGAAATCCCGTAATGACCTCGCAGTTCACGACTCGCAAAAATTCGAATCTCCTTCAAATAAAAGTAAAAAAAAAAGATTTTCAGCGAAATTCACAACAAAGAATACTTGACACAGTATTTGTCTCTTGTAATACAAATCTTAAACATGTGACAATAGGAAAATAAAGGCCTGAATATCAGAAATGACCTGTTTACAAAAGGCAAAGCAGAGCCAAAAGTTACTCTAAGCTATGAATTCGGGTCTATCCGGAGAAAATGAAAACTACAGGGAGCCTAATAGCAGCAAAAGGTAAAAGCTACATATAAAGTCAAAATTTATTAAGAATTCAAGAAACTTGGAAGCTAAAAATAATAACAGAAAGCGAGTTCAAACTTTGTGCTTACCGAACTGATGTCGTTGATATTTCTTTCTCCATCTCGTTGAGTAGAATTCATTTTTACTTGACATCCGCTTTTGCACAAAACCCATTCCTCAATATACAGTCGGCTAAATAACATTGCAATTTTCTGTTATTATCAATGCTGTTGAATCCAGTTCTGGCTCCCTGTTTAGTGTAGATCTGAAAATGCGTTTTCGAAGAACACGTTTTGCAGCTTTCCAGCTTTTGCGAAACTAAAGATGTTTCTCTTGAAAGCGTTACAAGCTCAAGTTTAAGTTCAAAATTGTTCAAGTGAAGCATGTTCTCGAAAATATCTATAAAAGAATTGATTCCGAAGTATTTTGATATCCATACTAGTAAGAGATTGATCACTTTTGAGCAAATGTGACATGGTTTTCAAACACGGGTTTCTTGTCGAGCGAGTCGACGCGGGCGCGTGTTTTTTGAGTTACTTCGGCGGGAAAATGCGACTTCCGGTTCGCAAAAAGTTTGAGAAAAGTGCCATATAATAAACAACTTACTAACCTCTGCCGTTCGGTCATTACGGGAAATATCAAACCGAAGCTTTGGTGCATCAACCTCGCCGAAGACGGCTCGGTTGATACACCAAAGCTTCGGTTTGATATTTCCCGTAATGACCTCACCATCGGTTAGTAAGTAGTAAAGAATGGCATCGCTATGTTTGATTTTTTCTTCCAAAGCGGCTCGTTTTGCTCGGACGTCAATCAAAGTTTATTTTGTTGATTTGGAACTCTTCGAACTCCTTCCCGACTTTCGTGACGAGCGTGACGTCGCGGAAGCAATTGACAGCGTGTCAACTTGATGCTCACAGATATCTCTAATCTTTTGGTTTGCTACGTGCGTGGCCTCTTCGATAGTTCTGTGAATATCAAGCTGGCACTCTTCTACTATTTGGGATTCTGGCGTTTCTCTTACGAACTCGTACCAGTCGTCAAACTTCTGAGTCGCATTGTTTGCGCAAAGGATGTATTTTTCTAGTTCGGCTCTTATCTCTTGTTTTCTGCTTGCCGAAACCAAATATGCGCGAAATGCATTCAGCAATTCATGTAAGTTGTTTTTGGCGGCTTTTGCGGTTTTTGCTCTAAGTTCCTTTGTAAACTCAAAACCTTTTTCCGTCATGGTACGTGCTCGGGTAGGTGCTTCGGCTTCGTCAAAATGAGGTTCAAAATTAAGTTCGAGTTCCTTTTCTTCAGTTAAAGTGTTTTCGACGACTGCAGTTTCGCTAAAGCCTGTATCGGTAGTCTGATTGGTTACAGTTTTAGGCAACGTATCAGGACTGTCGCTCATTTTGCAAAAAATACTTCTAATGCGGTTTCTTATAGATAATAAAGTTATGAGTCACACAAAGTTTTCTCAGTAGCAACACGTGCTAAGGTAGAGCAATAGATTGAATAAACCAATGGCAATGATATAGTAGGCGGTTTTCCACTAAATTGCATTCACTTCTTTCACTGGCCGACCTGGCCGACGGACCAATTTTTGGCTTGTAATTAAAATGTTTTCTCCAGTTGTTTTCTCCAGAGAACAATACTTCTTTGTAAATTTCCACGCGTCCGGTTTTGAGTGAGATCGTTCCAGACTTTTCTTACGGAGAAGAATAAATGGAACGGACTTACGGTTTTTTTCGATGAACGACTCCGGGCTCGAGGGTTTCGGTCGACGATTCTCTTAGTTGTTTCGCTTCGGGGAAGCTTGACTTGGGGCGTTGGACTGGTTTGAAGTGGGACTTCGACGAATGTAGGAGATTCAACTTTGGACTTTTCCAACGGAAAATTGGACTTTTCCAACAGAAATTCGACTGTAGCGGCGTCAGCTCCGCGTGGCGGAGAGATCCGGGAAACTGATGAAGATACTCACGAATTCCACAAGGCGAGGGTTTATTGCGTGTAACAACTTGAGAAGATTTACAGCAAAGTTTTAGCCGGGGCGGCATTAACCCGTGTTAACCCGTGTTAACCCGTCGAATTTCTGTGAGCCTTAGGAGTTATACAAATATGTTGCGGTTTTAAGCTAAGGTCACGTGATCGCTAGCGTTACATTTGATGTGACGTGATAAAATGACTAAAAATAACTAAGGAAAATCTAAGGCATACGGATGCCGTTACACATGGACAGCTGAAGACATTGTTCAAGAAATGAACCCTTGGAATAGCCACACAAAGCAAGTATTTTGAATAGATACAAATGCTATCTGCTTTTGCTTTTTCTTGAATAGTATTGGGTTTCCTTTGTAAATTTAACAGATACAGAAAGTATGTTTTCTTTTTGGAAAGCTTTTGACACATAATTCTTAAGGGTGTTGTAATAAGTCAGATATTCATGATTTTAAATATTGTGCATGGTATTTCTTGTACTTCATAAAGAGACACTGAAAGCTACACAAAGCAATTGTGAATCACTTTCGGATCATTTTTAAACATTAAATAGAAATAATTGGACATTTCTATGTCAATTTGCTTTTCTATTGCTTAAAGTATCCTCTAGTATTTGGAATGAAATAAAAAAGGGGTTCCATGGAGAAGAACAGTCTTTGATGTGATTAACAAGGAATCCTTCAAATAGTAGGTTATTAGCAAAAAACTGCTTTAGTCATCACTATAAATATATACAGGATGAATCTTGATAGGGAAATGACAAAGTATTAGAAATTATCGAGAAGAAACCTACAGAGGGCTAGGACAAAAATGAAAGGTGAGAGGTAATTTTAATGCTGTGGGACTCCATTGGGATTCCAGTAACCATATGAAAAAGAAATGGTGAGCACTTCAAAGTTCTTCCTGTACCTCCATGTCATTGGCATAATGACTTCACACTTTTCATCTTTGTCCTTGTCCTCTGTAAATTGTTTCATCAATAACTTCTCCCTCGGTATTTCCTCTCCATCAAAATTCATCCTGTAAAAGATGTACTTCGCCTTGCCCATATCAGTGACAGTAATAGTGACGACTGAAGCAGTTTCGGTTTGCGTATGGCCATACCCCGTTCTATTAATGATATCCTTGTTAATCACATCAACAACCTCCAGAGGAACATCTATTTCCACTTCTCCTCTCCATGGATTACACATATTTGGACTACGATGAAGTTTCCGTAATATCTTGCTATGTTACTTCTGAAGAGTTCTTATCACCATTGGTCGACTTGGCAAAAGGTGCTGAATCTGCAATTTGTTCGTGTATTTCTCCTCAATTACACCAACAGCCTGATCAACTTCCCCAAAAAATCGTGAAGTGACCCTCATAGCTTCCAAATCTTCTGTTCTTTCGAAATAATCGTGCTTTTCTTTAAGCAGGATAGGCCTCAAAGTGGCCGACAGACGCTTAGCCTTCAGCAAGGCGTCCGCCATCTTGTTCTCTGTCAAATTTACCCGTGATGCCACGCGGGTTGTAAGTGGCCGCTATGGGGGGTGGTCTGGCCCCAGCGTGAGGGATTTACCGGCGTATCAGTTCGTAATTTTTTACAAAGGACATATAAGTAGATATGGAACAAAATGCGCAATATCTGGGTGTTCTCCCACGAACCATTCTGTGCGATACGTGTTACTACAGTGAATAATGTCCCTTGCGTTACGAAGAATAGTCACGGACAAGCAGTAAAACTAATGTTTTAAGACTGTTGATCTGAGTGACGTTTTTCCGTTTTATTTTCAATTATGTAATTTTGTAAAAGACAGTTTAGTTTTTTGATCGTCGACTAGAGAGGCCGCAAATGTCAAGGTTTGTATTTTCATTTCCTAAGTGTTAGTATTTTCTTTAAAAGTAATGTTGTCATTCGTATATTTATTTTAGAACCGCTATGACGCTATGTCGTTGTGTTGCTGAATCTGTATAAAGATGATAGAAGCTGGTATCGAAGCTTGAGTTGTAAGAAGCTATGAAGAAAACTAAATTTATATAGCGCGTTTTTGATTTGCGATCTCCGTACTACATCAGTTCTTGACGTGGCAGAGACAGCAAAGAATAGTTATTCTTCGTATAAAGGACATTTAACAAGGATTTATAATGAGTTGCGGTCAGCGATGGAAGTTTATGATAAGACAGCCGCGGATTGTGCCATGGAAAGGGCTAGAGAAACTTACTCGAGTTATGTACGGTCTTACGAGAACTTGCTGGATGTTATTCCACCTCTTGGTGCTGATGCTGATAAATACACGGAAGATAAATTGGAGCAAGAAGATCGTTTTTAACTATGCTATCCCAATATGAAGACTGGGTAACGAGATATGTTAACAGGAGTCAATTACTAGTGCCGACGTCGAGCGGACCTCCAGCAAGCACTCCCAAAGCTGTAGTGGAGCCTGCTAAAAGTGTTGGTGGTTCAAGCAAGCCTAGTAAATTTAGTAATACGTCAAGCAGATCAAGTCAAATATCAGCGAGAGCTAAATTGGAGAAAGGTCAAGCTAGATTACGGCGTTTATCACGTAAAAAGGAGCTTGGAAGGCAACTAGAGGAGTGTAATTTACAAGCTGAAGTGGAAGGCGCTGAAATTGAAATTCGTGCTTTGTGGGAAGATGGAATAGAAACAAAGATTAAAGATCTGCCTACTCAAGCTAGTGAAGAAAAGGTTAAGCAGTGGAAATCAGGAGGAATTAGTCGGATTGAAGAGCCATTCGCACAGGAGAAAGAGGTATCAACACAGGGATCCCGTAAGATAAAGAATGAAGAAACCACAGGGTTACCGGAAATGGCTAATACGGAGAAGTTATTGTTAAGTCAACAGCATTCTTTGGATCAAGTTGTACACAGTCTGCTGATGCCAAAGAGGGATCATATGAGTTTTGATGGAGATCCATTCAAGTATCCTTTGTTTAAAGAAAACTTTAAGACTAACATTGAATTAAGAGAATGCAATTCAGCATATAGGCTAAGTTATTTGATTCAATTTTGCTCTGGTAAAGCTAAAGATGCTATTCAGCACTGCGCTATGTTGCCACCTGAAATTGGTTATGCGAGGGCTTTTGAAATTTTAGAGAAAAACTTTGGAAAATCCCATCTAGTGACTAAATCGTTTATTGATAAAGTGATGACGGGTTCAGTTATCAAACCATGGGAGTCTGATAAGCTAAGCGAGCTTGCGCGTAATATGGAGACTTGTCTACTCGGGGTTGCACGGCTTGGCTATGAAGCTAATTTAGACTCTTTAGACACTCTGGGAAAAGTTGTGATGAGATTACCAACTCATTTGAAAGCAAAATGGGCTGAGAAAGCGAGCCAACTGTATGACATTGGTATCACGCCCACGTTTTCACACCTAAGTAGATTTCTTGAAGAAAGAGCAGCAGCTGCGGGTACTTATTTTGGTCAACTTGTTGATAAAAAGAGTGACAAAGGAGGAAGTAAAGAAAAGTCTGAAAAGCCTTTAAGTGGTAAAACGCATAGTGAAAAATCGAGTAATGAGAAAGTTATCACGCTTGGTACGGAACTTTCCGATGAGAAACAGAATGAGTCTGCTGTACACTTACTACCTAGGATGGGAGGGAAGGAGAAACACTGTCACATGTGTAACAGTTCTGCTCACCAACTAGATCGCTGTAAACAATTTCGCGTACTTTCAATTCAAGATCGCAACAAACTTGTGATGGATAAAAGATTATTTTGAACCAAATCATACTTACAGACAATGTAGAGCTGCTATTGTATGCGGTGTGGGAGACTGTGAACTTAGGCATCATCCACTTTTACACGGTTTTTCTAATCGTGGATCAGTATATCAACGTACACCACAGTTTTTTCATCGAGGTATTACGCAGGATCAAACAGTAACGACGCATGCACTCACTCCTGCGCGCCCATCAGTACCAGCACCGCCATCGCGAGTACCAGTCCCACGCCCAACACCTAGGAATGTAGACAGTCGGGACTCAACAAACACTGAAGCCTTTTGTGCAGCTATTAACGCAGACAAAAAGCGTATCGCTATGCAAGTTATTCCTGTGAAAGTGTCAACTCCTGGTAGCGAGAAAGTGATAGAGACCTACGCCTTTTTAGACTCTGGCTCTAATGCAACAATGTTATTACAAAGTCTAGTTGAGGAACTGAATGCTTCTACAACTTTAGTAGAGTTTTCTTTGTCTACAATGACGGATGATTTCACAGTCAGGAGTCAACAGCTTACCCTTGACGTGGTTGGAATCAACAGTGGTCAGGGAGTGCGCATGGATAAAGTTGTTACGACGAATCGTCTACCGATTTCATAGCGGAGCTCCTTAGCGGCCGAAGGCCGCAGAGCGGAGCACCATAGGTATCGCAGGAAGAGTTCAATAGCTCAAAACAGAACTCAGGTATACGATCGACTTGATTTTTCATGGTTCAGCGGTATTCTATGGTATCGCGGGCGCGTCCGTGCGTGTCTGCGCGCCCATACCACAGGGAACCCCGGAACCGTCTGTCAATTTTCTGCAGGACTCTGTCTGTTTGTACCTCTGACTCTGTACAGAGTTTTTTTTCTTCTAACTGTTAAAAAAATCAATGACGAGCCGAGAAAAATGAAGAGAGAACTTGAATAGAAGAGCAGAAAGAAATTCGAGGAGAGAGCTAGAAACAGAGACGGGAAGAAGCCGGGCAAATCATGAACCACCGCCAAAGAGTGCAAAAACAAACGACACAACGCGCGACGGTTTTTACTCTTCATCAAAAAGTGAAACGTTTGAAATCAAGCTGACAAATCACGATTTAAGAAATGAGTTACCAGCGGGAAGAAGTTGAAACCGATGTCATGATTATGAAAAAAACGGTTTGTCGAGGGAAAGAAGCAAAGCGAGTAGAGAAAAATACCAGTGCATGTACAGGGAAGTCGAAAAAGAAGACGGACGAAGAGCTAGCGGCTTTAGCGCGCGCGAGAAGACGCACAACGACCAGAAACCCATTTTCAAGGTAAGTACTTGAACTTTGTAGCTAGAGTATAAAGAGGGCATTCAGTAGTAATCATTTTTTATCTATCGCAAACTTTCATTCGAGTTTTTTTCCCGCGCTTTTGCGGCCGTCTTTCAATCGATTCGCTATTTGAAAATGATGAAAGTTGAATGCGACGATCGTGCCAGTGGCCGCTCGGGAGATTAGTCGTTTTTACACGCTCATCCATTGTGGTTTAAGCTTTTTTTCCTGAATTGCAATCAGAATATCGTATTTTCTAGTGATTTAGATATCGGTAGAGCTGACAACTGCCGTGGCTGTGTTTATACTTTTGGCGGGAGACTCGGGAGAAAGTAATGTAAGAAAAGAAATGTCACGCAAAGCAGCCATCTTGATCTCGCGACCTTTGGTCATCCCTCCTCGACCATCTTAGAAGGTTAACCTCCAAGCGGCTCTTAACTTCAGATTTAGATAATGGTACAATAATTCTTGAATTTGCCAATGTATCTAAGCTTTTTATTTTGAAATTGAGACATTTTCGACCTCTCAATTTGGTTCGGCTACAACGAGTTTTCAGGAGAGAGCTAAAGACGGATTGATCACTGATCCACGAGGGCCGATTATAAAACTTTTGTGTTTAATTTAATTTTGTAGAAATTCCCAAGATGTATTCCTGGCTGTAGGGGATGCTTCACGGAGTATTTCACATACGAAAGGCAAGTGGAGATATATCTAGTAATAATATTATTGCTCTCTGTCAATTTATGCACTGGCATTTTAGTTTTAGTCCTGTCCGATAGTGTCAGAAGGCATGAAATATAGATTTTGCTCAACATTAGATACAATTCATAGTCTATAGTTAAAAATATTGCTTGATGTTTTGATAGATTTTGCTCAACATAGATACAATTCATAGTCTATAGTTAAAAATATTGCTTGAAGTTTTGACAGGCCCCTGAAATTGATTTCATAACATGGCATTGCCTGTATCATCCATCAGGCAATCCTCATTTAACTTTTTTTTTTTTCAATAATAATAATATTATCTAACTTGCCTTCCAATAGAAGACCACTTTGTGAGGGTCCCTAATAAGCTCTGGATCATCTGCATTCCACAAGCTGGAAATGCATATTCACCAATTTGGGAACCTGGCCCTATCAGATACCCAAAATACCCGTTTTTTATACCCTACCATAGAGCTAAGGTCAAAATTGTATACCCTACCACATACCTGAATTTATTCACCAGGGTGGCCCAATTGGGCGCTATCAAAGCGGTATTTTAATAATCATGAAAAGGTTTCAAAATAAACCACCTTTCCACTAATTGCGGCACAACTTTGCTTGAAATTTGTTTGCACTTGGGTAGCCATACTGAAATATGTACATACCCTATCAGCGACCAAACAAGGGAAAAACAATACCCTACCGTAGACCTCAGGAGCCCAAAATCCATACCCTATAGGGTGGTGCATACCTGTATACCATATATATAGTCCCCCCCCCCCCACTTGATTCAAGGTTGTAGATTTCTTGTTAATTTGTTATCACTTTTTGTGAATGGGATACACAGATGCCCTTGATGTACTAAAAATACATTGAAAATACATGTAAGATGTATGTTTTTTATTATTATGTATAAAGAAAAAAAAAAATGAATATTGTACATTCACTTCGGATTAGTTGAGCATCACCAGCAAATTCTTGATGTTTTTAAGGCAAGTGATTTATGCCATTGTAGTCCGGCGGATTAGCGTAAAAATTGCGCACTTTTGGCTAAAGACTCCAAACTTTGCATGTCAATAGTTTTCAGTATTTTGTTGAAGATAAGATATGGAGGCACGCTAAATTTTATTCGTAGCGAAAGCTAGAACAGTTTTAATTTGAACCATTGTTTTGCCATTGGCAGCCATCTTTGAATCCTTTGTTATTCATGAGCTATGCGGCACTTAGTGAAATCTTCCATCGTTTGTGTTTACAGAGTATAGCACAGTACTAGGAAGAAATATCAGGCCAAAATTTTATAGACAAGCTTCGTTTTACACATTTGACACATGAGGTACCAATTATCTCAATCTTTTTTTGAATTTGTTGGTCATTCTTGAAACATTTCATCAAACCTCAGTCAGACTATTGTTTTACAATAGAAATTATAAGCATTCACAATAAACTGATCGTTACATTTAATAGATCACCAAAAACTCTAAGGAGACGTTCAACTGAAGTCAGTCAACTCAATCAATAGTTCAGAATTAGCAAATGTTGAGCTGCTATGGCTGTGTAGTCTAGAGAACAACTTGAATGTTCACAAAGCTAAGTTCTAAACCTCATTTGAATAACAAAGCATTCAAAATGGCTGCTATTGAGCTAAACAATAGTTCACTCTAAAACCTTTCTAGCTTTCGCTACGAAAAAATCTAGCGTGCCTCCATATCTACGATTCAAAAATACATTGAAAACTATCACCTGGCAAAAAGTTGGGGCTTTAGCCCAAAATGCGCAAATTCCTCGAAAAATTGCTCTAATCCGCCGGACTATTGGTGATGTCAAAGAGTGGATAAGTGGAAAATTATTATATGCATTTCTAAGGTCAAAATTGTATACCCTACCACATACCTGAATTTATTCACCAGGGTGGCCCAATTGGGCGCTATCAAAGCGGTATTTTAATAATCATGAAAAGGTTTCAAAATAAACCACCTTTCCACTAATTGCGGCACAACTTTGCTTGAAATTTGTTTGCACTTGGGTAGCCATACTGAAATATGTACAACCCTATCAGCGACCAAACAAGGGAAAAACAATACCCTACCGTAGACCTCAGGAGCCCAAAATCCATACCCTATAGGGTGGTGCATACCTGTATACCATATATATAGTCCCCCCCCCCCCCCCCCCCCCACTTGATTCAAGGTTGTAGATTTCTTTGTTAATTTGTTATCACTTTTTGTGAATGGGATACACAGATGCCCTTGATGTACTAAAAATACATTGAAAATACATGTAAGATGTATGTTTTTTATTATTATGTATAAAGAAAAAAAAAGAATATTGTACATTCACTTTGGATTAGTTGAGCATCACCAGCAAATTCTTGATGTTTTTAAGGCAAGTGATTTATGCCATTGGTGATGTCAAAGAGTGGATAAGTGGAAAATTATTGCAAGCACGACATCATGTGCTTGTAGTCAGGATAGCAAACTGAGAGATGCCTGCTCATTCAACGTTGTATGATATGGATAATATACAATCTTGGGGGTGTTATCCACATCAGCCTTTGACCTCAATGGATAACACCCCCTCCATCTGAATAATTATCCATATATAATTGCTAAGCGTAATGGTTACATCCAATCACCTTTTACAAAGTTTTTTGTTTATGAATTATCTAGATTTTTTTATTGAACTAATTTTTTTATCAATTTACCCAGGCAACCTTGAATGAGACGCGCAAAATTTCATTTAGTTTATTTTTGGTTCCCAATATGGAATCAGAGGATCCAGAGCATGTTAAGGACTCCTCACAAAGTGTTCTTCTATTGGCAGGCAAGTAGATAATATTTTTCATTATTATTGAAAAAAATCAATAGTGATAGGAGTGCCTGATACAGGCATCAGATAATTGCGTTTGACATTATTCATAAATACTTGATTTGATGAACTCATTATTTTGGTGGCTCTTACAAAAACAATGGTACTCCAGTATGTTCAGCTACTATGTCTAAGTATTAGTGTAGCTGTCAACTCACCCACATTAGGCAGGTGTCACAAGATTTTTTAAAAAGCCTGTCACCTGCATAATGTTTACAAAAATTTTCATACATTTACTGTATATCACCTGCATTGTCACTCACAGAATTTTTCATACATTTTCTCTATTTACTTGCCACATGAGGGAGAATCTCAAGATTTTTGGCGAAGTTGGGTTGACAGGTATCAAGTATCCATAGCCATGCATGGTTTACATAAGACTGGTAAATAAAAGATCTGTCTTCAAGGCTCATCAGACTTATTGGTTATTTTCTTTCAATTTCAGTGACACAACATGAGCAGCCAGAGGTGTCTTTTGGACAGACCATACCTTGACACAAGTAAAACACAATTAGAGCAGTTTCTACATGGCTGTCGTGAGTAATTACAAATAACTTATGGTAATTGCGATTGGTTTTGGTTGTGATTGGTTAAGAGCATGGTCTTTGATCGTTAAGACAGTCAGATTGTGTAGAGAAAATAATTTACACAACTACTTGTAATTAAATCGCCCACAAAAGGGAGAGATTGTGAATCACCTCACTCTCTGATTGGTTAATTGTAGAATTTCTATTGCATTTGATAGTATAGTGAATTACTCATGAATTGCTTTCACAGCAGTTATGTGAAAGCCGCGATACAGTGCATTTTTACTATAAATACTTGTCAATAGAATCGGTAGGAGAGCATGTTGCTAAATGATGCGAATGTTGTAAACTACTTATTAAAAATTTGGAGAAGACATCGCTTCTAGTGTCCTCTGTTTTAAAAAAATTGGCTGAGAAACTTGATGTTTAATGAAAGTTGCTATGCAAATTAGTTACAACCACTAGTCGTTGTATCAGGTTTACAACATGCTATGGTCCAGTGGTTCTTATTGTGTTTCTATTGTGTTGTTCTTATTAATTATTCATGAATTGTTTAAGCATGAAATAATTATAAACTTCTTGTGTTACTCAATTAAGCAATAAAAAGTGCACTCAATTAAGCAATAATAAATGCACTTGGGATGCTAGAAAAACACTTGAAATGTTTGAAACTCCAGCTCGTAAGTTTTAAACTTTTATTTTATTTTTCCAGCATCCCTCTTGCGTTTCTCACATTTTAAACCAATGGAAGTCTGCTTTGTATTGCTTTTATAAAATAGCTTCGCATCTGCCGTGCGTTTATAATGTAAGAATGCACAGCTCTCAACCAATCAGAGCGTGCGTACTATCTATTTTATAATGTATAATAGGTTTGGTTAAGTATGTGCTACACAATAGTGCATCAGAGAGGGGGGGTAGTCACCTGGGTGGTCCAGTTGGTCTCAATCAAAGGAGAATTTTGCTAATTATGTAAAAAGTTCTAATATAAGCTGTCTTTATTTATTACTAAGTGCGGGTAGCCATACTGTAATACATATCCATCAGAGACAAAAAAACTATACCCTACGGCAGACCTCCTAGCTGTAACCTTTCCTCTGTGTGCCTATGGCAGACCTCAGGAGCCCAAAAGACATACCCTATGTTTTGGTGGGTTTCGAAATGGAGCTCGGAATTCCAGGGTGGGTGATTGAAGTAGAGCTTGGAATTCCAGGGTTGGCACCCTTAAAATACGAAATTCCAGGGTGGTAAGCGCAATTTCCACAGTGGTCATACGAAAATCACTGAAATTTCAGGGTGGGTTGTTCAAAATCCAGGGTGGGTAGCTGTGACTGGGGTACTCAACAGGTGCAATTTTTTTTTACTCGAGAAATATATTTCTTGTTGACTGTTCAAGTTTTAGCTTACGCAATCCTGCTCTAAATTACATATAAGCTTTGAGCTTGTAATCTAATTGTAGGATCCTAGATTTTGGAATTTTTTAGTAAAACTGGTTTCAAGAAAAAAAAACTTGTGAAATAACGTATTGCACTAATCTTTTCCATTCACATGGAAAAAATATGTAACCGGGAGCTCCGCTTTTAGCCAGTGGCTAAATCTATATATTAGTTTTATAACAACTCCTGAGAAAATTTACAGAATAGGAGTCTATGTAGTCTTTTGAGATGGGGGTGATTTGAGATTGCCCACACCATGCTTCGTTGCACAGGACTCACAGACATGCGACTGACTTGTATAACATAGCTTGATATGCTTTCTCTGTCAGGAACACCAACTGTGCCACACAAGTTGGGCTTTAATTTATTGAATAGTGGTTCCAATAAGTTTCTGTAGTTAGATGGTAAATGCATAGATTTAGGAAATTGGTCATTCGTGATTTTCTATCTGCATTTCAACCTCTGATTGGTACTGTATTTCCTAAAAGTTAATTATAACGCTAAGAGCCAGAAAGAATAGACCGGACCGTAGTCTAAATAACGGTCAAGAATATGTAAGTGGAGGTGCATATTAAGGGTCACCTTGTCTTTGCCTAGTAACTTTCAATTTCTTGCAGAATTCTGTTAGGTGCACGTGGCCCACTTCTGTTTGTTTTAGTGATTACGGAGGTGGACAATAATGAACATGCATTCACAAAATGCCTCGAACTCTCAAGATCAGTGTTTGGTAATATATTCCATAAACAGAAAATAGAATATGACGGTCCATGTCCTCCATTGATCAGCCGTGAATCCTCTATAACAATTATTAATCTTTTTGGGTAAACGACCAACCAATGAGGGTGCACGGACATTACAGTAGGTTGCCCAGTTCCGTGCCAGTACCAGTTCCGTGCCACGTAAAAACTAATCTCTCTTTTCACCATGAGTATTGCGAATTTGAACAAACTAAGAATACATAAACAAAGTGTGATTATTTGACTTTTAGAAAGCGAAATAACGGGTTGTATCACCAAACGGTTTGTTAAGAAAGTCCATATACTTAGAAGCAGGTCTCGTTCTCATTACTAAAATTTGCAGTTTTCACTGCACAGTGAACTGACCTCGTCTCGAAAGAGAAGTGTAAAAGTCACATATCTTGCAACAAATACTCCAATTTTGCTACAGTTACTTAAAAAAGGGTCAAAGCGACGTTATCTGATATTTTTTCTCGCTTGATGCAGTGGTTTTAATCTTCTGTTGCCTTTAGTTTTATGTGCGATTTTTTAGTAGTGGTACCAGTTCCGTGCCTGCTCGCGCAAGTTCTCTTGTTTCTCCTGTTTACACAAATTTGAGGTCACAGAAAGAGTATATTTGTCTGAGTTCTAAATGACATGATTTCTTTATCAATCAGTATTCAATAAGGTTTGATTTTATTGAGCGACAATTATAGTTTTTAAGACGAAATTCAGTTATTTGTTTAAATATAAACCCTCTCTTTCATTCAATCGTGACGTCGATAAAAATTACGTATCCCTATAATTGAGAGGCTGGATTTTTTAGGCCAGGATTTCAAAACATTTGCAGCTTATTTTACCAAACAAAAACTGTTTGGTAAAGATAAGTATTTCAAAAGGGTTGGATAAAAAATAAAAAATATTAAACAGGAGTTAACAGCTTCAGAATTCTCCGCTAGTGATCCATGCCAGAGTGAGTTATTTTCCGTGAGCGTTTCTTTCTGTCAGTATTTTACGTTCACGCGTGTTCTTCCAGGGAAGTGTGAGATTCTGCTAAAGATTGCATCCCACATTCTCTTTTTTCTCGCCAAAACATAATTTCGGGCGCAATTATATGTTACAATAAAGGGACGTTTGATACTCTTTACTATTTACTAATTGACATAAGTTTTGAATGATATTTTTGTCGATAGACAAGCAAAACTCGTAAATGGTTTATTTTAAAGAATTCAACTGCCGTATTGTGAAGTTAAAATTCTGTAAATAGAATAAAAAAGCAACCAGAAGGCAAGGATATGATTTTTGTCTCAGTTATTACTTAAAATGATTCTTAAATCATAAGCAAATTGCGAAGTTGTAAGTGGCACGGAACTGGTACGCGGTGGCTCGGAACTGGTAACGCGAGTTGCTCTGAAAAATATGCCTTTAAGTCGGAAAAATTTAAAATGTTGGAGTCATTTCCTTGTTGATTATAACAATTGATAAATTTGGATTATTCCTAGTAAAAATCATGTAAAATGGCGTCACAGCTAAAAAGATAGAGTAATTTAAAGTTGAAGTGGCACGGAACTGGACACCCTACGTATCAACTTTCCTCTGGATAGCAAGCATGTCCTTTTGACTAATAACAGGTTCGCTGATATTTATTCACACATTTCCCATTATGCTTTTAGCAGTCCCAGTGAACAAATTATGCATAGGATCTACAATGTGGAATCGCACACAGTCAAAGTATGGCAGCATGACCAACTGACTAAAGCCAGTACCATACTCAGATTCTATGGATTTCTGGTCACCAGCAGAAGTCTGTTTCAGGATATCAGCCATTTGTTGTCTGTGTTCAGAATTCTTTCGTGGCAGGCAATGTTCAAAACCGGAGAAATCCATTTTTTCTGAAACAGAACCAGGAAACTCTTTTGTACATTTGGAGCAACCATGCCGCGATGAGCATCCTGTAAAGCCACATACGAGCTGCGAGCAGCAGGGATATCACAACCGACACAAGGTATGTCTGCTACATTCCGTGCAGCATTGCTATTTGATGTATTCATTTCTATTCCAGTCCAAAGTTCCTTTAGCTCATCAACAAGTAAGTAAGTAAGTATTAATATGTAGCTTAGGCGCATGTGGGCCTGGTATTATCCCTACCAGTATAATATTGGATTGTACCTTTCTTCGCTTGGTAAATTCATAAAGGTCAGATAAACTGCTGCAACACTGTTAGATTTTCCCAAATCTAATACGATCAATAACTTTGCTTCAATTCACCTTTGTCACACCACCACAGTTTTGTTTTCCTGAATGAACCGGCAAAGCAGTAAAAAAGAATGAGCCAATCAACTTTAAGGTTCTAAAACAAATATTAGAAGTACTTTTTGGTAGCTTGATAACTTTTGTACAATAAATATCAGCATTAGGCTTAGCTTTCCAACATGAGCAAAACCCACGCCCTGCTTGGCCTTGTTTCCATGCTGAATAAATTGACTGAAAAATTCAAGATGGTGGCAAACCTACGAACCTAAAACTTGGCCTGCTGGGTGCTCCTTTTAGTGGTGTGAATGGATCTTAGCTAACTTGTAATTTCAAAACGTTAGAAATACCATATGTTTATTTTTGTCAAACCGATTTGCATTTTACAATAGTGCCACCAGTTTTCAATCTTTTGACCCCAAACTTCCTAAATATATCAAGATGTTCCGCCTATAGGCGAGTAAGCATCAACCAGAATCAAGCATTCCAATGCCGCTAAAAATGACCGGTTCTGAATATCAACAAAGGGTGACAAATGGAATATAAGTAGAAAACATCAGCTCGATATCTTGTATAACTTTAATACAAATCTGTCAGAACTAGTTTATTACCATTAACAGGATACTATTTCATCACTGACTTTGACCTCAAGTATAATTTTAAGAAACACAATTAGTCTTGAAAATATGCCGAAATCAAGTCAGTGATAAAATAGTATCCTGTTAATGGTAATAAGCTAGTTCTGACAGATTTGTATTATAGTTTAAGGGGTTTTAAAAATGCCTCAGTTCCTTGGTGCAAAAAGCTCATTAGCCCATACATTTTCTGTTAATTGAACTTCGCATAACGCGCTTACGATACAAGATATCAAATTCAATTTTTCTGGCTCTGTTTAATTTATCACCCTCTGGGGGGATGGCAACGACCTTTGATCTTGCCGCCTTTTCGTGTTTGATGATCGTTCCCAGTTGCGGAACTGTCAATCAAACTGGGTCAGGCGCTCAGCTAGCCAAAGCCGACTTCATATGTGGTGTAATGGCACTGGTTGTACGTAAAACACTCCCCAAATTCTGCTGGAGCCTTAGCTTTGAAAATGTTGGTCAAGTGACTTGCTACCATGTGCATTTGCACTTGCTTACGGCAATGAGCTTCTACGCTTGTTTTCAAAGTGTATGTGATTGTCTGAACTGCGTCAGTGTTGTATGTTTTCAACACCCAGTGATCAGTTGAGTGGCAGCTTATTACATGGAAAGCATCTCTACATTTTCCAGAAGAAAGTTTGGCAGTGTGAACATTCACTTCCTTCTCTTGCACGTCCAATATTTGTTTGGCAAATCAAATTTCTCAAAAGTTAATGTCGTTTTTGGGGAGAATTCGCCCTATAAGCTTTCCAGCCTTCAGCAACGCAGCAATGGATACCGACGCAGGAAACAAACTTTTCTTTGGTCTTGACTCAGTGGACTCCAATCGGGCATTTGAAGCTGGAACAGACAAAGATTTGGGCAATGATTTGGTGCTATCTTTGTCGGAATCCTCATCTTCATCATCACCTCCAACGTCATTTTACTGATCTCTCTTAAGCACAATCTCACAAGATAAACCTGAAGACAAATATTAAGTTAATATTTATTGAATATCTAAAACAAGAAAATAAACTTTTGTCATCCCTCGTAATGGACTGAAAATAGGATTTTTAGGATTCCTAAACATAAGCTTAGTTGTTTTTAGAAGACCACTTTTTTTCTTTTCTGTGTGCGTGAGGGCCTTTTAGGAGAGACCAGAATGTCACACGTCGCGGTTTGCGTGCGAAAGTGAGACGCACATGCTTTCCTTAGGGTAGCCAGTGTAAAATCTTCATAGTTATACTGGACAAATTCTCTTGGTTGAATGGGTTTATAATTCTGCTTGGTGTCGGGTTCTGGGCTCAAGCGCTGAACAATAATTTCATGAGGACTACTCGAGCCTTAGTGGTTTTTGCGACCCTCTTGACCATTCCTGTTATCGCTCATCTGTTCTTTCTCCCAGGAACTTGCTCACATTAGTTTATAAAGTACTCGCACGTGTTGTTCGAAAATCAAAGCATGGAGCTGGTCGTAGAAGGCCAACAACGCAACACTCTATGCATCCAGCTTACGCATATAAGTCTTTCCAAATACTTTGAGGAAGAAGTACTTTATTGCTTCCCAACTGACCGTCCGGTTGGCAATATCGCTCAGTGGCATTCTTCGAAGAAGGTGAGGGCCAGTACACAGTGGGCTTGCGGGCGCACAAATCTGCCGCGTTAAAGGTCTAACAGGATTTTCCCTGATTTGCCGTTGTTTACAGTTGCCATGACATTCACTACGACCTCTCAAAATAGCGTGCGCAAATTTGTATGCCTTAACATTGTGTCAAATATTATAAGCTTACCTGTTGTCTGATCAGTTTATAATCTTGGTTTCAGATAACCGCCTTGTATATAAACAGTTTCCATTGAAAAATATGAATTTGCTGTCCTAGAACCGTTTCTGTGAGATGCATTTCTTAAATGTGTAGTCGTTTGCTCGATAAATGTCGACATCTCACAGAACTGTTTCTGTGAGATGCATTTCTTAAATGTGTAGCCGTTTGCTTGATAAATGTCGACATCTCACAGAAACGGTTCTAGGACTGCCGTTTGCTCGATAAATGTCGACATCTCATAGAACCGTTTCTGTGAGATGCATTTCTTAAATGTGTAGCCGTTTGCTCGATAAATGTCGACATCTCACAGAAACGGTTCTAGGACAGCAAATTCATGTTTTTCAATGGAAATTGTTTATATACAAGGCGGTTATCAAGCGTGACACATGAAGGAAACAGCTTTTGAATCAAAAACTAAAGCAATTCGGGAAAATCCAATCAAAACAAATTCTTTTTGTGGTTCCAGTGCTTCTTTAAAGAAATGTCCAGGAGAAGAAATTCGTCTGCATTAGTTATTCAAATTCTTGTAGCCGAAAGGCCGAGAGAACCCGAGATAAAAATCGCGCGAACGACGCATAGCGAGCACCAGCCGAAGACCCCCTAATTTGGTTATGTTGTTGTTTAGAAAGATCGACGATACTTCGGCAGCTAATGGAGTATATATCTATCTACCTCATACCAACTCTCAGAAAGAAATGAAGCCATGGCTGCCGAGCAAGAGATGGTAAAGTTTCACGAAGGAAAACGCGCGCGGATGAATTCTTTTAGCGACGAGGACAACAAAATTCAGGGAGTTCAATGAAAGCCTTTTTTTTTTTTAGTTTTAAACTTATGTTTTATATCTGAAAAGAACAAAATCGTGTGTTCTAATCGGAAATTATAGTGATTATTTCACAGAGGAAGCTTTTCGGGTGATCGTTTCAGTCGTCCTTGATCAGATTGCCCTTCAGGTGGAGGACGACAGTGGTACCTGTTTTGATGTCAAGCTGACATCCAACAACAAAGGTAACTGAGCCCTTTGTCAAAAATAAAGACAACTAAGACAAAACACCCTGGAATATGGTTACCAATATAACAGCAGCAATATGGAATTGGTAGAGTTGGTAGTCCAGGGGCGTAGCAAGGATTTTTAAAGGCCCTTCATAAGACATTTTCTCCTGTAGTTTAAATAATGTCCCATACATTTACTGTATTTTTGGTGGCTAGAAGGGGCCCCTGATTTCAAACAAAATGTAGTGAGTGCTTTACCTTGAACTCACTCAGATTGTGACAAATTTTGTTTTTTCTTCTTTCGTTGTAGAGAGCCAAGAATCCAGCTCTACTGATGAACCAGTTCATGAACAGCCTAAATTCTCACTTGGCACTGGTAATTAAAACACACTTTGGCTTGGCTTAATAGAGGTTGGCCTCTGAAAAGAGGTAGTTCATTACAGTACTTGACTGACAAATATTATTTATGAGAGGTAGTACATCAAAAGTCATAAAAGAAATGATACTTTGGCACTGTAGGTTTCTGCAGAAACTGTTACCGATTGTTTGAAAGCATTATCGACTTATTAAGCTAAATGTGATGATATTACCAATTATCTACCAAAAATGTTGTTACCAAAATGGTATTGATATGATTTTTGGCCGCTTAATAGAGGTATTTAATACAGTTTTTGTATGACGAATATTTTGGGAAAAGTGAAAAGTGAAAGTGAAAAGTAGTCACTCAATCAACACAAAGGATGGCTGTGCAGGAGACTACTTAATTATGAAAGGCAAGTTGCCAAAATTAATGATTCAGGCCCGTAGCACAGCCAAAAATTCTGCGGGGTGGGGGGGGGGGGGGGGGGGGCTCTTACATGGCAAACAATTTTGGGAGGGGGGGCACGCTAAGAAATAAACACACAAAACAAAGGCAATCTGAAATTCTCCCTGGTCCCTCCCCCTGCTGATTTCATTTTAAAAGTTCAACGTTTTACATGAAAACATGTTTGTTTTCCTATTTAGATAACGTTGTGGCCCCTGACACAGAACTAGAAGCAGATGATGATGATACATGTACATCCTCAACAAACAATGGTAAATGCCTCCTTATCAAAAATAATTAGCCTTGGTTAATGCCTCCTTATCAAAAATAATTAGCCTTGGTTAAGTAACTGCTTAGCAGATATCAGACATCAGCTGAACTTTACTAGACACTTCCATTACTTTGAATTCTTGACATTCGCTGTCTACCCTATAGCTTTGCTTCTTCTACTAAAATCTGCCTTCATTTTTTTATTGTTTAACCCCTGACCTTGTTATCCTACAGACCAACAGTCAGAGGGCAGCTACACTTCCCTTAGTGAAGAGGAGAAAGATAAATTGCGTACAGTTTTGTATCTACTAGACCGATTCTCCATCTCGATGAGAGGCTACAATGAACTCACTCAACTGGACAAGAGCCTAACGAGAAGAAATGTTGTGGAGGATTGTATCAAAGAGATCAACAAGGAGTGGGAGATAAAGAAAACCCCAGGCAATACTGAAGGTGCTGAGCTTCCAATCAAGCTTTTGCTAGAGCAGGAAACTCTAAACTATGTGAGTTCCAAAACTTTATCATGTTTCAACTCTATCCAACTTCCACTCTTTTAATCCCAGACCAAGTTTGGTGTTAATATATTGTTCGCTATCTTATTTTTGTGTTAATGCAGCTGAAAACCAAGAGCACCCACCAGGGGAAGGTAAAAGTTAAGATATCGCGTGACGGTGCCAAGATGTCTCACAGCAGCACGTTGTTCATCCTAACCTTTGCAATTCTTGAAGATGGCCAGGCCTACTTGTCTACATATAGATTTTTAATCATATATAGTTTTATCAATTCATAATTATTATTACCTGTTTATATATGTTTTATATTGTAGATGCATATTAGTGCTCAGGGCTCCTATTGATAACAGGTTGTTTTATTCAATCTGAAAGGGCTACCCTGAGCCTTATAATTACCTGTAGCTCAGGTAACTCAAATTTGAAAAATTCTCACAAAAAGACAGCACTTTTTGGAAATGAGAGGCAAAAGTTATTGACAAATTTGTAGCGTTGCAATGATCCAACTTTTATTGGAATTATGAGTAGGATTGCACTACAATTTTAGATCACGAGTCCGATATCTGGTTTGAATGTGATTAATATTTTGATTAACAGCACAGAATCGGCCAAACAGAATGGGAACCTTGACTTCGGATTCAGACTAACGCTTTATTTTTAAGGAAATCATGCTGTGGCGATAATCAAAACAGATGAAGAGTATGCTGCCCTTAAAGATGCTCCTCAAAATGTGATTCGAGATGTCAACAGATTGGTTGATGATGGGTTCATTGACGTTGATGGCCAAAGAGTGGACATTGAATGCTTCCTGGGAGGTGATTACAAGGTAGCCCAAAATAGAATGAATCAAAGGTGGACCTTATCTCTGTGTTTTTGTAAAACATGTGAATAAAGCCTTAACTATGATTGTATTTTTGCCACAGTTCCTTCTATTGGCTAATGGAATGAAATCAGCTACGTCCAACAACAGTTGTATCTGGTGCACTATACATAAGGACCAAAGGTTTGTGAGAAATACACTTTAATGATTTTTAGTATACAAGGAATGAAAAGAGCATAAGTACTTCTTATGTGCTATAAATTTGAATATCCTATATCTTTTACTGATGCATACATTATTGATGAGCTCCATCTAATGCTCCGAGTGACGGATCGGCTGGAAGAGGGACTTATTATGGATGTGTTGCAATGGGATGACGTGAGTGATAAATATAAAATAATAACAATTTAATAAAACAGGCTTTCATTAAAACATTTCTATTCCTTGCCTTTAATTTAATAAATTAAAATTTATTTAATAATAAATTTAATAAAACAGGCTTGCATTAAAACATTTCTATTCCTTGCTTTTATCTTTTTTTTTAAAGGATGAGTACGTAAGGGGTCAAGCCAGCCAGAGACGTCGCAAACACCTGGAGTAATTCCTTAGATGCGTAAAAAATCTTGGAATCTCCTTGAGGGTGCAACAAAACCAAAAAAATGGGAGTGGACATCTCTCCTAGGTAACGAAAAGAGGAGATTGCTTAAGAGGCTGCCCGACAGTTTTAAGCGATTCCTCCGTAATCCTTAAAAAGGTGGCTAAAACAAGAAAGCTATGGAAGGTAATAAAGTTTTCAAATCAGTTCGGAATTCGAAGAACACATTCTCTATCTGACAGAGTGTCCAACATACTTTTTTACCATGTCCCAATGACCATTATAATATGCTACCATTTTGTAACAAGTTCTACAAGTGTTTATGGAATCTTACGTTCACGTCAACGAGTGAGGACGTATATTAAGAAGCAGCGATCAAAACTTGATATTCGACAGTATTCTAGATTTAGATAATTTTATCTTAACTAAGTGATAATAGCAAGCTTCTGCTACCTCTATTTGAGTATCAATATGAGCGACCAAAGCTTTCAATCGATGAAGAAAGCCGATCTTCAAACGGAACTCAAGAAGCGTGGTCTAGCAACGGGTGGAACGAAAGATCAGCTCCTTGAACGGCTCTGAAAAGCTGACAGACCTACACTGGACGGCCAGGAAAATTTAACTGATGTTTCTGTAACTGAAGTCCAGGATAAAGATCCGGTAGGGGATTGTATTGAAATTGGTTTTGATGATCATACTCAACTCGTGAAAGACGACGATGCCGTCACGGTAAGATCGTTCAGATTCGAACTTGACAAAGTTTGGAATCCGCAGATAAATCCGCAGATAAATTATCGACAAGAGTTTTAAATCTCGAAGACGAAAATAGATCTTTGAAAGCCGAGAACCAAACACTCAAGTCAAAGTTAGATAATTTATACCAGAAATTGAATAAATTTGACGGAACAGCCAGTAATTATGCAACAGCGACTGAACAAAATCAACAAAGCTGTGTGCCTGAACGCCCCCTGGGTATTATAATTAGTGGCAGTCAATCGCAAAGTAATGATGATAACAATAGTGCTGAATAGTGCTATTTAAAGAAAAAAGCAACAAAAACCAAACCCCTAAGTTATGGGATCAGTTCAAACAAACGCGCAACCAAACAAATAACGCAATAAGAGAAGCAAAGCGTCAATATTTTACAAAAAATCTCGAAGAACACAATGCAAATCCACGGAAAACCTGGAGTTTAATTAATGAATTGAGTGCACGCCAGCGTAAGTCCATGGCAGTATCTGAAGTGCAATTTGAAGGCGAGTCGGTGACTTCACCAAAGGACCTCTCGCACGCTTTCAACTCTCACTTTATTTCGGTCGGAGAAAAACTAGCTGCTGAAATTCCCTCATCTTCTCTGCAGCCAGAGTCTTTCTTACAAACAACAAACAAAATATTTTCGTTAAAACCACCTACAGTCCAAAAAGTAAATAAGCTCTTAGGTAAAATAAATGAACGGAAAGCAACCGGGTTAGACAAAATCCCTAGTAAACTCCTCAAAATGGCAGCTGACATTATAGCGCCATCTCTCACGAAAATCTTTGATAAATCAATTCGCTCGGGTATTTTTCCAGCTGATTGGAAGCTTGCCAGAGTGTCTCCGATTTTCAAAAAAGGAAAGAAAACGGACATGAATAATTATCGCCCGATTTCCGTTATTTCTATTGTAGCCAAAATTTTCGAGAAAGCAGTCTATGATCAGCTGTATGAGTACCTGAACGATAATAAGTTACTTGCAAATTGTCAATCAGGGTTCCGCTCCTTACATAGCAGCCTGACTGCCTTGATTGAGGCCACAAATAACTGGTCGGTTAATATCGACAAGGGGTACCTAAATGGTGTGGTCTTTATAGACCTCAAAAAAGCCTTTGACACAATAGACCATGAAATTATTCTGCGTAAATTAAGTTACTATGGCTTTGACCTCCCTACCCTCAAGTGGTTTGAGTCCTACCTTAACAATCGCAACCAGAAATGTAATGTCAATGGCTATTTGTCAAATCCTTTGCCGATCACGTGTGGTGTCCCTCAAGGCAGCATTATAGGTTGCCTATTATTCCTTATCTACATTAACGACCTCCCAAATTGTCTCAGTGTGGGCTCGCCAAGGATGTTTGCTGACGATACGAATATTAGCTTTGTTGCGGATACCACCAATAACCTTCAAACCTTGATTAACTCAGACTTGAAGAACCTGAACAAATGGCTGCAGTCTAATCGCCTTAGTTTAAATATAGCGAAAACAGAATTTATGGTTATAAGTTCCCGCCAAAAACAATTAGCGACCTTAAGTGACGATATTCATATCGAAATAGACAATAATCCCATAAAGCGGGTTACCACCGCCAAATCGTTGGGCGTAACAATTGACACCCGGCTTTCATGGGACAATCATATTGAGGAAAAATCCAAAAAGATCTCTACAGCTATCGGTGCCCTCAAACGCATAAGGCCTTTCATTTCATCCGCTTCAGCCACCCTAATTTACCAATCACTCATCCAGCCCCACTTTGACTATTGTAGTCCTGTGTGGGATGGATGTAGTGCCAAACTATCCGACAAAATGCAAAAACTCCAAAATAGGGCGGCCAGGGTAATTACCAAATCCAGTTATGACTGTAGCGCAACTGCACTCCTTGAGAGCCTACACTGGGACAAATTATCGATAAGAAGGAAAAAACACAAATCCATCCTAATCTTCAAAATATTAAATAACCTTGCCCCATCTTACTTAAGAGATCTCTTCATTAACCGAACCACACCGTATACACTAAGAGACCATAAAACCAAATTAAATCTGCCCAAGCCTCGAACAAACTACCTTAAAAGGGCGATCAGCTACGACGGGGCTTGGCTCTGGAATTCTCTGCCCTGCGATATTCGTACCGCATCTTCTCTTGGGCAGTTCAAACGAAAAATTATGGAATACCTATGACATACTATTCGACTCCCACACGGCAATCTTGTAAATCAGTATTAATATGTATTTGTTTTATCCACTGCATGTTTGTATACTACTGAAGATTTTTACCGTGTATAAATAAAACGTGTATGTATGTATGTATGAACACCTTCAACAACCGCCTGCATCAATGCCTATTTCAGAGAATCAACAATCTAAAGCAGGTGGAAATAGCTCGAGCACTACTCGTCGCCATGACAACTCTTACTCTACCGGAGTAATTCAGAGCGCGCAAGTAAATTCGCATTCACGCCAAGACATAAAGGTCGTGATTATAGGCGATTCTATGGTTAAACACATAAACCCTGAAAAACTCAAATATTTCTGATCATGAAATTTATATTCCCGGCTATGTAATAATACGCCGCGATAGGAATAGATCTGGGGGAGGGTGTTGTCTTTATGTTCGATCGAATCTATCTTATAATGAGTGCATTGATCTTGTGCCTGATGGCCTTGAATGTATCTGTATTGAGATTTGCAAACCTAATGCTAAACCCTTCCTTGTCGCCACATGGTACAGGCCCCCCAGCTCACCAGTTGATATTCTTGATAAATTTGAAAGGTTTATTGGCAGAGTCGATTGTAAAAACCAGGATATTTATATGAGCAGTTGAAACGCGAAACGGGCCTTATCCCAAAACAGGGCTACCTTTTCAAGGACTGCGAGGCACCATCTCAAGTTCGGCATTTCGCTTGCGCAAAACCGGCGTAGGCATTTCGCGTTGCGTTTGCTCATGTTGTGCCACCTGACTGGCTAGCCTGTCTTCTCAAAATCCTGTTTGTTATGCACGGCAGCAGTTTGTGTGTTGTTTTCGCGTTGCCTTGAATTCGCCGAGGCAATGAGGTGCGCAGCGAGACAGTTTTCTTGTACAGTTTTGTTGTAGTAAAAATAATAGGGCGGAAATTCCTATGGGAAAAGACGTATTACACGTGACGAGTTGCCGTTCGTGTTCTTGGCCAAGGCGTCTTGCTAACACGCGCTAGTATGCTTGCTCGCCAAGTCACGCCTTTGTGACACCCTCTGGCCTTTTACTTGGCCAATGCGGTTCAATCGAGCTCTCTTTTGCGGCATAACATGAGCAGTTGAAACGCGAAACGGGCCTTATCCCAAAACAGGGCTACGTTTTCAAGGACTGCGAGGCACCATCTCAAGTTCGGCATTTCGCTTGCGCAAAACCGGCGTAGGCATTTCGCGTTGCGTTTGCTCATGTTGTGCCACCTGACTGGCTAGCCTGTCTTCTCAAAATCCTGTTTGTTATGCACGGCAGCAGTTTGTGTGTTGTTTTCGCGTTGCCTTGAATTCGCCGAGGCAATGAGGTGCGCAGCGAGACAGTTTTCTTGTACAGTTTTGTTGTAGTAAAAATAATAGGGCGGAAATTCCTATGGGAAAAGACGTATTACACGTGACGACTTGCCGTTCGTGTTCTTGGCCAAGGCGTCTTGCTAACACGCGCTAGTATGCTTGCTCGCCAAGTCACGCCTTTGTGACACCCTCTGGCCTTTTACTTGGCCAATGCGGTTCAATCGACCTCTCTTTTGCGGCATAACATGAGCAGTTGAAACGCGAAACGGGCCTTATCCCAAAACAGGGCTACCTTTTCAAGGACTGCGAGGCACCATCTCAAGTTCGGCATTTCGCTTGCGCAAAACCGGCGTAGGCATTTCGCGTTGCGTTTGCTCATGTTGTGCCACCTGACTGGCTAGCCTGTCTTCTCAAAATCCTGTTTGTTATGCACGGCAGCAGTTTGTGTGTTGTTTTCGCGTTGCCTTGAATTCGCCGAGGCAATGAGGTGCGCAGCGAGACAGTTTTCTTGTACAGTTTTGTTGTAGTAAAAATAATAGGGCGGAAATTCCTATGGGAAAAGACGTATTACACGTGACGAGTTGCCGTTCGTGTTCTTGGCCAAGGCGTCTTGCTAACACGCGCTAGTATGCTTGCTCGCCAAGTCACGCCTTTGTGACACCCTCTGGCCTTTTACTTGGCCAATGCGGTTCAATCGAGCTCTCTTTTGCGGCATAACATGAGCAGTTGAAACGCGAAACGGGCCTTATCCCAAAACAGGGCTACGTTTTCAAGGACTGCGAGGCACCATCTCAAGTTCGGCATTTCGCTTGCGCAAAACCGGCGTAGGCATTTCGCGTTGCGTTTGCTCATGTTGTGCCACCTGACTGGCTAGCCTGTCTTCTCAAAATCCTGTTTGTTATGCACGGCAGCAGTTTGTGTGTTGTTTTCGCGTTGCCTTGAATTCGCCGAGGCAATGAGGTGCGCAGCGAGACAGTTTTCTTGTACAGTTTTGTTGTAGTAAAAATAATAGGGCGGAAATTCCTATGGGAAAAGACGTATTACACGTGACGACTTGCCGTTCGTGTTCTTGGCCAAGGCGTCTTGCTAACACGCGCTAGTATGCTTGCTCGCCAAGTCACGCCTTTGTGACACCCTCTGGCCTTTTACTTGGCCAATGCGGTTCAATCGAGCTCTCTTTTGCGGCATAACATGAGCAGTTGAAACGCGAAACGGGCCTTATCCCAAAACAGGGCTACCTTTTCAAGGACTGCGAGGCACCATCTCAAGTTCGGCATTTCGCTTGCGCAAAACCGGCGTAGGCATTTCGCGTTGCGTTTGCTCATGTTGTGCCACCTGACTGGCTAGCCTGTCTTCTCAAAATCCTGTTTGTTATGCACGGCAGCAGTTTGTGTGTTGTTTTCGCGTTGCCTTGAATTCGCCGAGGCAATGAGGTGCGCAGCGAGACAGTTTTCTTGTACAGTTTTGTTGTAGTAAAAATAATAGGGCGGAAATTCCTATGGGAAAAGACGTATTACACGTGACGACTTGCCGTTCGTGTTCTTGGCCAAGGCGTCTTGCTAACACGCGCTAGTATGCTTGCTCGCCAAGTCACGCCTTTGTGACACCCTCTGGCCTTTTACTTGGCCAATGCGGTTCAATCGAGCTCTCTTTTGCGGCATAACATGAGCAGTTGAAACGCGAAACGGGCCTTATCCCAAAACAGGGCTACGTTTTCAAGGACTGCGAGGCACCATCTCAAGTTCGGCATTTCGCTTGCGCAAAACCGGCGTAGGCATTTCGCGTTGCGTTTGCTCATGTTGTGCCACCTGACTGGCTAGCCTGTCTTCTCAAAATCCTGTTTGTTATGCACGGCAGCAGTTTGTGTGTTGTTTTCGCGTTGCCTTGAATTCGCCGAGGCAATGAGGTGCGCAGCGAGACAGTTTTCTTGTACAGTTTTGTTGTAGTAAAAATAATAGGGCGGAAATTCCTATGGGAAAAGACGTATTACACGTGACGACTTGCCGTTCGTGTTCTTGGCCAAGGCGTCTTGCTAACACGCGCTAGTATGCTTGCTCGCCAAGTCACGCCTTTGTGACACCCTCTGGCCTTTTACTTGGCCAATGCGGTTCAATCGACCTCTCTTTTGCGGCATAACAATGTTGTGCCACCTGACTGGCTAGCCTGTCTTCTCAAAATCCTGTTTGTTATGCACGGCAGCAGTTTGTGTGTTGTTTTCGCGTTGCCTTGAATTCGCCGAGGCAATGAGGTGCGCAGCGAGACAGTTTTCTTGTACAGTTTTGTTGTAGTAAAAATAATAGGGCGGAAATTCCTATGGGAAAAGACGTATTACACGTGACGACTTGCCGTTCGTGTTCTTGGCCAAGGCGTCTTGCTAACACGCGCTAGTATGCTTGCTCGCCAAGTCACGCCTTTGTGACACCCTCTGGCCTTTTACTTGGCCAATGCGGTTCAATCGAGCTCTCTTTTGCGGCATAACATGAGCAGTTGAAACGCGAAACGGGCCTTATCCCAAAACAGGGCTACCTTTTCAAGGACTGCGAGGCACCATCTCAAGTTCGGCATTTCGCTTGCGCAAAACCGGCGTAGGCATTTCGCGTTGCGTTTGCTCATGTTGTGCCACCTGACTGGCTAGCCTGTCTTCTCAAAATCCTGTTTGTTATGCACGGCAGCAGTTTGTGTGTTGTTTTCGCGTTGCCTTGAATTCGCCGAGGCAATGAGGTGCGCAGCGAGACAGTTTTCTTGTACAGTTTTGTTGTAGTAAAAATAATAGGGCGGAAATTCCTATGGGAAAAGACGTATTACACGTGACGAGTTGCCGTTCGTGTTCTTGGCCAAGGCGTCTTGCTAACACGCGCTAGTATGCTTGCTCGCCAAGTCACGCCTTTGTGACACCCTCTGGCCTTTTACTTGGCCAATGCGGTTCAATCGAGCTCTCTTTTGCGGCATAACATGAGCAGTTGAAACGCGAAACGGGCCTTATCCCAAAACAGGGCTACGTTTTCAAGGACTGCGAGGCACCATCTCAAGTTCGGCATTTCGCTTGCGCAAAACCGGCGTAGGCATTTCGCGTTGCGTTTGCTCATGTTGTGCCACCTGACTGGCTAGCCTGTCTTCTCAAAATCCTGTTTGTTATGCACGGCAGCAGTTTGTGTGTTGTTTTCGCGTTGCCTTGAATTCGCCGAGGCAATGAGGTGCGCAGCGAGACAGTTTTCTTGTACAGTTTTGTTGTAGTAAAAATAATAGGGCGGAAATTCCTATGGGAAAAGACGTATTACACGTGACGACTTGCCGTTCGTGTTCTTGGCCAAGGCGTCTTGCTAACACGCGCTAGTATGCTTGCTCGCCAAGTCACGCCTTTGTGACACCCTCTGGCCTTTTACTTGGCCAATGCGGTTCAATCGACCTCTCTTTTGCGGCATAACATGAACAGTTGAAACGCGAAACGGGCCTTATCCCAAAACAGGGCTACGTTTTCAAGGACTGCGAGGCACCATCTCAAGTTCGGCATTTCGCTTGCGCAAAACCGGCGTAGGCATTTCGCGTTGCGTTTGCTCATGTTGTGCCACCTGACTGGCTAGCCTGTCTTCTCAAAATCCTGTTTGTTATGCACGGCAGCAGTTTGTGTGTTGTTTTCGCGTTGCCTTGAATTCGCCGAGGCAATGAGGTGCGCAGCGAGACAGTTTTCTTGTACAGTTTTGTTGTAGTAAAAATAATAGGGCGGAAATTCCTATGGGAAAAGACGTATTACACGTGACGACTTGCCGTTCGTGTTCTTGGCCAAGGCGTCTTGCTAACACGCGCTAGTATGCTTGCTCGCCAAGTCACGCCTTTGTGACACCCTCTGGCCTTTTACTTGGCCAATGCGGTTCAATCGACCTCTCTTTTGCGGCATAACATGAGCAGTTGAAACGCGAAACGGGCCTTATCCCAAAACAGGGCTACGTTTTCAAGGACTGCGAGGCACCATCTCAAGTTCGGCATTTCGCTTGCGCAAAACCGGCGTAGGCATTTCGCGTTGCGTTTGCTCATGTTGTGCCACCTGACTGGCTAGCCTGTCTTCTCGAAATCCTGTTTGTTATGCACGGCAGCAGTTTGTGTGTTGTTTTCGCGTTGCCTTGAATTCGCCGAGGCAATGAGGTGCGCAGCGAGACAGTTTTCTTGTACAGTTTTGTTGTAGTAAAAATAATAGGGCGGAAATTCCTATGGGAAAAGACGTATTACACGTGACGACTTGCCGTTCGTGTTCTTGGCCAAGGCGTCTTGCTAACACGCGCTAGTATGCTTGCTCGCCAAGTCACGCCTTTGTGACACCCTCTGGCCTTTTACTTGGCCAATGCGGTTCAATCGAGCTCTCTTTTGCGGCATAACATGAGCAGTTGAAACGCGAAACGGGCCTTATCCCAAAACAGGGCTACGTTTTCAAGGACTGCGAGGCACCATCTCAAGTTCGGCATTTCGCTTGCGCAAAACCGGCGTAGGCATTTCGCGTTGCGTTTGCTCATGTTGTGCCACCTGACTGGCTAGCCTGTCTTCTCAAAATCCTGTTTGTTATGCACGGCAGCAGTTTGTGTGTTGTTTTCGCGTTGCCTTGAATTCGCCGAGGCAATGAGGTGCGCAGCGAGACAGTTTTCTTGTACAGTTTTGTTGTAGTAAAAATAATAGGGCGGAAATTCCTATGGGAAAAGACGTATTACACGTGACGACTTGCCGTTCGTGTTCTTGGCCAAGGCGTCTTGCTAACACGCGCTAGTATGCTTGCTCGCCAAGTCACGCCTTTGTGACACCCTCTGGCCTTTTACTTGGCCAATGCGGTTCAATCGAGCTCTCTTTTGCGGCATAACATGAGCAGTTGAAACGCGAAACGGGCCTTATCCCAAAACAGGGCTACCTTTTCAAGGACTGCGAGGCACCATCTCAAGTTCGGCATTTCGCTTGCGCAAAACCGGCGTAGGCATTTCGCGTTGCGTTTGCTCATGTTGTGCCACCTGACTGGCTAGCCTGTCTTCTCAAAATCCTGTTTGTTATGCACGGCAGCAGTTTGTGTGTTGTTTTCGCGTTGCCTTGAATTCGCCGAGGCAATGAGGTGCGCAGCGAGACAGTTTTCTTGTACAGTTTTGTTGTAGTAAAAATAATAGGGCGGAAATTCCTATGGGAAAAGACGTATTACACGTGACGAGTTGCCGTTCGTGTTCTTGGCCAAGGCGTCTTGCTAACACGCGCTAGTATGCTTGCTCGCCAAGTCACGCCTTTGTGACACCCTCTGGCCTTTTACTTGGCCAATGCGGTTCAATCGAGCTCTCTTTTGCGGCATAACATGAGCAGTTGAAACGCGAAACGGGCCTTATCCCAAAACAGGGCTACGTTTTCAAGGACTGCGAGGCACCATCTCAAGTTCGGCATTTCGCTTGCGCAAAACCGGCGTAGGCATTTCGCGTTGCGTTTGCTCATATATTAGGCGATACCAATTTTGATCAATGGCCTGATGAGCCGGATAGCGCAACTAAGGCATACACCAATCTATGCAATATTTACCAGTTTAAACAGTTGATCACAGAACCCACAAGGGTAACTCCTGATTCTGAGTCTCTTATTGACCACGCCCTGACCAACACGCCTAACAAGGTGGTGTGTTCTGGGGTTCTACGTTTTGGTACTAGCGATCACGATTTAATTTACGCCTATCGCCGCATCTCTGTGCCGACGAACAATGGCCACAGATACTTAACAAGTAGAGCTTTTAAGAATTTCAATTTACAAAATTTTAGAGCAGAACTAAAACAAGTTGATTGGTTTTCTCAGAACGAGCAAACTGGAAATCCTGAAGCCATGTGGCAACAATGGAAAAGTAGTTTTCTGCATGTTCTTGACAAACACGCGCCTTTACGTACTAGACGCGTGCGACAATGTAATATAATATAATGTAATATAATATAATAATATAATATAATAATATAATATTATAATATAATAATATAATATAATATTATATTATAATATAATATAATATAATATAATATAATATAATATAATATAATAATATGATATGATATGATATGATATGATATGATATAATACTTCGATTACTGTAGCGTTGTAGCGTTGTTTGGGAAGGGATAGGCTCTGATCTGGCCTTAAAACTTCGATTACTGTAGCGTTGTTTGGGAAGGGATAGGCTCTGATCTGGCCTTAAAACTGCAAAAACTTCAAAACCGAGCCGCTAGGATTATCACTTTCTCTAGTTATGATGCTCGTTCGGGGCCTTTGTTTATCGAACTTGAGTGGGACAAACTTTCAATTCGTCGACTGAAACTTGTAGCTGTTGAGATGTTTAAAATTTACAACAACCTAGCCCCAGATCATCTTTCGAGCAAGTTCGAGAGGACGCTAGTTCACTATGATATCCGAGGGTCTTCCTCAACTTTGAAATTACCCCTCCCTAAGACGAATTACGGGAAAAAGCGAATTGGATACCGGGGCGCTTATATCTGGAATAAACTGCCCAAAGAATTAAGGGAAAGCAGCTCGCTGATTTCATTTAAATCAAAATTAGATAAGTTGCCTCCCAGCTTCTTTGACTTGTTTTAAACAGTATCGACTATTTTTAATATTATTTATTATTATATATTTGTAGAATTTTTATCACGGCTTTTATGAAAACAAGCGACTCTCGATGATAGAACCACCGTGTTTAAATAAAAACTCTACTACTACTACTACATGAGTGATATTGCCTAAAATTGGAAACAATTCTGGTGCCAGAAAAATGTGCAGCATAGATCCCAAATTTTGGTATTTAGGCATTTCTTAGTCATTGTGAATCATTCATTCCAAATTGTACAATTCTTTACCCAGGATTTCCAAGAGCTGCTAGATGACTTGCACACCAGTATGAATTTGAACAGAAAGTTAAGCTATCGATATGTCAAAAATCATTCCATTGGAATGATTGGAAAATGAAGTGGAAATAGCTGTCAACACATGGCTACATAAAAAAGTTTATTGCAAGTGCTGCTGATCTCAATATTCATAATATATAGATTTAGGCACTGCCTAAAAGCGGAGCTTCCAACTATTATAAGGAATAAAAGATGGTAGTAGTTAATTGTAGTATCAAAAATACCTTTATTATATTTAGACTAATATTATTGCCTTTGAGCCTTTTACAAAACACAAAAAGCACGAGGACAACTCAACTAATAAAAATGTAGACACCCGTAGCTCACATGAGGTGAGATATCAACCTCGTCCTCAGGGTCTTGTGGGTAATTTTCAAGATGGCGGTTGGTCGAGTCGCATGACCACTGTTTGAAAACATATGGGAACGAGGTTGTCCTTTGTTGTGAAGACAACTTTGGGGTAGGGACAAAACTGGCACCTGTTTCACATGAGAAATAAAATGCAAGATATCACATCTTGGTGTTGTCGGCACCTACAAAACCTGGATCACGGATCGTCGGATCGGATCATCAGATCGGATCGTCGGATCGGATCGGATCGTCGGATCGGATCATCGGATCGGATCGTCGGATCGGATCGTCGATGATCAAGGGATGGAAAACGTTATATGACGTCACCGTTGTATGACGTCACCAATGACCGTTATTGATGACGTCATATAAACTAGAGTGATTTAATATTCGCCTGTCACTTGATATGATGTCATGTATAACAACCTTAAAACAAAAAACAACAACAGTGCCTGCCATGATATTGGCAAACTTGGGGAAGTTGTCTCCAAGCCTAAACTAAAATCTCCTCCAATTTTAGAACTTCTATTAGTCGTTAAACAACGTTTGATTGTTGTCAAGATATTTGATTTTCTAGGTTTCGACGACGTCATATCACATGATAGGGGGTTGTTCCCCTCGGCTTGGAGACAACTCTCCAAGTTTGAATGTTCCCTTGTGTAGATAATATATAGATTTAGCCACTGGCTAAAAGCGGAGCTCCCGGTTACAAATTTTTTTAACGAGACAAAAAGGTTCCCATTGTACATGAATAGATAGCCTTGCACCGTTATACCACGTGACTAAGCACTTGTTCACCAGTGTGGTTATCTAAGGTTCATCCCTTCAACGATGTAAACCTTTTCACGTTTGATGACGTTATCAATTACGTCATACCACGTAACCATGCAGTTACACCCACCTTGCCACTTAGATAACTTCACCCAAGTTTGGTTGTCTGAAGTTCATCCCTTCTTGAGATATTTCATTTTTCTCCTATGATGACGTCATCAATGACGTCATACCACGTGACCATGCAGCTGCACCCCCCTTGACACTTAGATAACTTCACCCAAGTTTGGTTGTCTGAGGTTCATCCCTTCTGGAGAGATATCACTTTTTCTCCTATGATGACGTCATCAATGACGTCATACCACGTGACCAGGCAGTTGCACCCTCCTTGCCACTTAGATAACTTCACCCAAGTTTGGTTGTCTGAGGTTCATCCCTTCTTGAGATATATCATTTTTCTCCTATGATGACGTCATCAATGACGTCATACCACGTGACCAGGCAGTTGCACCCTCCTTGCCACTTAGATAACTTCATCCAAGTTTGGTTGTCTGAGGTTCATCCCTTCTTGAGATATATCATTTTTCTCCTATGATGACGTCATCAATGGCGTCATACTACGTGACCAGGCAGTTGCACCCTCCTTGCCACTTAGATAACTTCATCCAAGTTTGGTTGTCTGAGGTTCATCCCTTCTTGAGATATATCATTTTTCTCCTATGATGACGTCATCAATGGCGTCATACCACGTGACCATGCAGTTGCACCCCCCTTGCCACTTAGATAACTTCACCCAAGTTTGGTTGTCTGAGGTTCATCCCTTCTTGAGATATATCATTTTTCTTCTATGATGACGTCATCGATGACGTCATACCACGTGACCATGCAGTTGCACCCCCCTTGCCACTTAGATAACTTCATCCAAGTTTGGTTGTCTAAGGTCCATCCCTTCCCGAGATTTTTTAATTTTCTTAGTATACCACAGGGTTCCCATGAGTTTCCGCGTACGGCGGACGGACGGACGCTATACCTTTAAACACGAAACCGCGCTATAAAAGGGCCAGCACCAGGCGTTTGTCACCTTTAGTTGTCACTCAATCGCCAAGCAGGAAAGAGCTCTGTTTCAGTGCTGATGAATTCTCCCTTCAACCCAACGCGATATTCTCTAATTTTACATCCTTCAAAATAACAAAACGTATTCTCAAACATTTTCATGGTTTATAGTAAAGGAATCTCCCGATTCCATTTAACAATTTCAGCTTTCGGAGGGTCTCTTATTCTATTCTATCCTCGTAATTATTTATAAACACAAAAAGTACGCTGTCGAGTTATACGTTTGTACGGCTCCGATTTATTAATCGCACTCACTACATTTCAAATATCTTTCCTTTAACGACAAGAATATTACTGTTCTTAACCACAGCATAGTTACTGCGGCGTGCGACCAACTAGGAGTCCAACAAAATACGGAGGAACGACGGCGAGTCGTAACTGCTGTTTATCTTTCATAACATGAGTTCGTCTTCAATTCAAAGCTTGATGCAAATATTCCCGGCCTTAGTGATCCTTCATTCCCAGTGCACTTTATGCATTGCCAGGTTGATCTTCAAAATTCTCTTGGCCGACAACGCTTGTGTTGTTCAGAAAACGGAGCAAACACAGAGCCAGTGAGTAGATTGAAGAGAGCTTGAATATTGTGAGCGTTGAATGGAGGCGGCCTTCTCGTCGCACTCTGACCAATAATAATGGGAACATTTACAGGGTAAAACAAAGTTCTGGTATTCCATAGGCTTGGGAGATTCCTTGAGACTATTAATTGCACTTTCTCCTCCCCCAAACGACTGAATAAAACCATAAAATCTCTCATGGTTAGCTCTCCACGATCGACGTCGGCCCGCCATTACTGAATAACAACGGGCTTTCGATATCGGCCTCTCGCGTCCCTTATTCTTTTGTCAGAATCACTCGAATCCCGAGGGACACTCATACGCATGTATATGGCTGAATTACTGCTGTAAAAGATTATTGTGGGCTCTACAAAATGGCGGAAGAAGCCCGGTTCTTTCAGTGGCTTGAAGAAATCGGCGCGTAATTCAAATTGTAACAAAATCTTGACCATTGTTGGGCTAGAAACACATACATTCATACTTTATCCTTTTATAGGTAGAATTGTTTTCAGTAAATGGTGTAAGTTTCTTTATTTTTAGCACGAAAATGGGCAGCATTAAGTTGTATTTTTAATATTACTTCTCTCTCCTCCTCTACAAGTTGGCTAACCGGCCATTTTGAATTACCGTTTGAATTCAAAAGGTGTGAAATGGGGGCGGACCTATCCCTTTTATAGCGCGGTTTCGTGTTTAATACCAGGAAGAAACAAAAAAATTCATATCTCAAGAAGGGAACAACCTATGGCAACCAAACTTGGACACATTCATCTTTTGGGCGATACCATTTCAACGCCCTAATCATTTGACTTGGCGCCGTCAATAACGTAAGCAAAATGAGCAAGAAAGCCCGTGACGTTTGAAAATCAACTCCATAGTTATGCTAGACGTTATTTCCTTAGGTATGGTGCTCCGCTATTAATAGTCAAGAAGCCAGGACCCGAAAATTAGGGTTTCGTTCAACCCACGGGTCAGAAAAGGTTTGACATCGGATTTTGGTAGAACAAGACTAGGTGATTAATGCCAGGTAGTTAGTAGAGTCAAATTGTGGTATAGGTGTCTAGTTAAGGGGGTGTTTTCGCAAGCAAGTCGATTCTGGGCATGGAAACGAGGCTAAACGATTTAATATTTCTAGACTCTTTTATTTCGCAATACAAGCGCCTAAAAGGGACTAAAACAGAACCCTCGTGATAGAGTGAAGCCTTCCTGTTGCATTTAAGACTAAAACAAGGTCACGTGACTGGTCACGTGACCAAGAAAGGCCAAAAAATGCTTATATTAAGCTATTAGTGGCTCCTTTTCATTGTTTTTCTGTTTTTGTGCTCCTTTTTGCAATATACTAAACGGAAAATGTCAAACGAAAGAATACATTATGAAATGAGTTCTGAACTTACTTTGTGTTAAAACAGTGCCACGTGATTGGTCACATGACTCCTTGCAGACCATTGCTGCTAGCTCACAATATCAGGTGATACAGTAGAACACACTTTTCTTTCCGTATTATACATTTCACTATTAAATAGAGTACACTTCCGAGCTCTTAAAAACCTAAGCAAGTGTTTGGAGTACCAAAAGTAAACCCTCTTCTTAATGCGAAAGTCTTAAGTACATATACCAAAGACATCACTCAATCCTCGTCGCTCGCTTCAGAGTCGGTTGTATATGATTTCCCATTGGGGTTTTTGCACAGATCCTCGTCTGCCATGCAAAGACAGGCCTCAGTACAAGCAAGTCCCATATTGTTGCAAGAACAGTTTCTCTGGCATTCCGACTTCTTGCACTTACACGATGTAAGCTCAAGCAAAGACTCTGGTGCAGGAACTTTGGTCATTAACACTGGATTTAACATTTCCCCTTCTCTCTGCCATCCATGCTGCTCCGGGGGATCCAAGTCTTGTACTGCTTCAAGGGAATGCTTCCAGATATATGACTGATAGTTGGAACGCTTGAGATGTTGTAGCAGAGCGTCTGATGTGGGAGGAAGTTTTTCACTTTTCTTCTTCTTTGCCTGGCAGAATGTGAGATATCGCATTTCGTCTGTCGTTTTTGGCTTTTTCCTCCCGGACAGCGGGTATAGATCACAGATAAAGCTCTCGCACTTCCCTGCTGTAGAATCGTCAAGTTCCTGCTGCTCCCCTAAGAGGCTAAGGCTTTCTTGGTGGTTCACGCTGGCATTCAGCGTGTCCCACGGTGACTTCTTCCCGATATTCAACAAAGAGCTGGTTGAATCACATCCGGTTACGGCGTGGAAACCAAGGAGAGCCTTACACATTCTTTCTCCTAAGGATTCTGCAATCTGGTGCACTGGAATGAACCGCTGACGATCTTTAACGCCGGTCCGAAACCACAATTCGCGACATCCGATACTCCTAAAATGACTAGTACTGAGGGCGAGCACATCTGTGTCCGGCGACTGTATGACAACTCGTGTATCGGGGCTTGCAGCGTGACTGGCATGCAAAAGCATCCGAGTATCTGCTTCTTCGTGATCGGAGTGGAGCTCCGTCATGTCTATGCACTGGCCCCTTGTTATCTTTATAGCCTCCCTGCCATTCCTTGATCCTCCACCAACGACGAGCACTTTACGCTGTGGCAGTTGGTCCTGCCCAATCCTGCACAACTCAGTTGTCAGGAATTCGCATAAGTTCACCTATGATGAAAAGGGTAATAGAAAGAAAACATCTTATATCTATTTCGAATATACGTGTCCTGAAATTTACAAATATGTTTCATCTAAGCCTTTTTTCATTGTTTAGAGTAACTGGGATAGCATTCACCATTCGTGTTATTAAGATAACCTGCAAACAATTGTCGATTATGATTGTTCAAGCGAGCATTTGCAAGCATTTCGCGTATCATCAGTGCAAATTAAATTTGAACTACAAATCCATAAAACCTTCGTTGTTGTCAATTTCTTTTTTCTGTAGATGAGTTCTTCGTAATAAATAAAGAGATAGACAAAAAGAAGATAAACGAAATAAACCAAATCGTGTTTACCATTCGACGGAACGGACGGAACGGGATAGTTTTCGAATTTTGTTTTGCATGTATATTACAGTCGGCCGGCTACGAAACCCGTGAACACCTGAAATATGTCTGGACTGTGTTTTATGAATTCTCTCGAGAATCTACGCAGAAAACCCATCAGCATAAAGCACCAATACCAGGACTTAAAGCTCTTTCTTTCGGGATATGTTCAAATACTCATAAACACTCCTGGCATATTTCAGGCGTTCGCGGTTTTTGAAGCCATTTACATCTTCTCCTTTTTTATTTATTGAACTCGAGCACACAATTCTAAACTGAACTCGATTCTAGCTTGCCATTTCAGGATTTTTTGCTAATGGATGTTGCGTGTTTAGTCTAGAGGGGCCCATTATCCTGCACTTTAGTGTGATTACAATATCGATACTTACCTTATTCTTGGGGTTGCCGATGTACTTGCCCCATTGTTTGGGTATCGGGGTGGCAGGACCTCCGATCCGCACCTCAAGGGCGTGGGATTGTCCCCTTCGTGCTCGCTCGCCAGCTTTGATTGAGTGTTCCCAATATTGGTCAAACACAACGTGTACTTGTTCGTAGCTGCCAGAGTTCAGTGGTGCCGTGAAGATATTGTAGTACTTGGCGGAAAGCTCACCAAAGGTATTTGCCCCTGCAGACTTAGACATCTGAACAACAGCCATTCCATCAAAAACATAAACAGCCGGATTGGGTGATGCCAGCAATCTCGGTAATGCATTAGCTTTCTTTTCCAGCAGCGAAGCGAGCATGCACTTTGGTGTCTTTCTCAAGCTTCCATCCTGATGAGCAAGGGCACACGGTACTGGGGACAATTCATAGCACAAAATCTCCTTCAAGTTTATCTGCCGTACATTTGAGACGATGAGGAGTCTTCCAAAGAAGTCCCTATCTGCGTTCACGGTAATCAGTGTATCCTTAGATTTAACTGAGACGACCTTATTTGTGCTGCTAAATGTCTTGATCTTAAGCATAGATATAGGCTCCCAAAAGCCGACATCATTGGTATCGAGACGCTTCTCAATAAAACTTGTCATCTGTTCTCGGCCTTTGTCTGTGCTTTTCAGGAGATTATTTGCTACATCGTCTGGTAATACTACTCCAGTGGCGAAGTTGAGCAAACCATCAGGCTCGTGGGTGAAGGGATCTGTCATCAGGCCCGACGTGAAACATTCAACCATCTTCTTTACGTCTTCTTCGTCACGTTGAACCCTTCTCGGTGCTGCTTCTTTGTGAGAGCGCTGGTCTCCATCTTGTAGTCCGAACATCTCCTTCAGGGCTGTAGTAATGGAAGCCCGCTCATGGATTGTGAGGAACCATCTTTCGAGAGCTGCCTTGTTTTGTGATATGCCAATAATTCCGCCCATCGATTTAGAGTCAGCATTTATTGACTGTTCGAGCGCCATGTCAGTGGACACTTGCGAAAATGATTGTCCTGAGCGACTTACAGAATGATTTCCTGACTCAAATTCCTTAAGAACATCTGGGTGTTGTAATTCTAGTTGCTGCATATCGGCAATATAAACTGGCAAATATCGCGCATAGTTTTGTCTGTCCATGGCGAAGAAATGAGGTATCATAGATGCGACGCTCGACAAGTGCAATTTCCAGTTACCCATTCTCTCTGCTTTCACAAATTGCAAAAGGGTCATGACCATAGTACCATACTCCTCCCAAAATGCAAACAGCTGTGACTTTTCTCTACTCTCTGCTTTGTAAATATCGAATTCACGTGTCAGTTCTGTAAGATCGTTTTCAAGTTCTTGCATATTCTGTAGGATATTCTCCTCGCGTTTGTCCACGACACTCACACATGAAGCGATTTTTCGCAGTGCTGATTCTTCCGATACCTTTCTGTTCGATGAAGCATACCAATCGAGAAATGCATTCCACATGAGGCGGAAAAACACTTCCATGCATAGCTTGTGCGCTCTAATTCCACGATTGTATGATTTCCCCTTCATCAGCACTGACGTCGTACCAGAGGCATAAACACCGGACTCAATAAGTAGATCGTCAAGACCGGAGTTTGTAAATTTCTTTCCGAGTAAAGAAAGAAAGTTTAAAGCGATGTGGAAGCCACCTAAGCGTATCACGACATCTGAGAACTCTTCAGGGAATCTCCATTGGATTTCCTTTGCCTTGATATAGATCAGTAGGTCAAATGTGATCACGGTGTCTCTTTGCTCCATAATCGCGGTGATCTTTTGTGCATGCTTCAGAACGGTATAAATGGTAGAATACTCGGTGGACGACCCGTCAATCATTGGACAGTAGCCAATGTTACTTTCCGCGGGGAGATCAGGATAAAGAATGGCGTTGAATCCGCTCCAGCTTGGTATAGGTTGCTTCTCCAGTATTTGAGGAATCACAGTTTCGCCCAATCTCCTAGGACACAGTCTTAGCAGTGCCCAGACGGCATCAGCGCGGCGCGCTTTGCGCATCTCGTCGGTCTCACCTTGGTACCAATCGTCATTAATAAGGCTAACATAATTCCTTAAAACAGGGCGCCTTCCTCCTACTGCACACTCCTCAATCTCGTACACGCTACCAGGTGTTTGCAAAGATCGCCGTTTTCCTCCCTGGTCTGCGACAAGGTTCGGTGGTGGATCTGGCCCAAAGGCTTTCCTCTGGTATATCACCATAGTTGTGGCATGAGTAGTATTTTTGCCATCGATGGTTTCCTCATTCAAGTCATTGTTATCAGCAGCTAACTGCACAAACGGACCAGGCAAAATGTTAGATGGGATAACAGTTCCATACTCCTCTGCCTTTGAAAGAACTTCTAGCGCAATGCTTGTGTTAACACCTCGCATTTCGTCATAGGACACACAATGGCCCATTCTATTCAGCAGTGCGATGAGACGCTTGGACGACGTAAGATGGTGAACACAGATGGCCAGACTAGTATGTTTAGGGAGCTTCACGGTACCGTTAGTACAGCAATGGATGATGTCCTGGGCTATACTTAGAACTTTTCGCTCGTCTTCCGCGCTGGTACATGGTTTTCGTGCATCATCTAATGATTTATTTCGCCCTTCGTTTGTGATAAGGAACTTTATCATCAAGTACAGACTGTCAGGGATAATGGTTCTTGTTGAGGATGCGTTGATATCCCGAGTGTCAAGAGGTCTTGTCGATATTCCTTTACATTTCTGAATTTCTCGCTTGATAAAACTCGCCATGGGATATATCTCACCTAGCTCTGCATCTTCTTCTTCGTTTAGCGGTTCGTTTTCTGGACGATGGAAAACTGCCCACGCGTTCAGGATGTCCTGGACATTAACATTACTGGAATAAACCAGCTCTGACTTTCGCCGGTCGGTGGGTTGATGGAACACGATCTTATGAGAGAAGTGCTTCTGCAAACGTGCTTTCAAGCGTTGTGTAGTGTAACTCTCTGAGTTACCTCCTTTCTGGGCTAAGATATCCCGGTATGTGGCTAACAGTGCCGTCATATCGTATGCTCTGCCTTCATCAATAACCGCGGTGATATCATTTACAAGATCTTGGAACGCTATGTCGTATAATGATTCTGTGGTATCTCTTTTATTTACTTCGACATTTTTCTTACTGACATATAATGCAAAACAGTTCTTGTGATATTTGGCCTCCGCTGCTATGAGGTCATCATTCACACTATTTAGGAGTTGTATCATAGAACTATCATCTTTGCCTTCTGCTGCCGTTCTTATGCTCTGACATGCTTCGAACGTGCACACATTCGTCAGTTCTTTACTCTTTTTGTAAGTTATTTTCTGACAGATAAAGCACTTTGACCAGTCTGTCGGAGTTTGCAGGGACCGAGACGCCCTATTCTCGTTGTCTTCTATTTGGTGCTCTTCCATTTCATTCTCGGTAACAGGGGATGATGCGTATCTGATATTTTGCGAGCTCGTGTATGATGCGTAACAGGTCAAATGCCAATAACTTTCAGTGATACTTTCGGCGTTATCTAAAAGAGCTTTGAATTCATCATCAAAGCGTTGTTCAGCAGCGCTTTTTAACTTCAAAACTGACGATGCCTTTCCTTTTCGCACTGTTTCGTCGGGGCGGCTTTTCTGACAAATAACGCAAACTTTGTTGTTTGGTACTAATTTTCTCTTTTTGGGTCTGGGAGGCTGAGGTATTTCGAAACCAGGAAGGGCATCATTGTCTTGACTAGCCATTACAGCTACAAACAAAGAAATTAGATTTTGTTTTGTTGTATGTATCCACTATTTGTTCAATTATAATCTGTTATTGTTGTTTATACATGCAGTAAAAAAAAAAAACTCGCAATACTGTCAACTACTTTGCATTGTTTTATAAATAAATAAATTGTTTTATAAATAAAAGGAAACATAACAATTATTGTTATCAATATTTGTTTTTATCGTACTGAGAAACAGAGTTTAAAAATAAGAACCTGCTACACCATGTGAAATGCCATTTTTGTTTTTCTTTTATCTATCTTTATTACAAATAATAACACGATCTCTATCCTAAGTGTGGTGACTTTTTACAGCTCGTTGAAAACCACTCTTGAGCAGATTTTAGATGACTGTTGTGAATAATTGGGGATCTTTTTGTATCTTTCTTATATATATATTTTTTAGGATTCATAATTACTTTGCCATTGGTTTCTTTCGTGAGTTTATCAATTGCAATCTGTGCTAATAAAGAAAAGCCGATTGAGTGATGAAACACGGCAAGAAGATGAAAATCCATTCAAGTTACATGAAAAAGCTGTTAACTACATTTGTACTTTTACGTGGAAAGACAAGTGACAAATCGTAGCCATTGTCGAATATGTCACACTTAGTTCACACTAAGTTCTGACAACAAACGTTTCCTTTTCCTTTAAACAGAAACCTCATGCTTTTAAATCATTCTTGAAATAGATTAAGTGTTTTAGCAAAAATTTAAGTATATATACTTAACAGTTGTTAGTTTAAATTGATAAATAACAGGAGATTTTACTTACAGGAATTGTAGACTGTCGACCATGGGCGCCGCCATGTTGGATGTTGTAGCCTCGATTTGGAGTATCGCGAGAACGAGGCTAGAGAGCCTCGATCTGGATAAATAAGTAGTAACCTTGCCCAGTATTCATTAGAAATAGTCTAGTTTACGTTTCAATATCAATTTCGATTAAAATAATAAATGCAATTTTAACAAAGCAACGTCTAGTCATTTGCAGGAAAAATGTATGAATTTCTCATTCCGTTTTCAAGGTCCCAAGTTCATTATTTTTGAGCGCTGAATCTAAAAAAAGTGCCCCAAATCTTTTAATATGTTAACTTCAAACTAAGAGTATATAATTTCATTATTTTGCTTAGTCAATATAAGATTTTAAAACGTTCTACGATATAAACCACTATTGCGAAATAGCAACTATAAAACGATGGAATGTGCTATTCACGGCTTTATACCGTACTTTTTTGGTCTTCCTGTAGGTACCGGACTTAACGGAAACTAATGTTCTGTGGTAGTCTCTTGTCTCGAGTCCTTTGTCTCTAATAACGTTACCTACAGAATGTTGTCAGGTCATTTTCCGTGAGTGTATTGCAAAAAAAAAAAAAAAGGTAAGCAAAGGAATATTAGCCTCGCCCTCATACCGGGCATTTCCAAGCTAAAACTAATATTTCTTCTGTAATTAAGACCTAACAAACGTATTCCACAAAGTGAAATTGTACATGAATAGTCAGACTAGATCGCAAAATAATAAAAAGTGTAGTATATGACACAAAGTTGCACAAAAACATTGAAAAGGAACCACTAATGGCTTAATATAAGCATTTTTTGGCCTTTCTCGGTCACGTGACCAGTCACGTGACCTTGTTTTAGTCTTAAATGCAACAGGAAGGCTTCACTCTATCACGAGGGTTCTGTTTTAGTCCCTTTTAGGCGCTTGTATTGCGAAATAAAAGAGTCTAGAAATATTAAATCGTTTAGCCTCGTTTCCATGCCCAGAATCGACTTGCTTGCGAAAACACCCCCTTAACTAGACACCTATACCACAATTTGACTCTACTAACTACCTGGCATTAATCACCTAGTCTTGTTCTACCAAAATCCGATGTCAAACCTTTTCTGACCCGTGGGTTGAACGAAACCCTAATTTCCGGGTCCCGGCTTCTTGACTATAAGTTGTCTAGTTTTAATGACATCATCGATGAAGATGTATCGAATTTTTATATTGATTACTACATATCAGTGAAAATGATCGGATCCCATGATCCGATCCGATGATCCGATCCGAAGATCCGATCCGATCCGTGATCCAGGTTTTATAGGTGCCGTGGTGTTGTGGCTAACACATGCGGCACGCACTATCAAGAACGTTGGCCCAACCCTGACTGTCAAGGAATAGGACAGAGAATTCTTGTTAGGGCTGTTGTTATGCAGACAGTTAGACAGTTCTATGCTGTCCCTACACAAATACCATATATCTCAGGCCAGAGTTGTCTCGGTCACAAGTGAATTGTTTGATTTCAACACAGAAGGATTGTATAGAGGCATGTCTGGGGACCAAAATATCCCCTTATCCCCATATCTTGCCTCATTTGGTGCCACAGCTGTATCCCTGCAAAATATCTGAAAAATATCCCCTAAAATATTTGGTAATCTTTTCAACCCTAAAAAAGTTTGCAGTTTCAAATTTTGTAATGACTAAATTTTCAAATAAATTTTATTGCATGATTGGATTGATTTATTTTATTGCTTGGCACATGGCTTAGTCAGAATTAGCATGCTCCCTGCTCTTTTCCATACAAATACTGTAATTTTTTTAGAAATTCCATAGGGGTGGGGGTCACTTTTCAACACCCTTCTGGGCAGGGGGAGACTTTACTTATTTACTTTTTCCAATACAGCCTACCCCTCTCTACGAGGATTACTGGCTGGGGGTCAGCTGGGGGACACAATAACCAGGGGACAGAATAACTTTCATGATTTATTCAAGACAATATTTATTCCTCAGTGGAAAAAACTGCATTTTCTGACAATAGTAAGTAGTATATATTCACAAGACAATATTATTGATAGATACACCAGATAAATTAATATGAGACATTTTACCAGGATTCCGGGCAATTTTTGCAAAGTGGCCAAAAATCCAGTTACTGAAACACTTAGAATCACTTCCTTGATTTTGGTCTATTTTGGAAACTAAATGTGTGCCATGAACAACAAAATGAAAAACAGAGAAATATAATGTCAAAGTTCTCCACCCTGGAGTACTACAATGAAACTCTATGTTGACCCAATTCTATAAAAACCCTCAGCTGTATATTGAAACAGGTTGCTACTAGATTTCATAATGGAAATAACACAAGTTACTATACTTGCGTGCAGACCCGTCAAAAGATATTGGACCAGACACTACTCCTGGCCATACGGGTGTTAAGCAGAAGGCCGCAAAGTCCAAAGTGTTCCAAATACATAACTCCATATTATGGGTGGAGCAATTTTGTAGAAGGGTCTGAAATTCATGAAGTTTCAGGTTTACAATGTCCAGAAAAGGAAAAAAGTACTTGAATTTCACCTAATTGCACTTAAAATACTGAAAAAATATGGGGGGTGCGGGGGGGGGGGGGGGGGGGGGGGGAGAGCAAATAGAAATAAGACAGAAAAACAAAATAATTTCTGTTTGAGGGGGCATGCTCCCCCTGAGAAAAGTTTGAAAAACTTGGATCAAGTTACTTCTATTGGGTTTTAGGAAGAGGTGAAAACAATGAAACTACAGCAGAAACATATAACAGAGGCTCTCTTTATTCTGATCCAACAGAAATGGGAAAACGTTCTGTGCACTCTACTGACTTTCCTTTGAGCAAGGAAAATATTATTGATGCATAATATTTAACTTATATTTGGCTGGGGACAAACCGGTTATGCACTAGTTAATTGAAGCCCCCACCCCTAGGGACCCAGGGAAGGGTTGGGGATTTGAGTTTACCCCTGAACAAAAGCCGTTTAAGTCCCCACTCCATCAGGAGGAAATTCCTGTGAAATGCCCCTACCTTGGGGCCTCCAAAATCACCTTTTACTTGCAAGCATCAAAGAATGAACACACCTTTCTATGATCGTCAAAGGGAGTGGGCCTCAGCTAGTGTGGTGTCCTATATGAAACAAGGGATGCAAGTACAGAAAAATGCATTAAAATCGAATGATTCCAATGAATTGCATCGTAGAACATGTAGATTTGCATGGCCAAAATCAAAGTGAAAGATTGACCGAAATAATTTATTTGAAAGCAAATAAACACTACCTGGGGGGTTGGGACAGGTTCCAGAATCAAAACCAGTCAAATCCACCACCCCCTCTGAACAGACTCTTGTTTTAAAATGCTTTAAACCACCACGATAATCCCACCCTTCCCGGGCCCTAGGGGTGGGGGTTTCAATTGACTAGTGCATTACTCACGAAGAATCCAAAACAAATTGAAGCACAGGTCGAAAGTTTTCCAGAAATATCTTATAATAGATAGCTATCAAAAGATAGAATAAAGTAATCAAATCTATAAATCAATGAATGGCCAAAACCCAGTTGAAAGTCTATGATCATCTTTTCTAAATCGTACGACCGAGGAATCAAATTCCCTGAAGAGATCGTCTAGTCAGAGAAAATATTTCTCATAAAAAAAAACATTCTTACCAAAGAGCTTGCAGTTTAATCCACTTCATACTGAATGTTTGTCAAACTCCAGCGAACAGTGAGTTTCCAATCCACACCGCACCCATTATATCCGTGACTTTCAAAGCTATTCCATGTCTTTAGGGAGCTGAAGAACCCACAAAACACGGCAAAACACGAAAATTCTCGCGCTCGATTTGGGCACCATTGTTGTTGTACTGTAACTCGTGACAAACCTTTTCAGTTCCTGTGAATCCAGCTATAGTCCTGACACCTAGTCCATCAGCTGTCGTGGAGAGCCGAAAATAGGGGAATAAACGAAACCGTTTCCATGTTTATTATATCCATTTTGAAATCACTGTCAATCCCTGCAATCTGATTGGCTTACAACAGTGCGATTTATTCCAAAATCGCATCCTTTTGAGTCCAAATCGCATCTATTTCTCAGCCAATCAAAATGAAGCACAAAAATCAATCAGCCCAATCAGATTTCAGGGTTAAAAGGCGGTGACCAATCAGGAAAATAATGGCAGGAAAACCATCTTCCTGCAATTTTTGGGGGAAATTCCCCCCTTTCTTCTTCTGCTTGAAAAGAAAAACAAGAAACAAAGACAAAACTATGGATAAAACTTTAAATATTTACAGTACCTTTTTATCTGTCGTTTTTCCAGAGTATGATATCAGTTTCACGACAATATGGAGGATTTCAAGCGAATAATCCAGCACCTCTGGTGCAAAATTCCGGTCCAGAGTCCAGGAATCCGAGTCCACCGAAAAACAAACAACATCAAATTCCACAAAATCAAAAGATGATGATTATACATGCTTTCCGGTAGACAATGTGGTAGAAGAGCTGAAGTCTAAAGTGATCAATAAGAACACTTCCCGGTTAACACAAAGCTGGATGAAAGTGTTTCGCAAATTCACAGCTGATAGTGAAACGATGCCGCCATCTTGAAAATCACCTCCCCTCATCTATCAAACTCCACTCTCTTCAAACGTGAAAACACTACCATCCACAGCCAGATGCAGCAAGTGATGAAATTTAGCAATACAGCTCATGGCTTCCAAGCATAATTTGCAGCCAAGTTTTGATTTTATGCCATCGCAAGTCATTCGCCCAGCCAAGTCACAGTTCCATCGCAAAACTTCCATATTTCTACGTCTCCAACTCCACTCCATCTCCAAGGCCGCAATAAAAGCGACGAGCATTCCTTCCTTTTGTCAGACAATGAAAATTACTTTGTTGAATTGTGTATGGTGTAATTTTAAACATAAGTGATCTCAACTCTGAATGAACTTTGCAGGTTATGAGTGATCGAAATCGTTTTGTTTGTCACATGACAATTTGTGCATATAAGTACTTAATGAGTTCGTTTTGCATACAATGTTTTTGTGAGGCATTTCCGGTCTCAAGAAAATAAATTGATAGAATCCTCTGGGCCTAGAATGTGATTTCCAAATGGATATAATAAAGTGGTAATTGAACTTCGTGTCGTGCAATTTTGGTCTGAAATCATACTTGTGATTTCAAATCAAACTCGCGCTACGCGCGCTCGTTTGATTTTGAAATCACGCGTATGATTTCAGACCAAATTGCACTCCACTCAGTTCAATAACCATTATTAATCCTCGACTATCGAGTAGTCTCAAAAAGATATGATGGAAAAAACAGGATGCCTCTCTTTGGTGGTTTACTTTCTGCTCTGATCTCAATGCTTTGCCCCGCTTCTTCACCCTTCTTCCCGGGCGCAATTTCCGTCTAGGTCTCTCTGAGAGTCTGTGTTTCCATTTCTTTCTGCTTTCTGCTCTTCTACTAGGCTACTAGAGATAATTTTAACCAAATTTATCATTCCTCGATCCCTTCCTCATCCCTCGACCTAATGTTTGTATTCTATGGCTTCCTCTTCGCGTATTTTTATCATTTGAGGCGTAATGCGTGATAGCACGGTTCTGCAGTTAGCTGTCATTTCTCGGCCTTGAAACTCCAACTGGAAGAATTTCAGGAGCAAGCCGGCAGAGAAAATACTCCAACTTGATTATTATTCCCCATTCTACCAACTCTGTGCATTCCATGGCTTCTTCTTTTCTTCTACCAGCATTTCTCCTTAGAGTAATTATTGTAGGTCGTTTTTTCAGCCGCTAGCAGCCCTGTAGTCTTTTTGTGCCTGCGATTTTAGCTTTCACGTGAGCATCAAAAACCCCCTGACAACGCGCCCCTCCCCCCGTTAGTTGCGCACTCCCTCCTGGCAACGCGCCCCTCCCCCGTTAGTTGAGCATGCTTGACGTCACAATAGGGCTATTGTGACGTAGGGTAGACAGGAAAACGTACACATCCGGGACTTGCTGAGACGTCCAAAAATCGGATCGACCCCTAGCAATCTCCACAGGTTACTCAATAAACTCACACAGGGTACCCAATCCTATATTTGCAGTTTTTGACGCTGTTTTCTTAGGTATGGTGCTCCGCTTTGCGGCGGCCTTCGGCCGCCGCAAGGAGCTCCGCTAATAATAAAATTTGAATTAGAAATTCTTAGTTGTATTGTTTTCTTTAAACAGGTCTTGGCCTGGGGAAGGCTCATGGTTGGGATGTCAGGAAGTGGCCAGGATACGACCATACCGTAATAATAACGCCTTAAATCCATATCCTGGTTTACCATGTGCCTTCCATGATCAATCAGCATGGAAGCTCAAGGCAGTTCAGTAGTCAAGGTACATTGCATGTAGAAGGAGAGTTGCTTACTATAAATGTCTAACATCAAACCCACAAAAAAATGTTTACTAGCGGAACTTCCCGTGCCGAAGGCACGGAGTGGAGCCCCATACGTATCATTCAACGTCACATGAGAAAGCAACCCATCCAAGCCAAAACGATACGTTCAGCGGCTTACGAAAACATCGCGGGCTCTTATTTACGCATGCGCACTTGCTATAGTGGCGACCCGTGTACACAGCCAATCACAGTCCGTCTTGGATCACTGAGCGCGCGCGTCATTTTGTCCTCCAGCAGAGCGCCGCGGTGCTTTGACGCAAGAGGAGGTCTGTCAGTCTTCCCATGAGCACCTGCGCGAGATTTTTTGAAACTACCCGCCAAAACGGACAATGTTCCCGGGAAAAAAGCGAGAAAACAGATGTGAAATCCCTCAATAAAAATCTCTTTAGAGCACCATTATATGCAATCTGATAAATATTCATAAAAGTTTATGAAATGAACTCGTGGTTTAGCTAAATTCTTACTTCATAATGTCAAGCAGGCGGAAAATAACAAGGGCGCAACTTTGCCGTCAAATCTCTGCACGGACATTTTGTCCAGGCGATGGCTTTGTTTACATTTTTCATTAACCAAAATCTACTATTTCTAACCAATTGCCCTCTGATTTTATTGAGTATCATACTTAAGCAAATCTCTTTGATTTTAAATCTATTTCATTATCAGAATTGCCCTCTCGATTTCTTGTTGAATTTGGGACTGGAAAGTAGACAACCGAAACAACGGTCGGCCTTCGTGAGCACTACAAAACACGTTGAAAACCTAAGTCTCGCTCGCCGTCACCACTCGCGAACGGGGTCGATCCTGAACTTCATATCTAAAAATTGATTCAAACGCGATACATTTCTGCAATACAAAGTCCGGAATGGTTTCTTAGCTATATTTTAAGCAATATCAAATGTCAGATATTAATATTTATTTGCCGAAAAATATGGAAAAATGTGAACAGACAAGTGCTAGAGCTCGTGCGAAAAGCCGTTGTGATTGCGCGAGAGCGCGCGCTAATCTAAGGAGAATTGAGATTTCATCGACGAAAATAAGCTTTATTTCTTGCGATTCCTCCAGAAATTCATCAAGAATCGCAATACAAAACGAATTGTTACGATTTTGATACGACAATTCCACAAAATATTGACGACGTTGGTAGAAAATATTTCAGAATTGCTGGAGAAGATAATCCTGCAAGCTATTTTTTTTTTTGCACTGCTTGTAAACAAACAAAATCTGATTTCTTCAAGCGACGACGGGAAAACAAAATGTCCCAAAACGGTGCTAACATGCAGACACGTGAAACTTGTCAACCTGAAGTTTATACTTCCGTTGGCTTCATCGTAGCAGAGGTGCAATCGTTTTTTGTGTGAGAAAGGCCGGAGCGCTTAAATTTGTGAGCTTCACAAAATCCTCCTTGTTCAACTGCCGAATCGCGCGCGCGTCATCCGGCCATTTATAATATGGCTCAAAAGCGATGCATTATGGGAAGACTGACAGACCTCCTCTTCTTTGACGCGGTGCTTGGCAGAGGACACGGACCGAAGTCGCTCCTTCATTTTCCCGCCGAAAAAACTCACAAAACACGCGCCCCGCGTCGGCTCACTCGAGTTCATTCAGGCGAAATTTTTGTTGAGTCAAACTGAAACAAACTCGTGGGTGCGAAGCACGCCAAATTTGCTCAAAAGAATTCTCTAATGATTGTCAAAATACTTCGGATTCGATTCCTTCGCCGATATTTCATAATGTTGTTTAGTCATTTTGGAGAAACTATGAGGGAGTTGCAAAAGATTCAAAGGCTAGATTGCAGAATACCCGGCCCACGGCGAAGCAAGACTTCTGAAGAAAAACAACAGTTTTTTCGTAAAAGCTGTGCAAACGACGTGTTCTTCGAACACTTATATGAGATCTACGAACAGGGAGCCAGAACTGGATTGAACAGGATTGACAATAATATTAGGAAAATTGGCCTTGTGCAAAAGCTTGCCAAGTAAGAATGAATTCAACTCAACACGACGGAGACTTTCGGAGGAAAGAAACGACTTCACTATCAGTTTTCGGTAAGCACAAAGCTTGAAATTGCTTCTTATGCTATATATTTTTAGCTTTCAAGTTTATTGCATTCCTGATGAGAAAATTCAGACTTTACATGTAACTTTTACGTTTTGCTGCTTTAGTTGGCTTTTTCTCCGGCTAAACTCGAATTATAGTTTTGAGTACGCTTGACTTTTTGGCCCTGTTTTGCCTTATGTAAACAGGTCATTTCTGATATTCTAGCCTTGATTTTGCTTTGTCACATGTTAGATTTAGTTAGTACAATGAGACAAATACTATGTCAAGTATTCTTTGTTGTGGATTTCGCTGAAAATCTTTTTTTTTTTTTTTCAAGGAGATTATCTTTTGTCGGTCGTGAACTGCGACTTGTTAGCATATCAGAACGCGCTAATACTATCATTGCCATATAATGGTAACATGAATTTTCTTGATTTAAACTGTAAAGGTGAGCTCCCTGTGAGTAAGACGTGGGGTGTGTATGATTGGAGTTCCGCTTTTAGGCATTGCCTAAATCTATATATTATTCTTCCTGCTTCCTGAAATCTCTAAAAAAGTGTTGCTGTTGTTACTACGGGAAAAAAACTTTTGATGATACGAATGCGATGCCTGAGCTACTCTCAAAATGTGAGGTGAAAGAAACACATATTATTTTATCATGATTCCAATTAATTTAAGTGGTCTGAGTGTCTACAATGTTGTGTTCAATAGGGGTCGAAAAGAAGAACGACGACATACGCAGATATCTGAGACCTTATTTTAGCGTTTTCAGCGAAATTAACAAGGGTATCTATATGACATTGAATAATCCTCATTGCAAGACGATCCAAGCGCATACCAATTTCTTTTCTAAATCAGTTCATTGACTTTATCACAGTTCTCAACTCAATTTCAAAACAGGGTTTTCGAATTTTACTAGAGCTTAGGGAAAACAAATTACCTGTGATAAGAAGTTGACATTGATTGACAGGTTGGCCTTAGCTCAAGAGCCAATCACAAGACGATCGTATAATTTAGCGACGAGCTCAGTGAAGCGCGTTCAAATAAACTTTCTTTTGTTTACAGCTGTTTTGAGTATTCTGCGAACTCTCGAGATCGATTTCCAACCGTCAAACCGCTTTCTGGCTTCCGTCAATCAAACTTTGAAACTTTGGAGTACATAGAATTCATCCTAGTGAAAAGCCCCAACACACAGCATCTTTTACTATCTTTTTCTAAACAAATGGCGTAACTTACGGTCGGCTAAGACTCAAATTAGACCCGAGTGTTTGATTGACGGAAGCCAGATCGCCATTGGAAGTCGAACGCGAGAGTTCGCAGAATACCCAAAACAGCTGTAAGTAGATGTCGCTCAGAACAAAAGGATTGTGCCCGATGTCTTCTGTTTTTGAGGATTTTACGCTATAAATTTCGTTAAAATGAGCCTTAATAATTTTAAGTATTTCTTTCTGGTTTACCTCCTCTACGTTACCCTCCTTTGATATCTTTTTCACGCATGTCTTGCTTTTATATCTTTTTTCCACATTTAGAAAATATCAATTGTTTTTCTCACCAAGATCATACCATTCTGCTATGTTTGTCTAATTAATCTTTCAATAGCTTATCATGTTCAGCGGTAGCCTGCTAGCAGGCGTTTTATCGGCGAAAACCTGGAGTTCGTAGTCGCGAGCGCTTTCTTGGATTTTTTGGCCGAGTGACAATAACGGGGAGTGACAAAACGAGCGGGGGAGGCGGAAAGAACGCCTGCCAGGAAACTATGCATTTTTGAGTCTCATTAAAAATTCGAATTATGATTGGCTAAATCGGCTACTTGTCAATCATCTCCCGCAGTTCTCACCTCGAAGTCAAACTCAACAAATATGGCGGTCGGTTCACTACAAGCAATTTCGCGTGCGCTGTCTTACTTGGATTCCAAGTCAGAAATAATCACTTTAAAGTCTGAGCAAGAGCAGGCGATCAAAGCCCTGCTTGAAGGGCGAGATGTGATGACAGTTTTGCCGACTGGCTTCGGTAAAACAACGATTTTCACTGCGGTAAAACAACGATTTTCACTGTGTTCTGTATCGCGAAGAGAGACGTGATGGAGAGCATCCCAGCGTCGGTTTTAGTCATATCTCCACTTAGAAGTCTAATAGCTGACCAAATGGATGAAATTGAATCCATCGAATGTTCAGTGATGGAGTTAACTGCGGAAACGTTTAAAGAAAAAGCCGAAAACCCTCCCCAGTTTATATACAGTACGGCCGAACAAGTCTGGAGAAGCCATTTCTTGAAGCCTTGAAAGAAGGCCAACTTCACGAGCGGATATCCGCTATAATCGTGGACGAATCCCATACTGTAGAAACTTGGTCTGGGAAGAGATAAGCATCTTTTCTTCATACTAACAGTCAATCACTATCAAGGGACAAATTAATTTTCAGGATAACTAACTGAATTTGTTCTTGCAGAAAGCACAAAGCAAAGGCGGATCAGAAGGCATTCAGAGAGGCCTATGGAAAGCTATCGATATTACGATCCATGTGCAGAGAAGTAAGTTAAGCTTAGTTATTGCAGGGAGTTGTGAGAACCTTTCCTTATAAGTTTACCAGGCCGATTTTTTTAAAACAAATCAGGACATACTCATGCAAATTTCTCTCGCGACTTTACTGAATGTATGCTATTAGATCCTAGAGAATTTGCATCGTTGTCAAACTGGGATGTTTAATTTTAATATTCTTGTTTTTGTGTAGGAACTCCACTCTTAACACTCACTGGCACGGCAGATAAGGACACACAGCCTACCATCATGCACGAACTGGTGATGAAGAATGCATTGCAGCTCTTTGTGAGTCCTAACCGAAGAAACATTAAATTCTCAGTAGTGAAGGTAAAATGAGCACCTCAGACAACTCACCTGGCTAGTCGACTTGATAAAGTAAAAGGAACAGAGACCCCTAAGACAATTATATTCTGAAGTACTCTCCAGGCAATTGCTTCAGTTGTGGCTCATGATGATGCTAGGGAGCTCAGCATTTGAGCCAACTTCTTCTACATCAAGAGAAAATCTCTTTTAGGGATTTTTCATTCTTTTACACTGGCCGCTAACAAGGAACGAGTTTCAAAGTCCCTCAAGGATGATGAGAATTGTTGTGGCTACAACTGCTCTGAGTATGGGGGTTAATTTTCCAGATATAAGGCATGTAATCATGTTTGGTCCAACCCGCCCAATACTTCACTTCCATCAAGAAGCTGGGCGTGCTGGTAGAGATGGCCTTCCCTCAGCCTGCATCACATATTACTATGGTCAACAAGTAACACATTTGTGAAGATGATATGCGGAGCTTCTTGAAGCACGAGGGCTGCCAGAGAGTTGGTGCATATGTTTCACTGGATGCTAACATCACTTCTCTGCAACCAAGTCTGTTGACTGTTGTGCGATGTGAAAAAAAACTGCAAGTGTGACACCAGCAGCTCTAAGTGTGTTAATGTAGAGCAAGAGCCACAGATTGCCATAGCTGATGGTAGTTATTGTGGCGAGTGTCTATACGGCGAGTGTTGAAGAGCCAATGTCACGCGGCCAAACAACTTTTCGCGGCAAACGTTCGCGGGAAATACTTTACTAGTCGACTAGGGCCGGCAAATCACGGAAAACCAGAAGATGATTTTGAAGTGATTTAATTGACAATAATCGAACGTAAACTGAAAAACAATACAATAAGCAAACTAATCAAAAGCGAGTTACAAAGGTGCAATTCATAAGTAGCAAAGACCGCATACATTCCATTCATAGTTTCGGCTTTACAATCTTTACAAAGTAAATTTATATTAAAGCATAACAAAATGACTAACATAGTGAGTATATAGAATCTAAGCAATAACATCATAAATGGCATTACTGGTATATAATTTCTCGTGAGGCAATTAAGAACTATATTCGTGGGCGAACTAAACACTTCTGGGAGTGTCACTACAAAATCGCGCGATAGATATAAAAAACACAACAAGCTAGAATGAACGTTGAAACGTGACTAATAGCAAGATCTGAAGGAATCATATTGCTTCTTGAAACTGATCAAACAATATAAAATATAGATCCATGTGATGATGAAACTGGAAAGTCTAATGGGGGCATTGTAAAGTACGTGTAACGTGGACAGAACAAAGCCGTAGGCTGCTAAACGGTACTTAGTATGATACTATAGTAATCCGGTCACTTGAGGGTATTCAACATAGAAATAATATGGTACTTACATAACGGTTCCCGCTTGCTTCTAATAGCCAAAGGTATAATTCCACAAGTCCACAAAATGTTCCACTAAACTCACAAAGCACTAAAAACTAACTGCTAAGCTATGCCTAGATTTCTCTAGATACATGTTGGCATGCGGGAATAATATCACAAGGTAAATAAAATGGACGAATCAAAACGCAATTGCGGTAAAAACAAAGAATCATTGAAAACTACTAAAAATAGAGAGCCTCGTTCGGGTGTCTCTCACATGGCTCCCCTGAAATATTTATATTTCACTAATCAAATGTTCATGTAACTATAACTATCTAATATCGTGCATCATGAGACAAGTGTCTCACAGTTCATCACTTACTTGATGGTTCCTCGGCCGGGACTTCCCCGGTCTCACACTTGCGGATGTCATCAGGTGCTGCCATCAGCAAGACCAGCTTCTGGACAGGTCGCTCGAGATAGCGCACTGCTGTGACTCTTGTCATCTTTGTCCAGGCAGCTATCCGCAAGAGCTACCTGAACCTTGCGTATCTTGCCGTCGTTGCTTGGGTACACCATGGATACTCTCGCTAGTTGCCACGCGCTCCGGTGGATGTTTCCATCAGTGACGAGGACGATGTCATCGATCGTCAGATTCCTGCGATGTCGCGTCCACTTACTCCTCTCCTGTAAACTGAGCAGGTATTCTTTCCTTCAGCGAGTCAAGAATTCGTTTGCGAGGTGCTGGACTCGCCTCCATCTCTTACGCGAGTACAGGTCCACAGGCGCGAAGTTCCGAGGGGGTGGTAGCAGGATCTTGGTCTTCATAGTGAGGAGGTGGCTAGGAGTTAGCGGTCCGGGGAGTCTGGGTCAGAGAGTTCATTGACGGTGAGGGGGCGACCGTTAACTATGGCTTCCGCCTCACACATCAACGTCCTCAAAGACTCGTCGTCGAGTTGAGCTCCGTTTTTGTCTAGGATGGCGTACAAGACGGAACGGACTGATCTGATCTGTCTCTCCCAGATTCCGCCCATGTGACTGGCAGCCGGGACGTTCATCTCGAACTTGATCCAGTCACACTGGACCTTCAGCAGCTCTTCCTCGATCTTCTCTTGATTCATTTCTTTTAGAGCCTCTCTGAGTTCCCTTTTGGCGCCGACAAAGTTCGTGCCTTGGTCGCTACGAAGTTGTCGCACGGGTCCTCTGCGGCTTAGAAATCGACGCAAGGCGTTGATGAAGGAATCTGTCTCAAGTGAGATTTCGGTCTTCAAATGTATGGCTCTTCCGTGAGATCAGACATTTTCTGCTCGACCACTGACCCACGGAGTCTGCGACAGGTCACCCAAGTTCGGATTGCGTTACGCACGGTGGACGAGCCTCCGATTACCCAGAAGCCATGGCCCTTAACTCATTGAGTGTTATTCCTTTGCCATGGTGGTAAGTGCTCTCGTGGATATGTCTGATGATTAGGGAGGACACGTGGCTGCCCTTGGGTATTATGACTGGGTGTTTGACAGCGTCTGGTAGCTGTGCGCGGTCAAGTCTTCCGCCAGTGCGCAGGAATAAGAATTTAACTCAGGGGTTAAGATGTCACTTAATATTTTTTACTCCTGAGTGTGCATTGTGTTGGCTTCTATATTTTGAGTGCACTTTTGTAAAAAAAAATGGCCCAAAAAATCAACAAAATATTCAAGCTCAAAGGGCTTCAAATTTAAATTTATTATTTCTGAACAGATGACAGAGCAGAATTCATTTATCAAAAAGCTTAGTTTGCATGGAAAAAGCTTAAGCCCCGCCCTCAAAATAATAGCCTGCCTCTAGTGCTTTATCTTTTGAATGAATTAATATGTGTAATTTATGTATGAGAATGTAGCTGGCAGCAGGAAAAAAACTCCTGCATTCCCACTTGCAAACTAAGAAGTCTGGCTTTGGTGCTCTTACAATTAAAGGGTCATCTTGGTATGCCAGCTCTCTGAAGTGGGGAGCACTCCATCTAAACGTGCTGATTGGGTGTCTGCTGTTTGTCTGAGGCGTTGGACATTGAAAGCTCTCTCACAAGTTAATAGATCACCTCCAAAGACTGTTTTCTCACCAGGCTTGATGTACTTGTGAAGAAATTCCAGGATTTCAATCATACCCTCAGATTTGTTTTCGTCTGCAAATACGAGGCCTAAGTTCACAGCTTCAGTCTTAGTGTTCATCTCTAAAGTGTGTTCATGAGTTATGTGCTTTGGGACATACTTCTGATATTTCTGAAGAAAGGGGATGAATGTGCATAAAACTCGAAGCAGCAAGACAGCCAAGTCCTCGCGTAGCTTCTTGCATTGTGCAGGGGACAACAAGAATTCTTGAAGGGGTAACTCACTTAAATTTGCAATTGACTTATCATTAGGAAGATGATGATACTTTATACGCTCCTTAAATGCCATGCCAGGAACCAATGGAAATCCTGATAGCTGTTCTTTCTTGGTCACGTGCAAGAATTTTACGATCTATGTTGTCACCAACCAGCTTTATTCTTGTGTTGGGCTCCTTTAGCCAAGCAAGGACAGCATCATCAAGTGAATCCATGTATCGCAGTGCTTGTTTGTGAGACAATGCAATTTCTAAGTGATTCAGGCGTGTCATGCCCTGTAAACAGAAAAACTTAAAATCAGATTTCAGGGGAAAATGGACCAGTTATAGTAATATTACTTTATATTTATTTATTTTTTTCGTTTCAGACCCTCAATAATAATTGGATGAGGCTCTTATCAGGAAAGTAGACTCTTCCACTAGCCCTAAACAGATAGTGCTTGGAATTTCATACCCTAAAGGAGCTGGGATGAGAGGGGTGACTTAGTCTCCCTTTTTTAACAAAACTCTCATATTTTCTTAGAACCGAGCAGAACAATGATATTATGAACCTTAAGGACTTTAAAATATTGATATAGGGGTAGCCTGATTGTTAGATGCATAACCCTGCAGTATTGGTAACTGGTAACAGTTTCACATTAAAAAGAACGACAGAATAAACTGAATGAAATACTATTGTGGATAAATGCGCCCTCCCAAGTGCCAACGAATTTATTATTTGCCCAACATCCAGGAACTTGTTTCTGGTCTAGAACAAAATTGAGAAAGCCATGCCAATAGCGTTCTCCTTTGCTTCATTTGTCTTGACAGTGTTTGCACGCTGGGCTTTGTCAGGGCACGCAACTGCCATAGCTACGCGGTAAAGGGGGTTGCCTTTTTTCTTGGATCTCATTAACGACTCCCTTAAATGTGAACTTTTCAAGATCTTCTTTCTTTCGCATTATTGAAGGTTTGGAAGTTGAGCAAAGGGTTGAACATTCTTCGTTCAGTTCGGCGAGCAGTTTCTGTACAACGAACTCCTTGATTACTTTGTTTTTTAATACTCGGTCTGCAGATAACTTTCGCTGAACACGGCTGCATGGACTAACAATGATTTTTCCCCTGTTATGTTAAAAACCACTGCGCAATTCTTGAACTTGACAGTCGCTTCACACGTACTTTCTGCTTTGGTAGTGACGCTCGATTGATTTGATGTGGGCTGTTGGCAAAACAACATCAAGTTATTTTTTATTCACTATGAGAAGGATTAAAACATTCTGCCGTTGATTTATTTTGTTACCTCTTCGTTTAACGGTTGGAAATCCTTCTCAAACGTGTTTTGTGATTGGCGTCGTCGGCTCGCTCGTTGTCTCCGCGATAAGTCTCCGTTTACTTAGGCAACGCTTTGGACTTTTTGTTCGTTGTTGTTCCGCAGCAGGCGACTTAAATGTCGGTGAGAATACTGAAGAAGGAGCAGGAGATCGCAGCAGTCTCTTCTCTCGTAATTTACTAGCCTTTGTTTGCTTAAATATGCCTCGTAGTTCAGTTGCTTTCTTTGTTATTGTTTCAATTCTTGATTTGCAGAGTTTGCAACAATATATGGGACAACTGGTGTTTTCATCTGAAAATTCTATCTGGCAGTAGCGTTTAAAAGCTTTTGCCAAATCGCTGAGTTCCCTTTTCTTCGTTATTAATAGCGCCTTGGAACCAGTAAAGGTTTTCGCGCAAACTTCACAAGAATCCATGCCATATTGAATGGCTGAAAAACAAGACGAAGCAACGCCATAGAAATTTTCGCGGGAAACCAGGCGCTGGATTATGTCATATCAAACCAACTATATCATTTTCCATGGATCATCATTAGATTACTTCACCAAAGCAATTTTATGCAATGTTTTTTTTTGTGGGCATCAACTTTTTGAAACCACTGAATTTTGTTCGCGTGATATTTTTCTTATGTCGCAAGTGTGCACCAGGCTTTAGTAAACCGCTTGTGTGGAAAAAGGTCCTCGATCTTTCCAATACTTCAGGTAACAAATAAGGCATACATTTATATATCCCATCTATTCAACCATCAATCCGTCCAGCCAGCCATAAGTCAGAAATGAGCTACCCACTCACCGGAGCCTTCACCAGCCTAACATTAAACCCACCCATCCGTCCATTTCCCCATGCACTTCCTCTTTCCCTCCCTCCCCTCATTCATTCGTCCATCCGTCCATCCATTTATTCACAAAATGATATATCGTAATATCACGCAGAATCGCTTGACAGACTTTAGCCAGTGAACGAAACAAATGTTGTGTACACTGTCAACCATAAAATATTGCTTGCTAAATTATCCTTCTACGGAATTCGTGGTCACTGCTATAGTTGGTTTGAGAATTATTTATCGTGTAGAAAACAAACTGTAAAATACAATGAAGTCAAATCACCAGAAGAACTTATAAGCTGTGGTGTGCCACAGGAACTGTCCTGGGTCCTCTAATATTTTCACTATATATAAATGATATCTTCAACTGTTCAAAACCTTTCATTCATATTATTTGCTGACGACTTTATCAATAAATTCAGAATGTAGAACAAACAAAATTCTTAGGAATAATAATTGATGATAATCTACCATAGGATAAACGCATTGATTATATTGCTAAATAGATATCCCGCATCTAGGGTTTTATGTGTAAAGCACGTATTTCCTTAGCAAACAACATGTAGTAACACTCTATAATGAACTTGTCTATCCCTACTTATATTATTTAAACATTATATGGGCAAATTAAGAGACTTTCTATCCTACAGAAAAATATTCTTCGCATAATAACATTTTCACCTTATGTATCGCCTTCGAATCCAATATTTCACGAACTAAAGGTTATGAACATAGAGCAAATAAGTATGAGTTTGGATACTGAATACTCACGAGAGCTGACCTCAGCGACATGAAGGAGCTTAAAGATGAATTCCTGAAAAGAAAGATGATATGGGACTTTCTAGAAGACTTAAGGTAATTATGGCTATATATATAAAATAACATAAATTTGTCGTCAGTGTGTATGACAACCCTCTGCTTGCACAGAAATGTTCAAAAACTAAAATGACCCTCCCTCAAACAACACATATAAAAATGACCCCCTCAAATAAAATAAAGTTTACGAATGAACCCTCCCCCCCCCCCCCCCCCCCACACACACACTAACCCCTGTCCTCTACAAGTGGTCAGTTTCAAAAGTCCTGATTTATTTGTCATTAGTTATACTCTGTTTGGTATGCAGTTTGAACATTGTTAGACAACCAAACTTGGTCAACGTTGAGTAGAAGGAAACGGGTGGAGGGTTAATTCCCTCTGTGGTGGGGGTATGATTTTTTTCTGGAATCACACCACATTATTGGTGGTTCCTTATAGCACAGACCCACTGCAAATATTATAATCCCTTCACATGGCTGTTCATTTCAAAGTGATATGAACTTTCTATATTCAGCGTCAAGACCAAGAAATCAGCTCAGACAGTCAGGTAAAGTAACTTTGGCTGGTGTGCAAATTAGCATAATAACAAGTAATAAGTGCTGATGGATTGATGGATAAGCAGTAGCTAGAAGTTTTGTGTGTTTCATTGGTAGATTTTCAACTGTGAATGCAAATGTTTTGGTGTTGCAGAGACAGTGTTAATAAATGGATGTGCAAAGCTGGACCGAGGTGAAATAGCTCACCACAGGGGAGACCACATGTGAGACTCGGTCTAGCATCACATGGATGTTTACGCACTTGACTCCCTGCCATCAAAATATTCCCCTTCACAACAGCCCCAACTTTCAGGCTAATGGACAAGGAGTCACTTGGTTCATATGAAGGGCAGATACCTCTTGAAATTTTATAGAGGGATGTTAAGGGCTATCATCCAGCTGGAAACTCATTTCAATAAGGTTATAATTTCTAAAGCCATCACTCGCTTTGGCAGGATTCAGAGGAACTTGATTTTGAGAAATGGGTCATACCTCAAAGTTACTTAGCAAGCAGATATAACAGGCCGTCGTGGTGTCCATGCCAATCCCACAATCGTATTACTCAGATGAAGCATGCGATTTAGATGATTCGTATGATTCAGAATATGAGGTATCACAATCTATTAGCTTATTTATATACCAACACTAGTAAATCGCATGCTCTGATTGGCCAAGAGCTATCTGTTTAGAGTACCTCCATTTGAATGGTTTGTTGGAGGCCTGGAGGCAGACGATAATGCGCCGCTTTCGATTGACCAACAATCTTGCTGCCATTTTGAATTTTTGAAGCATCGAATGACCATATGGGATGTGTGATCCATACCCTACCCCAACCTCTTTGGAATTTCCAATGAACTATCAGCCCCTGGGGGTACTCCTATATCAAACGAATGACGGATGGGGATGGTGGTCAGGAATTTTGAAAGCCCTATAATATACCAAACTTGTGGACATATTATTTTACCCAAAAAGATACTCACGTGGGCGTGATCGAGGCTAAATTCCAAGATACCTTCAACTAAACAAAATAATTTGCAATAAGCAAATAAGCTAAGCGATGGCAAAGAGCACAATGATATTACAATGATATTCCCCGTCTGTTTAATGTGGGACATCCCGTTTCGTCTGCTACCAGAGTCTCCAACAGTGGGCATGACCGAAGGGCTGGGTACAAGAATGAGATGCATACATCAGCACCTGCATACGTTACTAAGACCGATAAATCTGATTAGTGACACACACATTTTTCACACACCCAAGTTTCAAAATGCTCTACAAAAACTGAAATTGTATAAAACACAGATAAATCTCTTATTTTCCATGTCTGTCTCTAATATGACATCACAGTGCATGTCGCAGAGCTGGAAATAATTTTCCAGCTCAAACCATTATCTTGGTCGATCATTTTAGACAATTGGTCGGACACTTGATCTCCAGGGATGTTCTTAAAACAAAGACATAAGACGTAGCCTGGTGCATTTCTATACTTTAGGAGATAGGTGAATATTTCACTGCATAGATTTTCGTTTTTATTTTCAGGAAAGCCACCTGGAGTGGTCATACTTTATGTCGAACCATACTGAAACACATTATGTCCAACCAAAATGCAAATTTGGTCAGACATTGGGCCATTTTGATCGTTCATTCAATCTTCAATCTTTCAATCTTTATTATTGTTATTTTTCAGGAAAAATATTACACACACACTGTCTGCAAAAAGCTTAAGCTAATCAGGGCATACAGTGTGGAGACGCAAAAAATATATAGATATACAATATAAAATAGACTAGAGTAAAAAAAGTTCCAAAAGTCTTAGGCCAACCGAAAGCCCAGCCACGCGGATCAAAAACTGATTCACAGGAGTTTTGTCAGAAAAATGAATAGATTTGAATTAAAAAAATTGACAAAACTTCCAACGCATAACTGTAAAAAAAACTTTACGGGACGTTTCGGCTATTCAGCCTTCTTCAGCTAAAATCAAAATTTGTAAAAATTTAAAACTAATACATGGTTCGGCTAAACTGGCAAACAAACTGGCAATATTTTATTCACAGTAATGACTAATAATACATTTATAACATACAGTACATTTATTGGATGTTAAATATTCGGGGCAAATTCATTTATTATTGTCCGTTGTATTTTCTGTCAAAGATACTAATGTCAAAAATACTATAATGGTCAAAGATACGATAATGGCAGCCAGGATTCCACATATCAACCCTCCAGTTGCAATTCTTCTATGAACCGATCCACAGCTGAAAACCCACTTGCAGTGAGGAAGTATCTTCATCTGAAAAACCAGCCATTCAAGAAATGACAACTTCATCGTCAGTTGATGTCTCGGCGCTCAGGTTTTATGTTCCAAACTAGCTGATGCCCGTGAAAATTCACGGAGTGTAAGGGGGAAATTTATTTCACTTAAAGTGTTCTCTGTTTAAAAAAAACGGGAAAAAAATCACAATGCCATATGGATTGTGGGAGGGGCTCATGGATTTACATTACTAATAACCTCCCATCAGCATGAGTACCCCAGTCTCCCTGATTGGTGCGACAAAATCACGAGTGGTGAAAATCGAAAGCGCAATTGACTTCGGAATTGTTTGTATGTTTATCATATCTCAGTGAGGGGAGAGGAGAAAATGTTCAAGTAAAAATGTTTTAAGGAATAAGAATTTTTTTAGTTTATCTTATTATATTTTTTCGGCTTTATCCCTCGCTTAAAAATAGATTGAATTAGAACTTAGCCCACAGTGAATCTTTTCCAACAAAAACATGCCCAATGGAGAGATTTCCTCCTTCTCTTCGGGATTGTGTCCTTCGTTTTGCGATAGAGCCGTCAGGATTTATACTTAGAGAATATTATTCATGACTTTCACGGACTTTGTTTTGTAAATGTGTCATTTCGACTTAGCATTACTTAGCGCGTGCTCGGAGGGAAGCAAGGTAGTGTGTACGTTTGTTGAAACTTGAATGAAAATGTTTCTCAGCTCAAATCTTTGAAGTTAGAATTATCCCTGCACATTCCTGTATGTAATCTGTAAGAGAACCATTTAGGTTTCAACGTCTTTGGTGCTTTCGGCTGCGCGAACCGAGTTCTTTTTCAGTTTCTGTGGGAGATTTTCAACATGGCGGCGATGGCGGCTTTGTCCCTCTCTTAAGAAATCGCTTGAATTAGAACTTAACCCGAGGTGAATCTTTTCCAACAAAACACGCCCATGGTCCAGATTTCCACCTTCCCTTCGGGTTTGCGAACTTCTTTTGGCGGCACAGCTTCAGGGCTGAGCGGAGCGAGTGTCGACACGATTTTCCTTACGGTATTAATATATAGACTAGCTGATGCCCGTGAAAAATTCACTGAGTGTAAGGGGGAAATTTATTTTACTTAAAGTGCTCTATATTAAAAAAACCGGGGAAAAAATCGGCCATATGGATGTGGGAAGGGGTTCGTGATTTCCCCCTTCCATAAACTGCTGGATTTACATTACTAACAACCTCCCATCAGCATGAGTACCCCGTCCCACCATGCCGAAATAAATGAAGTGAGCCCAAAAGGATTTTTTTTTGCACTGGTCTCCCTGATTTTGGTGCGACAAAATCACGCGTGTGTCCGTCTCTCAAATCGGTCAAAGAACCCGTGAAAATCGAAAGCGCTATTTTACTTCGGAATTGTTTATATCTCAGTGAGGGGAGAGAAGAAACAGGTCAAGTAAAAATGTTCTAAGGACTAACAATTTTTTTAGTTTATATTATTTATATTTTTTCGGCTTTATCCCTCACTTAAAAAATAGCTTGAATTAGAACTTAATAGGCCAAAGTGAATCTTTTCCAACAAAAACATGTCCACTGGAGGAGTTTCCTCCTTCTCTTCGGGATTGTGTCCTTCGTTTTGCGATAGAGCCGTCAGGATTTATACTTAGAGAATATTATTCATGACTTTCACGGACTTTGTTTGTAAATGTGTAATTTCGACTTAGCATGACTTAGCGCGTGCTCCGAGGGAAGCAAGGTAGTGTGTACGTTTGTTGAAACTTGAATGAAAATTTTTCTCAGCTCAAATATTTCAAGTTAGAATTATCCCTTCACATTCATGTATGTAATCTGTAAGAGAACCATGTAGGTTTCAACGTCTTTGGTGCTTTCGGCTGCGCGAACCGAGTTCTTTTTTAGTTTCTGTGTGAGATTTTCAACATGGCGGCGATGGCGGCTTTGTCCCTCGCTTAAGAAATCGCTTGAATTAGAACTTAGCCCGAGGTGAATCTTTTCCAACAAAAACACGCCCATGGTCCAGATTTCCACCTTCCCTTCGGGTTTGCGAACTTCTTTTGGCGGCACAGCTTCAGGGCTGAGCGGAACGGGTGTCGACACGATTTTCTTTACGGTATTAATATATACATGTTATACAAGAGTGTATTAAGAAAGGAGTGTACCCAGAAGATGCAGACCTGAGGCGCTTCATAAGAAGTGTAGCTAAGTGCTTTCAATCATTTGTTGAGAGAAATCCGGAAGAACTTAGTGAACATTGACTTTCCTCCATGTGTCGTACTTAATCCTAAACCTTCAAAAAAACTCAGACCACTATTTCCAACTCCAGTCCAACATCGACAGTTATAACTACACTACACCTGCTACCTAGGGAGGAAAGTAATTCCTCGTCTTTTGAATTGTTCAAATCAAGCGCCTTGCCAGCGCTAAGATCATTCAGGTCCCCGGCCTCCTAAGGCGCTTATAAGACCTTATAAGGCGCCATCCTAGACATTAGCGTAAGCTATATTAGGAAAATTTATTTAAGCATTACGCAATACCACACAGATTACTTTCTGCTGGTGCCAGAAAAGTGTGTGACCGTGTCCAATACTCAAAGACCAAAAGCGTCCATCATTTTCTTCAAGATAAGGGAATGTGCATCCTTATTGGGTTAGAGCATTGTCTCATCGAATTATAGTCACAAAGCTTTCAAAAGTGTAATTAACGGAAAATAGTATATTAAACTTGTATTACTGCGAATAATAGCTGTAATTGATTTCTTGAAATTCAGTCGGCAAAGTGGATGAGGGCATGCACATTGAAAAATAGATCCCATACCCTGTTCAGCATATCATCCATTAATAGTCAACATATGGGAGTACACCCCTGTGGCAATTAGGTGGTCATATTTTGGTTCACAGAAGTGTATGCACAGTTGACATTCAGTGACAATATGAATGGGCTACCATGATTCCAGCTGGCTGCTGGTGTGAGCGTATGGTCCTGGATTGCATGACCGAGAGTTCACAATGGCAGGAATTCAAGCCTAACTACCATCCCTATTACTCATTTATTTATTGATTTCAACTGGTCATCATTTCTAAAATTTTGTTTTTACAGTCCACTGTTCAAGTACTGATAGCCAGAAACCTTGCAAATGGTAAAAGCTATGTGACAAACAAAGGCAAGCGCCAGGCCTGGGCTAGGGAGATATTGAAGGAAGTGAAAAAGACACCAACAGGGAATCTGAAGTCGTTTAAGGAAATGCAAGGCCTGGATAGCGTGAAATTTTTGCATGAAATGTCATAGATCTGTTGATTAGGTACGACCTAAAAGAACAAGAAGGAAGAGAAACCGAAGAATATAAAGCGTTACTCGATAACTATCTCGAATGTTTGGCAGATGTCAAAACACGCATAAAAGATCTGGAAATCGAACGTATCGAGCTGTTGTCTCAAAGGTCACGCAGTACGCGATGAAAGGGGTCTGTGATCTCGGCTCGTTCTCACGCTCATTCCAGGCTTCTCGTCATCTTCATCAAAGTGTGTGTCGGATCGGCACCCGGAATGAACTCGTCCCGGTATGGAATGGTATGGTATGGTATCGTTTCAGGCCGATCTCATCTAAACACATACAATGAAATATGTAGGAGGCTTGGTGTAGTCGCGGCCTAACGTAAGACATCTAGTGCCTATTTTCCCTTGTAAATATGATATTCCCCGAACTATCACTTGATAAGGTTGTGTTTAATTTAATTGGTCCTACTTCTTGAAGTTCTAAGCTCTCAACCTGATGACCACTCTTTTTGGTAAATACTTTCCACGTTAAGTAAAGAATTGGGACGGGGTTCCAATTGCGGTACCAAGAATAAGCCCAAGACTATTTTGCGCGTTAAGTTAGGAGTTTGCAGACTGCTAGGTGTTGCGTTATTAGTGTTTGTATCGGTCAACTTATCCACACTGGTAGAGATTCAAATAGTTGTAGTACAAGTTTGGGGACCGCAAGATGATGCGTTATTTATAGATTTCGCCGATGAGATTACAAAGTTTTTAACAGTCGTCTTATCCGCCGTACTAGTAGAGATTTTAGAAGTTCCGCTAGGAGTTTTGTTATTTGTGGATTTCGCCGTGGAGATGACAGTGTTTTTATCAGTCCTCGTACTAGTAGGGATTTGAGTAGTCATTCCGTTTGTACTTTCAGGCCTTAAGCTCTTGGTAGTTGATAATGGATTCCTTTCGCACATACTCACTTCTGGCAGTTATTCCGATACTTTCAAAATTCTTCAGGCAAGCACATTGAAATTTTTTTCTGCAAATGAATATTTTTCGGGAAGCTTAGTGTGCGTGTTTTGTTCGGACAAGAAGTTATTTCGTTGTCGACCAGGGCTAGATATCGGAACCCGCTGCACTTTCGCGCATCTAGAGTTGGGAAAGTAGTTAACGCTTGACCACCGCAATCCACAATCTTGATAACCTCCAAACAGGAACACTTATGCAGTCCAAAACAGCAAGATGTACTTGACAAGCTACCAGGCTTGCTACATAACGCTAGGTATAGTAGAACTCCAAAAACGAAAGAGAGCTGAGTGAGCTCCATTGTTCACTTGAACTACTTGTGTGTGCTTGCCACCCACAATGAATGCGCATAGGTGTCAACTTACACAATGCCTTTCACAATTGGTTGTTTTATAGGCATCTCCGAAACCCTCTCGATAAAAAAAACACAAATCATATGCATACATACATACATAATCTATACTATTATAATCGGGTTGTCTGCGCAAACGTTTCTGATTGGCTAAATCGTCCGCACTCACTCCGCTTGGCCGCTAGAAACGAGGTTGGGGGCTGATCACGGGAAAAGAGGTGGTACTTGTTTCGATGACGTCACCGGTTAAAGCAATGCGGTGTTAATTCTCATATTGGGTTTAGGTTTGTCTCCCTGCTTAAAGCAAGCGATAAATTTTAGAAACTATTGTGTATATGCTCAGTGGCAACCTTTTGTCTAAGTAGTTCTACCTTTTCCCGTCGACTCGGATTAAAAAATAACTTTTTCAATCACACACTGCTCGTAATCCTATTCATTAGTATTACGAATAACTAAGATAAAATTACTAGCCATAATAGTAGTTCCCTCTTGTGTGAGATGGATCAATGCCCAACAATTCTGTTCGTTCAAATTTCGCGCCTAAATAAACGTCACGTAATAAACGTCCCTTGATCTCGTCTATTTCTTTCCTTAACGACAGCAATAGTGGATAACAAGGGCATATAGACTCTTTTAAATCGCTCGCCTTCGTTGGCTCGTCCTTTTGTAGAACAATGATCGTTTGATTGCCCGAGTCATTTTGCTCAGTGATATTCAAATTTTGGCGCGAGTTTTCCGTTCCTAAAATAGCCTCCATTAATCTGTTGTAGCTCACTTTTTTTCCCGATTTAGTATGGCACGGTTCCCGAGTTCGTCTCTGAGCTCAGCAACGCTTAGTGACTGCAATCACTCTTCGTCAATCAGGACAGATTTTTCAATATTCAAACAGTGATTAATTAATTAAGATTGATTGCTTACTTAAGGTATTTGCATAGGCTAATTTTGCGCAATTTAGACACAAATTATATCAGATTCATCTAACAATATACTCAATCTGCATAGAAAATCTGATAGAGTGATCTCTAAGGTGTATTTTCTCACGCACAAAAAAATCAGACAACGCCCAATTGAGGTGTTAATTGGATTATCTTTTGAACTCGAAATTTTCTAGTTTTTTTCGTTTTTCTTCCAGTGGCATGATAATCAAACAAAAATCGATACAAATTCATTATCCGATCAAGATCAAGAGATCTGTGGCAGTGCATTTGATTTTCTTTAAATCAAGAAAATTATAAAGGATTTTATTAATTCGCAGTTGACCTTCAAGTTATACATTAACGAAAATGTCTATAGCCACGCACTGCCACAGATTTCTTCGTCTCGAGTACATATTCTTTCATGCCAAAATTAACGAAGATATCGTGATTGTTTTCCCATAAAACATGTTTATGTACATGTCTATATGCTTGGCTGGGTGATTTCTTCTTATTTCAAGCCGCTTATCATCTTCAAACGAGAAAAACTTGGCATACACAGCCAGAATGTGGCAAAACCTTCCATTCTGGATCGTTTCCTGTGGATATCCGCTGAGCATTATGCCTGAATCCTCAAAAATACAATGGTCTACCTACCCCTCCCCCGAGAGTCATATTTAGACACATGTTTTGGTTATTGCATTCCATCGTAGTCGTCTCAAATTTCCGCACCCCAAAACACAGTTTCAAAGCTCATTTCCACTCCAGAATAGATCAAAACTAAAATAGAAACCTTTTAGCAACACAAGCAAGAGTTTATTGCGAAGAAAATATACTTTTTGAGCTAAATAATATTTGTGTGACTTTTTGTTTGATTGTCAAAAGTAACAGGATTAGTCTACTCCTCGGATTACTTATTAATTGAAGCGAAAATCACCGATTTTTGAATGTGGTATTAGCCCGTTTAGAAAGCAGTTTTTCAAAAACAAATTTCAGATAACTAAATTAAGTCTAGCAGTCTTTCTATCTGCAAAATATCACGAAATTCTAAACACCTAAATTTTCCTTCATTTTAGCCTAGGCTAATACCTTAACTTATATATTAATTAATTAACTACTTGTATATTTATTTTTATTTATTGTAGGTCTCACAAGCCACTGTTCCTGATGCTGCAACCTCATCCGGAGCCTCCACACATCCCTCCTATGTAGATAAATCTCAATGCGATAAACCATATAATATTTAGCCTTTAATACACCGTTGTATAGGACATTTGCGTCAATTGACTACGACTACCAGAATCCTTTTCAGTTTTCGATTCTTATGCAGATAAGCCGCTATTGGAAACAATAGGTGGTAATTATACGAACAAAGGTTTCTGGTAGTCGTAGTAAAATACGTCATAATGAAAATTTCCTATTCTTTAGTTAGGAATGGAGACCTGACCCTTCCACAATACCCTCTACTATACAGATGGGTATAAGGAGACCGTAAGTCATACATACATAGATGCCACGTAGTACACAACATAGCACAATCCTTACAACAGAATGAATGTGAGTCCCTGGATCATTGAACTCTTGTTATGTAGGGCTAGGTTCCTGTGGTACCATTGGAAACAGAAACATAACGACAAATGTCCGCGGTTTTTTCCTGGCCCCTGAAGAAGTGGAGTTGCCGTGAAGCGTTCTGATATGCGTACCATAATTTCCCTAACAACACCATATTTGGAGCAAGATATATAAATAATAACACCGTATTCGGAACAAGAAAATTGAATTGGACATAGAGAAATGCGGATACGGAATGATATGTAAGGAAATAAATTGGACACAAAGGAATGGGACACGGATGATTTGGAATCGATATCTTGAAACTCACAATACATTCATCAGTGGTAGAACGTTATTTAAGAACGTTATTAGGGAAAGCAAAATTAAATAAAACTGAAAATTCATTCAAATAAATAAATAAAATAAATAAAAATGAGAAACAAACGAACAATAAACATAACTAAGAGCATATATACGATAATTTCATATTAGGAAGAGACGCTAAACGATTAATAAAAGAAGTAGACAAAGAAAGAGAGGAAGAGAGAAAGAAGGAAGAAAAGGAAAAGAGGATCAGAACAAACCTCATGAAAGCACTTATTTTGAGAAGAAAGAGCCTAAACTAAAGAGAGAAGAGGGTCAAAGAAGAGTCGCAGAATACAGTGATAGAAATAAAAGAAAAATTATTAAGGAATCTGTAATTAAGGAAACTGTAATGGTTGTAATTACAAATTGCTCTCAGAATTATACTCTATAAAGCAAAATTCACTTGTAAAAAGACAAGTTGACTAGTAATAAATGACTGAGATGGAAATAAAACTAGTCATCTGATGGATTTTAGAGTATGGAATGCGGAAAAATTTCCCATATCATAATAATCGAGTAGTGAATTGTTTCACATATCATAACATTTGAGTTATGAGTCGTAGTAATCCATAAGGCAGTGCGGATGGAGTGAATACAACAAGTACAAGATTACAGTTCTCTAGGCTCTAAACAAATCCACCGAGTAATGTATCCGTGGGTGAAAATATAGTTCACAACCCATATACTCCTGTAGTGGCATTGCACTATTAAGATTATACGAGTAAGCACACACACAGGACAAAAGAGCTGATTTTGTGGGGTTTCTTTTTCAACGAAATGCCTTGAAAGTTAACTATATGTCTTTAATGAACTTTCAATCCGGCTTGAAAGGCTTGTTTCGCTTTAAGTTACCTTTAGTGAACCTTTCGGTATGGAAGACCTTTCGGGTCATTAAAATTATCATTAAAGGTTCAAAATTGGCATTTTGCTGATACGGAAATGTCCTGAAAGATAAGCTACAACTTTCATGGTCTTTCAAAGTGGCTTGAAAGATAAACTACATATTTCATGTACTTTCAAAGTGACTTGAAAGGTTAGTCAGTCATTTTGTAAACTTTAGGGATGTTTTGTTTAGTAAAAAATACCGTAACGTACGGTGCCTGATTTCATATTGATTAAAGGTAAAGCGACATCCCGTGTCTTTTAAGGCCTTTCAAGCCAGTTGCGTTATCAAGCAATTCGATATGCCGTGTTATTCTTATTTTATAGGAGACGTTCCAAAGCGATTTGCACTTATAGGACAAGTACTTTTTGACAAACTAAATAGTTATTTCTTTTAATACACTTGCATTGCTATCACTTGGCGTACAAAACCCCTATCGCGGATGTCGAGTATCGCGGATGTCGAGTGTAGCAGATCCGTGCGCTGTTTTTGTTGCTATTTTCTTACACAATGCGATGTGTTTTTAAAAGTTATCAGATTAAAATGTCACACTTTTTCCGGTCTCTCCCAATGACGTAATTATTACGCTGCTTTGTTATGAAATACGGTTGTAATTTGCTGAAAATAGCCCTAACGTTTGTAACTAAGTTTAGTTCCAGAAACAGGATAAATAGGGCAAAAAAAATGTAGAGACAAATCAATTGCGTCAGACGCTGTTCATTCTGCATCATTCTCGAGTCTAAAACTCTTACAATGGAAGAATACATATGGTGCGATCATCGCGCAAAAGATGTTTCTCGCTCCACGTACGAGAGGCATTTAAGGAAAAGCGGCACAAAACAGAATCTTGCGAAGTGGCGTAGAGCCAGTGCACTGGAAGATTCCTCGTCAGGAAGCGATACAGGTAAGGGCGACTCCCTATTTATCATGGAGTTAAGGCATCTATAGAAAACAGATGGGGCAAGCACTAGTAGAAATCTATTCCATTCCGATTTATAGTTAACAACAGCACAACTTAAATCTCACCTTTTTGATGTTAGATTGTAACAAACCCAATGAGGACGCCATAGAAGTTGATATTAACACTGAAGATGCAAGCGATACCGAAGTATACGTGGAAGCGGAGGAAAATCAACCAGACAAAAATGCGCCGGTTGGGTATTCCCATAATGACCAGGCGGGCAATTGTTCGTGCGAAAAAGAATTAGACCCCTTAAGATAATAGACTTTCGATATATTCAAAACGGTCAAAATCTAGCTTGGATCCGAGGCTAAGGGGAATAAAAGAAAGGAAATGAATTCTCCCATTCTTTTGTTCTATCGCTGAGCCTCAGTCAAACGAACTGGATTTAATTAGATCAGGGTGTTCCTATGGGCTAAGGCATGCAAAGACATGTTACATGGAACCTTCTGATTGGTTAATTAGGTGGGAAAGTGTGATTTAGGGGAAACGATGTATCTAAAATAGAACATTTGTGCAGTGAGTCAACGAAATAAGTGAAAGAGGAACACTCGTTTCAAATATATCGAAATTGGTCTATCGGGATTGGTTTGTCCATTTTTAATCTCAGTGAAAGACACCATTCAAAGCAAGTAACAATAAACCTATTTAGCGGCATTTAGGGTAAAAAGCATAATGTCTTATAATTTTCATGCTACATCAAATATGCCTTTATCACGTTAAAGAGCCCGTGTCAGCCACTCCTTTGTTATTGTTTTACGAATTACAATTAAAACAAAGTTTCAGATTTGATTACCAAATACAATCGAGAAAATTGCTCTATGTTCTCTAAATCAGCCAATGGAAATGGATGCTTTCTCTGACTTGGTATGTTGCTATGCTGTCAAAATGGCGGCTGACACAGGCTCTTTAATATTGATTGATAATGTTTCTTGGTTATCAGCAAATGGAACTCAGTATTGGATTCTACACATCCGTATTAGTAAAATTGCAAAGTTTGGTTAACATTGCTTATGGCCAGTTACGTCAAGTCGAGGCTGGGAGGGCATTGCAAAAAGTAAGCCAAGATACAATTTTTGGAAATTTATATCTCAGCCAAATTTAAAGTAGTTCTTCTGAAACTTTACAGTTTTACTAATACGATTGTGTTGAAACTGAACACCGGGTTGCATTTCCTGCTAATTATTAGATATTATCAATCAACAGGCGCGTAGCTACCTTTTTTTAAAGGACTTATTTTACCTTTGACTCATTAAATTTCAGTTTTCATGCTTTATGTATTACTGAAACATGGCTGGAAAATGATAGTCCCATGATATCTTCGACATAAAGGGTAAAAGATTTTATCACAGTGACCGACATACAAAACCAGGTGGAGGGTGGGTATATACATTGATGAAAACCTCAAAAGTAAACTAAGATATGATCTTGGAAAAAATGATGAAGATATTGAGTGTATCTTTGTAGAAATTAATGTGCCAAATGAAAAAAGTACAGTTATTGGTTCAGTATATAGACCACCTAAGGGGAGCATTGAAGCTTTTACGAAAAATTAAATGACATTTTGAATATATTAAAATCTGAAAATAAAATACATATATAGCGGTGATTTCAATATCAACTACAAAAGACACGGCTTGACTAATGAGTTTATTAATACATTTTATTCTCACTTTTCTATTCCAGCAATAACTAAGCCAACTAGAATAACTAGTAATTCAGCAACCTTAATAGATAACATTTTTACAAACAATTTTGACCTTAACCTACTGAATGGCCTGTTATACTTTGATATTTCAGACCACATACCAAACATTTGTAATTTCTGGTAAGCCTCTACAAGGAAATGTAAAACAAGAGTTCTCATTTCAGAGAAATTTTTCGGATACCAATGTAACAAAATTTAAAGAAACACTCTCAAACATTAACTGGGAGGATGTCTTTTCTTCTCGGGATACAAATGAGACATACAACATATTTCTAGACAATTTTCAAAAGAATACAACCTTTGCTTCCCAATAAAGAAGAAAATAGCTAAAAAAAATGCCCTCGTAATCCTCGGATAACTCGTGGTATTTTAGAATCAATTAATCGTAAGTACACTCTTTACAAACATATTTAAAAAACCCTACTATTGAGAATAAATTATCATATACTACCTACAAAAATGTTCTAACAAGAATAATAAGATCATCTAAACGCGAATATTATTGTAGTCAACTTGAATTTGCCAAAGAAAATATTAAAACATACTTGGAAATATTCTAAGTGAAATTCTTAAACGAAAAAAAATCTAGTAAAATAAATGACACATTTTTGTTAATGATCAAGAGACTACAAATCCTCAACTTCTTCACTAATATTGGCCCAAACCTATAAAAAAAGATACCAAACTCTAATAGACATTTCAAAGAATATCTAAAAGGGGACTTTCAATCAAGCTTTTGTATGTATTCAACTAATTCCAAGGAAATTGAGACCGTTGTGTCACAGCTAAAAAACAAATCTAGCTGTGGTGCTGATGACCTAAATCCTAAAATGTAAAATGTGTGATAAATGATTTTCCTTGCCACTATCTCACATTTTCAATACTTCATTTAACCAAGGCATTTTTCCTGAAAAGTTAAAAATTGCAAAAGTGACCCCAATTTATAAAGCTGATGATGCAATAAAAAATGTAATTATAGGCCAATTTCAGTATTACCATTCTTCTCCAAGATTCTTGAAAAGCTCATGCACAAAAGACTGTATTCTTACATTGAAAAGTATGAAATCTTATCAAGCAACCAATTTGGCTTTAGGAATAATATTTTCAACAGTGATGGCAGTTTTAAAGCTGATTGAAGATATCATGCTGCCCATGAAAGTGAATAAATCAACTATCGCAGTATACCTTGACTTGTCTAAGGCCTTTGATACAGTAAACCATGATATTATGATTTCGAAGCTTGAGCACTATGGAATCCGTGGAACCCCTTTACGCATGTTTCAAAGCTACTTGTCAAATAGATTTCAATTTGTTAACTTTCGAAACTGCAAATCAGACCCAATGAAAATAACATGTGGAGTCCCACAAGGTTCTGTTTTGGACCACTTTTCTTTCTTTGTATATTAACGATATGCAAAATGTATCTTAAAGGCTTAATTTAATCCTTTTTGCTGATGATACAACAGCCTACCTAAGTAGCTCTGACATCAAAAAACTTGAAAATGACATGAATGAAGAACTCTCTCAGCTTACTATATGGTTCAAAGCAAATAATTATCATTAACATAAAGAAAACAAAATTTCAACTCTTTTCTAAACTAAAGAAACAGACTATACTAAGAAATAATATCAAAATCCCAGTTGACAAGATTGATATCCAACAAGTGGATACATTCAAATTTCTTGCCATTTTTATTGATTCTAAATTGAGCTGGGAGCAACATATCAACCACATATGTAATAAAATATCTAAGAACATTGGAATCATTAGATACATCAGTTATTATCTCCCACAAAGAAGCCTAATAACATTATATTATTCTCTGTATATCCATACCTCCACTTTGGGAACTTAATATGGGCTAATAGTTGTCCCTTAAATCCAACTTCACAAAAAATTCCAAGAAAACTGGACAAACTTGTCAAACTCCAAAAGAAAGTGATACGAATTATCTCTCACTCACTGGACTGGGGCGACTGGCATGGTGGACGGTTGGGTCTAAACGAAGCTCCGTCTGCTGAGGCTCCAAAATTGAATTTTCTCGTCTTTACCGGTTACAAAATGGCCGCTTCAACGCCCGCTAAGGCAAACAAGCGTCCCCTTAGCAGTTCTTCAAGCCCGGAGCAGGGAATAGACAAGAAAATCGCCATGGACGACTCTGCAAACCTGCTTGAACAAATTGCAAATCTGTCACTAAATATGGAGAAAGGGTTTGAGAAAGTACATGGAGACATAGAAATAATACGAAGTTCCCTTGTTGAAGATGTAAAACAACTCAAAAACGTCAGTGAAAGAGGTCGAAAAGTCACTTGGTGGCGCCTGGACCGAAATACATGACTTAAGAGCGAATGTCTGAGAAAATCGAGCAAAGTGCGGACACAACTCAAATTCTAATCTACCCTCAAAAAGTGTCTATAAGATCGCTTGTATGATACAAGTAACATGCTGGCCTTTATTTTTTACAAAAGGCAGAGTTTAAGAATTATTCGAGAAATTCGATTTCGCCGCCGTGGTGACCCAAAAACACCTTCAAAACAGTGCACTTCGAAAACGTTCTCCTATTTGTTTGTTTCGAATCGCACACCGAGGAAACTTCACGGGTAACAAATACAATGGGTATTTCTTAGAGTGAAGCTAAATTTCTGAATAAATCTTAACCTTTTGACATCAAACATGTACGTCTAACAAACAGGTTGTCGCATTGGGGTATTTTCACTAAGTTTCTTAAATGTCTATTTTATCTACTGGCAAATCCCAAATCCATCGAAACCTCCAAATTCCTAAAGGTAAAAGGTTATTCTAGGTAAATATAGCAAAACCAGCTGGGGTTATTTCGCCAGAGCTTCATAATATTTAGATGAATTTGAGTTCACAGGCGTACTTCAGGTTTCTGTGACATTCCGATCAACACGCTTGAGTTGTTTTCAAGAGAAATCTCCACATTTTAACCATCATTACGAATAAAATTACTAGGATTTACCTTGTAATTGTCTCATATTCGGTTTTCTTGTAGTTGGCTTCTGCATTCTTCAAAATGAGCCAAGTTTATATCTGCTTCACGCGCTTGCCGTACACTTGTACTGTAAAAGAGAAGCTCAATTGTCCAAATGTTTCAATCCAACTAAATTATTCGAATGAAAAACCCGAAATATCAGTACCTGAATGGTTTACCAGGGCTTTGGGTGCGAAGTTGGGCCTTTGCTTTCCCTGGTATTTACTCCAAAGCGCTCTGCGAAACTCGTGGAAGACACAAGAGACGACGCGCTTGCTACACTTTCTGTCACGTTTGCCTTGCGTGACCTCTAACCCGATGAGCCTTATTTGGGACTTGTTGATCACCGTCACGTCACACAGCCGTCACATCTCACTCGTGCATCCACTATGAGATTCGCACAGCACTTCGCTGAGCTTTGCAGTAATACCAGGAAAAGACTTAGCACCCACAGCCATGCTAAACCATTCAGGTACTGATATTTCGGGTTTTTCATTGGAATAATTTAGTTGGATTGAAACATTTGAACAATTTAGCTTCTCTTTTACAGTAACAAGTGTACGGGAAGCGCGTGAAGGAGATACAAAACTTGGCTCATTTTGAAGAATGCAGAAGCCAACTACAAGAAAACCGAATAGGAGACAATTACAAGGTAAATCCTAGTAATTTTATTTGTAATGATGGTTACAATAGTGGAGATTTCTCTTGAAAACAACTCAAGCGTATTGATCGGAATGTCAACAGAACCTGAAGTACGCCTGTGAACTCAAAATTCATCTAAATATTATGAAGCCCTGGCGAAATAACCCCAGCTGGTTTTGCTTTATTTACCTAGAATAACCTTTTACCTTTAGGAATTTGGAGGTTTCGGTGGATTTGGGATTTGCCAGTAGATAAAATAGACATTTTAGAAACTTAGTGAAAATACCCCAATGCGACACCCTGTTTGTTTAGACGTACATGTTTGATGTCAAAAGGTTAAGATTTATCCAGAACTTAGCTTCATTCTAAGAAATACCCATTGTATTTGTTACCCGTGAAGTTTCCTGCCTCTGCGATTCGAAACAAACAAATAAGATAACTTTTTCGAAGTGCACTGTTTTGAGGGTGTTTTTGGGTCACCACGGCGGCGAAATCGAATTTCTCGAATAATTCTTAAACTCTGTCATTTTGGACAAAATAAAACCCAGCATGTTACTTTTATCATCCAAGCGATCTTATAGACACTTTTTGAGGGTAGGTTAGAATTTGAGTTGTGTCCGCGAATGTCAAATTTTGCTCGATTTTCTCAGACATTCGCTCTTAACAGCCAAAACAGGGAATGTCGATGCATTGGTGAAGGAAATTGAGTCCCTACATCAGAGCCTGGATGAAGAGAAGAAAAGAGTTAGCTCTTGAGGCTTACACAAGACGAGAAAACCTCAATTTTAAAAATATCCCAGAGACCCAGGACGAGGACTGCAAGAAAATAATCCAAGACATACTCAAGAAGGAATTGCACTGACAAATGTCGCCGCAATAAATTCCATGCGGTCCACCGAGTAGGAAAGAAAAAGGCTCTCTTAGGAACGAAGAGTAGCGGCCCAAGACCAATATTGCACGTTTCGTCTCGAGAGAAGATAGAGATATGTGCACACAAATAAAAAGTGTTTAAGCAGTTCCACCAGATATGAAGGTGCTTATATAACTCAAGATTACCCCAGAGAGGTGCAGAAGGAACGAGTTGTTTTGATAAAGGCTATGGAGAAAGCCAAGGAGGCCGGACAAGAGGCAAAGGTATTGGGCCGTTCGATTTCGATTTCTGGAAGAGAAAGTACATGGAGACATAGAAATAATACGAAGTTCCCTTGTTGAAGATGTAAAACAACTCAAAACGTCAGTGAAAGAGGTCGAAAAGTCACTTGGTGGCGCCTGGACCGAAATACATGACTTAACAGCCAAAACAGGGAATGTCGATGCATTGGTGAAGGAAATTGAGTCCCTACATCAGAGCCTGGATGAAGAGAGGAAAAGAGGTTAGCTCTTGAGGCTTACACAAAGACGAGAAAACCTCAATTTAAAAATATCCAAGACCCAGGACGAGGACTGCAAGAAAATAATCCAAGACATACTCAAGAAGGAATTTGCACTGACAAATGTCGCCGCAATAAAATTCCATGCGGTCACCGAGTAGGAAAGAAAAAGGCTCTCTTAGGAACGAAGAGTAGCGGCCCAAGACCAATTATTGCACGTTTCGTCTCGAGAGAAGATAGAGATATGGACGAGGACTGCAAGAAAATAATCCAAGACATACTCAAGAAGGAATTTGCACTGACAAATGTCGCCGCAATAAAATTCCATGCGGTCCACCGAGTAGGAAAGAAAAAGGCTCTCTTAGGAACGAAGAGTAGCGGCCAAGACCAATTATTGCACGTTTCGTCTCGAGAGAAGATAGAGATATGGTGCACACAAATAAAAAGTGTTTAAGCAGTTCCACCAGATATGAAGGTGCTTATATAACTCAAGATTACCCCAGAGAGGTGCAGAAGGAACGAGTTGTTTTGATAAAGGCTATGGAGAAAGCCAAGGAGGCCGGACAAGAGGCAAAGGTATTGGGCCGTTCGATTTCGATTTCTGGAACCTATTACAACATAATACTCTGCCAGACGAGTACAGGTGAATCTGACCGGTAAGAAAATGCAAACGTCTTGAAATGGAGCCTCTCCGACTCTGAGGGAAAGTTCTTACACAGAGTATTCGGCCGCAGTCCAGTTCTTAGTTAGATAGGACAATTGTTTTGTTTTGTTTTGTGTATAATTGTACCATGTTTGCATTTTTGTTATTACAGTTTACTATTATTATTTAAGCAGCTTTATTTAGCCGAGACTGGAAATAGAATTCAAGAGGATTATATGCTTCCGAAACTCGAATCTGCGTTCAACAAAATAAATGGTTAGGTCTATAGATTTTCCGTCATCTCGTTAAATGTCAAGGGGATAAGGGAATACAAAAAGCGTAAAAAGATTTCCATTGGCTCAATAGTCACGGGACTAAAAAAGGCGTCGCTATGTTGCAAGAAACCCATAGTTCCAGTGACATCGAACGAGTCTGGCGGAACGAATTTAGAGGTGATTTTTATTACTCACACGGATCGACAAACAGCCGAGGTGTCGCTATTGTCTTCGGAGAAAACTTAGATTATAAAGTATGCTCGTTTTACAATGACTTTGAAGGCCGCTTTATCGCAATGCATTGCACGATACAGGGGGAGTGTTTTTTATTAATTAACGTGTATGCACCAAATACGGAAAACGAACAAGTGAAATTATTCGAGAAGGTAATGAGACATATAGTTGAGGCAAAGTACCCAGAGGAAGCAGCGATCATTTGGGGCGGAGACCTCATTTTACTTTGATGAATTTTTGGAAGCTAAGGGTGGGAGTCCGCGCCTGAAAATTAAGTCAATCGAAAGTATGCAGGCAATTATGGCCGAACTCGATCTTTGCGATATATGGCGAGCGCGTAATCCCGACACATGCAGGTATACCTGGAGGGGCCCTGGCCCTAGAAATTCACTAGGAAGACTTCTACAATTCATAGACGGCTGGATTATTATTTCGTATCGGACTCTATTCAACATGACGTTAAAAATGTCGATATAATAGTCGCCCCGTCAACGGACCACTCTGCCATTTTCATCTCCTTAAGCTCAACATGTCAAAATGACAAACACGGTCCTGCTTTTTGGAGGTTTAATAACTCTCTAATCAGAGACAAAAATTATGTTGAAAATATGCGAGAACAGATCACACTAGTGAAAAAAGAGCTCAATACCGCCCATGTGTCTAGCCTTCAGCTCCGCTGGGAATTAATCAAGTACGAAATACGTAAATATACAATTCGATTTACAAAAGACAAAGCCAAACAACGAAGATCAAGATATGCCGAAATTGAAAGAGAGTTGAAAGTAATTGAGGAAACAGATAATTGGGAAGAAAATGACAGTTTATCCTCAAAGCATGCAAAATTGATGAATGAACTCGAAACCTACAGTGATTACATAACAGAGGGTTTAATTATTCGGTCGAGATCTAATTGGCAGCAATTTGGCGAGAGAAGTAACAAATATTTCTTAAGTTTAGAGAAACGAAATAAAGCAAAAACACATGTGAAGATGGTAGTAGATGAGGATGATAGCGATAGGATCATATCAGAACCAAAACAAGTACTAAACGAGATCAAGAGATATTATAGCTCACTCTACTCGTCTAACAATAGTAAAACAGAAGAGGAATGTCTTGCGTATTTGTCCACAATTAGTACGCCTAGACTCACTGAAGTGCAACAATCCTACTGTGAGGGCCCATTAACAATTAATGAATGCTTTGAAGCCCTTAAGCAGATGGGATCATCAAAAACACCTGGGAACGACGGACTTTCAAAAGAGTTTTATATGGCATTTTGGGACAGCCTCGGGAAAGACATGATTGAATGTTTAAACGAATGCTTTACCAGAGGTGAATTAACAACCACTCAGAAACAGGCCATTATAACTTTAATTGAAAAGCGGGACAAGGACTCGAGATATTTGAAAAATTGGCGACCTATAAGTCTCATCAATGTCGATTCCAAGATATGCAGCAAAGCAATCAGTAATAGAATGACCACAGTTCTACCTAATATAATAAACGAAGATCAAGCTGCATTTGTAAAAGGTCGGCAAATCGGCGATCAAATTAGAATGTTAGAAGACGTATTTTATTACGCTAAAGATAAAAATATTAAGACACTCCTGTTTGCGGCTGATTTCGAAAAAGCCTTTGACACTATCAATCATAATTTCATTTTTGCAACTTTACGTAAATTTGGTTTTGGCGAAAATCTTATTAGATGGATAAGGGTTATACTAAAAGATAATATGAGTTGCGTAATTAACAATGGTCATGCAAGCGCTCATTTCCCTATTGGGCGTTGCTCAAAACAGGGGGATCCGGTTAGCCCTCAGTTGTTTATCTTAGTGATCGAAATTTTAGCAATCCTAGTACGTTCCAACCATCAAATAAAAGGCATAAATCTAGGAGGTATTGAGAAGAAAATCATTATGTTTGCTGATGATACGACATTCCTGTTACAGGACTTGAGTTCCCTAGACGCGGTACTGGAGACACTGGAAGTCTTTTATCAGTTTTCTTCTTTGCGCATTAATTCTAGCAAATCAGAAATTGGTTGGCTTCATGGAAGTGAAGAGCTTGATGGTAGGCATTACCGTTTTAAATGGATAGATTTTAACACCAAAGGTACGACGATTCTTGTATATGCTTTTCTTATAATAACAATGTTCGTTACAGTAACAACTTGACCAGGCCTCTACAAAATCTGAAGTCTGTCTTTTCCATTTGGAAAATGAGAAACCTCACTCTTTGTGGAAAAATTCAAATTGTTAAATCTTTAGCTGTTTCAAAATTGGAATACGTTTGCTCCAAGCTTTATGTCCCAGAATCTTATATACGGCAGGTGCAAAGTGAAATTAGCAATTTCATATGGAATGGGAAAAAACCAAAAATTAAACACGACACCCTTATTGGTGATTATTGCGATGGCGGCCTCAGAGCTTTGGATTTCAATATAAAGATAAAGGCGCATATGGGGTTGTGGGCCAAACGATTGTTAGACGAGGAGCCTAAAAATTGGAAATTAATACCAAATTTATATCTGAAGTCAATTGGTGGCGTTCAGTGTATTGGCTTAAACTTCAACAGAAAATTAATTCCGCAGGAATTGCCGGAATTTTATAAGAAGGTTCTAGGTGATTTGGCGGACCTCAGTGACTGCAACCCAAATGATGACCTAGATCTTATCCTGTGCCAAGCCCTTTGGAATAACAAATACATAAAAGGGATCGATGTTACAACCTACAAAAACTTTATAGCAAAGGGTTTCATCAAAATAAAAGATATTTCCATAATGGTCGTTTAAAAACATGGGAGGTAATAAGTAATAGTGGGGTAGGGGAAGGTTCTTTTCTATGCTGGAAGGCATTAATACTTTCACTACCAAGCGAGTGGAAAAAAATTATACAAAGAGATTGGCACAGTCAAAGTCCAGAGATAATGAAAGCGAGAGCATTGTGTTGCATCTGGGAGAGAAAGCTATACCGCTAACGAAACTAACTTCGCAACATATTTATTGGTTTTTCTTTAGTAAGCAATTAAAGTCCCTACGTCACATCATAATGTCGAACTCAGGCTAGGCAAACCTATAGAATGGAAGTTGGTTTACCGTAAGTTGTATAACTGTACTATAGATACGTATTACGAATTTTCAATTAAGATACTTAATAATATACTATACTTGAATAAGGCCTTGTTTAAATTTAAATTAGTAGACTCTCCCAGATGCTCTTTTTGCCTTATTTTTGACGAAACGATCGATCATTTATTTTTGCACTGTATGGAATCTAAGAACTTTTATTTCCAAATTAAGACATGGCTGTTTGAAAAAGCCCTTATAAAACTTCCAAATCTAGACTTTACCCAAATCATACTAGGCGTTGACAAAGCACAGGAAAACGGACCACTGATCAACTTTTTAATACTCATTTACAAACTATTACTTTACAAGTTCCGTAGTGGCTATAAGCCACCTACTCTAAAAAGTTTCATTAACTATCTAAGCTACTACCAACGCATTGAAATGAAAGTCGCAGAAAACGCTGAAAAAATAACGTTTCACCTCGCTAAGTGGGAAGCCTTGCTACCACATCTGTAATCTGTCTTGGCTGGCTGTCTTTTTTTTCTGTTTTTTTTATTTATTATTTGTTGCCTGTTGTTGTTGTTTATGTAAGTTCAAAATGTACACGTAGATAGTTATATGTTGGCAGTTTTCTATGTAAAAATGCAATAAAAAACTATTAAAATATAAAAAAAAAGAATTATCTCTCACTCACATTACCTAGCACATACTATGCCAATATTTAAGTCGCTTAAAATACTTCAATTTTCCAAAATCAATTTTTGGAAACATCAATGTTATGTACAAGTTAACTAAAAATATTCTACCTACAGAAATACTTCCATTGGATAACTTTCAACAAAATTCACATACTTACAATACGCGAAGATCCAAGGACCTATATGTACCATTAAAAAAACATCATTCGCTCAACTATCCCTTACCTACAGAGGAACAAAGCTATGGAATAACCTTCACGCAGATTCAAAAAGCAAACCTAGTGTACATTCCTTCAAGAAAAAAATAATCAGTGATCTTAGACTCTAAATTCTTATACCTATCCTGTGCAAAACACACTTAATTCCTTAGAATTTTATCAGCATGATTTATTTTCTTAAATAAATATAAAAATATCATTATTATCTTTTTTTAAGTTATAAATGTTATATATTTTCACTGCCTTTTCTCGATTTCTTCCTGATTATGTTATTATTCTGTTATAAATGATATTATATAATTATATATATATAATCTTTTTATATATTTGTTTTTTTTATTATTATAAATAATTAATGTAAAATTAAGCCATTACATCTCAATGAAATATGTAATTGGACTCCAAAATAACAAGCTCTGCTTTCTCTGGAGCCCATTTTCACTACAAGAATTTAGAAAATGATTGTAAAATGTAATTTTGTTATGAGTAAGTGAAATAAATTGATTGATTGATTGAACTAGTTTCTAAGGCGGTTGCATTGAATTGGGTCCACATAAAGCTACATTTACATGGGATTAAATGTTTGGTTATCATAAAGGTGAAACATGCCTATAGCTACGCCCCTGATCAATATTAACGTGATGAAGGCCTATAGATAGTCAAGCTCTCCAGAAGGCTATATGACATTTCCCATTTTTCATTTGCAAGAAAATTGCCAAGGAGACTAGTGAAAAAATGTCCATAAATTATAAAAATATTTTTTTTTGATTGAGAGTTTTGCGTCTAATCCGCAGTCTGACTGACAAAATGGGTTACTGCATTTTTTAAACCGCTCCGGGTGGGGGGTGGGGCATCAAGACCTCCCTTAAAAAGACCCGGCCCCCCTAGAATTTCCACTCGTGAATTAGACCCCCTGCCAGGAAATTTTAGCCTCATAAAGGTGAGCCCCTCCCCTGGAATTTCCATTTTTTTCTAACGAAATACCCCTGTAAAGTCTATTTTGGGATAAAAATGTCCCTGAAAAGTCATGTCTTCTATCCCTCTCCCATTCAGGGTCCAGTACACCCTCTCCTTGGAAAATTTTCTGTCTACTTCTGTTGTTCTGTATACAACATCTCTATACTGATATAATGATACTTTTATCACTGCTTGTCAATGACAAGAAAAATTTCGCAAAATTTCAGCAAGCTTCGGTGTTTTTTGGTGATGGTATAGGACTCTTAACGTTATGCATGAATTTGTCGCTCGTATAAAATCTCAATTTTGGTTTTGCCGAAATGGCTAAGATTTTCTAATTACATGGGGCAATTAAATTGAACACCAATTTTGAAATTTCGTGCAAAAGTAATAACAAAACATCTTTTCAGAGGTGTCTAAAAGTGGAACAAGGGGTCCACTGTAGCTGGGGTATCATGTCCTCCAAGTTTGATGTTCGTCACAGGAATATTATAAAAGTTATGACCGAATTTTTGTTTACAGAAAATGCGCTTCGAGTAATAAACGTATTGCACAAAGTAATGTTGGGTAGAAATAGAGTCCACCTCCCTGAAAAGAGTAACGTTTGCTTTTCTAGACGTCAACATTTATCAGTTTAAAATCATTGTTTAAACCTTCCTAAAACCACCAGCCCTCAAATTCGGCGTATTTTAGTTATATTCAATATGTTATTGTATCGAATATTGTATTCTTGAATATTGTTATTTCTTCTTGCGTCAAGAGAATGTAGTTATTTTATATTCAACTGTTGTAATTGATTTACATTGTTTAATTCCTTTGTTGTTGTTTTTTTGTAGGAATCTACTGGGCCACAAAAAGAAAGTGAGAGTTCCGAAGAAGAGGTGACCAGAGAGGAGTACAACAGATCAAGTTCTAGTGCTACAGACTCCCCCTCAAGTGACGAAGATAACGCAGAGGGAGAGGTGTGGGATGGCGAGTTGCAAGAAACGCTGTTGCGCGACATCTCCTCAACAATCACGCCTTTACCAGAGCCCCAGCTCTCTCGGCAAACGGAAAGATTGATGATGAAAAAGATAAATGGTTTGATTTTTTGGTTGGTATACTTCCTTCTAGTCTGGCAAACGGCGTGTCAGATTAGCGTGGATGTTGCGCTTTTTGGTGACCTGGCTCAAAGTAATTGGCATTGAAATTTCAACGATTCGTTCACAAAATTAGTAATGGCATTACCTGGCTCCATGTATTTGATAAGACAGGTACTCGGTGTCGATAGAGACGATTTTGAGAAGTTTGTCGTTTGCCCCAAATGCACAAAGCTGTATCCATACGACTCTTGCTTTTAAGCAAGAGTCGTTGACAAGCTTTAAAAAGCTTGTCAACAACAGACAAGTTGGGAGAACATGCACAAATTACTGCTACCGACGAGGAAAGAAACACATGTGCAACTGTCCATTGGTTAAAAAGGTGGCCCTTTCAAGGGGATATGAATGTTTCTATCCGATCAAGTATTTTTGCTCTAAAAGCACAATAGAGCAACTTGAAAAGCTTCTTTTGAGAGAAAATTTTGTTGATCTGTGCGAGTCCTGGAGAACCCGCACAATCAAGGAAAACATAATGTGCGATGTTTACGACGGCAAACTGTGGAAAGAATCCAGTCGCGTCAATGGGAAAGACTTCCTAAAGTGTCCTTTCACTTATGGATTCATGCTGAACTTTGATTACCTCCAGCCTATAAAACATCGAAAGGACTACTCTGTTGGGGTGTTTTATCTTGCGCTGCTAAACCTCCCTCGGTCAATAAGATTTAAATGGGAAAATATCATAGTTATCGGCATTGTTCCTTCTATGGACAAAGAATCCAAAACTTTGAATGAGTTTTTAGTACCAGCCATAGATGAACTTAATGCACTTTGGAAAGGGGTACAAATGAAGTCGTGTCTTGGCCCTTTCCTTTAAGGGTTCGAGTAGCTCTGATAAGCACTTCATCAGATGTTCCGGCAGCCCGGAAATTATGCGGTTTCAAGGGACATGCAGGGAGAAAAGGCTGCTCCCATTGCCTTAAAGAGTTCCTGGCGACTTCGGCGAGAGAAAGGATTATTCTGGATTTAACAGAGCATCTTGGAAAAAACGCACTAACGACGAGCACAGGAGAGTTTCTTATCAAATGAAAAGAACGACCACACTAACAAAACGGGCCTCTATTGGAAAAAAAGTTTGGTATTAGTTATTTTACTGCTCTGCTAGCACTAGAATATATCGATATAGTAAGATTTTTTACAGTGGATCCTATGCATAACCTTTCTTAGGAACTGCCAAAAGATGTTAAGATCTGGACAGAGGAGAATATTCTGTCAAAAAAACAGCTACAGGAAATAGAGGAGAGGATAGAGTCAGTAGAAGTTGTGGAAAAGTGGAAAAATTGGACGCTTATTTTTCTCTCGTCTGCCTTAAAGGGATCCTCCATGATGAGCATTTTAAATGTTGGCAAACGTTTGTATTAGCGTGTAGGGATATAGTGCAACAAGAAGTCTCCTCCGTTCAGCTCGACCTTGCCGATCGTAGATTGCTCAAATTTTGTACTTCTGTCGAGACGCTTTACGGGAAAGAGTTTATTTCTCCGAACATGCATTTACATTGCCATCTTAACGATATCATTATGGATCACGGACCTGTCATGGGATTTGGTGTTTTCATTTGAAAGGTTTAATGGAATATTAGGAAGCACAACAACAAATAAGAGGTCGGTTGAGCTTCAGCTCATGAGAAAATTCTTATCTCAAGATTCTTATCTGAGATCAAACTTCCTGACGATTTTCAGAATGATTTCAGGGAGCTATCAAAAAAGAGAACTCAAAAAACACACCAATGTCTATAGAAATAGAGGAACAACTTGAATTCCAGTCTACTGCGACTCTGACTTCCGTAAACAATGCTAACTGTCTAAACAAATCAAGTTTCATTGCCATCCGTCTACAGAGCAAGCACTTTGGATGAAGACGATATGCGGTTACTGCAGCACACTTATAATGTGATGTTTCCAAACCATAATGTGAAGAAAGATATGAGCCAAATTACTAGCAAGTATGGCTCAGTGACTATTGGCTCTGTCTGTTATTGTTCAAAATTGCAACCACGGGGTATACGGTCAAGCAGCATTATGGCTTCATGGCCCGATGGAAATGGCCAAATTTGCATCGATAAATTCTCCTTGAGTCCTGGCTCTGTGCAGTTTTACTTCTACCCTGCTAGCAAAGGCCTCTTTTCTCTGTATTTCGCTGGGCTGGCGTTCGCGAGGAAAAGAGACCTCTGCGCTGGGTCGAAACTCGCTTTGATTTAGCCACAGGGCACGATTCTGGACTGGAATTTAGAGCGCATGCTCTTAATTTGATATTACTGGCCGTTACATGAGCCCGCAGCACCGTTGCGCATGTCTAAAAAGGAAGCCGCTGTTTTTTTCTGAGCCCACTATACTTCCAACATGGCGTCGGCGTCCATAAAGTTAACTCGGAAAGATTTCCAAACCGTAGTTTCTCTTGTGATCGCAGAATCCAACAAGAAAAATATAAAGAGTCTAAAGGATTCACATCAATACCCTTTTCTCTTTTCTAAACGGTCAAGATACGTTTGCTTGTCTACCAACTGGTCACGGAAAAAGTTTGATTTATCAGATGGAAGTGCTGGTTGCGAGAAGTGAGAAGATCAGTGGTCTCCCGACAAGTCCATTACTGGTCGTTATATCTCCACTAAATGCACTGATACAAGATCAGATCGACTCGTATTATTTTCTCACCTCCACGTTTCTTCCCCTCGGTACATGTAGTACTTATGCTGCAAAAGAGCTATCCGGGTAGCACACAGCGAAAAGAAGGTGAAATGAGTGTGATTTATGTAGCTGCACAAAACCCATGTGTCAATTTTAAAAATATATTTCTCACTTCATATTAATATATTCAAGACAGTTTCTGTGAAAAAGAACCCTGTTGTTTAACTTTTCTTTTATTTTTTATTTTTGCTTTCATATACAAACCAGCAATGAACCATTAGTGAGCCTCATGTGTATTCATTTTTTTAGGGTCTTACAGATACACTATTTAGGGCTGCTTATGGGAAGATTGGTGATCTTCGTGGCTTCACCAGAAAGCCTACCATGTGCCTCACAGCAACAGCAGGGAAAACAGTTAGAAACAAAATTATGAAGAATTTACATATGCAAAATGCTAAAGTGATAAACCTGGCTCCAGACAAGAAAATGTCAAGCTGTTCGTCAAAAAATTTGGACGAGATGAAGAGCTGGAAGACATTCTCTCAGTAATCAATAGTGATCTGTCTACTAATGGACAACTGGTAAAGAAAACAATCATTTATTGTAAGTCTTTCAATGCATGTGGAGATATATTTGAAGTTTTTTCCGAAAGTGTTGAAAACAAAGAACTGTATGCAATGTTCCATAGCAAGACACCAGATAGTATTCAGAAGGCTGTCCTACACGAATTTACCAAGGCAAGCAGCAAATTACGTGTTATTGTTGCAACATGTGCCTTAGGCATGGGAGTAGACATTCCAGATGTTGAGCATATTATACATTACGGAATTCCAACAGAAGTCGAACAGTATGTTCAAGAAATTGGAAGGGGAGGAACAGATGGCAGATTATGCAAGGCAAATTTGTACTACAAGCCCTACCACCTCGCCCATTGTGAGAGTGGCATGCGGGACTATGTTAAAAGTGATCTGTGTCGCCGTGAGATGCTGGCAAAGCATTTCAAAGAAAAAACAAAAAGTGTAAAGCCATTGCTCAATTGCTGTGACAATTGTATGCAGCTATGCAAATGCAAAGTAGAGGAGTGTGCGGTTAGTGAACAAGGAGGGGATGGTATTGAGAATATGAAGTCACATCAAGAAGAACTGATCAGCCGTAATGTGACAGACGAGGAGCGACAGCTGTTTGCTGAGATAATGATGGATATTGACAAGGGTGGCAAATATGAGACATGGGAACAGAGCTCATAAGCGAGAGTATATATTTTTCGCTGACTATTTGGTTGAGTATTTTCCAGTATTTAATGTTAATTTAGCTAATGATAATACTAGCAGTGAATGATATTTTAATGACATAACGACAGCAAAAGGTTTACTATGTATGGACTTAGAACATGATTTAGAAGATCCATACTTCCTTGAAGCTGCATATTTGGGTGGAAGTGATGTTTCAAGTAATTCAGATGAGGAGGATATCATTTCCATAGAATAATTGGTAGTACAAGTCAACATTAATATAATATAATCCTTGATAAGTAGTGTTTTGAAGTGTGAGACATTTTTGCTTTGTTTTTTAAACCCAATGTTACTATTTTTTAAGTCTGAGCTGTCATGGACCTAGACTCATAAAAAAAGTAAGTACAGCTATAAAGTTATAATACTTTTACAATTCTTTAGGTCCCAAGTTTATGGGAAACAGAATGAATGAATTCTCACATTGATTTAAAATGAATAACCTCACCTAGACCCTATATCCAAAAGGAAGTTTGAACAAACATGTGAGCCATTTGATATTAGGGGTGTATTCCTTTCTGTTTGTTATTACAAAATATTTTCAGAAAGTATCAGACTGAAACATAGTTTTGAGGTCATTTTACTGATCTTCCTGGTTTACGCTCTCGCGCTCTAATCACAAAGATTGGTTGTGACGTAATTAATTTACAGAATGATTGACAGATTATTTGACACCCTCCCGGGCCAGCAAAATCTAAAGAGTTGATAAAAGTATAGGTTTTGAAGTCTTACATTGTACATTACAGTTATATTTCAGTTTAGATAATAGTTATATCTCATGGTGTTCGTAGAGTTCTTTGATTTTCTGAGTTGCCTGTTTAGCGGCAGTACGTGATGTATGATTTTCTCGTATGATGACTTCTGGAACGTCGTCACTCTTCTTATCTGCCTCAATTGTTCCATCAAACATCTCAAAGGGGTATAGCTTTTCTATTGGTCTTGAAATGTGATTACCATTGCTTGTTCGTAGTGTAACGGAACGTACTTGTCCATCCTTACCAGGTGTAACTCTATGACGATAGCTGATTTCCACTGGCTGCGTGGTGTATTATCATGAATTAGCACAATTTGTCCTTTGGCCACTAGTTGTTTAGGTGTCGGCGTCAGCCTTCCAGACGAGTCCTAACACTTTTACAGTTAGCGCAGTACTTGTTCCGTCTTCCTTCGCTTGCTTGTTGATGAGAGTGGAATTGCTGGTCCATTGCCTTAGATTCATTCCTGCTCTTTAAAATGGGTCTTGACGTCGTATAGTACTCTATGGCTTGGGAGTCATTTGATGTTCCGGACACCACATTGTCCATGTAGATGGAGTCCTTTAAATCGTGTGATATCCAGTCTTTTCTGTTGTCAAGGTGATGCCGAATTGTCGCATTTAGTAGAAATGGGGATGGTGCAGCTCCGAATAGTACGCGACAAAATCTATAGATTATTATATTTTCTGGATTGCTAGCTGATTTGTTTGGATCTTTGAGCCACAGGAACCTGGTAGCATCTCTGTCTTCTTCGTTTAGCTCGATTTGCAGGAATGCTTTCTCTATGTCTGCCGTGAATGCATTTGGTTGACCCTGAATTGTAATAAGATTTTCTTAAGCTCTTGCATGAGATCGGGGCCCGTGTAAAGGCAATCATTTAGACTTAGTGCTTTTGGAGACGATTTAGCGGATGCATCGTAGACGATTCTCATGGCGGTGCTTAGGCTTTCTTTGAAGACGGGGAAATGGGCCATGTAATGTAGTTTGCTTGGTATGCTTTAGGGTTTTCACGATTTCTATAAATCCTTGTTTAGTTGAGATTGAAGTTGCTCGTGATATTTGAAAATAAGTTCTGGGTCTCGTTTATTCAAGCTGTGGAGAAGGTTTCTCGAGTGCCACCATGCATGACAATCAAGTGGGTTTCTCGTACGATTAGTGTGGTTAAGTGACTCTTTCTTGGTAGCAGGATTGGAAACTTTGTCTTGTACTGTAGTGGAGCGTGTTGTAGTCGCCCATGGCAGCGCAACAATCCATCGTTTTCATCTATATAGAGACCGAGTTGGTGCACAATAGGGGGAAGGTTACCATTCTTGCTGCTTTGGAGTTTAGTTATAATGTTAGCATAATGTTCTTGCTGAGAAGCTTTAGGAGGCTGTTTAGTGCTTGTTTTCGTTCTGTAGCAGCAATCTCGAAATTGACTCCAGGTTTCTTCGTCAAATTCTTAGCAAATTGGGTAACGAGCGCTGTGATGCGTACTGCTTGTTTAAGGTACTATACCTTGCAATGTCGATTACATCTAGTAGATTTGTATTTAGCTTCTCTGTGCTCGTCAGATTAGAACTCATAGATATATCTTTTTCTTCTCCAGTTTCATAGTCTTGTAGCTGATCGTCATCAGCTCGTGGCCATTCGTTTTCAGGCATCGTGAGCCAGGAGGGTCCGTGGCTCCAGTAGTCTAGTTTAGACATGAAGGTTTTAGTATCCATACCTCTTGTTAGTAGATCAGCGGGGTTGACATTGAGGGACAGTATCTCCAAGTAGAGTCTTTAGTCTTTCTCTGATTTTTTGGATTCGCGATTGGACGAATTGTTGCCGCAATGGCTTGGGGATTTTATCCACGAAAGGACGATTTAGAATCGCTCCAAAGTATTGTTTCAGAAATTCTGAATTTATTGCGTAAGGGCGATAGATGCTGTGACAAATCGGCTCCCAGCAAAGCAGCGAGTAATTCAAGTCGGGGCAGCGTTTGCGTCTTCACAGGTGTACTTTGCTTTTAGATATAACAAGGGTAGATTCTGTATTTGAATGCTTAGTAGTTCCTTTGAGGTAAGCTACGTTCCATAAGCTAGCTGACTACTGTCACAGAATATATGAATTTGAACTGTGTCAACGACTTCAGTGAAGTATGCTCTTGGAATACTAATAGAAACAAGATCTTTTAAGTCATTTAGCCATCTGGACCATTTTCCTCAAGATCTTCAGGTAGATCTGTGTCCCATTTACGTCTCTCTTCCAAAGTTCTTGCATGAATAGTTTAGCTTTCACTGTAACTGGTTCAGCAAATCCTAATGGGTCAAATAGTTTTGAAGATAGACTTAGTACTGATCGTTTTAGTTATCTTCCGTACAGAACAAATTTCTTCGGTCAGTTTTTGAAGAGAGAGTGATATTGTGCCCGGGTTTCGGCACCAGTTCAGAAAGTATCAGACTGAAAATAGTTTTGAGGTCATTTTACTGATCTTCCTGGTTTACGCTCTAAAAATCAAGCGTGTCAACTCTTCAGGTAGTTTTTTCAAGAGAATTGGTATAAGTAGGTTTCCATACGAATCTGTGTTGACATCTAAGGCTTCCAAACCGCGAATATTTGCTTCACATAGGTCGTGAAACTGCCTTAGTTTATCTACTTCGTTCGACGGCATTGGAATGTTTAACAACGCTTCCATGTGCGCGTTTATCAGAACTTGTTCTTGACCAAAACGTTCTTTAAGAATTTCTATTGCTTTGGTAGTTGCCAGTTGTCAATGGTAACCCTGAGATTGCGCGCGCTGCGTCATCCTTTAGATTAACTTGCAAATAAGCATCTTTTCTATGTCTGGTAGTTCAGTATTTTGGTGGACTGTCGCGCTAAAACAATCCCAAAACGTTTGCCAATTGAGTGGGTCACCATGAAACGGCTTTGAGACTTATTTTGGCAGATGAACGTGCATTCTAGTTGAGGGCGTTTGCGGTTCAGTATTTAATTGTAACGGTCTTACCGGCGGTTTCTTGTTTTCGATGTATTTGCGTATTTTGATTTAATGAACGATATGTTGTCCTGTAGGGTGAGCGCTTCTTCCGTGTCTTTTTCTATATCTTCAGGGGATTCCAGTAGAATTTGAATACTTTGATCCATAGCTGAAATCTCGATTTCTCGTTTAGTAAGGCGCTCTAAGATGGCAGTGAGTTCCTCGGACTCATCAGCTCCTTCGATGGCTAACAGGCGGTCTGCCTTCTTGAAATCTTGGGTGCAGTGGCCTTTGTAGGCTCCTCGGACTGCCTTTAGTCTAGGTAGATCCTTAGACATCTTTAGGTTTGTCTAAAACCAAGTTTCGGCACAGTTTCAGAAAGTATCAGACTGAAACATAGTTTTGAGGTCATTTACTGATCTTCTGGTTTACGCTCTCGCGCTCTAATCACAAAGATTGGTTGTGACGTAATTAATTTACAGAATGATTGACAGATTATTTGACAAATATCTCTCTGTAAAAAAAAATACATCAAGGCTTATAATTAAATTTTCACCATGTTTGTTCTTCTGGCAATTATACTCTAACTAATATCAGTGATAAGAATGGGGAATTACCAATATTATGTCCCCTCTTTGGTCAAGTCATGGCAGTGTCAACCACTTTTATGGCTTTCCATTAAAATTAGAGTAAACCAGGAGGGACTCCCCTATTTTTGGGGCGGGGGGTGCTTGTAGGAAACTTTCGATTTTACCTCTAAAGGTACTTACATTTAATCAAAGGCATGCCATAGGCCAACTCGTGGCTATTTTCCTTTGAAAAACTTTTGGAAATTAGCCGTTTAAAAAGACTTTGACATATCCCCCAGAAGCACCTTAAAGTTTGACATATCCCCCAGAAGCACCTTAAAGGGGGGGAGGCTCCCATACAGGGCAGAGTTCTCAACGAGAAAAACAAATTGACCATTATGTCACACTGTGGTTGTAGCTGTTTATCACTGGATTTGTGGCATACAAACATATCTCTTCTTTTAGTCAACAAAGGCATTGCTGCAGTATTTGACACCATGTATTAGCTTGAGTTACAACTACCTGAATGTTTTCCCTGTTGCTATTAGAATGATCAACTGCATTTACTAGTATAGAATTTATTGCCAAGTGTTGCATTTTGTAATTTAAAATCGGTCAGAAGCACACTGTATACCTTAAAGCAAATTGTCATTACAAAACACTGTACATCATTGTTTACTTTTGCAACAACTGCCATTTGTTTTATATGCAGCAAAAGCAGAAGGCAATTATACAGGCATTGCAATTATACAGTTAAGTTCTCATAACAGTGTTATTTAAAGCAGAGCAGCAAAGTACCGGTACAGTGTTAGTCTATCAGACTCGAATTGGGTTTGGCTTCGTGTAGCATTTTGCAGTTGTTCAAATCCTGGATATACATCAATATTGCCTTCTGCATTTGTTGTTTTAGGCACAGTTTTTTAGGCTATTTAAGCTAATTCTGGAAGTTCCTTTACAGTTCATTTTGGAAACAGTGGCATAAGTCATAGCAGAGTAATCCACACATAGCAGTCATTCATACTGCAGAATTTGGAGTTGTATTGGCTTTTCCTCCTCTAGTATTTATGTGTTGTTTTTCTGGGTGTTTATTATAATTGTCACCTCAAGCAAACAATATAGTGCTCTGCCTTTGGCAAATTTGGTGACAGATTTAGATTGGCAACTTTTCCTAATAGTTTACAGTGGCCACTTTTCAAAGTCCCAAAGTACTGCATTTACATACCACTGTAATTTTTATAGAAGATATTACATGTAAATAGAGGCATGAAGATATGAGTGTTATTTTCGAGAGACAAGAAGGATACCTTGACAAGTACAGCAAGAGTAAGATATTGTTTTTAACATGAGAAAATAAAATTCATATGTTCAAGCCACTGTAATTTTCCTTTTATATATCACAGGGCGCCCAGCTCAAATGTATTTGTATTGACTACACAACTCGTTGATACTTGATGGTAATACTCCATAAAATGCCCGAAATTGCTGATCCAATACGATGTTGACAATACTTAAATCATGCCCTACCTTTGTTCTGCTGTCTCTGTGTGATTTCTCGGGGTTTTATAGCGCTATCCGTAGCTTTAAGGCGATAAAGCAGTCATCGTCATAACCGCCACACACAGACTCCCAAAGAAATTTTTACCGTGAGTTTGCTTTTGCCACTTGTAGGTGCAGATTGAATTAAGCAATAAAAGCACTTTCCGCGTGCTCTCTGCTTTCTTGCAAACACGAGGGGGGTGTTGGGAGAACTGGCGAGTGTCTTTCAAGTTTTATCAGTTCGACCAACATCCCCGAGTGTTTGTAAGAAACAGAGAGCACGCAGAAAGTATTTTTATTGCTTTTAGAAAATAACATACACACGCGCGACAGCGTTGCGTGACAATCGTGTTTCTCAGGTCTCTTACAAACACGCCTTTCAACCAATCAGAATGCGCACATTCACAATAAAACATAGGTGTTATTTTCTAAATGTTTTTAAAAGACTGGAAAAGCAACAGTTTCGGCATCGCTGTAATGATCTCCAAGGGTTCCTGCTTTTAAACTGTTGATTGTCTTGCTGCTAAACGTATTTCTGTCTTTGTCAAAACTGCAAACACGATCAGATCCACTTCATAATATCGCTTTTCAGTTCACGAGTGTGGACTTGTGATATTCTTGTGATATTTCGAGAAAACAGTCATCATAATCAGTCGAATGTGCGCGAAAAGAACGTGATCGTAGCTTTCTCAATTGGCATTCTAGAACCAGTTCTCCCCCGCTAAATATATTACTAGATTTGGGTTCCCTGTGGAACAGGGTTTTTAGGGGGGAGCAGGTCGTTCGTTAGTCCTTGTTTTACCACTAATTGGTGCCCCAAGCAGGAGACCCGCGCGTTGTATCGTCGTCTTGCTGCTGAGTTGCCTCTTCTATTTTCGTGTGCAGATATGCACTGAAATGGGACTGGGATTTCTGGGAAATGGGAATAAGACACCCCCCCTGCATTCATAACCCTGCACTAGGTACATTGGCTTTGCTTGGTGAAGGTCCTCGTTAAATGTAGGTTTTAAAATAACTAAACAGTAGCGTTCTAAACCAATGATATCTTTGCGCATGCGCTAATGACGTCATTGGTAGTGTATTTTCATTTTCCCACGTTTTGTAACCCCCCCCCCCCCCCCCCCCCCGCACCTGGGTTTGCATGGATCAAAGTCCTTGCACAGTGTAGGCATTGAAATGACTAAAACAAGTACCGATTTGAAACAAACCAGCTTTTTTGCAAATATAGTTAACACCCCACATGGAGACATTTAGTCACATGAGGCCTATATATAAATTGGCGAAGGTAAAGAGGTAACAAGGAGTTGTAAGTTGAGTTTTAGTCACGCCATGTCCCGCAGATAGCTCCTATGATCCCGCAGCTAGAGGGTCCCGATGGTAGATGACTTCAGCATAAATTATGCTAATATCGTGCTAACGTAGGAGTGATCCAGTGAGTGAGTGAGTGAGTGAGTGAGGTACCAACAAGTTATATTAGCCTGAATTTCAGACTTATTTCCCCTCACAAGTTATTCTCTTGTATTTATTACGAGAGAAAATATGTCTGAAATTCAGGCTGTTGCATGATTTGCTAGAACGGGCCACTAAGAGGTACCTATCTGTAAAAAATTGCACGTTTTCAACTTTTACCCCCTAAAAGGTAGGTACCAGAGGACTGATTTTAAACCCTAAAGGGTACGATGAGCACGCCCTCCCCAAAAATATGGGATCCCGCCCCGCCCCCCCAGGTATATTCACCATTGTCAAAGGGAAAAAAGAGGTCTATGTTAGTATAACACTCATTGTCTTTTGCATCGATCTGGAAGATGAGCGATAAATAAGGCAAAAATTGTTTTGTAACTTTTTCTGTCCTGTTAATATGTATCACTAATAGACCTCCTCTGCTTGGGCATAATGTTTTGCCCATTTCAGATCACATGGCATTCCCATGAGTATTCTCTCTTTCTTTGAAATGCTTCAATATTCATATATATTCTTTGGTGCGTAGCAGAAAAAGAAAGAAAGAATACTCATGGGAATGCCACATGATCTGAAATGGGAAAACATTATGCCCAAGCGGAGGAGGAGGTTGATTTTGAATGACTAAAACCATTTCAACTCTTATATTTGTATATTCTTTAAATCTCCATTTTCACCAGCTGTATCAAGCAAATTCTTTTGACATTTTGCTAACAGAGGCCTCTTTTCTTCCTTTCTGGGTAGGATGTGTGATATATCAATCAATTTGAAAAGCCTTAAATGCTGCCTTTAAACTACTTTTATCTGTGATCCTGTATGGCTCTGTATATCTTGTTAGTATTTCATAAGCATAGCGGTATATATTTATTCTGTACAGAATCATACGAAGACGCACTTGTGCGCTGTGGTCTCCATACTCTCTCGGATCGGCGCCACGCAGCTTGTACTAAGTTTATCCAGAGAGTACGGGACACTGGTGTCCTTGCCAACTTGTTAGCACCGCGCACAAGTGTGTCTCACGGATATAATCTTCGGTCTGGCGCTGCTAGGGGTGACCCAGCTGTGGCCTCGACAAAGCGATTAGGTATGTTTGTTACATATAGATATAGTTAATGTGTGTGAGATGTATGTAAATTGAATTGAATACTGACCACTCTTGTAATTTAGCTGTTAAGCTACGAAAAGAGTAATTAAACTGATTATTATTATTATTATACGCCTTTGAAAACAAAATGGCGACGGCACGCTATAGAAGTGCTCTTCACAAAATGTACATTTTCATCCTTGTGTACATTATACTAAAATATCTAGTATCTGTCAAGGGCACACTAAGGTAATCTAACATCTCTAGGTGCCTTTATGTCGGCAACGTGCTTACGGCTCCTGATATAAATACCCCTCCATGTCGTACGAAGACCAAACCATCAACGCCAACGCCATTACGGCTTACCGAGGCACTCAATATTCTACAATGCTGCTCGATGGCTACCCTGTTGCTCTTGGCTGGTGACATTTCCCATAATCCTGGATGGGCCAATTCAGTTCTCAATCAACCTGGCCTCAAGATAGCGCACTTGAATAAACGAAGTCTACCAAAACACCTAGACCCTTATGACATTATGTGCTTAACCGAGACATGGCTAAACTCATCGTGTTCGGATGCCGAGATTTCTTTTGACGGCTACAACATAATAAGATGCGACCGGGACTATTCCAATGGAGGAGGGACAGCAATTTATTTCAACTCAAAGCTACACGCCCGGCAGCGAAACGATCTGAAGCAGGACCTTAACATTGAGGGAACTTTAATTGAAGTTACTTTCCCTAACCGGTCTCGCATTGTTATATGTGCTACCTATTGCCCTGATAAAGCGGATTACAAGGAATTTAAACCTCTCCTCGAAGTGATCCTAGAAAGAGCGTCAGCCGAAGGCACTGAGTTACTTTTCTTGGGTGATTATAACCAGGACCTGCTCCCGAAACGATTATCTACCGATGCAAGAGATCTACGCCAACTGTTTACCAGTTATCAGATGAAGCAGCTAATTAAAGATCCAACGCGCATCACAGCTCATTCTGAAACGCTTTTGGATCATATATATATATACATCAGACCCCGACAAAGTAATCACATCGGGCGTTCTACAGTGTTCCATCAGTGACCATTCGCTTACATACATGATTCGTAGGGCGAAAAAAACTCGCGGCCCAAGCAAATTAATTCACTACAGAAATTTGAAGAACTATTCTAGTGAGTTCTTTGTAGCAGATTTGCATGCCGCCTCTTGGGACGAAGTAAACGCCTCTCTAACAGTTAATGAGGCGTGGGAGGCGTTTTCACTTACACTAACATCCGTAATTGACAAGCACGCACCCATGGCTATCAAGAGAGCTCGTGCGGTCACTCTTCCATGGCTCACAAGTACAATCAGAGATTTGATGCGTAAACGAGATCATCATCACAAAAGAGCCATGAAAACAAAGGCTACGGAAGAGTGGCTAGAGTACAAAAGACTGCGCAATGAAGACACGCGTCTCATACGCGACTCTAAGCGATGCTATTTCTCTGACGTCATCGCCGAAAATAAAAAAGACCCGCGCAAACTATGGAAAACTTTAAAGAGTGTCATTTCTAGCAGCTCTAATAAATCAAAGAGTGTTGGATTTCTAGAGACTGTCACTGGTATTAAATACGAGCCTCGTGAAATAGCGAAAGGTTTCAGCGAATACTTCAGATCGGCGATTTCTAAAATAAGAGAATCCATCAACTCACTTACAGTAAGACCACGCACACAAGTGTCGGCTCGCCACCTGAGCTCTCTCCGTCTCTCAAAAGTTGAGGAGGACTTCGTTTGTCATGAACTTAAAAGGGTTAAGCTATCAAAATCAACGGGTCTAGATGGTGTACCTGCTCGGTTGCTGAAAGACGGTGCGGCTCCATTATCCAAACCCCTTACAGTTCTGATTAACCGATCTCTAGCTGAAGGCTCTATTCCATCGGCCTGGAAACATGCAGTTGTCTCCCCTGTGCACAAGGCGGGACCCACCTCCGATGCTGGGAACTACCGGCCCATCTCCGTGCTTCCTGTCTTTGTCAAGATACTAGAGCGGGCAGTTCATGGGATGGTGTACACCTATTTGCAGGAACATAGATTACTAACTATCTATCAGTCTGGTTACCGCCCTCTTCATTCCAGCGGCACCTGTCTTATTGATATTACCAACCATCTTCTAGCCGGTATGGATAGTGGACAACTCACGGGTATGGTCTTTTTAGACCTATCAAAGCTAGCAGGACTAGGTTTTTCTCCCTCGGGTATTGTTTGGTTCATGGCCTACTTAACCGATAGAACTCAGAGTATTTTAGTAAATGGAATTCTTTCCGAACCATCAAAGATACAGTTTGGAGTACCTCAGGGTCCATTCTGGGTCCCTTGTTGTTCTTGGCTTACATAAATGATTTACCATCTGTCGTATCCAAATGCAAAATACAACTGTATGCCGATGATACGCTGCTTTATTTTAGTGGTAGCTTGGTATCTACTATCGAAGCCTGCTTATCCGATGATCTTAGTAGCATAATCAACTGGTTAAGTGATAATTTCCTGCACCTTAATTATTCTAAGACTAAGGTTATGCTTGTTGGAACACATCAAAGGCTCGCTAAGATTGACCGTTTCTGTATCTCTGCAAACAATAAGACCTTTGAAAGAGTCTATGAGTTCAAGTACCTTGGTGTTGTGCTTGATAGAAGCCTCTCTTGGAATGACCATATTGACCACATTTCTTCCAAAATATCGTCACGGCTTGGCATGCTTCGTAAAGCACGCAGGGTCATTCCTCGAGAGGCTTGTATTACTCTATTTAACGCCATGGTACTTCCTCTCTTCGACTATTGCTGTGTGGTTTGGGGAGGCTGCGGGAAAACTAATCGCGACTATTTGGACAGGCTCTATAGGCGCGCGGCTAGCATCATCGAATGCCGCAAAGTAGAGCAGCGCGACATCCGACTCACATTCAGCTGGCCATCGCTTAATAAACGTAGACAGTACCACGCTTGTCTACAAATTTTTAAATGTCTCCAAGGTCTTGCGCCTGCATATCTTCTGCAGGAGTTCATTCGTAGAAGCGAGTTCCACTCTTACAATACACGCAATAAGGACCATCTGCGTTTGCCCCGCGCTAGGACTACAAAATACCAAAGTTCTTTCCTTATCGTGGCGCAAAAGAGTGGAACTCGCTTCCGGCTGAACTAAGACATATTAACCAATTAGATTGCTTTAAAACAACCCTGAAAAGGCATCTAAGCGGATAATTATTATCGATTTGTATTTCTATATGTAGTGTATTGTATGATTGTTATTGTTTCTTAGTATAGTTTAACGCAGGCCTCCATTCAAACCAGCATTGCTGAACTGGACTGTCCTGTTAAAATATTGTTTAAATAAAATAAAGTTTTAAATTATTATTATTATTATTATCATACATTTGAAGCAGCTTACCACTCCAATGCTCCACCATCTTTGTTTTCTATTTCACAAATCATGTTATAAAATCAACAACAAATGTACACACAGCATCACAGGATGGTAGTCAGTATTTTTAGGCATCCTTGAATAAAATAATACACATACAAATATACGGGAAGGGTTCAGAGGATCATATACTGTACACAAATATCCCTTCCTTGCAATACATGCAAGTTTACTTACCCTGCCAGTAGAGGCCTTTTTTGTATTTTGCTTAGCTGAGAGTCATTAAGAAAAAGATCCCACCACTCAAAGCCAGCAAAAGAGGCCTTTGCTAACTGTAAGCTTTACTATGTACATGCACCATCCTGCATCCACATACTCATTTTTGGTGGAGGAGGAAATCTTATTTTGGTGGAGGAGGAAATCTTATATAAGTGACATATTTAAAGCAATACAAGCTACATTAATGGAATCTATAGTGTCCCTGATTTTGCCTATGCCATTTCTTTTTGTGTCTTCGGATCCATCGATGCAGCCTTTTAACATTCACTCCATTGTATATGTCATTCTTGACATTGGGGAAACATGTATATTTCCTGCCACCCTCATAATTGAAAACCCTTGCCTTATTGTGCACTTAGTTCAATGCCACAGCAAAAGTTTGTTGTTTAACCTTGTTTGTATGATGGGTGCTTCGATTTTTATATCCCTTATATCCAAGATCTTGCTTTGACTGTTCTAGTAATCCAAGTAGTGGACCTGTAGCCTTGGTTGTTGATTCAATGGAGGTGCAGTTGACATTGGGTGCACCAATAGCACGGATGCACTCCTTAGAAACTTTGTTGATTTGCTCTAGTCGAAGGTCCCTGGAGATGCATTTGCCTAACCCCCTTTAGCTGATGCAAATCGCTTCCAGGTTAATCGATGAGCTTGTCTTGGAGTCAGTAAGCTTAGCTGCGAGGCTCTGAGACGAAGTGCTGCCAAAGCATTAGTCTTTGTGCACCTGAAATAGCACAGTAAGAAAGTTCCACACTCTCAACAGTGTAAACCAAACGTAAACCAACACTGAGATGAAGGCATCCATAGTTGTAGACATAGTCCTCAGAGTCCTTTTTACCACGGTCCTTCGCCACAGGAGGGATTACATCAGCTGTCACTGTAAGTCCATGTACCTTTTTCTCGTGTGTCAGCCGGCACTTGGCATACTTGAAAACTCGCTATTACCTGAAATAGCACAGTAAGAAACCTGAAATGCACCTGAAATAGCACAGTAAGAAAGTTCCACACTCTCAACAGCCTTTGGCCATCGCCTTCCTTTACCGCATCATCTGCATCTCGCAAACGTAAACCAACACTGAGATGAAGGCATCCATAGTTGTAGACATAGTCCTCAGAGTCCTTTTTACCACGGTCTTTTGCCACAGGAGGGATTACATCAGCTGTCACTGTAAGTCCATGTACCTTTTTCTCGTGTGTCAGCCGGCACTTGGAATACTTGAAAACTCGCTGGCAACCTTGTCCACGACAGGGCAAGTCGGGTCGAGGGTTGTAAGCTGCAACAAGAGAGGGAAGTGTGGAAACCCCAGGAATGACATACGTTTCAAGCATGCAATCTACCTCTTTGTGTAGCCGTACTTTCTGTATCCTGCATTCCAAAATGGCTTAAGGCTGCTGCAACAATGAATGCATCTAATGCGATTGCAAAAAATTCCTTTACTGCTTCATAATGATCAAGAGGATCTTTGTATCATTGTTGTTTCCTGCAACAATAGCATTGGAAGCCATTGTTCCCCAATCTACAACAGAACCTTTCTTCCTCAACATCTCAATAGCCACCTAAAAATAAATTTCTCGGATGGTGCGTGACATGGCGGAGTAAGGACGCTTTGTTACAAGCTCCCTGTACAAGATTTGATTACTAGATGGATGCGATTCAATTGGCTTTTAAAAGGAAATCGAGGCAAAGTAGTTCTGATTCGGAGGTTGATATCGCTAAAAGAACGCGTTTAGGTTCGGAAAAGGCTGAGCAATTTGAACTTATTGAGAACGACGAAGTATTCCAAGCCTTGGAAATGGTGTCTGAACTGTCAAGCAAATTAGATCTCGTTTTATCCCAGATGAAGTCTCTCGAAGGAAAGCTGTCAGTAGTGGATCTGAAAATATCTACAGTAGAAACCAAGGTGGATGACTTGAGGAAGGATTTTTCGTGTCTAGAGGACTCTGTTCGCCAAACAAATACACGTGTGAATGAAGTCGAGAAAGGGGTGCAGTTCTTAAACACAGAAGTTCAGGAGGTTCGTAAAATGGCTGAATCGGTACAACTGAATGGGAAATCAGAAGTGGAGAAACTAAGGGATGAGTTGCTGTACTTGGAAGTTTATACACGGAGAGAAAATCTCCGTTTTTACGGGATCCCGGAGGCTACAGAAGATGGGAAAGAAAGCTCAGAAGAAGTGCTAAACAATTTTCTCGAGGCCACCCTGGAGATCGAAGATGCCCATCAGATTGAGTATCAAAGGGTTCATAGGATCGGATCATTTGAAAAAGGGAAGAATAGACCTCTTATCGCAAGATTTTTGAGGTATCCGGATCGGGGTTTTCTCGCGAGCAGCAAAGTTGAAAGGCACGAAAATAGCTATCTCGGCTGATCTACCTAAGGCGCTAGTAGAGAGGAGAAAGAAATGGGTGCCGAAGCTCAAGGAAGCAAAGAGTCAAGGCAAAAAGGCATATTTTAGTAGAGCCCAACCTGATAAGCTGTATATAAGCGATATTTTGCAGGTTTAGATCTATTAGTTAATATAACATATGAGGCTTTCTGTTTACGCTAATGGTTTCTTGTTAGCTTCTTAAATTTGCATTCGAAAAAACGTTATGTTTATGCTAATGTTTTCCTGTTAGCTTCTTAAATTTGCATTCGAAAAAAACGTTAAATCGCTCCTTCTATTGTGTATAGTTATTTTAAGAAAACGGATGGTCGGCCTGGACAGCATAAACACGATCTTTTGTGCTTGCGCAGAATGAGCGCTATTGACCCGTTTTTGTGGTTATTGTTTAAGTGTGTGTCATGTTCATTTAGTTCATTTAGTTCGTCTTTGTCGGCACTCTTATTTATTATCATTACAGAAAGGATTTCATTTGTTAGGGTTCTCTTCTTTTTTAATGATGGCTCAAAGGACAAAAAATCTAAAGTTTAATTTCTTTGAATGCTCGAGGGCTTCAGGATTCATTTAAACGAAGCTCTGTCGTGACTTGGGCTAATAAGTTAAATGCAGATATTATTTTTTTACAAGAAACTCACAGTACTAAGAAAACGGAAATTTTGTGGAAAAAAGAATGGAAAGGGGGTATCTTCTTTTCACACGGAACTGGATCCAGTAGAGGGTAATCACTTTGGTTAAAGACGACTTGGATTTTCAAGTAATTTCATCAACGTGCGACAATAATGGAAGGTATGTTATCCTAAACGTCATCATTCAAGAGGTACCCATAATGTTAGTAAATATATATGCTCCTGACAAGGAAAAAGAGCAGCCCGATTTTTATAACAATATTAATTCGTTATTAAATCAGGGGAAAGGTGATAGCCATATCATCATGGGGGGTGACCTCAATCTTTGTATGAGTAAGTTAGATTGTGATTCTGACGGTGTAAAATTAAAAACAGCGGTTAGAAATATGAATGACTTGAGTCTTCAGCATGATTTAGTAGATATTTGGCGATTACGTAATCCCGACCTAAAACGTTTTACATGGAGACAGAAAAAGCCCCTTAGACAAAGACGGTTAGATTATTGGTTCATTAGTGATGAACTTCAAGAGGACATTGAATTAGTAGATATTGTACCCTCAATCAAATCTGACCACTCAGCAATTATTTTGAACTTTAATTATGAATCTGAATTTTCGCGTGGTTCTGGTTACTGGAAATTTAATGCAAGTTTGGTACAGGACTCGGAATACGAATCCTTAATTAAAAACAAGCACTCTGATTGGGTAACTGAAACAAAAGACATCTCTGATAAAAGGGTCGCATGGGATTTTATAAAATTCAGAATTCGTGAAGCTACCATTTCATACTGTAAACAAAAAGCGAAGAGGCGCAGGTCTAAATTTACTGAAGTGGAAAAACAATTGAAACAGTGCGAAGAGGAAAAGGATAAATGCCCGACGCAGTCAAACACAGAAAAGGTCGAATCTTTGCGCCTAGAATACGAAAGTATGTTGGATTATATAACAAGAGGCTCAATTGTTAGATCTCGAGCGAATTGGTACGAAAACGGCGAAAAAAAAACAAATTCTTTTTAAACTTAGAGAATCATAATTTCAAAAAAATTGGATAAGGAAAGTGTACACAAGAGATGGAAAATTGACAACAACTCCAAAAGTGATTTTAAGAGAGCTTGAGAGCTTTTATAAAGATTTATATGAGAATAGAATAGAGGAAAACACTAGTGCTATTGAAAGTTTTTTGGGGACTACGAAAACTAAATCATTGTCATTAGAGACAAAAAAGTTGTGTGAGGGTGAACTCACTATTGGGGAATGTTTAATGCAATGTCTAAATTTGAAAAAAATAAAACTCCGGAAATGACGGTTTTACGATTGAGTTCTACGAAGCGTTTTGGTCACTTTTAGGTAATCAATTAGTTGATACCTTAAATTATGCCTATCAGAAAGGGGCACTATCCAATTCGCAAAGACAAGCTATTATTAAAGTTATTGAGAAAAAGGATAAAGATAGGCGCTACCTAAAAAATTGGAGGCCAATTTCGTTAATTAATGTAGATGCAAAAATAGGCAGTAAAGCTTTAGCCCTGCGCCTTCAGAAAGTCCTACCTTTTTTGATTCACCATGACCAGCATGCATATGTAGAAGGAAGATCAATATTTGATGCTGTCAGATCAATTGATGATGTTATTGAATTTACAGAATCGGAAAATATTAGGGGGCTCCTTGTAGCAATCGATTTCCAGAAAGCTTTTGATTCACTGAATAGAACGTTTCTACTGAGGGTGCTGAAACACTTTAATTTCGGAGAGTCGTTTATAAGATGGGTTGATGTTTTTCATACAGAACTAATGAGTTGCGTAATGAATAATGGGGATATGACTGCCTTTTTCAATGTGGAAGCCGGTGTCCGCCAGGGGGATCCTCTAAGTCCGTACCTGTTTATACTTGCTCTAGAAACTGTTGCAGATCACATAAGAAGAAACGAAAAAATAACCGGTGTCCGTATAGATGGGAATGAAATCAAGTTTAGCATTTTTGCAGACGACATGACTGTATTTCTTCGTGATAAGGATGCCTTTTTACATTTGATGGAATCTTTGAGCTGTTTCAGTAAAATATCAGGACTCTTAGTTAACGAGGATAAAACAGAGGCTATGTGGCTAGGAGAAAGCCGGAAGGAGAGGAAAGAGTTGTTACCAATAAAAAAAATTGATCAGCCTATTCAAATACTTGGAGTATATTTCACCTACAACTTAAAGTTGAGAAAAGAACTTAATTTTGACTGCATTATCAAAAACATTAAAGAGATATTGAATTTATGGAAATGGAGAAATCTCACAGTATACGGAAGAGTTCAAATTCTTAAAACGTTTATTGTGCCGAAAGTTCTTTATAGAGCAACAATATTATGTTTTGATGATATGCTGTGCAAGGAAATAAATACTTTGATGTATGATTTTTTATGGGGCGGAAACGATAAAGTAAAAAGGCGGGTGGTTATTGGTGATTATAACAAAGGAGGAATAAGAATGCCAAATTTAGAAATGCTGATAAAAGCACAACGAATAATGTTTCTTAAAAGATACAAAGAACCTAGTCCATTGATTTGGAAATACGTTTTAACTTATTATTTGAAGCCTTACGGCGGCCCCTTCCTCTTAGACTGTAATTACTCTTCGAAAACGCTGCCAATGCTGCCAAACTTTTATAAGGAGTGCTTTGCAGCATGGTCCCTATTACAATCGGACGTAAGCACATCTAACGAGGAGCATGTGGCAAACCAAATTTTATGGAATAATAAACACATATTAATAGGTAAACAGTCAATATATAAGGATAATTTGGTGAGAGCAGGTGTCAGTAAAATCCAACATATAATAAATGCCGAAGGAAAACTCGACTCTTTTGAAAAACTGAAAAAACGTTTTTCTATTATTTCTGCATCCGATTATTTCTTACTGCATGGCATTATTGAATCTTTACCTCTTGATTGGAAACGCGCTCTTGGGACACACCCTCCACTGCGCCTTGATGAAATTACGGATACTCAAATTTCAATGGGAGATAAAACCTTTCGATTAGACAAGTTAAAGTCGAGAGTTGTGTACGATTTTTTGGTTGAAAAATTAGTTGAAACACCTACTGCAGAATATAAATATGAACACGCACACCCTGAACATGTTTTCGTGTGGAAAGAAATATATTCCATTCCATTTAAAGCAACTATTGATGTGAAACAGAGAATTCCAGTGGAAAGTTCTACACAGAATCCTGTTTGGAAACAAGTCACTCTTTAAAATGAAAATAGTTGATTCTCCATTATGTAGTTTTTGCAAAGAAGAAGATGAATCCCTCGAGCATTTACTTTATAGATGCAAGTTTGTACAAGCTTTTTGGGCAGCATTAGAGAGCTCGTTGAAACGGCTTAAAATCCTCGATCGTAAGTTAACTGAATTAGAAATATTATTAGGGATTACATGTGACATTAAGTATTCTTCGCTGATCAATTTTATTATTATTATTGCTAAGCGATTTATATATTTTTGTCGCCAGAAAGGAATTTTGCCGTTTTCTAATCTAAAATTGTTTTGGCTAAGAGTTAAACAAGTCGAATTCACCGAGCTTTCTGTTGCTCTCAATAATAACAAAATGCTGCAGCACCTATACAAATGGGAACCTATCAAGCAACTTATTCAATAATAGATATATTATGTATATATATATACATATTTTGCTGAGTGCCTTTTTCCTTTTTTTATAATTGTTGTAGACGTAGTGTAAATATCATGTAATTCCTTGTAAAATAAATAAATAAAAAGATCAAAAAAAAAAAATAAATAAATAAATTTGCAAAAACAAAGGTTTCCATAAATTTAACATTTTCATCAGTTTAAATTGTGTGGTTCCAGAAAAAAAACATACCTTTCCCATGGTGGACGGGACTTGGAAATTCAAGAGAGGTTGATTGGGGACTCAAATACATTATATTTCCCATATACACAAACAGACAGTCAGTCCCTAAATTTTTTTCCCTGAAAATTCCAGAGGGTTGGTGTACATATGTGGCCCCTTCCATGGGAGGGGTATGAATAATTTCTGGAGTCACACATTTTGTCACCCAGTTATTTCTTGCAAATGAGGCCTCTTTTCCTTTTATTCAGCTGGGCTGCAAATGAAAACGGTATCTGCTTATAATACAGGGAACCCAAGAATTCTTTGAGAGAAAGCAGACTCACACTGATTTTTTTCGAAGAATGTTTTTAGCTTGGAAAAACTTAACAAGCCTTGAAATGAGTTTTTTGTCCATAGCCAGCCATGTTTTGATTTTCTCTGGCATTTTATTCTTGTTTGGCATACTTTCTGTATCCTGCATTCCAAAATGGCTTAAGGCTGCTGCAACAATGAATGCATCTGATTCGATTGCAAAAAATTCCTTTACTGCTTCATAATGATCAAGAGGATCTTTGTTTCATTGGGAGTCCCTCTCCCCGGGATCCCCGGGATCTTGGAATGATTGTATCTCAATTGGAATTCACTCAATCAATGCAAAAAGTACAAAATAACGTCTTCCAGGCCATTTTTGTGTGGCATGGCCAAATGTTAGTTATAGCCAAGAATAAGGGGTGGGATGTACAGTACCAAAATATTAGTGATGAGCTAGAGACTGGAATTTTGTTACCTGGATGATCCAGTTTGCTGAGCACAGAAGCCTCCCAAAGGACGTCATCCATTTCCACATGAGGTTTAAATCTTTTTATGACAACCAATATTCCACGGTATTCTGTTTTAATACACTCACCAAAGCATCCTTGGCCAATGACCTGCTCGCTTCCAGTTAAGCTTAAGCTGCTCCTTTGGATTTGCCTATTCAATGATAACAACCAATAATAAAAATGAATTGCATATACATTTTTTAAGCATTAGAGCACAGCTTTCTATGACTTTATCGGCACAATAGAGCACGCGTGATGTTGGGAGAGACGCATGATTTTAAAGCATTTCGAGTATCTCTCCCAACATCACAAGTGCTCTATTTGCCGATAAAGTCATAGAAAGTTGTGCTCTAATGCTTTTATGATCCAAAGATGTAATTGGTGTCGAAGGATAATAGCTAAATGTAGACCCCATGTAGGTTAAGAATGAAGAAATTGATAAAAAGATCACGCTTACTATACGTACATGAAAAAAGTCTGAGAAGTTAGGTATATAAAATCAGAGCTGACAGTCGACAAGAATTAAACGTCCCGATTCTAAGTTTGTCCTTTGTCCTATCCGAATTTAAACACCAAATCATTCTGATACATTAGAGATCTAACTTTGCTAGCACTTACTCGGCAACGAGGGGGCACTACGATTCTCCTTGCCTCTCTCCCGTATCCCCTTGCTCCTGGTCTCCTCCTCAGTTGCTGTTGTTGCTCCTGGGCCTGCTGCACGGCTTCCATGCGAGTGTTTAAGGTGCTCAAGAGTTCCTCTTGAACACGACCACGTTCCTCAAGGGCAACTTTTAAGGCCCTATTTTCTTCATTTAGCACCTCGTTTGACCGCACAATTTTGTTCAAATCGCGGGTCAGGTTTGCCAGGTATTGACGGTTCCTGCTGGTACTTCCTCGGCCATTTTAAATGCAAGATAATTGGATAAACAAAACGAGCAGTTGAAAGTAAGTGTAGCTTTTCAGCGAGCAATCGAAGAAAGCGCGCACAAAAATTGGCGCGCAAAAGTTAACCGACTAAACGTCAATCAGCGAGAGTAGCCTTTGGCCAATCATAGTGAAGTATAGTGACATGGATGAAATGTAGCTGCATGATGAAAGGAAATGGCATAAATGAAGTGACGTAGATTTGCGTCATGCCTTTGTTACTGCGATATGTTTTCAGCGGTTTCTCTGCAAAGTTCACCAGACTCCCGCCATAAGTGTATGCTACTTGAAGAGAAACGTTTGTTGTGGCTTGTTTGGGTCTAAAATCCTCTAGAATTTAATCCAATCTGATCATCAAGGCTTAGTATTCGGCCATTTTATCGAGCTGATAAACTGCTACTGTGGTTTTCATCGGCACATTGTGCGAGTACTGCGATGGTAGAGCTTGCTGACAATGGGTTCAATGGAAGTTTACAAGCCGAATGTGGTCAAACAGGATTGAATCAAACTGCAAAACGACGACGGAGAAACGTAGAGACTCTGAGAAAAAAGAGGAAAAGAAGAAATCTGAGGAAGAAAGAAGCTCATCGGCAATTAACGAAGAAGGAGCGCAAAGAACGGCAATTAAAGAGGCTCGCCGGAAAGGATAATATAATGGCTTCGATGGAGATGAAACTGGAACAATGGCAAGCAAAATATGCCAAGGAACGACAGTTGTCCATGTACGCTTGGAGTAAATGGAAGAAAGAGCATAAAAAGTCAAGAGCGACGATAAATGGAGCGACGATAAATGAAGTTAAAGAAAATAAGGAAACCTGTAAACTTAATGGGAAGAGCGTGGCGAATGATATAGAACGTTTAAAGCTGCAACTTTTGAAGTACGAGGTTTACAACCGCAGGGAGAACCTTCGCTTTTATGGAATTCAAGACAAAGAGGGGGAAGATACCGTGAAGAGCTGTATAAGTTTTTGGAGTCAAGGTTGTTTGAGTTCCAAAGAGTCCACCGTCTTGGAAGCCACTCAGCCGAAAGAGCCAAGCCAAGGACCGTTATAGCGCGTTTCATGAGATAGGAGACCGCGAGCTTGTTTTTGGTCATAGGTCCGACTTTAAAGAAGGCCTGACCTTCGGTATTGGTCAGGACCTACCCAAAGAAGTGTCTGATCTCAGGAAAAAGCTTATGCCGGTGCATGTGTATTTTTTGGCAGGGCAGAACCTTACAAGTGGTTTATCCCAACATAATTGAACCTGGCAGCCTGCCCCTTTGCATCATCAACTAATGTGCCCTCTAAGTTTTATTTTCAGTAATACTATATTTGATATTCTTCATTGTAGGCTGCACTACATTACATCAACCAACTGTGGATTGGCACAGGGCAACATGACCTGGTGCTATGAGAACCGTGGCAAGGATTATCACTGGATCAAGGATCTTTATAGCCGTCTACGACTGCCTGTCCTACCTGCCATGGAGAAAGCCCTTGACAAGGCCACCGAGGAAAGAAGGACCCACCTCCTGAAAAAGAAGACAGAAGCTGCAAAGAAGCAGAGAATATCCAACAAACAGGCCAGACAGGAAGACCAGGAAGAGAGAAAGAAGTGGAACAAGAGACAGGCGGTGCTGCATACATATGGTGCTGATGATGATGCAGATAATGATGATGATCCAGCACTGGTGAGGGCCGCTGAAAGTGTACTAAGCGGAAAGAGGCCATGTAAGTGTGGATCAACCACCCACCAGCGCACTTCCCACAAAGACTGTAGTGAAAATCCCAAGAGAAAGCAGTAAAAGAACTAACTGTTCATGTTCCAAACTGCGAAGCTGTTGCATTTTATATCATGGGTATGATGGTGCTACATTATGGTGGCTACATGATTTTTGTAGAGGCTGATAAGGACATTCTATGCTTATGTTATTATGCCTGTGTTATGGGTACTCAGCTTGATTCTATACAAAAAGCATATATAAAGTTCCCAAAATGTTCAATTTCAAGGATCCCAAAGAAAAGAAAATGCTAGGTCTATTCATTTCGTTTTTTAAACATTTTATCAAAGTCAATATATCATCATGTACATAGTCATTATAAATAGTACAAAAAATAGTTATTTGATTCAATCTCGTCTCCAGGGCCTTCGTTCATCTGGTCAGCAGAGACCAAAGTCCAAAGACTCTGGAGGAATCTATTTTGTGAGCGAATCTGATGACTGACATCCATCTTGGATAAATCTTTTGTTCTGATACGCACACCCTCATCATGATAACCAGTTTCCATGAGGAAAAAAAAAAACAGAAGATTCTAGGTCTTGGCACATACCATGTTCACGAAAATGGATCATCGTCCTCACTGACCAGACAAGCAAAGGATTTGGGGACGAGATTGTATTTGTTCCAGTAGAGAAGAAGCGTGTGAATCCAGAAAATATCGATACCCCCACCCCACCCCCTGAAAGGGTCATGAAGGATATGACCTCCTACCACTCTGGAATTCCCAATCCCTTCCATGGGGGTATGGATATTTTATGTTATTGCACAATTTTTCCGAATTTTAAAGTTTGTCTAGCAAGTTTGGTAAAACAAAATTGTTATCTTGCATGAACATAAACATATGTACAGTATATATAATGGTATTTTGTAGATATAAAATATTTTTATTTATACTGCATTTTTCCCTAGAAAATATTACAGTGAGACTACACCAATCAAGGCTGCCTCAACCCACAAAATCTTCAACAAATTTTACAGACATATGTATTTTCGTGTTTTACACTATTTGGGGGTGAATTTTAGTGAAGAAAATTTTTCTAATCCTATTCCTACATGTATTTACAAATTTCAAGTCAAAAATCGTGCGTTTTTCACTAAAAGTGTGAACATTTGTGTTGCATCTCTTGTTCAGATGCTCGAGCGTGATTGGCTAATTTAACTTTGGTTGCCTTGGTTGGAGTAGTCGCACTGTAAAAGCTCCATCATACAAGTTCTTCTGGATCACCCTTTGTTCCTTGTTTATATAAAAAAATCCCATCCCTTGAAAAATTAACAAATTATCGACTATCAACACACTTCCTGTATAATCATCAAATCACACCATAACAACATTTTGATTCTATCTTGTGGTGGGCCATTTTGCATTTGCCAAATCAGCAATGTTGATCCTGTATACCTATAAAATGTGAAACAAATACACCAGTGAGTAAAGGTTATTTTTGGTTACAAAGAATCAAGAAATATCAGCGATTTGCGGAAAAGTTCTAAAATTTACAGCTAGGTTGCTGATCAATATTAGGCATTCCAGAGACTAGAACATTGAGTTGTCAATGACTTTTCAATATTAGGCACTCCAGAGACTAGAACATTGAGTTGTCTATTACTTTTCTCGGTCGACAACTAAACGTTAATAAGAACTAAAAAAGGTAGTCTGTGAGACAGTTTAGGGTTAGTTGTCGACAACGTGTCTCAGCCTTTTTTTTCTTCAAATTTTTGGTTGTCAATAACCTTTAGTTGCTGGTCTTGAATAGTTGTCGATGAGTAAAATATATAGTCTGAAGATGTGAGCCATATTTTTGGAGAAACAACCGTAATGGCTCATGAGTGTTTTGAGTAAAGTCCGCACCTACCGACTCGTGGTCAATCTTGTACACTACCCGGAATGGTGAGCCTCATAATTGTTTTCAGGCTCTCCGGGTAAGTGTATGTGGGCCAGCGCGGAAGACCGGCCCCCAATGTCTTCTTACTCTCAGGCTCTCCGGGTAAGTGTATGTGGGCCAGCGCGGAAGACCGGCCCCCAATGTCTTCTTACTCCCAAACTAGAAAAGAATCAAACCGAAGATGCTTTAGTGCGTGCAAACTAGTGAAATTTCCGCGATTTCAATGCCATAGAATGTAGATTCCCTGGACGAAGTACCGTACTACAGGCGCTACAATATCCAAACTATTCCAATATCATCAAATCGTTCTTTAGGGACATTTACCCATAGCAAGCACCAGAGACGCTTGTATAGCCTCGCTCTCCCTGCCTTCTCGTCCTCTTTCTCACGGAGGCGAAACTGGCGAAGAAGCGCTCCTCCGAACCTGGAATCAAACAAAATTACTGCTATCAAACCCTGAGTTATCAAGAAAGCGATAAAATATCTCGGAACTTACCCGTTCCTTTCAAATTCGGCGTTAAAATCCATGAAAGCAGCCTCATGCTGAAACTTGTAATCACATGTGTCCAAGCGAAGGTGTGAGCAAAACGTGGATATCATGTTACAAATAGCAACTTCCGTCCAGGTAGCAGAGTAAATTTTATTTCCTGTTCCGGTAAGAGCCACGTTTTTCATCTGCTACTCCTGGATTCGCGTTTTGAAAAATCAGGAAAATTATTTCAGATTTTCGAATTGCATGTTATAGTGGTTCGACATGGCACAAATCGTGGAAATCGGAGGACCCCAAATTAGCCAGTGCAACCACCTTAAATAAGTATAAATTCCTCCATGTGAGGGGTATAGGAAATTTCTGGAATCACACAGTAATGTATTGCAAGCATAGTATACTGAAATTGCAGAATGGTTGTACCATCCATTATGGGAATTATGCAATTGTCAGGGGCGTAGCCAGGAAGTTTCGTTGGGGGGGGGGGGGGGGGGGGGGGGGTGGCTGATTATATTTCTTTTTTATGGTGGTTTCACAATACAGGTAATTTTTGTTTCAGAAACTTCCTCAGCCTATTTGCCATAACCCACAAGTGCAGATGCAAATGGATCAAGATAAAAAGTGCATTTATTCATGAGTTGGGAAATAGTGAGGATATTGGTAAAAAGGAGGATATTGGTAAAAATAGAGACATTTGGAGATTTTGTATCATTTTTGGTTTCTCTATATAAGATACAAAGATATGGATTATATTTTCTTGTGCAACAAAAAGCAATATCTTACTTGTTGTGCTTGTTAACCAAAATATTGTTCTTGCCACCCAAATGTAACACTTACATATTCACGTCACTGTGTAATATCCTCTATTTGCTTTTATACAGACACAAGCTGTAACCTTGATGTCAAAGTGGTTGAAATTGATCATGCCAAAGTACATGAATGGACTGTACCTTCATTCCCTGCACTGACATTGCAATTCAAGCAAATAAAAGTGCTGTTTGATGAAAGTGGCAAAGAATCTGTTGCATTAGTACCAAAAGAGAAGCACCTGGCAAAGGGTCGAGCAATGTGTACGTCATCCAACTCTATAACTTTGAACAACAACATTTACACTGTTTTATGGGATATAGAAACTACTACTGTCATAAGTGACTTTGAAGAATCCTCAAGCGAATCAGAAAGTGATGAGGAAGAAAGCAGCTACCGGATCCACACATTGAAAAAAGTATTAGGATCCTGCTACTCAACAGAACGACAAGCAGCATTAGGGAGAGCTTATGCCAGTCTCTATGACTTCAATAGACCTGTCTTAGCAAGACTAAAAGCAGAACCAGAAAATATTCATGACTCCAATGCTATCGCTGTGTATATTACGTCAAATAATGAAAACTATGTCAAAGTCGGATACATTGCCAAAGAGCTGACAAAAATTGTTCGTCCATGCTTGAAAGATCCTGTATTTAAAGTCTCAGTTAAAGCTAACAATTTAAAGAGACAAGTCAAGCTGATGGGGTATTATCTCACTTCAAATTTAACCAAAATGGGACTCTGGGACAAAGTAGTGGTTAGAGCTAGTAATAGCATCAGAGTAATAGCATAATTCTGAAATTTGCTTGTTGATTAGTATGACACCTTATTGCAAGCAAACATGCAAGCAAATTTGTGGCCCCTTCTCTCCATTTTCGCACAGCCAAATCATCAAATCTCTTGTATTTTTAGGCTTTTCTCTGACCCTGTAACTACACAGGAACACCAATTAAAGTGGCAGTTGTACAAATTGTACATATATCAGCCCAAAGACCACAATCAACCTGAGCCAATTTATGCAAGTTATAAAAAACCTAACCTATGATGTTCTAGTTAAGAGTCTCTTTCTAATTTGCTGAAAACCTCCAGGTGCCACTGCTGGAGTTGTTTCACTTTAACCCTTTCAGCCCTATAGCATTTTCCCTAATTTCCTTATTTTATGAGAGATAACAGAAACACCCCTGCCCATTTTTGCATATCAGTGCCGAGTTTCTGGTATTCCTGTCTTTTATTGAGAGGGAGGCTGGGGCTTTCTGTAGAGCTTTACCGCTGACCCATACGTTGCTTTCCAGTGGCGGGAAGCTATCGCACAGATTAGACATCTGATAACTTTGCTTAAAATTTAACCAAAATTCCACTCAGAAGAGGCCATAGGACATCATTAAGTCTATTGTGGACAATGCATTTGTGCTGTGCTTCAAGTAAGAAGTATGGCTGAGGGGTTTCATTGACTTTTTCCACTGTTCTTCTGAGAGCTGTTGAAAAATATTGGTCAAAGAAACTCTGGCCCCTCTCTAGTGGAATCTTTTTGCCTGAGCACAGAGTTCTTAGGAATCTGTGTTTTAGACATAAAAAGCAAGCAACTGAGGATGCTTTTGCTTTTAATTGTTGCAGGGCAAAAAGACTTATATAAATCTTGTGTCTAATCTGTCAATACAGGGGGAGAGCGCTGTGAAATGTCATTCGCTTACCACAGGTATCCCGAGCGATAGGGTTTTGCATTGTTTTACTGTGCAGTCGATTCAAAGTTCAAAGCGCCATATTTTCCTTAATTGTAGACTTGGAGAGCTGAAACTTCATGTCAAAGCTAAGGATTAAAGGTACTTTTAAATAATACCTGTAGCTTGTTGATTGTGTTTCATTTAGTGTAGCATTTAATGCGAAAAAATCCATCATCGTGTTCAGTCGAGCGTGTGTTTTTGCATGTCAAAAATTGCGCGAAGTTTTGTGAAATTATGTGTCTTTTTCTGCGTGAAATCCAAGCCTCTGATCCACACAGCTTTTCTGAACAGTAGACAAATCACTCTTCTATGCAAATAATCAGAGATTTAGTGTCATTTTGCCAGGAGTTTGATGGGAGAGCCTTCTAAGTCTCTGTATATAAAAATGTGCCATTTGGCACTATTAGGACTGAAAGGGTTAAATGGAGAAAAAGAGCAATAATTGAATGCCTATATAGCAGTTGTCCTTTATGTCAGAATAAGGTCACTCTGGGAGGTTTTGGGGAAGCACGACTGGAGTCCGGTGGAATTGTGCACGCACTGTCAGCTGTCCCCTTTGAGGTAGTGATGCCCTGTTAGCAACAAAGACCCCAGGATCACCTCAGTGGGAGATGTGGATTCTGTCAAGCCTGATGCCTGGACCAGACGGTTCATTAAAACTGACCATTACAGAGTCTCTGTACCTCTCCTTGGCACCGGTCCATTAAAAAAATGGAAGATTAGGATTAATGCGCTTCTTAAAAAAGCGCATTAAAAAATTGTTTCAGGTCAATTATGGGATCAAGCATTTCATGTAGAAGGGCAATGAAGCCTTCTACATCGTCGGTTGATGAAGATCTTGGGTGCTCAGGGGGTAGGCCTCTGGAGATGTATTCCTGGCATCGCAGCTCTCTGCTATCCAGTTTTGCCACCAGTCCTACAATTTTCTCTCGTCAACCCTTGTATACCCTTGATTGTCCTGAAAATGGTGTTAGAAATTCAATCAGCTAAATCATTAAAGGAACGAGGGAAGGGGATACTTCATATATTCGGATGGTAGGTATGACCGTTGTATTTTTAAGGCGTTTTCTGAATGAACACGGTACACTGAAGAAAATCTGGTATTTTCAGGGTTCTTTGGACTAACACGTTATGCCAAATTTCAATGCCCTCCTTCTTTATTTCTCTGTTTTTGTGTTGTTCCCTTTGACACTTGGTATGATAATAAAGCACTTATTTACTGGAACCTTGGGAAAGCAGTATGTGTTGTGGTCCCTCGACCGCTGATGTTTCCCTCAGCACCGCTTTGGTCTAGCGAATAAACATTTCTGCGATTTTGATGTCCGGGCAGAATTTCTCTTGCTTCTGGGTTTACCCGGAGTATTCCCCTCTACTGCGGGTCTCTTCTCGGCCATGTCTTCAGTGTCTTTGTTGTGTTAAACCTGCAGAAAACCGTATATTTAAAAACAGCAAATCTCTAACTTGCGAGGAGAAGGTTCCACACGAAATCTCGGACGTACTATCATTGTATACGACTATTATAAACTCTGTGCAAGTTGTTATGCAAAACTTGTAAATATCTAAGCAAAAAAGTTGCGAAAACGTGCTAGTCATGACGACACTTACAAGCTTTGAGTTCGATGAAAAGTGTTTTCTTTCTAATGCCAAAAAATGTGCACTTTAAAAACTACTCGCGAGAAGAATCGATGTTTCTCTTACTGTTTAAAGTAGAAATTCTGAGCTCGAAACTCACCTATTGAAGACGACAGCCGCCATGTTTTCATCCGGAAATACTGAAATTTTGCTCCCATGATACTTTGCGGTCGTAGCGCGCACACCGCCTGCGGGTAGGGGGTAGTGATATGAATGAAAAAATGTAAAAAATGATGTTAAAAAAATGTAAGAGCCATAATAATATATATTATGTAAAAATAAAAACGACATGTGAAAAGCCCAAGAATTGTATCCGAAGATATAACACTTTCTCAGGTTTCCACATTCATGTACTGCATTTGCTAGAGAGGAGACAAAATTTTACCCTATTTTTGTTTTGTTTCGTGAGATATGTAAGATTAAAATATTTATGCAAATTAGCACATAGAGAGAGGTATTATTTAAGACAGCAGTCTAAAATTGACACTAAATCTTCTTCAGCAGTTTTCATAAATAATAATATAGAAGTCAGATGCACACATTATTCATGGAAAAAAGGCCTTGCATATATTCTACCTCTGAATAAGTCATCAAATTTGCATATAACTTTGACCTTACATATCTTGTGAACCACAAAGATGTGGAAGCTGAATTATTAGCATTCTGATTTCAGGGTTCATATGCTCATACATTAGAAAAAAATCGTGGGGGTTACTCCCTCATATATGGTATATGGGTATGCGCCGCCATATATGGTATGGCTGAGGTCTACGGTAGGGTATCATTTCGCTTGTTTTGTCACTGATAGGGTATGTATTACACTATGGCTACCCAAGTGCAAACCAATTTCGATCAAGGTTGTGCTGCAATTAGGGGAAAGGTGATTTCTTTTGAAACCTTTTCATGATTATCAAAATACCGCTTTGATTGCAACCAATGATTGCCACCCTGGTGCTTCAGGTCTGCGGTAGGGTATACAATTTTGATTGTAGGTCTACGGAAGGGTATAAAAAACAAGAATTTGTGGTATCTGATAGGGTCAGGTCCTTGGCGGTGCACCCCTACCCAAAAATCAGCGGAGTTCCCACCCCGGGGAAAAATCGAGGAGTTTTAAGAAGCTGTTTTGGAATTTTTCCAGGAGTTTTCAAGGATATATTTTCAGCCTTGTCAGTCCTTTTTCGATAATGTTTCAAGCCTGAAAAGAAAACGATTTTTAGAATGCTTACATTCTTGATTTTGTGATGAAATTCGTTCAATTTTTCCAGGAGTTTCAAGGACTTTCCAGGAGTTGTAGAACCCTGAGATTTGTTCAAGCACAACTTTCAGTTGACTTTCTCTCTCTCTGTGATGTCACTAATAATGTTCTGTTCTTCTAACATAGCCGCCACTCACATCACATATAATTTAACAAACCAATAAGTTATTAGCCTGACCTGATGTTACAGACCTGAATAAAAATAATATGTGCAATTGATGCTATTTGACATACAAATGCTGTATTACTCCTCTGAAAATACGAGAGTCTGCAGGGGTGGGGGTCCTTTGGAAAATTCCCTCTATGGAAAAAATATGGAAAAAAATGAACAAAATATGGAAATAAATATAATAACCAAAAAAATGAACAAAAAGAGTTCAATATATATCGTGGGGTACGGATTTTTTCTGGTCACAACATTGACTACACAGCAGGAGCATAATCCAAATCTGAAATGTGTTGACATTCAAATTCAGTAAAGAAATACAAATCCTATCATACTTAATTAGTAATTGCTTCGTAATCATTCAAAACGGTAATGGAAACCAATACTCTGCTATACATCACATATCTCCTTATGACATGGCATAGCTTAGGGGTGGACGATTTGATATTTGAGGCAGGGGTGGGGGTCCTTTGGAAAATTCCCTCGATGGAAAAAATATGGAAATAAATATCATAACCAAAGAAATGAACAAAAATAATTAAATATTTATCGTGGGTATGGATTTTGTCTGGTCACAACATTGACCACACGGCAGGAGCATAATCCAATTTGAAATGTGTTGACATTCATTGTTGGAGTAGGGTACTATAGGTATGTGCTGTAGTCTAGAGTATGCTTCTGTAGTGCTGTCATCTTAAATGTATCCATTTTACTCCTGTGTTTTTCTGTATCCACAGAATCAAGCAGTTTTTAGAGCCAACTATTGAAGATATTGTTTACTATGAGTAAAGCTATAAATCATTTGATTTCCTTGCAATTCAAAAGGGTGAGGCCTCAGAACACTCACTCCAGCACATACCTATCCTTTTATCATATTTCAATAGCCACACCTTTAGAAAGACTGGATATTTCATGAATATTTTATTTCACAGACAGCCACAGACTATAGGAGGCATACAGAAGTAAACAAATACAAATCCTATCATACTTAATTAGTAATAATTTGCTTCGTAATCATTCAAAAAGGTAATGGAAACCAATACTCTGCTAAACAACACATATCTCCTTATGACATGGCATAGGTTAGGGGTCGACCATTTGAACTTTCAGGGGGGGGGGGGTGGAAGAATTGGTCAGTGCAAGGATTTTTTAATTCTCCTCGATGGTGTATGATATATATTTCGGCAAATTACATATAATTATATAACAAATTTGCCCCGCTACTCACAGTCCACAATCAGTTGCGCGCCACTACAGCGACTGGGACCCTACCCATTGCGCCAGAGGAACGTCACAAGTAACAACTGGGTACGAGTCTTGATTCCAATAAAAAATAGTGATAGTGAAACTAATTCAACACTCAGCCATGAGACGGAATTTCCTTGCCAAAAAAAGGCGGACTAAAGCTTCCTCTGCCCACATATATTGTTCTAAAGTAAAATGTGTAAAAATATTCCTTTTTTCAAAACTTCCAAACCGCCTACTTTTTATTGCATCTCCTCAAGATTAAGAACGAAACGCTACCAGTATGCTGTGATGTTTTTTCCGATAGATGATACCATCCAAACCATAAAATCTAGATACATATTAGACGAAGGGTGCATCCATGAAGGACAGTTAAAAAGGTGGAGAATGTCTGGAGAGAGGAAGGCGCTGATTTGCCGGCAAAAATACTCAGACTTTCAGGTAAGAAAGGATCTGAGTACAATCTATCATGGATGGGCGGTGTTTCATTGCTTTGGGACTCCCGAGGGTTGGATGCACAAAGTAAGTAAATTTCGATCGGAGATGGTGGTGGGCTGCGTTTTACACTAATGCCGGGTATTTTAACGTACGATTAAATGAAGTTGGGGATGCTTTCCAAAGTAAATACGATGCAAATAATATGGATTGCTGCAAACACCGCATCGTTAAGTAAGTCACCATTTCTCTTCTCTACGTATAGATACCGAGCTACAATTGCAACATTTGCAAAGGTCATACATGATGAGGAAAGTAGAGCTGTCTGACCGCGAAAATGCTGATGTGTTTGGCGACGGACATAACTGCCGACGCGACTGAACCAGACGAATCAGAAGAAACGACTGAGGACACGGAGACGGCACAAGAAGACCGAGCAGAGGAAACAGACACGAACAGGCAGGAACACGGAACTGTCAGACTGGACTTGAACGGCGAGCATGAGAACATGGGACAAGACGGGCTACAACAGAATGCCGAAGAGAGTGATGATTTTTGGGAAAAACTTCAAAGTGCGGAAAAAAAGTATTAAGGACTTCACCAGGACAGATGATTCAATGTTCGATTGCCAACCATAAATTAAATAAAAACCCTGATCACTATATACACTGTATATCCCATTGGTTAGGCTATTTGCAGATCAGCCACTCCAGTAAATGTGTCAAAGTCAAAACAAAAACGTCTCAACTCTGGCAAATCATCCAATACTCAAACAGGTCTCTATCCCCTGTTTCCTATTGTTAGGTTTTTACACTGTCATTCTCCTATCCTTTGTTGTTAGGTGTGTGGTTAAGGATGGCATCATCCTTTTTATAGCACATAAAGGGGGCAAAAGTTACAGAAGTTATAGATCTACAGAAGTTATAGATCTACTAGAGGTAGAAATAGATGAAGTTTGAGCGATTTCGCGAGTTGGTCGATATTTACAGACGAGCGCTCTTAATAGCATGGAATCTGAGAATGCCATGATCGCGCATTTTGTTCTGCATGCAACCATTGCACTTTAATACTGTACCACCAGATCGACCGGCTATTAAGCTAGCACACTTTCCATGCAATCTCTCTATGAAAGTCTACTCAAGTGACGTGGAAAATATTTTAAATGCACCAACTGCTGGCATTTTACCTCGCGTGCGTTTTTACGCAAACCGGAACTACATAAAAAACTTAGGATATTAAAATGCAAGATTTGTCGATGATGTAGTCTTATCCCTTCTCCGGAATCACTTTGAGCACTGCTTTCTATGTCTTGTTCTTCTGCAGTACAATGGCGTTCACCCGAACGATTAATTGTATTTCGGCTTCAGATTTTTGAGTATCGCGATCTCTGCTTCCTCTTTTTTGATCGCTTCTTTTATTTTGACTTCCTTGATTTTGTTTATTTGTCCAACAATATCATACTTCAGTTGACAGCAGAGTCGTTCTTTGTGTCCACAGAATGCACAAATGAGATCCACAACGCTTTTATTTTGCTCCGTCTTCTTCCTTTCTTAGTTTTGTAAGCATTGCCTGCCTTCCTCTTCCGCTTCCGCGAGTTTTCGGTGTTCTTCAGCGGAAGACTATTAGTCGGCAACTGCAACTTCCGCCTTCACGGGCTCCTGTTGATCATTCAATTCATTTATTTCCCACTGTTGTTGGTCATGATAGCTGTTTTGCTCTGAGGCCCATGGAGCAAATATGGTTGAGTTTCTTGGAGTGAACAAATCCGCCTTCAAAAAGAGGCTCTCCTGCAGCAGTTTGTCACACGTTTTTAGCCACTGGTCTATTTTTTAGTTGCAGACTCACAGGAAGTAACGTCCTGTGCCTTTGAGGCTTCCTTTTGCCGACAAAAGTGTTTAATTTATAAGGTACTTTTTCCTTGACCACGGAATTTGTTATCGATGTTGCCAAAAATGTATTGTACGGGACATAAAAAATGAGATCAATACCATACGGGGTACCAATTTTTTAGAAAAACTAGCGTACGGGGCGCGGAAATCTTTTTGGGAAAAAGAGAGGTAATTCCCAGTAATACCCAGAAATAATGAACGGTCCCTAAGACGCCTAAATGATGCGTAAGTTAAAGTTCTAAAACCAAGGCGTCTTCCGGGAAAAAACCAGACACCTACACCAGAAACGTGTTTTTTTTTTCTACAAAGAGTTACAGTTAACAATGTGTTTTGCTGTCCACTCGAACACCCTTCAAAGCCGTCATGAGTTAATTTATTCGCGGGTTTTGATGTCTTTTTCCATACATTTCTTTGTAAAAAAATAGGCCAGAAAGCTAACCTTTCAAAATTCATATCTCAGGCAGTTTTCGAGTATTCTTCCCAAACTTTGCAGCTTTTCTAATACGGATGTGCTAATATGATTTATGGACTTCGCTTCCTGATAACTTAAGATATTATTAATCCATATTAACGTGATAAGGGTCTATACTAAGTACTGTTTAGTAGCGTTTTGTCCTACAAAGGCTTTGTCCTGTCCACACTTCTGTACTTGTACCCTACAACACCAAATTTACATTAGTTCCTAGTTGTTCACGCTCTTTATGGGCTTATATATTTTTATATTGCTTAATCAGTTTCGAGAAGCATTATAATTTCTTCAGATTTTGCTATGAATCCCATACCTCTATTCTATCGCGCGCGCTGATTGGCTAAGAAGGAGAGGTATTTTTTGTGGAATACCCCAATTACACAGGGCCCCCGTCATTTAAATTTAAAAAATCGACGAGTTTTTTAGTTAGTACAGCATTCCCGGACTATTAATCAGATAGCACATACAAAAATCAAATTTGTTTTATAGTTTTTGATAGAAGTTAGTTACGATAAAAGCAGGGGAAATGTATTTATCTCCATTTTTCGTATCACAGTTTTTCGCGCGCTTTGTGAAACGTGGGCACACGCGCCTCCACAAGACACAAAACTCTCGTCTGGTCAACACAACAAGTTTTGGAAACAAAATCTCTCTGGTTCCTCCAAAGTTTCGGGTATTTCTACCCTGGGTATGCAAGGCAATGTCCAGATATTTACTTTACAAGATAATTTCAGCGAGAAGCTGTTGGCTCGTTCGATGAAAGTTATGTTATCGATGAAAAGTTGTGTCAAATGTTAGAGGTGGAAAACACATGCAAAACGAAAAACACTACAGGAGCTGCGGTATTTACCAAGAATAAAGGAGATAGAAAGCCGTAAGGGAACAAGAAATCAAACAAGTAAGCTTTAAAAGTTAAAACATTTTCGATCAGTAAGATAAATTTACTAATTCAAATCATTTGAAACTTTTGTAGACTCGATCGCTTTTTTTCAAATTGGCTTCAGTCACTTCAGTGTGTCGACAATCTTAAAACTATACCTAAGCTTACTTTAAACTTGTAACACTGAACTGAATGAATTTTCTCTCATCTAAACATTTATATATTGTAATTTCTTGTTTTAAAGATTCCCTATTGCAGCAAAGCCTAATTTCAAGGGACGTTTGTTTTGAGATTCAGAAAATTCCATCGCTTTCGCATTAGTGCGGCTTTCAAGCGCACGAAATCCACTATCAATTCTCTTAAATTTAGACTTAATTTTCTAAAAATGTCCGGTATGGGATTCAAAGAAAATCCATTACCTGACTCGGGAATTCCACGCTAAATTTCACTTGAAAAACCGATATCGCTCTCGTCGCTGCGCGACTCGAGCGATATCGGTTTTTCGCGTGAAATTTAGCGTGGAATTCCCTCGTCAGGCAATGGATTTACCTATATAGTCATTACATATTCATACTAGTCTATCACATAGTCATTTGTAGTGACACTCCCAAAAGTGTGTTTAGTTTGCTCACGAATATAGATCAATAGTCACGAGAAATTATAATATCAGTAACCTTTTTGCTATACAAACTTACTCGGTAAAGATTGTTATGTGGTTTTGGCTACTTATGAATCGCACATTTCTATCTCGTTTTTCATTAGTTTGCTTATTGTATTGTATTAATGTAATTAAGAAAATATTGTATTGTATTTCAGTTTACGTTCGATTTTTGTCAATTAAATCACTTCGAAATCATCAACTGGATTTCCGTGAATTGCCAACCCTAGTCGGCTAGTAAAGTATTTCCCGAGAACGTTTGCCGCAAAACGATTGGCCATGTGACAGCTGGCTATATTTTAACACTCGCAGTAGACACTCGCCACAGGTCATACCAAACAAAAAAGTATTGCAGTCTGTGCTATGCCGGCTAACCTACGTGTCCAGAACCAAATATCAAACCACAAAGAAAACGCGTCATTATTCAAGCTCCCTTCAGGGGGTTCGATATCACACCATGGCCTCATGGACTTCTTACTTAGCCTAGCGGTACTCGGTGATGTTCAGACCTGTTTTGAATAGCGAAATCCGCTCTGCAATGTATAAGGGACTTATGTGAGACATGCCCACCTTTTAACTCCGCACTCTGCGCATAGTTTTCATAAAACATATATTAAACTTGCTCTAACAAAGTTCCATATTAGACCGTAAAAGGCCTCTTTCGAACGGAAGTTTACAAGGGGTCTTAACCTCTAGAGCAAATCTGCTCAGTAGCAGCCAATCAGATCTGCTAATGCTGATGTCGGATTTCCTGAGCAGAAATGCTCAAAAGCAACCAATCACAGGCTTACATTAAACAAGAGGAGCAGAGGTGTTGATGTAATGTAATCAGATAGTAAGTCATGATGCGTAAAACGCCTTGTTATTGCATGTCAGCACACCTCAATGTCTTGCTGAATGTCAATTAACAGGCTGCAATGCAATGCCATGCTAAATCTCTAGAATATATCAACAAGGGACAGAGAACCAAACGGGAATTATAATAGTTTTCATCAAGGAATTTTGTATATTAGAGAAATTCACATCTCTAATTTTTATACTGAACAAACTGCTGCACGATGCATTTTTGCTGAGACTTTTCAATACGGTCATAATTTATACAGCGTAGTTCAATGGCGGGAGATTTTTGGCGCCCAATTTGATCTACTACAGTGACCTCGAATTCTTGGCAAAACTCAAAAGAAGTTTATCTAAACATCCTCACTTTAATATCCACAGAACTCATTGCAAGAAGATCAACAGCGCGCTAGTTTTTGATATCAATAGACCGGGCAATAGAATGATAATGATTTTCAGTCTCCACCAAAGATTAAATAATAACAGCCATAGCCATACCTGAGTGAGAGAAGGTGCTCCACTGCTTGTCCATCTATCCATGACCCTCCTATTATGGTGATCATCATACCCAGTTTTGCGTATGGTATATATTCCTTAGAAACCTTTTAGCACACTTCAAGTGTGTCTTTGTAGCGCGTGTCTTTGTACACAGCAAGAGCGCATTTAGGGAATACGTGCCGATCGCAATCAAAGGTTGCAGTGAAACTTGACCTTGAACTGTCCTTCTCAGATAAATCATTAACTTCTTTTTATGTGATTCGAAAGTGATGCTTGGCACATGAACTCTGTTCTAATGTAGGGGTAGCAATATAGGGGTAGCAATATTTTGCTTAAATAATGCCCTTTTTTCACTATAAATGCGCTCGTAGGCATTGTGCAATGATTTCAGCACTCGATCTACTCAATACGAAAACTCGGCAAATGTGCTCGCTTTCGCAGGCTAACTGCGACGAGATCCGTTAAGGTATGAGTATACCTTTGAGGGGTGTCGCGGGAAAAAAATTCGTACAGCGTCACAATTTACACAACAGCCGTCGTTCATATATCATTTTAAAGCTAAAAGGCTGGTCTATCTGATGAATAATGTTGTTTTCATTATATTGTAAATGAACATATATTTTTTTAGCTCTAAAGAAAAAAGTACCGACTTTCTTTAAAAAGTTCCAGCTTCTTCCAATCAAATTGCACAGCTCCAAATTTAAGCAAAATCTATTCTTTAGAAGGCGATCTAAAAAAAGGTGTGCGGGATTTTTGATTTCCTTTCAAAACATATTTTATGCTAATTTTTGTGTTAGCATTGCCAAAAATATCGATTTTCAACCTGTTTTACGTGATATTTCCGCAAATACGTAAAATATCGATAATCCCGCACACCTTTTTTCAGATCGCCCTCTAAGGAATACATTTTGCGGAAATCTGGAGCTTTTAACATTAACTGGAAGTGGCAGGAGCTCTTAAAAATAAAAATTAGTACTTTTCCTTTGAAACACAAAACGACGAAAACTATCCGTCAAATTAACGTTGCATAGAAATGTACCACTTAGTAAGTAAGGCCGTTCCATAAGCTTTAAAACGATATATAAATGGCCCTTGTAGTGTAAATAATGACGCGACAGTGATTTTTTTCGCGAAAAATTGACATCCCTCGCGCAAAGGTATACTCATACCTTAAGGATTAGTTAGGGTTAATACTAGAGTATAGTTCTTTGTTAACGCGCTTTTATTCACCTACCGCGTCGTGTGACAACAAAAACCCGAAACGATATCAATAATAAGCATTTCTCTGATTTCTAGCGTCCTTTTCTTGACTTATACATTGTCGGGTATTATTTGACTACTCTTTTAATAAAAAGCACCCTCCAAAATTAAATTTGGTGACTCTGTAGGGCTCGAATTTTAGAATTAAACGTTAGCGTGACGTCGGCCGGCTGCCTACACGGCAAAAGTGCTCACTTCCCACCAATCAGATTAGTTGTTTAGTTGTCAACACTGATCTTATCGATATCAAGAGCAGTATCAAGGGTAGGAAAACGGAAACTCGCGCTGGCGGCCTCCTGGGAAAAATTCAAGACAACTCACATTTATAACATAGACACGATATAACGCGCGCTCTGATTGGCTGATTTTCTATGTGAAAGAAATGGATATACCATAGAGATTTCCCATAGAAATTACGTCATCACTCGGAATCAAGCGAAACGGGAGGCAAGATTGAGCTCGCTAATGTCACAAAAGCTGTCAAAAACAACACCCTGGATCTAAAACAAGCTCTGGAAATTAAAAGCAAGTGAAAAGGAACCTGTTTCAGATGGATTTATGTAGTTTGGGAAATCCGATGGCTGATAGATAGGTTTATTTTTGCAAAAATTGCTCCTTTTCGTGCGAGTTTTGAGGGCTCAGTTTTGAGTGCTGTTTTTATTCAAGTCCGGAAGAATTTCTACTTCAGCGGCCACAAAACTGTCATTTGAAAAATTCGTGAAAGGAACAAGTTAGCAGGTAAGTAAATCAATTGATTCAAATTAATTTGTTTAGGATTAATGTTTTTTAACCCTGAAATCGGCTACTTCAAATTTAGTAGTCTGCAATTTCTCTTTTGCGTTGGCGAGTAAGGTTTCCTTCGCTGCTTTCGATTTTCTTCAAATTCTTTTCTCTTGCAATGCCATGATTGCCTAATAAAGTATGAGAATCAGAAAAGACTTGTTTTCATTATATTTTCTACGAAATAGTCAATTTTGATTTTGTCATTTAATTTGAAAATGGTTTCCTTGTAAAATTTCAGTGCTGAATGCAACGATGTTATTAAATTGCTTCCACTGTTTAAGTAGGCTTACACACAAGGCAATATTTTCCACTAGCTTTTGAAAAGTCCACTTACAGTGTAACTACAACGGCTAAAAAGAGAGAAAAGATTTGTCAGTACGTGTGTATATCCAGTTCTATGAATTTCAACCAATAAACAATTGGAAAATTCGCATTTTATTCCCGTTTGAGCATGATTTAAATTTTTCTTGCAAGTCATTGGGGATTGTTGTTTGCGTGCGTTTTGTTTCCAACTTTATTTTGCGAAACTTCGTTGTCTATGTTATAAAAGCAATGGTCCATACTTAGCAGTGCGTATATCCAGTTCTGGAAGCACTTGGATAGTTGAGAGAGCACTCAGCTAGCTAGAGTCGCACTCGGCTAACGCCTCGTGCGACTCTTACGCTACCTTCGTGCTCTCTCAACTATCCGCGTGCTTCCAGAACTGGATATACGCACGCTAAGCATGGACCATTCCTTAATTCTCCCGGGAGAATTGCTCGAAAACGCGTCATTTCAAGGCAGTCTCCGAATTTTTTGAGTCCTGGGGTTGACGTCCCTGCATCGCGCTTTGCTTACAAGTCAGAATAATAAAATCAAAATCCGAGACCGCGGTAGAAAAAATCCGAGACTTCGAGACGGCCAAAATTCAGAGAAAAACGAGACTCCGAGACCGTGCGAAAAAATGAAGAGATTCCGAGATTTTACGATAATTTACCAAGACTGTCGAAAAGGTACCCATCACTACCCCTTAATGTCTAAAGAGAGCGACAGAATTTTTAACCATGCGCCTTCAATTCATTTAAATCATTAAATAATTTGCGAATTTGCAAGACTGCTACTTCTACCAATTAATTGTTTTACTTTATAAAAAAGATTCCTATAGAGTGTTATATTTTGCTAAAATAACGCCCTTTTTCACTATAAATGCGTCCGTATGCATTGTGCAATGATTTCTGCACTCTACTCAAGACCAAAACTCGGCAAATGTGCTCGCTTTCGACAAATTTAATAGTTGAGTTGTTAACGCTGATCTTATCGATATCAAGGGAGCAATAGCACGAACAAGGACAGGAATTACTCCTGTGTTCGCAGGCTAACTGCGACGAGACTCTGTTGGTTCATTGCTCCCATGGCCCTTATACTTGCAGTCCCTCATTTGGCGATCGTCCGTTAATACTAGAGTATAACGCGCTTTTATTCACCTACCGCGTCGTGTGACAACAAAAACCCGAAACGATATCAATAATAAGCATTTCTCTGATTTCTAGCGTCCTTTTCTTGACTTATACATTGTCGGGTATTATTTGAATACTCTTTTAATAAAAAGCACCCTCCTTCAAAATTATATTTGGTGACTCTGTAGGGCTCGAATTTTAGAATTAAACGTTAGCGTGACGTCGGCCGGCTGCCTACACGGCAAAAGTGCTCAATTTCCCACCAATCAGATTAGTTGTTTAGTTGTCAACACTGATCTTATCGATATCAAGAGCAGTATCAAGGGTAGGCGCATCATGACTCGACGGGGCAGTGTGTTTAGCTAAGAACGCCCTTTGTTCGACATATTTGGTGGCTGCGAAACCCAAAAATATATATATCGTTCATTGCACACATCAACCATTCATTGAACATCTCGTTCAGTAAAGAAATGCTATCCCAAGGTCACGCAGATCCTAATGACGAAATCAAAATTTTTTCGCGAAAAAAGGTCGCCATATTTCGCCCGTCTATATTTTCGCGATTTTAGTGCAAATTATTTTCTTAGGAAGTTAATTTTCGCGAAAATGGAAAAAAAAAAACATTTCATTTCTAGAAATTTATTATCACCTTACAGTTCTTATTGCTGAAAATCATCAATTCATAACAAAACCAAAGGAACCGCATCATGTAGCATAGGAAAATTCAAAGACATAATCCTTATGCTTAACGCTCTTTGGAATTCTATAATACATATTTACATTAAATTTCGCGGCATTAAAGTTCACGGGATTATTTTTTCGCGTCGCTGTTCGCGAAAGTTTTTCATTTGCGAAAATCGCGAAATTAAAGCGACGCGAAATTAGTACCAATTAATTTGTCCAATATCGAGCCCCAACTGCGAAATTGACAAAGCCAACCCAACTTCCCAAGATAACGCGTGTGATCGTGGAATGCACCGAGAAGTGGCCGCTTGTTTGGGGAAAAATATGTATTTAGATAACGAATAAAAGAAAGCAGAGTCTAAAGAAGAACGAAAACTGATCAGCTACTCTTTTTCTTCATTTCCTGTTCTTGCCTGCATTGACAGCCGATCCTGCCGCGTGTGCTCGTGTGAATGCATTCCAATCTCCTACAGGAAATGAGGTTACAAGAATATGATATTTTCTTCTCCACAAACAAGTTACTAGCCGTGGTTACATGCTCATGCTGGTGTTTCATAGGCATAAACGATGCTGAGAAAAAAAATCACAGACAGCATTTTCTAATATCGTCCTGTACATGTTTTGCGCCGTAAGTCATCATTGTTATTTATAGCCGCCTAAGCTCAAAAACATTGATAAAAACTATCATCAATAATCTGGGACATATCTCGACTCCTGCTCTGGTTAAATGCTAGACACCTCTCGATCTACAATTCGTAGTAGGGCAGGTCCCATTTAAGAGCTCAGGAAGTCAGTCCTGAAAGTCCCATCAGTCTAGCCGCAATAGCGTATCTGAAGTCGTCGATATCAACCTGAAAGAAGCGTTTTGAGAAAGCAAAACATTTATTGAAATGCAAATTTAAGACGAGAATCAGCAAAAAATATCAAGGCTTCATGTTAACAAACCTCCGTAAACTCAAGTGGTATATCCAATGCGAGGCATTCTGCTATCTACAAAATAAAACGATTGAAACTATGAAACTATGGACTCTGTGAAACTGTGCTTTTCGGACCAGTTACAGTATCCCAATAGGAGTCTTCGCACTCGGATTCCCGGTTTTAGCTCCTGAGATATCGGTGCTGCAATTTCTGTCACGCAACACTAGTCATGCTTCTTTAGGCATTGATTGCACGCCATATTTCAGGTAATTCTCCCGTTTCGAGCATTCAGTGAAAGCAAACATGCTAAATACGTGCAAATTAATCACATTTTGGACAGTGCTATCTCATATTGTGGCCTTACGGCATACACCTGTTTCAATTGACGTTGCTCTGCAAAACGTAAAACCATGAACCATGCTTCATAAGTAATGGCCTGCCTAAAACGAAGCGGTTCACGCCAAATTGTGTCTCAAAGTAGTAAACAAAGTGCCAGTGGGTGGTTTCAGTTTAGTTTGGTTTGCCAAACTCGAGGAAAATACGAGAAATAGAGTCTCCATTATGAAGCATGGTTCATGGTTTTACGTTTTGCAGAGCAACGTTAATTGAAATAGGTGCATTTGGTAATTTGGCCGCCATATTACAGTCTTTCCGAGGGACTCCAACAAACATGGCGGCGCCAACACACGCCTAAATCGAGGAATGCTCACTGGCACTTAGAATTTTTTCTAAACAAGCGCTCGCTACAGAAGTGAAAAAATAATTATGAAAATCATAAGGGTTCGAACCTGTAACTTTCCAGTTACTATACCCTAACCCTAACCACTACGCTACGAGTGAATTCGCTGGTTCGGACAGCTCGTTTTATTGATTACGTACCTTAATAGTATTAATCTTTAATAGAACGAGGCATATATTATAAAAATATACTAAAACGATGCATTAACCCTTATCCTGACTAGTAGTCTTGATAGTTCAGATACTTGAATGTTTTAGGTCAATTTGGAGTAATATTATCAAAAATATCGTTAAATTATCATGGTGAGCATTCCTCCATTTAGGAATGACGTACAATTTACAGTAAAGAGTTTGCACATTCGTTCGCTTATATCTCGTTTGCAAGATACCAGTCTAAAACTTGGCAAATCTAATGAAGATATAATTCTCTTTAAGACTATTGGCTTTTTGTTCGACAGAATTTACCTAAATTCGGGCAAATGTCCGAACCAGTATATAAAACAAATAATTTTACAAACATTTGTTGTGGTTTCAGTGTATCTTAGAAAAGGAAAAACTGAGTTTAGAGGCTGATAGACTCTTGGATATAGGGAGTTTCTGATCGGGTTGTAGGGAAGAAAGGAGTTCATGGAGAGTTGAATTAAATACTGTGCAAAAATTATTGTCATAAGGTTCTGGAAATGTCCTAACAAAATTCAGCCATCTAGGACAAATGTCCTAAACACACTTTAAGGATATGAATCACTGTATGGAATCAAAGATCTTAAACTGTAAAATACTGCACCAAAGACGATACTTTATATCTACTTTTTCAAGCTGAAAAGGTCTATCACGAGGTCTATGAACTCTAAATCTTCTCTCTTTATAGGTGTACTTTGATTTTTCGTTGTTTTGAATGGTGAAATGAAAGTTTTAAGACTGACCACCGTTTTATTAGGATGTTAACGAAAACCATCTCTTTGTACAATATATAATATACTGTACCTTGAGAACAAATACCCCGCAACTGACGCCGTCTGTCTGCTTCGGACATTCCAAACGGACCTCCTTCCACTCACCCTTAACTCCTCTCTTTGATAGGAATTCCCTGTACTCGCAAATAAACCAAAAGGAAAGTGCTATTGTTACAGAGGAGTCTTGTGTACCTTTTCGTGTATTCAACACTACGCTGAAGAGGTATTTCAGACAAGTACTTTTGTTCAGAGAAACACGGGCAACAGACTCGATACATTCCGTTCACATCGAGTCGCTGTTGTTGCACAAAAATGCTCGAGTATTCGGTGTTATTTTATTTCAAAACGTTATGCCAATTTATTACCTTATTTCATTCACAAAACCACTAGTTTCCCTTGTCCCAAGAGGATCTATGACAGAGATGGTGTGTTCTGCAAGATTAACAATCTAAAAGTATTGAAAAGAAACGAGAAGCTACCGTTAGTTTCAGGAATAATACGCTAATTGAGCATTTTTATTTCAGCATGATCAACAGTTAAGGAAATGGAGGGAAATGGAGAGTTGACTATAAAGAGAATGTATGGGAATAGAAATGAGAAACGAGTGAGAAACGGGTGCTTGCGTCACAGATAAAAGCAAACGAGCACGATCAGTTATCAATTATGTTTGCAATTGATCTTGATTGATAGCACATATATGCAAAGAGAGTAGTGAAAACAATTTGTGCATTTTGTGTCCGTGGTTTGGGATAATGTATCAGTCAATTCCAGCGGTGACCATACACCCCCGGGCAAACCCCCGGGGTTTGGTCATATCTAAAAATAAGAATGAAAATTCCCCGCTCCAGGACTAGAAAAGATGCAAAATACCCCACGGCGGGGAAGACAAAAATGGAAAAATGCCCCTCCCCCGGGACCAGAAAACAACCAAGATCCCATCAACACTGTGCAAATGTTACATCGACTTTTCCACAATGATTTGGAGTAGTCTTGGTTTATTAAAACACAGTCGATAACTGATACTAGTGGACCTAGCGAACTTTCTATATTATCTGATCTTGGGACCAAGCCCTAATACATCAATATGATCACGTGTCCTATGCTGTTCCTATTACACATCAACTTTATGACCTTGAATACACTCTTCAGGGACTTACTAAAATAGTGTCAAATTTACAACTTCACACTCTCCCCCTCCTTAAGAGGAGTCGACCACGACAAGACTAATACTGAGCTACCGCATGTGCAACGAATCGTACAGTCTTTTACAAGTAAAACTACAGACGGGTATGGCCAGTACCTATCAATGTTCGCTTTACACAAGCCAATACTTTTATCTCAACACCATCCTAAATCTCTGTCTTGTACCATGACGAACTTCTCACCTAAATAACTTTAAGGTAAATTTCATGATTGACATCACGTCTAACCAAACTACACTTTTTTTTTTCTTTTACAATGAGATAATAACAACGATAAATGAAATGTCTAAATATTTTATATGCTAATATGTTGATATACTGGATATACTTGATATACTTATACTTGGTTGATATATGAGGACTCAGTAAATAAATCATCGGTATGTAGAGAGCCTTTAAAAGTGATTAGCTGGAATGTCAACTGTTTAAAAGACAGTTTAGAAGATGGTTTTAAGATTTATAACTCTGAAATCAGGAGCAGCCTCCTGGAATTTGATATTATTTTTCTTTCTGAAACTAAGTTGAATGACACAGTCTGTGTTGAATTTGAGGGTTACGAGTCGTTTAAGCAGGGCCGCAAACAAGAGCTTAGAAACACCCGGTCAAATTCAGGGGGACTTCTCCTTCTATATAGAAGTAGCCTTAAAGATGGGGTCACCATAATGGGTTCCGAGTCTGAGGATCTGATATGGATTAAGCTAGATAAACAATTTTTCCAACTTGAGAGAGATCTTTTCCTAGGCATGATCTATGTTATCCCACATGGGTCCTCTAGCCTCTCCTGGAGAGAAGGGAATACGTTCGAAATCATGGAAAATGAAAGCGCAAAATATAATGCAATAGGAAATGTGGCTATTTTCGGCGATTTTAATTCGAGAACAGGTGAAACTGTAGATTTTATAGAAGATGATAATAATCACTTCCTACCCCTACCGGAAGACTATGTCCCGGATGAGAACATTCGAAAAAGAAGTTCTCAGGATAAAACGATAAACGAATATGGGAGTAATTTGATTGATTTTTGTAAAGCTTCGGGAATGCGGATCGTTAACGGTAGATCTAAGGGGGATGAATCTGGAAGTTTCACCTGTCATCGTTATAACGGCTCGAGCGTGGTTGATTATCTACTTGTAGAACAAGAGTTACTAGAGAGCGTCTTAGAATTTAAGGTTCATCCACTTAACATATTGTCTGACCACTGCCCGATATCTTTCATTATCAAATGTGACCTTGATCAAAGCTCTGATGCAGCCACTGAGTTCACTGAACTTGCAAACAAAGAGCAAGGGGGCAACAATTATGCACCCTTTATATGCACCTCAGAGACAGATCATGCGAAGTATAAAGAATCCATTAGTAACGTAAATAGTACCAACTTGTTGCATGCTTTTTTAGAACGTAATTACGAAGGTACTCAAATAGGCATTGAATCAGCAACGAGCGATATCACAGAAATTCTGAGAACAATAGGCTTATCCGCGCTTAAAATAAAACAGCCGGCTAATTTAAAAGCAACAAAACGGAAGCGGCATAAGCCATGGTTCAATTCCGACTGCAAATCTCTCAAAAAAGCACTAAAAAAGCTGGCCAAGTCATTGTCTAAAGACCCTCTGAATAACAAGTTAAGGGGTCAGTATTATCTAACAAAAAGAAACTATCGGAAGTTGGTAAGGGCGCGTAAATTAGGGTTAGCACAAAAGCAAGTCAATCAGTTAGTTCACGCTAGCAATGAAAAGAATAGCAAACATTTTTGGTCGAGGCTAAAGAAAATGAAAAACAATTCAGCCCGTGATTGTGACCAAGCGGTAGAACCGAACATTAGTAATAAACAATGGACCGATTACTTTAGTGCACTTTACAATAGCCCAATTAACGAGAGTGAGAAAAGTGACGAATTTATCGAGGTTGAACGATATTGCAAAGAGGATAATACACTCGTTGACGTCTTAGACGCAGAAATTACGCAGGAAGAAATAAAAAGCGCAATTAACAAACTCAAAAGAGGAAAAAGCGGCGGTGTAGACGGCCTTATAAATGAAATGTTTATTCATGGTCAAGAGCAGCTGTTATTACCTCTTGCAAAGTTGTTCGGCCTTATCATGAGTAGTGGCAATTACCCTAGCGCTTGGTCAACCGGAATGCTTGTAACTATCTTTAAATCGGGCAAAAAGGACAATCCTGCCAATTATAGAGGAATTACGTTGCTTAACTGTCTAGGGAAGTTACTGATAGGAATTCTGACTACCCGATTGTATTGCTTTTGTGATGAACACGGGATTTTAGTAGACAACCAAGCAGGCTTCAGACAAGGATATAGTACTGTTGACAATATATTTATATTAAAGGCAATCACAGATAAATATTTGCAAGAAGGCAAAAAAGTTTACGCATGCTTTGTGGATTTCAAAAAGGCGTTTGATTCGATAAATAGGGACTTGTTATGGTTGAAGCTCATGAAAACCGGAGTTTCTCCAAGGTTCCTTGGCCTCATAAGAAATATGTACTCCTCCACAAAAGCTTGCGTTAAAACAAAACAAGGCCTTTCTGATTTCTTCGAGTGTAATACAGGTGTGATGCAGGGGAGTAACCTCAGCCCGTTGCTATTCAATTTATACATAAATGACGTCGAAGAGGTTCTCTCGGAATCGAGCAAAAATGGTGGTGTCACCCTCGAAGAAAACAAAGTGCATTCCTTGTTATATGCTGACGACCTAGTCATGCTGTCTAGTAATCCTGTAGGACTACAAGAGTCAATTAATACCTTGAGCGAATACTGTTCAAAATGGAAGTTAACAATCAACCTTTCGAAGACAAAAACCATGGTCTTTCGGAAAGGTGGTCGCCTTAAAGATTCCGATAGTGATTTTAGGTTGGAGGGTCAAAATATCAAATCAACAAATGCCTTCACCTACCTCGGAATAACTTTCAATACCACGGGAACATTTGGTAACACCAAAACGAATTTAGCAGAGAAGGCGAAAAAAGCTCTGTATACGCTCAAGAAGAGTATCTTCTCTGATAATATAAATGCAGACCCGGACGTTCTGGCTAAACTATTTGACTCCCTTATAAAACCCATCTTGCTGTACGGCTCAGCAGTATGGGGGACAGAATCCTTAAAAGCGATTGAGGCTGTACATATAAAAATGTGCAAATGGATTCTGGGGGTACATAGTAAAGCTAGTAATATAGCTGTTTTATCAGAATTAGGGAGATTCCCCCTAGAGATCGATATTAAAGGCATTGTTCTTAAGTATTGGTCACACCTTGTGCACTCCGAACCCTCGAGACTTATAAGTCAAGCATACAGGGTGTCACAAGCCCTGGCGGACAAGGGCCAGAAAAGCTGGTCAGCAAGTGTGCGATCATTACTGAATCACGCCGGTAGAAGCTATGTCTGGATGCAAGAGATAACACTTACACGTTTTTTACTTAGCAGTATAAAAGACACACTGCGTGACTCTTACATCCAGGCATGGCAACATTCTAAACAAAATAGCGGTAAACTCTGCACTTATGACATTATAAAAGATACATATAAAAAGGAAAGGTATCTGTCTGTGGTCAAGAGCAGAGAAAGAAGGACAGCCTTAACAAAATTTCGAGTCAGCGCTCATAAACTAAGGGTCGAAACGGGGCGGTACGAGAAACCAAAGCCAACTCCGAGAGAAGAAAGGCATTGTATGGCTTGTAGTGATGGGGAAGTGGAAGATGAGATGCACTTCCTCATTAACTGCAAGCTATACGATGTTGAACGAAAGAAACTTTTCGACGTGGCAGTGGGACTTATCCCATTCTTTGCGGCTCTGCCATGTCTAGAAAAGTTCAAATGGCTTCTGACCTCAGAAGGTTTAGAAAACCCTTTGGCGAAATATATTTCTCGGTGTTTTAAAATACGCTCCAATAAGCTGACTCAAACGCTCTAAGACGCATTTAATAATTTATATATAATATATATTATAGTATTTTTTAACTTAAAAGATTTGTATTTATATTACTACAATTTTAGTATAGTGACCATTGAACGCTATAGCGTTGTAAACGTCAATAAAGGTTATTATTATTACTTAAGTGTTCAAATAAAAGTTCCATTTAGTACACGCGCTGTTGCAGGATCCACTGTTGCTGACCAATCGGTCCTGTTGAGCGTACTGATGATAGTAAACCAGACGAAATGGTTGTAGACTCCAGTTCTGTGGTACTATGGATGGAGCGAAAGGAGTAAGGGTCGGGTGGTAGTAGACGATTCCAGGAGCCTGGGTCTGGTCGACTGACCTGATGTATGCTGGGTTGCCCGCATCTGGGTATATGAGTCGTTCTGGTGGCCGCCGCTCCCTGTGAGGACGAGCGTTGTCGTGATGGATTACTTCTGGCTCATGCTCTTCTGGCAACTCTTCCTCTCGTTCATCTTCCACTTCCAGGTTTGTCTCTTCTACTTTGCTGAGAGAACTGACCGCAGAAATCGATGCGCTTATGTCCTCTTGTGAAACGGTTTGTGTGCAGGTGGACATATACTGCTCAAAACTTCCAGGAAATCGAGATAAACTGTCGGCTTCTACATTTTCCTTGCCGGGTCGGTATTTTACTTCAAAATTGTAGTCAGCAAGTTCGCCTACCCACCGCAAGCCGGTAGCATTTAACTTCGCGGTACTAAGAACATATGTCAAGGGATTATTGTCGGTGTACACCTGAAATTTCGGCGCATAATACAAATAATCTTTGAACTGCTCTGTGACAGCCCACTTAAGCGCCAAAAACTCTAATTTTCCGGAATGAAGATGATAATTCTTTTCCGCGGGTGTAAGTGTACGCGATGCGTAAGCTATTACGCGCATTACCCCATCTTGTTTTTGGTAAAGAACAGCTCCCAAACCATCTTGACTGGCGTCAGTATTTAATATGAATGGGCTAGTGTAGTTAGGATACGCGAGCACAGGTGGTGACGTTACTTGATCGATCAATTGGTCTAGCGCTTCCTTATGCTTCGATTCCCATTGGACGGGGGCCCTCGAAGGTAACTGACCATTCCGTTTCCTACTGTCTTGGTCTTTTTCGCAAATCTTCAACAGATCATATATCGGCTTCGCTATAATTGAAAAGTTCTTGACACATCGACGATAAACGCCTAGTAATCCCATAATTTGCCTAATTTCACCGACTGTTTTTGGTGTAACGCCCTTTAGGGCTGTAACCGCCTGCGTAGCCTTAGGATCCATTCTATACCCATCCTTTGACACGATCCGGCCTAAGAAAGGAACTTCACTTTTGAAAAGACTACACTTCTGTGGTTTTAATTTGACGCCATGTTCTCTAAGCCGGCGCAGTACTCTTCTCAAGTTATCCACATGTTCCTCGAAAGTTTTTGAAAAGACGATTACATCGTCAAGGTAAGGGATACAAACAGTGTCTCGCAGTTCTCCTAGACAGCTTTCCATGAAACGCTGGAAGCTCGCAACAGCATTGGTGAGACCGAAAGGGATACGGATCCATTTATATAATCCCCAGGGCGTTATAAATGCCGTGTAGGGTCTACTACTGGGACTCACAAAGCCCTGGTGATAAGCTTTCCCTTGGTCCAGGACACTAAACCAAGTATTACCGCCTAGGTTATCGAGAGTCTCTTGGATTCGCGGTATCGGGTGTCGGTCAGCTATAGTCTTTTGATTTAGAGCTCTGTAGTCAACACATAGTCTTAACTGACCGTCTTTCTTGCGCACACAAACGACGCTGCTCGAGTAGGGTGACTTAGACTTTTTGATGAAATTCCGGTTAAGCAAATCCTCGATGTAACTTTTTACTGCCGGGTACAAAGGGCGCGGGACCGCAAGATAGTTTTTTTGGACTGGCTGATCATCCGTTAACTTAATATCCATCTCGAGGTCTTCAATGCAGCCCACTTCCCCCTCTTTGGCGAAAGAGTCAGCTTCTTGAATTAACATTGCGCGGGCGAGTTTTTGTTGGTCTAGTGTAAGATGGTTAAGGTCTACATCGGGTAATGTCCCTTTAGTAACTGGGGATAGGGGTTCGACTGGCTGGGGTGATGGGGGATGTTCTATAAACTTGATGTTCTATAAACCACTTCAGTGACAGAGCGAACCAATTGAAGTTTGCCTAAAAGCGTTCTTCCGCGTAACTGGATATCGTGGTTGCTACTATTTGAAATTGGGATAGAAACATGTGAACTTTTCCCCTGTTTAACTGTGGTTAAGACTTCGTGGATTTCTAGCCCTGTTGGCAAGTGTTGCAAATCAATAGGTTCAAACATCACTGGAGTTTGACGTTCGACCGGCCCCGTATTTACTCGGCAGCTTATCTGCACAGTTTTTCCCCTGGGTATGAGGATGTCCCTTTTCGGCGACTTTACTTTACAAAGTTCTGGTGCACGATCTGCACGAATAAAATTTAAGAGCGCATTAACGTTATCGGGGCTGTTTTCTTGGAAGCTTCTCTCAATCCCCACAATCACAGGGTTCCCCTCTACACCTGACTCTTTTACATATAACTCGATAACATTATAACCAATAATCGGCGTCTCCAGGTGATTTTTAGTGACGAGAAATGGAACAGTAATTGTTCTAGGTGAGTCATTAAGCATCTCAAAATCCACCTCAACCCACCCACTGTATGGCATACTAGTCCCATTGGCGGTCTGCAAGTTCAGCTCTCCTTCCCCAGTAAGTAACTCGCGCGTACTTCTAATAGCAATATTCGGAAAATGCCGTGTCAACGTTGACTCCGAGATTAAAGAGACTTGAGCTCCGGTATCCCACAGTACCTCCATTTCTACCTGGTTAATACGGCATGCAATAGCGCATTTATTCCCAACAAGTTTCGCGACAGTGCTCCTCTCCTTCGGGGTAAGATGATCAGCAAAATGGGTGTCACAACTGTCTGCATTTTCGGCCTGGGATAGTTTCTGAATAGCGTTACATATAACCTTGTGTCCCCCCCAGTGCTTGGTCTGACATTGCTTTGAGCAATAATATACAGCTGCGCAACCTGAGCATCGTTTATAATCTCCCTTACCCATTTCAGTTTCGCCACAATAACTACAGTGGTGGGACGATGTGTTAGCAGGCGGGCCTACTCCCTGTCCCTCGGGGGTGGCCCTCCCATGTTTCCCGCCCTATTTTGCTGTCGATGTTTGGCTTGACAGAAACGAGCAATGTGATTATTCCCGCCACAATAATAACAATGATTACAGTCCTGATTTCCCCTTTCCCTACAGGCTCTGCAACCCCTTTCTCTTTCTTGCCCTTGCGCGCTTGCTCCCTCGCGCACTCCCCCTTGAGCGCCGCGGTTTTCGCGCACATCTAGACCGTGCTGATCTACCGGCGTGTTGACTTTGTCACGTAAGCTACCAATTTCAGCCATGACATTTGCAAGATCTTTCTGCATCGTACTCAAAACTGTGAAAATGTCGGCTTGCGGGACTTGCTTTTTCTCTGCTTTCTTTTTTGTCTCACAGCCCTCTTCGGAAACTATGTGAATTTTAGGAGGTGTTTTGGTGTGTTTGCCCGCCGCGTTATTGAATTTCGTTACCCTCTCGCTCTCTTCTGCCATCGCCTTATTTAATGCTTCTATTATTTCTTCATCCGTCACGCTAGGTGCTTTGATAACAGGGCGAATTTTTGCTCTGATAGTTTCTTCCGATAAACCCGTCTCTAGCGCGTGCAGAAAAAGCCCTTGTACCAAAGACTCGTCATACTTAATCAAGCTATCGCTTTCCTTTGACGCGAATAGAACTTTCTGACGGATAGTAAGAGCTCTTATCAGAAAAGTCTGTGGGTCTTCATTTGGTTGCTGGGCAACGTTTGCTAGGGTTTGGTAAAGTTCCGTAGCACTCTTTTCGTGATAATGAAAACGAAGGATTTTCTTTAATTTGAACAATGTAAGGTCGGGAATGCCTTCGAGATAGCTACGAAGCTGTAATCCTGGGAGAATAGCACGGATAATGGCATTAATTATCTCCTTCTCAGAAAACCCTTTCAAAAGCCCCTCATCTATTTGCGATGACAGCGACTGATAGGTGAGTTTATCTCGCTGTCCCGGCTCGCCTACTTGGCCTGCAATCTTGAATTCCCTTCTAAACACAAAATGGCTTTCCGGGACCTTTGGATTCTTAATTTCCTCGACTTTTGGCGAATCACTTTTGCTTTGGGGAACCTTTGATTGTTCAACCACTTCGGGTACCTCTTCTGTCCCGTTCAGGTTTTTTCGTGATCAGAGGCAAAAAATACTAATATTTCATCGAGGTATGTTGACCCCTTGCCCCTCCCCTTCGTGTTTTTCAAATGTTTTCTCAATAAAGGCTCTGATAGTTTTTATCGCCTTGAATTTAGTTGAGCTTTCTACCTCACTCGGGTCCATTCCCAGAAACATTGCAAACTCAGACAGTTTCTTTACGTCCTTCGTCAGGATTTCGCTTTCAAGCGACAGTAATTTCTCTTCTGACATAGCGATACAGGTCAGCTTTTCGTGAGTATGAGTTTACTTTTAAACAATGGACAATAAAGGCGGCTGATAACTTTTAAAACTTGTCAACAACTCGTTATCAGCTACCCTAAACACGCAAACTTTTAACTCAACTCAGTTCAAAACAGTTCACAGATAAATCTCAATTTCGCCTATAAACCACCAAAAGTAACTGGAATTCTCCTACCGGTTGCTGTGCACCAGATACCCATTCACTTTAGACACGGTTTCTCACTGCTTCTGTTCCATTTACGAATGCTAAGTTTCCCCGTATTCCCGATTCAGCATGACTTCACGAGATCACGCGACCCATCCTCACGGCACCATCAACTTGTTCTCCTCTCCAGCTCCCGAGGAAGCCTCGTCGTCTTTCCAGTACCTCTCCTTCCTGATGTTCCTTTGATCTTTTCCCGTCTGAGCCCCCAGAAATGTTACATCGACTTTTCCACAATGATTTGGAGTAGTCTTGGTTTATTAAAACACAGTCGATAACTGATACTAGTGGACCTAGCGAACTTTCTATATTATCTGATCTTGGGACCAAGCCCTAATACATCAATATGATCACGTGTCCTATGCTGTTCCTATTACACATCAACTTTATGACCTTGAATACACTCTTCAGGGACTTACTAAAATAGTGTCAAATTTACAACTTCACACAAAGCACAACATATTTCCGCTCAAAATTCCAACTTCGGTTATTCTATCCGAGCATTTAGAACTGTACTTTGGTTTTCTCGTCTTTGAACGAGTTCCAATTTCACTGAGACAAATATCAACAAGTGAAACAAATCCGTCACTGTCTCAAAATCGTATTTGAAATCCTATAAAAATGCGTAAATAAGTCTTCTAAAAAGGTATACCTTCAAACGTCTCAACTAATTTCTCTAGGCCATTCGCTGAATTCAGAGCTGTAGCGCTTACAGGGGCCCGTGCCCCCGTGTCCCCAAAGTTTTTCCCAAACAATCCTCTAAACCCCAGATTTTGTATCCTTCATATCAAACATGCGCCAATTACACATGCTGGACTCTAAATTTTCGACGGGCTTCGCGGGCAAGATTTTTTTTAAAAACGTTTACCTTAAAACTACCTTGTGTGTTTTATACTCCTGCCCCCAGTTTCTGGAGGCTTGATACGGCCCTGCTAGGTAACACATTGCAATGATTGTTCCCGGAATATTTCAAACTTAAATCTCTCCATTTCGGGTTGCTGGTGTTGTGGTTCCGGTAAACTCGACGCGCAAAAGATTGTCGGAAAGATTTTCGGCTAAATACTGTACCGGAGCAAAGCCTTTCCAAACAGCAACAAAAATGAATCGCCCTACGAAAGGGCGATTAATGCCATGGGAGCAAAACTTGCCTGTTGTTGTTGTTTTTTTCTTGCATATTCCGATATCTGTTTAATAAAGTGTTATACCCTTTCACAAGCACATCGGCCGGGCAACGAGTTTTGATTCAACACATTTTCCTGTTCGTTTGCTTTTTGCTGTGACGCAAGCAAGCACCCGTTTCTCGGCATTCGCTTCTCATTTCTATTTTACATTCTCTTTATAGTTATCTCTCCGTGTCCCTCTACCTTGGACCTGCGGTAAAGAACTGCTTCCTCGACTACTTACCGCAATGCCCCAGTGATTTTCCCAGTCGAACTGACTAGGGAAAATGAACTTGTCGTATTTGCAGATATCTACCTGTAAAACAGAGAGGAGGTCCGCCGAGTAACATATTTCTATTTGCGTTTCTTTAAGAACACAGCAAACATCACGAGACTTACATTTTTCCGCCAGGTGCTTGTTTTCCTCTTTATCGTATTGTAGAATTTTGTATTGGCAAATAAGCATCGTTTCACCTGGAAAAAAATCGGATAATGACGTTTCTGGTGTTGCCTAATCAGTTGACGTTTTTATGCTAAGGTTAGCTGTAATTGCTAAACTAACAAAACTAAGACAAAAATTCCATGTGGAAAGTTAATGAAACTGAGAAAACTAGCTTTAGTTGAATCGAATATCACTATGTTTCCTAAATAACGTCGTCTACATAAGGAAGGGTCAATCGGAAGAACGCGAAAGCGATAACGTTGTGACCTCAGTGGGTTGAAGTACAGAGCAGTTTTGCCCAAACCCGCGTCATTTAGACATCCCATTAGCCAGTTGTCCTTTTTCAGGACGTGCTCTCGCATGTACCGTTCATGCGAAGAGGGCATGTTTTTTTGTAGTGTCTTGAGGTCTTTCCACGTGGTCAATCCAATATCCAGGAAAGGTGCGCCTTGGTCATTCCATACTTCTTCTACCTGCCGATTTACAACTCCATCAGATTTTTACAGCAGCAATTGATTTTTTTCCGAATGAAGGGGAAGACATGGAATAGGAAACGCGAGATAAAATTTTCGACAAAATCCCAAAGCTCAATTCTTGCATTCGCGTCGATTGGTTTAAAACAAGTAAGATTTATCGCCGGGAACTCGGTCAATGCTTGAAAACTGATTTCGACAAAAAAGGGCAGGGTTACCAGCGCGAAAACAAAGTTAAAAGGTCGAATGATTTGACTAAAGTAATATCAAATCTTTGCTACTATGGGCTTCAGGAAAAATTCATCACTCGTCTCGTAAACGCCAACGGAAAATTTTAAGCGAAAAACGATATCGCACGAGTGGCGATGAATTTTATCTGTAGTAAATGACGATGAACGGGTCCAGCTTTTACCTGTGCCTTTCTGTCAATGATAATCAGCATTCTTCTGCAGGCCTGGAATTTCTCTTCACTGACTTCTGGGAACTCTAAACCACTTTTGTTTCCGCTAGCAATTATTCCTCTCTGGAATATTTGCCTGGTGAAGACCTTTTCTATCTTTGCTGCTTTCGGCCAAACAAAGAAAGAACCTCTTTTTTCAGTAAACGTTACCGAGACAGTTTCCTTACTTATCTCTCCGATAACTTTACCAAAGTAAAAGGTCCTTTCCGTGCTGTAAGCAACAGCCACAAAACTCTCATTTACGTCATACGGCTTGCTTTTCTCGATTTCTTTGATTGGCTGAAAACAGATGTACACCATTAAAACATTACTGACACCGACTGAGATACCTTAGGAGAAAAAAAAATATATACTCTGAAAGCATTGGTAGTCAGACTAAACTCGACATTCACGTTACTGGTGATTGGTTGTAAGAGGATCATGTGCACTGCGCCGCAAAAAATGCCATTTGTGCAATTTTCCAAACATTTGACGTCAACATAGTTTATAGTAAAAGGCCCCTGCATGGTTATAACTGATTCAACCTTTGCTTTGCCTCGTTTTTAGCACACCTGTCCTGTTAAGATAAAATTATCAACAATAAACAAACCTGGCTTTTGTACTGAGTTTCTTCCACTGTCTCTGATGGGACAGCAGCTGAACTGATATCGGCCTGTGGCTGAAAAATAGATTGATCAACTTATAAGACTGAGGAATTAATACAATTAAGAAGGGGGTAAAATATGTTAGAGAAATTTCAAAAGTCGTTGTCAGTTGAGTGTAACGCGCGGGAGGTATGGATGCCTCCCTCTCAGTGCACGTTATCCAGCATTTTTTGGGAACAAAATCTCAATATTTCATACCTTATTTTCCCAAAGGCGCAAGAAACGTTGAGAAGAAATCGATGGTTTATACTAAAATAAACTTTTCTAAAATGTTATCCCCTGGGGATTTTTTTATGAAGGAGAGGAACATTCTCGAAATAGCTTTTGTTTTCAGTCTTGTAGTAATCATCCTTTGCTCGTGTGTTTGTTTACGTGTGCCTTTTTACTTGGGGGAGGTGTATACAGTTATGAAAATAGATATCATTTCACTGCGACATTCCCAGTGAATATCATTTCCTAGTTCCCAGTGGATACCAATTCCTAGTTCACAAGTAGAAAATTCCAGTACTTGATTTGCCGTTCCTATACACTAAAAACAAAATCACAGCCTTGCAATATAATTTTGATGCTACGAAAGGGCATTTTACCTTATCCTTGCTTGATTTATTCTTGGGAGTAGAATGCTTTATCTGTGATCAAAATTTGAGAGTCAATTCGCGTAATTGCTAGGTGTACTATGTGACTACACCACCTAGCCACTATAAAACAAATTTTCAACAATTTGTTGCAGTCCTGTTTATGTTCATGATTTTGCATTTTCTGAATTCTAATGGGGAAATTTTTGTGTAGCATCTATTGCTTAAATTATATCGTAATTTGTATGAAAATATGTTTTCTCTTCTACCTCATTCAACTTCAGTGGTGATGGTGGAGGTGGTGGAGATAATGGTGACGATGGTGATGATGGAGGGCTGATAGAAAGGATGGGCGAAGGTGGCTCTGGCAAAATGTCGTCTGTAGAGTTTTCTGGTGTTTGGTTTGTTTCTTGCATGAAAAGAACATCGGACTCGCAAATCTCAACCTCGAAGCCACTTGTTGTTGTTCCCTAACAAAAATGATTATCGTTACTTCCAGCCATTAGCTCGTAAGCAGGCAGGTTTTTAAATTCCTAATTTCATATTATATTACTTGGTCCTAAAAAAACTTCGGTCGAGCACAGTTTGTTTTAAGTCTACCTTCTGGATCATTGAGTCCGCCACTAGATCGCTGTCATTGTGTAGGCTGGATTGCAGCTTTCCGTCTTTTCGTTGTGCCTTCTTGATTGCAAAAGAAGAATATAAACATAGTATTAGGGATATAATGTGAAACATTAAAATATCAAACTTGGCGGGAAGGATGGCGGACAGCACAGCACAGAAAGCTCAATAATAATAATTATGATGATGATGAATGACATTGCTCGCCGTTGCCTTGCAAGAAAATACCCTACCTTTCGGGAATTCAGTATTGGTTCATTTTCCGCCAAAGGTCCTTCCTGTCTTGCCAAAGGTTCCTCAAACTCAGACTGTGATCATGATATGATAATGTATGAGTAGAATTAAATCTCACACGTTCGTTAAATTCACCGATCCCGCATTCACTGTTATACCCCTAGTTACTGTTGCTACGTCGGACAAGCCAAATTTTATCTTTGGCATAGAGTGCGGAAAAGACAACGGTTGCAGGGAGGTGTTAGAAGTTGTTGCATGTAATTTGGATTTTATATTTTTATCTTGAAAAGCTGAAAAATTATTGAAAAATCTTCGATATTCAAGTTTGTTGCTCGGACATTTTGAATTCCGTAGGGAAAACTTCCTATTGCTTGTTATGAGTGGGCGGAGCTATTGTCAAAATAGGGATCTGTCTATTACTAGGAAACTTTCGAATAAAATTTAGCATGCGATTTTACAACTTACTATGCTGTTTGATACGTAGTCCTCTAGTTTGCCTTTGTATTCAGCTAAAGTCGATCTCAGGCGATCCAGTTCCTGAAAATTTGAATGAGTTTGAATGTGGTTTATTTCAAAATAACTCACTAAATCCTAGGGCTTTTGTCTTTTTAATTATTTGACACGCTTTCGATTTACTTGCCCTGTTATGCTCTCTAAGATTCTCAACCTCCCGATCTTGAAGTTCGTCGATAAACCTCTCCCTTTCCCTAACTTGCTTTAGTAGCTGTTGGGAAACATAAACAAAATTATTGTTTTTGTGATAATGAGTTCCGAGGTTTTTTTGTCTGAGTGAGTAGACGGCATCGCCTGAGCACAACAAGGTATGTATTTGTTTAACGGCGTTAACCTAGAAAATAGTGCCTAGCAAGTTCCTTGGCCGCTTAATTACCTTACTACACTTTTGACGTAGCTCATCCCTCTCTGCTTCTACGTCAGAAATCGTCCTTTTAGCTAAACAATGAGTGCAACGAAGAGAAAAAGAAATCAGACAAGAATATATTTTTAGTGGTTCGAGTACCACACTCTTAGGAATATATAAACAAAGGCGAATGGGGTTTAAGAGCGGCTCCGCGTGAATATCAACTGAGCCGTGCAAGATAGAAAATCGAAAATACTCAAACTTCGCTCAAAATATGCTTTTGGGTCACGGTTTATGAAAATATATTTTTAATCCGATCGATCAAATATTTTAATTTTGAGGCGCCCTTTCTTGTTTCGGCCTCTCGAGCCAGCAAAATCGACTGAAAAATAGCCTCCGAATAAGGCCCTATATTACGGCGCAAAATAAAGTTCATTCTTAAATAAACACAATCACGCTAAAGTTCGATGTTTGCTTCTAGTCTGTGTTGAATTTCAAAGCGATCAGATTAAAATATAATTTTTGACAGGTTTAGAAATATGATATCCCCGTGTGCGAATGTTCAAAGTCTGATTTTGGGCATTTTACGAACGCAAAAATAAGTACATGCGACATGGCTCTTGCCGAAATAAATACAATCGGTGGATAGAGTAACATCCCCTCTTCAAAACAGTGAGATAAATTTTGGGGATCTTTAATTCTGTGGCGCTGAAGGCGAGAAGTGTACATACACTTGAGCGCTAAATTGACCTCTAGACTCTGTCACGCTGAGAGCCGCATCAAAACAACAATCACAAATACCGTCCTTTCCAGGAACGAACTTGTGCTAAACTCCGGATTAGAACCAAGTATAGTTAAATAAACTATTCTGGTTGTAAAAAGAATGATTTAATTAAGTAAAACAATGATTTCTGTACAGTTCTTACCTGATGACCACACGCTAGTGAGCTTACATAAGGTACTATTTCTTGTATGGCAAGGTTCTAAACTATTCAAAGACATCGGCAGTAGAATATGCACAGTGGATCAAACTGATGACTTTAGGAAACCTCCATGTTACCTTGAGGTAGAAATAGATTAATATCTTGAGTCTGATCGACAAGGACGGTTTCACGTGCACTGATCCTGGTCGAGTTCGGTCGAATGTGTGACAAACAAAGCAATGTACCACAGGCTACCCGCGTGCCGATATTCTGATTCGCGTTCGATTCAATTATATTTTGTGCGTATATATTTATTCTGAAAAGCTTTATAATCATTGATTGATTGATGGAAAAGTATTATATATTTTTTCTCATATCTTTTCTGATTCAAAATGATTCTCGCGCGGGTGCACACGGCGCGATTTGGCAGCTGCGAATTTGCGGCGATATCGTCGGAGTCATCGCGTTGGTGTGAACGGTCAGCGATTTGGCCCCGCAATGTTTGCCAATTTGTTGGCGATCTGAATAAATCGCACACACATCGCAGGGGATTTGAACATGTTCAAAACGCCTGCGACTTCGCGGTGACATCGCAAGTGAAAGCGCCATAAGATCGCAGACCGATCATCACCGCCATGGGATCGCCACAGAAATCGCACCTCAAATCGCAGCTGAAATCGCGCTGTGTAAACGGACCTTTGGTCTTCTGCAATACAACGTTTTTTTGTGGTTGACAGACGTATACTTTGCACGTTGTTTGATAAAAATAGACGGGGGTGCTCGTCAGGAAAATACATTTTTACCCTAAGGCCGGCCGGGATAACAAATTGGGTGTGTCACAAGTGAGAGATAGCAAATTGGATGCAGAAAATCCTAATGTTATTGCGGTCCTTAAGAAATTACCATCAAAGCTGAAACAATGTATTCTATTGTGGCTGAATTTTTGCAGGGGCAGCAGACACTTTCAGGGGCGGATTAAGGAATTTCTGAAAGGGGGAGCCGGATAGTGAAAAAATGGGACCCAAATTTTCCAATTTCCTCCAGCAAATACAGATAATGTATGGGAAAATCTCCCGAGAAAGGGGGGGGGGGCGACCCCCCTCTAAATCCGCCCCTGACTTTGGACACCCCTATAGCAGTTGGGTGAATTGTATACCCAAAGGGATAGGATGAGCACCCCCGTCCATTTTTGGGGGAATACCCCTGGGGCGTAAATATAGCTGCCTTAGACAAACGTATCAAACTCACAAATGCAGGTAAGTAATCTGTCGCTTTAATTCTGGTGGGCATAAGTAACTGGCCTTTTTCGTCCTGAGAAAAAGAAAACGCTATTTAATACAATATGCCCTCGAAGGCGAAAAACAACGGCATTGCATGGCGAAGTCAACGCCGAGCGTGACATAACGATGTGTTTCATGGGAGAGCCATTCGCTTTATACATGCAATCAACCGGCTTGGAGAAGATAGATATATGTAATGAAAGGTCGACGGACAGCTTAAACGATGATTATTTAATAACTAGAAGATAGAGCCGATGATCATATGTTTTCCTAGAGGGCACGGTAACGAATCCTGCATTCTGATTGGTTCTAAGAGCGCGCGGGGGAAGGGGGGTTTCCTATCTCTGACCTAGGTCACGGTGACCATTTGCGCAAGCTTGTTTTCATCGAAAAAATCAAATTTTAGAGTTGGAAGAAATAAAAAGTTTTTAACTGGCTTGAGGTCGGTCCGTCTAGGGAAAAACTGTGACCTCGGCCTTTCCAGGCTTCGGTCACAGTTTTTGCCTACACGGACCTCCCAGCCGGCGCAATTAACACATATGTATTTTCAAGTCCGAGGTCACAGTATTTCACGAATCTGGGCCAACTCCAAGCCGAAAAGATATTGATTTTTCTTACATGAATAAGCATTCGACGCGCGGGGCATGTCGCGGTTAAATCGGAGCGCGCGACTCATAAGATTGCCCGTTGGTGCTCTGCAGGCAAGTATCAGTAAATATCAATAATACTTTCCATCAATCAATCAATGATTATAACGCTTTTCAGAATAAATAGATACACGCAAAATAGAATAGAATTGAATCGAACGCGAATAAACAGAATATATCGGCACGCGGGTAGCCTGTGGTACATTGCTTTGTTTGTCACACACTCGACCAGGATCAGTGCACGTGAAACCGTCCTTGTCGATCAGACTCAGGATATAATATTTCTACCTTAAGGTAACATGGAGGTTTCCTAAAGTCATCAGTTTGATCCACTGTGCATATTCTACTACCGATGTCTTTGAATAGTTTAGAACCTTGCCTTCACAAGAAATCGTGCCTTATGTGAGCTCTTTAGAGTGTGGTCATCAGGTAAGAACTGTACACAAATCATTGTTTTACTTAATTAAATCATTCTTTTTACAACCAGAATAGTCTATTTAACTTATACTTGGTTCTTTATCCGGAGTTTAGCACAAGTTCGTTCCTGGAAAGGACGGTATTTGTGATTGTTGTTTTGATGCGGCTCTCAGCGTGACAGAGTCTAGAGGTCAATTTAGCGCTCAAGTGTATGTACACTTCTCGCCTTCAGCGCCACAGAATTAAAGATCCCCAAAATTTTATCTCACTGTTTTGAAGAGGGGATGTTACTCTATCCACCGATTGTATTTATTTCGGCAAGAGCCATATCGCATGTACTTATTTTTGCGTTCGTAAAATGCCCAAAATTAGACTTTGAACATTCGCACACGGGGATATCATATTTCTAAACCTGTCAAAAATTATATTTTAATCTGATCGCTTTGAAATTCAACACAGACTAGAAGCAAACATCGAACTTTGGCGTGATTGTGTTTATTTAAGAATTAATTTTATTTTGCGCCGTAATATAGGGCCTTATTCGGAGGCTATTTTTCAGTCGATTTTGCTGGCTCGAGAGGCCGAAACAAGAAAGGGCGCCTCAAAATAAAAATATTTGATCGATCGGATTAAAATATATATTTTCATAAACCATGACCCAAAAGCATGTTTTGAGCGAAGTTTGAGTATTTTCGATTTTTCTATCTTGCACGCCTCAGTTGATATTCACGCGGAGCCGCTCTTAAGACATACAACGCGGGAGGTTTCGTAGATGCACACGCACCTCGGGAAATGCATTGAATGCTGTTTGAAGGTGTTTGTGTTTTGTAATATGACTTACTCAAAATTCATAAATAGGAGGAGCTCGGAAAAGCAGTCTTAATTTGCATAGAACTTTGAAATTTTATTCCTTCTTTTTCTCGGCATTAAATCATTCATTTGAGAAGTAATATCAAACATTCGATACCCGGTCGATAGTGTTTTCTATCAGGATTTCAAACGCGTAGAAGTCGATTACAATAAAACTCGGCTTTGCCTTGTTTTTTCAACCCATTACTACTCCGTTTGAAATCCTGATGAAACACGCTCTCTAGTGTTTCATGAACTACATAAAATGTTGCCGGGAATCATTTCTCCGTTCTGGTTTTGGTCTGGAGGCCGCATCTTGAGTGACTTTTTTTTCTCAGGTTCTCACGTCCCTGGGAAAACCAAAGCTGAAAGTGTATATCAGCAGGCGAGTGGGGTATTGCTTTTTATTACATCTGTGACCAGATATCCGTGTAATAAAGCAGTGAATAAAAATCGTATCAGATACGTATCACTTCAGATCGTTATTATTTTTGGGCTGAATTATTAGACTCAGTGTATATAATAAACAAATTATGACATGACAAGAACTTGATATCGTTATTTATAGCGAGCCAGCAGGAAAATATAAACTTTGTATGATGATATTTGAAAAAGACGATCAGCATTTTCCCGATATTTTGCGGAATAGATCAGTTATGTTCATCTGTACTTACCTTCTGCCACTTTTCACGGAGCTGATCTCTCTCTACTTCTACCTCAGGAAGCCGTCTTTTTATCTAGAGACGAAAAGAACAATGGACAGAAAATAGATGAGAATTTTATTCTCGTAAATAGGTGTTTCCCTGAAATCCTGCATACAAGATTCTTAACCCTACCGTCATTATCTCTCTTTCCAGTGAAGTGTTCTGACTTTCTAGTTCTTTAATTCTTTCTAGGACGAGTACATCTTCCTAATTTAGTAAAGAATGGGTATGGAACTTTAACGCGGAAAGGAAAAATAAAAATACGTTGGCCCACCTCAATAAATGGATACGAATAACGTCCCCATTCAATGAGTGAGGGTGTTTGTTATAAACAGACCTTTGACGTTATAAACGGGCCGCTACGTCAAAATCCGCTTATGCATATTTAATAATGATGAACTTAATGAACAAGTCTATTGTCCACGCAACAATCATCAAAAATACTCAATGCATAGTGATTTTGCTTCGGAATTGTTTTTAGTCGTGGATTTACCATTTCGCTGTTTTCGACTGGCGCCTTGCGTTTTCTTGGGTTGTTATTTTGGCTGATTGTGTTCTAAAGAAAAAAATAAGTAGTGTAAACAATTTTTAACGGTGATATTTGTGTTACCTTTCCCAGAATTATTATTATTTATTGGATCGGGTTTGGTGCTTCCCTGCTAGCAGAGGCCACTTCCTCTGCACACAAATGTCACAACCTCGTCCAGGATCGTGGACGTACTTGACTGGTTTGGCTGGTTTTACAAGAATGGCGTCGTTTTTGCTTCGAAAACAGTGCGCGCTTTCGCGAGTGATTTCTCGTTCAAATGACCAACACACAACATTTTGCTCAAGGTTTCGATAGAAAATAAAACGATCCTCAGCGAATTGACAAAGGCAAACTTTAGAATGAGTATCGGAGTAGCGTTTAAGAGCCTTTAAATCGAGTAAACGAGCCATCTAAAGGCCACATAAAGTGATTTTGTGTAAGTTGTAGAGCAGATAAATTACTTGCCCGAGCACAAACTTGATCGACCAGTTTCTCCAAGCTCACGCCATTTTCTCACACATGCGCGGGCTACTTTTGCGTAGTTGAAATACACAAGAAAACATTAAAAGTAAAAGAAAACGCAGGGAGATAAAAAGTAGCCTCTGCTCGCAGGGAAGTTTGGTGCATACAAAAAAAGATTATGTGTGCTATGGGTTTTCCCTTTTCGAAAAGGGAAACAGCTTAGTTGTCGACAACTGAAAAATTAGGGTTTAGTTGTCGACAACTAGCACCACAGACTACGTTTTTTAGTTGTCGATAATTTTAAGATGTCGATAACTAATAACGGTTGTCGACAACTAAATGCCTATTTATGTGGAGGGCCTAATTCAATATCTTTCTAAATAAATCAAAATCCCCATTACCGGCAGTGAAACAATTATTGAAACATTTGTTGCTGACTTATCTTATTCTTGTTTTAGCTTATTTCAGACTATGAAAACTCATACTAAATGAGAAATATCGAGAGAGAGAGAACGGCCTCGATGGAGCATACTCGACTCACCTTGTTATTTAATTCTGCAACCTTGACTTTACCCTCAAGAACTTCACTCAGCGTGTTAAAAATTCTTTCTTCTGTCCAGGAATTGTCAATAAAGTTGAACGTGCTTTGACTTATCGTCCCTCTCAAGGTATACCGCTTTGGATCTTGGGCGATCCGCAACACCAACGCAAAATTTCTTGCACTTAGTCTTGCTACCTTTTCGAAGCGCCTAAATTCCTGTGGAAAAAGACATTTGTGGTAAGTGGCGTTATGAAAGAACATGTTCCTAGATACCAGACTTTCACTTACGTTTGCATGTCCAAGTGTTGACTTGAAATCTTTTCTCCAGGCACGTAGAGCCCCTTCGTCATTTGGTGGTTCCCCAGCCACCCCATGCTTTGTTAAAAGAATCTCTCTCATTTGCAGTACCGTGCTTAAAAAGTCGGGTGGCTGATGTTTTTGATGCCGGTTTTGTGTATACTGCTCATCCCTTTGAATTGGATCAATAGCAGGTACAACACGAACAAAATGACTTGCTGGAACTGTGCCGGCCATTACAAGACTTGAATAGTTGGGGATAGTGTTTCTTGCACTAACCAATCAACTGATTTGCCGTACAATTCTAGGGACTATTTATCCTAATTCTACAGCTAAACTTAGTTACAAAAACGCTTTGGTTATTTCAGTAAACTACAACAGTATTTCCCCAAAAAACTAGCGTAATATCAGTGTCAAAAGGTTGTGACCAGAAGAATTTTAGATTAGATTGTTATTCTTTCAAATGTTTTTGATGCCGGCTTTGCGCATACTTCTCATCCTTCTTGTATTGGTTCTATAGCAAGTGCAAGTTACTTGATGAAAATGTACGGCCACATGTCGATTAGAGAAAAGCGTTGACTTCAGGGTAAACGTTTTGTGTGAGATACAAAGTTTAGGCGATTCTTTAGACAGCCGACGAACGGATGTTAGGCAACCTATTGCAAAATGATTCTTATCTTATCTTCAGACCGACGAACAGAACGCTGTAAAAACAAGAATGGACTCGACTAGGATGCGGACAGCAAACACAGATTGACTATGGAGTGAAAAGACTACAGGTTCGGATCAACCAGTCACTACCCATGATTTGACAATATCCTTCGTAAAATGCCGCATATATAGAAATTTCCAGCTGATTGTCATATGACTTGTTGTGCAGTTGAAAATTTTTTATCATGCACAACAGACTTTTCTTCAAAACTAACTGATCTAAGTGTTTTACTTTTTCGTACAGAAATGGTAATTAGACAGATTAAAGGCTAAAGACTTAATCAAGAGTTCGCGAGCTGTGGACGAGTCGAGAGAGAAACGTAATGGTCTAGCTTTGCGCAAAGTACATTATAAGGGTAGTCATGAGGGTACAACAAGAATCACGATCCATCCATCCTTTTCCGCGGGTCAAGTCCTCGTTTTTCAGAGTTCCCACACGAATGCTACAGTTGTGCAGAGACACATTCTAATGATTTCAGTCAAGAAATAAAAACTAGAGTCGGAACTAGCTAGAACTAAAAATATAACCCATTTTAAAGGACATCGATCTTTTTTTACGTATCCCCTATGTATTGATCAACTGTGATTATTTTATAAAAATCATAGCCCTTTAGTTCCGGTTTGCCGTATTCAAAAGGAAGCACGTGTCGAAGGATGCAACTCGTGACTTTTTCACTCAGAGCCGATTGGCAGATTTGGAGCAGAAATTCTCAAAAATAGCCAATTGTTTGCTAAGAAAAGTGTTTATGGCGGGGAATTCGAAATCTGCGCGCTCAAAGGAGCTTAGTGTTGATATCGCCATGAGGGGGAAAGAGTACATCTCTATAACTTTAGCGCTTTGCGTCTTTTATGCTGCTCTGGCTGGGCTAGTAGCAATGGTAATCGTCGGGAAGTACCAGAGGAAGGATACCAAGGTAAAAAAATGTCCTTTTACTTGTATTCTCGTAATAATTTTACGGAGTGACTATTGTCTTTACAAGAGATCAATATATAAAGTTAGACAGTCTGGGTCTCTGCTTCAATTGTAGGAGTGTGAAAATAGGGTCTCACCTTTACGACTACGAGGGGGTGCAAATTTGGTAAGTATAAATATATGCAATTAATTTTTACATATTTTAAAGATTTACCTCTTCTGGAAAGATTCAAGTCAGATCGATCGAAACCCGAAACCGGAGCACAGTGCGTCCATGCGTGACTCGGCCGGACCCCAGTCGGGTCACCGATAGCCGCATAAGTCACTGAGGATTGTATTTATATATGATAGGGTTTTGTATTGCAATGCTTAGCTTAACAGGTATTATACTTTACTTATTTTAGCATGACAGCTACGAAGAAGAATACGAAGAGAATGACTCCGAAATTGTATGTAACTAACACAACACAATACGTTTGTCTCTTTCAAAAATGTAGAACATACTTAAAATCAATTTTCTAAACAACTAAGGCGATTTATTTTTACGTTGAGTTTTTGGTGAATTAGCCATGACGAAAAAGTGTAAAAGTCAAAGCGTAAAAATTACAAAAAGGGAACAAAGGAATTATAGGTTATGATAAATTGCAAAGTATTCCTAAATCGATCCTAAAGTGCATTTGCCGGATTGTACATATTTTTGTCAAAAAACGAGCGTTGGCCAATTCTATGTATTTTGTAAAATGAGTTTGCAACAGTTCTCATCTTGAATAAGGGCACGTGAGAGGAATTAAAAACGTCATTTACGTCTGACAGTTATCTATAGCGCACAAGTCCAAAGAGACGAAAAGAGAGCGATATCTACGTGCTCCTAGTGAAAGGAAATCAAGGGATTGCTGTAAAAAACGATGTTTGGCCCTGGTCCTGTCCGAAAGAGACATTAAAAGCTGCACCACACTGTTCTGGTCTAAATCAGAAGAAGAACAGCGCGCGTTTATCCTCGATTTTCTCTGCATAATGAAGTTTACTAAGGGCTGCGGAAGAACGGTGTACGAATACAAAGTTCATGGGAAGCAAGTATGCCAAAAGGCTTGGAGGGTAGCATATGGGATAAGCAATGGAAGGTAAATAATTCGCATGCTCTCAGATTTTCATGCAGAACATCCCACGCGTCCCTTGTATTTTCTGGTATGCTAAGAAAATACAAGTGACAAATGGGATAGCATGCCACGAGAATTCGTTATAACTAGTATACCACGCTACATAAAATACAGCGCCATTCTTATATTCTGATTTGGTGTATTTTCTGTGGCGTGGTATAAAATCAAATATGCACCGACTTGTACAATAAAACCAAGAATGAACTATAATTATTATTATACTGGCAGATTTCATAAGCTGAGAAAAGACTTTGAAGAGGGTTGTAGCACGCACTTTAGTAACAGGAGTGGAATGAAGAGAAAATCAAAGAAGTACATGAGGGCTGAGTTGTGGTTTGAAGAATTTGTCAAATCGATGGCTGATCGCATGCCCCACGAGGACAAACTCCACCTCCCCTCTTGCTATACTAAAGAAAGAGTGTACCATACATACAAAGAGTCCATGGAGAAAATTGTTAAACAGCACTTAAGTCGTTCCCAGTTTAGAAGAATGTGGCACAGGGAATTCAGGGGAGTCATTATACCAAAGGTACGAACTACTTGTGATAGAGTGTTCGACGTGTCTATAAACTGCAAATGAAACGACCAATGAGAAGGTTCATTCTGGTAATGATATGTAATGATAATGATAAAAATAATATAAAGAGAACGACTCCCCAGAACTTGCAGCTCGTAAGCTGAATTAGGCTGAGCCCCAGTTACTCACTACTTTGCTTTGTTTTGTTCGTTCTTTCCAGTACAACGGAAAATCTTTGACCCGTATCTGTATTCACTTTTATTCAAAGGTAAACAGGTTCACCAAATGCGGGGTCTGCACCCTTATTAAGGAAAACATCTTCCAGATTAAAGACAAGAAGAGACGCCTTACCTGGCTAGAGAAGAAAGAACTTCATTTGAACCAACAGTCGTATGTTTATGTTTCTGATATATTGTGTTCTATTTCGTTTGGGGCCATTTACTGATTCTGTACATGTGAAGATTTTTATTTTCTGCATTAAAACGTCCTCGAAAATCTGTGACAAATTTCCCGCCTTTGTATTCAGCGCCGAAAGAAAGAAGTACTACAAGCACAGGTCAAAGGCTGAAGAAGACCCGCAAAAATATTTGTCCATCATATCTGACGGGATGGATCAGGCAAAAACAAATGTACCCCATTTCCATACGAAATCAAAGGTAACAATTTGCACCAACATATTGTTAGGTTGTTGACGGGGGAAGGGGGGTGGGCTACTCCCTATTATGTATTATAGATAGATATGACACTATACTATACGTACGGGGATCATTATTATTATGCAATGTACACGTCTGGATGCATGAGAGAGAAAAACATTGATATAGGGCGCAGTATGCACATCAGTCTTAAAATATAATAATAATAATTATTATTATTATCATCATTATTATTATTATTATTATTATTATTATCTTATATGTAACAAAAATTAAGAAGAAAAATTAAGAAAAGGATGTATCGTTGTGGAAAGGATGTGTCGTAACATTGAAATAATGTTATATATAATACGTGATGTGGGCGGGGTCAAGGTCAAACTGTTGGCCAAGAAACCTGGAAAAACGGCTGCACCACGGAACTGAAAATTCCATTTTCTTGCAAACTTGGGGAATTATTTTCAAATCGATTTTTTTTTCCGAATAAAATGTATCCTATAACACAGTTCCCCGAGTTTGCAAGAAAATGGAATTTTCAGTTCCGTGGTGCAGCCGTTTTTCCAGGTTACTGGGCCAACAGTTTGACCTTGACCCCGCCCACATCACGTATTATATATAAGATTATTTCAATGCTACGACACATCCTTTCCACCACGATACATCCTTTTCTTAATTTTTTTTTTTAGATGGAGGGAGAAAATGCCGAATTCCTAAGAACCCACATCACTGGGGTGCTGTCCCACGGTTGTAAAAGAACATGGGCCCTGATAGACTTGCTGCGGTATCCCTCGGACGCGAACCTCACCAGTGGCGCCCTGATCCATGTTTTGCAAAGTATTGTCTGCCAGGTAAAGTTGCTTGTTAGCTTTTTGCCTTTGAACCTGACATCGCTGCCCCAGTCCAAATGTTTTACGCTGAAATGTGTTTAAAAGTTTAAAAGTCTCTCTCCTTTTTTGTAGAAAGGAAGCTTGCCGCCAGTCCTTTACTGGCAAATGGACAACTGCTACAAAGACTGCAAGAATGTTTACGTCTTTGGGTTTTGTGCTCTACTTGTTATGATAGGTGCTTTTCGTAAGGTAAATACAGATACGATGTTTATGTAGCGAGGTTAAAAAAGCAAGAATTACCCGTTTCTGAATTCATTGGGATTTGATCATCGGTATTTGTGCAGCACGGCGAAGGAATACATGCTCGAACACCTTTTTGCTGATCTCACCTGCAATTCAGATTTGTACTGCAATCGAGATGCAAAAATAATGGAAGTAAAAATAAATCAACAACTTTCTTTAAGTGCCTGCTTATAGCTCATACTAACAAAGACGAAACTCAAATAAACTCTTTTGTTAAAAGAAAGAAAGAAACCCAAACTCAGTGCTGTTTTAGGACTCTTATCATTGCTCTTGTATGTTGAAGGTTAAGTTATCGTATCTCATGGTGGGCCACACTCACGAGGACGTAGATCAGGTATGCCCAGGAATAGCCAGTAAGAAATGTATTTATTATGTATTACTACGCACTGTGATGATATTAACGATATTATATTTAGTTTTTTCATTGGATAAATTGGAGGATACACACCTCATTCCCAGTCAATCTCCCCTTTAAAACTGTACAAATCTTTTGGCCAAAATGGGCAAAATGTCTTTTTTAGCAGTATAGATTAAGATAAAAATCGAGTTTGCTTCGGTAATTTCTCAGCGCACTTTAACTTGATTGTTTTGTAATTGTAATCTAAAACCCTCTTTCAGATGTTCAGCAGAATATCTGGGGGTCTTCGCAGAACGAACGCGACCACACTTGATGCACTGCGAAGTGTCATCAGAGACAGCTACACGCCCCAACCAGCGACGTCCATACTGAATGGAATATTTGACATAAAGGAGTGGATTCGGCCTTATATTGCAAATTTTAAAAACCACAGTCAGCCTCACTGTTTTAAATAAAATAAAAATGGAAAGGGCGATGTTGAGATGGTCTACCGATACTGGGCGACCAACAAGCAGTGGTATCCTGCCCGCCCATTCACAGTGATGACCAAATTGCCCCCCGGAAAACCAGTTCTTCTCAAGCCGACCAACCAAAAGAACCCCTCTCCCGTTGAAATGGCTAACAAGATCAAGCACCTTGACTCTCGTCTAACCGTGGCTGAAAACAACTGGTGGGAGTGGTTTATCCAGAAAGAGCAGCACATGCGAGATCAATGGGAAACGATGACGGATGATAACTACCAGGAGGCTGGTACCCTCTTGTTTAATGTAGATAACCTAAAATACAAAGAGCCACCGAGAAAGGACGAGGATATGGCGGAACAGGAACATATTGATCGCGCCGAGAGGGAGATCCTCAAACAAATCAACAAACAAGTGAATTTTCCTGGGGTAAGCAAAGTTGTGAGCAGTTTTATTGGCCGAGTTCTTTCGTGGGTCGGACCGAATGTCCTAATACTTTATGCCGGGGGGGGGGGGGGGGGGGGGGGGGGGGGGGGGGGGGGGGGGGGGGGGGGGGGGGAGACTAGACGAAAATAGACGGGGGTGCTCGTCCTATCCCATTTTAGGGTTAAAATAAATTTTCCCGACGAGCACCCCCGTCTGTTTTTATGGGGAGTCCCCACCCCGGGGCTTTATGATATTGCGGGGAAAAACCATTACGACTACATCTATTAAATTGAGCATTTTGGAGTGCGCGTTACCTCGCAGCTATATCATAATAAATGATAAACCACATATAACTAGTTGAAAAAGTTTCCCCCTTTTGGGATCTAGTTATCCAAACAAGAATCTCGTTCTTGTTTGTTATGTCATAACTTAATGACAGCATTCATTCCACTTTCTGATTCAAAATGTCCTGCTTTCGTTTCGGTTTTGTGATACAGTGTCAGTAAAAACACACATTGAAGAACCTGGATTCTACGAACCTGTTAGGCTAGAATTATCCATGTGAACCCCATGTTTCCTTGTATTTTCAAATCAAATAAGAACCTGTTTTAGGCTAATTCTAGGTTCTTATACGCGGGTTTTTACTGTATGCGTATAAATAGCTATGCATCCAAATAAATAAATAAATAAATAAAGTAATGTTATATTCCTTTCTTTCAATAGGTAAAAGCAGCGAAGGGTCCCCCGAAGAAAAGAGCAACGATCCCCGTCGTGCATGACAAAGAAAACTCAGCATGACACACCCGTTGCATTGTGGCTTTGTGTTGTGCTGGCGGCTTTGTGTTTTTTTAAGCAGGTTTTTATCCGCGAAATGTTCGCGAAATGTTCGGTAGACTGAAATCTTCGGTATTTTGCTTGTTGCTCAAGAGATGGCCGCGCGAGCGCTTAAGGGCGGCGAGAGCGGTGAGAGTCCATACCACTAAAAACCTATCGAAATGCATTTTTAGCATTTTTTTATTTTTAATTTTCGACGAATACAAAAGTACTCACTGATGTAAATAACCGGGACCGGGAGGGAGGACGGGAGCTCCCCATAAAAATAGAAGAACAACATGAGGTAGAAAGGCTGATACTTCGCAAAAAATCTTAACAGGACAGTGGCATGATAGAGTCCAAACTGAAAGTACATAAGCAACCGTGGACACCTGTTTCGACCTTTTTGGGTCTCTTCAGCACGGTGTAGCTAGAGCAGAACGGTTAGTCGGCCGCCTACTAGAGCACCCTATAAGATAGCATGCAGAGTGAATTTCATACCCTAAGGGATAGGCGATACTCAATCTTATTTTAATGGTGCATTTGTAGCGAGAAAGGACCTGATTTTAGCAAAATATTTAAATGCACTATTGGAAGGTTTTCCTCAGATAAACGTTACAGAGGCGACTACTTTTAGGATCCATTGATATCGAAAATATCGCCGCCAGCGCGAGTTTCCGTTTTCCTACCCTTGATACTGCTCTTGATATCGATTAGATCAGTGTTGACAACTAAACAACTAATCTGATTGGTGGGAAGTGAGCACTTTTGCCGTGTAGGCAGCCGGCCGACGTCACGCTAACGTTTAATTCTAAATGATTCGAGCCCAACAGAGTCACCAAATATATTTTGAAGGAGGCTGCTTTTTATTAAAAGAGTATTCAAATAATACCCGACAATGTATAAGTCAAGAAAAGGACGCTAGAAATCAGAGAAATGCTTATTATTGATATCGTTTCGGGTTTTTGTTGTCACACGACGCGGTAGGTGAATAAAAGCGCGTTATACTCTAGTATTAACGGACGATCGCCAAATGAGGGACTGCAAGTATAAGGGCCATGGGAGCAATGAACCAACAGAGTCTCGTCGCAGTTAGCCTGCGAAAGCGAGCACATTTGCCGAGTTTTGGTATTGAGTAGATCGAGTGCTGAAATCATTGCACAATGCCTACGAGTGCATTTATAGTGAAAAAAGGGCATTATTTAAGCAAAATATAACGCTCTGAAATCTCGGAATCTCTACATTTTTTTCGCACGTCTCGGAGTCTCGTTTTCTCTGAATTTTGGCCGTCTCGAAGTCTCGGATTTTTTCTACCGTGGTCTCGGATTTTGATTTTATTATTCTGACTTGTAAGCAAAGCGCGATAGGACTCAACAAATTCGGAGACTGCCTTGAAATGGCGAGTTTTCGAGCAATTCTCCAGGGAGAAATGTGAGTTGTCTTGAATCTTTCCCAGGAGACGAAGCGAAAAGGCTCGGAATCGGATTTTGGAATTTGTCAAAAGTCTCGGGCTCGGATTCTGAAACGCGGGTCTCGAAAAGTCTCGGATTTACCCATTGCTACCCCTACATTAGAACAGAGTTCATGTGCCAAGCATCACTTTCGAATCACATAAAAAGAAGTTAATGATTTATCTGAGAAGGACAGTTCAAGGTCAAGTTTCACTGCAACCTTTGATTGCGATCGGCACGTATTCCCTAAATGCGCTCTTGCTGTGTACAAAGACACGCGCTACAAAGACACACTTGAAGTGTGCTAAAAGGTTTCTAAGGAATATATACCATACGCAAAACTGGGTATGATGATCACCATAATAGGAGGGTCATGGATAGATGGACGAGCAGTGGAGCACCTTCTCTCACTCAGGTATGGCTATGGCTGTTATTATTTAATCTTTGGTGGAGACTGAAAATCATTATCATTCTATTGCCCGGTCTATTGATATCAAAAACTAGCGCGCTGTTGATCTTCTTGCAATGGGTTCTGTGGATATTAAAGTGAGGATGTTTAGATAAAATTCTTTTGAGTTTTGCCAAGAATTCGAGGTCACTGTAGTAGATCAAATTGGGCGCCAAAAATCTCCCGCCATTGAACTACGCTGTATAAATTATGACCGTATTGAAAAGTCTCAGCAAAAATGCATCGTGCAGCAGTTTGTTCAGTATAAAAGTTAGAGATGTGAATTTCTCTAATATGCAAAATTCCTTGATGAAAACTATTATAATTCCCGTTTGGTTCTCTGTCCCTTGTTGACAGACTGCCTTGTTGATATATTCTAGAGATTTAGCATGGCATTGCATTGCAGCCTGTTAATTGACATTCAGCAAGACATTGAGGTGTGCTGACATGCAATAACAAGGCGTTTTACGCATCATGACTTACTATCTGATTACATTACATCAACACCTCTGCTCCTCTTGTTTAATGTAAGCCTGTGATTGGTTGCTTTTGAGCATTTCTGCTCAGGAAATCCGACATCAGCATTAGCAGATCTGATTGGCTGCTACTGAGCAGATTTGCTCTAGAGGTTAGGACCCCTTGTAAACTTCCGTTCGAAAGAGGCCTTTTACGGTCTAATATGGAACTTTGTTCTCTTAAAACCATACCAGACTATATATTTGTTTAATTTCAGTTAATATACATGTACATTTCTTAGATTTTTTTCAAACAGAATGAATTTTCACCCACCTAGTCAGCGTTTGTCTCATTTTTATGAAGTTTATTAAAGAAATCACAAACTCTGCGTGTGGAAAGGAAAGAACACAGCCAAGTGACCAAGGCATCGAGGTCAACATTCTGTCTATGAAGGGACCACTGTCCTACAGGATATTTAAACACGAAAAGAGAGCAGTGCTGTTAATAACCTGAGGATCAGGCCCTCCCTCGTTTCCCTTTGGAAATAAGTCCTCAAAAAGGCGCAGTGCACCGCCTATCAACTCAGAATCATCTGACGATGGCGGAGATACATCTTATCTCCAACACTCAACAAACTCAATAAAGAAAAGGTTGGTACAAAGAGGCAAAGCCCTGAGCAGAAAAGATGTGACTTTTGATAATCATCAGGTTTTTTTTCCACAGAAAATCTCAGGATGGAGCCGTTTTGGAAAAACACCATTTCAAGGTAAAGTTAATGACATTTCTCTTTTGTTTTTCTTCTTCTGGTGGTTGGGGTGGCAAATGATGTGGATTTTGGTTTCGTCACATCACTTTTTGTTATCCCCAGTCCAAAAAATACTGTTGCCTTCCAATGAAATACTAGAAAAGGTGAACTTTTGACACTTGGTATATACGGGAAACACCCTCAACAGAAGTTTGTAAAGCAACCAGATGGAAGTCTTTGGAAATGATATATAAGGTTAAAATTGCTAAGCTCACATACGATATTTATTATGAAGACACCCCCCCCCCCCCTCCCCCAGCATGGGAACCATTATTCAATAACGTAACATGAAGCAAAAATCTAAGGAAAAATAAGAAGATAGTAGTACCGCGCTTTAATACCTATGCTAAGAAAAACTGTATTGGATATAGAGGGGCAATATATGGAACACTTTAATCCCCATCCTAGGAAGCTCAAGTAATAATGAAATGTATGTGAGGGGGGCTTAGAAATCCCAGGCTCTTAAGGAATTAAGTTTTACTAGCGAGTCCCCCTCGGTAACAACAGCAACGTATTAGTACAGAGTTTTTATATTACAGAATTTTATAATGTATTTTAACACTAGGCTATCATATTTTTTTAAACATTCACACTTTTAGACTGTAAATCAACTATTTCAAATTATTATCTATTATTACCTAATTAGTATATATTGTATATTATTATATGTATTAGTATTAATTTAATATAGTATAACAAGAGACAAAATTTCGTTGTTCCGCGCACATTTAGTATTAATTTATATTGTTTTTAGGCACAGCCCAACAAGCTGTATAGCTTTAATTTAAACCGTGGATAGATAAAGTTATTATTATTATTATTGTCATTCCCAATTACTAGAAAGGGAATGAAGTCGTGAGCAAGGAATATGCAATAGAGGCACAGCTGATGCCCCTGTCAAAAGAAAAGGCGTGCCTCACTGTTCCAACTAACATTAGCCACAATAGCACTTTTCTCATCAACACTACAGGTCTTAATAATCCAAATGACTGGAAGTGTGATGACATGGGCGTTTGGAGAAATAACAGTGTGAGGACGTCCAGATTTCAGCTTTTGCTAAATGGTACCATCCTGGCACTAGGAGAAGACGAGAGTCCAACAACAGTGGGGACAATATACATATTGGTTCGCCAATACTACAAGAATGGGACATTGAGGGACTTGAAAAAAGTACCTTACCTGGAGGGTATGTTAGTGTCGCCGCCATTGAAAGAACAAAAATAGAGAGAGAGGCACACAAACACTTACACACCCACATAAGAAATGACTTTCTAAACAGGGCATCTGACAAGGTGCGGAGAAGCGGATCCGCGTCCTACTGCCATTTCCGCACTTTCCGCTTCCTGGGCATGTTTTCCGCATATAATCTGGGATTTTTCTTAGAAATAAAGCGCATTTAGACCACAAACCTTATTTGTGACTTCCCATCTGTGACTTTTGGGGTTTCTTTGGAGGAAATATCCACATAAACATCGAAAAAACTCGAACAAAAACAGTAAGGTATAAAACGGGAAGAATTGTCAGTTTCAAAAATATTCAAGGCGTTACTTGCAGGTCGAAAATAGCCTAGGTCCTAGACTTTTTCTTTCATAGCATTCCATTGGTCAGATTGGTACTTTTATCAACCAATGAATGCTTGTGTTATGTTTTATCGCGGGAAAACTCGAAACTCGGCCTTTTTCACTTTTTCTCGTTTAATTGCAGAGACAATTTTAAAAGTTCGAGAGAATAATGGATCAGTTTGTCATAAAAAAAAGGAAAAGAGATCCACATCTGGCAGTACATATTACTGCTCAAGATAGAGCAAAAAAGTACCAAGCAGGGACTTTCCATGCGGATAACACCTTGCTCTTTGCTCGACATGCAATATTGTTGTTGATCATGCCAGAAACATCTAATGTTGATAAACATCTGCAGTCCAACTCCCATAAGGTAAAGCTGAGCAGTGCTAGTAAGCACAAACTACAAACCGTCAAAACAGCGTTTAACTGCAAATCCCAGCCTCAATTGGAAAAGGTTAAAATTTGTCAAGAATGGCTAAGAGCATATACAGCTGCCAATATCCCACTGCATAAATCCGACAATCCGGTGTTACAAAAATTCTAAACACAAGAGTAGTTAATGGAGGTGCAATACCGAAGGCATCGCAGGTGCGATTATTATCTGTTTGATGTATACAAAGTAGAAAAAGCAGAACTCAAACAATTAGTGAAGAAAAAAAAATGTTGCGAATGGGGCTATTTCAATTTCAATAACTTAAAAGTTGTAATGAAGGAAGAAAAATAATTAACACAAAAATGATGCAACAAAACCTTTACTCTCCAGGTTTCAAGATCAATAGAAAGATCGCTCAGTTTATATCATTATTGACGAGTTCCCTTCTGACTTGAAGTTCACATCAGCAGAACCGATTTGAGGATGGACACACTACCGTAACTGCAAAGCAGCAACAAAACCAACAAAGATGGCTTTGCGGTTTATAGATGCAATGTGTTCGAAAGAAACACTCGGCTGATCAACTGTTACTGGGAACACAGCAGACCTAGAGCGTTAGACACAGCACTGCTAATGGGGATAAAAGGTAATTATCTAAAAAGTGATTACCAACAAAATATATTTGTGTAACGCTGGCACAGGAGTTTAAACAGTTACGCTAAACCGTTAAAACCTCATAGTTCTTGGACAATAACAACCAATGGTTGACATTTTATGTTTGAGCGTTGTGAACCCTTCTTCATAGTTTGCTGTTTTGGCTAGTTCAAATATGGCATCCCTTTCTGGCAAACAAAATTGTCTGTTCTTTTACAACTGAAGTGTTGGAGTCCTATGGGCATTACTGCCGCACTCATGCAAAAATTGAGAAGCTATGGGAGCAATGTAAAGTCAGCATTGGAAAACAGTGCCAAAACATCTGCAAGAACGTGGCTCAAGAGGACTAAAAAGATTGCTGCTCAAACAAGTCTGAATTTTATATATCGCCTTATACCTTTGTGTAGACAAACATTCTGAGAAGAAACATCATTTAAAAGAATTCCAGTTCGAAGTTGTCAAGTATAATTATAATTATTTACATTAGCTTGTCACGCAGCACACTAATGAAATCAAATAACTACATACACTTACTCAGTCTTTTTGTAGTTGTAAGGGCTTTGTGATCGCAAACAAAGGGCAGTGTACATTTATTTGGAGAATCAAGGTTTATTTGCATAGAAAATTCAAAAGTATCTGTTGAAAATTTGCTCACTGAAATTCACATAACTTGGTTCATTTTGTGTTACACACAAAATATTTAATTTGACGCCACGCAGCTTGTCGCATGATAGGCAGCTGTCAAGCTAAATTTCTAGATAGGTAGAAGAAAGTATCCCACATTGTGTAGGCAAGCCCATTCAACCATTTGCTTGTCTTTGGTGAACATATTTACTGTATGGCTTCTTGCACAACTCAAGCAGCAACTACAGGCTGCGAGGGCCCAAAATGTCGATAGGTAGAAGAAAGTATCCCGCATTGTGTAGGCAAGCCCATTCAACCATTTGCTTGTCTTCGCTGAACATTTTACCTCCACAAAAAAAATGTTTTAATGTCTCTCTCAGACTCGGGTGGGTACAACTTTCGTACTCGTCAGACCAAAAATTACGCCCTGATGCATACCGGTAAGCCGGTTCAATTTCCAGTTGCACAACTCAAGCAGCAACTACAGGCTGCGAGGGGCAAAAACGCTGATAGGTAGAAGAAAGTATCCCGCATTGTGTAGGCAAGCCCATTCAACCATTTGCTTGTCTTCGGTGAACATTTACCTCCACAAAAAAATTGTTTTAATGTCTCTCTCAGACTTGGGTGGGTACAACTTGCGTACTCGTCAGACCAAAAATTACACCCTGATGCATACCGGTAAGCCGGTTCAATTTCAGAGTATGGCTTCTTGCACAACTCAATCAGCAACTACAGGCTGCAAGGGCCCAAAACGCCAAATTGGCAGCGCTAGTAAGGCCCAGTAAGAAGGACTCCAGCCCTATAATCCCAAATCTACGCAAAGACTCTAGGTTACAGGAATGAGTTAATCAAGTTCTCCAAGATCTACCACTGGACTCTAGTTCAGATGATGATAGTGATGACGACAAGAGAAAACACCCCTCACAAGGTAGGTGAGAGCTAAAATCGGGAAAGCATAAAAAATTACGAGTCGAGTAGTGGCCCCACAGCCACCTAAATTTCTTGTACTATGTCACAAAAGAAAAGTGTTACGACGATCTCATGCTTGCCGAGTTTGCAGCCGCGTTTGCAGGGATATTACCCATTACAATCACCCACTTTGGCTACTCATGAGCTTTGCGCTCGCATCGACCATTTGGTGAGTTTGATGTACCTGGCCACACAATTCTCTCGGCCTGACAATATAGTGGTCGTTTCGTTGCATTTAATAAATCACCAAAAACTCAAAGGCAACGTTCATCCGGAATCAGTTAGCTCAATCCATAGTTCAGAATTAGGAAATGTCGAGCTGCTATCAGGGGCGTAGCCAGCACTTATGAGAGGGGGGGTTCCAAAATTCAAAAAATAAAAAACTCCACATAAATCGGACGTTTTTTGCGTTCTCGCCACAGGAAAACCAGCCAAAAATATTGATCTCGGGAAAAAACTAGCATTTGAAGAAATTTGCTACATTTTATTGGAGCTTTTATTTGTTGTCTATTAAATATTTACCGAATTTTAGTAATAAGTCGGTCCAGAACAGAGGCGATGGGGGGTTCCGCTGCGGGAGAGGGGGGGTTCCGGAACCCCTGGAACCCCCCCCCCCCCCCCCTGGCTACGCCCCTGGCTATGACTGTGTAGTCTAGAGAACAACTCGAAAGTTCGCAAAGCCACAAGTACGAGCTCTAAACTTCATGAATAACAAAGCATTCACAACATTGGCTGCTATTGAGAAAAACAATTGTTCACTAAAACTTCTCTAGCTTTCGCTACGAAAGAATTCTAGCGTGGCTCCATATCTACGAAATAAAAATACTTTGGAAAATTGGGGCTCCGTGCCTAAAATGCGCAATTTACTCGAAAAATTAGCTCTTTCCGCCGGACAAGAAGTAGAAGCTCTGAATCTGATATATCGCGACTGATGCACCGCTTATATAATTCAAATGGATTTAAATTGCAGACGGGTATTCTGGTGTTGCTCCCAGGTACTTACCATTTAATTAGAAATACGTTGTCCAAAACCGTAGCAATTCTTCCCTTTCCGTGTGTCGAAATAGGGACCTCCAACACCTCCATCTTGAAAATTACCCAGAAGCCTTCTGCTCATGCAAGTTTTCCAAATTTTAAAAACACTGGGAGGGGTGAGATTTCGTTTTGAAAATAATAACAAAATCTTGCATGTTATGAGCTTCATGGTTAATCAAATCCTTATATCTCTGCACCTTATATTTCTGCCCTCAATCAGATACTTTCGCCAGGGTTTCCTTGGATACTTATAAGAGGTTTGCGAGGAGGAAACAGTATTTCCCCAGCTACCTCCCCCAAATCCCAAAATACGTACACCTTTGCTTCCAAAGGGTTCTGGGTAATTCTTTCAAACGCTCCGCCGGCCGAGGAGGGGTGAAAGTCAAGGAGAAATAGGCGAACATAGATCTCAGGAAAGTCGGTGTTTTACAGTGACAGAAACTTGGTCTTGCTTCACCACTGAGCAGGTAAGAACTGTTCAAGCACAGGGAATTTCTGCAGAAACCCATCAATGCAATGGGAAAAGCTGAATTTCTAATGATAGAGGAATTGGAAGCTCCCTGCGAATGAAAACTTTATTTAATGTTTCACAGAGTGTGTTTTACATGTATTCATGTTTCTAAGCGGCACCTACAATGCAAAGAAATTGGCGGCCCTGGGGCGAGAGACATAAGTCAAAATAAGACATGGAAATGTGCCTCGCATTGCAGGGAATTAGCGGGGTACAGCAGACTCTGAAATCTAATGCCCCGGATGCCCCGCTATTCCCCGGGTAGCGGGGTGCAGGGCTTTCCACTGACTAGTGCATTACATCAGCATGTCACACAGTGACGAGAGAGGATTTTCAAGAGTGAAAATAACCACAGCGTGAAAAGCCTTGTATTCGCGTCCACATACTGCTAAAAACGCTATGTAGTACTTCTCGTGTTCAAGGCTTTACAGACGTTTCCACTTTGCATGACGCAACATGTGTGGGCCATTTGCAAGTCCTCTGAATTCATTTTAGTCCAGTCCCTGAACTCTCCTTTGCGTCTCCGTTGTTTCCTGTGATCGCCGAAAGGAGAGTCCAGAAACCCTTGTATGCGCATGCGCTAGATCTGACCAAGAACTTGTTTTTTTTCGTTAGTGCGCATGATCCAAATACCGCTGTCGAAGATGTTTGTTGAATTTTGGCGGTTACGGTCACAAGGGCGTCTTATCTTGATGGACAAAACTCATGTAGCCAACAATCAATTTCCGACAACGGTATTTGGATCATGCGCACTAACGAAAAAACCCAAGTTCTTGGTCAGATCTAGCGCATGCGCATACAAAGGTTTCTGGACTCTCCTTTCGGTGACCACAGGAAACAACGGAGCCGGAAAGGAGAGTTTAGGGACTGGACTAAATTCATTCAGACTCCGTCCACACTACACCATTTTCAAATGAAAACGGATACTTTTTGCTCCGTTTTCAAAAAGATTTGCATCCACACTTATCGTTTTTGTATCGTTTTCACTGTCCACACTACAACATGTATCTACGTATACGAAAATTCTCATATGCATTCAGTGGGCATGCTCAAACAAGCTTAACGCATTCGCATTTCGATCTGTTGGCCCACAAAATTGGTCAGTTTTACTGTGGTGATGTCATTGTTTTCATATAGCATCGTTTTCACCCGTCCACACTCTGCTCCGTTTTCAAATCGCTCCATTCTGGAGAGCGTTTTCGGAGTAGTGTGGACAGGGTCTCAGCACACTACACGAAAATCTCACGTATAGGGAGTTTGCACACTTCTGAATACTAGCCATTTACAAGCGTTTCTGTTATTGAACACCACTCAAAGCGTACATGCACATGCTTGAATACGTGTAGATTTTACAGGGTTTACGGTTTTTGAAAACAACAACATCATGTCGCACTTTTTCTGGGGAATACACGATAAATTTTTTGGGAAACTACAGCAAAAATTATCACCTTATACACAAGTAGTTTTGTGTTTCATATTTTGGTTGAGCGAATTTGAATACAAAATGATCATTTAGCATTCAGTTGCACTGGGAATGTGTAGTCACAATTTATAGAGTCAAATGGTTCTGTTCATGTTTTCATTGCTGTGCAGGCAGGGAAACGGGCTTTATAACCATTTTTATTACTCTATTAACTGTGACTAATATATATTTAGGCACTGCCTAAAAGCGGAGCTCGAATCATTACTGACATACCAGCATTACTGTCATCCTGGTATTGACTTTTCTAGTTTTGATGACGTCATGGATGATGTAATGCCATGTGATCTTGGTGGTGCATCACTTTGCCTCCAAAAAAACTTAATCCAAGGTTTTGTCTCCTAGCAATGTTCCCTTCTCGAGATAATGACCTTTCTAGTTTTGATGACGTATTGATGATGTCATACCGCATGACCTTGGTGGTGCTCCCCCTTTTCAACATGATAATTTTACCCAAGTTTGGTCACCTAGCGATGTTACGTCCTTGAGAGATATTGACTTCTCTCGTTTTGATGACGTCATGCCACGTGACCTTGGTGGTGCACCCCCCTTGCCTCCAAGATAACTTTACCCAAGTTTCGTCGCCTAGCAATGTTGCCTTCTTGAGATGTTGAGTTTTCTAGTTTTGATGACGTCATCGATGCCGTCACGGGGCGTGACCTTGGTGTTGCACCCCCCTTACCTCCAAGATAACTTTACCCAAGTTTGGTCACCTAGCGATGTTGCCTTCTTGAGATATTGACTTTTCTAGTTTTGATGACATCATTGATGACGTCATGCCGCGTGACCTAGGTGGTGCACCCCCTTGCTTCTAACATAACTTAATTAACCCAATGTTGGTCAACAAGCACCGGGCACAAAAATAGAAGCGCGCGTGTACGCGTTATTGCCTATTTTCCCACCTGAAATTGGGATGCCTGTGTGCCGGGTGGACACACACACACACAGAATTACACTATACGTTTTATTCAGGAATGAAAAGAAAAAATCATACCTCCGAAGGAAAGCTCCAATAACGACCAAACTTAGCAAAAGTTGTCTTTAGGTTCATACAGAAACATATAACTTAGTTGAAACATGTAACGGTGAACCAAGCTGTGGATTATTCAAGATGAATTTATGACCATATTTGGTCAATAATGAACTCTCGACTGTTAACCCAAGTAGGTTTTCTCTTCATAATATTTCATTTTTCGCTCATATAAAGTAGAGTAACAGTGGAAAGTGATAATATGCTAACATTTAACATCTTGAAGTCTTGCAACATTATTTTCAAAATCTGTTCAATTGTTTTTCCTGCGAATATTCCGCAGCTTTGCACTAAAGTAATGTATGTTTGTTACACGTTTCAACTCACTTATATGTTTCTGGTTCATACCTGTCTATTGTCAAAGTCATGTGACATGACGTCACTGTTTACGTCATTGAAAATGACAAAAACTTCTCAAACCACTCAAAAGCAACTTGATGGTTATACGTCTGAATTCTGATACCACTTCCTTATGTATGGTGCTCCGCTCAGGAGCTCCGCTATTATTATTTTCTAAGGAAGTATCAACAACAATATTTCTATTCACTCAACATTTAATCAAAAATTGCAATGAGAAATACTTCTATATAACATGATTTTACAGCATATACACTGGCTTCAAAATATATATATTACATATATATAAATATGAATTACAATTTATAACAATATGGAACAGTTCTCAAATAAATAAGAAAGCATGCTTGTCTATTTGTACAAGTAAAACATACTGTATTTTCACCAGAAGGGCATATTGCCCGAAATGCAAGTACTTTTTTACTTTATTTGTCGTCACTACTTTCAATAGCATGCTGAAATCTTCTCCTTCCGAGGATGGGGTTGCAACTCTACCTCGCTGTCCTCATCCTCCTCTGATGCCTCAAGGCCCACTCTACCCTGTTTCTTGGTATCCCTCTATGAGACAGCCATCCACCATCAACCCTTTCTTTCTTGGTGCGTCCTGAATCCAGGACAGCAGCATCCATCTTCCTCTGAAGTGGAGCCATTAATCGCTCTGCCAGGGACGACCTCTATGTTGGTCGTTTCACAACCCACCTCCCTCTCAGCTGCCCTTCACCATCTTCCTTGTCACTCATGTACTCCTGAGTGGGCTCGGCCATGGCCAACTGCTACCTCAACTCTCCCATTATACAACTGAAAAATCAAAGGGTTACAGTAATAAAATATTTTGCATTTCATATTTTGCAGTGCTCCCTCTATCAATCTTGTTACAGTTACGTATGTGCAGCAACTGCTATAGCTATTATTATTTAGTGGAAGCCAACTTGCATACTATCACAAATCCTGCAATTTGATTGGCTCCGCTGCTCACTATCTATCATGTTGTAGATAGTATGTTAGTGGGTTTCTACTAAAACGATTTCACTACTCGTTCTGGTTTTCTATGACTCATAGAATACTCGAACTCATAGTTTAATTGTTAAATAGTATATATGTTTTAATGGAAACTGAAACACTCCCATTTTGGATATCCTTACAAATAAAACTCTTAAAAGTATGTACACAAATTCCCAGGTATGTAGACATGCCTTGCCCTTTTTTCCCCTTCTTTCTGCAACTGTTTTTGCTTTGATAATGTTTCTTGTTTTCCAAAAAAATATAGCTGAACAAGCTTTTAACATGGTGGCTTTATCTCATGCCCTATATTTTCTTATGACAAAAAAATCTATTTTACTTAGTTTGCCATGTGCATATGTAAAATATTGGTCTTGCCACTGAAAATCAAATTCATACCTTTCCGTCACTGAGTAAAGTCTTCTAGCCCAAAGCATAAAATATAGGGAGGCAGGGTGGCCGAGTGGTCAGAGCGTCGTCCTCGTAATCTGGTGATCCGAGTTCGAGACCCCGCTCTGACTCCTCGACCATTCTTTGTACATAGCCGACTGGTTTGCCTCCCGGCCAGTTGGGGTTCTTAAATGTGTTGTTTATGTATAATACTCGGAGAAATTAGCTGTAGCTGTACATCAACTGTTACAAGCTATTCTATAAATTCGAGTTAAAACAAAGTTTGTTTGTTTTTTTTTATAGCCCAGAGAAAAACACAAAACCAAGAAATAAAATTATACATTTAGTTACCAGAACAAAACAATGTATCAGCTACAGCTGCATTTCCACAAGCAGCTGAAAAAATTGTTATGCTCCATGCAATGGGCCCCTTTCCAGATAATGGGGGTCCTGTGGAATTTTTGTATGGAAACGAGGCTCTGCCGGCCGGCCTTGTTTACAAGTGAAAAGCTTGCTCGCTGTCGCTGAGCCCCGGAATTTCGAGCCCCGAGCCAGAAGAAGACAAATTAAATAAGTGTTTCGATTAGTTAGCGCTTCAAGATGTGAATAGCAGAAAACCAAATCAATTATTTGGCGATTTTCTCAACCATAATAAGCTCAGTGATTGCGGTCGTTTCGCCGACACGCTCGTTCGCCGACATACGCGTTCGCCGACATACGGGATGTTTCGCCGACACGTAGCTTATTGCGCTTTTCGTAGCTCAAAACACACTAAAAACAACAAATGTATATTATCAATCTATTTAATTATCCTTTTTCAAATATATCTGCTGTATTTACATGTCTTTTAAGCGAAATTATTAAGAGCTAACCTATTTACATTTAAATTGTATTTACAGAGCGGACCTAAAATGATTGAATGATTGAATATAAACATAAGTAACTAGCAAAACACTAATGATAGATTGAATTCACAGGCTTTGTTAAGCAAGTTTGGATACGATGCAAATTGAAAAACTTATCAAAGATAACTCTTGAACAAGAAAAATATCACACGAAGTCCGCTCTAAGACACTAACCTAGTGAAGACGCGCTGGACCGCTGAGGCGTGATGCAGCTACAAGTAGGTGCATAGCACTTCGATTGTGCGCCTCGAAATCGTCCCAAACTGAAAAAATGCGCGCCTGCAGGTTCCTGTATTTCTTCCGCTGTATCCGAGTGAGTTTCTGATCACATAACAGTCGGATCTGAAGTGAGACGAGCTTAGCCTCTCTGTGAAGGAGGGCAAGGAGGCTATACAGCGGCAGGTGGACTCGGGAGTTTGGGCGGCGGTTTAGTGCGTGGTGCCATCCCTCGATGTCATTGTTTGTGCGGATTGGCTGTTGGAATACGCTCCAGTCTTTAGGGGGAAATGCTGGGTTTTCTATCCATTGTCGGCGGACGTACTCCATCACGCTGACGAGTGGCTCTCCCTGAGCTTGGAGTCTAAGGCGGTAGAAGACTCGTGGAATCAGGTGGTGCGGCAGGAAAGGCGAGTGCTTCACTAAAACTCTAGCGCTTTCGCTGTCCCTTCCGGAGTTCGCAAACTACACAGTCTGGGCTTTCATTTGATATAAGTCTTGTCTGGTTTCATCGAGAATTCATCACGTAATTGCGAAATCTGACCTTGGCATCATGGCGGCTTTTGACTTTGTTAAGACTTTGAACAAAAAAGCCGAGTGCTTCAGTAAAACTCTAGCGCTTTCGCTGTCCCTTCCAGAGTTCGCATCAAAATAAATGTCAAAAACATAAACTACACCGTATGGGCTTTCATTTGATATAAGTCTTGTCTGGTTTCATCGAGAATTCACCACGTAATTGCGAAATCTGACTTTGGCATCATGGCGGCTTTTGACTTTGTTAAGACTTTGAACAAGAAAGCCGAGTGCTTCAGTAAAACTTTAGCGCTTTCGCTGTCCCTTCCAGAGTTCGCATCAAAATAAATGTCAAAAACATAAACTACACAGTCTGGGCTTTCATTTGATATAAGTCTTGTCTGGTTTCATCGAGAATTCATCACGTAATTGCGAGATCTGACTTTGGCATCATGGCGGCTTCATGTCTGGTTTCATCGAGAATTGATCGCAACGCTCGCAGGTTGTTCGCTCGCTGCAGGTTGTTCGCGAACAGTTTGCGGACATTGCCCGCGAGAATCAGTTCAGAGAATTCAGTGATTCAGTAACGTCACGGAACATTCGCAATAAATGCATTCCACTCTTTAATTTTGATACACACCAAACATCCTAACGAAGAAAGAAAAGCTTTCCTAAAAGATATTGAAGGACCGATACTCAAACGGAGGAGACTGGAGGAGCACAGTTCAAGTGAATGCCCAAATGCAACAAACGTGGACTGCAACTTTCACGATTACAACAAGTTTGTACACTGCAAAAAGTCACCCCTTAATTCAAGCGCAAAATACACTTATTTTAAGTGAATTTCACTTAAAACGAGGTCCTGTGGGTAAGTGGTACACATACTTGAAACAAGTGTTGTGTTTACCTTAATTTAAGGGAGAGTAGTCAAAACAAGTTGATGCTACTCAAATTGATTGTTTTGGTGCTACTTGGTTTGAGGGAAACAGTAAACTTAGTTTGAGTAAATTTGCTCATTATCAGCGCTCGGATGTGCTTGATTCAAGTATACACTTTACTTAACATGAGGTCAGGTTGCTATTTTATTAAGGAAAACATGCCTTAATTTAAGCAGTGGTGCACTCAAGAAAAGCAACAGAAATTTCTTTATTCGAGTGAAGCACTACTATCCATTTGAGTAGCTATTTACTCAAATAAGGTATATTCTGCTCAATTAGAAACATTATTAACTTGCCTAGTTCTAAAAAAAACTCAACAGCGTTACAGTATAGAGCAGTTCATGTAACTTGCAGGTGCAACTTAACGATTAATGACGTTCACTTGAAAGTCATTTTTAAAATGGCTGCATTTAGATCGAGAAACAAGTAATGCTGACGAGCAAGTACAGACTATGATAAGTTTATGGTTTCTGGCAAATTAAATATTAATGTTAAATAATGTTATGTTTCTGGATTAACGCCTCCTATTCATTCGATATATAATAAAAATGTCTGAGGCATCATCACCAGATGCTCATCAGGGCCACTTGGTAGATTGTCTAGCCAATGCTTGTGTTGACAAACAACAGGAATCTGTTGACTGTGGTGTCATACGAATTGTGGTGGCCAGGTAAGCTCATTTGACCCAAAACAAATTGCTGTAAGTAGTAGTATGTACTCTTAGCAGCACCAGGGTATTCAAAGTTGTAGACATAATATATAGCCATAAGGCATATGATTGCTGTGGGCATGTCTTTGCCTTCTAGCTCTAGATAGACGCTGGTTGGACTTTGCATCAGCATGATCTTGTTGAATGCAAGGGGAGCATCATCATCAGAAGATTTATGATACAACAGAAATGGTGTAAGCTCATCAGGGCCACGTAATAGACCGCCATCTGACTGTTAATAAAATTGACAATCATGTATAAACAATAACGCCCATAATGGAGCACAATTTGTGCCACGTGCCATTGAAATGGATTGAGTCTGAAGGCTGTCTTTTAAGTGGCCTTCCAACAAAAAACCAGCATTGCATTACGTAGCAGAGTACTGCACTAAGGCAAGCACACATTTTTGCCATGTACTGAGATCAAAGGGAATGCTCTCAATATTATAGTCTGGCGTAATGGCACGCGTGTCGGTGTGGCGTGTGACAGAAGTCACACGCGTGTCGGTGTGGCGTGACAGAAGTCACACTCAAATAAGTCAATAAAAGTTATAAATAAAAAAATTATCAGTTTTTTCTTAATTATTTTATAAAAGAAACAAAACATTTTTTTCTGTGCCTTCATAGAGTTTTGAAAAATGAGGCATTGTTCGGGAAAATTCAAGAGCAGAGCATGAAGCACGATACGAAGTTGAGTGCTTATGATCTGACCCGAGAATTCTCCCAAGCAAAAGCCAAGATTTTCAAAACTCTATGAAGTCACAGAAAAAATGTTTTATTTCTGTTATAAAATAATTTCTAAAGCGAGAACAATAATCATACGCGGGAGGAGAAGTTTTAATAACAATTTCTGCCATGTGATGGCATCATTTCTATGACCTTCATAGGGTTTTGAAACACAGCTCTCAACCAATCAGAGTGTGTGAACTATCAATTATTTTATAACATTTTTTGGAGTGATCTTGTGTAGTATATTATACTGAAACAATTATTCACTTCAGGCTGTGAATAGTTAACAACTATTCCACCAAAGGGGAGGTGAATAGTGGTGGATATACCGAGACATGAAGTGTCAAGGTATAATGTTTATTCACTGCTAGGCACCGACCCTGAGGGGATTGTTTTAGTACCAAATCAGAAGAAGACCAAGGCGCCCGCCGCTCTAAAAGGAAACTAATCACATCTTCTGCATGGAAATGCGCTCTTTGCTTTATCACATTAATAAGTTTCAGGCTTTTACTATTTCATGTTATGAATGTACACGACGGTGAAGAAGTGACATGTGGTTTAGACGGCTGTCAAAACAGCTAAACGCGAGGTTGCAGCCTAAAAAAAGCACATTCAAAGACACCATAATGAATGGTTAGTGCATCATCATACAATGTTTTATTCAACAAGAACAAAAACCAACAGTCGTTGGAGCACAATGAAGAAGGTGATTTCGAAAAGAACAGTTGGTCGGAAAACGGGAATGGAACGGAAGTGGAATATGGGATGGATGTTGTCTCCTCATTAAGACAATGATGCTTTCCGGGGGGACTCTCATATTTTAAGACAGGGTGCTCATCAGAAAAATTGATCTTGACCCTTAGCAAATTGGGCATGGCATTTACCCCTAAAAGATTGCAAATTAGGGTGTGGTCAATGATTTTTAACCCCAAGAGATAGTGAATAATGCCAACGAATTTCAGATTTTCATGAAATTTTCATGACAAAAAGTAATAATTCCAATTAAATTTCATGCCTTTATGTTTTTTCCATTCATTATCAGGACACTCCATGGCACCAAGAGGGAAAAAATAGTGCCAGATCTAAGAGTGGGGAGTGTTCTGTATATGTGAAGGATTTTTAGGGCTTTTTTTTGTTCCAAAATATAGCTTAGATTTATTGGGTATCATAATTTAGCTTGGGATGCTTCTACCCTGCTGGCAGAGTTTTTCTTTCCGTCAGTCTTTTATTAGCTATCATTAAGTTCTCCGCGTGTCGCGTGTCTGGTATGTCCCGTGGTTGTTTTGATTTGCGCCCCTGACAGAAAAAAACCTCTGCTAGCAGGGTAGGATGCTTCAGGCATTGGAATCATAACTTGTTCTATGATAGTGCATGCAGTTAATAAAATTTCTAAAAAAATTATGTTTGTGTATTTCAACAGAATGAAACAGGATTTCCGTTTATCCCAGAATGATGTAGATGTGAGCTGGATTTCAAATAATGTACATGGAATTCAAGGATGTTCTGTTTGATCGCCTTACTGCTGCCATACCAAATCAAGATGAGGAAATCAACCAGTGCCTTGATAGCATTGAACCTTTTCATGAACTGTCCACTGAGTGGCTGCAGAATGCCTATTTTAAAGAGCAATTTAAACTTTTGGTAAGTACTTGTCCATGAGAGCCAAAATCACAATTACTCTACAGTGTGTCAGTGCTGTGACATAAGTACAGGGTCGTACAGATGACTACAGGTGTCCTGACCATTCCTACTGCCTGTTTATTTTTCTCTCCATGGTGGCACATATGGAATATTTTTGAAATTACACATTAGAGCGGATTTCAGATGACTGTCGTGAGTAATTTCAATTGAAAAGTAAAGCCCAATGTTGACAATTGGCCTGTCTTTACCAATGTATAGCTTTCGTTGTTTCAAGATAAATAGTAAATATAGGCAGAAGTGGAGCTTCTCATATTACCTGTTCTCGTTCTTTGTCCACTGTCTCTTAGTTCTTCTTCTCTACTTCTTCTCCGACCGGTTTCGGCCCCTGTGGTCCTCTTCAGATTGAGTTGTGTCGCGCCTTAGGTTTCAATCCTAAGGGTTATAAGGTGTGCCTTTCTCTCCATGTGGGAAGCATGGTGCGCATGCGCAGATGTTGTATTTTTCGACTACGTTACTTTTTTTTCCTCCTCTCTCTCTCACATGTATAGACCCCGCACAATCTCCACTCGTGGGACAGCTCCCTGTCTGAACTCCGTCTTGGAGTTCAACAGAATGTCGTTTCCAGCTAGGGAGCGGTTGATGCGTATCCCTTTCAACAGGAACCAACAAGAAGAAATGTTGGACCAGAGAGACCTGCCTTCAAGGGATTTGGGACAAAGAGACAAATGGTTGTGGTACAGGATGCATTTTATTATGTGCCCCTTATAGATACCTTGTCTTTTCTGTTATCAAAGAATGACATGATGTCCTTGATTTTGAAAGCCCATCATACAGACTAGATAATAAGTCCATGCATTTGATCTGCACCTTGTTTTATTTTTTATCATGGTGGCACAAGGTGCAGATCAAATGCATGTGCTGTTTCGCATGACTCCTTTTTTATTCTTGATAAATTGATGTAAATGATGAATATTGGCACTTATATCAACGTCTTTTAGCAATTACCAGTATTTCGTTTGCAACTGTCATTAGTGTAGAAACAGTTGCTAATCTCAAGTTTCACATTAACGAGTATCTTACCCTTTATAAGGAGCTATTTCCTGATTACCCGCTTAAACCAAAACAGCATTATTTAGTCCACTTTCCGCGATTTATGTTGACCTTGGGTCCTCTTGTCAACCATTGGGCTTGGTTTGAAGGCAAACATGGTTCATTTAAGAGCTTAGGTAAAGTAATTAATGTCAAAAATATATGCTACTCTTTATCAAAAAGGCACCAGATGAAGGCGTGTGCAGATCAGCTGTCAAGGTCTTTATTTAATGATGACATGAAAACAGGTCCTCTGAAACCACTTAAACCAACAGAATTTGGTATGCAAACTGTAATAAACATTTGTAGACAAGTAGCTATTGACCAGTCAAGTGTTAATAACATAGAAAGCTGTCCTTGGGTCTCTCGTTATGGTACCAAATATGTTGCAAAAGAATGTGTATTGCTGACAGAAGGTAGTGACAACAACAGCCTCCCCATATTTGGGGAATTGCAGAATATTTATATTCTAATTGGTAGCACACCTATTTTTGAGTTTGTAAACCTAAATACTGTTGCTTTTGATGAAAATCTAAATTCCTATCAAGTGGAGTATACTGCCTCACCACTTGTTTATATTCTTCCATCAGTGCTACTGTTTCATGAGCCCCTCTTCTTAATACCTTTTCAAGGTAAGAAGTTTATTTGCCTTAAAGGAAATATTGGAGATATTTTAATAACTGAGAGGCCGGTGACACACCATGATGGGTGCGACCACAGCTGAAAGCCCAGATACTGTAAGCATTCAACAATTAAGTAACTTTCTTACAGAATTGCTGTACTATGTAATTTGATGCTAATGGTCAGCAACCACAGACCCGGCTTGCTAGGTGTTACAGCTGTGATCCAAACCCAAACATTAGTATGGTCTAGATATTTATTGATAAGCCTTGTTATTATCCATTATTGCATCTCACAATTTTGTTATTGTAGTTGGATTTGATGAGATTACACATTTTAATGTTTGGCCATCAAATTGATGGGTTGGTTTACATTATCTACAAGTTAAAGATCTATTAACACGCATTCAAAAATAAAAAAAACGTTTTGTTCTAATGGTTTTCCTCGTGTTTTACTTGATGCTTCTTTTCCTTTTTTTAAAGGAAGTAAATTTATTTATTTATTTGCAATAGCATATGAATGGTCCTCATTGTAAATTGTAAACATGCAAGAGAACACATATCCTTTTTAGCTCATGGATTACACTGTGTTGAAATGTTGACTTTATTAGTTTTTATCAACCTAGTTGATAAAAACATTACTTGAAATGAGGGTTTTGTACTTTGTTTAAGTTGGGTATTACTTGAACTGAGCAGCGGAAAATTTCCTCACTTAATCTAAGTGGTTGTTTTTGGAGATACTTTGTTTAAGGGATTTGCACTCATTTCAAGTTAGGTATCACTTGAAATGAGCATGTAAAATTCCCTCCACTTAATCTAAGGGGTCACTTTTTGCAGTGTAACACTTCCATCTACAACTACAACCTCTTATTCTTATTCTTCTGATCCTAAAATTACTCGTGACCAGTCAACACAAACGGTTATCGAAACCAGGGATATGGGAACGGATGCAAAATTACCGGATATCACAATCGAGGACTTAAAAGAAAACGACGAGAAAGTGAAATTCTACACTGGCGTCATCAATTTTGCAACATTGATGTTAATATTCAATACAGTTTGCGATGCCGCGCAGAAGTTGAACTACTGGAGAGGGAAGGAGTCAGTGCCTGAAAAAAAGTTCTTACAAAATAACGACTCTAAAAAGCCAGGTCCATCGCGGAAAATGCGAGTTGAGGACGAGTTCTTAATGGTTTTCATGAGGTTGAGACTTGGATTACTCGTTGAAGATTTAGCTCAGAGATTTTATGTTTCATCCAGTACTGTGTCAAGAGTTCTGATTACCTGGTATGCATTTTTAGCAGGCTACTTACAACACTTGATTTATTGGCCAAGCAAAGAAGAGATTAATTTGAACCTTCCTTCCTCATTTCGTAAGTTTCCAGGTACCCGAATTATTTTGGACTGCACAGAATTTGTAATACAAAGACCCTCATCACTTGTTAACCAGGCCCTTACATTCTCCAGTTACAAGTCACACAACACTTTCAAGTTGCTTGTAGGTATAACCCTACTGGTTCAGTCTCTTTTTGTCAAAACTTTGGGGTGGTCATGTTTCCGGTAATCATATTGTTAAAAATTCTTGACTTCTTGCTCTTTTGGAACCAGGAGATAATATTATGGCCTATAAAGGCTTTGACATTGCGGAACTCTTAAATAATTATGGGTGTACTTTAAATATTCCTCCTAAAAGTGGAAGAAACAAGACGCATTGCCTCAGTTCATATACACGTGGAGAGAAAAATGTAACAGATAAAGAACTTTAGAATTTTGCAAGTTGTAGTACCTTCCTCAGAGTGGCATCATGCAAATAACATTGTACTGATTTGTGCTGCATTGCAACTTGGAGCCACCATTACCAAGGTAATTTGCAAAAATTTGGAATATTGCATGGCATACAGATATATAATATTTGGGTAATGGTGAGCGCAGTAGAAAAAAAAGATGAAAATAACTTATACATGTATCTGAAATTGGTAATGTTCTCCTTAAATTACACCTGTTTCGATTTTAAATTGCGCATGAAACCATGTATCTTGAACCATGTATCTTCACATGCATTATGCCTCAAAGTGGTGAACACAATATTTATTATTTATTTGATCATATACCGGTAATTATAAACAGAGGGAATGTAATAAGGTAGTATAATTCATCCATTATGGGAAGAACTAAAGCTTTCTGGTTTAAAGGGGCACTCGCACGCTTAATTTTTGTACAACCACCAAAAATACATTTAAGTTTACTGGGAATATTCAAAATAACAGTCCAGGTTTGTTAAATGACCTTTTAACTGTTAAATCAATACAAATTTATAGTATTTTTATCTATTACCAAGAGGATGGAATTGGATTGCGATTTAAATTATTTGCTTGCCAGGCAAGTGTGCGAGTGCCCCTTTAACTCTCAGAAATATCCAAAGAATCTTGAATCCAAAGACAGCTTGTTCTGTAAAAGAAAAATAAAAGTCTAAATTGGTGAGGATTAAAATCTTCATAAAATTGTAAAAAAAAGTAATGCAAATAGAAAACGCACCTGAACATTAATTTAAAATGAATTTGCACAATATGTAATGAAAATAATTGTAATATTTCTAATTATGATATTATTTATAATCCATATTTACAGCATGGCTGTGCCAATTGTACTTGCATTGTACGTTAATGTATGAAACATGCAAAAAACTATTTATATATAATTATCTGAATTATGTTTACTTTGTAAACACAAGTGAATCTACTTTGTGGAAATAAACCATTGAGAACTCTTTAGCATGATATCTTTATTATGGAACATTTTAATTCCTGGTGTTACTGTTAAACATAGTCTAAACAGAAAATCATCTATCAAGAGGCTTCTTTTCAGAATTTGCTGTAGAGTCAAACTTATATAGGAGGGGGATAGAAAGGTCTAGATACCAATAACTCTTGGTACTACTGCTTCCATGTAAAACGTTTTTAGTTTTGGCAGTATTTTTTCTTCTCAAAGCTTTTCGTTAAATGTAATCCTCTGTACACATAAATCTTGATTTGTCCAGGCAATAAAATCACACCACTTTCTCTTGCATACAGCCATTTGTCCCTGTACTTGGATAAAGTAGTTTGAGTTCTGTTTTAGCCTTATTTCACCCTTGTCATCCCCGTGGCAATAAAAATCACTGTCTTTGAGTGCATCATTGATGGTTTTGTCCCTCCATTTATATGGACATTTGATCTCGAGTACAGTAAAAACCCGCGTATAAGAACCTGGATTTTTGAATTTAGCCTAAACAGGTTCTTATAAAAATGGTGCTTAAAGCAAATTTAGGCTACCAAGGTTCTTAAAATAGGTTCTTAAGTTTTATATGAATTTCATTTAAATATATCATCTCATAGTACAATATAAATCATTTATACCATAATGCCTAAAGGCTGTATGTCTTTAACAAAACATATGTTCAAATGAACTCAGAGTCAGTTCTCTGAAATGCCACTTCAAACTTGATACCAAGGAGACCAGATAACTTTTTTTCAAGTTATCTGTGATGCTCTAATGAGCAATGAAAAAAAAATCAAAAAATGTATGGCTCCAGCCCTTGAGGTCTGATCATATCATCATCAGAGCCATCAACTGTCATTAGACAACCAGTCTTCATGAACAGTTTCTTGGCAAATATCTTGTCTGAGGAGAGCTTTCTCCAGGCCTCCCCAGCCCATTGTGTCATGAGGATTCTCCTGTTCTTCGCACTCAACCTATCATGCCACATGTCCAAATTCTCATCCTCCTCTAGCCATTTCTCCATTGCTTCACCAATCTTTGCCTTCATCTGTTTTCCAAACCCAGCATCTATAGGCTGAACTTTGTCAGTATGATTTTCTGGCAGCAGATAAATGATGGCATTGATCTGCTTCCGGCACATATCATGAAAGCCCTTCTCTTGTTGAAATCCAACATTGTCAGCAAATATTACTTTCTCTTGGGGGAACGTCCCAATCCCTGGTATCAATGTCCTTCTTACCCATTCCTGGTTTAATTGGGTATCCATCCAGGCACAGCTTTGAAAGTACACATCAACATCTTGATCATATTGGGCTTTCTCAGCACTTGAAACGTTCCCTTTACCCCGGAACACAATTGCAGGTTTTACATGTTGATCTCCCTCTGCCCGAATGCACAGCTGCAGCGTAGCCTGCCTTTTGTCAAGACCAGAAGAGGGTTGAGAAACCCAAACTTGCTTGTTACCTGTAACATCATAGGTTTTATCCTGATCTACCACAAAGGGCAAAGGAACTTGATCTATATTGTATCGGTTCTGTGGTGTCCATCGCCCATACTTGACATCCTGAGTTGAATTAACTCGTCTTCTTCTTGACTTAACAGCCTCCCTTAGGTCACGGTGAAATTTCTGGATTGTTTGTCTCCCGTCATCAGCTGCAAGTTTTTTCTTGTTTGTTCTTCTCCTGAATGAAATACCATGCCGTTTCTTAAATTTCTGAAACCAGTTATTACTTCCTTTAAACTTACGAGCTTCTTCTTTTCCATAGCATTCTTCGATTTTGTTTTTCATTTTTTTCTTTAGCCATAGTTTTGATACTTTGCATCCTTTCGCTCTCCTTAATTTAAATTCAACTATGACTCGGTCTGATGCCAAGGGATATTTCTCGCTGTTCTTTGCTTTTTCACATACAAGCTTTCTCCTCTGTCTTGCCGGCTTCACACCTCCACGATTTTCCTTTCGCTTGTTGCGTTCAAATTCAGCTTTTATCTTACCCCTAATATTGTTCCACTTTACAACAAGTGACTTGCTAACTCCTCGTTCTTCTGCAACCTTTTCCCACTTCTTTTTTACCTTTAGTTCACTGAAAAATTCTAGACGTTCAAGAGTCTTTGCCTTGAATTCAACTGTGTATGACTTTCTCTGGCTGCTTCCTCTCCTGTTGTCAGATTTTGCCACCTCGTACTGTCTCGTATCCACCACGCTTGTGTCATCTAGCACCAGTATGCACTCATTATCAGATATCTTTCTGTTTTCAGTGTAGCTTGGAGTACAAACTGGTTTAGATTTGTTGTTTACATCGCTGCTAATGCTATGTTTCCATCGTACATGTGAATCAAGGTATTTCTTCGCTGCAAAGGATTCTTTGCAAAACTCACATTCGATTGGCCTGCTCTGTAATTTTACAGACTTTGGTAACACACTCGTGATGTCAAACTTCTCTCCTTTTCTTGTTTCTACAGATTTCTTGATTCCACAGTCAAAAAGCGTACGATTCATGTCTCATACTTACACGTGGTTTAAAAACCGGCGAAGATGTTTGTTTTAGAAATTCAGCCTTAGTGTTGAGCCAGCGATCCAAATCCTTTGTATTGACTTATTGGTCAGCGGTCATTTCCCACCTTCCACGTTGTCCGCCATATTTGTTGTGAAATCAGAAGGGATATTTATCTTCCAAACTTACTTTAATTGACGAGAAAAAAACCTGGATATGTTTGAAATGTATATCGAAGCAACTGTGCGAGGCTACCACGCATATCTTGATAATGCATCTGTTCGGATTGGTGAAATATTGACATGTGAAATGGAGCTCGACAATCCTCATGACAAATATGCTGTGGCGGTCAAAAACCAAGATGGAATCCTGGTTGGTCATGTACCAAAGGAATTATCAAGGCCCTGTTATAAGCTACTAAAGGATTCTGGAGAACTTGAAGCAGAATGCATTGGAAATAGGCTCAATGCTGGGAAAGGAAAAGGGGTTGAAATTCCTGTGGACTACAGACTTGTGGCCAATGATTCCTATCTGGGAAGGCTAAAGAGAAAATTGTCTAAGAAGGACTTTGCTGATGATATTAACATCAGTAAAATTCAGCGGATCACAGAAAGGTCAGCCAGATAAAAAATGTTCAATATTTTTATTTATACGCTGATCAGCCACTACCAAGAACTATTGATATGCTGCACTGTGTCTCAAGGATCTCTCATTTTTAAATGATCTCACATTGACTTCAGAATCTGAAGCATTGACTGTATTGGGAGCTTACTCTCTTTGTTTTGACATTTTGACATTATTTATTTTATTGGGATTATATTTTTTGTTATTCTAACAGAACTGGAGAAGCCAGAAACCTTTTTTTGAATTACAGTAGTTGAGTGGGAGTAGAGCTGTAGTATTACTTGCAAATACTTGAGGAATTATTTGAATGGTAAACATATAAGCTTAAACATACAACACTGTACTTAAGCTTGAAAGAAAAAAATGTCATGTCAAGTTACTTTTAAATATAATCAGATGATGATCTCAATTCACCAGTTTCTACCTTTGCACTTTTACAGCAACTCCACTGATAAGAACCTAACTTAAAATTTTAGCCTTAATAGGTTCTTATGTGGAGGGGGCTTAAAATGAACATTTTGGCCTAACAGGTTCTTAAAACCCAGGTTCTTATACGCGGGTTTTTACTGTAGTCCTTGATATTCTTTGCAGGAGGGGCAATACACATAGCCATCTGGCCTTGCCCCCAGATATGGATAACTAACATTAACTACAAGCCCTCTCTCAAACAGTTATATTTCTGTGGCCATTGACTTTCATAAATGTTATGTATCTTTGCCTTGCTTCTTGCTCATGTTCTCTGCCCCACCTTATTGCAGGCACACTAGGCTCACAGGTTTCAGGCTCATCCTGTAGGATTTGTGATACTAGTTTGTCTGGGGCAGTGGTTTCTCTCTTTTTGTAGAGAGCACCCATAATAGAGGCAGTCAGTCTCCCAATCCTAGCAATTTTCCATTTAGGGTTATTGTTTTGCCCCCTCGAGCATTCTTCAATAAGATCCGCTTCACCCTGATCAATTTTTATGGAATCAAAGTAGTTTTTGATTTTGTCACTTCTGTTGCTTCACATGGGCGTAGTACCAGTATGTATTCCAGAGTGCAATGGAGATGGATTGTATGACCTGACAATATTATCATTGTCTGTTTCTGTCTCTACTTCCTGAAAGTTGCTAACATTTAGTTCACCAGAAATATCATATTCTGACTGCAGCATTGGCTCTGTTGGATTATACACCGTAAGTATTGCAGCATTTGGATTGACCTGAGTAAGTAAATTAAGAAAAGAACCCAGGAACGATGCATCAACAGGTGCACTTGGCTTGTAAGCCACGTCATCTGGAAGTGCCATTCTTCTTTTCTCCTTTCCATACACATGTTTAACAGGGGTAATCTGACTAATTCGCGGGCTTAACTTTCTCTTTCTAGGCTGGTTCCATTTGCATGGGAGGGAAGTGCAGGAAACTGCGTTTTTCTGGGTTCTGCAGAAGTCTTCCACAGCAAATAATAATGCGGCGATGTGGTTGCATGCTTCGCCAAGCCTAAAATGTGAATGATCAATGCTTAGTATGCGCAACTTAAAAAGAAATAACCGCAATAATTTGTCAGCAGTTCAGAGGAACATGAGGCAACAAACTTAAGTTACTTATCTACTCCATGTACTCCGAAACATTACGTTTATAATATGCGTTATTAGCCTCTTTATTACATGCATTCAGGAGTAGTCAGACAATAAGATATTTTCTTCAAAGTTCTGTTCTTGAGCATACCCTTAAAAAAAACAGTTGTGCCTCTCTAATTCTGGTCAGTAGAAAAACATAGAGAAATTTTCACAACCGCACAATGAAAGTGTGAAGTGAATCAGTGAAAAATTGGTTGTGCAATGCGTATGTTGTGGTCTTGAAATTATAAACTTACCCAGCACTACATAGCTTTTGCAATTACAGCCCATGTTGTGTATACCACGTCGATTTCTCATTGAAGGAATGACCTTAGCTCTCACAAATTGATATTCGCATTCATCTGTGACATTCTCGATCTCAATATCTTGGACATGGCCGTCCTTGAAAAATGTGTAAGCTTTCAGCTGCCGATGGCAATACATTTGTTCCTGAGAAAACTGTTCACAGTCCCCCAGTACTAGATAATAGCGGAGCTCCAGCGTGGGCCGAAGGCCCGCGCAAGCGGAGCACCATACCATGTCATCGATGACGTCATCAATGATTGAAAAATTAATATCTCGTGAAGGGAAGACTCTAAAACAACCAAACTTGATTAGTGTAGTCTAGGTCACCAGATGAGCGAAATGAAGTGGTCACGTGATCTGACGTCATCGATGACGTCATCTAGACTTGAAAAATTAATATATCGTGAAGGGAAGACTCTAAAACAACCGAACTTTGGTAGTGTAGTCTATGTCACTAGGTGAGCGAAATGAAGTGGTCACGTGATATGACGTCAGCGATGACGTCATCTATGCTTGAAAAATTAATACCTCGTGAAGGGAAGACTCTAAAACAACCAAACTTTTGTAGTGTAGTCTAGGTCACCAGATGAGCAAAATGAAGTGGTCAGGTGATATGACGTCATCGACGACGCCATCTATGCTTGAAAAAATATTCTCTTTATTGCACTTTTGAATCATTCCATTTGGAGGAATTAATACCTTAATTTTTCTGAAGGAGGTTTTTATCTCACTTGACAGGATGCTTATTTTCGTCCCTGTATTTGTATTGTGTCAATGCAGCAACATACCGAAGAAAACATTGTTGTATACATATCAAGAGACATTTTTTTCTTAAAAAGCCTATAAGTATAAACCATGTACACATGGGAATCCCTTTCATTCGCACAGAAAATTTTATAACCGAGAGCTCCGCTTTTAGCCAGTTGCTAAATCTATATATTTTATCAAGTCTTTCATTATTACGTTTGGCAAATTCTCCAAGTTTCTATCCCAGTTTGTGAGCGTTTTGGGGTTCGGAAGCTGTTGTCGCGGTGTTCGAAGTTTCTGCTTCAATCTCTGTTCTCGTTCCTCGTGTTCACGCTTTTCCCTCTCCTCCTTACTCTCGACTTTGTCTTTTTTTTACAATTTTCAACCCTTTCTATAAAATCCTCCTTAACCCCAGAAACTTTTTGTCCGTGGTCAGCCAGTCATTTTCTTAGATCCATTACCTTCCATCCACGAATTCCCGCCATCATCTCGAGTTGGCACTTACTGTGTTTCTAATGAAACTATCTTAAATGAAACTTGTTTTAGCCAATTAACTGAAATTGTAACTTTGCAAAATCCACAGGGATAAAACGCAATATTCCTATTGTTTTGAATGACCTAATGAGAAGATATTCTGAAGCTGTTTTTTAGCGCGCGAAAATATTTTTAACTTGTAAACAAGGCCGGCCAGAGCCTCGCTTTCATGCTAATTTCCACAGGACCCCCGTTATCTGGAAAGGGGCCCATTGTGGGATCCCAACCTTACCAAAAGCCAGTTTTCCTAATAATCAAAAGAATTAAAAATTGTTTCAGAGCTCACAAAGGTTGGAATAAATATTAGAAAAGGATGGCTCATCAAAACATGAACACTGGAACTGGCACTTTTATTTTGTAATATTTTACAAAATGACTAGCACATTGACACATACGCTTTGCAAACTTCCTTGGGTATTCCTGTTCCTGGCTATTGACCTCATCTTCCAGCAGCTTCCTCACAGATGTATTATGCTTGGATGTGAGGCTGTAAAAATATTTTATAGTCTTCTTACATGTAAAATAGAAATTCAAATTGCTGCTTGGCAAGCGCAAAGGGAAATGTCAAATGACAAGGGTGATCAAGATGAAGCAGGGAAGGATTAAAGAAGTGCTTGGGAATTTCATGTTTTGGACAGTACTGTAAATTTCCCATTGGTAAAAAGCTGTTCTAATCCAATTATACCACAAAGGAGTTCACCACTTGCATACTCAGATAACAAAAGCAATAATGGACTGACTATTCTGCTCTAGGGGACATGTCTTTCGACTGTACGTCAAAATATCTATTATAAACAAGTCACTACAGCATACCTTTCTTCAGAGCGGTACTGTTTCTCCTCTTGTAAGTTTATGTGCACAAGATGGACATCAGCCTGTTGTGGAAAAGAATTTAAATAGCTTTTTGTAGTATATCCTTTTAACTTTCCCACGATGCACTGCACACTGACAACAAACACTTGGTAATAGCTGGAAACAAATATTTTTTGAAGATATATTTCCAGAATTGTGTTAAAAAATCCGGCCAAGGAGTATTCATGGATATGGATGCAAGGACCGTACGAAGTCTTAGACAAGGTAGGTATTAATGACTATCGTCTACAGTTGCCTAGGCAACAGAAAGTATTTCATGCAAATCTACTCAGGAAGTATTTAGAGAGACAGATGGATGTAGATCAGGCTTCAGCAGGCATTGTAGAAATGGAAGAGGAAGATGTTGGTTGTGAGGAAGACAAGACTATTTATCTACCACACCTGTCAACACTACCACACCAGCCGTGTTGACAGAATGATCCACAAAATTATCAATATTAAAAACAACTATTTACAAGTTTGTACTATAATGTACAAGTATAATGTGCTATTTACAAGTATGTAGCATTTGGCGTTTATTGTTAATAAATCTTCGATTCTTCATTTTCTTTCGGGAAACGTTTTAGACACTTGTTTCTATAAACGGAAGACGCTTTATCTCTCCCTCTTCATTCTGCGCTATCGTGGTTGTGCTTGGATACTCTTTGTACTTTTTAATGTTACACGTCAACACCTTCAGTTTCTCAAGTAACACCGACGATAATTTATTGACTTCAGCCTTCGACTTGGCCATTATTCCTGTCTTTTTGTGCATGGCCGCATTTGCAGCGTAGATGTCTTCACGCTTCGCCTAAGATTTCTACTTCATTCTTCTGACTCAGTTTTTTCCATTTTGGTCGCCTTCTTTATGTATCTCAATTATTCCTTGAGTTGTTTCGTTTTTTTTTCTGATGTTCATTTGATGTTTTTTCTTCATGTTCTCAATGTCACCAAGAAGCTTGGACCGATCTGCCGTTAGTGCATTGACTTTCGATTGCAACTTGGAATCATTCTTTACTCAGTCTCTTGCCATGCTCTTTTCCTGTATCATATTTTTCTTTTTGATCCTTTCATTTTTCTCCGTTTCTTTCTTCAGCCTGTTTGTTATTGCCGTGTTCTTTCTTGTAAGTTCTTCCACTTGTTCTTTTACGTACGTGATAAATGGTGTCACCAGTATCGAGTTGGGTGATTCTCGGGAGAATTGAATTCTGACCATGATCCTTCCCTATTACCTTTAAGTTTCCGTGTGACGATGACGTCACACGGAAACTTAATCATGGGACTTTTGAGCGTAGAAGTCGAGGTAAAAAGAAATCATATTAAGACTTACATAAATCATAAAACATATTCTTACCTGTCTGTTGGTTGCCATTTGATTCGATCAGGGAGTTGTGAGATCAGTTTTGATCGTCAGGGGTCGTACGGATCCGTCAATTAATTCAACTTAATACTCTAGAAAACACTGCCAGACACGCTATTCCTTGTAGCACAGACACCATCCGATGCCTCTGACAATTATGTAGACTGATGCGGAATGAAAAGAAGTAAATTTTGCCCTTGCTTCCTAAAACTTGATGCAGCTTCCAAAGGCAGCTTGGTGACCAGGCCTTGTTACGGACGGACAGAGGCGATGACAATAGTCTTCGCTAGCGCATGCGCGCTGCCGAAGACTAAAAATTTCTACAAAACGTAGCTGTGCTGCAGCAATTCCTATAATCGAAAAAAGAAGAGCGAACTCGAAACGATCCCTCCAGAGGAGCCCAATGAATGTTTCAGCGAAAAATTCATCACAACAGTCCGCACCAAAGTCAAAGAAGAATACGAACCTAACTCCCTTCGAGGTTTCATTGCAAGCTTTGAGAGAGACATCTCAAAAAGAAAAATTATTCGAGCAAGCAAGAAAAGCTTTGTCATCCAAGCAGAGAGATTTGAAGCGCAAAGGAAAAGGCAATAACCGCATGCATCTCTCGTAATCAATGAAGACGACATAAAAGTTCCCGGAACTGAGACACCTGAACACTCTCTGATTGAATAACACAACTCAATTCGGTTTTCACGGCTGTAAAGAGCACAGAGACATGTGTTGTGGCGACGCGAAGCTCAAAAAACATCGACCGATTGGAATTTCTTGAATACGGATAGCGACAAACAAAAACCCACTCCGGGCGAGGAAGGTCAGGTTTTTACAGTAAAACAACATTTTTAGCTTCATGTTTCTGTTTTTAATCTAGTGAGTATTTGTTATGAATATTTTACTTTTTATAAATAACTGTGTAGTTATGTTTAAGAAAAGGTTACATTCAATTGACTTTGTCATCAAGTTAGCGATCTACCAAGAAAATGAAATAAATTTCATTGTTTCGAACTATGAGAAAAAGAAATTTAACCTTTAAAATTTAAAAGTTCCGTAACGTTTGAACTAAACAAAGAAAAAAGCCTTAGAGTGCGGTCCGAAAGGAATTTTTTCCCGCGAACACCTCTCATAAGTATATCTATACCTTAACAGGTTTTCATGCGCCACCAATGCACTAGTCATAAGTCAATAGTCAACTCGGCGCTACGCCGCGCCTCGTTAACTATATATTGACTCAAAACGAAAATTCGAACTCGTAGTCTAATTGTTCTTTCTTTCCAGAGCTCTTTCGGGACATCATTTGATCTCCATCTTGGTCCATAAGGTTACACATGTCCCATGCAGGGTCATCTCTTTTAATTTTAATAAGAGAATGTAGAAAACAAACACTCTCTATGTCCTTGACACTCAGTGTCATTCTCATCTGAATCCACTCCGCAACTTCATCCAAATAATGAGTAGCTCTCGGCCACAATGTAATTAAGCCATTAAAATTCCCACCAACATCTGGATACAACTTGTGTGTATCGACTATCATAAAGTATTCGATAGTGACTATAACTGTGAATGTGATGAGGTGTGGAAGTGTGATAAAAAAGAGATTATCGTTCTTATCATTTTGATGGATTGTTTAATAACCTTGTTTATTTCCTTTGATGGATTGTTTGATAACCTTGATTATTTCCTTTTTTCTTGCTCTCACCAATACACTGCTCGGTTAACAACTCAGACAACTGAAATTCTCCGTCTAATAGGTTGTTACTAGAAAGAAGGTTAACAGCATTGTGGACTGTGGTCATATGCTGCTGTCTTATCCCGTTTATTCGTCTAGGAAAATCATGTATTATGTCCTCGACTTTCGTTTTCAGTGCGGTCGGTAAAAAAAATATATTTCTTGGTATAAATCATTAACAATTTTCAGCGCCAAATAGCAGCATGCATTAGAACCTTTGTGCAATGCCACGGAGTGGTATATAGCTTGTTGTACGTCGGGGTCAAGGTGTCTAGATTCTTGCAACATGGCTGCAGCATTCCTCAACGGCGCTGCCCTGGTGTATGTTGAGTTGCACAACTATGGGGGACGCAGCTCTTGACGATATAGGCGTGGAAGATATTACATGTTGCATTTCGGGCGATGGGAGAGGAGTTGTAGATTCATTTACTTGAGCAACTTCTGAAGTAGTCGGAGTGCTAACAACGGAAGGGAGGGCTCTTCGTGCATGAACTCTGGGTATTTCTTACATAAAACTGTCAGCATGGCCAGGACAGCATGAGCGTTTTTCTGGTATTTGCGACCAGCATCTCTTTGTTACCATAAGCCAGTCATTTTGGAATGCTTCTGTGATATCCGCATTTGAGAAACCACTAACGGTGATAACTGGTCTCTTGCCTTGCTTTAAAAAAATCGGAATCACAGCGCTGCTCGCTGTCTCGCCGTCCCAGGGAAAGCTTCTTTCAGGTAGCGTGAATTCCACCATGGTCATTGCGAAACTTAATACGTCAGTCTTTGGATTTTGCTTCGCTCCTGTCTCGAAAAGTTCAGGTGCCATATATGAAATAGTACCTTCATTCGCGTTTCCCTGCTTAACAGATGTTTGTGATCTGGTAAATTGCTCCATCTCAAAACGTGCAATCCCAAAGTCTCCAAGTTTCGCTAAAAAGCTACCATTTTCGTCTGCTGCTTGGAATACAATCGATAGTCGATCCTTCCATGGCAATGAATCTTCCAAAGCGTCTATCAGTTGTCATCCATTTATTACTATTTCGATCGTGTCCGGACAGGTGACGGTTGTGCCTAATAACTCTGTCGCTATAAGACCTCGGGAACAGTCGATGCCGTAGTGAATCTATGATTTAGTTTAGTTATGTATGCTAGCTCAGTTTTTAATTTAAGCTTGTTTTAGCGGTTAATGTTCCATTGAATTTCTTGCACCCCACTGTTTTCTTTACGTTGTCGTTGGTATTACCGAACTGACCTTTATATACAACGCAAGTTGAACCATGGTCGATGATGTCATTCATGTCGACAGTGAGATTTTCAGTGTTTAGACTTGATGCTTCAACCTCACCTATACTTATATGAAAGAAATGCAAAAAAAACGTTTGACGTTTTATGTTTGGAGCATTATTTAATTAGGCGTGTTAATACCTGAAAAAGCTACACAGAGAAACAGGCTCTGAAAAAAAAATCCAATCTTTTCCGGTGCAGTTTGAATGTATTTCAAGAAAGATTTTTAGGAACTGTATTTCAAGAGCTTTTTAGGAAAGAAAGCGAATCCTATTATTGCCGTTTTTTTTTTCAAGCAAAGTCCATTGGTCTCTGCAGGACCAAACTGGATTCAAGATTCAGTTGGAATCCAACCCCAAGGCGGTGCGCACTTACACCAAGGAAATCATCAAGACTAGAGGAACTATCATAGGACATTTCACATATAAGGGACAAAGTGTTAGGAACCAGGTGTTAGTGGTACCACGAAGGCCTTACACTGCTGGGGAGAGATTTCCTAAGTAAGCTTAAACTTGACTGGGCAGAGATCCTGGGATCTGGGCAGGTAAATGCTATTAAACCTTACATAGAAACCAAAGCCAATCCTGTCGAGGATTTCCTCACACTTTTTGAACCGGCACTGGGGAGGCTAGAGGGGGTAAAGGCTAACATATATGTTAAGGAAGGGGCAGTGCCAATTTACCAAAAGGTAAGGCCGATCCCTTTCAGCGAACGAGAACTTGAAGATACTGAACTAGACCGATTGCAAAATTGGGCATAATTGAGCCTGTTCAGTTCTCGGATTGGGCATCCCAGATTGTTCCAGTACGTAAGGCTAATGTGAGTATCAGACTGTATGGTAATTACAAAACCACAGTCAACAAGGCCAGTCAAGCACATACGACTAGTTTAATAGATAAACTTTCTCTTTATTATCCATTACATTGTCCCTTATTTAGCTATAAAATAACACAATGAATATCTATTACATTGACATGCCATTTTCATCTATAGCAACTTGGCCAAACTTGATAGTGTTGATATTACTATGTTTTTTACATTTTATGACAAGAGACTACAGAAATAAGCAGTGGTGTACTGTATCGGACAGTGGCAACAGACTACCCACCCTGAAATTCCCGTGAATTTCTTCTTGACCACCCCGAAATTTATGTTTACCCAACCTGGAATTCCATATCTTAGGATTACCCACCCTGGAAGTTTACTCCAATACCAGGATATTCATCCTGGAATTCCAGGGGTCCTCAGTGGGGGTGGGGGTGATTTTTTTGGCGACCTATTGTTTGGACTGAGGACTGAGGATGTTAGTTTTATCTTAATTTTTGCTTTAGTATAGTGCGATAAAGGTGTTGTAATTGTCGCTGTGGTAACCATATTATCCTTTGTATAAAAAGAAATATCAGTTTGTCCAGGTGCAGCTCTTGGGACAGGACATCCGAATTTGCCATTTTGGAGACAAAGAGGAAATTAAAAATAATACCAACACAAAACAATTATTCCTGGATCAAACCTCCTTGCCCTGAATCAGTCCTTTTCGTTGTGCAGATGCCTGGTCAGATGAAACTTGTATAACTTTAAAGCTTGTGCAGTGAATGTTCTGTCCAGACTCCTTTAACCCTTGACACCTGTTACACGCATCTTCGAAAGTTGCGGATCTACACGTGTTTTGCTCTCTAGCTTTAGCACATTGCACACAGACTTCAATGTTTCAGTTAAAGAAACATTCAGAAACAAATCATGGCCATATACCTCTATTTGAATTTCCGGATTTGTAGGGAGGCAGTAGCTCACAAAAAACTATCCTGCTCTCAAATTAAGTAGTTTGCAAATCTTGTCTAAAAACTCTTTGCATGGCATTTCCTTCTTGACTCTTAGCAGCTTGTACATTTTTGAATAATTGGTCTCCAAGGTCCACATCTTACTATCTGGCAACTCTGTGAATTTAATGAGAATTAAAAAAACAGTAATGTTTCATTGTGTAATGCAAGAATTAACATGGGGTGGTTTTTTTTTTCACTTTTGATTGAATTTTGATAAATGAAATATCATTGAATGGCGGAGTTGGAAGGCAAGCATTTTATTTAGCCTTTTCGCTCCAAAATAGCCTAAATTTTCAAAGAATGAAAGTATACACATCTGGATAGGTAAATCGGCATGATTTTGCACTAAACATACATAACGTTTTGTCTCTGCCAGCCAGGAAACTTCTAGTACCTAGTTTTGCCCTCTCCTGAATTGAACAAATGTCACCAGGCAAGGCTTGAAGGTCAAAGTTTGCACCCCCCTGTGGCTTAACATTGATAGGTGCATTTGTCAAAGCAAAAACAAAGGTATTCGTTCTTACGACCCCGCACCAGCTATAATTCAGTTTTAATACAATTGCTACTCACGTTTACTCGTTTCTTGTGCTCGCTAAATTTGGACTGCGTTCCACCACTATATATGACTATTCTCTGTCCTCTCTGCTTTCCCTTGGGATGAACCTGATGAGCTGCTAGATGACGATCTCTTGGCTCTTCGCTTCTCCAGTTTCTGTTTTCTACCTCTTGATTTTTGCCTCGAGAGAGAATCGTCACTGCGCGGTGTGGTTTAAGCGCGATGCCTTGTGTTTGATTGAGATTTCTTCTTTCTTGTTATGTGGCTCCGCCTCGTCTCTTGCTCGTGCTCCTCAGCTGACCTGTCCGACGAGATGGATGGTGGAGCTTTGACGCGTTGACTACTTTGTCCTTTTTATGCTTGGAGTCTCTCCTTCCAGGTGATTTCTCGCTGTAGCTTTCAGATGAACTATCTCTATGCCTCGATCTTGGTATTTTGTCACGTCGCCGCTTGCGATGTCTCGATTCCTGAGTTGCCCTTTGAGATTCCTCCTCGCCAGAGCTTTCAGATAAGCCGGACATGGCTCTTGGTCGAGGAGTCGACTTCTCGGACGGGGAGCTCTCCATAATTTGTCGTGAATTCAAATGGTATTTTCACCGGTTATCTTCATTCACATAGAGAATAAACTGTGCGCATACAACAGGAGAAGCAGTTGTAATCAGACCAAGAAAGGGTTCCGGGTTGCGTTGAAACCGGACGTGCGCAATGATTGATTGGCGTATTTGTGAAAGAATTTTCTTCTCTAGGTCGCGACAAAGGTCTGAAGGACCAATAAGGGTGTCGGTCAGTTGCCTAATATCCGGTCTCAGCTTCAGCAGTGAACAAATAGACAAAGCACAATCTCGCTATGAAAACAGATCACCGACCAGTGATTCTAACTTCTCGAATCTTGCAACTTTTTTACAAAAAAATTACAAGAATATGGCAAATCTCGGTGCGGCATCAAAATATTTTTTTTCGAGGGAATAAAGGTCAATTTTGTTAAAAAAAGACACAGTCGAGCACAAATAGAAATATTGACGCGCAAGAGAACGTGGAGGTTCTACCACCGAAGTTAGAAAGGATTCAACTACGCATATTGTTTACTCAAAGGAAGCTGAAAGACAGAAAATTGGCAAAGACGAAAATATGGAACTAAACATATACGCATTGAATAGCTAGTAGAATGCCTGAGTTGAATACTATTATTCCCCATCATGACTTTGAATTTGGTTACTACAGAAAATTCTTTATTTTGTCGCTACGTAGATGCTCGGAGACCCATAGCTCTTTGAAATACCGCTGAATCAAAAGCGTATTATTTCTGAGTATGCTTAGTAGTATTTTTAACCATTTTTCCGGCCATCCATTGGTATGAAAATATACCTAAAAGTTCACAGACGATAATTAAAGACAGTCGACATCGCAACCGTAATACAGCAACTTGCGCCTGGGAGCATGGCAGCCTACATAAAATTGCGGTGGATTCTAAATTTTGCGTGTATGCGTGGTATGTGAGGCAAAAACAAAGTACAATGACAAAAACCGGGTCAAGCAAACCGAAGGCCATGAAGTTTGGAATTTTTCTCGGTACCTTAAAAAACTTCAATGAATTCAAGACTTTGGTCTTATCTTTGGTATATATTCAATAATAATTTCCGGAAGTTGCAAAAGAATTGACATATGGCATTTTTGTCAGGTGGGAAAAACGCAAGATTTAGAATTCTGGCCAAAATTTCTCAACTTTTGCAGTTTACTTGTCGATACTTGAACACATGCCAAACAAAATCGAAAGCATTCTAAGAAGGCAAATTTGGCTGGCACATAGCATTCGGGTTGTAGATAATTTGGGCGGCAAGGATCTTCTAATTACGCAAATATCAGGCATTCTTTTAACAGGAAATCTTTGCGGCATAATAATTTGGACATTTTGGAGGTTTAGAAACGGGCTCTCGAATAACATCAAATCAGCCCAATGAATTATCTCCAAACTTGCTGGGATTAAAGTCTGCTACTCATGGATTAGTGCGAGGGGTGTCATTTTAAAAGTTTATATCGAGTAACGCGTCTAGTGGCCCCTAATAATAAACAAGGGTCTGGTTATTACGTTGCTATAGCAACTCCGATCACAACAAAATACACATTACAAAAAAGATCAAACCCTCCGGGGTAGCCATGTGAAAATTCAGACCGGTACAAATTTGTGTACTTGAACAGCAGGCAAACAACGTTTGGTGGTCGAGGGCAAAAAAAATTGTAGGCAGCCTCCTTAAGGTATGCGTATACCTTTGCGCGAGGGATGTCACTTTTTCGCGAAAAAAAATCACTATCGTGTCATTATTTACACTACAAGGGCCAATTATATATCGTTTTAAAGCTTATGGAACGGCCTTACTTACTAAGTGGTATATTTCTATGCAACGTTAATTTGATGTATCATTTTCGTCGTTTTGTGCTTCAAAGGAAAAGTACCAATTTTTGCTTTTAAAGAGTTCCTGCCACTTCCAGTTATGGTTAAAAGCTCCAGATTTCCGCAAAATGTATTCCTTAGGGTGCGATCTGAAAAAAGGTGTGCGGGATTATTGATATTTTACGTAAAAAAGGTTGAAAACAGATATTTTTGGCAATGCTAACACAATAATTAGCATAAAATATGTTTTAAAAGGAAAATCAAAAATCCCGCACACCGTTTTTTAGATCGCCTTCTAAAGAATATATTTTGCTTATATTTGGAGCTGTGCAATTTAATTGGAAGAAGATGGAACTTTTTCAGAAAGTCCGTCCTTTTTTCTTTAGAGCTAAAAAATTTATCTTCATGTACAATATAATGAAAACAAAAGTATTCATCAGATAGGCCAATCCTTTAGCTTTAAAATTATATATGAATGACGTTTGTGGTGTAAATTGTGACGTGGTACGAATTTTTTCCCCGCGAGACCCCTCAAAGGTATACTCATACCTTAAAGGTCTCAAGAAAAACACCTAGGTTATGAGTAGGGGGCGATACACTGAGCCTACTATGATATTTTTCCCAGAGGAGATGAGAAAAATGGCAGAGAACGCCCCAGGCAGACGACTCAGAAGTAATTTAAACTTGTCGAAGTTTCCAAGGAGACTGCGTGCATTGACATGGAGTATAGAAAACGTAGAGTCCAAACAAGAATTTTGCAAGCAATTCCCGATCTCTTCTTCAACAAAATAATCACTTCATCCCTCGCTAGCCTTCGAATAAACTTACAGACGATGGGCTTAGGTTTATTCGGGTTTGGTACGCGGAATGGCACTCGATGCGTTATATCAATGTCTCTGATATTAATATCGGCGCCCAACAACACATAGTTTAGAGGAATCTAATGCGTCCTCTTTATCAGAAATTGGGTCAATTTCAGGCACACCAAGAAGCTTAATATTGAGCTGAGCTTATATAGCTGTAGCTATAACTGGTCATTTCCTCCAGAGTCTCCTCCACTTTATCTATTTTCTTTGCCAAAGCGTCCATTCTGCTTACAAGTTTTGGCAACTCTTTCTTTGCAGCTGAATAGAGACCATCGTACCCATCACTCATGAACTGTAGAGTTGACATGGTTTCGGGGTCAGGTCTGCTATGGCCGCCATTACTGTTCTTCGAGGCCTCGTTGTGTCAGATAGCTTCGTTAATCCGTTTCAAGTCCTCACGGAGGGCTTCTAATTCTCTTTTCATCCCCTCATTTTCGCATCGAGGCAGGTTAAACCATTTTAACGGTTGTCAACGAATACGAACTCACTTCTACTTCCACGACGACCTACCCAAATGAAGAGTGTCGGACGCGCGTGCACTCCAATCGGCAGAAGCAGTGCTTTTTGCCGACGACACTAGCATTTTCTTTTCTCACGAAGATCCAAATGAAATTGTCAATACAATGAATAGGGAGCTTGTGGGCGTTGATATTGAATGAAAGCGAAGAAGCTTTCTGTTAACTCTAAACAAAACCTATAACCTTTTTCAAGCCGAGACAGAAGTCAATGGGTTCCACTCCTCACGTTCTTTATGATAGTCTACCGCTTACCTACTAAATTTGTCGTGGAAGTTCCACATAAACCATATTCTGTGCTTTTTCACTTCGTTCAACCGCACAGAAAATGTTTATATTGTATATTCTACATGAAGACACAAAGTGTACGAGAGGCGCATACCAGTTACGTTTGCGGCGCTGTTTTTCTTGATCCCTCAACGCTTCCTTTTCTGCAGCACGAATCTTCTTATCGTCTTCGTCGTTGAGAGCAACCGGATTTGACTCGTAATGTTGGACAGTTAACCACCCGGCCTCAGACTGGTCCTCAATCCTTCTATTTCTCTCTTCTAACAGATCCAAAGCCTCTTGTAAATTCGTGTGCACGTCTTCGGTCACTCTTGGGCCGTTAACTGAGTCTGAAGGAACTTGAGCTTGTCGATAAGTTGTCTCGCTTGCTTGAAAGAAATGTCATTTACTTCTTTTTGTTGCTTAGATGTAGTTATAGCTTCTGCAACAGATTCCTGTGTTTTTGAATAACTAGCATCGAGATCTGTTTTATAAACAGAAAGTTGTTCAACTACAAAAGTTTTGAAATCGAGCAAATCTTGCTTTGTAACAGCTTCGTCTCCCATAATCCGTACACAATAACTGAATAACTGGTAAGGTCAGGTGATTGCATTATCTAAACCGACGCTTATATGCTATGCAAAAAATCCTTAGGGACCGCGCAAGGCGCTGATTACGAATGCCCAATATAAACACATTTTGCCAAAAGATTTCAAAATCGATCGGAATAATATCTAGATCGCGCCATTTTCTATCAACCCCGACAAAAGTGTCCTTGTATTACAGCTTGGTCTATCCTTATCTCAGTTATTGCACTACAATCTGGTCATCTACTTACTCCTCAAATTTAAATATAATTTTTCTGTTGCAAAAACGAGCGGTCCGTGCTTTAGCTAATTCCGAATATCGTGCTCACAGTGCACCCCTTTTTGAACGTCTGCAAATACTAGACATTTTGAAAATTAATTCATTTTACGTGGCCAAGTTTATGTTCTCTTACCATCATCAGCTTTTACCCACCCCCTTTCATAATTTATTTGTAACCGGTGCCCAATTTCATCATTATGATACTAGAAATGCCTACAACTTTAGCACCTATTATTGTCGCACAAACATCAAACAATTTACCATTTTGTATCAGGGACCAAAAATCTGGAATTCACTACCAGTAGCGATCACTTCTGCCACTACACTTGCTAGCTTTTAGAACAAGACTAATTTCATTTCTTAATAATTAGCCACTTTATAACAAAACCTATTCCACACTGACTCCGATACACAATCAGTTTGTAATCAGCTCAATATAAGCGAGGGGGCTCTTCTCGAAAAGCCTTAGCTTCCAAGGGGCTCTTTCGCCACATTTTTATAACCTTCCCTTTCTCATTTCCTTATGTTCATTTTTTTTCTTTTTTTACAATGATATGTAAGTGAAAGTAATTATAAAAATCTCTAAAAATGTGGCGGAAATAAAAATTGAATTGAATTGTATTGAATCATCGAAAACCAATCAATAAATCGATATCAATCGATGGAAATTGCTTAATTAATATCGATTGATATTGATCAATCGATGACCAATCGATAGTCTCTTGCCTGATCACTAGGCAGCGGTCCAACTTCCATGAGGAGCTTAGGCGCGCAAAAAAATTAATGAAGCTACGGATTGAATCAGTAGTCGGCATTCCCTCAAAGGAAGCGTTGATTAGTATAAGTGGTATAAGTGTCAGTCAGGATTAAGCTCAATTGCAAACGCTGAGACGTCCATGCTTCGCAGTTCCATGCATAAACAAATTACTATTTTATTTTACGCGTACTTTTAAGCAGATGACGGAAAAGAAATGGCAAAGCTCGGGCGGCAAAGTGACAATCGTAGTTTGTAGGTTCGGGGCAACTGCCAAAAGATGGGACATCTTTGCAGTTTTGTTGTCTAAAGATGCCGACATCTTTGCAGTTTTGTTGTCTAAAGATGCCGACATCTTTGCAGTTTTGTTGTCTAAAGATGCCGACATCTTGACAACAACTTGGCCCATACCCAATACTGTATGTCTCTTATGAATGTTTGCGAAACAAAGTGTGTCAGGCAATATCATCTTGCAAGTCCCTCTATTATAACAGCAAAGTGAAGAAATTAAAGGGTACAAATATTGGCAGATGGTGGAAGGAGGTTAAGGGGTTGGCGGGGGTGTCCAGCTCTGAAGAGTACTGGTATAAACAACTGATCGACGGCGTACTGATTGTGTCCACCGACGCCCTGTGTGAGGAGATCAACCAGTTTTTTGTCCAGCTGACGTCCGGATTCCAACCATTGACAACGGAGGATATCTCAGCTATTCCTGTTGACACGGACGCGATCCCCAGCCACCTTTTCGCCACTGGACGCGAGGCCTACTCTGCGTTGAGATTGCTGCGCGTGAACAAGGCAGTTGGCCCTGATGCGATACCCAATAAAGTTCTCAAGGTGTTCGCGTTTGAGTTGGCCCCGATCGTCGCCGAGCTGTATAATGTTTCACTGCGTGAAGGCTACCTCCCTGCTCTGCTGAAGACCGCTGAAGTCCGTCCCTTGCCTAAGCAAACACCAGCGAAGACGGTGAAGGATGACATTCGCCCAGTCTCCTTGACGTGCCAGATTACAAAGGTCATGGAAGGCTTTACGCTCTCTAGATCTCTACCGCATATAATTAGCGAACTGGATAGTAAACAGTTTGCCGTTGCTGGTCGTTCAACAGAACAGGCTATTGTTTACCTTTTACACTTAGCTTTGGAAGCCTTAGATGGTGGTCACTGTTCAGTGCGTCTGTTTTTTGCAGATTTTAGGAAGGGTTTTGATCTAATTGATCACCGAATACTAGTCAACAAGCTATCTAAGTTTAACATCCATCCATGTATTTTACGCTGGATCACAGCATTTCTGCTTGAAAGATCGCAGTATGTAAAGATCTCCTCATCCCGGTCCAGTACTCTTATTCTCAATGGAGGTATCCCACAAGGGACCAGGCTCGGTCCCCTCTTATTTGCCGTAATGGTCAATGACCTATTGGTCTCATGGCGCTAGGGCTAAGTTTGTGGATGACCTCACAGCATTGGAGGTTATCCCGAGAAACTCCCCATCAGTCATGCGTTATATTGTTGAGGATATAACTGAGTTTGCATATAATAACAACATGGCGCTTAACCCTGTCAAGTGTAAGGTAATGGAGGTGGATTTTTTGCATTACAATAGCTGTATGAGGCAGCCCATAGTCATCGGCGGTTCGGGCATCGAACAGGTCGCGTCCTTCAAGCTGTTGGGCGTTTACATATCCGAAGACCTGTCTTGGGCTGCCCATACGGACTATGTAATCAAGAAAGCTAACCGCCGCTTGTACGCTCTAAGGCAGCTTGTGAAGTGCCGCGTTCCCCAGACCGATATGGTTGATGTGTATCGCTCGTTAATCCGCTCTACGCTAGAATATGCCTCGGCCGCATTTGCCAACTTACCATCATATCTATCTAGTCGAATGGAGTCAGTCCAGAAGCGCGCACTTTCCATTATTTTTCCAAATTCCACCTACGACGACGCTTTGCAGATGGCTGGCATCCAAACTCTAGCGCCACGTAGAGTGGCTGCTTGCCAACTGTTTATAAGCAGGATCTCACCAGGAAACCCACTCTTTAAGTTAATATATGGCCCTCTTATAATACCTCAACATCAGTACTCCCTTCGCACCCAAGCTCCGCACTATCACAGAACTGTCAGAACAGACCGCTTTAAGAACTTTGTAACTGTTAAGTGTATATAATAATTGTTAGCTTGCTGTTCTCCTTATTGTATTCCTGTTCTCCCTATTGCTGACCACACCTGTAATTTAAGTATATCTTACAAGAGGTGTTAATAAACCGATTATTATTATTATTATTATTAATCATCTTGACAGTCCGTTGCCGAAAGATGCAACATCTTGACAACGCGAGGTCTTTTCCCCTAATAAAAAGAACCAAATAAACCCGGCAAAATGGAATTACATTTTTGTCTGGTGCTCGTTTGGTAACAAATCGGTCGTCGTTCTTAGTGCACTGTACAAACTGGCCTGTAGCTTCAGTGCGGAAATCAATTCATTTTCGTGAACAAATTGTGCATGAAACCCGTATGAAAGCTATGAAAATCTAAAAATATCTAAAAAATCTTAACCGCCACAACGATCCGGAACACTGCAATGCTATTTCAGAGCACGCTCTACACATTATACTTCACTGAAAGATTACGTGGAGAATGAGTTCTGCATCTAGCTCTGTTCAAATGCTCTAGCAAAGTCAAATCCTAAATTCCGAGAATGATGAAGGTTTCTTCATTTGAGTATTATTATACTGCGAAGTAAAATCAATTCTGGTACATTTTGCGCGCGAAATTGATCGTTGCATGTTTCGCTCAATAAATCAGCGTTTGCAAAAGCCACATTAATAGTAGTAGAGAAAACAATTCCTGCCCTTTATGCAAATTGAAAAAGACAAGAAACCTTTCCCTTCGAATAACAGTGAGTGTGCCAGGTAAACGTGACATCCGTGCCTGGTATTTTCCGAGGTTTAGCAGCAAAATAGCGCGGTAATATAAACATAACAAAGCTGTGCTTAGTATACAACGTTAATACTTCTCTATACTGATCTCCCGGGGAAGTTCTACCACTGCTTGTGACACAGCAGGACTCGCGATCAATTCGCTGCTTAGTAAATCGAAGAAAGCTGGCTATCTTTGCACAAGAATTAGGTCAGAGCTCTTCCTATGCTTGTTCGAACTACTTTGTTCGAGCGTGCAAAGTACGTAGTTTCCGCTGTGACCTTTGAGGATGCTAATTGATGTTTACCTGCAAATGTCAATAAAAACGAGAGAGTGACTTGGCAGGGATTAACACCTTTCTCAAGTGGTGGGGCGCATTTTTTACTTGCCCAAAGCTCCTCATGACTCGGACTGGTACATTCACCCCTCCACAACGTCGCCATCTATCCCTTGGATCATTGATAGGACTACCGGACACAATCCTGTAATCAAAAAGGAATTATTCAAACCTGAAGCCTTTGACCACATGGGTGGTTTTCCCGGTGGTTTGAGACTAAGAACTAAGACGGGTGCATGTTATGTTTGGTCTCAGCTTTGCTCTAACAAACATTGAATTTCTAGGAACAACGTGTGGTAGTTGGCTAGAAAAAAATGCTTACACATCAATATTGTTTGCTAATGCCACAACGGCTCGACAAATTCGCGCTTCAAGTGTCCCAGCTAACCTCGTCCACTTGTGTCGAGAACTTTCAACGCTCGACCGTGCTCACCTCTCTTCCTACTTGCAATGAAGTCTTCCCCTTCTTTAACTCTAAATGCACATTCGTGGTACCCCTTAACCACACCGTTTAATATAAGTTTAACTAGCATATTCTGAACAATGGAGAACGGCTAGCGTTGATACTATCGATTACTGCTTTGCCGATACCACCAGGATGTAATCGAACCTTCGCGCTACTGACATTTTATAGCGCTACCAGGGTATCAGCACGTCGGAACAACCCTTTTAATCCCGTTTTGTAATATGCGCTTCCAGATGTGCGCTTCCGGAGTACGTTGTTGGCTGGTAAGTGAAAGGGTATTGAATATCCAAATCATGTTTGTCGCAACAGATCACCATATAATATAAGTTTAACTGGCATTCTGAACAATGGAGAACGGCTAGCGTTGATACTATCGATTACTGTTTTGCCGATACCACAGGAAGGCAATCAAATCTTAGCGCTACTGACATTTTATAGCGCTACCAGCACGTCAGAACAACCCTTTTAATCCCGTTTTGTAATATGCGCTTCCAGATGTGCGCTTCCGGAGTACGTTGTTGGCTGGCAAGTGAAAGTGTATTACATTTTGCGTTATATTTTAACCGCATCGCCATCCCACCTCCACCCCTCACTATTAATCCGTCCAGGCTTTTGGGTGCTTGTTGAATGAAAAGATTTTTTTTACAACGATTAGCCTTGGCTTGTTTGGCTGCCGCGTGCAGTCTGGTACTCCCCTGGTTTATTTATTTATTTATTTAATCGCTTTCACCAAGATAATAAGTACATAAATAATACACTACAGACGAAAAGAAAAATATGGTGAGGGACGCACAACAGAGCGAGGCTCCAAACTAAGTGCGCCCTGGTTGGTAGTCGTTCGCTTTTTCTCTTCGCCGGTGGTTCTGAAACCATGTGGTGATCTGTTGTGACAAACATGAATTGGATATCAATCCATTTATATTGCACTAGCTCTTGCCGGAACAAGGCTAACCTGACACCGAAAATACATCTACAGCCAGAGCCAAGTTTTAGTTCTCAAAACGCGGTTTTAGTTAGTTCTGAATTAAAAACCAGGACAACAAGAAATATAGTTCTCCGTCATGAATCCGGGTGATTGCTTATGCCAGAAAGGTTGTTTAATTGGCTAATGCTTCCGGTCCATTACAGTTCCTAAGACTTCAAAGGCCAAAAGCCGCCTTGCCGGGAACTTCACAACAGATCACACCCATTCACCATGTTTACTAAAAAATAAGAAATCATGAGAAATCACCTTTTTGTTTTTTAATGTTTTCTTTATGTCTCGTAGTGGGCCACAAACAAAAATCTTATCTTAGTGTATTGGCCTGCGTTTCAACCATGGCGGGGCTAGGGAATTTTGAGTTTTTGTAGATTTCATCAACGCCGCCAACTCGTGCTTCTCGAATAAACGACGGGCCTTTTTTTAGGCTGAGGGCCGGTCGAGGATGCGGCCAATCTTCTAGCATTGCGTTCTGTTGAAATAATCGGGCAGGCGTCAGAGTGCGTTTGATGGCATTATGACAATATTACTGTAAACAAACATTTAAAGGCCGCCAACGAGGCTCTCCTGTTTTCCAGTAGAGCCTATAAACTGGTGCAACTTTAACCACGTCTCTCTACCGACTCCTGGCTGGAACGTGGACGGTGGCTTGTTCAAGAGGGTCGACAGAGTACCCTGTGATCTTTGTATCACCTCGCTTGCAACGAACGTCACGGACACATTCGTTCTCTTAACCCAGCCCTTTTTTATTTTGCCCTGCCAGCTCGTGCAGAGTAACCCCAGCCAGTTCTTCCTGGGATTCCTCTTTGGCGCGGACCACGGATACCTTGTGGTGCTGTAGGTTGCACTGAGAACTACGTGGGAGAAACAAAACAAGCCCTCGAAACCCGAATGCGGCAACATCGGCACTTAAGTAGCAACCCAGCCCAGACTTCCGCGGTGTTTTTGCACAGCCGGGAAACGGGCCACGAGTTTAGTAACAAGGATGTTGTGATCTTAGATAAAGAGGAGGACTGGTTGCGGAGGGGGATCAAAGAGGCCATCTGGGAGAGGGTAGAGACCCCCTCCCTGAACCACAAGGGGGGGCTCCGGTACAAGTTGTCAAGCTCTTGGGACCGGGCCATCAACAGAGTCACGTGACCATTATTAGCCTGACGAAGGCCATGGGTTATGGCCGCAAAAGTCTCATCCATGAAGTCAGAAAGAAATACTGGGTAATAGGAGTGCGCAGTATCGCCAAGCAAGTAGCAACATCATGTATCACTTGCAGGAAATCGAGAAGACGTCCCTTAGAGCAGTTGATGGGCCAGTTACCAGCAATTCGGACAGCCATTGGAAGCACAGCCTTTTCCTGTACAGCTCTAGATATGTTTGGCCCAATACATATCCGACTCAATCGAAAGACCCTAAAAGAAGCTCAGATCGTTAGATTTACTTGTACCACCACAAGAGCAATTTATCTGGAAGTAGTAACAGATAGAAGCACAGAAGCTTTTCTCATGGCTTTCAGAAGATTCGCCAGTACAAGAGAACATACGGCAATCCTTTGGTCAGACTGTGGCACAAATTTCAAGGGAGCCAAATCGTACTTAGAAGAGATAATGCAAGGATGGGATATGAGAATGATACAGAACACTATAGCAGAGGAATTCCACTGTCAGTTCCGATGGGAATGGAATGTTCCTAGAGGCAGCCACATGAACGGTATAGTTGAATCTCTCATCAAGTCTGTGCAGCAAGCAATGAATGTAACTTGCAAGAACCAGACGTTCACAGAGGAACAGTAGAGAACTTGTGTTGCCGAAATTAGCTACACTGTAAACAGCCGTCCACTCTACCCAAGTTCCAATGATATTTGGGAACCCCCACCCATTACTCCTAACGACTTACTTATTGGACCCCACATCACTCCTCCGGTGCCTCCGCCTGAGGACAGAGTCAATCCGAGACATCTTGTAAGGTGTGTTTAACAGAGGATCCATCAGATCTGGGCTGCATGGTTGAAGTATTTTGTGCCCAATCTTTTGCCGAGGAACAAATGGTTTAGAACAAGAGAAAACTTACGTCCCGGCGATTTAGTGGAACCAACGCCGCGTCGAAAGTGGAAAATGGCTGTTGTGCAGCAAGTGTTTCCGGGAGTTGACGGACTGGTACGTAAAGTGAGAATCAACATGGCAAGTGGGGAGTATGAACGTCCTATTCATAAACTTTGTCTGATCGCCACAAAAGAAGAACTAGAACATTAAACGTTAGTCGGAACCTCCTAACCGAAGGGGGTGTTTTGGATTTCAATGACTATAAAATTAACATTATTATAAGAACCAATGAAATGCGTTGTTTACAGTTGCTATAGCAACAAGAGAATAAGTAATGCACGTCGTTGAAAATTGAGTTAGTTCAGCCAGCTCAGTTCAAAGGATAATGGATGAAAAGACAGAAGTAAGGGAAATTCTGTATTTTTGAGTATTTAAGTAATCGTTCGTCTAAGAAGTACGGTAAATCAATAGGCTCTGCGGCAATTAGGGTCGTTACCTTTCTCAACTAACCCAATTAATATAAGTATGTTTATTGGTTGAGATAACTCTGCCCGCCAAATTTGAACTTTGCGATTATTTTTTTCACTTCTGAGTGCTGTTGCCATCATATTCTTTAGAGGAATAGACTCAAGGTAAATGAAAGTATAATACTTTTCATTTTCGTCCAAATCGTATGTTCGGAACATGGAGAAAAGGCTTCCAAATATTCGCTAGTGCCCTTTTATACTTCATTTATTACAATTTTGCGCTGTCTCCTTTGTCAAAGCAAACATTTCACTGTCTGAAGGTGTTAAAATACCTACTCATGTATCCAAAATGATCACGTCCGAGGCAAAGAGCTTAGGTTTTCGATGGAATGTTTCTTTCCAGAGATCATTCCAACGCTAACCTCGATGATCGCCGACTACCCATTTTTTGTTTGTAGGCAATGAATCACACTGAATGTTCCATATATTTCACAATAAATGAAAACGTAATGTACTACGCCTCCGAAATAAAACCAAGTCAGGCACTTTTTTAGTCGTTTTATTCAACCCTCAAACACACACACATGTAGCAATCCACATACGAACTACAGGGAATCATACAGGCTACGGGAATAGCAGCCGTGAAAGGTGTTATTACTATTTCAGCAGCGCAATTGGATGAGCCGTCCACGCGCAATATCGGTTCTCTCATAACATTCTCTTGATTGTTGTCCAGTAAAATGCAAAGCCATGTACATGCAATGTTTTCGTAAAACAATAACAAATGCGCTCTAGTAAATTTGAAGTGTTCAACGCGGCAAGCACAGTTTAGATCATGAGTTCGTCGATAAAATCCAGAGCATCCAGCTTGTAGTCCGAATCTCCGTCTTCAAGGGTTAGTAGGCCATGACGGACTCGCGGGAAAGTTCTGCGAAGGAACTGCAGTTCGTCGATCCCCAATACAATGTTCCTGTGACCTATTTCTCGTAGGTTTTTGCATTTGCATAAATAGCCAACCGCTCTTGCCGTCAATTGCGGGTTATCGGAAATGTTTATGGTTTCCAATCTCCTGAAAAATATCTTCGCTTCACGAAGCGCTGAGTCGTCTACCCCCAAGCATTGTTCAATGTCCAGATCCCTAAGTCCTTTGGATACTTTCATGAGTACTAAGAAGTGTTCTACTGTAATAGCGCAGCCTTTCAGGTTTAGCTCCTTGATGCCAGAAAAAATGTTAGTGGTACTTTGAGGTATAAATTTCCTGTGCCCGCTAAATCCAGAGCCCTGCATCTCGACCAAGTCTGTCTCATGGAGTGCCGCCCATGGAACACTATGATCCACCACGAGTAACAAACACCAGAAACTCGGACTAAATCGTTTACTTCTAGAAAAGAAAAAAATTATGTGCCAAAAAAAGAGATCTGGGTTGTGATTTATACCGAAGACTTGAGAAGACAGTTTTCCGTAGTAGAGAGCGCAGTGATGAATCATGAATAAGACAATTGTCTTGCAAGAAAGGGCTTCAGCCGGCGCTTCAGCTTACAATCCTATCGAAGGCAGCATTTCATTGGGTAAGCCTGGTCAAACCGGATGTTTCACCTACCACACATTGGCTGTAAATGCAAAGTCAAAGAGTTACACTGCTAAAGCGCGCAAAAGAAAACTACTTTATTGATGCCTTTAAGCTGGCCCACTCTGAGTAACTATGAGCGATAACCGGTAAGCGTTGAATTTTGTTGCTTTTCCTTGTACATTAGTTAGACGAGAAATAGAATTATTGTGTGTCTAACTCGTATAACTCGTCTTACGACAGCGCGGCACAAACGGCGACAACTTCAAAGCAGCAGAAACTCTCCCCAGAGGTGGGTTGCGAAACTACGATACTTATTATCATTTTCTTCCAGTCCGAGATATCTAATACGGTAAATCTCCTTCTATTCTATCGCAGAAAATGCATCTGTATCGCATATACGGCAAAAATCAAGTATCTGCCAACAAAGTCCACGTGACCGAGGAGCTGCAGAAAGGGAATAACTTTGACACGTTGTCGCGCGAAATGGGCGTAAAACCCGCCACTGTGGAAATTTATGGAATTGATATGCTTGCAAGAGGGGCACCAATAGATTACCAACTCTTGGCACGCTACCTTCAAGTTGGAGCGGCAGATTTCCGCAAGAAACGACGTGCAATTATTGATAACAAGGATTGTCAGCTGCGCAGTATTCGGGATGTTTTCAACGATATGTTCAATTACAATCAGATTCGTTTTGTTTTAGCATGCATGATCAGAGGGAGGATCTGTAGCCAGTTTTTAGGACCTCACTAGAGACAAGATTGCATTGTTGAACCAGAAGACAATAGACCTTTACTAAGGGCCATTCCATTTTTTAGCCGCACCCCCCCCCCCCCCCCCCCCCCCCCCCCCCCCCCCCCCCCCCTACAGAAGAAGTTTTCCTAGGGGGTATAGGAAATGGCCATTTCCGAGGGGTCAAACCGAAAGAAAGGCTCTTCCGTGGGTTTTTCCGAGGGGGTACAATAAGAAAAAGCCTCTTCCGTGGGTATTTCCGAGGGGGTGCAATAAAAATAGCCTCTTCCGTGGTCTTTTTCCGAGGGGGTGCAATCCAAAACAGGCCCTTTTTCCGAGGGGGTTACTAAAGAAAATGAGCTCTTCCGTAGGGGGGGGTCGGCTTAAAAATGGAATGGCCCTAATGCTGATAAACATGCTTTGTCCAGTTCAGTTCAGTTTAGTTACTCAGTTCAATAATCCCGCAAGAAAGCCCATTCATTGACGAACAAACATAATCAAAAGCTCATGATGTATGTAGTGTAATCAATCAAAATAAATGCTTTTATCACCGAAAAAATGGTATGCATTTTTCTTTATACATTTTGATTAGTGTACAGATTCAGGACCTAACGTCATCTGCTCATACGGCCCGTTCGCACGCTGCAATGGAGGATTCCAGCTATAAGCGCGCGCTCTTCCTTATTCAGAAATGCCCAAGCCGTGTCCCATAACTACCTGCGCGTGCTTTTTTAACAGTTCGTTCGATAAATGTCCCACATCTACCGACATACAGCGCGCGCGTGCGTTATAGCTTGGATCGTGCATACGGCAAACGTCGTGCCAGAGTCGCGCTGTATAAATAAGCCGGCGGTCTCCTTTGAAAATGGAAGGTTCGACAATCAAAGTTGACGTTAGAAACGTGACGTGGTGTAGTGGACGTGGTCTTGAAGTTACGCGCGCTTTTAACGAGTCTAACGTTTTATTGATCTGTAGCTCCAGCGCGCAGGCATTCCCGGGCGCGTGCTCCCACGTGCTCGAAACGACAACCTGTTTATAAATTCACCTGCAGTGATCGCCAGCCTTTTGGACATGTTGCGGCTAGAAACGATAAAATGACGAGATTTTGCGCGCGATTCGATGGCGTGATTAACGAATAACGTACGCTTTTTTGCAGAACCGAAGGCAATGAAAATATGCACTGGAAAAAAACATATTGTACCGTTACCACATACGGTGAAATCACAGCCATGTCATTGGGCGTAAACGCGGCGCGATTTTTCATTGCCATTAGTTTTCCACTGGTCGCAGCCCAAATCGGAATGCCTGAACGCTTTAAAATCTCTATTCTTGGCCGATTTTTCACGGAGAGCATGATACGTTTTCGAAATAATTGTTTCAGGGACTAGCAAAATAAAGTACATCTTGTAATATTTCGTTCCACGGATTAATGGGAACCACTGTTTCAAAGTATAAAACCCACAAATCAACCATAGGAAAGTCGTATTATGTTCATACTGCCAGATATTTATTTGAACGCACAACGTAATACTTTCGGGAAAACCATCCAGGATTGTAAATTCCGCATACGGTCAAATGATATCTAATCACTATTACTGATCCAACAGTAGATACTTGTAAACTCGATGTTGAACAACTGTGACATATACAATCTTGTAAAATATATATGGTTCGATCACTAACATATTTCTAACTTTTAAATGGAAACCTAAACAAGAAAAATTGTCAAGCTAATAAACATATTGGCGAAGTGGTGCTCCGGCCTCTGCCTGAAAGGTGGGGTCGCGCTCACTCGTGAAATATCGAAATTTGAACACTCGAATCCCCGCACTCCCATGTAGTATTTTCTATATAATATCATGCTTTCTTAAGCTGTACTGCAGTAATAACGATATCTACATGCCTATCATTCCCGACGTGTCTAAATGGACAATTCCAGCTGAAGCGCAAGCGCGCGCTGCGTGTCGGTAAATCAGGGACATTTGTCGAATAAAGTGTTAAAAAGCGCGCGCTGTATTCTGATAATTGTGGGACACGGCTTGGGCATTTCTGAATAAGCAATAGCGCGTGCGTATCCCGGCTGGGCGAAGCCTATAACAGCACCACGGCTGCCATGGGTGTGCGAGTCTATCAGGAAACAGCTCCCGTCGCTGTTCACAATAACTAATGTTGTCAAACCAGTAGTGACCATGACTGATTACGACAAAACACAAGCGTTTGCGAAGTTTTCAAATGTCTTTATGAAATCAGCTTTAGCCGAGGACCCAATAAAATCGTATTGCTGGCCAACACATGAAACCCTACACTCATCTCCAGCCATGTCTACGGCATCTTCGAGGCCGACATTGATGGCAGCACCTTCAAACAAATCATCATGTATATCGTTGCCTCTAGTAACTGCTTGATACAGCGTTACATGCCAGTTGTAAGAAAGGCCTCCATTCACAGGTAACGTTAGTTTCTTTAGCTTGTGAAGGTAACCAAACACTAAGGCTATAAATGTGCATGCGTTGCTGCCTGTTCGTCCATTCAAATTCGATTGGCTGAAAATGCCACTCGGATATATTAACATATGAAGAAGATGGCACACACATAAGGTCTCCTGCTGTTGTTGTTGTTGTTCCTCTGGAAGATAACTGGGTGGTTGCAGGAAGATAAGCTGGCACTGTACCAGATTGCAATGTCGGACTCGATTGTGCACCTGATGTTGTCGACAGGGATTGGCTGTACAGCTGACGTCGTTGACACCAATGTACTTGATGTTGTGGCTGTAGGTGCTGATCTTGGAGCTCTTGATGCTGTGGTCCTTGTTCGTGTAGCTGTGGTCCGTGTTCGCATAGATGACGTTCTGGCTGTGGTCCGTGTAGACGATTTTGTGGCTGTGGTCTGTGTATGTGATGCTGTGGCTATGGTCTGTGTTTGTGTAGACGATGCTGTGGCTGTGGTCTGTGTTCGTGTAGACGATGTTGTGGCTGTGGTCCTTGTTCGCGCAGCTGATGTTGCTGTACTTGTAGGGAGTGACTGTGATGCTGTTGTTGCTATAGAGGATGTTGAATTGCTTTGCATCAGTCTCTTCATCTTTTGGTGATGTGAGCTCAACCAACTCTTGATCTGGCTTTCCTTCAAGGGCTCACAACCAGATAACTGCATTGCCTCGACTGACATTGCTAGCTTCTGCCCTGATGCTAATGGAGGCTTGCCTTTTATAAAACTCCAGCATAATCTCTTTTTGCTGCAAAGTGAAGGTCACCCTCTTTCCACCACCCGTTTTGATAGCAAAGCCTACCTTCCAGCACGATTCCAGCATTCTCGGTTGTACTTGGGGAGGGTTGACATTTTCTGGAGCGTGTTGGATGTACCTCACATGGTAACCAGACTCCTGGGTCTCGCATTCCCCACTGCCTGGTTCTGCGGGAGTTGGGACTGGTAGTTCATCTGTAATCATTGCTCCTGTACCTCCTGGTAGAGGGGTTTCTCGATGAGAAAGGGATTTCAGCTGGGCAGCTGTCTTTTGGAGGATTTTCCCCATCCCTGTTACCGATTGTCCCACAAGGCCGTCTTTGTAAGGACCCTCAGTTGGGAACACATAGCTACCATACAGGGAAATGTCCTTTAAGGTGCCTAACTTGTCTGGAGCACTCTGCCTATTGATTGTTAACTTGGGACAAACTGCATGCTTCATGCCCTATCGAAAAAAAAAGGAAGCAACATTAATTCACCTTTCGTATACTCATACTGCGAAGTGAAAATCTTAAAAACAAATAGGATAGACAGGGCTTGAAATAAAGAAATAATCGCAATCGTAATTTTACGCCTTGTATCAACATTATAGGCATAACTAATCAAAGAACTAGGCGTAAATTCATTAGGAGACACTGTATAAACTAAAAATACAGTCTTTATTATTTTATGCCTAAGTCTAAAATGTTAGGTGTAAAAGGAAACGTTGTAGGCATATTTACGGTACGCCTTTATCGGGTGCAATTTTAAGCCCCGATAGAGAAAATGAGACTGAATAAACCCATTATTTTATATAGTCAAATCACATTAGTGGTCTAATACCAATGCTGTGTTCTGTACAAAATTAAACGTCTACTAGACGAAAATAAGGAGTGGCTTTCAGAAAAAGAGCTACTTAGAAGGTACGGCATAAAAACAAATTTCTTATAATTTTCGCTTTGAGAAAAGCTATACCTCTTGAATGGAAAAGTAAACTAAAAATGGCAAACCTTACAACAGCAGAGGCTACGCGAAAAAGGAAAGATAATTTTACATGTAAAGCAATTCGAGAAATTTAATACAGAAACGTTTTCAACCCCCAACTGCGGAAAAGAGATTAATCCGTAATGGCTGCTCTCCAGAAAATGTAGTCCACATCTATCAACTCCCATTTTCAATTACGAACGATGTACGGTTACAAATGTTTCAATTCAAATTATTCACAATATTCTTCCGAGCAATGCCACCTTATTTAGAAATAAAATTATAGACACAGATAAATGCCATGTCTGTTCGCAAAAACAAGACTTGAACCACTTGTTTGTTTCGTGCAGCGAGATTAGTACGTTTTGGAAAATGGTGGAAAGTTGGTGGCAGTTTAAAAATAAAGAGAAAATTACAATAAATGAGAGCACTATATTTTATGGTTATGAACCGAATAACAGCCAAAAGAAGCCATTGAATCTTTGCTTGCTGATTGCCAAGTATTACATTTACGGAGCTTACAAGAAAAATGAAAAAGTTTATTTCACTACATATTTGATTTTCTTGAAAAACTGGCTAGAGATCGAAACGGTAGATATTGCACGAAAACTCAATATTTGATGTATAAAGACTGCTTCCCCAAGTGAATGGCTGTTGAAACAACAACAACACAAAAACGTGATTCAGCAATCAGAATATGTAATGCCTTTATTTTTATTTTTGTGTGTGTGTGTGTGTGTGCGTGCGTTTGTTTGTTATACATATATATATAAAAAGTAAAATATTGTATATAGCCACATGTAAGAGAGAAAAATGTAAAATGCTGTATAATTTGCAATAAATATACATAAAAGAAAAAAAATGCTGTGTTCTGATTGGTTTAGCGAAAAGTCTCTGCTTTGAAAGGAAGCAAAATGGCAAATGACCAGACCAGCTGACCTTCTAATGTGACTTGACTAAAGCAATTATTCCTCCCATGACCCCATTCAGGCTCGACTCCATTTGGGCTCAAGGAATAATAAAATAGTTGAATAGGACATGTTATTACTTACATTGATCAAATCTGCAACTTGCTCGCCAGTTTCTAGATCATTGTCAACTCTCACATATCTTACAATTTTGTGGGAGATGTGTGCAAAGTGGGTATCTAATGCACTTTTCCCTTCTCCAGCTTCAAAAAATGTGTAGGATTTGAGTGAGAAGTTGAATACTGAATTCACTTCTGCACGGTATAGCAGAACTCCAGTATAGTGGTAATGCGGACCATTATCTGCAAAGAGAAATACCAAAGCAAAACCCAGTGAGTACTCACATGATACCTACATTAATGGTAGCATGTGTGAAAATATAAAATACAGGAAACTAATCATGTTCTCTTGTGTCAACCCATGAAAAGCCTTAGATGAGAACTTAAAGAGTCCTTTCAAATGCAAACAGGAACCTTGCTTTCAACTATCTCCAAGGTGAGGCCAGATAGAAAGTAATACTACGGGGAATGATCCACTTCACTCCACGCTTTGTATGTGAAGAAATGTATTTGTAATGTTATCATGCGCTTCACTTTTATGATTGTGATAATAAAAGCAATTTCAGATGACTGTCGAAAGTAGCTATAGTCATACTTGCTTTGTACTCTCATACTTCCTGATTTGTAATTATTTGTGCAGGTTTTCTTCACAAATGGTGTAACTACTTTGTGTTTACTCTTCAACACTCATCATTCATAGGAGATAGCAACTTTTAAAATACAACTTGTTTATCTGTGTGGTCATGCAGTGTCCTTAAGAGAGTTTATTTTTATTTTGTTGAGATACTAAAACATACCAGAGAACAAGTGAACATCAAATCCTGGATATGCGCTCTCCAGCCACTTGAAGCCAACATCAAGAGCACTTTGGGTAAACCAGGCATCTTGCTTTGTGTCATCCGCCCACAAGTCAAGGACCTGGGTCTCCTTTGTGTCACCACCAGCATTTGCCACAATCAAGAATCCAAACAATGAAATCCCTCTCTTGCCATACCACTCCCTCTGCACTTCCCTCGTGCTCTGGCACATTTGAAGCTTCATTTTGTAATCCATGATTACAACAACTTCCCCAGGCTTTAGATTTCCCATGACATATTTGTAGTAATTAGACTGTTTTTTTTGTTCTCACCATATGACTAACATAAACACCAACAGCCTCCTCTGCTTCTGCCAACTTCTTTTTCATACTTTCTTTGGCTCCAGAAGATGGCACATTCTCAACAATAGTGCTTAGGGACAGTATGGCCTGTTGGTAGTTGATAATATCTACACAGGAATCTGGATGAGGTTCTGGAGAGCAGTTGAATGCATACTTCAAGCAGAGTTCTGCACAGGTGGAGTGCATCTCAACCTATTTCATGATAAGAAATGAAGATAAGAAAGGAAGACTAACATTAATTGATAACTGTAATCCAATTTTCAACAATATTATGCATACACTGTTTCTCAGAATTAGGTTTCGATTTCTTTTCTCAGAATTTCTTTTATCAGAATTAGGTTTCAATTTTTAGCTGGCATTCCAGGAACCAAATTGTGGTGACCAGCTGGGCATAATTCCAAGCCCTGCATAGTCAGGTTCACTAGAAATCCACAAATTCAATAAAAAGAAGGGTATATTGAGCACTTTTTGGCCTAAAAAAGTTTCAAGTAATTTGCTGGAAAGTTGTATTATACAGCTGAACTCGGATACATGTACATGTGCATGACCATGCTTGATGGATCTGGTCTTCAAACATCATTTTCATGGTATTACATTCACGTGGTTTATGCAATTTTCTCTCGATACACTCAATAGTTAACAACTATCCTCCGAAGGGGAGGTGAATAGTGGTTGATATTATACCCACTGCTAGGCACCGACCCTGAGGGGGATAGTTGTTTTAGTATATACCAAATCAGTTAATGGCTGTCAGAAGAGCTTGCAGTGGAACCTGTGGGTAACCACGAATGCCCTCAAAGTTCTCATGTCCAAACTCGTCACAAATATTGCATAGGCCAGCCAACATTGTGTCCCTCCTAAAATTCTCTGGTAGGTGCGTATATATATAGGTCCTTTTTACTCCATTTGGATTTTCGAGCATATACTGCGTTACAATCTTTGATAGAGGCCTTCCAGTAACGCACAGGTGTTTCAGCCCCTTCAACTAGCACACTTCGGCATGATGATGCTGAAAAAGCTCTTCCATAACTTGAGGATTTACACGCTGCCTGATAAACTTTAGATCTGGTGGTGGTACACCGCCTCTCTCAAACAGTGTACCATGGACCTTTGCTGCTGTTATGGTTTTGTCACTGCACTTGAAATACTTTTGCAGCGCAGTTTAGGGAAAGTCGAACGCAACCATAGACAGAATACGCCTATGGTTGTCCCCATAGTAACGTAACAAGCCGACATCTGAGGCAGCTCCTACTCTCGTCTTCCCTGTTGCCATAGGGAGACTAAAGTTCCTTTAGGAGTTGCCGATAACAATTTTCTTGGTCTGCCTCTTCAGGTTGGCTATAACCTGTCTTCGGCGCTCTTTGGAGACACATGACTCGTATTCTTTTACCAGGCTCTGAAGAATTCTATCATCATATTTGTTATGAATTACTGGTGGAGCCCCAAACTCTCCTTGCCATTTTTTGCTTTGAAGCAAGTCGTCCATTAGTTGCTTTACATCTTTGTCTGCTGTGCCTAACACTTCTTGAACATGACTTTTTAGCTGATCAATTACTTCAGCGCGGACTGTTCTTTGTGTCCGGGTTTCCAAATGCTTGTAGAGTTTATGGTGCTTTGGTTTTGCACTACCATTGGGTTCCTGTTCAGTCTGGACTGCTGCATCAGCTGTTATCTCCAGTACAGGTCCATCCTCCAGCAAAAACAAGTACACAGAAAATTACTTTCCCTGTCATTTGTTTTTGATGTTTGGTCATTTAAATTGTTATTTGAATTTAAAATGCAACTAAATTGTTTTCTTTTTGTTGTGCACGCATACCCGAGAAAATGGTTTATTGCAGAATTTTGATCATTTCAATTTCAGGTCTAACTGTAGGTGTTTTTTACCCTCATATTTACATATTTGTAAAATAATTCTTCTAACACAAATCACATGCATTTTGCTAGTTTCCGTACTAAAACGTTTAGGAAAATATATTTTGTTTCACAAGGTCGTTTCGAATCCTTTTTTTTCAGCAAGTGTTGTGTTTATATTATTTATATTTACCTGAAACGTTTCTGACGCAGCTTCAGTCGAGGCTTCAGTGAATACAGCAAACGACGCGACGGAACTTGACTTTAGAAGGACATTTTTTTCTCACCTCATGTGAAGTTTTCAAGCGCTTATTTCCAAGCTCCAATTCAACTCGCTGTCTACAGTAAATACAAATGCTTCTCGACCATCCTTTTTTTCCTTGACATCTAGGTTTAAGAAGGCGTTCTCAGTTTTGTTCGCCTTTCGCAGAGACTTCTCATCGACATCAACTGACTTACTGTCACACCAAGTCTCGTGGTTGGGGCAGCAACACGCCTGCCTTTTGAAGACCATAAATGCGTACTTTGGCAAGATACTCAAAGAAAATATTCAACCAAAACTATCCTAAATGAATATACAGCGAAGTTTCGATTGATGTTTGAACAAATAGCGATTCAAGAGAGACGTTTCTTGGTGTAACCGAAGAGGAAAGCACAGATTCAAAATGGCGACCTGATGCGCTGGGTCGGAAATGTAACTTCCGAATGACGATTCGGACGAAACTCGGGGAATATACATAACAATGCATCCTTTTTTATTTTAAATTTACATATCGGTAAATCCGCGAATAAAGCACGAAAAATACCCGAGCAATGTTTCAGCCAATCAGAGAGCAGAATTTGAGTCAGTTTTTGAGGGGCTACTGCGCGTGCGTCGCCACAGGGTACCGTACTTCTTAAACGAATGATTACTTAATCAGAACTATATACATGCAAGAAAACTAAACTACTTCTCTGTAACTTATATTCTAGTTTGACGTGCTTGAAAGTATTTAATGGAAATAAATACTGCGTGCAAAAAAAAATTCATCATTATTCCTTGACGGTTTGTTTCATCGACTCAAATTCGCCAGTAAGGGCAAAAACGAGAGAAAATTCACGCTTCCACGTTCTGTATGTTCTGCGTTTTCCGTCCAACGTTGGAACTGATAACTTTTCTAGGCCATGACTTTTGTCGCTTTTCTTTTCGCCTAGAACAGAAACCATTTTTTGCAGAGCACTGTTCATCGCTTCCAAACCTCCGGACAAATTTTCTGTCCTTTTAGAAAGCATTTCTTTTGATAAGCAGCAAAACTAGTTGTACATTTCAGGAAATATTCTTTAACTTCTGCTCCGATTCTTGTGTGCTCTTTGACTAAAGGATCTTCTGATTGAAGTCCATTATCGATAATCTTATCTGAAATTGCTTCTAATTGCTTTCTCGCAGATCAATACTTTGCTTCGATTTCTTTGTATACATTTTGAATTATTTCAAGCTCCGGTTCTACTCCGTATAATAATTGAAATTCTTCGAACAATTCATATAATGACTTAATTGCGTTATCCCTCTTACTAACCAAAGTGTTAATGTCTACTACTTTGGGCGGCATAATAGCATACTTTAACTAAATGTCATGCATAATTTCGTAGTTACATAATAATGAGTAAGAGACATATACTAGACTTGTTAATAAACATTCGCTTCAAAGCTCTTGACTTCTTGACTCTTGTAAAATATTTTTTTGTTGAACTTTCTTCTCTGATTTAACGATTTTTTTTTGTATTTGTGTATAGTTCTTAAATGATATAATCAAAGTAACACAGTTCATACAGTTCAATGATTTTGGCGCGTTATTTAAATTCCACGGTTGATGGATTCTGAGTCGTTTCTGAAAACAAAGTTCGTCTTGTGACTTGAATAATTTTGCTTTATGCTTGACAACGCCGAGTTGTTCAGCTCCTTCAGAAATCGTAATAATAAACTGTCATACCTTAGTCTCGTGTTTTACCGGGTTATGTAGTTTTTTTCCGAGTTGAGTGTGTTGAAGTCGTCGTGTCGGCTTCAGAGTAATTTGCGAGTTCGAAGTGCTGCTTCTTGCGGCTTGCAGTCTTGCAGCTTGAGATCTTAGACTTTCAGCATGCAACATGCGGCTTGTCGCGTTATCCTCGAACCCAAGAATCCGTCAAAAAATTCGCTGGGTCTCCACTCCCTCCTCTGTAGAGCAACATAGACTATATATGTGGTGGGGGTAGGGGGTAAAGGGATTAATTTCGACAACTTATGGTTTGGCTAATAATAAAACCAAATTTTGGGTGGGGTATAAAATGCTGGACGATGACATTTTTATAGCGGAGCTCCTTAGCGGCCGAAGGCCGCAGAGCGGAGCACCATACCTAAGAAAAAAGCGTCCAGAACCAGAAAGGGATCGAAGTGATTTTTGAATGTAATTACCCCGTGTTCCTGTGAAGCCTAATCCACAGGGTACCCAATAATAAAAAAAACACGTCAAGAAAGGGGTCGAAGTGATTTTTGAACGTAATTCCCGCGTGTTCCTGTGAAGCCAATTTCACAGGGTACCCAAAGAAAAAAGAATGACTGAAGTGATTTTTGAACGTAATTCCCGCGAGTGTCCCTGTGCCTGTGCCCGCGAGTGTCCCTGTGCCATGTCACAACATGGCGCCGAATGTGAATGACCCGGGGGGGGGGATTGGTCGCCTTCGCGTGGTCGCGCGCCAGTGACGTCATCACATGGAGCAAGGCGGACGAGTAAGCTGGAATGACGGGGGGAGGGGTGGGTGGTCGGGGGGGGGGAGGTATTCACGTGACTGTGACGTCATTACAGAAGATTTTAAAAATACAGTACCTATCGCGGCCATGAAGAAAATAACTACTTTAAGCGACTACAGAAGACCTGCAGGACCAACTAGATTCGTACTACGCAAATTTCGGGACTAAAAGTGTCTGTAGAAGTCAAAAGAGTTTCTTCTTGAGCCGGGAACTACATGTCACGCTGCAGCGAACAAGGAAAAATTTAAGATCTTCGCCTTGTATTGACCTTTCTCGAGATTTCTTTGAACCTGAGTGTTTAGAACAGGACAGTGGCTTTTTCACTGTTTTTCGAGGACTAAATAACCTGGAGGAAGCTACGTGGCTGAAACTATGTCACGGAAAAGGTAGGTTGTTGTCAACTATCGTCTCTTCTTGTTGTTTATAGCGAAGCATGATCATAGCATAGCCTAAGACCAGCAGGTCACATAAACTTGTCGGTCATGCTTAACTGCTTTGCTGGATTTACTGAAATTGTATAAATCTTTGTTTTAATTCTCATCTAACGGCAGAAGCGTTGGTCGATACGGTTTGATCAGTGGGAGAAGTAATTTGTGTGAGTAGAGTAGAGCACGTGTACGTAAATCTTAATGGCGGCCCTGCGAGCTGTCCAACTTACTTTGTAATTGTTTATACTGTATAGGAGGACATTTGCAAGTTCCATGCAGGATTAACACTGAAGCTGCTCTGGATAAAGGTAAGCCTCGCTGTTCATTGTGAATCGAGCATTGCACTGATTTTTTGAATCGGCAGGACGAATTTCCTAGTCCACAAAGAACGAGCTAGCGGAAGCCTCTTTTCTCTACACTACATTTCGCTGGCTGAGGGTCTCTTTTCTCGCGACTCTCAGGCAGCGAACTGCAGAGAAAAGAGAGAGGCCTCTGCTAGCAGGAAGCTGTTTTTTTTTTTCGTAAAGCGAAGGTGTTGTTAGCGTTCCTAAAAAAAAAACAGAACTAGCCAACTTCCTCGTTTTATTGCGGGTTTTCCTCGCCTTAAGTCATGTTCTATTGTATGCTTCCATTGCAAATTTATCATGAGAATCAATTTCTACACGTATTAACTGATGAAACCTTGCCCACTGAGCCAGAATTTTCATATTATGACTGTAGTGAAACCACTCACAAAGTAATTAATGAACTAGTCATTTGCTTCCACCGACCCCCAACCCCCAACCCCCGCGACATGCGGGGATTTTGCCCGGCAATAGTGGGGGAAATATCAGTGGTTTGTCTTGTATTCGTGCCCCGATCCCCAGGGAGTTTACTTCAAATTTGCTATGGCTCAGATAACCGGCCGGGGGAATGGTGGGGGAAACAAAACATCTGTCTTTTTCATTTCAGAAAAGACACTCTACTGGTTTTGATAGTATTAGGAAAGTTTCTTGTATCCATCTTGTGGAGGGTGGAATTTGTCCCTTGGGTGTAGGAAATGTTTCCCCAGGGTGTAGGAAATTTGCCAAGGCGTTCTCCCCTGGTAGGCGGTGGAATTATTTCAAATTTGACAACATCTGTTTCATATTCCCCTGCTATGTCGCGGGGGTTGGGGGTCGGTGGAAACAAAAGACTAGTGCATAAGTTTATTCTGAGTAAAACCTACAGGAGTTAGTAATTACAAAGTAATTGCGAATAACTCATGACAATCATCTGAAATCCGCACAACACACCAAAACTACCATAAACCCTTGTGTAAGGCACTTGGCACTTTTATATTGGAAAGTGGGGAGAGGTAATTTCCAAATCTAGATTATTTGTTTGAAAAGCCCATAATTAATATTAGTATAATTGACTAAAACGATTCTGCGCACTGATTAGTCAAGAGGTTCTGAATATTTTGCTATATTCACATTGAAAGCATTGGGGATTGCCCGTACACTTACTAATGCACCAGTCAAAGTAAACCCCGAGACCCCCCACCCCGGGATATGTGGGGGCATAAAATGAAATTGGTGCTACATCCAAATTCCCCACCCTGTGGGGACAGGTTTTATGGGCTAAATAGCACGAAATCCCCCACCCCCAGGGGCAGCCCAAGAATATGTCAACCCAACTTCATCAAAAATCTTGAGATTCTCCCTCACGTGGCAGAAAAATAAAGTAAGAAAAAATAACAAGAATGTCAATGCGGGTGCGACATAACGGAAGAAGGAAATAACAGACCATTAAAAAGCTTGCCAAAAATATCAATAAAAACTCTCACATTCGGCGGTCGCTGGCTTGTTTTGACAGCCTGCTGTATTCCCAATAGATATTGATATTTTGTATCAGAGGCACACCTATAACATATTGATCGTAGTTGTAGCTTTCTTCTGCAAAGGGCAAATCTAAGCTAAAATAGCGCTAAAAAAGTCCAATCTTTTCTTTTGGAAATGCCTGCGTTAAGGTCTGAGAAATCGAGAAAATAATACCCCCTTGAGATGTAAAGGATAAAACAACTGCCTACAAAGCAATGACATGCTTGACAGTTCAAGATTCTTTCTGCCTTTTACCGCAGTTTGTCAATGTTGTTATTAATTGATGTACTAGCAATATCACATGATGAAATAAAACCGTTCTTTTATTTCAAGTTTTCAGAGAGAAGAGACCGTATGCATTTTCCGTATGCATTTTTTAGCCTGCATTTTAGACTTGCCAGTAAGAAAACTGGCCGTCATTTTGTCATTTTTTCATTCAGGTCACGTGACCTGAATTGGGTAAACAAAGGCTTTCAACATGGTGGCCGACACAGCGAAAAACGCTAAACTTCGAAAAAAGCCTGAAAAATATAGGAAAAATCTCCTGACTAACTATCAACAAGTTCCAAGTTTGTCAGTCCTAGTCTTAGCTTCATCAGAGTCATTAATTAGTTGATCCTGTTTTGAAAGTATATGACTTCTTGGATCTGATTCTGTTTCGCAATCACTGTGACTCCTCGGAATTTGAATCAGAGTCGTACAGAGTGCAAGTGTTTATTCTTTTCTTCACCCAGTTTCCGTACCCCAGTAAGCCAAGTCACATCCATATTTCACTGTAGGTAAAAAAATTATGGACATTGTATAGTTTTTCCAAGCTTGTAAATCCAGTATAATGTCGAATATTACTTTTCTTCCTTAGTTTGGTTATCGCACTTCTTAAAACTCCGAGTGAAAATCGGTGACTGAGTTTTTTCAAAACCATAATCCTGAAATCTCGTATATATAACGGCGAATAGTCACCTTGACTTCGTCTTGGTGACTTTGTCGCCGATATTTACGGCGCCTGAGGCAACTAATTGTTAAATAATGTCCAATTTATCAAACAAAGGACTATAAATTCTACACTTATTTGCTCTAGAGAAATATCAGCTTTTCATTTATCAAGGGGGAGGGGCACCAATTTATGGGTACTTATTCAAGGTTGGGTGTTCCTGTAACTCTAGAGATTTACTGTACTGTAGTGGTATGCTGCCTACATGTATACCAGGGCTGGAAATTGCACACGTATAAGTCACTTTTGCAACTAAACTTTTATCATTTGGGACTGAAGTTTCTCAGTTACATTCTCACCTAGTCGGTCTGTAAAATGTGTGGTTCCAGAAAATATCCAAACCCAACCCCCCCCCCCCCCCCCCCACTCCGCCCCCCCCCCCCCCCCCACCAAGGGGGAGGGGCACCAATTTATGGGTGCTTATTCAAGGTTGGGTGTTCCTGTAACTCTAGAGATTTACTGTACTGTAGTGGTATGCTGCCTACATGTATACCAGGGTTGGAAATTGCACACGTATAATTGCACACGTATAAGTCACCCCCCCCCGGAAGGGTGTTGAAAAGTGACCCCCCAACCCCTCTGGAATTTCCGCTCCAGAATTTCCAATGCCCTTCCGTAGGGGGGGTATGGATAATTTCTGGAACCACACAATGAAAAAAAAAAAGATTGAAACCACTCGTTTTTCTTAATTTCCAGCTCTGAATACTTTATTATCTCAGGCAAGACTTCCACCTAAATTGAGAAGACCAATGTGTGGTTCCAGAAAATATTCCCTCCCCTCTCCTCCCCTCCCTTCTTGAATTTCCAAATAAAAATACAGTATTTGTATTGAAACGTTCAGGTAAATTGAGACTTTTTCAGGTCATGCTTAAAATCAGAAACTTCTACCGTACCATACATTTACAAAAAAAACACACACAATACAGTACATTTTAGTCTATGACATTGAAAAATAACTTAATCCATGTGCTTTTAGATTTTCTGGTATTATCCCCACACTGAGCATACTTGCATCATTCTGCTTCTGTATCACAGAATAAGTAATGTTTCCATTGACATGAAGCTGATTGAAATGCTTCAAAATCTATTTTCAATACACCCTTATTCAAAGTGGGAAATTTAAAAGACTGATTGTTTTTATAATGACCAATATTTATTTGTCAATCACAAAAATGTTTTCTTTTTTAGCAACATGGTTCAGTGTAAAAGCTTGTGCTTTACTTAAAACTGCTTTTTCTTCTGCTTTGTTGCCAAAATGTCTTTCTTATTATAGTCTCTCTCTCCCTACTGGTCTACCCTTTAAGGCAGGTCCTTCATATAAGAGTGTCCTTTACCATGTCAAGGGTTCCTGTTGTTCTTCTCCCCAGAGGCCTCTTGCCTCCCACTCTATGACATTCCTTAATACACAGTGCTACCTCAGGACTGCCGAGCCAAGTGGCTGCTTAACCCTTTGACTACTGAACCGGCCAAAATCGGCCATTGCTACATACAGGAACTTGGAAAGGCTCTACTATCAAAATCACGGCAAATTGATACTTGATCTCTGATAAATTGGGTAAAGGGGGGTTTTTTCTACTGACCAGAGAGGCTGAGTGGACCAGAGGCTCGGATTTCTCAAAGAAACAACCACATAATTTCACAAAAAATAACACACAATTTTGGGCATGCAAAATCACATGCTAGACTAAGCACAAGGAGCCATTTTTTCACATTAATTTCTAGACTAAATCAAACACAATCAACAACCAACAGGTTTAACTTAAAAGTACCTTTAATCCTTAGCTCTGACCTGAAGTTTCTCCTCTGCAAGTGTATATTCAAGGAAAATATGGCGCTTTGAAATTTGAAGCGACTGAACAACAAGGCAACACAAAACCCTAGCGCTCGGGATTAGCTGTGGTAAACCAATGAAATTTCACAGTGGTTCCCCCGTGTATTGGCAGGTTAAACAAAAGATTTATATAAGTCTTTTTGCCCTGCGACATTTAAACGCTAATAAACTACTCTCAGCTACTTGCTTTTTATGTCTCAAACACAGATTCAACCAAATTCTGTGCTGAGCAAAAAGATTCCACTAGAAAGGAGCCAGGGTTTCTTTCACCAAAATTTTTCAACAGCTCTCAGAAGAACAGTGGAAAAAGTGAATTAAACCTGTCAGCCATACTTCTTTCTTAAGCACAGCACAAATGTATTGTCCATAATAGCCTTAATGATGTCCTATGGCCTCTTCTGAGTGGAATTTTGGTTGTATTTTGTGGCATTTTTTCAATGTGTAACCTGTGCGAGGGCTTTCCACCAACGGAAAGTAACTTATGAGTCAGCGGCAAACCTCTAAAGAAGCCCCAGCCTTCCTCTCGATAAAACACAGGAAACCCAGGAATTCGGCACTGATATGCAAAAATAGGCAGGGGTGTGTCTGTTCTGGTCTGTTTGCCCATAAAAAAGAAAGATTTCAGGGAAAATACTTCAGTAGTCAAAGGGTTAAGGTGGATCGACCCAGTAATTTTGCACCCATGCCAACCAATTTTGAATTCAGCATGTTGATTTTTATGGCACAGCCAATATATGTAACAGAAATGCAACCCATAGACTGAAATACCTCTCAGTACAAAAGTATGGGGAGATCAGAGTTAGTATCATGTGACAATTGGGCCACGCCTATTTCTACTCACCAGTTTCGACTGTACTGAATTTTTTTCTCAGTACCTCGAGATTGACTGATTTCTTACCTGTAACCGAAGTTTGACTAAATTCTACAAGCCCAATCTGAAGATAGGATTTATAAATCAGGGCTATAATTATGTAAACTTCAGTGAAGTGAATTAACATGGCTGAAGTTTGTACTTCCTGGTTATAAATTGAAAGTTTCTATAGTTCATTCTATTAATTGTGTTTGTTTGAGGAAGGCCATGCTTCTTTTTAGTAAGAATTCGATGAAATCTATGCAATTTCATTGACTTTAATGTCCAATGAAACTATGTAGACAGTGTAAAAATGCTTCTCAAAGAACCTGCCACTGGTTGTTTGAGTTGCATCTCACATAAAAACTCCTTGATTAGACAAAAAAAATAGAAATCATTTCATTCATTCTTAATTTGATCAATTCATGATTTTTATGGCTTTTACAATGACAAGGGGGCTCCAGTATGTTCCCTACTAAAATTTGCATGGTGAGGAGGCCGAGGGGACCACTGCCCCCTTTTTGGGGGAGATTTTCCCATACATTTACTGGAACTTTTGGCCCTATTATCACTATTTGCCCACCCCTTTCCGAAACTCCTGGATCTGCTCCGTGTATGCATAGCCATGCATGGTTTTAAGACTTGGACATACAAGATCAACTGTGTTTAGGTTCACCAGAATTATTGGTTATTCTCTTTCAATTTCAGCATCAGGGCAGCGGCCAGAGACATGGTTCTTACCTTGGACAGACCATATGGCACAAGTCAAAAATAATATCAACAGTATTACTGTACATGGACTGTGGAGAAGACTCTGAAGTGAGGGGATCTTCAGAGAATGTGTATGGCAAAGTGTGTGTCTGTGTGAGGGGGATCGTTTAGACAAAACATGAACCATTGCTGATTAGTGAAGGATACACCCCCCTCCCCCCCCACCACCACCACGAGCTCTTCCATCCAGAATCACTTTAATGCATTTACTACCATGTGATCTATCCATGAAGTGTGACATTTTTTTCAAGAAGGTTTACTTTTAAAGTGTGCATGTGTCATGTTTCTCCTTCACTGATGGCTGCGGTTTTGACCGTTATTTTTCAGACAATCAGAGAGCAAAAAGTGTGACTACTTTTGACAAAATGTGCACCTTTGAAAATTAAATCTTTCTGAAAAATCATCACACTTCATGGATGGATGAAAAATGGTAGTACATTGCTGCTATAGTTTTAAGGATGTAATGCATCAACCAGTTTTGTCTAAAATTAGTCTAAACCAGCTGATGAGGGTGCAATAGCTGAGGATTGTAAAATGATACACAAAGCAATTAGCATAGCATGCGCTAGACCCTGTCTCAGTCTTGTGTTTTTGATTAGAGTATTTATCCACTGTTATTGGTTCATCTGGTTGGTGAACACTAAAACAATAGATTACTTGCTCTAGATTTCCATAATCTGAAAGTCTCCTCATTCATACTATCTATATATTAATACCATAAGGAAAATCGTGTCGACACTCGCTCCGCTCAGCCCTGAAGCTGTGCCGCCAAAAGAAGTTCCCAAACCCGAAGGGAAGGTGGAAATCTGGACCATGGGCGTATTTTTGTTGGAAAAGATTCACCTCGGGCTAAGTTCTAATTCAAGCGATTTCTTAAGCGAGGGACAAAGCCGCCATCGCCGCCATGTTGAATTCTCCCACAGAAACTAAAAAAGAACTCGGTTCGCGCAAACGAAAGCACCACTGACATTGAAACCTGAATGGTTCTCTTACAGATTACATACAGGAATGTGCAGGGATAATTCTAACTTGAAAGATTTGAGCTGAGAAAAAATTTCATTCAAGTTTCAACAAACGTACACACTACCTTTCTTCCCTCCGAGCACGCGCTAAGTCATGCTACGTCGAAATGACACATTTACAAAACAGTCCGCCGAAAGTCATGAATAATATTCTCTCTAAGTATAAATCCTGACGGCTCTATCGCAAAACGAAGGACACAATCCCGAAGAGAAGGAGGAAATCCCTCCAGTGGGCATGTTTTTGATGGAAAAGATTCACTTTGGGCTAAGTTCTAATTCAATCTATTTTTAAGCGAGGGATAAAGCCGAAATAATATAACCTAAAAAAACTTATTAGTCCTTAGTCTTAGACCATTTTTACTTGACCTGTTTCTTCTCTCCCCTCACTGAGATATGATAAACATACAAACAATTCCGAAGTCAAATTGCGCTTTCGATTTTCACGGGTTCTTTGACCGATTTGAGAGACGGACACACGCGTGATTTTGTCGCACCAATGAGGGAGACCAGTGCAAAAAAAATCCTTTTGGCCTCACTTCATTTACTTCGGCATGGTGGGACGGGGTACTCATGCTGATGGGAGGTTATTAGTAATGTAAATCCAGCAGTTTATGGAAGGGGGAAATCATGGACCCCTCCCCACATCCATATGGCCATTGTGATTTTTTTTCCCCGTTTTTTTTAACAGACAACACTTTAAGTAAAATAAATTTCCCCCTTACACTCCGTGAATTTTTCACGGGCATCAGCTAGTGATCTTATAATAATGTAAATCTAGCCCAAATGAAGCTCTAGCTTGTTATAATTTTATTGTTACATAAATTGTGTAATATCGGAATAACCATGCTCTTCTCTCCATGGTGGGATTTTGCACATAGGATAGGTAGTTTTCTTAGGGGGAGGGAGGAGAGGACTGGGGAAGAATCAGCAATTGTTTTCAAGAATGTGTTGACCCTCCCATGCATATTTAGGGAAAACATGTTACTCCCCATCTGCATGGGACTAGGAAAGGTACAACTGGTTCAAGCCCTCCAAGTAAACTATGCATCATCAAATTTAAATTGAGTGTATATCTTAAGTAGTGTTAGTTCTAAGGTAGTCCATCTAAAATATTAACCAATTGAATGGAAAGCAACATAAAGAATGCTGTGACCTTCCCCTGAAATGCTCACACATAGGTATGGCCCTCCCCTTATGACCTCCCCCCCCCATTTTCCAAGAAGAAGAAAAACGTTCCTTTCCTTACCATTGGAATTTCCAATAAATGCAAAGGAGGATGAATAGAAAATAAAGATGGCAAGTGACTATTCTTACTTTCTCTGCTCATGCCATGATGGGTTATTTCTTGAATGACACAAAGCACAAATAATAGCTTTCTCTTAACTGCAGTTCTGTGCTTTGTTAGAGTCACTGGGAGAGTTTATAGTCTCCCGTATACCTGTATTCCTGTATACATCTCAAGATAATTTTGTCAATCTATTTTTTTATGGTCACATGGGCAACCCTGTTTCACTCATACGCGGAAAAACTGGGAGCTCCGCTTTTAGCCAGTGGCTAAATCTATATATTAACCTTAGTTAAAAGCCAAATAGCCAGGACAACAGCGACGCTTTCTTGTGGGAGCCGCGCACGCGCCTTTATTCATTCTCGTAAATCGAAGATATTTATTATAACGCGTTGATATTTGTAAGTCCTAACAAAGACAACCCTTGAGCTACACCAAGACATTGGAACCCGCCTTGGAAGATCCGCATCCCGAAGCTATACGCAGTCTAAGGACAAGGTATTTTCTTCTGAAACCACAGTTAACGCCATTGACATAGAAAGGATAGTGAGGGAGATCCGCTTGAAACAGGAGGAAAGGGAAACGTCTTTGGTTAAAAATATCCATCCTTGTTGTCTTCTGCAGTAGAGGCTATTGGCAGTGCTTCAAGAATAGGATCTCAATTATTACGTACTGTCAGTACTTCCGCAAGCGAGTTTCAGGCCACGTCTTTGCGCCATTCTAAAAATGTTTTGGAACTAACAACCATAATTGCGATGGATGCAGCGAAATCGGAAACAATTTCACGTCTTCTCCAACGAATGTCAGAGCAATGTGCGCTTGTAGACGTTTCCTACAACAAAGTACACGAGCTTAAGGCCCAAGTCAACAATAAAGAAATGGCGATAATTGAGTTAAAGTCTCTTGTCGCTAGCAATAACGTCAATAAATTTGTTCCACAAATTGATTTGAAGGCTTGCTTGAAGACGGCATGTGGAATACGCAATGAAGAACGCCATTGCGATGTATTTTGGCATCTCGCTTATTTGGAGCTGATGCCGCCAAGGGTGGTTGAGTTATAGTCCGGTCAAATTAGCCCGAAAAAACTCCAAGCCTGGAAAAAACTGCAACATGGGAAATTTTCGGTACTAATTGTCAAAAGTATATCTGGGAATCACATATCCAAATTTCCGTTTAATATTCGAACTTTAGTGTATCACCACGCGGGCAATACAAGGATCATATGGGATTTGTCAAAACTCAGGATTATTTTGTTATTATTTTGCAGAATTGGTTATTAACAAACACAAAATTCACATCTATGCAATCACATTCTGCAGTAGGAAGAAATTGATCGATATCTCGTTCAATATCACACCGAGTTACGGCTCTACAGTCAATAGCCCTCCCTTCGAATTGTTCGTTTTCATTGTCACCGAAAACAACGGGCTTACCTTCGTGGAGACGGAAAACCCCGAATTTAACCAACTTCCCCCGAACGGATTTTCACGAAATTTGGACACGTATTTATAAAATATGTTCCTGAGAATTTGCTGTATAAAAATCCCATGTTGCAATTTTTTCCGGGTTAACCGCTAAATTGACCCGACTATTGCCGATGTTGGTGTTGTTGGTTGTTAGGTGAGGTAAAATGGCCGCCATCTTGGATCTGATAAAAATGAGAAATTTTCAAAACTCCAAATAAGGAAGTTGCTATATGGCCGCCATCTTGGATCTGATAAAATGAGAAATTTTCAAAACTACAAATAAGGAAGTTGCTATGTGAGGATTCTGGTGGACTTTTTTTTGTGTACTAACGGACCACTAGTAAACATGTTACAGGCGAGAAACCTTTGTTATCATTTTTGTCCAACCTTTTAGTAAAAATATTTTTTTCATTTAGTGGAATATTTTTGTCAAAGACAAGCAAAATGTGGATGCAGCAAGAAGGGTTCTACAGGAGGAGGTTCGGGTATGCATGATGGAGTGGAATGAGCGTGACACTCGAAGCAATAGACTTTACCAGTACACAGTAAAACGGGATGATACAAAACGACCCCTTAAAAAGGGCCATTTTGACGAGTACAAAATGGCCCCATTTTTACGGGCCATAATGGTCCACGCGTAAGTGCCATTTTGGCACTACATTTTTGGTCCATAATGGCCATAATTAAGGTCCAAAATGAATTTTCGTGGGCCATTTTGGAATTAAAACGGGATGATACAAAACGACCCCTTAAAAAGATCCCTAAAAGGGATCTTTAAAAAAAACGGACCCTTTCAAATCGGCACTCTGAAAAGAGCCGTTCTGGCTCTGCGAGTGCCGCTCTTCAATAGCAGTCCAGAGGCAACTTTTGATCAAGTTGCATAATTTTTATTTAACACTACACCACTTTTAGATGATTGTACATAACCAGATTCTTTGTTTTTGACAATCAGCGCAAATATGTTACAATTGTCAACATCTGAACTCGCTACCAGTTCACTAACTGGTCATTTTGCATCATTCGATAACCTTGAATGCATCGAAACCACAGTATTCTCATTGAGTTTGAAACAAGATGGTTTAAAATGTTCAGAATCTAACACGCAACATGTATTCTCGTTGAATGTGTAAACCAAATGGTTCAGAAAGGTCCAGAATATAACACATGTATTCTCATTAAATGGTAAACAATGGTTTAAAAGGTTTAGAATCTCAAAATTTAGTAATATGACCATTTTATTTCAAATTATCATTATGGCATGCTCTGCAAAATTTTCTTTTGTGTGTGGATTTTTTCTTGAATCAAACAATACAGAAGTTTGCTAAGTCACTTACACCTCATGGCTCACGACAAAGAATTAATCAAGGTATTGACTGTGACAAGAGGCTGGCCCCTTGAGAGACCAAAAAGGGCCTGCTCAAGAAAGGCCAGCACTGGTTTGCAATACACATAGCTGATATGAAAATCATAGAAGCATGCAATCAGAGCTAAAATGCCGTCCAGCATATTTCTCTCATTTAAAGTGCAGAAGACCTTTACCTCTGCTACAACATGGATTAGGTCTGGGTCGAGGGCCTCGCCCAGGAGGACAAGCTGTGGCTGAACAAATCCCCTGATTTCCTTGTCAACATCACAGTCTCTCTGAAATCAAGGAAAGGAAGGAAGGAACAATATTCACTAAAACTGTTTATCAAGTCGGAAGGGATTTTGCAAATGAGCTTTTCCATTTTTATTACCCTCTTATATCGAGGAACTTCAAAAGGGGTTTCAAAGGAAATAGAATTTAGTGGTTTCTGTGGACTTACTCAGGGGTCTTCTATTGGGCAGATAAAAAAATCGGCAACCCCCCGCTGAGGACCTTGGAATTCCAGGGTGGGTGGTCATCAAACAGCACTAGAATTCCACGGTGGGTAAACATAACTTCCAGGGTGGTAGTGGGAAAAATTAACTGGAATGTTACAAGACAATTTTGATATACACAGGGGTGAAAGCAATTTAGAATTTCTTGATAGGGGGTTATGGATTTTAAGGATAGGCTGTAGAAAGTCATGTGCACTCATGTGTGCATTTCCAACGGTACATTGTTTGCTGCTACTTATCCGCTTTTACTCTATGAAGAAAATTATTTTTGGAATGAGTTTCGATATTTTATTAAGACAGAATACTTTAGTGATCCCAGAAATGCTTGACCAAAAATATTGTTACTAAAAAGTTGGATACCTGAATTTTATTTTCTCAGGTTCCAATGAGAATTGTTTGGCGGAATTATCACAGCTGATCACTTATTATTCATACCTTAGGTTTAAAGCAGCATCTTATAGCAAATCATCGAACAGAGATAACTCCCGCTGTCACAGCAGAAGATTTTGAAATTGGATATTATGGCCCTCGTGTAAAAATCACTATAAAAACGAGAGAGCATCTAAAGGAGGCCTACCGTAAAGAAAGCATGAACGCCATAACCCTGTGGGTTGACCCGCACCTGAAACGAGGGAAGGCTTTGAAAAAACGAGAGACTTGTGTCCTTGGTGCGCTTGACTTCAAAACACCCAAGAAACAAAGTAAGTAATAGAATTCAAATCATATTTATTCGAAAGCTAATTACTAAAAATTGCCAATAAGTATGTTAGCTTAAAATATTTTTACATTTCACGCGTTTCCTTTGTCAAATATAAAATATTGACTTAGTATGTACGTCGTGAGTTGATACGAGACCTGAAGTGCTGAAAGCGCGCTGGAATGTTCTGCAGAATAAATATCTAAGGAAAGAAATATTTTGCAAAATCTATTCCGTTTCTGTCCCGGTCCGTTTTTGCTATGTATGGTCAGCGCTTTAATGGCATGATTAATACAAGAAAACATAAAACAATTCATTCTACACCAAAACGATTGCTCTCCAGTTCGATATTTTTACCCTTCGAAGGTAAACAGAACAATGGAAGTTAATTATCAGACTGCTAGGGTCCCTACAAAAATTGAAAACCCTCCCTAAATCTGCTAAATCAGCATAATAGCAATAAAGCTTCAGCTAGGCTTACAACATTGTAGATTTCGATTGAGTAAATGAGTATTGGATTGAAACGAAGTAAAGTTATTTTGTTTGTGTCTTTTCTTTATTTATTTTAGAAACGAACGAAGCAAATGTCGCGAGCACTCCAACACGTTTTCAAAGCTTGCGCGACAAGCACCCGACGATGCCCCAGTTCAAGCTTCAGTGTTGGGCGAGAATGCTTGTAAGTATTGTAGAATAAAGAATAATTTCTGTTAGTCAAACACGTGCATGTATGTACCGTTTCCCATTATGAGAATGAAAAGTCAATGAATGGTTTCCCTTTATTTAGATTGGCTGGAACCCACTAAGCAGCTTTGTACTTCATCTGAATCGAAGGTTCATTGCAACAAGCATAAGGATCAAACTATTTTCTTTAGTGCGGTTTTACTATACGGCATAACTGCATAAGGATTGAAGGCTTCCGTTCTTCTTATGCTTATGTCGCTTATGTAGTAGTTTAAACTAACCCTAAAGCAACATCGGTCCAACAAAAGTAAACGCATTGTTGTTGCGCGCTACAAATAAGTCACCCGATCGACCGCACTTTTTCACTCCCAAGCTAAATGATCCAAGTGCTGTCACAACTTTTTACGGCTAATGCATCCACAAATCAGATGAAGGTTGAGTTGGCTCTAAAACGTGGGCTATAACTAAGTTCATAATTTTTTTTGTAGGAAAATGGAAGTTATCACAGCGAAGATGTACCGCCAAATGTGCCATTTTTCAAGGGAGGCCCTGAAGAGAAATCAAGTTCTTTACCCAAGAGCACTAGCACCTCAGTCATCGAACAGACTGACAATTCTTCATGCTCACTTGGTGAGGCCGATGACAAAAAGGTAAATTTGTTCGTTCGAAATGAATGGATGGTAAAAGCTATTATCACTAACGACGAATCATAAACTTCTATTTTTCTTTCAGACGCAGCGCCGAACAGTTCTGTACACACAGCTTAGAGAGCTGAAGCAGTTAAAGGAAGACGAGGTGTTGACTCAAGAAGAGTTTGAAACAGAAAAAGCCATTCTCATTGGGGCGCTCAATAAGCTAAAGTGATGAGACTTTGAGCTTAAAAGCACAAACCAAACCCAAGACATTTTGAGAAAGAAAACGTTTATTTAACTTTTTACCACTAGCGAAAAACTCTTGTATTTCTTTATAAGACTTTGCTATACCTGTCTATAGTTCGAGTGAGAGAATTGCAAATTATTTGGCATCCCAAAACGCACATTTCTGTTCTGTTAACATGACTGACAAAATAGACTGCTTGCAGCCCCTTCTTCGGCGAACGTCCGTAAATCAAGGGAATTTTTTTTTACCCGCGGCGCGCTTCGATTTGTTTACGAGTTACTAAGTGTCGAGTTAAACAAATCGAAGCGCGCCGCGGGTAAAAAACATTTCCCTCGATTTACGGACGTTCGCCGAAGAAGGGGCCGCAAGCAGTCTACTGACAAAACAGAAAACGCAGCAAATTCTGCGATACTTAACAGCACCACAACGGCGGTGTCAGAGTTGAGCCGCGGCGTGGTACTGAGCTGAGTAGCCTGCGTAACAAGCGCAATGGGAAAAGGGAGTCGAGAGGGGCACCGACTATTTTCACTGGATTACCCATAAGGCTGATTAAGGCATGCAACCGCTTGATTTTCCGTACGTCAAAAAGTGAATTTAAATACATGAAAACTCTGTCAGGAAAATCGAAGCTAGAATTGATGGCCATACAACTGCCTATTCTTGTTCTCTGTTTGTTTAGTTCGAGCGGTAAAGCCATAGTTCAGTAATTCATATTAGTTTGAATTCCGAGAAGCATTAAAACCCAGGAAAAAACATTCGACCAACACTATATTGATTATTATAGACAATATGGTTCACAATGTCTGACATTTTCTAAACGTATTCAGTACGTCGGAAATAGCTTCGAATGTTAACATCATTGACCTGCATGAAAGCTTCAAAGATCAGTGCTTCCGGATTATCGCAGACTTGCCAGACGGCGTCGTTATTTCTAACCCAGCGCTTCGTTTCCGCAAACAATAACTCGCATGGATTATAGTCTGGACTGTAGCTTGGAAGAAACACTAGAAGTGCACCTGTGGCAAGGATGGCATCCACAACTTCGTCACATCGGTGAATAGCAGCATTGTCTGAAGAGTGCAATAAAGACATTTTAGCTACAGCTACATGCATTATTATTGCCTGGAAAGGGGTGGTGAGATCATAGGGGAACGATAGTGCTGTCATCGATGAGGAACTCCCGGGTCGGTCGAGTAAAGACAATACAACCATGTTATTTCTCCAGTTTCAAAACGGCAAAAATTGAAGGGGGGTTTAAGGATAATAATTACAGTGCTCCTCCGGGTAGCATTTGCATTGACCCATGTTTACATCTCCTACGTACTCCGTGTTTCAGTGCGGAATTGTTACCGATATGCGCGACAGGTGGATTTTATTGAAAACATTGAAGTACTTACCCATTACGACAATGGAATGCGAGTTAACACCATCAAAGGGTCGCAAAATGTGAACCAACTTTGTGTTGACAAACTCCAGGAACCGATCCCTGTTCATGGTGCCGCGATACAACCCTAGCTCCACAATGCCTTCATTGCAGTCGATTATAGGGATTGCTGTTATTCGTGGCCCCCAGTTTCCATAATGGCGTAAAGTCTGCGCTGGAAAGCCTCTAAAATTGTATCCATGGGTTCTCTCAAGTCGCTTATCCTACAACGCAAAGCAAACAAAGTGTCAAGGAGTTGTTGGGGTCGAAACTATTGTATTTAAGGGGTGGGTAGGGCTGTGCCCCCAAGGTCAAATTGGATAGACCTACCGCAGAGTAAAGATAGTCAACATGGTGATCAAATTGGTCGCGCTCAAAGCGGAATTTTACTTATCATGAAAAGGTGGGTATGTTTTTGGTCTCCTGAGGTCTCCGGTAGAGTATCGTTTTTCGCTTGTTTGGTCTCTGATAGGGTATGTATTCCGGTATGGCTACCCAAGTGAAAAAAAAAATTCGATCAAAGTTGTGCCGCAATTAGTGGAAAGACAGTTTATTTTAAAATCGTTTCATGATTAACAAAATACCGCTTTGGTAGCGACCAATTGGACCACCCTGGTGACTAACTTCAGGTCTGCGGTCGGTAGGGTACACAATTTTGACTGTAGGTCTACAGTCAAAACAGTAGGTTGACAGTAGGGTATAAAAAAAAGCCGGATTTTTGGTATCTGACAGGATCAGGTTTTCGAAAACTCGGCGGCACACCCCTACCTAAAAATTGATGGACTAGCCCCCCCCCCCCCCCCCCCCCCCGGTTAAAAAAAACTCTCTTTATTACTAATTGCGGCACAAACTCGAGGTTCAACGCCGTTACCTAGAAACCATTCACCCAATTTTCAAAAAACTCTCTTTATTACTAATTGCGGCACAAACTCGAGGTTCAACGGCGTTACCTAGAAACCATTCACCCAATTTTCAAATGGTATTTTTGACTGTTTTTTGTTATTATCATTACTCATGTGACCTTTGATCGTTTTCTGTAGAAGTAACTAATTTGTTTGCACGAAAGCAATTATAGGACGAGACTGTGTAATTTTTATAAGCAATCTTTTAATTTAATATTTCAATTCCGCATTTTATGAAAGAACATAACTGTCTATTCTATTTTGAAATTTAGATTGTCCAACGAGGGGTGACAAATCCATTTGAATATTAAGTCGGAGTTTAAATACTCACGAAGCCGCTTTCATCAAGAAACAGGAACATTTCCGGGTTGAGAAGGCACATTGCACAACGGTAGAGAACCCTCTCATCTTCACATCTCATTGAAGAGAATCGGTTTAGCTGCAAAATGAAAAAACTATAAGTTGAAAATTTAGTATAGGTTTACGTCTTTTCTAAAGTTTTGCCTCCTCGCAGTGGGGTAATTAAAAACCCGAGCGTTTGATTATTGTGGCTAAATTGGTTAATTAATAGACACATTTATCTACATTATACTGACCTTCTTTCGAGTTATTCCATTTCTCTTAAACAGGTTATGAAGAGTAGATATTGCTAGTCTTCGCCGGGAAACTAGTTCTACATGTGACTGAAATTCCTTGTGGCTGCTCCATCACCTCGGTAAAAAGAGCTTCGCACTCGAAATTATCGAGCGTATCGCCAATCGGTCTTCCTATCTTCTCAGGCTTGAGATGGCCCAGCTCCACAAACGTTTTCCTACATCTTAAAACTGTGCGTTTTGAGATGCCAAGTAATTGTGCAATTCTTTCACTCGAATTCGGAAACAGGTAGCAAAGCCTTACAATGCGTTCTCTTAGGTCCTCGCTCAACGCGCGCGGCATTCTCACTCACGAAGTACATTTGTTATTCAAAGCACGAATGGCCAACAATCCTTTGCGCTGACAGCTTTAGGCTTTAGTCTTTTAAGTGACAAACTTTGTTGAAACCACTATATAACATAAAGAAGATACAAACAATTCAGCGACCATTTCTGCGCGCTGACAAATGAGTTTAGTAATATCTGCTGATTTACTACTTTTTAGTAACAGGATTTTCGACCACTTCTTGTCCAAATTGCCTGAAGTTCTAAAATAATCTGTCTTACATATTATTAAAGGTCCCAGGATGAACTTATTTGAAAAGCTTATTTCGGGAATTGCTTATTCCGCTAGCCCCCGTAAGGTGTTTCCCTCCCTGGAAACATCTACGTTCAGCTTGGTCTTTTGATTTTTATTGAAAAAATCCGACCTACACCAACTGCCTTGAGGTTTAATCATGCCGAATCTCACCAAGTGTTTTTTTTTTACCCACAACAGTGGTTCCTAATCCTGTGAAATTGCACTTCACAATAACTTTTCTTCGGTCATTAACTCTATTGTGCCACGCTTGACATTAGCCGACACACGATCTAAGGCCGACCCGGATCTAAATACCGCCCTTTGATCAGTTGATCAAGAACCAATGATAACGCAAAGATTAGCATATAAAGCCTACCAATCAGATATCTAGGAACCACAAGCCCTGCACATAAAAACCCTAGCCACACACTCAGCCATCAGATTTGCCGCTGGCAACCAAAACGAGCACAAACAAAGCTAAAAAGCAACTGAAGAAGGATAGAAGGCATTCGTATTCCGGGCCAGAAACCACCAAAGCAATAATGCGTTCATTGTCTTTGCAATCATGAAAATGAGAACCACTGTAAGACGGTTTCTGAATGACAATTATTTTCCCATCTTTTGCTCCAATACTGTTTGAGATGTTCCAGTTGTTTGAAAAGCCTTCAGCAAATTTTTCGTGTTTCTTGGCTGTCGGGCATTTTCAGGTATTCCTGCTACATCAATCATATCAACGACTGCTGAACTAACCTCTGATTCTAAATAATAATAAGAAGAAAACAGCCCGTCACTTTGTGACGTTAGAAGACTCAACCTGAGTTCCCCCTTCCATAAACTGCTGATTTACATTACTAATGACCTCCCTTCAAGAAAGACCCCCTGCCGCATGCCGAAATAAATGAAGTGAGCCCCAGAGCCTTTTTTGTATGTTTTGCACTGGTCTCCCTGATTTTGTTGGAGAAAATGACGCACGTGTGTCGTGTGAGTCAGTACGGCTCTCAAATCTGTCCATAAGTCCGAAGAACCCGCTAAAATTGAAAATGCAAGCCTATTACACAGAAAAACCATTTGACTTCGGAATTGTTTGTATGCTTATTATATCTCAGTAAGGGAAGAGAAGAAACAGGTAAAGTAAAATTGTTCTAAGAAATTTTTAGTTTATCATAGGGTTTTTTTAGAGAATTTCATTCATGGCTTAGCGTGCGCTCTGTTGGCAGTGGCAGTGGTGTAAGTTTGTTCAAACTTGAATGAAAATTTTTCTCAGCCCAAAGTCAAATCTTTCGAATTAAACTTATCTCTGCACCTAATAGCGGAACTCCTTAGGAGCCCCATAGGCTAATGTGTGAAAAGAAAATAATAAATAAAAAAAAATAAAAGTAACCCATCGAGTTGTATTCGAGTGGTTGTATTTTCCGTTGGACAGCCGCTGGTGTACCGTCGTCTTATTTCTGAGTGCGTACATGGTGTGTTGCCATGGGTTACGATATTCACTTTTGGCCGGCGGCCCTTGTGCAAGTCAAGATTTCGTCCGCCATCTGCAGTTTCTTGTAGCTTGTATCATTGTTATTGGCCGCAAAACTTTGAAAGAACTTTTCGGGGATGTTCGGAAAAGATACATGAAGCCTCTGGGTTACCTGTCTTTGGTTGCTGGCAGAATGGACTGGGATCAGGGAAGGATGAGTAATCGATAAAGTGGTTTATTCAGCCGGGATCATAACAGAAAGAAATTAAGTTAAGAGGTTTATAAAATCAAGATATGAATCATTCTAGATAATACAAAAACAAGGAAAATAATTTGCAGCTTTGTTACAGCTCAAGCACGGAATAAATTTAATTGGCATAGACACGGAATTCTCACGGAATTTAGCCAGCCTTTGCAGTCTCAACATTTGTACATGGAAAGAACAATGTACGACTCGCTTCTCAAGGACATCCTTGGAGCTGAATAAGTTTCTAACGACAGAAATGCTTTGGCATCAAGATTCCTTAAAGAAGAAAAGATACGATATTCAGGTGAGTTTTAAAGTAAGTTAGTTCCAAAGTTGAGTGCTTTACTGATCTCTTTACTTGTTCTCCATTGAAAATGCAACACGTGAATCGCTAGGATATCCTTTTTAAACTACTCTATCTATACTTCATATCGCTTGTACTTGCATAAGATAATTGTAAATACACATTGGAATCGTGTTTCAGTCCCCTGTGATTCATTCAGCAACTCTCTTAGCTTTGTGGATGAGACTGTGTGTTTTGGTGAAAACTTTTTTGCTGAAAAGGGGTGTGCATTTAGCTTGAAATCATAGACAGAAATAAATAATGATTGACTGTAACATTGTATCATGATAATAAAGCTTAAAGTTGGTGACCAGCATCACCGCCAGCTGAAAGACAAAAGCATTTTCCACTCTTTTAATCCTCTGGTAATGTCATTTTTTGTCAACAGAGATCAGGCTAAGACATTTTTTATTAGGCAGTTTGCTAGAAAATGCAAGGGATTTTCTTGATTTTATCTGATGACATGCATGACAAAGTTCCCAGGCACAACAGGCTTTCGCAATAAAAAAATCCCCCCAACCCCTGGACATTTGCTGGTTTTCCACAGTTCGAAATGCCTACAAGCTAACTTTGCATCTATAGAGCGTGGGAGGAAAATCACTCACATTCAAATAAAGAAAATAAAGAAAATGTCTCGGCCTGTCATCTCTGTTGATAAAAAATGTTATTACAACAGTAAATACTTTAAAACAGTGGAAACACGTTTGTCTTTCAGTTGGCCAAGACGCTTTTATTCACTGTGCATTTTTTATGCCGATTTAGCTTGTAGATCTCATTTCTACAAGCTAATTCTAAAGAAACAGCTAATTCTAAAGAAACAAACAATGCCTACGGACAATAAAAAAAAAAATCATTTGGGTCAGGTCTTTTTTTCCCTGCAAGCAGATTACCCCTGATGGACATTTTGCACATTACCCCAGGGTAAAACCAAACAACCAACCTGACTCCAAAGGGGCAGGGAGGAACGCTTGTGCACATTTTCTTATTTACTTCTACCTGGAATTTGCTATTATGCAGAAGATACTATCATCTTTCTTTTTTCTTGCATGGGTCTTACATGAATGTCAACTCTCCCGGTTTTGTCAGGCGTCTCAAGAGTTTTCGCTTCGTTTCCCAGCACAACTTCAAGATGACTGCCATACATTTACTGTATTTCTCCCGGGAATATTTCAGGAAATTTAGCCATTTCAAGACAATCTCCAGATTTTAAGTCCCTGGGTTGACGTCCCTGGTCTTAGAGATTCCATGAAATGAATGATTTTCTTGCTAGAGGTCTGGAATCTTAGAATTCAGACTTAGGTTAAGATTTGTCACCACAGTCTAAATTTTCTGTGGAATTTTAAATGCTGTTTCAAGGACTTTTAAAGGTACTTTAAGGTGTCAGTTATGGTATTTGATGATCCAAGCCTGTAAATTTCTTTTACTGACTAGGCTACTTAGCTGTAAGTGTCCCGTTTGACTTTGATTTTTTTTTCAGTTCTCAGGTGCTGATGGTAGGGCTGGTGCAACACAAGGTACAAGAAGGTAGCCAAGACTTTTTCCAGGGCATCAGCTAACCCATCCTGTAACTCTAGGCTCCATTTGCAATAAGCACTGTGAAAAAACCCTGGAATGTGGCTTGGTTCATATAAACATACCACCTTTCCAGAAGTATTTTTTCAATCTTGTAACAAAAAAATGAATGCAACACATCAACTCAAAAGTATAGCCTACTCAAACTCTTTCCTTTTTGGTGTTTGCATAATATGAAATCCCAAGTGCAAAAAAGCAAAATTTCAAAACACTTTGTGATTATTTGTACTTATACTTTTAACTAGACCATGAATTTGTACTTTATCAGTATTGTGATTCAAACATGCCTCCTTTTTAGACATCGAACCAAGCTTCCTGTGGTGTCTTGTCTGCCTTGTTTCCAGGTTCTTGACCATGAAAAACACAGTGGAAAATGTGCCCGAGAGGGGGGGGACTCCCCATATTTTCAGACGGGGGTGCTCGTCCTATCCCTTAGGGTATAAAATTGACAGACGTGCTATCTCTTAGGGGTGTTTAAAATCAGACCTATCCCTAAGGGGAGTCTCAGACCAATCCTTGCCCAGAAATATATTGGTACTGACACCAGAACCGATATTTACAAAGGAAACTTGGTTGAAAACCCTGAAAGACCTAATATTTCGCTTTTATTTGTTTTGACCTGCCAAATTTGCTCTTTTAGGGGTAAATTCGGCGGTCGCCATCCCAAATTTGCTTTCTTTTAGGGGTTAATCTGCTGTTAGCCACACCCATTTTGCTATCCCTTAGGGTCAAAATCAATTTTCCCGACGAGCACCCCCGTTTAAAATATTGGGAGTCCCCCCCCGGGAAAATGTGCATATCATCCTTTCTCGAGTGTATCTGAGTTCTGGTTGAGTTTTGAGTTTTCTAGGCCAATAGAAATATTGAAAAACTTACTAGAATTCCAAATATGGTATGCAGATATTTCCTTATAAGGAAGTTGGAGAAAGTCGACACTTTTTCAAGGGAACTATTTTGATATGTTATTCCAAAGCAGGATCTCACCTTATAGTGGGTAAGGGGGCTATGCTCATTTTTCTGTTGGTAGTTTTTCGTTTACTTTTACTTTAAGGGAGCATTCATTATTTATGCCAGGGGTTGGGCTGGCAATTATTAAGGGGGACCATGTTAAATTTGGCACGTTCAAGTAGAGGGTCACCAGAAAATATAAAAACAAGTGTGAGGATTCATCTACGTTTTATGGCAGCAACGACGTTAATTTAATATATGGATACAAGAGGTTACACACCTGTAAAATTACAACAAACTGTTTATGCACGCATCAGGAAAATGTCTTAAAAATACTGGTTGTTGTCTACTTGGTATCTAGATGTCGCAACATTTCTTCCTCATCTAAAGGGGGGAGGGGGCTATCATGATTATTATAAATATTGCCTAAAGGGGTTTTGTAAAAAAGTACATTAATTTTTGCCTAATTTTGATTGTTTAATTTCACTTATTTGTTCAAAGAGGGGGTTCGAAGGCTTGTCATGATGGAGTGATTTTGCAAAGTAGTTCTTCTTGTTCTGTTTTGGTCACCCAAATAAATTTTGCTATGTTTTCGGATATTTTCTATTAATTTTAGTAACATTATTCTTGTGATGCATCCAATCGCGCCATTTGACATAAATTGATTTTGGTTTTGATTTCTATGGTATGGAAGAGTTCATATAGTTGGGTAGGATAAAATTGCTCTTCCATTTCAGTTCTTTATTTTTTTCTAACACCTTGAATGACCTGCTTTGTCTCCCGTTTTCCATCCGTAGGTCATGGAAGGACATTGGAAATCCCAGAGGGGTGAGGGTGGGGAGTCAATTTACTTTCTTTGGAGGGATGAGGGGAGGGGTCTCCTCTCAACACCCTTCTTTGTGGGGGGATATTTTCTGGAAATGTCTGGTTCCATATTATCCATACCCTCCTACGAAGGGATTGGAAATGCTGTCAATTTACCTGATCTTTTCCATACAAATACTGTTTTTTTCTTTGGAAATTGCATAGAGGGGGTAAGGATATTTTTTGGAAACACGATTATGATTTTTATACTACGGTACAAATTTTTAAGGTTTTTTTTTCTGACTTTTCTGACTAGGATTCTGTTAGGGGTAGTTAGGAAACTCAGTATTATTAAGCAACTCTTTCTGTAATGGGAAGTTATGTTTCTCTGGGGTTAAAATACATGTCCACAATACACAGCTCTTCAAATTCTATTTGTCCAACAAGCACCCCCACCCAACTGATATGAGCGAGTGCTCGACCTTGACGTTTTTGATCACTAGTCCCATCAGGACAAGTAGCACAGAAACGTTACTTGCCTTAGCCAACTGGCTTATCAATTATAATCTAGTTTTGATCATTTCTAAATGCTGCTGTCCCCTCTGGCGACCATGACTCATAGCGCAAAAACAATAGAGTGTTTTGTTATGACGTCATAGTGAAATAGGGCAATTATTGTCAGAAATTTGCTATGATACTATTGCATTGTATAAGAATTAGTCGTTCTGTAAGAGGTATAAACATTGGAGTTCCGCTTTTAGGCAGTGCCTAAATCTATATATTAGTATGTAATCTGTAATAGAACCATTTAGTTTTGAATGTCTATAGTGCTTTCGGCTGAGGGAAATGAGTTCTTTTTTAGTTTATGTGGGAGATTTTTAACATGGCTTTGTCCCTCGCTGAAAAAATCGCTTGAATTAGAACTTAGCCAAAGGTTAATCTTTTCCAACTAAAACACGCCCACTTGAGAGATTTCCTTCTTCTCTTCGGGTGTGTGTCCTTCGTTTTACGATACAGCGTAAGGATTTACACTTTGAGAATATTATTCATGGTTTTGCTTTGTGTAAATTTGTCACTCATTTCGCCTTTGCGCGCGAACAGAAAAGCAAGGCACTGGTTTATGTTTGTTCAAGCTGAATGACATTGTTTCTCAACTTAAAGCTTTCGAATAACAATTATCCCTGCACATTCCTGACAGTAATCTGTGACAGAACCATTTAGGTCTGAATGACTATGTTGCTTTCGGCTGTGCGAACTGAGTTCTTTTTTAGTTTCTGTGGGAGATTTCAAAATGGCGCCGATGGCAGCTTTGTCCCTCGCTTAAGAAATCGCTTGAATTAGAACTTAGCCCAGGGTGAATCTTTTCCAACCCAAACACGCTCACTGTCGAGATTTCCACCTTCTCTGCAGGTTTGTGAACTTCTTTTGCCGACACAGCTTTAGGCCTAAGCGGAGTGAGTGCGAACGATTTAGCCAATCAGAAACATTTGCGCAGACAACCCGATTATAATAGCATAGATATTCAGAATAATAATAATACTCTTTAAGTATACCCCGTCCACACTACTTCGTTTTCAAACGAAAAAGGGTACTTGTTGCTCCCGATACAGCTGTCGTCCACACTACAACGCCGAAAACGATCACCGAAAACGGATCAATCCAAAAACGCTCTCCAGAGTGAGATTTGAGCGATTTGAAAACGGAGCTGTTTTCTAGTGCTGTTTTCTAGTGTGGATGAGTGAAAATGATGCTATGTGAAAACGATGCTGTCACCACAGCAAACCCGACCAATTTTGCGGGCCAACAGATCGAAATGCGCATGCGTTGAGCTTGTTTGAGTATGCCCACTGAATGCATAAGAGCGTTTACGTACGGATACGCGTTGTAATGTGGACGGGCGAAAACGATAAGTGTGGACGCAAATCTTTATGAAAACGGAGCAAAAAGTATCCGTTTTCGTTTGAAAACGGTGTAGTGTGGACGGGGTCTAAGTGAGGTTCTCTGTACGATCGACTCCGGTTGGAAAAACGCATTTTGACAAAACTGGTCAGAACGAAGCCCATTGCCTGCTGCTTTTAACGGTATAAAAATTATCTCGAACCAATTAATATTTTCGGAGTAACCCGCCAAAGCTTGACCCCTGGTCTACGTGACGGTTTTGGAAGCGTGACGAAGCTGTTTTTACCGAACTTCGTTGAAACCAAATATTTTTTGTCGGAAATATACAACTTTAAGTGAGAAATGAAAATTGCATCAGACATCCTAATAAACTCCACAAATTTCGGCATGTCTTCCGTTGCCAACTCCATGAAAATTGCATAATAAGCACCTAGCTCCTCTCTCCTTTTGAGCCACTTGCGTTTCCAACGTGTGCGGTTCGTAAGCTTTCTTCTTCCTCCTACAACAGCAACATAAGGCATAACCGCCATTTTGAGGCCGCCATTTTGAAACTGCTCTATCACTACCGAACCTTCATTCTTATGTCAGCGGGTTCGCAGGTCCCGCTCGGTCCCCGCGAATTATTCCGTAGTGTGTACGGTACGTGGGGATTTGTCCCTTACACATTCACACTGGGGACTGATCCCAAAGACTAGTCCTTGTCTGTGGCTCCCTTATAGTTCCTCACTTAACGTTGAAACCAAATAATTTTTGTCGGAAATATACACATTTAAGTGAGAGTTGGAAATTGCATGAGTACGCACCAGCAAACCGAAATAGCGTATTCTCCCCTGCATTCGTGCCAATCAAGCCATTCATAGTCAAAACGAGACTACAGCCTCGTTTCCATGTAAATTCCTTCACTCTTCAAAATTGAAGAGAGCGAAGTTGATAAGGTATTTCGAGCGAGACAACATGCTATATAACTGTCTTTATTCCTTGTTCATAATAAATGTCATAATATCTCATAATAAACATAACTGTCCTCAATAATGACAGGATGTGGAAACAAAGCGGCGTCCTTATACGTTCCTCTCTGCAAGTTCCTCTCTGCGCCTAACAATGGCTAGCTTGTCTTTGTTCCTACAGTCAGAGGCAAACCAAACAGTCAGAGGCAAATAAGATAATAGATGACTCCCACAATAGGCACAGGGAGCTCCCCTTGACAGTTTAAATCAAGAAAAAGAACAAAAATCGTTCCATATTTCGCTGAATAAATCGAAAGAAAGTCTACTTACTTAGCGCTGCGCCCTGGTCTTTCCTTATTGGCTAATTTACTTTGCCCAAACTCGCCCACTAGGGCTTCATTATCACGAAATGGCTTCCGTCTGACGCAAACCTCGTAAAAGGGATGAAACAACTGCTACATTTTCGCCTCGTACAACCGTACGCCGGGTACGGAAGTAGATGGCCACCGGAAATAAATTGACGGTTACGACCGATAAAAACATTTCCTAATCCTGCTTTGTAATGAAGCCATTTCCTTCTATTAGTTCCATCGCATGTCGCGATGGAAGATTCAAACTGAAGAAAAACATTTTTTTGCAGTCCCTGCATCGACTCTAGGCAAGTGATTATTCCTGGAGCGCCCCTGGTCAGCTTATAGAACTTAATAATCTTTTAGAAGGAATACACAAAGAAATGATGATTCTTTAAAATGTCGGAAAATATATTTTGAAATTACATGAAATTGAAGTGTGCGAATAATTATTTTCAGCTGATTGGCAACAAAGTAGCGTAATATATTTTTCTCAGACATTCACTGAGAAATATTGAGGCTTTTGAGATGACAAATATTTGAACAAGTGTTATTTTCTCTGACTCCATGCAGCACTTTGAACGTTCGAATGTTGGCGCCAAGCTTATGGTTTATGTTTTTCACGTGCGCGGAGTGTTTTACTTGGCCGTCACACAAAATGATAACCTTGATTTCAAAAGGTCAATAGGATTTCATGAATAAGCCATTTACAGCTGCATAGAGAAACAATTGCCCGAAAAGAAAGGATTTCTTTATTAAATAAAACGACTTTTAATAATCCTTTTGAAGGAAACAAGAACATATCAACTCGTGCTTGTCATTCGGTAGAGACCGGCGGAGAAGCGACTTACCTCGAGTCTCGTTTTCTTGAACAGAGAATAATTTCAGGATCAAAATTGCCTTGATTCTAGCGAAGAAAGGATTAAACTAATATCCTGTGCTCCATATTTCCGAATCACAGTCATTGAAGATTTCACTTAGTACTTCCAATATAACAACAACATGATGTTCATAAAAAACTGTGGTGTACTTCACAATATCTTGAAATGAAAAATTATTGTCACTATTTACCACAACATCCTCGATTAGTTCACTTGAAAATCCAAACTTCCAAAGGGTGTTTTTTCATCTAGATTACTCTTGATTTCTAACAATGAATTTTGCAAAAGTACCCTATCACTTTCTGTCACTTCTCGCAACCTTTTGTTACCTTCTAGTGATTTCTTCAATAGTCTCAGCTCTATTTTCTTCACATCCACATTCACAAGTGAGAGCACATGTGCTGCAACAGGAGTGCAATGGCTGCATGGGTTAGATACTACTGTCCAGGGAGGCAAATGCTGCCACTCCCACACATCTACTTCTGTTTAAAAATGTTCGCATCTCCTGCTCACAATGTGTGGTCTGGTGACCGTGGAAATACAACTTTGCATATGCAAGCAGTCCATCCCGTCCAGCTCACCAAGCTTCTAGATGGAAGTCTAGTACACTTCGGGGAGGTCCGTACATTACAACATTCCTGATGTCAGGGAAATTGACTCCCATTCGAAGGGTTGTTGTAGCAATGACAATCCGCGTAATGCCATTTCCCTTTAAAGATGAGGTCACTCTCTCTCTTTGTTCTGCTGCAAAGTTTAAGAATGGTACATTGCTACCAAACAGTTTTCTTGTCTTTTTGAGCCAACAGGATAATAAGCTGCATCTCCAACTTCCATCATTAACCAGTTTGTCAAATTTGCAATATCCCCTAGGCTGTTACAGAAATTGGGGGTTTTTGCCATTCCAGCTCCCTTTTCTCTCATGTTTGGAGAACTTTAGGTTGGTACTGTTTGGACTTACCAACAGCTTCACAGCAGCAGGACTCATCAACAATTCCTCCATGATGGTTTTCTGTGTCAAGGCATCTACAGTACCAGTTAGTGCTAGCATTGGAGTTCCTGAAAGTCCAATAGAAAATTATTTTTTTAATGATTAAGGGAGAATCCCAAACATTTTAGCTGCCATGACTGGAAAAGTTGATGGAAGCATATCAATGTTATTCTAGTAATTTCACAGGTTTTTCAGCATGGGACATGCAAGTTTTCAGAAGTAAATAAGTAACTAGTAGGTGGTAAAATATCGAAGCAAATGATCTGTACAGTAACAACGTTTTTCAAAATTACCTTCTTTACACATAGATGGTAAGATAGACGATTTCCCATAGGCCTCCTTGAATGCTTCTTGCTGTTTGCCTTTTGTTTTTAATAAAGATAAAAACATATATATTAAGCATACGGGATGGGCATGCGATCAGCTGAAATAAGGGCATATATCGAGTGCAGCAAACCAAAAAGAAAAGAGCAACTTAAGTATAACTTAAAAAAATAGAAAAGTTTAACAACGCGAAAGAGTTTGTTATTCATTTGTATTTGATTTCGAGCGGAATCGGGCATTAGCTTTCAAATCTTTTGTTAGAACCAAGAACCTGTGTATAAATCCATATCACAAGTACCTTTTTCCCTACCGGGTCTCGACGGTGTGGGCTCGTTCGTTGGTGAGTTTCCGTGTTGAAGTCTCTCACGGCGAAGATGAAAGTCGGCGACTACTTGGGTATCTGTTTAAAATTATCAGCTCTTAGCTCTGCTGCTGAGCATATTCCATCGAGTTCAGCGATTTGGTCCGCTACAATACTCTTTAGTGGTGAAACAACAACAACTGAAGGTGGTCGGCTTTGCAGCTATTGAGCAGCCAGAGCAAACACCGTGTAAATCATGCTTTTTCCAAATAGTCTATTCGGTAGAGGGGGTTTACGTGCACGTGAACCCCCTCTACCGACTAGACTAAAACCCTGTGGTCAAAACTGCAAGCACATCATTTCCAGTGAGCAGTTCTTCGGTTGCTTTCTCTTGCTCCGTTTTCAAAATTATTGTAGTCTTCGGGCAGGCGGTTTTTCTCTCCCTTCCCCCTTCCCCTCCTTTTTTCGCGCTTTGTGCTCGTCCCCGGGACGGAGCGTCTCAAAAATCCAAGATGGCGCCCGATCATCGAACGGACCGGGTTTTCTGCGATAAAAACACCCAGTACCGCCTGCAAGCAAGCTACCCAATTTAGATCATGTGATGATTCCTTTTGGTGGATACTTTTACGTTCGGCACACGTGCATTTGGTCGAATGAGAAACATTTGACAATTGTAACCACCCAAGGGAACCATCACATGGTCTGAATTGGGTGGCAACAAGATGTAGACTTCATTAGCCGATTTGGTCTATTCCTGTTTTTTATTTATTTTGACAAAGGTTGATAATGAGAACTAAAGTACGAACTAGAAGCATGGCGTCCACTCCTTGTGCTGCAAGGTCTCTTTGCCAGTGGCTAAAAATCACTTTCACTCTCGCTCTCCTCACTCCATGTTTCGCCCAAGACAGTGTTGTCTCCATTGTCATCATTTTCTCAAATTGCTTCTGAGTCCTGTGAAAGACGTTGTCCTGTTACTGTCATGGTTCTTAATGCCTCAGCCCTGGTCTCTTTGAAATGAGTGATAATCAGTTCCAGTTTTTCTTTTTTCAGCTTACCCCCATTTTTCCTCAAGCGCCTGTTCCCGTTGCTACCATAGGCAAAAGTAATTCCATGAACCACAGCAGCACTGGTTGCAATTCCCGTTGAAGGGATAATATTCTCTGAGAATAATTCCCCTGTAGTTACAACGGCCAGTTGAATGATTTCCGTGTCATTTGCTGTACTCGCTCTCTCTATATCGAAATAACATACTTCATATTCTAGAGGGTTCTGAGTAGCATGACGTTCCACAATCTGAGCTGCCTTTTGTACATCTCTCATGCTCAACTTTTCTCTCACGTTTATGAACTCTGCTTCATAACTACCAATTTCAATGGCGATGCCAGAGCTGAATGTCACACCTTCTTGCCTTTCCTTTGGTCTTTTCCTTGGATTATCTAATAATCAACAGCTTCTTGCGCGGTTTCTCCCTTGTTTGCACTTGCGTTTTCTTTGCCGTCAATCGTTTAATGTATTTATGGCAGGCCTTGCCACTTTCGATATCCATTTCCACACGTTGTCGATGTAACAAAATCGTAGAAAGAGAATCGCGCATGAGATTATAAGATAAGAGTTGAACAGCCGAAAACGCAGAAAGGGCGTTGTTTAAGTTTTACAGCAAAACGTGCTAAAACTAGGACATGAATGATTTTGTCGCGAATTTGTCAGGGAGGAGAGACGGGTACAAGCCCTCCCAACCAATACACGCCGACTTACAACATTTATAAAGTTTATAAATTACCTTCGTTCACTTGCACCACCAGGGCAGCCACGCTAGCATCATTGCTTTCACTACCACCGTGGTATCTTACTTTTTAGTACCTTTCTTTCTATCACGCTGTTGACTGTCTCGTTTTTTTGTGACGATGCGAGGGTTGCGATTTTACTGAGCATTTCTGGAGTTGTGAATTTCATCATGATGTCCTTGAGACATTTTTTGAGGCCAGCACCTTTTAGATTGCAATTTTTGGGAAAGCCTGGTGGTTTATAATCATCATGAAAGCGAGAAGAGATTAAGAAAAAAGTGCAAAATTGCAAAGAAGAAATATAACATGCAGTTTTATTGATTAATACCACCAATGAGGAAAGATATACTTGAATTCATGCTGCTGGAGGCGACTGGTCCTCGGATGCAGTACTATTGTACATCTCTCAGCCCCTAGAGCGTCGGCTCACAGTGGCTCAAATTATTGCAGCTAACATCCCTTCTACCTCCTAATTCCCTTCATTTTCTCTCTTTGTTTGTCTGGCTGTTTGGGCGGGTCACATCGCGCCGGGATGTAGCTTCGGCCTCCCCTGCTCGTTGTGACTTTGCTAATTACGGCAAACAAATAAAGGATTATGTTTATATTGTATATAGTGGTTTCTATTTCCCTTTCACATATTTTAGCGATTGAGAAATTATATGTTTGACCTTCGAAACCGACGCGTGGAGGCACAGTCAAAGTTAATTGATTCCAGGTGCTTGATAATCTAGGTTTTCAGATTTTCGAACTAAAAACTTCCTAGAAAGACCAATGAGAGGTTCTATTTTAAGTTTGTTAAACGAAAAGATTGACTTTTGCCGTGATTCTAGCAGTTTGAGTAAAGCTTTTGAGCTTTGTATAAATCATCGAAGCGTATCTTGCAAACATCAAACCATCAAACTTTGACGGCTGAGTCAAAGAAACTTGAAACCACGCGTGACTGGAACTGAGAAAACAAGGCCGTGAAGCCAGAGGCTCGTCGCTTCGCTCGTCGATCAGTAAATATGCGTTTTGTAAACGAGTGAAGCTTGGAGACTCTGGTACCCAGGGTAAAAATGTGGCGGCTCTGGATCCAAATGGATGCTAGTCTAGGAATACAGTACTTAAAAATGAAGACAAATACCAAACAGAAGCAGAATTAAAGCCAACGTTTCGGACACTTAATAGATCCTTCATCAGGGCGGTTACAACAGTTACATTTCAGGCGTATAAACTATGAGGCGCGCGCGATGTGGAGATAGAGCGAGCGCGTGAGTAATTATAATACAATTAGAGTATGCTGAGACATCACCAGTGGCGGCCCATTTCAATCCACCAACGCAGGACATACCCTAGAAGATCTGGTGATAAAATGCATCAAAAACGTTTCGAAGGCGAAAGTTCTCTTGTCAGTAAAGTGAGAAGCTCAAGCCAATGGCCCCTGATGGCCTCAACCTGCGAGAAGAGCTCTAAATTGTATTATAGTTACTCACGCGCGCGCTCTATCTCCATATCGCGCGCGCCACATAGTTTATACGCGTGACATGTAACTGTTTTTTGTAACCGCCCTGATGAAGGACAGAATGAAATGTCCGACACGTTGGCTTTAATCCTGCTTCTGTTTGGTCTTTGTCTTATGACATAATAACGCTGTGGCTTCGTAAGTGCTCAGCTTCAATGGCCTTCAATTACGAGTATAAGAAATAAGAAAAAGTGAAAAATGTGTAACTAAACGACCAAGAAACACCGACATTTGTGAGGTATTTAGTCTTTTTAGTTAGCAGCGCTTTTCACTCTTCATCGACATTGCCATTCTAATGCTAATGTGCCGACCGTAGATTGAATAGCGCCCTTTGTTCTGTGAACCAATGGATCGCTGTCTGGCACAAAACAAATAGATTGCTGCCTGGCATATAAGTAACAATGAATGACGTCAGCGTAAACAGCGCTATGTTCTTCTTTTGTCACGCTTTTGGGATGTTTTCAACTTGCGTTGGTCTGTATTTTCTGTAGAACAGAACTAAGAAAAAATCGACGAATTCCACAAGCGTCAACAAGCTGCATCCAAGAAACAGACCGATGTTGCCGCCAATCTCGCCTGAAAATAAGAAAATACATTAAGTAATGTCTATTAAAATATCACCAAACTAGTGGACTATTGCCAATGCTGCATTCTGATTGGCTACGCTACTAGGGGACTATTATCAATAGACCTCTAATAGCGAAAGCGCCGATTTTGTCGAGGTTTCTCGTGATTTTTTGTTGTTGTGATTTTCACTTTCTTTGTCCAACTAGTTGGATGATACTAAAACAATTACACCTCTCGCCCTCAAGGGTCACGGGCTCGAAGTCAAATTGTTAAATAGCACGCTCTGGCGATTACTAAACTTACGAAACTTTAATCAATCCTTACCGAACAGAGAGCTACTTTCGAATGCTGCTTTCTGCTCCTGTAGTTCGTAACTCATGGACTTGAATCCGATCTGAGCAAGAACTAGATTTTCGCTGAAACGGCAAAAGGATAAAACCGCGTAGTTTTATATAATTACTCAAACTTATTATAAGGTGTATGATCTTGGAAAATAATGTTTAAACGCCAACCACAAGCCAGAGCCTAATAGCTCAAAGCCAAGAACAAAGCATGGAGTCGCCTGGAATCAGAGTGGTCGTTTTGCGCCCCGGGTTCACTTGAGGCAAAGCAACGCGGGCTTCTTTATAGCGGAGCCCCTTGCGGCGGCCAAAGAGCGGAGCACCATCCATATCACTGATAACTGCAATTGGGTAGCCTGTGGAATTTGCTAGGGATCGATCCGATTTTTGGACATCTCAGCAAGTCCCGGAGGTTGTACGTGTTCGTGAAGGGATACGTCACAATAGCCCTATTGTGACGTCAAGCATGCTCAACTAACGGGGGAGGGGCGCGTTGTCAAATTTGGTAGCCACAAAAAGACGACAGGGCTGCTGAGAAAAAAACGTTTAGAACAACTGCACCTATGGCTATATTTCGGCCATGTTGTTCAGTTTCCCGTAGCAGCTGAAAAAACAGCAGCCTACAATAGTTATTCAGAGGAGAAATACATGCCATGGAATGCAAGTATTTGACTCCTGAAATTATTCCACTTTCGAAAACAAGCAAATATTCCTGCTCGAATTGTCTTGTGTTGATTGTGCTGTGAAGTGTGGGGAAGACAATCGAAAAAGAGACGGACAAAGAGCTAGCGCGCGAGAGAAAACGCAAACAACGACCAGAAACCTATTTTCAAGGTAGGTACTAGAATTTTGTAGCTAGTGTATAAAAGTGGCATTTAGTAGTAATCATTTTTTATCTAACGCAAACTTTCATTCGAGTTTTTTTTTTTTCGCGCTTTTGTGGCTGTTTTTCAGCTCGCTACGCTAGTTTGAAATTAAAGCTGAATGAGACGATATAGCGGCCGCTCGGGAGATTTGTCGTTTTTACACGCTAAACTATTGTGTTAATTTTTTTAATCAGAGTACCGTATTTTCTAGCGATTAAGTATTGCTGACAATGGCTGCCGTGGCTGTGTTTATCCTTTGGCGGGGAGACTCGGGAGAAAGTCATTTAATAAAGTGTCATGGCAGCCATCTTGTTGAGCTCGCGAGCTTTGGTCATCAAAGGGCACAAATCAGTGCGTTCAGATTTAGATAATGATACAATTATTCTTGAATTCTCTAATGTAACTAAGCGATTTACTCTTAAAATTTAGACACTTTTTCGACTTCTGATTTGGTTCGGCTACAACGAGTTTTTCCCGAGTTTTTTCACACTTACGAATGATTTAAGGAGGGCCAACTTATAAAACTCTTGTGTTTATTTAATTTTGTAGGAATTCCCAAGATGTATTCCTGGATGATGCTTCACAGAGTATGCCACATATAACAGGCAAGTTTTTTTCTGATATCTGCGCTCGGCACACTAAAGAGAAACACCATTAGACAATTTTAAGGGTAAAATTATAACAACGTTTACAACATAAATCGCATGGGAAAAGCTGACCTGGGCATTTCTATAAGTAAACCCTTATTACTATGGATGCGTTTTTAGCTAGTAATACAACAATTCCTGGTCGAATTTTCAAGTTATTTCAATTAATCTAAAAACACTAAATATATCTAGTGAACTACACCATTTGGTAGTACAGAGGTTGCTTAAGTTCTGTGGAAATCGGAATAATTTCCATGGACAAACATACGCTAGAAGTTGAGGTCTATTTCTGTAATAAATACTCGGGAGCCACCTTAAAAGTTTGAATGAATAATAAAACAATCAATGAATCCAGCTTTGTATAATGCAGGCAGAATTCCAAGCTTGAAAACCCCCCTCCCATTCAGAATTTCCAAATGCCGCCCGCCCCCGGGTACATATTTTCTGGAATTGCCCAATATTAATAAATTCACTCTACAACCTTGAATAAGATCAATATCGAGGGAGAATTTAGTATATTTTTGGTTCCCAGAATGTAACCAGATCAGGATCCAGAGCATCCTAGGGACTCCTCACAGAGTGGTCTTCTATCGGTAGGCAAGTGGGGCGGGGGGATAGATAAAATCCCATTATTATTGAAAAAAAATGATGATAGGAGAGCCTGATACAGGCATAAGATATAAAGGCTTAAAAATACTACCTTTTTGGGGGGGGGGAGTCAGTACTGTTGAAGTTTTATTTTTCACCTTTCCTTCTATGCTTTGTTACCAAATGTTTTATATAAGAACATTCCTTTACTAATATCTCATGTGCAAAAAAGTGAAATTGAAAAAGATGAAATTAACCAATTAGATGATAAAAAAAGAAATGATTTTATTTACCCTTTATTTGATGAACTTATTATTTTTGTGCCAAAAACAATGGTACTCCAGTATGTTCAGTTACTAAAGTATCCGCATAGCCATGTATGGTTTACATAAGACTGGTAAATAAAAGATCTGTCCTCAAGGCTCATCAGACTTACCATCTTTCATTTTCAGTGACACAACAGCAGCCTGAGGTGGCGCTTAGATAAACCATACCATGACACAAGTAAAACATAGTTAGAGCGGTTTTTACATGACTGTTGTGAGTAATTACAAAATACTTGGTAATTGCGATTGGTTGTGAGTGGATGAGAGCATCATTTTTGATCCTTCAGCCAATCAGATCACGCAGAAAAAAATAATTAAACAATTAACACAATTACTTTTAATTACTTACGCTCGCAAAAAGGAGAGATTGTGAATGAACCTCGCTCTCTGATTGGTTTGTTTTCTAATTTCTATTGCATTTGATTGGATAGTGAATTATTGATTTGCTTTAACGACAGTCATGTGAAAACCACTATACTGTTTATTTTTACTGTAAATACTTGTCAATAGAATCGAGAGCATATGACGCTAAATCAATTTTTGGTACTCTTAAAGATTATGATTAGAGAAATTGGGTATGATCCGATAAATAGCTGTGAAGTTATGGCATTGAGAACTTCCTGTTTTGCATGCTGAAGATGACCTTCTGAGTCTCTTTCTCAATGTGTGTCAAATGTCTGATTTGCTTGAAATATAAACTCCTTGTGTTATTTAATGTATAATAAGTTTGGTTAAGTATGTGCTACACAATCGTGCATTGGGAGGGGGTAGTCCCCAGGGTGGTCCACTTGGTTGCAATCAAAGCAGAATTTTGTTACTGGTAATGTTAAGGATCTAAAATAAACTGTATTTATCATTAAGGGCGGGTAGCCATACTTAAATACATACGCATATAAAAAAAGCTATACCTTAAGGCAGACCTCAGGAGCCCCCAAAACATATCCTATAGGGCAGCACATATCTGTCTACCATATATGAAGGAGTGCCCCATCCCAAGCCTATTCTTTCATATCCGAGAAATATATTTCTTATTGACTGTTCAAGTTTTAATTCACGCAATCCTGCTATAAATTAAGTTTTGAGGTTGTAATCTAAATGTTAAGTATTGGAGGATCCTAGAAAATATCCATACTCATTCCTCCATAGTGTGTTTTATACAATAACACTAACATTTTCAATAAATTTGGTGATTTTGGAATGACGCATTTTAGTAAAAATGGTTTCAATAGAAAAATCGTTTTTTCTCCTTATTGCTCTTTGCTATAGTATCATTCCATCGGAAGGAGTTAGTACCTAATGGGAACCCTTTTCCATGCACATGGAAAAAATATTCACCCGGCAGCTCCGCTTTTAGCCAGTGGCTAAATCTATATAATATCTTTTCGCCTACTCTCGAACTCCTTGCGTTTTCTAATGAAATTCTTTCAGGAAGTTTGAGAAAAATTTTGTAGGAGAAAACAGCTATTGGCTACTACATTTTCCACGTGTATTAACATAAGGGATATTCAGGAGGCAAGATCCGGCATGTTAAAAATACGCGAGGGAAATTGTGATTCCACATTTCTTTTAGAATTCTTCTAGGAACAAAGGAAACCGAAGCGATGATGGTATTATTCGATTAAGGGAATAGCCATAAGAAGGCCGAGTTGCTGTTTGTTGGCTCCAGTGTTTCTGAATCCTACCTTTGGTATTGCAGACTTTATTGTAGCCATGTACTTGTTTAAGAAAGTTTGAAACACCAGGAGATGGAAATTTAGCATACGATACATCGGCTGAATACTCCACGTAGTGGCATGGTGTTGGGCAGTGGCACATCGATGACGTGTCGAAATTATCTAAATTAAGTGAAACGCTGAGGAATAGTCTGTTAGAAAAACATTGTAGAAAGCAATGTATGTTCAGGGCCCCTATTGATGGCAGTGCCTCTCGGGGCACTGACGTTGTTTATCCTGAGCTTATAATTAAATAAAGGTATCATTCATTCAATCTCCAATCGAGTTGTGTACTAGTGATTAGAAATTTTAAGTTACTAACTGTAAAACGAGTGGTGGTATTTTTAACAGCGACGTTGCGACAACCATGGTCTTCATCAGGCAACTGGGGATCTGTCACGTTACATGCGTGACAGATCGTGTCACATCGTGTCACATGACAGACGTTTTCTCACGCATGAAAGAGCCCTAAATATCTAGCCATTCTCGGTAACAGTCTACACTTTGGGTGTAAATTTGCATAACCATTGCCATTTGGCATTTTTAGCTTGACAACCGATGACGCTTTGATCCTGTGCTCATCGCTAATATTTTGAAGGAGACAAAAGGTCACAGCGAGTAAGTATAAGGGTTGAGCTATCGCATACCAGCAATTTTAATTACAACACGCGTTAAATTTACCGACAATACAGCGTCGACCTGAAGGGATTTCTGATTTTTGGTACAAGATGTTACGAATAGAGTACAGAGCTGAGATTTACAGGAAAGCCTTACAGGAAAGCTTAAGTTATAACTCCTCCGCAAAATTTTGAAGGGAACTGGACACGCACTATTTTTAGCAGTGTCCAGCCGCGCAGCACAGTATACTTTGTATCTGAATATCACAGGAGAAAACAAAACACAAATGAAATCTGTATGTCACATTTTATCGAGTATTCTTTGTTGAATATCTCAAGCAGTTACGATTACCACAACTCTTTTTGTACAAAGTAGGATTATTCCGTATAGAAAAGACACGACAAAACTTCGCCTTTGCGTCTAAAATCATTTCTGTACACATCGACATAAACCCGAAAGTCCCGAAATACATCATTTGAGAGTCACCCATTAATAAACTATCCTTATACGAATTTGTACCTTCAGACTTACTGCACCAAGGAATAAGAGACCAATTCACATGCGTGTTCGTAATTTAAATTGCTGTGATGCGATAGCTCAACCCTTATACCTTATACTTGCTCGCTGTGCCCTTTTGTCTCCTTCAAAATACAAACGATGAGCGCAGGAGTTTTACGTTCGGGTTTCAGTATTTTTGGAATCAAAGCGTCATCGGTTGTCAAGCTAAAAAATGGCAACGGACAATGGTTATGCAAATTTACACCCAAAGTGTAGAGTAGTAAGGAATAGAAGCGGCATAAGCATTGATTCAAAAAGCCATGTGGGAGCGTATTAAGAACCCGACATAGGACATGGGGCAAAGCTGACACGCGTTGGATCGGGCTTTTGGGTGTCACAAGATGTCTGTAATGGGATGTCTGTAATGGGCAGTCTGTAGTTGTCGTGAATTTTGATCCAAATAGAATAAAAAAAACATATTTGTAAAGAGCTTGCCGAAATTAGAAAAAGCCCAAAATTTGGGCTGATTTGAGTAAATATTGCTGTGGTGGCCAACTGTTGGCCACCGCAATATGAAACCTATTGGAAAACGACCAACTTCCGGCGCTTTTAACAAATTTTAGGATTTTACATACTTTGGCGAGCACTTTTTTATTTTGCTGGGATGCAAATTTTAAAATGTCTCGCAACGCCAGCAAATTTCGCATTCTCTCATAAATTATTCTTCAGTTAACTATGTGTATTATATCTTTTATAACGCGAAGGGTCTAGTAGTCCGAAACCCAAGGCGGGACCTCCGACTGGGCGGTCATAAATCAACATTATGGGCAAGAGTTTACAAAATTAAAACATTTAGCGTGTAGCCTAATCTTCTAGCTTTAATTTGATATAAAGGTTGTATATGTTATCCGAATTTCGGCGCCACGGGAACGCTTTTCCGAAGACACCAGTAGTATAGTAGGTATGGAATTAGCCGTTTTTTTTTGTGACGGAATACTAATTTTGTGGCGGAATATATAATGAGCTTGAAAAACACTGCCAGACTGTTTATTTTGGGCGTAGGTTGAATCCTTTTAGAACCCTTTACGGAGGGACATTTATAACTACGGGCTAAACAAGTGGTAACCATGGGGTAACCACGGAGTAACCAAAGGAAACCAAAGGGCGACCGCGGGGTAACCAAAGGGAAACCAAAAGGTAACCAAAGCGTAACCAAAGCCTCTTTTTCATGTTTTGACCCCAAAATCAGTACGATTTCGTACTCGTCAAACCCCATTTTTCCTTCTTTTGGTACCCTCAGTAGCGTATATCTACATAACTATAGGTAATCTGATACCCCTAGCGCCACATAACTCTAGGTAGGGGGAGGGGGGTGGGGGGTGGGGGGTGGGGGGGGGGGGGTGGGGGGTGGGGGGTGGGGGGTGGGGGGTGGGGGGTATCTCCCTTACTTGAAAAAAAGGAAGGGAGACGGAGGGTACCCCATACTACAGGTAGCCTGATACCCTACATTCTTCAGATTCCCGACCTCCGACTCAACATTCCTGACGTGACTCCGACGTGACTCCGACGTGATCGGTAAAATCTAAACATAGATTATGACGTCATCAAGCTCATTATATATTCCGCCACAAAATTAGTATTCCGTCACAAAAAAAACGGCTAATTCCATCCTACTATACTACTGACACCCTTCACAGGTTTATAGAATCCTTACTTAGGCATTCTCGGTGGACATCCTCCCTATTGTCTGAATATCAGAACTGAGCAAAAACGACGACTCACCTGTCACATTTGATTGGCACTTAACGTCAAAGATATTGCAGAACCGAATGAGTTTTGCACCTGCGGTAAAAAAATACAGTTTATTTACTCAACGGTATACTATTAAAGAGGAATCTATCACATTTCTTACGACTTGTATGACTTTGAAAAGTGCCGCGACTACGCGATTTCATTCAGTAACTACAGCAGGTCAGGTTCCGTGCCGCGACCGCGACCGTACCGCGCCGTGTCGCGGCACTTTTCACTGTCATACGAAATCTGCTCTATTCTTCTTTAGAACATGACCAATGCCACTCAGCCAATCAGCGACCGGCATTTGCGTCCCCTATATCCCATAGAAACTAAAGCGTCAAGCGGCGAGGGCATTGAACAATAGGGAAATTAGGGGTTTGTACATAGTCATTAGTATTCATGCTCATAGTCATTATCGATGACGTCATCAAAACTAGAAAAGTCGATACCTCGATGACAGTGATGTATTGATTCGAGCTCCGCTTTTAGGCAGTGCCTAGATCTATATATTAGAATTTTAGATATGGAGCCTCGCTATAATTCATTCACTTTTGCTCAATTGCATGTCATAGGCAGCCTGCCGCGTGCAGGGGTTGCTTGTCGTCCACCCGAGTTCGTCTAATAAACAACGCATATAGCCTGTTGATAAGCTAATGTGATCTCACCCTCATATCCTGAACCACGGCAGCCGCAAATATCCATGAATCGGTCTTGTAGACATTCATATTGACATCCAGGAATTGTGTAGTACTTGAAGCCCTTTAAGACCTTGTCCTCGCAACGAGTTTTGTAAGGTTCGGGTAGGTTGACAAACTAATAAATAAAGTAGAGTAGTGTCAGAAAGTGTAAATCGAACATGCTTTAGAGCGGAATTCAAATGAGTGTCGAGAACTAAACGCGAAGTAAATACACTTGGCCAATCAGAAACGAAACCCATTCAACAGCAAATCAAACGGGGGACGTAGTAAGTACGACTTACGTTTAGTCGTGACACAAGAAACAACAGATTTTTGGTGCATTGTCTTAATGGATTTCGTCTTCCTAACAAGCAAAAGGGTTTGCTTGAGCGTGCGTTCTGTGTTCGAAAGTGGTTTCGCAAATCATGTCATCATCAGCGCGCGCAAAGAAGCAAAACGCTGCTTGCATCAATATTGCATATTTACGGCACAGAGCCCAATGACAAATTTTTTTTTGCAATCCACGCAAAGACGCAGGGTCGGCCCGGGAAGTGCACACCCAGCACTAGGTATAGGTTGGTTCTCCACTCTTGTACACCCCTTGCGCTTATAAGTGTCTACTTATCCAAATTTAATATAAACAAACTATTATGGTCTATTACAAATCCTGCATTCTGATTGGCTGAGCTACTTATGGTCTATTAGTGATAGACCGTGCCTGGCAAAACCACCACCTTTCTTTGCAAGAAAACTTGATTTTTTCAACATAAAATAATGGAATTCATTACCAAAACCGACCAACTAATTGGTTTATACTAAAACAATTAGACCTCTCGTCCTCATGTGCTATGATATCAATAGACCATTCGGCCTTCGGCCTCATGGTCTATTCATCATAGCACATTCGGCCTTGAGGTCTAATTGTTAAATAGACGCCACACATGGCCAATATGTTCCATTGGTCACTCAACTCATGAATATCTCATGAGTTTGAGAATCTAATATATCACCTTTGCCTTTATGGTGATTTAACTTACTTTTTTCTTCGAGATTGTGATCATGGCATAAGAACCAGGGTACACGTTTACCCCCTGAGAGTCCTCCACGTACTGTCCTTTCTCGTGTACCACTACTCTGAACCCCACCGAGAACTGCGAAACCACATATTCACTAACTTCTGTGTCCATAATAACTGCCAGGCCTGCCTCTGCACCACTCTTATTCACTTTCCTTGAGACGGAGCCATTAACACCTGAGTTGAACGTGTAACACACAGCATCATCTTGAAACGACTCGGTAAGCTCATGTGGAAGGCAGGCGTTATCGGCAAAAAAACACGTCATTTCCATTCGCGAGCGATATGTTTTGAGAATTTCCTCTTTTCTAGTGTGGTGTTTGCTTTTTTCAATGCCCGATGTAGTTGTTTAATGTATTCATCTGTGCAGGCAGTTCCGTTATTATTACCCGCCTTCGTGTCTAAGCTAATCATTAATGTAAAGATGAGGTTGAAACAACAGCATGCCATGGCCATCCCACACGGTTGGTCTCCACGAACCGCAGCTGTAGCATTACAAGCCGAATCAGCCATTCCATACAAAGCATACTCTGGCTGGCTTTCTCTGATTGTCAGCCTGCTTTTGACGACGTTATTCATTGGACAAATGGTAACAGCGGGAAAGTCTAGCTCTCTTTCGTACTTGTGAGTAATGACTGTGTTGATCGGTCTTGCGCGGAACTTCCCAACTGATTTTACGACAGTCGACACAAAGTATCCGCATGAGATAAAGATAATCAGAAGCCATATCATACGGCATAGAGCTGGACGCTTCAGGAAAGCATAACGTATACCATGCAGTGTTGTTTGCTCGACAAAATCGTGCCATTGTGTCGAGATTGACGTTTTAGATGGTCTAGACGACGTTTGAAGGTCGCTGGTAAAAGGGTTGGCGTTTTGGTTCTCATTGCTTGTCCTTTTGCGATGAGCCGAATTGCTCAATTCTGCCAGTATAAAGCATTAACAAAGATAAGTATTACAGACATTGAATGTAATGTGATGCGATGTTGTTGACATGACATGAGGTTAGGTTAGATGTGATGCCATGCCATGCCATGCCATGCCATGCCATGCCTGCGATGCGATGCGATGCGATGCGATGCGATGCGATGCGATGCGATGCGATGCGATGCGATGCGATGCGACGCAGCGAGATGTGATGTGTGATGCGATGTGAGATGTAATGAGATTTGACAAGACTGAAGTTACGTGGGATGTGATGTGAGGGGAGATGTGATGTGATGTGATATGATGGGATGCGATGCGATTTCATGCCATGCCATGCAAGGAGGTGATGTGTGATGTGATGCGTTGCGAGATGTGATGTGATGCGATGTGTTTCGAGATGTGATGTGATGTGACGTGACGTGCCATGAGGTGAAGTTTGTAAATTGAGGGGCGAAGTGAAGTGTGATTGAGATGTGAGTGTTTATCGAAGTAACAATATTTGTCATATGATCATTCGGGTTGGTTTAATTAGTCCTTAAGAGAATGTTTGATATGACTGACGTTTCGACATCCTGAGCGGAAGTCATATTCAGCATGGTGCGGTGGTCTGCATACACAATAAAAATCCTGTATTGTAGGAGCATTATATAAACATTTTATGTAAGATTTAATAGCTTTAGCTATCAAATTTCCAAGTTTAAAAACAAATAATCTAAAAACGTTCTCACGAGGCGCAGCCCAGTCTGAGTGATAGCTATCTGGGTGATAGCCAGAGTCGCGTAGTACTTGTTCTAAGCCGGAGAAATACAAGGCACAAAATCGATGTGGCGCGTTTTTCAACTTTCAAGTTGTAAAAACTTGTTGGGCGAAGTACAGGGCGGGTCTACTTTGAGCCACAAATTCTGACTTCGTTGCTTGTTGCGCAACATTTCGCATACAATTCAAGCTGATTAGTCAATAGAATAAGTTGCTCGGGGGCAAATTCCGCCTTGGACTCGCATGTGTGGTCTTCAAAACAAAACATGTTGTGCGACAAGTTGAGGAATTTTGTGCCTCGTATTCCCCCCGGCTTAAATGATTCAAACATCCCAGGTAGCATCATCATTATTGTGAATAAACTCATCCTAACTTAGATTTTTTACAGCTAAGTTCGTATCATCGTGATGATCCAAAATCTAGAATCGTGTTAGGCTTTGACAATTCGGTGCTGTCAATCAATACTTCAGAGGAGAAAATGTTTGTCATTGTAACAATCACAAACCATCACTGAAACCATTCAGGATTGGTGGTCTTTTTTTCTCTAACTCGCATTGGCTTCATTTCTCCGTTTTCCGGAGCGCCAAAGTTTCGGTTGATATCGTACAATTTCGTACAAGCTGAAATATGTAGTGTATAAAGTGTTCTCCTGGAGTAGAGTAACTTAATGTTGCCAATAAAAACATGTGAACGAATTAATTGAACGTCACTGGAAATATTTATGCCCGAATGTCCTAGCATTGATCTGATTGATGTCGTACCCAAGATATTATAATACATTAACATTGTTTAATGCTTGCGTGATAATCAGCAAATGTGGGAATCTAGCATGACCATAAACGGCGTAACAAAATGTTAGATTTCTCAAATTAGCGGGAGCTGACTTTAGAAGGATGCTGTCTAGAAAACTTACCGAGTTCATTCATGATGACAAATCCAGTAATTCACATCAAGGTCACCACGAGTAACATCTATATGAAGACAATTACAGTAAGAGTTTTCAATCTTCTCATCTCTAATAGTCAGGCGGCTAAGCCAAATGATTGTGCGTTTTTTGATAAAAGCATGAAGCTTTCCATTATGATTGGCCTACGGATACTTGTCAATTTTTGATTGGGAGGCATCTCTGAAAATTCTTTTTACAGAAATTATTCAGACAACTCACAAAGCTATTGTTCAGCCGCCATCTTGTCCTTTGTTATTCATGAGTTTCGCGGCACTTACTGTGCAAGTCAGTGAAGTGATTCTCTAGACTCTGCAGCAAAATCCCTGCAACTTTCTTTCATTCAGAGGCCATGAATACCTTGGCACATATGGTCTATACTCTGGTAGCTATGTCGCAAGTTGATATCAACCTGTGTGCCGAAGAATCCTGATATTTTTCCTGATTTTCTATCTCCGAAACAGTGTCTGACTGGGAATTCGAAAACATGTTTTCGTAAATAGAAGAAAACATCTAGAAAAGTAATTTAGCTATCAAATGTTCACTCATCATATTCCAATGATGGTTTCTCTTCGCCATAAATCTTTAGAGTTTTGTGTATCTGGCGCTACACTCTATAAATTTATCTCGTAGAATAAGAGCTCAAGTGCCACGAAACTCATGAATAACAAAGGACAAGATGGCAGCTGAACAATGACCACCCGAATTGTCTAAATTATTGCTGTAAAAAGAATTTTCAGAGATGCCTCCCAATCAAAAATTAACAAGTACCCTCTGAAGTCTCATCCTGGAAAGTTTCATGCTTTTATCAGAAAATGCACAATTCGCAATAAAATTTGGACTTAGCCGCCTGACTATAAGGAGCATTTTATTTGCTTTACTTTCACATTTATTCATATTTTTCTACTGAAGGTGCTTCATTAGAAATTTTTTTAAGAACAAGGACTGGCGGTTACTTATTTAAATAATCCGGCCATTTAATTGGACGTTGGAGATCAAATTTCCATTTGATAATTTCCCAAAGTCTATATTTGTTTAAATAGCGTGGCGCAAAATCCTTAGGATGCAAAAACCTGTACTTTAAGACAAAGAAATATTTGATTTTGAGCACACGAAATTCGTTCTTGTCATGGTATTATGGACACAGAATTGGGAACTCTTCAAACAAAGAACGCGCTTATATGTAAACAGGTGATAAGATTGTCCAACTGTGCACTACTTATTGCCGCTTTTCGTGGCTTTTAACTGTTTCTAAGTTTATACCTAGTAATTAGGACAATCATATTCTTTACTCCAAAGAAGGGTTGCAGTTTAGTTGTTTTTGTTGGGCTCCGCTCCTGATTGGCTAGTTGTTTTGTATTTTAGTATTCGGCACCCATCGATGTCTCTTTGCTGGGAGCAGTAAAGGGACACTGGACTGTTTCTTAGGCTGGATCCAAACCAAGTTAACATTTGATGCAGACTCAAAGAACGTGTTTTGGACTCGCCATGTTGAATGATGGTCAATTGGTTTGACCACTATTTATGAACATGGCACACTTTATGCGCATATCCCAGCTCAATTAACCCTGTTTAAGACAAGTTATTTTAGAGAGTCGAGCAATGCTTCGGCAAAAATATTGTTACTAAAAAGTTTGATACCTATTGCCTTCATTTTGGTGTGATTTTGAAGGTTTCACAGAATAAATAAGCAGTCGTAGGTCCGCCAACAAAAATCTCATGGAGACCCGAGAAACTGAATTTTAAAGATTTCTAAAAATGCAGTATATAGGATAGACAAATTTTCATGCTTAACGCAACATTTTTGTGAACTTTGAATTTTATTTTTTCACGTTCCCATGAGAATTATTTAGCGGGACGATAACAGCTTAAAAAAACAGCTCCACGTTTTTAGTTTATTGGAAACAGCCAAAGGCCTTTCGATACTACGTCCTCCTCAGTGGCCGACACAATGTGGTAAAATACAAGCGGAAGCAATTAAAGGCACCGAGTTAAGTTGGGATCCCTGTGCGCAAGGCACAGGGATCCGCCCTGTTAAGGCCACAAGGCTCTGCGGTCCCTAGACGGTAGATCCACAGGGTCTCGGACTCTAACATTTGTTCTGGGGAAACTTTACATAAAGCTAAAAATTTAAATAGATGGTCAAACTCAGGCTCATGCATTTGAGCATGGACGTTGAGTGCAGAGTCTGTCTTGTTTCTGTGTCCTGAGATCCTTCTCCTTAAAGGTTGTGTGGTGTTCCCTATATATTGCTTATGACAGATGTGTTACATGTGGCTAGGTAAATAACGCAGCGTGTTGCGCATGATGCTGTACAAGTAACACTGACCCGACCGCCATTGCTGGTGCAAACGAATAACACAGGTATCCCAAGTCTAGGCGGTCACAAGCCTTTGAATCCGTTTAAAGAAAGAGATTTCTCTTCAAGGCAACGTGTTCATACGACCAAACTTGGGGTCACTTGTGTATGCGTTAAGGGAGGGTGCTGTGACATGGTGACGTGGTCCTGACGTCAGCAAAACTAGAAAAGTCAATATCTCGAGAAGGCTACGTCGCTGAGACCAAACTTAGGTAAAGTTATCTTAAAGGCAAGGGGAAAGCACCACTAAGGTCACGTGGAATGACGCCATCGATGACGTCATCAAAACTAGAAAAGTCAATATCTCAAGAAGGAAACATCGCTAGGTGACCAAACTTATGTAAAGTTGTCTTGGAGGCAAGGGGGTGCACCAACAAGGTCACATGGAATGACGACATCAATGGCGTCCTCAAAACTAGAAAAGTCAGTATCTCGATATTGACTCAATATCGTGATGCCTCGATGACAGTAATGTATTGATTCGAGCTCCACTTTTAGGCAGTGCCTAAATCTATATATTATTAAAACATGGTCAATACAATTTTTGTGAAAAATGTTTGTTGAAAAATGATTGGCTGAGTTTGTTGTAGTGGGCATTATCGTTATTTTTGACACGTGCGAATTACGATATTTCTCAGTGGCCGAAATCCTGATAAAGCTTGATGGCGTAACAAGTAAAAATGGGGAAAGAATTACATGAGCATCGCCTTAACTACAGGACCTTTGGAACCAGGGGCGTGGCCAGACAGGCCGCCCCCTTTTACGAAACCACATTCAAAATATCAAAAATACCCCTTGGGATCCCTCCTGCCAACGGCTAGCACAGCCTAAATTCTAAGACAAACTACTGCTGACTATTAGCTTTGGAACATACATCAGTAGCCTCTCAATAGTAAGCATAACCTAAATTCTAAGAAAAACTGCTGCTGACTATTGAATCACTGCGGAGTTCCTCATACATACACACTTTGTCAAACAGGGCAAAAACAATCAGAGATAGTAGAAATACAGAATAAAAATCTAGTTCTACACTCCACACAACCGCTGTAACTGATGGATTTTGTCATAAAGTTTGTGCGCGGCTTTGGCATTTGCATGGCCACCTGGTTCTGGTGCCAGATTGTTAAACGTGTTTTAGTCTAATCACACTGGTGGTCTATTGTTAATGATGCGTTAGGGTTTAGTACAATTACTCAAGTTTTCTCGTTTTCTCTCGCTTTAATCGCCTATAATCGTTTTTATAGTCACCTACAGGTGATTATAACATTGAAAGGATTGGGAGTGCGCGCGCGAGTTTTATGATCGTGAAAAAGTCCAACAAAAACAAGTTTTTCTGTCTAAAAACCTTATGAATCACTTGAGAAATTATACTAAAACAATTAGTCGCCCAAGGCTCCGTAATTATCGGCGAATAGTCACCGAGACAAAAAAAAAGTTAAGTAAGTCATAATCAACTAGTGGCGAAAAGTGTCGGATTTAGAAGCCAGAAAATGGCAAATGACCACACCAAAAAACGTTTTTGGGAAAAACAAATTGACCTACTAGTCGAGGAATAATTGTTAAATAGACGATTCCAGATTTATAAATTGTTCATTCTTTCCTTACGATTTTGGTATTCTCGTTTTGACACCACAGTAAATAAATCGATTACTTTTTGTTTATTTGTGAATCTTTAATTCACATATGAGATTTATCTCATTTTTAGGTAACTTGAGTTTGAGTAGATTAGTGCAAAAAACTACGTTACTAAAAATCTAGCAAGTAACACTGCATTTCAAATACACGTGAAATAAACCTCTTGCCTAAACCAATGTTTCATACCATTTTGAACTATTCTAGTACTTATAAATTGTAGCTTATGAAATTTCACAGCGCCCTCAGCATGCGCATTAAAAGTGAAGCTTAAAGGCGAAAAGCTAATTCTCTTTTTAAGGACTTTACAGCTGAAGTCCTACGAAAGCCGAGAAGGGCCATAAAAATGGTGCAGCACATTTTTTTGGTTTGACTAAACTTTGTCTATATTACTGGCACAATTCGTTTCTTTGTCAACTTCCGGTTTTGGCAAATCTTGTTTGCCAACTCCCGTGTTTTGGCAAATCTTTTTTGCCAACTCCCGTGTTTTGGCAAATCTTGTTTGCCAACTCCCGTGTTTTGGCAAAGTCTTTTTTGCCAACTCCCGTGTTTTGGCAAATCTTTTTTGCCAACTACCGTGTTTTGGCAAAGTCTTTTTTGCCAACTCCCGTGTTTTGGCAAATCTTGTTTGCCAACTCCCGTGTTTTGGCAAAGTCTTTTTTGCCAACTCCCGTGTTTTGGCAAAGTCTTTTTTGCCAACTCCCGTGTTTTGGCAAAGCCTTTTTTGCCAACTCCCGTGTTTTGGCAAAGTCTTTTTTGCCAACTCCCGTGTTTTGGCAAATCTTTTTTGCCAACTCCCGTGTTTTGGCAAAGTCTTGTTTGCCAACTCCCGTGTTTTGGCAAAGTCTTTTTTTGCCAACTCCCGTGTTTTGGCAAATCTTGTTTGCCAACTCCCGTGTTTTGGCAAAGTCTTTTTTGCCAACTCCCGTGTTTTGGCAAATCTTTTTTGCCAACTCCCGTGTTTTGGCAAATCTTGTTTGCCAACTCCCGTGTTTTGGCAAAGTCTTGTTTGCCAACTCCCGTGTTTTGGCAAAGTCTTTTTTGCCAACTCCCGTGTTTTGGCAAATCTTGTTTGCCAACTCCCGTGTTTTGGCAAAGTCTTTTTTGCCAACTCCCGTGTTTTGGCAAATCTTTTTTGCCAACTCCCGTGTTTTGGCAAATCTTGTTTGCCAACTCCCGTGTTTTGGCAAAGTCTTTTTTGCCAACTCCCGTGTTTTGGCAAATCTTTTTTGCCAACTACCGTGTTTTGGCAAAGTCTTTTTTGCCAACTCCCGTGTTTTGGCAAATCTTGTTTGCCAACTCCCGTGTTTTGGCAAAGTCTTTTTTGCCAACTCCCGTGTTTTGGCAAAGTCTTTTTTGCCAACTCCCGTGTTTTGGCAAAGCCTTTTTTGCCAACTCCCGTGTTTTGGCAAAGTCTTTTTTGCCAACTCCCGTGTTTTGGCAAATCTTATTTGTCAACTCCCGTGTTTTGGCAAATCTTATTTGTCAACTCCCGTGTTTTGGCAAATCTTGTATGTCAACTCCCGTGTTTTGGCAACTTCGCCGATTGATTCGGCTGGACCACGCATGCGTGTTACTCAGAGTGGCCTCATCAAGATGGCGGATAGAGTTTACGCTGAATTTGATTGAAAAGGTATTTTTTGTAGTATAAACGATCTGTAGTAGTATACAAAGTAAGAGTTTTAGCTCGGGTGGATCAGGGTGGATCCACAGATCCACCATGAACGTTGCGTGACGAGTGGAAAAAAAGGGGCGTCTCAAGAGTCACGCAAGCCTTGCATGTAAATGATGTCATAAGTTGAAACAATAGGTAACCCAGACTTGCCCGCTCATCAAATGGACTTGCCTAGGCATGCTCAAACCGGAGATTGGGAAGGTGTGAATATCTTTGATTAGTTATATAGGAGGGGCCGAATTAGCCCTTTTTTGGGGGGGGAATACTAATTTCGGGGGGGGGGGGAATACGTAATGAGCTTCGCGGTTGAATTAATGAGCGTCGCGGTTGAATTAATGAGCGCCCCCACGCGGAATTAATGAGGTTGCGGTTGATTGTTGACATAGGTGTTCCTTTGTTTAAAAGTGAGGCGGAATACATAATGAGCTTGCGGTTGATTGTTGACACAGGTGTTCTTTTGTTCTCTATTGCGGCGGAATTAATGAGCGTCCCCACGCGGAATTAATGAGCTTTGTGGTTTATTGTTGACACAGGTGTTCTTTTGTTCTTTACTGCGGAGGAATACATTAACATTGTTGACACAGGTGTTCTTCTGTGTTCAACACGTGGCTGCGGTTTCTTTTGTCTCTACCATGTGCTTGTGGTTTCTATTTTTCTCAGAGTCTATAAAACCAGAGGTTTAGTGGAATAAAGTGAAAAAATGTGAGGTTAACATCATGTCATTTACAGAAAAAAAATATTACGGATGATGACGTTAAGATTCTGTTTTCTTTATTATATACATTACATTATCCCTTATTTAGCTATAAAATAGCAGGGAAAAGTACAAGTACACGAAAAGGATCAATTCTAATGTCCCTTCTAAGATTACAAAACGTTTAATAATAGTAAAACACTCCGACACAAGCAGCCCCAAGTCCTTTATCTATTTTTATTTACCTAAAAGCGCGCGTAGAAAAAAAGACAAATAAAATGAATGCAATACCAACGTGACATGTAATTTATACAAGAAAATTAAACGGGGACAAAAGGTGACAAAATGGACAATCATATACTTGGTGAGTATCCTAAATTTATATTCAAAGTACTACATTTTAATTATGTTACACTTCTCATGGGTAGGGTAGGGAATTTGTTTCATAAAATATGGAAAACATTATAGGGAGGAGGACCATTCTGAGAGGAGGAGCATTTTTATTCAGTGAGGAGGAAGGGCAAACAAAGGGACATTATAAAAATGTTTTTTTAGTATTTGACGGGCGCTGTCGCGGGCGTTGACGGCCGTCCTTGCGGGCGTGACGGGCGTTATAGCGGGCGTTGACGGGCGTTGTAGCGGGCGTGAGGGGCGTCCTTGCGGGCTCGGGTGCTACGGGCGTCTTGAGGGCGTCCTGCGGGCGTTACCGGCATTGCTGTGATGTATTGCGGTATCCAGGGTTTCTGTGGGATTTCTCTAGGGTTTCTGTAGGGTTTCTGTGGGGTTTCTCTAGGGTTTCTCTAGGGTTTCTCAGGAGGAGAAGGACAATTCTGTGAGGAGGAGGAGGTCTATTTTGTGAGGAGGAGGAGGAGGAGGAGGAGGAGGCCTGTTTTGTGAGGAGGAGGAGGAGGAGGCCTGTTTTGTGAGGAGGAGGAGGAGGAGAGGGAGGTCTATTTTGTGAGGAGGAGGAGGAGAGCTATTCTGTAAGGAGGAGGAGGGTTATTCTGTAAGGAGGATGGTTACCCCGTGGTGGTTACCCTTTGGTTATCCCGTTGTCATTAATGTCCCTCCGATGCGCCCGCTACGGGCGTCTTGCGGCCGCTACGGGCGTCCTGCGGCCGTTTTGCGGGCGTGACGGGCGTTCTACGACCGTTCTGCGGCCGTTGCGGAGGTCTTGCGAACGTCTTGCGGCATCCAATCGACATCCAATCGACATCCCATTGACATCCCATCGACATCTCATCGACATCAGATCGACATCAGATCGACATCCCATCGACATCCCATCGACATCAGATCGACATCCCATCGACATCCCATCGACATCCCATCGACATCCCATCGACATCCCATCGACATCCCATCGACATCCCATCGACATCCCACCGGCATCACATCGACATACCAGACGCCCGCTGCAACGCCCGCAAAACGGCCACAGGACGCCCGTAGCGGGCGCATCGGAGGGACATTAATGACAACGGGATAACCAAAGGGTAACCACCACGGGGTAACCATCCTCCTTACAGAATAACCCTCCTCCTCCTTACAGAATAGCTCTCCTCCTCCTCCTCCTCCTCCTCCTCCTCACAAAATAGACCTCCCTCTCCTCCTCCTCCTCCTCACAAAACAGGCCTCCTCCTCCTCCTCCTCACAAAACAGGCCTCCTCCTCCTCCTCCTCCTCCTCACAAAATAGACCTCCTCCTCCTCACAGAATTGTCCTTCTCCTCCTGAGAAACCCTAGAGAAACCCTAGAGAAACCCCACAGAAACCCTACAGAAACCCTAGAGAAATCCCACAGAAACCCTGGATACCGCAATACATCACAGCAATGCCGGTAACGCCCGCAGGACGCCCGCAAGACGCCCGTAGCACCCGAGCCCGCAAGGACGCCCCTCACGCCCGCTACAACGCCCGTCAACGCCCGCTATAACGCCCGTCACGCCCGCAAGGACGGCCGTCAACGCCCGCGACAGCGCCCGTCAAATACTAAAAAAACATTTTTATAATGTCCCTTTGTTTGCCCTTCCTCCTCACTGAATAAAAATGCTCCTCCTCTCAGAATGGTCCTCCTCCCTATAATGTTTTCCATATTTTATGAAACAAATTCCCTACCCTACCCATGAGAAGTGTAACATAATTAAAATGTAGTACTTTGAATATAAATTTAGGATACTCACCAAGTATATGATTGTCCATTTTGCCACCTTTTGTCCCCGTTTATTTTTCTTGTATAAATTACATGTCACGTTGGTATTGCATTCATTTTATTTGTCTTTTTTTCTACGCGCGCTTTTAGGTAAATAAAAATAGATAAAGGACTTGGGGCTGCTTGTGTCGGAGTGTTTTACTATTATTAAACGTTTTGTAATCTTAGAAGGGACATTAGAATTGATCCTTTTCGTGTACTTGTACTTTTCCCTGCTATTTTATAGCTAAATAAGGGATAATGTAATGTATATAATAAAGAAAACAGAATCTTAACGTCATCATCCGTAATATTTTTTTTCTGTAAATTACATGATGTTAACCTCACATTTTTTCACTTTATTCCACTAAACCTCTGGTTTTATAGACTCTGAGAAAAATAGAAACCACAAGCACATGGTAGAGACAAAAGAAACCGCAGCCACGTGTTGAACACAGAAGAACACCTGTGTCAACAATGTTAATGTATTCCGCCGCAGTAAAGAACAAAAGAACACCTGTGTCAACAATAAACCGCAAGCTCATTATGTATTCCGCCTCACTTTTAAACAAAGGAACACCTATGTCAACAATCAACCGCAACCTCATTAATTCCGCGTGGGGACGCTCATTAATTCAACCGCGACGCTCATTAATTCAACCGCGAAGCTCATTACGTATTCCCCCCCGAAATTAGTATTCCCCCCCCCCCCCCCAAAAAAAAAAAGGGCTAATTCGGCCCCTCCTATATAACTAATCAAAGATATTCGCACCTTCCCAATCTCCGGTTTGAGCATGCCTAGGCAAGTCCATTTGATGAGCGGGCAAGTCTGGGTTACCTATTGTTTCAACTTATGACATCATTTACATTCAAGGCTTGCGTGACTCTTGAGACGCCCCTTTTTTTCCACTCGTCACGCAACGTTCATGGTGGATCTGTGGATCCACCCTGATCCACCCGAGCTAAAACTCTTACTTTGTATACTACTACAGATCGTTTATACTACAAAAAATACCTTTTCAATCAAATTCAGCGTAAACTCTATCCGCCATCTTGATGAGGCCACTCTGAGTAACACGCATGCGTGGTCCAGCCGAATCAATCGGCGAAGTTGCCAAAACACGGGAGTTGACATACAAGATTTGCCAAAACTCGGGAGTTGACAAATAAGATTTGCCAAAACACGGGAGTTGACAAATAAGATTTGCCAAAACACGGGAGTTGGCAAAAAAGACTTTGCCAAAACACGGGAGTTGGCAAAAAAGGCTTTGCCAAAACACGGGAGTTGGCAAAAAAGACTTTGCCAAAACACGGGAGTTGGCAAAAAAGACTTTGCCAAAACACGGGAGTTGGCAAAAAAGACTTTGCCAAAACACGGGAGTTGGCAAAAAAGACTTTGCCAAAACACGGTAGTTGGCAAAAAAGATTTGCCAAAACACGGGAGTTGGCAAAAAAGACTTTGCCAAAACACGGGAGTTGGCAAACAAGATTTGCCAAAACACGGGAGTTGGCAAAAAAGATTTGCCAAAACACGGGAGTTGGCAAAAAAGACTTTGCCAAAACACGGGAGTTGGCAAACAAGATTTGCCAAAACACGGGAGTTGGCAAAAAAGACTTTGCCAAAACACGGGAGTTGGCAAACAAGACTTTGCCAAAACACGGGAGTTGGCAAACAAGATTTGCCAAAACACGGGAGTTGGCAAAAAAGATTTGCCAAAACACGGGAGTTGGCAAAAAAGACTTTGCCAAAACACGGGAGTTGGCAAACAAGATTTGCCAAAACACGGGAGTTGGCAAAAAAAGACTTTGCCAAAACACGGGAGTTGGCAAACAAGACTTTGCCAAAACACGGGAGTTGGCAAACAAGATTTGCCAAAACACGGGAGTTGGCAAAAAAGATTTGCCAAAACACGGGAGTTGGCAAAAAAGACTTTGCCAAAACACGGGAGTTGGCAAACAAGATTTGCCAAAACACGGGAGTTGGCAAAAAAAGACTTTGCCAAAACACGGGAGTTGGCAAATACGATTTGCCAAAACACGGGAGTTGGCAAAAAGACTTTGCCAAAACACGGGAGTTGGCAAACAAGATTTGCCAAAACACGGGAGTTGGCAAAAAAGATTTGCCAAAACACGGGAGTTGGCAAAAAAGACTTTGCCAAAACACGGGAGTTGGCAAACAAGATTTGCCAAAACACGGGAGTTGGCAAAAAAGACTTTGCCAAAACACGGGAGTTGGCAAACAAGACTTTGCCAAAACACGGGAGTTGGCAAACAAGATTTGCCAAAACACGGGAGTTGGCAAAAAAGATTTGCCAAAACACGGGAGTTGGCAAAAAAGACTTTGCCAAAACACGGGAGTTGGCAAACAAGATTTGCCAAAACACGGGAGTTGGCAAAAAAAGACTTTGCCAAAACACGGGAGTTGGCAAACAAGACTTTGCCAAAACACGGGAGTTGGCAAACAAGATTTGCCAAAACACGGGAGTTGGCAAAAAAGATTTGCCAAAACACGGGAGTTGGCAAAAAAGACTTTGCCAAAACACGGGAGTTGGCAAACAAGATTTGCCAAAACACGGGAGTTGGCAAAAAAAGACTTTGCCAAAACACGGGAGTTGGCAAATACGATTTGCCAAAACACGGGAGTTGGCAAAAAAGACTTTGCCAAAACACGGGAGTTGGCAAACAAGATTTGCCAAAACACGGGAGTTGGCAAATACGATTTGCCAAAACACGGGAGTTGGCAAACAAGATTTGCCAAAACACGGGAGTTGGCAAACAAGATTTGCCAAAACACGGGAGTTGGCAAATACGATTTGCCAAAACACGGGAGTTGGCAAACAAGATTTGCCAAAACCGGGAAGTTGACAAAGAAACGAATTGTGCCAGTAATATAGACAAAGTTTAGTCAAACCAAAAAATGTGCTGCACCATTTTTATGGCCCTTCTCGGCTTTCGTAGAAGTCAGATTTCGTACAATTTCAGATCTTCCAACATGTAAGAGGCTGTCTCTGTAAGAACGGACCACTCGATTTCGGGTTCAGAAGAAACCTACCCTGATATTATTATGGCAGAAACTACTACCTATGCCTACTATAGAAATCGATTTTTAAGGATCTCAATATTTATTTTCCGTGAGTTTTGTGAACTCTAGTCAGATGGTGAGAAACCCCTAAATACCACTACATTTTCCTGTCACGGAAAGCGGTTTTCGCGTCGGATTTTTTTTTTCATTTCGCATCACATCTAACATCACCAGTTAGATTTTCTTAATGATTTATTATATATTCTTGCTTCTGAGGGCGAATAATTTATTCCTTTTTATTTATTTAGCAAAAAAATCAAACTCTATCGAGGACTTAACTTGCAAAAGTGAAAGATGGAGGATTTGAAGATGGCTCCTGTTTTCGAAAGTGGCACTTCCAGTTGCTAAAAATCACCTTTTAATACTGAGGTCATGTAATTTCCTTTGCAATTATTTAATAAAATCTGCGGCACAGCGCGCCGTTGAGATTTGGGAGTGATCTGAAGTTAAGTGAATTTGTTGTTATTTTTGCGTGACATAAATCTTAACTCGTCACGCAAATAGTCAACATTTTCCCTGTTCCCACAAAATGATGAGAGAGAACGCTCAAAATAGAGATTTTTATTGAAAAAATACAAGCATTTTCATAGTATTGACTGTTTCAGATTCGTTATTAACATATTTAATGTTAGAGAGCTAAGCAACGACTACGGTTGCTATTCACAGCGAAAGTGGTTGTCTGAACTCACCGAATTCTATTTCTTATCTAAAATTAAGTTTAAAGAGAAACTACATCTAAAGTCATCTGATTCTTTAGCATTCGATGTAAATTGTGTATTTGTTGTGATCTGTAGCTCCATGGATGGCAGGACTTTATCTAAACAACGTTCAAACAATAAATTCTGACTCGAAAAATATAAAAATCGCGAAATGCGGCTTATGCTAATTTATAAAATGCAGACCAAAGTCTAAAGTAATCAATTCATGTCAAAACCAATTCCATCGACAAAGTATTTTATTGCTCTTGTTGTTATCCGTAAACGATTTGTTTAATCGGGTTTAATAAAGAAACATTCAAGTAGAAAAGTATCCGGCTTTTTACAACTGAATAACTCTCAGCTTGTATTTTTGAGTAAATTTACACATTTAATTAACTTACAAAGAAACCTTTTTATAAAACACCAACTCGGATAACTTGAGAGCTCCGATAACGCAAACTGTATGCTGTTTTCTTTCAACATGTACCCTAATACTTTTTCTAGGCCGGTCGAGTACGCGGTCCTTATCTGAAACGTTTCATTCACTGCGGTCTTTGGCATTTTGGTCGCGTGCGTAAAACGCTTTTCTGTACCACATGACATGGACCCACGAGAGAAAAGCTCAACGTTCTCAATTAGCCCCGTGGACTTTGTAATGGAAAGATATTGTTCCTACAAGTATTCAGTAGATGGTTATAATGGTTAGGTGCGAGTAAACTGATGTAATACGACTATAAAATACATCACTGGTAACACTGACAGTCTTTTAAGACATCTGAAACTAACTTGATGAGTACTGCCTTATTTTCTCTTCCTTTATAAGCAACTTCAAAATGACTTAAGATTTTCTTTAATACATCCACCTTAAAATGGCACATTTTCGCCTGTTTGTGGAGGTCGCAGAGATTGTAGGTATCATACATGATAGGATGCTGAAGTCCCAATTCCTTGTGTATCTCATCTACCAGCGCCTGCCGTCCCTCCTCTCTTTGTTCCTCCTCCACATTGTCTAGTACTTCCTCACCTTGCACAGACACAGTGTCAGGTTGTCGTGAGCGAGAAGCAAGTCTCGAGAAAAAACCTGCTATTTGTGTTTTGGTCAACCATTCGCTTCTTTGGAATATTCTTTCATTATTGTCGTCCCTTGCTTTTCTCATCTCTGTTGCAACTTGATCAGGGTCTGCTTTTCTTCCTGTAATCTCCCCCATGTCAAATTTCTTTTTCAAGAATGACCTCACCTTGTCCGAAAAGCGTGCCGATGATCGCGGCTTCGCAAGCGCCCAGCCCATCTCTAGGGGTGCAGGTGATGAGTAGGTTGGCTTTGGTGAGTTTTCCGGCCTTAATGTCTCCTGTTTAGTTTTACTTGATTTGTAACTATCGATTCCGGCAAACATATCTGCCCAGTCGCGTTTGATAGTGTCATATAAGGTATCCTTCTCCACGCGCGTTTCATGTGTACCAAACTCTATGTGCAGCTCAAGTTGTGAAAATGAATCAAATGCGCTATCACAGCCCTCTTCAGGGCAAACGAACAATTGACTTTCTTTCTTATTATTAGAATTCTTAGATGGTCGAAGATTCCTGTGCTCCGTGGTACAGGCAAAATCCTCCCCGTGCTGTACTACCATATTAGTATTTTTCTGGTGTTTCACGAACAACGAGTCCCACGTTACAACTTTGCCTTCGCCGATGCCATACGCGCGCCAGATTCTCACCCCTTCTTTCTCGTATTGGAAATTATGTAACTCACTAAAGTACTTTATTTTTTGTACTTCTAAACTCATGCTGCTTACATCTACTATTCCCACCGCTGCTGTTGTGCCTTTCACAGGTCGTTCTGTTAAAGCTGTTCTCATATCCGACGTGTTAAGAATATCGTGTCCCTCTGAGCAGTATTTTCGAATAGATGCCTTCATCGGACAAAGTACTCGATCGCAAATGTCTTTCCCCTGCTGCGGTTCAGAGAAGTCGTATCGAGCCGTAGCGATACCTACACGATCTCCAATATCTTTAACTGCCGCGATAAGGTGGCTGTTATGATAACAGCCAGCTTCATCAGATCGTAAGTAAACGCGTTCGACACTAGGGGAGTTCCTTTTTACGTTTTCAAGGAGATTCTCAAGAGCAGACGCCACTGCATACCAATCCTGCGAGCAAGAGTCAATGAGGTGCGCATATGATATCACTTGAAGTTCATCTGTTTCGGCATCACGGGTGACAACACTGCTAATATGCCAGCTCATTCCGCGTTTCGCATACCAGTCACTCTGCTTTTCGCGGTACCTCATTTGTACCAATTTCATGGCCCAATCAGCAACTACAAGAGCTGACTTACTATCCAACGCACAGAGTATATCCTGTTTTGCGCTCTCCTGATTTGCTCCCCTCATGATATGGGACTTCCACGCCCAAATCTTGCTTTTCGAAGCGTTGAAATCATAAAGGAGATCATCTCGTTGCTCATCGTTGTAGAGAGAGCTGGAGTGAGCTGTGATACTTTTTTCAAGTGTATCAAGGAATGTGTTCAACTCTTCACAACGACTACATCTCATGTCATGCGAAGCGTGTGACGCGCACTTGCTCTGAAACTCGGGGACCTTAGGATCACTAAGAGCATAGCGCCGACAGTGATCAGCGCATTCGCTTTCTTCTACACCGCAGTGGGCCCGGTATTCTGTCTTCAGATATTTCTTGTTCTTGTTTAGCTTTTCTCTGAGCTCTTCCATTGTTGTCTTGTCTGCTCCGACATCACAGAGCTCGTCAATTATAGAGCTCAGTCGCTCAAAGGCCGCCACGCCCTCCGCAGCTGTGTTATCAAGGCCGCTGAGGGATTTCTGCTGCGAGGCTTCCCTGACTTCGAGTATGCGGAACATTGTTGAACGACAAATGGGCTCAAAGGCTTCTTCCTTACAGTGCTCAAGGTACTGCATCACCATAGTGGATCGAGTTACAGTACGCACCACGTTCGGCATAGAAACTTTTGTGCCGTCATTAAGGGTTAGCGTTCTTGTGCCAAATGCCACATCCTGATAAAAGTATGGTCTGTTAATGAAATCAACGAAGTGGTCAACCTTATTTGTATCTAGACGAACTCTGTGATTGACACTTTTTGGGACTGCTGCTCCAGGACCAACCTTTTTAGCGTGAGCTCTAGCCAGCTTGATTTGCCTTATACTTATCTTTTGATATGGCTCATGGTATGCTTGAAGAGCTTTCATTGTGTGGCGGTACGCATAGATGCTCAATATTTGCCTCTTGATATTCTTCGTCACTGCCTCGCGATACGCACACATTAGTGCAACAAGGTCATCGCTGGGTCCGGGCGCCGTTGCCTGCATGGCCTTGAACAGCGTTTCGCCGTCATTAGGCGCTATAAACTCACAAACAACCTGACACGCTTGTACAGCTCTTTCGGTGCAGACATGTTTCTCTGCTGAATTGGCCTGGTCCCACGGTGTTTTTAATTGGGATGTTAGAGGCTCAAGCTCAATTCTCGACTGTTGAAAAAGATAAACACGTTTTGCAATACTGTTAGTCTTACAAAGTGGTTTAGAATACACGAAAGGGAGGGGAGGCACTAACAGGAGTTGTGAAATTGACGCTTGGGTTAGGGGTTATAAGCACCTAAAACGTCGGGAGAGAACACCTTTTCCCCCGTTGCTAGTGCAACCAGCGTGAGTATCACAATTAGCAAGGAAAAAAAGCAATGACATGCCTAGACTGTAGTGCCGACAAGGTTTTAGTGCCTTTTGGTTTCATTTTAAACACGCGGCTTGGTACTTTAGCTTTTTTTCGACAATCCCTAGTCACTTCCCTCCTCCGCCCCCTCCCCTGCCACGGGGTTCTAACGAACCTCTGTGTGTGCGGCAATTCTATTCAAAGCATCATAACGAACCTCTGTGTGTGCGGCAATTTTATTCAAAGCATCATTGAATATCGCGAGGGGACTTTCTATCATGCTGTCATCCTCCAGTAAGCTGGCGCTTGTTATACCACTCCAACACCCAGGTGTCCAGTCCCTGGCAGCCGATCTCGCGGGAGTACATGGCGAATACGTCGCGGACATGGGTGTGCCCGGCATGAATTGTGCTGACCATCTGTAAAAGACAGTTATGTGTAATTTTATAACAGACCAATCATGATGATGATGATTTCTCATCCAATAATTTTGATGGGGCGAGGCCGCGCATCAATATTGATGGTCACCAAAATAAATAGCAAATAAACAATTAGCATCCAATTTTGATGCATATCCGGACTTCTCGAGGCATTTCAACCATCTTCTTTGGGGGATCATGGCGCCCAACCCCTCTAGAAAAAAAGGAATGAAATTATCTTGAGAATGCCCCAAACATAACTGACTTCTGCCGCCCCTTGAATACGCACCCCTGGGTTAGCGTAGCAGCACCAGTACCATCCTCGGCTAGCCACTCCTTCACAATAGTTTTGTGTTTTTCTCTGCATCTTCCACAGATTGCTTTTGAAACACATAGCAAACAAGAATCATAAATATAATAGCTTAAAACAAGAGGGCCTTGCGATTTCATTTGTACGATATATTCCGTATCACGCCTGTTCATGCAAAGAGCGAGGCGTTTTGACAATTAACTACTCTCTTGATACTTACGTGAGCCAATTCCCACGTCGGCGCCAAAGACCGATTTGATTTCAATGGCCATTACAAGGTTGATAACATGTCGATCCCGAAGTAGTTTCTTCCTTGATCCGCAGTGTACTGGGTGCTGACACGAGCGAGGTGGGCGCCAGTATTTACCGAGGTTGTGGCGATGTTTCGGGCAAATAACCATCTTTTCAATTTCTTCATTCGAAAATTCAAAGCACGACGCACGTGCAAGGATAAGCTGTGCTTCGTTCAGCCCGGAAAAGCTGAGATTACAGGTTCTTAGATGCGTATCAATAGCATCTTGACATTCCAGCAGTGTTTGTAGGCCTGATTGGCCTCTAGAACTGTCACACCTAATCTTGCTTTTCGCATTAAACGCGCATTCAGCTGATAAATCCATGTTGATACTTTAGTTCTGAGCACAACGCTTTCAAAGAAAAAACTACGTCGCGACAGGCGCAACACCGCAAACAATCGCCCTCCTGTGAATCTTAACAGTACATCAGGGCCCATCAGGGTAGGTTTAATTCCGATCCGATCCTAGATCTGAGATCTTTCAAAAAAGTAATTGAAAACAAATTTAATCCTCAGTTTTGGAAAAAAAATATTCTGAAATATTTTTCAGTGAATAAATTTTTGGAATTTGAATATTCCGGTAATAAACAACTGTAATTAGAACATTTATAAATAACATTGTATTTTCTCTATTCAATAAAACCCCTTGCTCTATTTTACCAAAAAGTAAAATACATATTTCGAAATTGCTATCCTTTCCTTCCCAACATAGAGAAGAAAAGGAAAAACCTCAAGGAAATTAAATGAACTTAGTCTTTGATTAGCGTGACGGGCGCCAGGATTTATGTCACGCAAAAACAACAACAAAATCACTCAACTTCAGATCACTCTCAAATCTCAACGGCGCGCCGTGCCGCAGATATTTTTGCATAATCACAAAGGAAATAACATGATATAAATATTAGAAGGTGATTTTTAGCACCTGGAAATGCCACTTTCGAAAACAGAAACAGTTTTCATCCCCTACTTTTCACTAATGTGGAAAGGCACGTCTTCGAAAAGGCTTGATTTTCCTACAAATGGAATTAAATATTATAAATATTTCACCTTGAGAAGATAGAATATACAACAAAGCATCAATAAAATATAATTTTATTTGTTGTTTTCGATGCGAAACTAAAACATTTCAGACGCGAAAACTTCCTCCGTGGCAAGGCGATTTTGCCGTTTTTTGAAGGCTTCACACCCAGTCTGGTTAAAATTCATAAAACTCCCCGAAAATAATTACTGAGATCCTTAAAACTACATTTTGGTAGTAGGCATAGATAGTACTTTCTGTGATATAAATATCAGGGCAGGTTTGCTCCGAACCCGATATCGAGTGGTCCGTTCTTACAGAGACAGCCTTGTAAAACCTCCATTAATAATTTTCACCTTTAAAATGATTAAGCTAGTTTTAATAAGTTTAGCCTATTTGGTTGTGAGACCATTAAAATAATGACAATAGAAAGTCTAGAGTACTAGAGTTTGTCTTATATTTACCATTTGTTCGTCGAGGCAAGACACCAACTATATGCACCGTTTATTCACTGTTGACGGCTGCCTTGTCCAGGTTTATTCCAAGAGAGTCTCAGTTTAAAAAGTATAAAGCAAACTTTGAAGGGCAATTTTAATTACTATTAGAAAGCCATTAATTTTTAATAGGTTTCTATGCAATTTTATTTAGCGGAAATATTTATTGGGTTGCATGCTGTTTTTCGCTTTTTTTGTGACTTTATTTACAGAACCGAGTCAGCAAAACCCATACATCAAGCTTCGTTAAATTGTCACGAGTTTGATGGAAATTAAATCTTGATCGATTTAAAATCAGTCTACTTGACGTCACCTTTAAAATAAACGACGTGATTCACAGTTCTAGCTGTGTTTACCCTGCATACTTAAATTGCTAGCATCTTCAAAGCTATTTAAGTCGCGTCCCGCAAAGGTATTATTCTTCAAGCTGGCCTCCTGGAAAGAATCGATATATTGTCAGAACAGCAAACAATGGCCGTTTTCACACTAGAGACGAACAAATCGTCTCGACGGACCAATCGTCTCAAGACGAACAAATCGTCTGATGTGAAAACGGGACGAACACATTTTCAGACGAAAAATCGTCTAAATTTGTTCGTCTGTTTGGCCGTCTAGGAAGACGATTTTTCATAGACGCTTTGTTTGTGTAGACGAACAAATCGACTAAAGTCCGACCTAAATTCACACTAGACGACAAAAGACGAACAAATCGTCAGACGATTTGTCCGTCCAGACGATTTGTTCTTCTCTAGTGTGAAAACGGCCAATGAAATGGAATCTATGAAAAGAGTGAAAGAAACTGATGCACAATTCGCATTTAATTCCTCGGCTTTATCGTACCAAATATTTTAGAAAAGCTTCTAGCTTTAACAAAAGGTTGAATCTCAAAGTTTGAAATTTCAGCAAGTTCCTCGTGTTCGTATTCCTTCACGGCCAACCATCCAGCTTCGCTCTTCTCGGCTAACTTGATAAACTTTTGTCGTTGTTGACTTATGTCAACAAAGTTAAAAGAAAATATGAAATAACATACATACCAACGCATGACTTTTAAGTCATGCTCCGAAAACAAAGGAACATCTATATCGCTAGGTGACCAAACTTATGTTAAGTTATCTTGGAGGCAAGGGGTGCATGACAAGGTCACATGGAATGACGTCATCAATGGCGTCATCAAAACTAGGAGAAGTCTATCTCGAGAAGGCAACATTGCTAGGTAACCAAACTTAAGTTTTGGTTAAGTTGATTTGGAGGCAAGGGGGGTCCACTACCAAGATCACGTGGCCTCATCGATGACGTCATCAAAACTTGAAAAGTTGATACCTCGATGACAGTAATGTATTGATTCGAGCTCCACTTTTAGGCAGTGCCTAAATCTATTTAATATTATATACATGGTCAATACTATTTTTGTGAAATGTTTCTTGGAAAATGATTGGCTGAGTTTGCCGTAGTGGTCATTGTCGTTATTTTTGACACGTGCGAATAGTCCAGTTTCGAATTCGCTACTATACCGCTGAATAGTCATCGCCGGCGCATAAATACAGTGGGAGCCTCAGTTTGAAGTAGAAAAAGTTGTGAATACCGACGAGAAACTGATGAAGCTTGAATATAGACAATAGACAAAACTTTTGGACTCGTTGGTATTCACAACTTTCGGGTTCAAATCGAGGCTCCCACTGTATTTATGCGCCTTTGATGCCTATTCAGCGGTAGAATAGAGAATTCGAAACTAGACTATTAAGATATTTCTCAGTGGCCGAAATCCTGATAAAGCTTTATGGCGTAACAAGTACGCTCCTTGGGGAATTTTCACGAGTAAATAAAATTAGGGAAGAATTACCTTAGCATCGCCTTAGCTACAGGACCTTTGGAACCAGGGGCGCGGCCAGACAAGCCGCCCCCTTTTACGAAACCAAAAATACAGTAAATGTATACGACAACATGTAAATTATCAACATTCAAAATATAAGAGGATATTCATTACGAAATACCCCTTGGGATATTGTTTAACGTGTTTTAGTCTAATTACAGGTGGTCTATTGTTAATGATGCGTTAGAGTTAAGTATAATTACTCAAGTGATTATAATAATTTCCGCACGCTGATTGGTCGAGAGGTTCGTTTTCTCTCGCTTTAATCACCTATAATCGTTTTTATAGTCAACTACAGCTAGGTGATTATAACATTGAAAGGTTTGGGAGTGCGCGCGCGATTTTTATGATCGTGAAAAAGTCCAACAAAAACAAGTTTTTCTGTCTAAAAACCTTATGAATCACTTGAGAAATTATACTAAAACAATTAGTCGCCCAAGGCTCCGTAATTATCGGCGAATAGTCACCGAGACAAAAAAAAAGTTAAGTAAGTCATAATCAACTAGTGGCGAAAAGTGTCGGATTTAGAAGCCAAATGGCAAATGACCAGACCAGAAAACGTTTTTGGAAAAACAAATTGACCTACTAGTCGAGGAATAATTGTTAAATAGACGATTCCAGATGTGTAAATTGTTCATTCTTTCCTTACGATTTTGTTATTCGTGTTTTGACACCACAGTAAATAAATCGATTATTTTTTGTTTATTTGTGAATCTTAACTCACTTATGAGATTTATCTCATTTTTAGGTCAGTTGAGTTTGAGTAGATTAGTGCAAAAAACTACGTTACTAAAAATTTAGCAAGTATAACTGCATTTCAAATACACGTGAAATAAACCTCTTGCCTAAACCAATGTTTCATACTATTTTGAACAATTGTAGTACTTAATGCAGCTTATAACATTCCACAGCGCCCTCAGCATGCTCATTAAAAGTGAAGCTTAAAGGCGAAAAGCTAGTTCTCTTTTTAAGGAGTTTACAGCTGAATGTCAGATTCTGTACAATTTCAGATCTTCCAACATGTAAAACCTCTATTTTTAATAAGTTTAGCCTATTTGGTTGTGAGAACATTAAGAATGACAATAGGAAGTCTAGAGTACTAGAGTTTGTCTTATATTTACCATTTGTTCGTCGAGGCAAGACACCAAATATTTTCACCGTTTATTCACTGTTGACGGCTGCCTTGTCCAGGTTTATTCCAAGAGAGTCTCAGTTTAAAAAGTATAAAGCTAACTTTGAAGGGTAATTTTAATTACTATTAGAAAAGCATTAATTTTTAATAGGTTTCTATGCAATTTTATTTAGCGGAAATATATATTGGGTTGCTGTTTTTCGCTTTTTTGTGACTTTATTTACAGAACCGAGCCAGCAAAACCCACATCAAGCTTCGTTGATTTATCACGAGTTTGACGGAAATTAAATCTTAATCGATTTAAAATCAGTCTAGTTGACGTCACCTTTAAAATATACGACGTGATTCACAGTTCTAGCTGTGTTTACCCTGCATACTTAAATTGCTGCGTCCCGCAAATGTATTATTCTTCAAGCTGGCCTCCTGGAAAGAATCGATATATTGTCAGAACAGCAAACAATAAAATGGAATCTTTGAAAAGAATGAAAGAAACTCATGCACAATTCGCATTTAATTTCTCGGCTTTATAGTACGGAAATTAAATCTTGATCGATTTAAAGTCATTCTATTTGACGTTGCCTTTAAAATAAACAACATGAATCACAGCTCTCACAGCTCTAGCTGTGTTGTCCCTGCATCCTTTCATTGCTAGCATCTTCAAAGCTAGCAAAGTCACGTCCCGCAAATGTATTATTCTTCAAGCTGGCCTCCTGGAAAGAATCGATATTTTTATCACAACTGTTAGTTATCTCACGTTCTGATTGGCCAATGTGCCGTGGTAAATAAGAGTCCACACCACTCTGCTTACATCAGCATGTCACGCAGTGACGATCAGAGGATTCTCAAGAGCGAAAAAGTTTTCACAAAACAACAAACTTTATCGTTTTCGAAGATTTTACTGAAAACCTTAATGAGAAGATAGACAAATAAGCAAGTACAAATTGAAATACATTACCTTGAGCCACAGTTTCTTTATCTAAGTTCCTTAGAATTATAAAGTGGTCAAAGCTACGGATTTTCTTTCTTGAACAAGAAGAAGCTGCTCGCGTAAAAATATCCGATCTCCATTTAGGCTTTGCAGTGCAGTTCTTTCTTGCAGTTGTGACCGATAGTGTAAATATAAAGGACATTTCGTAGTTCCATTTTGTAATGTCTAGATTTTCTAATCCTTTTGATAACTTTCCAGGTGTTTGTGTGTGCTTTTGCTTTCGTCCAAATCCAAGTTTTGTTTTCGAGCTCCGCAATTCCCCGGGCCTGACAGAATTTTTCCCCTTAGAAACTTTTCAAGCTTTTACAAGCATCAACTTGAGCTCTACATGTTATTCTATAGTGATTCCCTTGCAGTTTTTGAGTTTTTACTTCGGCTTTTCTTCAAATTCTCTTCTTCTCGTAGCGAGAACTCGTCCTTCTGTGGGGCATTCTTGCACGCGTGGGGCATTGCTAATCAAAAATTCTATTGTTGTATTGACCAATCACAGACGCGGCGTTTGTAAAATAAACCAATCACAACGCAAGAAAGTTATATACCACGGTGCACTTTCTTTAGTGTCACGCAAAAAGTAACGCTTGCCTACCAGAAGTCCGAAAAAAACAAATTTCCAGGGTTTTACAGTGGTATGTACTCTTATTTCCCACTCTTTCCGTCATCATCGCGGTCAAAATTTGTTGTGGACTCACTCGCCTGCGGCTCGTGAGTCCACAACATTTTGACCACGATGATGACGTAAATCGTGGGAAATAAGAGTACATACCACTGTAAAACCCTGGAAATTTGTTAAATTGTCAGAACAGCAAACAATAAAATGGAATCTATGAAATGAATGAAAGAAAGAAACTGATGCATAATTTCATTTAATTCCTCGGCTTTATAGTACCAAATATTTTAGAAAAGCTTCTAGCTTAAACAAAAAGTTGAATCTCATTTAATTGTATTGCGTATCTATGCTATTATAATCGGGTTGTCTGCGCAAATGTTTCTGATTGGCTAAATCGTCCGCTCTCACTCCGCTTAGACCTGGAGCTGTGCCGCCAAACGAAGTTCACAAATCTGAAGAGAAGGTGGAAATCAGGAAAGTGGGCGTGTTTTGGTTGGAAAAGATTCACCCTGTGCTAAGTTCTAATTCAAGCGATTTCTTAAGCGAGGGACAAAGCTGCCATCGCCGCCATGTTGAAATCTCCCACAGAAACTAAAACAGAACTCAGTACCCTCAGCCGAAAGCACCATAGACATCGAAACCTAAATGGTTCTATTACAGATTACTTACAATTATCTCCAGGGATAATTCTAATTCGAAAGATTTTAATTGAGAAACATTTTCATTCAAGTTTGAACAACATTACACCACTGCCTACAGAGCGCACGCTCAGTCATGAATGATATTCTCAAAATATAATCCCATGATAATCTAAGAAATTTCTTAGATCAATTTTACTTTACCTGTTTCTTCTCTTCCCTTGCTGAGGTATGATAAGCATGCAAACAATTCCGAAGTGAAATGGGTTTTCTGTATAAGGTATAATAGGCTTGCGTTTCAATTTTAGCGGTTTCTTAGACAGATTTGAGAGTCGGACTGACGACTCACACGACACACGTGCGTCATTTTCTCCATCAAAATCAGAGAGACCATGGTGCAAAACAAACAAACAAAAAAGATTTTGGGGCTCACTTCATTTATTTCGGCATGGGGCGGGGGGTCGTTCTTGAAGAGAGGTCATTAGTAATGTAAATCAGCAGTTTGTGGGAGGGATAACTCAGGTTGAGTCTTCTAGCGTCACGAAGTGACGGGCTGTTTTCCTATATTTCTTAAAATAACCCCCTGCCGTCATTGCTATTACATATGAAACTCTCGATAAATCATTTCACATCTATAATAGTAATATATATATATATAATATATATAGTAATCACTAGGCAGGGGCGTAGCTCCCAATTCTTGGTGTACATGTGACGACACAGGTGGCCACGTTGGATGTACAGAACAAAAGAAAGTTCCTTTGCTCCCTTTGTTTATTTCTACTCTCCGCATTAGCATCGCGCGAATAACAACATGACAAATAATTGAGTGTGACGTTGCCAATTACCTGATGGACAGCTACACAATCGGCTTAGAGAAAACAAACAAAAACGACAATCGCTAGTTGATATGTGGACTGTAAACTAAAATTAAAGGTCTATGGCTTTAGATACCAAAAGGCGGTCTTCTAATGTACGTGAAACATAAATTTCTTTACTTTTGGCACATTTCCAACCGGCATGAGAGTCAAGTGATGCATCAGTAGCACCATTGGTAGTAGCGCCACCTTTTCTCAAACTATGGGTACCATATTGATCAGGATTATTTATGCCTTCACTCTGATGAACTAGGAACTATGACGCCCAGATATATCGGCAATATTGTGGCCTGGGCAAGCTCTGTTCGCAGAGAGCACACATGAATAGACGGTGATGGGATTTAGATTGGCTATGTGCTCAAGAGCACAATAGCCGCGTTTATTCAACTTCATCGAAAACCCATTACAGAAGCACAAGATAAGAAATTAAATGGTGTGCCCAGCGAAGGTGAGGGCAATAAAAACCGCCAAAGCCTCAAGTTTTATCAGTATCAATAAAGGAAACTTCTCCTGATTTAGTTAGTTTTGCCTAACTCACGGGAAAAGTTAGAGCAAGTCGCGTCTGCAAACATGCTTATCAAGACCAACTAGAACAAGCAACGCCTGTATGCAACTTCTGTTTATAAAGGAGAACTTATACTGATCTAGGTAGTTTGTCTGACTCAAGACAGAAGGCTACAGCAAGTCACGCCTGTAGACTTGCTCTGTGTCAGACGTAAGGGACTGGCATTAAACTGCGGTCGATAGAAATGGCACACCCTGGCCGGGCCAACACTTAGGGTCTTTTCTAATAATTGAGGAGAAGGTGCTGCCTTTGCTCTAACATCTGCAAATGGTTAGACCTTCGCGTCTTCTCGGATAAGGACGTTAAACCGTAGACCCCGTCTCTCACATACACTACACTAACCGGAACCAGTGGGACGTTAAAGAACCACTTCAGTGTCACAGAACTCACAATGCTAACACACACTCATGTTTATAAAGCTGGTTCTATAGGATGAGTTATCCGTTAATGTAAAGCGCTATATAAGCACGGTTACTTTACTTTACTTTACACGTATGTACTTCTTAAGGCGTCCTATTTCCAACGCCCCAGTAAACGCATTTGTGCGTCCGACAGGCCCCTGTCTGCCGCGTAAGAGGCTGCGCCAATACGAAAGCTGTGGCCTTTCAATCTCGTATGGTCAAGATGGTTGACCTTTAAGACTCTCTCCAAAAGTTGCGCAACTCGGAACGCTGTATTGGCGAGCCGGATAAACCGACAAACAGGGGCCCAGGAGCAGAACCGCGGAGATTAAGGTACGAAGTGAGCTCCTGAACTGGACAAGATTGACCAGCCTTTCGTTTGATAAGTATCGAGTAAGTTCTTGCGTTAGTATGATGCTTAAAATGGATAAAAGTAAGTTTGAAGGCAGTCGCAGTTCCCTGGCTTACTAGTTTTGTTAATTGGTCAAACTGGAGAACTTGGTATGCGTTAGTTTTGGATGAGACAGTAAATTCCCCAACCCTAAGGAAAGCATAAAAGGCCATTAACCACATGGTACGGAACATGGACACTGATATGGGCACTGGCATATTAATGCAGCAGAGCTCACTAGGCAGGTGAGTATTGGTAGCGTGATTGGCATTCGGATGTCCACAGATTGACCAATGTCCACAGATGTCCCCAGATTGACACAGATTGAGTATCCTTTAAGCTTCTGCACAACAAAAGTGTTTTTTGTTGGATCGGGAAAATCCGCTAACGTGTGATAGTAGCCTAATGCACAAAGTGCTCACCGTTGAGGGGGCGTACTGACGCTTAAAAAGATGGGCAATAAACAACGCCAGATATGCAGGTTGCATTGGTAACCGCACCGAGCGAATTTATTCTTTACGCCCACTTCAAGATGGCGGCAAATTACCTATTCATAACCCAACATCTTACACATGAGATATGAGAGAGTTCGCAGGTCAACATACTCCTTTTAATTCACTCATAGAACGAGAATATGTTAATCATAATGAACATTTATACTAGCTAGCCGCCATCTTGAAGTGGGCGTAAAAATAAATTCGCCCGCACCGGTATGGAGCTGCCATGTAGGTGATGGATGAATTCTGTAAAGTGCTTCCAAGCCCGTTTATACGTTGGTAGTGACGACTTCTGTAAACTTGAGGACCGCAGATGTCGCACTACAAGGGTCATACTGAGGCAACAGATTGCGTGGTATGGACGTTGGGTAGCAGTCCATGAATGGGGGTGCCAGTCGACGAAAGCGCTGCATCTGCAAGCGAGACAAGGCATCCGCAAGGTCATTGTGGACCCCCGAGACATGCCTGGCCCTGAATAGTATGTTATACTTTAGACATGTAGCTACCATTCTCCTCACAAATGACATGAGCTCCTTATCCCGGGAGGTGCAGCGATTGATGACATGCACCAAAGCGGCGTTGTCTGTGTAAAAAGTGATGCACTGATTTGACATATGGGGATCCCGTAACAGGAGGTTCAGAACGATGGGGTAAAATTCCAAGCTGGCGATATTCTTGTTTCGCCAATGGGGCGGCCATGCGCCATAACACCACTGGTCGCAAAATACTGCTCATACCGGATACTGCTCATACCGGATAGATAGATAGATAGGTTTATTTATACCTCTAGCAGTTGAAACTGAATTACAGGTATACGGTCACACGATCACATAAATTACATAAGGCGAACATTTACAATCAATATTTACAAAATTCAATCAAGACAATAAGCAAAAACATTCGTGGCGAATTTGCCGAAGCGGTCAGTGTTCGTGCTTTTGGTATTACATGTAGCCCTAGCTCTTAGGTTGTAAGTATTCTGTGGATTTACTATACGACTGCTGACTAAGTTATACAGAGGGTTGTTTGGTTCTAGTGATTTTATAAGGTTTCTGCACGCTTCATCGCGCCTCTCCTTGAGTGGGGCTATTTGTGCAGCAACAAGCGCATCCGCGTATGACAGGCTCGGGAATATTGCGGCCAGCGCGCGCTTCTGTGCCTTCTCTAGAGCCTGCGAGAGATACTGCGGTAGATTAGCGAACGCCGGGGTTGCGTACTCAAGGAGAGGTCTGATGAGCGTGCAGAAAACCTTGACCAGGTCAGTTTGGCAGACACCACAACGCTTCAGCGTGCGAAGAGCATACATCTTCCGGTTGGCTTTCTTAATTATAAAGTCCACCTGCTCTCCCCAGGCCAAGTCGTTGGACACGTAAATGCCATGACAGATGGCGAATTACGGGGAACTACTTCCATTACCGTCAGATCATCAACATACTTTACTCGCGGGCCCCAATCCTTCGCTAGGTCATTGACCATGATACAGAATAGGATCGGGCTGAGTTTAGTCCCTTGGGGGATTCCTCCGTATAGTTGTAAAAAGGGAGAAATTGAGTTCGAGATCTTTACACACTGGGATCTATGAGTCGGTAAACAAATGCAAAGAGTCGCTATTATGCCAAATGTCGTCAAGAAAAAAAGATTTACCATTGTAAGCGGCAAAGAACTCGTGCCAGATCCGTAGATCAGCTTTGACCTCCTTTGTCAACTTAGCAAAGTGGTGCGATTTCTGAAGTCCGATAGGGAGGTCAATAATTCGCCGTAAAAATGCCTGCCCCGGCACTACTACTGAACAAGCAAAGTTAAGGGTTCCTGTCAGCGACTGCAACTCCCTGAGAGTGGCTTTCTTTTTGCTGAAAAAGTGTGAGATGAGCATATTGCACTTTTGAAGTTTTTCCTGGGGAAGGCGAGCTTCTGGTTGTACACTGTCTAGCTCGATACCTGCAAATGAGAGAACCTGGACAGGCCCTTCTGTCTTCTCTGGAGCCATCGGAACCCCAAGAGTGTCACAAAGTCCCAGGAAGTTTGAGAGGTTAGACTGGCACAGGGCCTGAGAGGGGTCAACTATCATGAAATCATCTATGGATATGGATGATGTTGCTTATCCCAAGCTTGTTCTTAGCTATCCATTCGATCGCCTCTGAAAGTACGTTAAATGTCTGACAGCTAGAGGCGAGGCCCATTGGGAGGTATTTATAATAGAAGTGCTGCCCTTGCCACTTCATCCCTAACATATGGTGGTCTTCAAGGTGGATGGGAATTATCCGGAATGCATTCTTTACATGTTTTAGCCAAGAAGCAACCCACCCCTGCTTTCCTAATTAGACCAATGGCATCATCATTGGTTGCATAGCAGACACTACAGTGCTCAGAAGGGATACCATCATTGACCGAAGCACCCGCAGGAAAGGAGAGGTGATGGATCAGGCGGTATTCACCTGGGGTTTTCTTTGGCACCAATCCCAAGGGGGATATTCAAAAGTCTGGGAGTGGTGGCAGGTTAAAAGGCCCTGCTATCCTGTTGAGATCAAACTCCTTTCTTAGTTTAGCTGCGACAGCATCGGGAAAGTCTCTAGCAGACAAAAAATTCGATGCTCGGAGTGAGAGAGAGGGGCTTCGAAAGTTTCTCCGAAAGCCATTTGTGAAGCCATTTTCCAAAAGTGAGGTCTTAGCATCATCATAGCCAATTAATAGCTCACTAAGCCGTTCGATTCCCCTTTATGGGGGTTGGTAGTGGGTTGACCCGGGGAGGAGGGAGTGTCTTGTTTGTTTTTACGAAGACTGAAAGGAGCATTTCACTGCTGGGTGAGCCCCTTTGCATTCTGGGCATTCGTGTTTAAACCGACACGGCTGTTGGTTGCACCCCACTCCCTTGTGATATTTATAACAATAGCCCGTATGGACGAAAGGTTTGGGCATCGCTTTGAACTTGAACCACTTTGCCTTGGGGCACCCTACCGCCAGGTGGGGGATGACACCGCTGCCATAATTCTTGCTGCGTTCCACGCCAAGGGTGCTTACTGGCATGTAGCTCACGCAAATACCGATAATTCTCGTCGTAATATTTCCAGTACGCTCCCCGTGAGGCCAAATCACGTATAGTGTCCCCATACTTCATTAGATCTGTGGCAAACACTTGGAAGGCCGAAGACCAAGCCTCAAATATTCGGATATTCTTAGGTTTCACGCGTTGCTCAAAAGTGAGGTAACCAGACTCCTGGGCATCCTGGACAGTAGGAAGTCTAAGGTGGTAAGTGTCCTTATCCTTGAACTTAGTGTTCAAGAGCTCACCAAAATCAATGTACTGATTAGCATAGATCTTTGTTTTTAATTTGTGAGAAAATCGAGAACCCAAGGGTATACCAGATGAGATAAAAAGGTTTTGAGGCTTGGCCTTCTAAGCTACTACTGGCATAAGCTCGTCGAGGACAGAGGCCCCTGACGCCTGCACAGTTGCCACTGCCTCTAAATTGTCACTAGCTGAATTGTCACTCTCTACAACTGTGGCTCTAGCGCCATTGTTACCTCCAGGTTCATTCGCAGTAGCTATCCCAGCTTGGGGTTGTCCTTCGAGGCAAGAAGCACCGCTGCTGTCACGTCCTTGACAATATCGTTCTTATCTGCGGTAGACAAGCCACCCGGTGGAGGGCCTGGGAGAGGTTGCACTTCGTCGCTGTTGAAGGTGTTGCTCTTACACGTCTGCCGGGTGGTCTGGTTGGAGAAATAGCCCTGGTAGCCGCTTGAGGTTGCACTGCAGAAGAGCTTGGGGTTGCTCCCTACGTCTTTTGTTGGCCTGTCTAGGGGCGATAGTGGTCGCTAAGTCTCGTGGCCGCTTTGCTCTCGTACTACAGCGTGGGGGCATCCTGTAAAGCAAAAAGCAACAGCAAATACCGGCCCAAATTAGGTTTCTGTGGGTCATCGATGTGGAAATAACCATTAAATCAAGCACCCTTGGAGCTTAACACCTTTTTAACCAGGCCGAACAACATTCTTGGAATTCAACCAACCATGCTGCTGCACTGTGCTGCAAAATTGTAGTAGTGAAGGATAAAAAATGCCCGTCAATATGTGTCATGCTGGATTTGAAGCGGATATGATTGTCATGGGTTTAAGGTTGGGCGGTTTTCTCTTCTTTATCCCCCGCCCCTCGTGGAATATAGATCACAAACAGGATTCGAGTGCAATTTTATTACATATAGGGAGCAGAGTATTGAATACAAGGAATACAGAATATGTGTCCTCTGTTTCTGACGATCAGTAATTACACTTGTAGGTTGAACATATAATGACATAATAACGCTGTCGCTTCGTAGGTGGTCAGCTTCAATGGCCTCCAATTACGAGTATAAGAAATAAGACAAAGTGAAAAATGTGTAACTGAACGGCCAAGAATCACCAATATTCGTGACGTTTTTAGTCTTTTTAGATAACAGCGCTTTTCACTGTTCATCACCATTGGCATTCTAATGCTAATGTACCGACCGTAGTCATTGAATAGCGCCCTTTATTCTGCGAACCAATAGATCGCTGGCTGGTACATTAGTAAAAATGGATGACGTCAGCGTGAACAGCACAATATTCACAGCAGTGTCATCTTTGATCACGCTTTCGAAATGTTTTCAACTTGCGTTCGTCTATTCTTTCTGTAGAACAGAACTAAGAAAAAATCGACGAATTCCACAAGCGTCAACAAGCTGCATCCAAGAAACAGACTGATGTTGCCGCCAATCTCGCCTGAAAATAAGAAAATACATTAAGTAAGGTCTACCGCCCAATAGCACGCTCTCGCGATCACGAAACTGGTTGTTAATCATTCCATACCGAACAGAGAGCTACTTTCATATGCTGGTTTCTGCTCCTGTAGTTCATAACTCATGGTCTTGAATCCGATCTGAGCAAGAACTAGATTTTCGCTGAAACGGCAAAGGGATAAAACCGCGTAGTTTTATATAATTACTCAAACTTATCATAAGGTGTATGATCTTGGAAAATTATGTTTAAACGCCAACCACAAACCAGAGCCAGAGCCTAATATCTCAAAACCAAAAACAAAGCACGGAGTCGCCTGGAATCAGAGTGGTCGATTTGCTTGAGGCAAAGTAACGCGGACTTCTTTATATCTTTTTGCCTACTCTCGAACTCCTTGCGTTTTCCGATGAAATTCTTTCAGGAAGTTTGAGAAAAATTCTGTAGGAGAAAACAGCTTTTGGCTACATTTTCCACGTGTATTAACATAAGGGATATTCAGGAGGCAAGATCCGGCATGTTAAATAATACGCTAGGGAAATTGAGATTCCTCGCTTACATTTCTACTGAGGGAATTTAGGTAGAGAATTTCTCTAGGAGCAAAGGAAACCTACGGAGTGTAGGTTTTGGTCGAGTGTCGAGGGTAAAATGTCGAGGGTAAAATGTCGAGGGTCCAATTTTTTTCTGCAAATAAATGAAATAATTTTTTCCCGTGATACATGTTGAAATATTCTTTAAAGAATGCAAATTGTGGTTTTCTAAATTCATTGATCGTTAAAATTAGCACCCCCTCATTAAAAAGGCGATACAAGAATAACCACGACATAACATCGATGTTCTTAAAAGCTTAGCCCCCACCCTGTAACCAGATCCCCCTGTTTGAACTAATTGAGACAATTTACAGAAATTTCTCTTTGCGCGCCCTAATTTTTATGCATGAACGCATTTCACCAAACCTCAAAAAAAGGTAGATGAACATTCCATTTGCTGTGTGTAGTAAACAAAGATCGCAAATGACGTGCGTGAACAACTTCGAACTCACGCTTGCCCAATAATTAGGCCTTCTTTTTTCGAAGGAGAAATGCTCCGATGCTTATTACTGCGGAGCGTCTTTTTGGGGAGAGTTACTTTTTTTTTCTCCTGGCTAAGATACATTTTCTTGTAATGACATTCGTAGCCATTCCATTGCTCACGTTCTCAAAAACTATATTGTACATTCCGATGCGCCCAAAGCGCGCCAAAATTGGCGTACTCGCTATAGCGCTGTATGCCATGACGCGATAGCTTGTACATATTATTATTTAGTTTGAACCACAGTGTCTCTGAAAAAACTACCCCCTCTTTTGAGAGAGGGTGGCAAAAAATTACCCCCCTAAAATCTATGTCTTCTAAATTTTTACCCCCACCCAAATTCCACCGCACCCCCTCCACCGCACCCCCTCTTATCGCAGACAAGTCTGAAGAAGCATCTGCATGCGGGCATGTGACCGAATAAAGCGGGGAAAACCGAGAATTTTGCATTTAAAAAAGAAATAGACCCTGAGAAAAAGAAAAAAAAGGACCCTCGACATTTTACCCTCGATATTTTACCCTCGACCCTCGACGTCTTACCCTCGACACACGACCCTCGACCAAAACCTACACTCAAACCTACGCGATATTGGTATTATTCGCTTAAGGGAATAGCCATAAGAAGGCCGAGTTGCTGTTCGTTGGCTCCAGTGTTTCTGATTCCTACCTTTGGTATTGCAGACTTTTATTGTAGCCACGTACTAGTTTAAGAAAATTTGATACACCAGGAGATGGAAATTTAGCATACGATACATCGGCTGAATACTCCACCTGGTGGCATGGCGTTGGGCAGTGGCACATTGTCGACACGTCAAAATTTGCTAAATGGAGTGAAACGTTGGTAAATATTAGGAAGACAAGGCATGTTCTCAATTCAATTCATTTTTATTCCACACAAATACGTGTTTCAATACTTTCTTATATAATACACTTAAAATACTTATTATATCCATTTTGAAATCACTGTCAATCCCTGCAATCTGATTGGCTTACAACAGTGCGATTTATTCCCAAATCGCATCCTTTTGAGTCTAAATCGCATCTTTTTCTCAGCCAATCAAAATGAAGCACCAAAATCAATCAGCCAATCAGATTTCAGGGTTAAAAGGCAGTGACCAATCAGAATGAAGGAAAATAATGGCAGGAAAACCATCTTCCTGCAATTTTTTGGGGAAATTCTCCCCTTTCTTCTTCTGCTTGAAAAGAAAAACAAGAAACAAAGACAAAACTATGGATAAAACTTTAAATATTTACAGCACCTTTTTATCTGTCAATTTTCCAGAGTATGATATCAGTTTCGCGACAATATGTATGATTTTCAAGGGAATAATCCAGCACGTCTGGTGCAAAATTCCGGTCCCGAGTCCAGGAATCCAAGTCCACCGAAAAACAAACAGCAAATTCCACAAAATCAAAAGATGATGATTTTACATGCTTTCCGGTAGACAATGTGGTAGAAGAGCTGAAGTCAAAGTGATCAATAAGAACACTTCCCAGTTAACACAAAGCTGGATGAAAGTGTTCCTCAGATTCAAACCTGATAGTGAAACGATGCCGCCATCTTGAAAATCACCTCTGCTCATATCTATCAAACTCCACTCTCTTCAAACACGAAGAACACTACCATCAACAGCCAGATGCAGCAAGCGATGAAATTTAGCAATACAGCTCATGGCTTCCAAGCATAATTTGCAGTCAAGTTTTGGTTTTTAAGCCATCGCAAGTCAGCTTTCGCCCAGCAAAGTCAATTCCATCGCAAAACTATATTTCTACGTCTCCAACTCCACTCTTCCACTAATGAAAGCGACGAGCATTCCTTCCTTGTGTCAGACAATGAAGATTACTTTGTTGAATTGTGTATGGTGTAATTTTAAACATGAGTGATCTCAACTCTGAATGAACTTTGCAGATGAGTGATCGAAATCGTTGTGTTTGTCACATGGCAATTTCTGCATATAATGAGTTCGATTTGCATACAATGTTATTGTGAGGCATTTCCGGTTTCGAGAAAATAAAATGAAAGAATCCTCTGGGCCTCTAAAATGTGATTTCAAAATGGATATAATAAAGTGGTAATTGAACTTCGTGTCGTGCAATTTTGGTCTGACATCATACTTGTGATTTCAAATCAAACTCGCGTTACGCGCTCGTTTGATTTTGAAATCACGCGTATGATTTCAGACCAAATTGCACTCCACTCAGTTCAATTACCATTATAAACCGGACAAAATAAGAAAAGATTTGACTATATGCTAAATGTTTTAATTTTTGTCATATCTTACCCAAAATGTAGTTTTATGGCTAGACATACCATACTGACTTTGGTTTTGGACCTCCAGATTCTTCGCTTTATAAAAAAAAACTTTCTATTGCAACCTATGTCAGATAAATGCGCTTAAAATCCGTGTGAGGGGTTTTTCGTTTTTCTTCGCAAAATGTTATACCACTTTTTGCGTGCTAACCTGGAAGGAAGTGAAATGTCCCTCACACGGTTTTTAGCGCATTTGTCTGTCATTAGAATGAAATTATGTTAATTGTGTAACGCGTAGGGTCTAGAGCTCCAAAACAAAAGTCGGGCAAGATTTTGCAAAAATTAAAACATTCAGCATATGGTCCAATCTTTAGTTTTGTATATAGGTGCATACATAACCGGAATTGCGGCGCCACGGAACGCTTTTCTGAAGACACCCCTCACGGGCTTACAGAGACCTTAAGCATGCTCGGTAGACATCCTCCCTGTTGTGTGAATACCAGAGCTGTGCAATAACGTGGACTCACCTGTCACGTTCAATTGGCATTCAAAGTCAAAGATATTGCAGAACCGAATGTGTTTTGCACCTGCGAGTAAAAAAGACAATCACACTTCATTTACTAATAATATAGATGCAAAACTTTCTCGATTCTGATTGGTCGAGAGCAGTGCAATTACAAAAGTGCAAGTATTTCGTGAAGCTGATTGGCTAATAATCAATGAATCCCCCCCCCCCCCCCCCCCCCCCCCCCCCCCCCCCCCGAAAAAATGGAGATCGATGACTCTGGGAATTTGGTTTCTTTTCAAGAAATTCATCTTCCGAAACTTGTGGAAAGCAAAATGTGAATTCCTTATGGACTTGAGCAAGACTTGTTTTAGTTTCCATTCTTCATTATGGAAGGAATGAAGGGAAATCTTCGTTGACTGTGAATCTAGCGGGAAGATGCAGTGATAAATGGAGGAACTGAAGTGTACACGAACAGATGAGATACGGAAAGATTCCCGGGTCAAATTCCTGTAAATCTTGGTTGTTTAGCTGTTACAATAAAGTTTACTCAATAGAAGACTTCAGATATGTCTTCTTTGGAAGTTTATCTAGCTATGTTTACCTTTCTGGTCAATATTTTGCCCGTTTTGCTTGACCCAAAAAGCAGAAACAACAATGTTTGTATTCAAAAGCAATTCAAACTGTCTAAAGAAACCAACCAGGCTCTCCTATGCTATTTTACCTTGGGATCTGAAATAAAGTTGATGATTGACAAAACAGAATTCCATCTACTTCTTTTATAAAATGAATTTGTTGTGTCGAGCTTATTTAAGTCAAGTTAGGTTTTGTAAACTTTGCTCGATTGTTTGCCACGCGTGAGTTTTTCAAAAATCTCAAATTGTACTCGCCCTACGGGCTCGTGCAATTTCGATACTTTTTGAAAAACTCACTCGTGTAATTCCAAATTGAACTCGAAGTCGTATGATTACCTATACTAAAACGAATACTGTAAAAGAAGATTCTATCATATTTCTTACGATACAAAATAATAATCATATAAATGTGCTTAGGTACATTAAAAATCTCAATGCGCTTGCAAACTAGAAACTAAGGGGGAACTATAATTAGCACTACGGTGGAAATGAAAGTCGTTAATTCCAAATTTCAATTCCTCCAACAAATTTACTCTGTCCCTGCCGGAAGTCGAAACCGAACCACTGCGGAGAGAAGCCAGCGCCGCAACGCTGTGTATACTGTGCATCCTAATATTCTTCTTAGTCCTGCGGATTAGAGCAAATGTTCGTGGAAATTGCGCACCAGTTTTCCTGGTGATAGTGTTCCATGTATTATTGACTTCTAGATATGGATTCTCGCTAGAGCTCATCCAGTTTTGCTCAATGGGTTGCCATGGGAACCCGCCGCGTGCAGAGAGTGCTTGTCGTGCACCCGAGCGCATCTAATAAACAACGCATTTAGAGGAGAACATTAACGCATTTTAATGCGAGAACTTTATTTTGGCAAACAAACAACATTAATTATTGGCACATAGGAGAACAGAGAGCCTTTTGGCAAGCTAATGGGATCTCACCATCGTATCCTGAACCACGGCAGCCGCAAATATCCATGAATCGGTCTTGTAGACATTCATATTGACATCCAGGAATTGTGTAGTACTTGAAGCCCTTTAAGACCTTGTCCTCGCAACGAGTGTTATAAGGTTCGGGTAGGTTGACAAACTGATAAATAAATTAGAGCACCGTCAGAAAGTATAAATCAATCATGCTTTAGAGCGGAATTCAAATGAGTGTCGAGAACTAAATGCAAAGTAAATGCACTTGGCCAATCAGAAACGAAAGCCATTCAACAACGAGCCAATCAGTAGGCGAAGTAAATACACTTAGCCAATCAGAAAAGAAAGCCACTCAACAACTCGTATTGTGATTGGCTGACGAAACAAAAATCCAAGCCCTCGACCAATAAGAACGCGTAGAAAACACACGTCGGATTCAATTGCGACAGTCATCTGAAATCCGCTCTATTGTTCTACCCTGCGAGAAGGATTGTGCTAGTTGCTTTAGTGCTCTTTGATCTATAAGTTTTATATTCGAGTACAATGAGCAATGCCTCGTTAAAGCCCTGGCCAAATGGAACACAAGCGCACTCAATTAGACAAGTTTTTGCACATCTTCGAATTTTCTTGCAACTTGCGTCTCCTTTCGCCAACACATCGCAACTGTACACAAGTTAATGCAACTTGCCAAGGTTCTTCATGTTCGAAATTAACGAAATATTATGACATAAGAAACAGTCATGAAATTGCTGCACTTCTATTTCTAGCTGTTATCTACAACAAAGCAAGGGTGCATTGTCTTTAATGGATTTCGTCTTCCTTAAAAGCAAAAAGGTTTGCTTGAGCGCGCTCTCCGTGTTCGAAATTGGTTTCGCAAATCATGTCATCATCAGCACGCGCAAAGGAGCAAAACACTGCTTGCATCAATATTGCATATTTACGTCACAGAGCCCAATGACAATATATATTTTTTGCAATTCACGCAAAAGCACAGGGTCGGCCCGGGAAGTGCACACCAGCACTAGGACCCACCCTTGGTTGGTTTCTCCACTCTTGTACACCCTTTGCCCTTATAGGTGTCTACTCATCCAAATATACACCACGCCACGCATAGCCAATATGTTCCATTGGTCACTCAACTCATGAATATCTCATGAGTTTGAGAGTATAATATATCACCTTTGCCTTTATGGTGATTTAACTTACTTTTTTCTTCGAGATTGTGATCATGGCATAAGAACCAGGGTACACGTTTACCCCCTGAGAGTCCTCCACGTACTGTCCTTTCTCGTGTACTACTATTCTGAACCCTACCGAGAACTGCGAAACCACATATTCACTAACTTCTGTGTCCATAACAACTGCCAGGCCTGCCTCTGCACCACTCTTATTCACTTTCCTTGAGACAGAGCCATTAACACCTGAGTTGAACGTGTAACACACAGCATCATCTTGAAACGACTCGTTTAGCTCATGCGGAAGGCAGTCCTCGTCGGCAAAAGAGCACGTCATTTCCGTTAGCGAGCGATATGTTTGGAGAAATTTCCTCTTTTCTAGTGTGGTGTTTGCTTTTTTCAATGCCCGATGTAATTGTTTAATGTATTCGTCAGTGCAGGCAGTTCCGTTATTATTACCCGCCTTCGTGTCATATCTAATCATTAATGTAAAGATGAGGTTGAAACAACAGCATGCCATGGCCATCCCACACGGTTGGTCTCCACGAACCGCAGCTGTACCATTACATGCCGAATCAGCCATTCCATACAAGGCATGCTCTGGCTGACTGTCTCTGATTGTCAGCCTGCTTTTGACGACGTTATTCATTGGACAAATGGTAACAGCGGGAAAATCTAGCTCTCTTTCGTACTTGTGAATGATGACTGTGTTGATCGGTCTTGCGCGGAACTTCCGAACTGATTTTACGACAGTCGACAGAAAGTATCCGCATGAGATAAAGATAATCAGAAGCCATATCATACGGCATAGAGCTGGACGCTTCAGGAAAGCATAACGTATACCATGCAGTGTTGTTTGCTCGACAAAATCGTGCCATTGTGTCGAGAATGACGTTTTAGATGGTCTAGACGACGTTTGTAGGTCGCCGGTAAAAGGGTTGGCGTTTTGGTTCTCATTGCTTGTCCTTTTCCGATAAGCCGAATTGCTCAAATCTGCCAGTATAGAACATTAACAAAGATAAGTATTACAGACAATGAATGTAATGTGATGCGATGTTGTTGACTTGAGATGAGATGCGTTGTGATGTGATGCCATGCGATGCGATGCGATGCGGCGCAGGGAGATGTGATGTGTGATGCGATGTGATGTGAGATGTAATGAGATTTGACAAGACTGAAGTTACGTGGGATGTGATGTGATGTGACGTACCATGAGGTGAAATTTGAAGTGAAATGTGATTGAGATGTGAGATGATGTGAGTGTTTATCGAAGCAACAATATTTATCGAAGTAATAACATTTGATATATGATCATTCGGGTGGGATTAGTCCTTAAAAGAATGTTTGATATGACTGACGTTTCGACAACCTGAGCGGAAGTCATATTCATAGCATGGTGCGGTGGTCTGCATACACAATAAAAATCCTGTATTGTAGGAACTTAGTTCAAACAAATAATCTATAAAACGTTTTTATCTGGCAGTTGAATGGTTACTTTAACCAGTTATTTTGCTTATTTCTTGTGAATAAAACTTCATTTAAAGGGACTGTGGCACGGTCATTTGAACAAATGCGTAAATGCAGCCTTAAATTGTATGAAATCACCCGTAAATAATTTACATTAAACTGATGGTCAATGCTTGGCGCGCGTATATCCAGTTCTAGAAGCACGCGAATAGTCGAGAGAGCACGAAGAAAGCAGCGTAAGAGTCGCACGAGGCGTAGCCGAATCTGAGTGATAGCTACCTGAGTGGTAGCTAGAGTCGCGTAGTCTAAGCCGGAGAAATACGAGGCACGAAATCGATTTGCGCGTTTTTCAACTAATAAGTTGTAAAAACTTGTTGCGAAAAGTAGAGCGCTGGTCTACTTTGAGCCACAAATTCTGACCTTGTTGCTCGTTTTTCATTAAACACACAACTTGTCGCGCAACATTTCGCATACAATTCAAGCTGATTAGTCAATAGAATAAGGTGCTCAGGAGCAACATCCGCCTTGGGCTCGCATGTGTGATCTGCGAAACAAAAAAGGTTGGGCGACAAGTTGAGGAATTTTGTACCTCGTATTTCCCCGGCTTAAATAATTCAAACATCCCAGGTAGCAACATCAGTAAGCATTTTGAATAAACTCATCCTAATTTAGATTTTTTACAGCTAAATTCGTATCGTGATGATCCAAAATCTAGAGCCGTGTTAGGCTTTTGACAATTCGGTGCTGTCTATCAATACTTCAGGGGAGAGAATGTTTGTCATTGTAACAATCACAAACCATCACTGAAACCATTCGGGATTGGTGGTCTTTTTTTTTTCTATAACTCGCTTTCGCTTCATTTCTCCGTTTTCCTGAGCGCCAAAGTTTCGGTTGATATCGCACAATTGCCGAAACAAAACGTGGATTCTATAGTCTTTGGATCTTCGTGATAAAACGAATTCTGCTGTATAATAAATATCATAGAGATACAAAAACGATTGTTTTTTTTTTTTCATAAGCTGAAATATGTAGTTTATAAGGTATTCTCCTGTAGTAGATTAACTTAATGTCGCGAATAAAAAAACTGTGAACGAACTAATTGAAAATTGAACGTCACTGGAAATATTTATCTCAGTTACCCGAATGTCCTAGTATTGATCTAATTGATGTTGTACCCAAGTATTCTTATACATTAACATTGTTTAATGCTTGCGTGATAATCAGCATTTGCAGTATAAACGGCGTTACAAAATGTTAGATTTCTCAAATTAGTGGGAGCTAACTTTAAAAGGATGCTGTCTAGAAAACTTACCGAGTTCATTCATTATGACAAATGCAGTACTTCACATTAAGGTCACCACGAGTAACATCTATATGAAGACAAATACAGTAAGAATTTTCAATCTTCTCATCTCTAAGGAGCATTTTATTTACTTTACTTTTAAATGCTTTTACGTTTATTCATATTTTTCAAGAATTACTGATAGGTGCTTCATTAGAAATTTCTTAAGAACAAGGATTGGCGGTCACTTATTTGAATAATCCGCTCATTCAATTGGACGTTTGAGATGAAATTTCGATTTGATAATTTTCAAAAGTCTATATTTGTTTAAATAGCGTGGCACACAATCCTTAGGATGTGCAAAACCTGTTCTTTAAGACAAAAAATATTTGATTTTGAGGACACGAAATTCGTTCTTGTCATGGTATTATTGACACAGAATTGGGTACTCTTCCAACAAACTACGCGCTTGTATGTAAACAGGTGATAAAATTGTCCAACTGTGCACTACTTATCGCCGCTCTAGTAATTATAAAATCTTTCTGACGCATCTCTGTATGCTTTATTTACTGCACACATATATGGTAGAGCAGATTTCAGATGTAAGCCAGATTTGCGTTTTAATCAGCGTTTGTTTAGGTCGAGAGCAAAGTGTTTCGCCTTTCAACCAATCAAATTGCGAAGTTAATCAAAACACGCCAATGCTCACGTCATCTCTAAACGCAAGTCTGACTTACTTCGCCTCCTGATTGGTTTGTTGTTGAGTGGCTTCCACTCCTGATTGGCTAATGTGTCTTGTGTCTCGGGCTGGATCCAAACCAAGTTACATCATTTAACATGTTTTGGACACACCATGTTGAATGATGGTCAATTGGTCTGGCCATGAACATGGTAGATGGTATGAACATATCCCAGCTCAAGTAACAATGTTGAACTTTATGTTGAATGATGGTCAATTGGTCTGGCCATGAACATGGTAGATGGTATGAACATATCCCAGCTCAAGTAACAATGGTAGATGGTATGAACATATCCCAGCTCAAGTAACAATGTTGAACTTTATGTTGAATGATGGTCAATTGGTCTGGCCATGAACATGGTAGATGGTATGAACATATCTCAGCTCTAGTAACAATGGTAGATGGTATGAACATATCTCAGCTCAAGTACCAATGTTGAACTATTTGACAACCCAGCTCCCGCTCAACGAGGCGAGTTGGAAGCACACTTTTTGGAAGCACAAACGCAATACAATAAAACTATAATATTGCTATCATTGGTTAGTGTAAGGCAGGGTTTACTAGGGAAAATACAATGGCGCAAGTAGAGGTTGACCCCTACGAGCAACGTCAAAATTCCCTAAGGTGTCTTCTTGTTCCAACATTACTATTGTAAACCTGACCGGAACGAACCATAGGATACTTATACTAAGTTTCGTCGTGTTGTAAATTTTCTTCATGAAAAAACGTTTAACAAAATTTCACAAATGTAAAATTTGATCAAATATTGAACTGGTTAATGTGTTAGGTCTGCGGCAAACGCCGCGCCAGAGTCGCGCCGTTCCAATACAAAACAATAGAAATTTCTTGATTATAAAGTATAATGAAGCGGCATCCTTTGAAAAAGGAAAGTTTCGACAGAAGATGAGCGGCTGAAGTTCGGCGTTTGCCGTAGGCCTTACTCGTACGCGAACTTCAATGCGTTTAGTATTTTCATGCAACATCTCGCTTACAAAAAATTGGCTATGCTTCCTTGAGGTCATGTTTACATGATAATGCCCAACACCACTACTCAATAAAAAAGCCATAAGTAGAAACTACCTCGTATTACTCGATAAGTATAAGTTGTAAGTAATATTATACACTTAGCCCTAGGGCATACGTCGAATTAGAGTCGCATCGAATACATTTAAAACAACAGATAATTTGTTATTTGCAAGTATAATGAGCCGGTATCTTTTGAAAAAAATGTAATCGGTTCGACCTTAATCCGACGTATGCACTAGGCCTTACTGAATGCTCTCGAAAAAACATCAAATTTGTTTCCCGAGAATCTCGAGATCGGGATATGCATCAGTACCCTCTCCGAAGTAAGCATAACCTAAATTCTATAGATATATTCATCGCTTGATGAGTAAATTCCACGGTAAATTTCACGCGAAAAACGGTACGATATCGTTTTTCGTGTGAAATTTAACATGGAATTCAAGAGTCGAGTGATGAATTTGTCTTGAATCCCATAGCAAATAATTGATATTATTGTAGTGTAATGATTCGATCTTTGAACTTTCTTCGCGCGCGGGTAACCTGTTGTTTTATCAACTATTGGATTCTACGTTTCACTCGTCTTTAGGCAATCAACGCGCGCGTAAAAATTGAGCTATGGGATTTTATAGGTAAATCCATTACCCGACGAGGGAATTCCACACTAAATCTCTCGTTGCGCTCGGGCGAAATGATGCGCAAATGTCAGATTTCAGGGTTAGGGTTTAGAGTTAGGTTTCTGGGTTAGGTTTTAGGGTTAGGATTTAGGGTTAGGTTTATGGAAGAAGTCGGGCGTTGGGGAGTGTGGGATATTTGCGCTGCCAAATAACCAAAGTCTTGGATTACCAATAATGAGTTCAATGGGCAAGTTCAAAATTCAATTACCCATTATAGGTAATCGAAGGAGGAGGATACGTTGGCTATTTTTGCATGTTTTCGCTGCTTTAGTTACTGCAAAAAAGTGCAGCGGAAATATACAAAAAATTCACGCAAAATCTAAATCTCAAATACTGAAAATGAAGATAAAATAACGCGTGGCGCGCGTGAACGGAAGAAAACCACCAAAGGTCGGAAATTGGACAAACATATAATTCAAATGAGCCATATAATAAACGAATTACGAATCTCACGGGAATTATCAGATCTCGGTCACTTTACTTCGCTTTCGTATTTCCCGTACATACCTCGCGCTTGGTTAACAATCTCTCAATATTATAGTTTTGGATAAATACAGTACCAAGAGATAGTACCGATAAAAGTTTTCGCGCACCGGGATTTTACCGACTGGTCCTACCGGGACCGGGATTTTAGCGGAGCTGCTTAGCGGCCCAAGGCCGCAGAACGGAGCACCATAGCTATCGCAGGAAGTATATAATAGCTCCAAATAGAACTAATAATAGTAATAATCTTTATTGAGCTCTTAATGGTATATCTATTTACATTGTGTATAAAATAAGTGTCAGTTTACAAGAATGAGAAAAAAAAAGCAATAGAAAAGGTTGAGCAGGAAAACTAAATTAACCCTTGGGTTTTCGAGATAATTTCCCTAGCCTTTAATTAAGTTGTTTTTATTACCAGGTAATTACTCCCCCCCCCCTTACCCCAAGAAAAAAAAACCCTGAGAGAACGATCGACTATATTTATATAGTATACGATCGACTTCATTTTTCATGGTTCAGTGGTATTCCTATATGGGTATTGCGGGCGCGTGCGGGCGTCTCTGCCACAACAGGTAAACCAAGACCCTTCTCCGTTTATTAATCATATCTCAGGAAGGGAAGCTCAGACAACCAAACTAACTTGGGTGGGGGGGAGGGGAAGTTGTGAAAGAGACACATCAACACAATACATAGAAAACTCAAAGTTTGTTCTGGTATATTTGTTTCAGAGCAGCTTCAGTCTGTTTAGATCAGCTGAGGCTATACTCAAGTGTAAGTTCTGAAAAGACTTCCGGATCTTCCGGAAGCGACAACAATTGTTAAAAAACAGTGATTCACAGCATAAATTTTTAATTCAAACCATACTAAAAGGCGGGGGCAGCTTTAGTTAATGCTGCGTTTGATTTGATGAGCTACTATTAGGTTATAAGTTATAGTCAACTAGTGGCGAAAAGTGTCGGATTTAAAAGCCAGAAAATGGCACATGACCAGACCAGAAAACGTTTTTGGCTACACAAGTTGACCTACGAGTCGACGAATAAGTATTAAATAGACGATTCCACATGTACAAATTGTTCATTCTTTCCTTACGATTTTGGTATTCTCATTTTGACACCACAGTAAATAAATCGATTACTTTTTTGCTTATTTGTGAATCTTAATTAACATATGAGATTTATCTCCCATTTTTTAGGAAACTTGAGATTTAGTAGATAAGGCAAAAACTACTTTACTAAAGATATGTAGATGTTCAGGCAAGCCTGTGGCCGCGTAGCACTAAGTTCAACATAGTGGAGATAAGGAATTAACCTTGTGTGAAAGCTAACGTGCTAATGAAATGGTCCCATGTGTGCTTATGAGCGTTAGCCCTAGTAAGCGGAGAAAGAGAAAAAATCTCTGACCCCGAGAGGGATTCGAACCCACGACCTCCGGATTTGTACATCCGATGCTCTACCAGCTGAGCTATCAGGTCAGACTGGGAGCAGGTCGGGGTATATTAGATGTTATGGTCGCGGTAATGAAGTGAATATATGTAGATGTTCAGGCAAGCCTGTGGCCGCGTAGCACTAAGTTCAACAGAGTGGAGATAAGGAATTAACCTTGTGTGAAAGCTAACGTGCTAATGAAATGGTCCCATGTGTGCTTATGAGCGTTAGCCCTAGTAAGCGGAGAAAGAGAAAAAATCTCTGACCCCGAGAGGGATTCGAACCCACGACCTCCGGAATTGTACATCCGATGATCTACCAGCTGAGCTATCAGGTCAGACTGATAGGGCTAACTAGGGCTAACGCTCATAAGCACACATGGGACCATTTCATTAGCACGTTAGCTTTCACACAAGGTTAATTCCTTATCTCCACTCTACTTTACTAAAGATTAGGCAAGTATAACTGCAGTTCAACTACACGTGACATAAACCTCTTGACTAAACCAATGTGTCATACTATTTTGAACAATTCTAGTACTTACGGTAATGGTAGCTTATAAATTTCACAGCGGCCTCATCATGCTCATAGCCTCCTTTGCAGCCCGCTGGCGTGTCGCTTGTTTCACTTGAGAAAGCGAAACGAGCGACACGCCAGCGGCTGCAAAGGAGGCTAGCATGCTCATAAGTGAAGCTTACAGGCGAAAAGCTAAGTCTCTTTTAAAGTATTTTATAGCTGAAGTAATTTTGTACTATTTCAGATCTTCCAGCACGTAAAACCTCCATTCTAATAATTTTCACCATTAAAGTGATTAAGCTATTTTTAATAAGTTTAGCCTGTTTGGTTGTGAGAACAACAAAAAAGAAACAATAGGAAGTCAGGTACTAGAGTTTGTCTTATATTTACCGTTTGTTCGTCGAGGCAAGACACCAAATATGTTCACCGTTTATTCATTGACTGTTGACGCTGCCTTGTCCATGTTTATTCCATAAGAGTCTCAGTTCAAACACTATGTAAGCAAACTTCGAAAGGCAATTTTAATTACTGTTAGAAAGGCATTAATTTTTAATAGGTTTCTATGCAATTTTATTTAGCGGAAATATTTATTGGGTTGCATGCTGTTTTTCGCTTTTTTGTGTGACTTTATTTACAGAACCGAGCCTGAGCAAAACCCGCATCAAGCTTCCTCGATTTATTACGAGTTTGACGGAAATTAAATGTTAAACGATTTAAAATCAGTCTACTTGACGTCAACTTTAAAATAAACGACATGATTCACAGTTCTAGCTGTGTTTACCCTTCATACTTACATTGCTAGCATCTTCAAAGCTTTTTAAGTCGTGTCCCGCAAATGTATTGTTCTTCAAGCAGCCCCCCTGGAAAGACTCGATATATTGTCAGAACAGCAAACAATAAAATGGAATCTATGAAATGAATGAAAGAAACTGATGCACGATTCGGGTTTAATTGCTCGGCTTTATAGTACCAAATATTTTAGAAATGTTTGAAATTTCGACAAATTGAATTGCGTACACTTATAAAGCCCTTCCATCATTGCTATTACGTATGAAATGCTCGATAAATCATTTCACATTAATATGTAAGTTCTTAAAAATCACTAGGCAGGCGCGTAGCTACCGAAATGCAAAGTGGGCAACTGTGTACTAAAAACATTTTTTTCTTTTCTTTTTTAAATATATATTGACAAATTGTTTCATAACTTTTTCAAAAGAAGTTGCATTTGAGATGCACGGGGATGTTTCCCGTATCGCAAATTCCGGAGCGAAAACTGACTGGCGAGGCAGCAATGCTAAGAGTACGCAGCGAAAGCATGTTGGCGCGCAGTTCGCGACGTCAAACTCCAGACGTCACGAACGAAGGATTGATGCACTCTAATGACGTCATAGCGCAAGCCAATAGGTTTGGCCGCCATCTTGGTTTTCACTTCGCAGGCAAAAGCCAATTTAGCCAATATTCTCGTTGAATCTGCTATGCTTTTTGCCGAGAGATCATTGCTCAGGATATCTAAACATTAACAATGGCTATTTGAATCGAATACGAAGAGGAAAATACTAATGGACGTAAGCTGAAGTTGAAAAACCGTTTCGCCTTGCAAGGCCTCGTTGTCGACTTCGTTTAGCTAGATAAGAATTCCTGGTTGCTGAATAATAAAACAATTATTCAATTCGGTTTTCGCATGATAGTTAGATTGGTCAACGGCTCGAGTTAGTGTTATCCGCCTCAACTTCGCTTCGGCAGATAACACAAACCTCGGCGTTGACAAATCTCACTATCATGCTCAACCTTATTTATTTCATGAAAGAGATCTATTATCCAATAGAACAGTACCGAAAGAAAAATGTATTTTGCGCGCGCCTTGAATATGTTATTGCTTTTTAATATTTCCGATTGGCGGTTTTTTTCGTTCAACTATGCGCGCTGCATCTTGTGGGAAGAAGAACAAAGACCTGTACATAAACTGTACAAGGACTACAAGTTGGATTGTCTCTGCTCTTCTACTCAATACAAAAAAAAATGAAATGTATGCACTTGTATACCGCAAATTATCATATGGATATGTTCAAATGCGGTTAAGAGATGTGAACATGTCTGATCCCTAGATGTGGACTGCGATTTATAATGCAGTTTGCAATCATGAGTGGTTGTTAGGTACATCAGTCTGTAGTGAGCACTGTGGTTGTTTAACGTCCCTCGCATAGTGGTTAAGTGTAGTGGGCTGAGAGACGGGACCTCGGTTTATTGTCTCATCCGAAAGACGTGAAACACAGGAGAAATGACGAATCACTTCAACTAACGATGAACACAAGGTTCGAAACAGCGGAGAAAAATCCCAACTGGGATTCGAACCCGGTGCACAGAGGTGAGAGGCAAGCGCTTTACACGCTGCCCCACCCGTGCTTCTTAATACTTATAAATACTTTACTACAGAAGTCAACTGTGAATCCCTTCAATGTTTTTTCATTGGCAGCTGGCACACCTTGGACTTACAATGCCTGTATTTATCTTTGATTTCTGTTTTTTTTTTCGATATTCACCTTTTTATCATGTTCATAATATGTGATTGCAAGACAGAAACGATAATTTTCACCAAATTATGAGTTCTCAAAATACGGTATCTCTGGACAAGAGCAATAGAAGACCATAACATTTGCTTCGATTGCTTTTTTTAGGCTAGCTGAAAGTAATAGTAAAAGTACAACATTTTGATTTTATACTTTCGAAGTTAGCAAATTGATGACATCACGTGTAAGCGATCTATAGCTCTCCTCTATAGGTTATCTGTAGCAGCTAATCTGTCAATGATTTGCCAGCGTATACAAGACCAGATATGCAAGCACCAAGTCCCAACAGAATAACACCAACATCACAAACCTTTTCCCACAATTTGGTATTCTTAAACCTGAGGCGAAGGTTAAAAGCACCTGGAAGAATGAACACGAAAGAAGAACTCACTATGCTTCCAATAAAAGCGAGTAGAATCCCAAATTGTGGAATAGAAATGGCCGCTACTAGTGTCAAGAGGACGGAAACTACGCGTGTGAAGACAAACCATTTACCGCTGCCCATTCGCCTTATGCAGCAGTGTTCGGGTATCGCGTCTTCTGTGGCCTCAGTAGCAATGAACACAAGAACAGGGTACCCACATAGCACTTTGATGCCCAGGCAGCAGCTGCTAACGACCGTAAGTACCCCCCGTGGAAGATTATTGGTCAGCAACTGCTCACTCGCAGATCTAAAAGTCAGAAACCCAAACAATGCGATAAAAAGTTTTAGTATTGCTCCCGAGACGTACGAGATAAGCACAGCCCATTTGTATTGAGATTTTGCCGCCATACTGTCTTCCACTGACACGAGACAAATGTGAACGCCATAGCTCATAGAGATGACATTGAGTGCTATTGGTATTCCTGGACTGTCAAGCAGAGGTACCGACCCAAGGTTCCATTCGCTAGCTCTAGTTCCACAGTACCACAATGTTATTCCAATAGGCACTAAAAGCATGATCACGCCAATGAGACTAGCCCAGGTGAACTTGGACAAGGTCTTAGGAAAGACAAGCGGAAAGACCACCACAGTCCCTAGGGCACTCCACAGGCGCTCGTCCGGGAGAAGACCAGGAAACGAATGGGCCAGGAAGGAACCACACATCACCAGGTACATGGACGAGATCATTAGAAGAGAGAAAATGTGTAATACGGCCATTAGTTTGCGGCCATGCCTGGGCCAGCACGCGCTTGCAAGGTCGCCATACGTGGAGTGTGCTCGCGTATAGGTTCCTGTTTCGGCGTTCTTAGCGTACAGGCAGCGTGACAGACACATGGCGGTGTAGAAGCAGGGGAAAGGAAGCAAGACCAGTGCTGCTAGAGCTATTACGCCACCCTGGGACACTGCATAGGCAAGCCCTAGGTCCCCACCCCCAGCTATTTGGCACAAAATGACAAACACTGCCCCCACAGAGTGGTCTTCTTTCGCTGAGCTTGCTCCTCTGTACGTATCACTTCTAGCTCTACTGTTGAATCTGCTTCAGATCTCCCCAATACTAGCTCTGCGTTCTCATAGGACCTATCAGCTTGACCTGGCATTTTGTTCTCATGGTTACCGAGGTCTACGTCGTCACTGCAGTCTAGAACTTCTTGCTGCACAGGTATGCCGTTTTGATCAATACCTATATTGTCATAGAAACCAGGAGGTTCAAGAGTGTCATGTCGGTCACCATTGTGGCTACATATTGGGGTGTTCTGGTTATTATATTCCTGTACGTACAGATGGTTGCCACGAGGACGTGGCTCTGTGTTTTCACCTATACCATGATCTTCATTCAAGTTGTTATCGTTGCTATGGGGACCAAGCAGCCCGCTGCCACAGTAACTAAAAGATCCGTCTTTGTGTTCATCATGGAAACTAAACCTCGCGTTATCATTATTGTCATCTTCCTGTGAATGCTCTGAGTTTCCACTGTCACTGAGTTGCAATGTACGAAGCTCTTCGTAGTCACGTTTGTCGTCCTCTTCCTCGTCATCTTCAACTACATATCCTGCATTATGAAAGCACTTGTCTTCAGTCTTCGAATCTAGATTCTTATTCTCAGAAGAACCCAAGAGGGGCAGTCCCGTGTTTCCTTGGCCGCTGTTACACGTAATATGATCCCTTTTATCCTTGGTGGAGTAGCTATAACGAAACCGCGCCAGTTCAACGTTACAACAAACCGTTTCAGTAGACTGATATGATTCTTTTTTCTTCGTGTCCACATCCAATATGACTGGAGTTTGCATTATTGACATTATCTTCTCTCAATCCGGGTTCCTTAAACGAAGTAAAGATCAAACTGTGAAAGTATTTGGTACTTTTAAACGTGGTATCAAGGATCGTTCAAGTCTTCTTTGGTGATTAATTCTCTTGCTTACAAACTTGCTCAATACTGTAATCCCGCTCGTTTTTGTTAGCGTTTTCGTGACGACTGTACGCATGGTTTGTTGCCATTTGAGTGCTTGCAAATCCTGGTCACTCAGACGTTGCTAATAGACTAATCGGTATTTAGATCCGATTCAGATCACCTGACGATTCATTTGGGAGGATATGATTGTTAAATTCCTCACACTCGACTGAGCGCATGCTAGTATCTACCAAATGAAAAATGCCAATCTCTAAGATGAATCTGAATTGGGTGGCAACAAAATGTGAACACCGTTTCCCGATTTTGTCTATTAGTGCGATTTTAATTTCGTATGACAGTGATAATTCGTTCTAATCACTCCTGTGGGTTGTATTCAGAATTGGTGTAATCACTTTGCGGCTGCCTTTTCACTACAGTTATCAATAAATTGCTCTATAAAATCTAGTGATTTGTTGTTAGTGGATAGCCAGCTTCTCATTTCCGCTGCTTTGTTTTAGTAGACTTGCCACAAGTCGACCTATCTGAGGATAGCACGAAAATGTTTTAAAGGACTTTGAGAAAGTCTACTTTGTTAGACAAGGACCGTTGAGTACACTTCCAGTTGAAGGAGGCGATGCGAACAAATAAAACGTTACAAAATGTAGAGAGCAAATATTTCATTTTATTTTTTTCCTCGAGGGCACGGTAACGAATTCTGCATTCTGATTGGTTCTCAGAGCGCGCGCGCGGGGGCAATATTTTCCTATCTCTGACCTAGGTCGCAGTAACCATTTTCGCGCACTTGTTTTCATCGAAAAAATCAAATTTTAGAGTTGGAAAAAAATAAATAAGTTATTTACCGACTTTAGGTCGGTCCGTATAGGGAAAAACTGTGACCTTGGCCTGGAAAATGTTGACCTCGGCCTCCGGCCTCGGTCAACATTTTCCAGCCCTCGGTCACAGTTTTTCCCTATACGGACCTCCCAGCCGGTAAATAACATATATATCTTATCATCAGTCTTTTCTCCCTACACTTTACAGTAACACTTTGTGGAGTATGGAGAGAAAAAACGACTGATAATTCAGGCTAACTTGTGAAATATCCGGGTTCTTACGTAAGAGAGGGTGTTCTTTCTAATAATATTTAATACTTGTTATGCGCATTTTAGCATGTGGATATGATCAAATGCGCAGTACATGAATATTAAAATGCAATTCCTAATAACATGAGATAAAAAATATTAAATATATAGATAAAATTTTAAAAAAATATATAATAGATAAGATAATATATATATATAATAAGAAAGTTACTAATGATTTAAAGTAATACTAAATAGAATAAAGCTAAAAATATACAGCTAAAAATGTTTAAAATAATTAAAATTATAGAATAAAGTCACTGTATGCTAATCTAAAATGGTAGGTCTTAAGACTTGACTTAACGTTTCGTCAGAAACGCGGCTGTACCCCGAGCTGGTTGGTGAAGCGGCAAACACTACGCTTCACTTGCGGCATATATGCTTCTTAGCAGCAAAAATAAGACATAGAAACCTTTAGAAATCGCCAGGCGATACATCTACCTTAGCGACAGGGCAATGTAGCATTGCAGTTGGAATGAGCATCTTTAGAGGAAAACTAACTTATCAAAAAGACAAAAATCCGATAAAGAAGCGATGAAGGGAAAAATAATTTATCTAAAAGACAATTGTCTCGTGCTCTACTGAGCTTTCAAAGGAATCTAATATTAACCTTTCTTTCGTTTCGTCAATTGCAGCTACTAAGGTAACTCCAACAAAAGTAAACGCATTTTAGAAAAAAAAATGGTTGCCTATTTTTAGCTCCATTAGTGCTATTTGTTGCTCGCTCCTGTCACAATAGGTTGGCGAGATGTTCAGAGAAACCGCCAGCTTGTATGCGACAGCGATACAATTGACTTATTAGCACATTAGCACCAAACTTTTAAGCTAATTTTATTTGATCGAGTAAAGAAAAAAAAACACCTTGAGACCCACCTTTAAGGTGACTCAAACAAACGTACATTTTGATTAAAAAATGGTCGGATGTTTTTGAGTTGAATAAATTGAATAAAATTTCCCTAAATATAAAGAAAAAGGTAAAGTACTTTTTGATCGACAATGATCTTATGTGTACATATATATGTAATGTACATATATTTAATATTTTTTATAAGGAATTGTATTTTAATCAGACTTCAGACTTTATTTTGACTTTAACACATTATTTACAGGAGTGGCTGATCCGCAAATAGACTGACTAATCGAGGCGGACCAGCCTTATACATACCGTGTTGTGTATCAGGGCTTTTGCTCAATTTATGTAAAGATTAAAGAAGAAGAAGAGCTTAAAGACGATTATTACTTTAAACCAGAAAAAAGGAAAGGAAAGCATAGTTTTATCGGCATCACTTTTATGGTTGGTAAAAAAGGAAAAAAAAACGAGGAGTTATAATATTCATGTAATGTGCATTTGATCATACCCACATTCTAAAATGCGCATAACAAGTAATAAATATTATTATTATGAATTAATAAAAAATACTTGGTATAATAGCCAAATTAAGATATTGCACTCCTTTCAAAATACTACAAAATATTAGCATACTTTAGCATATTTTTCCGCATCTTTTTCAATTCAATAGGCCGTTATCACTCAAAACTGATTAATAATATTTAACAGTTATCAGAAAATGAAATCCAGTATTCAATTCTACACATCCGTATTAGTAAAATTGCAAAATTTGGCTAAGATTGCTTGATTGACTGAGATATGAACTTTCAAAACTTCGTATTCTGGCTTCGTATTTTTTTGCAAGAAACGTATGGGAAAATGCATCGAAACGAGGATGCCCGTCCAGCCTCGACTTGACATATTTGCCCATACATTGCTTTGTAAAAAGTAAGCCAGAATGCGAAGTTTTGAAAATTCATATCTCAGCCAGCCAGTTTTCGAGTAATTCTTTTGAAACTTTGCAGTTTTACTAATACGGATGTGTAGAATTGAAAACTTCATTTCATTTTCTGATAACTATTAAATATTATTAATCAATTTTGCGTGATAACGGCGGCCTGTTCAATTCAACTTTATTATTTTTTGCCGACTTATTGTCTGGGGTCAGGCAGCCGAAACCCCATCTCAAAAAAATTGGTTTTAGAACAAAGGTTTGTCCGTCTGAATAATTTTTTCAAACTACAGTGACGTACCATGCTGTTCCTCTGTTTTATTACCTCAAATATTATGCAATTACTGTTGTTTTGTTTTTTAGCTTTCTTCTGGCTGTCGATGTCTATAACAAATCTGTGCCATCTAACATGTTTGATCCGTTACTGCGGTTTTCGTAATTCTGCGAACTCTCGCTAACGATTTCCAACCGTAAAACCGCCTTCTGGCTTCCGTCAATCAAAGCCCCGAGTCTTTTCGTCGTTACTCTTTGTGCTTTTTGATTGGCCAGCGCCTTAGTAGTGCTAAAATGGCTTCCTGTCGCGACAGCAACGTTACGTGCTGGCCAATCAAAAAACACAGAGTAACGACGAAAAGACTCGGGACTTTGATTGACGGAAGCCAGAAGGCGGTTTTACGGTTGGAAATCGTTAGCGAGAGTTCGCAGAATTACGAAAACCGCAGTAACTCCTACATAAAGCCGGAGAAATACGAGACACAAAACCAATAAACTTGTCGCGCGACATTGTTGCGTTGCATTCTTTTGATCGATGTTGTGCACAACTTGTCACGCAACAAAAGCATTTGTTTCAAGTTGTAAAAACTTGTTGCGCGAAGTAGAGCGCGGGTCTACTTTGATTTGGGTTTTTCATCAAACACACAACTTGTCGCGCAGCATTTTGCCTACCATTCAAAGTGATTGGTCGGCAGATATGAGCTGTTACGGGGGAAAATCAGACTGGGCTCGCATGTGTGACCTTCAAATTAAAATGTTGCGCGACAAGTTGTGCATTTGATAAAAAAAATGCAATGCAACAATGTTGCGCGTTAACTTCTACTTATTTGCGAACTAATCATCAAATTCGTTTTCCATTTTAGGCGAGAAATATAGGTTCAAAAAAGAAGTATATGAAAAAAGATAATATTAACACATTTTAAATGACTTCTTGACACACGTTAGTGTGTATTGCTTTGTATCTTGTATCAATATTAATGTTGTATTACGTATTTGACTGCCGTATTTACGTATAATTAGCTCTGAGTCAACGCGCCGAGTCGCAGACTAGAAGGACAAGTGGTGAGAGTTTGAGACAATGTCTGGCCCACCCCTTGACGGGAGCAAAAGCGTCACAACGGTTTGTTTTTACCACGGAGTCGTGGGAGCGTACCTGCCGTGGATTTCAGGCCGAATCGACGAGGCTGAAAAGATTCGCATTTATATCATTCAGAGAGGGTTGTTATCCATGAAAAAGGTAAACAAGAAAGCTGAATAGTTGTACTTTAATTCTGTGTGGTTTGTTTGAGCAAGCGACAATGATTTTTGGAAAAAAATCGAGGGAAATTTGTGGATCGCTGAGCGTTCGGAATTTTGCAGTTTGCAGCCTTCCAGAACATATAGTAAAAGTAAAAGGTGACAATAAATTGGCCAAAACTCGCTTAAAAGTGCATTTCTGACCGAATAAATGCTAGTTATTATTAAATGCTAGTAGTGGTTTATTTAGGTATTAAAGGACTAGATAAGGGCGTTTTTCAATTTTTTTATTTTCGTAGGTACTTTCATTTTAGCGTTCATCGAGCTCAGTCAAACTTCACACAGCGACACAAGAAAACTGCAAACTATCAACTCTGGAGTTCGCTCAATGATCCTGGGGAGCCTGTGCAATTAGCATAAACCCAATCGCATACTATCACGAATCCTGCAATCTGATTGGCTCCGCTACTCACTATCTATCATGCACGTAATTATAGTGAGCAGCGAAAACGGTGGCGCAAAACGTTTAAGACCATGAAAACAAATACGTCTTAGCAACAACTCGAAGGTAGGGGAAGAAAGTATACTAGTGGGTTTCTCCTAAAACACTTAGAATACCTGTTCCCGTTTTCTACATAGAGGATATTACACGAACGAGCGCAGCGAGTGAGTAAAATATTGTTTTTGACACGAGAAAATGAAATCCATATGTTCAAGCCACCGTGTAAATGGATCGATTAGAATTGACATAGCGGCAAAATTACAAATTGAACAACTCACTTGGTAAAGTCGAAAGTGCTTGTTTGTGAAATGCTCCCTCAATCTTTCTGATTCCCAGTGTCGTTAAGAACTAATTTCCCTTTTTGTGTTGCTGTAGCTTTCTCTGCCATAGTTGAAATAGGGTTTTTCTCTTTAGAACTAGAACAAAACTTAGTTTTGTGGCTTAAAACTCGTATGACTGAGCGAGCGAGATTTCACTGCAGTCAGGAAAACAACACTGCAAACGTGCACATCCGGGACATTCGGTACATAACTTTTTCACTAGTGAAAATACGAGTGTTTTAGTTTCCGGTAAAACACTGGCATCCATATAATAAAAGTCAAATATTTAACTCGGTGCTACGCGCCTCGTTAACTATCTATTGACTATCTAAAAACTCTTACTCGTAATGTTGCATAGATAGTGAGTAGGGGAGCCAATCAGATTGCAGGATTCGGAATAGTATGCCAGTTGGATTCTACTAATTGCAGGTAGTCCTTGTCCATAGAGCGGATTCCACATGACTGTCAAGACTTGTTATGTAATTGCGATTGCTTTGCGTTCACATTGGCTACTCGTTTTTCTCAGCCAATCAAATCCAATCCAAAATCAAATCAAAATACAATCAAATACAATTGTGTGAATTATGTAGTAACTGGTTCGGGTTGCAATTGGCTGAGAAAAAAGTCATTTAGGAGCAAGTCGTGATTTCTCTCGATTCTGATTGGCTAGTGATTGCTCAATTGCAATTGTTTTCACGACAGTCATGTGAAAACCGCTCTATTGCAGCTGTTTCTGTGTTGCTATTGTCAAAGTTGTTACTGTGCTATCTACTCATGACGTCTGAACATTAAAACTGGAGCAATTACTCAATCCGTTAAAGATATACTGGCGAAAATAAGACCAGAAATACAAGCACCAAGTCCCAACAGAATAACACCAACGTCACAAACCTTTTCCCACAATTTTGTATCCTTGAACCTGAGGCGAAGGTTAAAAGCACCAGGAAGAATGAACACGAATGAAGAACTCACAATACTTCCTATAAAGGCAAGTAGAATGCCAAATTGTGGAATAGAAATGGCCGCTACTAGCGTCAAGAGGACGGAAACTACTCGTATGAAGATAAACCATTTACGGCTACCCATTCGTCTGATCCAAGAATGTTCTGGTAACATCTCCTCAATGGCTTTCAAAGTTATGTATATCAATACAGGGTAGGAACACAGCACTTTAATACCCAAGAAGCAGCTACATACAACTGTGAGGACTCCTTGGGGGAGATTATTAGTAATCAACTGTTGGCTCTCCGATTTAAACGTCAGAAATCCAAATAATGCGACGACGATTTTAAGCGCCGCCCCGGAGATGTAGGAGATGAATACAGCCCATTTGTAGTGAGACTTCACAGCCATGCTCTCCTCCAGTGGTACCAGGGCCAGGTGCACTCCGTAGCTGAGGGAAATGACATTGAGCGCTATAGGTATTCCTGGACTCTCTTCTACAGGTATCGACCCAAGGTCCCATTCGCTGGCTCTAGTGCTGCAGTACCAAACAGTTATTCCCATAGGTATAAGAAGCGTGATAACTCCCGCAAAGCTAGCGAAGGCGAATTTAGACAGTGTCTTAGGGAAGACAAGTGGAATGACCACCAAAGCCCCTATCGCGCTCCAAAGGCGCTCATCTAAGGGAAGACCAGGAAACGAATGTACCAGGAAGGAACCACACATCACCAAGTACATGGAAGAGATCATTAGAAGAGAGAAAATTTGTAACACGGCCATTAGTTTGCGGCCATGCCTGGGCCAGCACGCGCTTGCAAGGTCGCCATACGTGGAGTGTGCTCGCGTATAGGCTCCTGTTTCGGCGTTCTTAGCGTACAGGCAGCGTGACAGACACATGGCGGTGTAGAAGCAGGGGAAAGGAAGCAACACGAGTGCTGTTAGAGCTACTACGCCGCCCTGAGACACGGCATAGGCAAGCCCAAGGTCCCCACCCCCAGCTACCTGGCACAAAATGACGAAAACTGCCCCCCACAGAGTTGTCTGCCCTCGGCGAGGTAGCTCCTCTATACGTATGACATCTAGCTCTACACTCGATACACCTTCCGGCTTTTCCAGTGCCACGCCTGCGTTGACATCAGCTTCCGGCACGTGAGAATGTCTCTCCTCTAGTGCTGCGTTTTCATAGCATTCGGTAACTTCCAACGCTTGCACAAGATTGTCACTCTGACCGATCCTTATGTTGCTCTGACAACCATGAGCGTAAAGCACGTGATTTTGGTAGCCGTCGTGGGCAGACCCTGTTTCATTTTGGATATCATCTTCATGTACCTTAGAATCTGGCAGAATGTCACCATCGTTATGATTTTGCTTCAAGTTGTTGCCATTGGAACCAAAGCCTTCGTTGTCATAGCAACAAGCAGGCCCTGGTACGTGAACTTGGTTGCTATTGGGACCAGGTCTTACGTTGTCACGGCTATTTTCATCATCCTGTACCCGCCCCGAGTCATCATTACGACTGGGCTGCAGTGTACGAAGTTCTATAGAATCCCCCTTGTTTTCTTTGCCGTCATCATATTGAAATAAATATCCTGCGTTTTGAAAACACTTAGGGGTATTATGTAGCGCCAATGACTTAGAACTTCCTTCGGGGTCAAGGTATTTGGTGTCTTTGGTAACATCATTTTCTGCGATCTCGTTTTCTAGCTTTGAATTCCCGGAAGCGCCCAAGGGTTGCGTCCCCATCATGCGATTTCTGTTTTCACACGTGTTGTTCGTTATCCCTGTTGGAACAGTTTGGAACGAAACCGTGTCTATTGCAGATTGCTGTCCAATACGAATTACAAACAGACAAAAAATTCACTTGCTTGTCAATAAAGTCGTTGCAAGTTCGATAATTATATTATCCCTTAAAGACTTTGCCTTCTTTATTTCTCCTCCGTGACTAATGTGAAGGAATTTCTGTCGAGGTTTGATGCTGGGTACTTCCAAATCCCTTGGAAATTTCGTCGAAAATAACCTTAGCGTGAGCCCTCACACGCCTTGCAGTACGACCATTCCTTTTCTGATATGTTGTTCTTTTGTAGTCGATCAAATCCTTCAACTAGCTGTCTCTTAGACTCTATGCACAATTGAGTATCAGAAGAAATGCATACGCTTGGTTTGTCAACAGCAGTTTAGGTCTTGACCCTCCTTTTCAATACAGAATCAAGTTCGCTGTTTTCTTTTGGATCTTCATTGATGTCTTGAAAGTCAACCTATAACGTTTTAGAAGTAGTAGTTTTAGTACCCATTTTGTCTTCTATATATCTTCGGACGACTGGTGAAAAGGCTTGTAATGCTTGCTTCAGTGGTTGAAAACCCGCGAACCCGTGATCAGTTATAATAAAGACAATGAATCAGCGACACCAACCGCTCTGTGGGAGCGGTAACTGAAAACTACTGGTTTGGTTTGAATCTCCCAGGATTATCACGGTGTGATATTCCCATGAGAAGCTCGACCTTAAAGAGCCTGTGTCAGCCACTCCTTTGTTATTGTTTTAGTTTGATATTAGAAGACAAATTACGTGTAGAAATCGCTTAATAAATATCTAAAAACAAAGTTTCAGATTTGATTTACCAAATTTAATGGAGAACATTGCTCCACATACTCTAAATCAGCCGATGGAAATGGATGCTTTCTCCGACTTGGTATGTTGCTAGGCTGTCAAAATGGCGGCTGACACAGGCTCTTTAAAAAGCGCTTGTTGCAATAGTCGCAATAGCGCTGCGCTCAAATTCTAAAAATAGATCACGAGACTCAGACAAACAATCCCTCTGAAAAATCGCGCTCGAAAAACGAACCCGGGTAGGACTAAATAGAAGCCCTGCTATAATGAGTGGAAGTACCAATTTACCAATTCATTTTGCCGTCGTTCTTTAGAGAGAAAAACTAGGAAAATTGGAGAAACGAATATTTGCCTGTCTGTGTGACGTCATCTGTGCGCAGCGCTACTTTTGCGGGCGACTACATTATCATAAGCAGCTATACGATGGCTTCAGTTTTTTCAATAAAGGTTGCCGGCCTTGTGAGCGCTCAAGACTCCGCGACCAGATAAAAAGGCAGTATGGTTATCTTGTTGCCACCCGGATACGTTTGTTAGTTCTGCACATACACTCATGCACTCGGTCGAGCGAGAAACATTTGACAATTGTAACTACCCAAAAGAATCATCACATGATCGAATTGGGTGGCAACAAGATGTAAACATCGTTAGCCGATTTGGTCTATTGAGTCAGGCAAGATAACCCTACCACTAGATTTATCCCTTCTCGTGAAAAGGGGAATATCTTTCATCTTTCCTAGGAAAGCAGCCTCCGATGCTGTAAGGCATAACTGCGAGACACTGATACAGTTTAAAAATAATTCATTATTTGCTAACAATTCTGGGCAACGACGACAGCTTTGCACATATGTTGCCATGTTGCCGTAAAGAAAGAAACAATACTCATGGGAATGCCATTGTGATCTGAAATGGAAAAAACATTACGCCCAAGCCGAGGTTTATTCAACGGGGAAAGGTTGTCCCCTTGAAGGCGCAAGTCTGTCCCGCTGCCTTTGTGGCGTCAGGAGATGGACCATGCGCTGGGTCCCCACCTTCCACATCCTCATCCATCCTTGAAGCTAAATGAGTTCCTAATCCATCAAACTAAACACCGTCAAGTCGAGGTTTCCTTAAAATGCTACACTATCGAGTTCAAGTTCTGCGTCAAAATAAACACGTCAAGCCTAGGTTCCGCTTGAAACGACACACCTTCGATTTCAGAGGTTTCGCTTCAAACTAAACACCGTCAATTTGAGGTTCCGCTTCAAACGCCACACTATTGACTTCAGAGGTTCCTCGTCAAACTACACACCATCAATTTGAGGTTCCGCTTGAAACACCAGATCGTCGACTTCAAATTCTACGTCAAACTATACGGCACCGTCAAGTTTAGATTCCGTTTGAGTCATACCATCGATTTCAGGTGCCACGCCTGGTTCTACGTCAAACTATACACCGTCAAGTTTAGATTCCATTTGAAAAGTCACACAATCGATTTCATGTGCCACGTCAAACAAGCACCGTCAAGTTGAGGTTCCGTTTCAAACGCCACACCATCGACTTCAGAGGTACCGCTTCAAACTACACACCGTCAAGTTGAGGTCCGCTTGAAACGCACCACCATATACTTCAGAGGTTCCGCTTCAAACTTTACACCGTCAAGTTGAGGTTCCGCTTGAAACGCACCACTATATACTTCAGAGGTTCCGCTTCAAACTACACACCGTCAAGTTGAGGTTCCGCTTGAAACGCACCACCATATACTTCAGAGGTTCCGCTTCAAACTTTACACCGTCAAGTTGAGGTTCCGCTTGAAACGCACCACCATATACTTCAGAGGTTCCGCTTCAAACTTTACACCGTCAAGTTGAGGTTCCGCTTGAAACGCACCACCATATACTTCAGAGGTTCCGCTTCAAACATTACACCGTCAAGTTGAAGTTCCGCTTGAAACGCACCACTATATACTTCAGAGGTTCCGCTTCAAACTTTACACCGTCAAGTTGAGGTTCCGCTTCAAACGCCACACCATCGACTTCAGAGCTTCCGCGTCATTCTATTCACTGTCAACTTGGGGTTCCGCTTCAAACGCCAGACCATCGATTTCAGGTTCTACGTCAAACTATACACCATCAACTTGAGATTCCGCTTCAAACGTCACACCATCGACTTCAGGTTCTGCGTCTTTGATAATCCGCTTGAAACGCCACACCATCGTCTTCAGAGGATCCACGTCAAACTACACCCCGGTAAGGTGAGGTTCCGCATGAAACGGCACACCATCGTCTTAAGAGGATCCGCGTCAAACTAAGCACCATCAATTTGAACGCCGCCACACCATCGATTTCAGGTACTGCGTCTAACTACACACCCTCCATTCACCGTCCATTTGAGGTTCCGCTTGAAACGCCACACCAAGTTCCGTAATAGTGCTACTTCAGCAACTCCCATTTATATTTCCACCCTGAGCGACTGACGAACCAATTACCACGCCCGTTGGTAATACACCTTTGAATTAATCAATCCGACTTTGATGATATCGTTTGTATCTCTTCGTCTTGAAGTTCAGACCCCGGTTACACGGGTCCGGACGAATTTTTGACCGGGCGAATTTTGTACCTGGAACACCTGTTTACACGGTACCGTGCAAGTTTTGTTCCACATTGCAGAGGTGTTTACACGGGTCCGTGCAACTGAACTAACACTAACATGGCTTCTTCAGTCTCGTTCTCTGATTGGTTGAAGGTTGAATAGTAGCTTAGTATCCTCGCCTGAAGAGGGCTAGTTTCCAGGCCATTACCGTGGAACTGTGCCAAAACTTGCACGGTTCCGGTGTTTACACGGGTCCGGTACGAAAACGGAACCGTACCGGTCAAAAGTTGTACCTGTTTTTTGCAGGTCCCAAACTTGCACACTTTGCCGTGCAAAAATTGGTCCAGTTCCGCCGGACCCGTGTGAACAGAAGCCGTAAGTGGGCCAGAATTCGCCCGGTCAAATATTCGTCCGGACCCGTGTAACCGGGGTCTCAGAGTTGTTTGTCTTGAACTTCAAAGGATTAAGTTTCTGCGACAGTTCATTGCCTTTGTTGACGTAGTCATTGATCGCGCTCTAAAACCGTGCTCGCGCGCGCGCGCGTAAAAACTATAACATCCACAAACATTTTCTCCTGCAATGCGCGCGCAAGATTTTGATTCGCTTACTGAAGTGAAGTACGCTATACTTGACGTTTGTGGCACAGCTCCTTCTGTAACCGTCCACGGATTCGGGGCTGCCGGGCGGTGACTTCTATATGTTGTGGCATCCATATGTTAGGGGCATCCATACGTTAGGATGTTAAATCGCGATCCGTGGATCTTTGAGGAATTGATGCGAAAACCTTATGTTTTGTAACATAAAGTATCTTTACAGGTATGGCCCTTTATGTTAGAGGTATATATATTGTAACATCGCTCTGCGTAAAAAATTCTCGCTAGCACGTAGGAAGCACCTGATGACTCGGCCTTATTTTCGCCAATGAATGAAGAAGTTACTGAAAATAATTTTCATGTGTTTTTTAGGGATGACAATTTGGTTTGACCACGTCATCTTTGGTATTTTTAAGGGGTGAACCTCTGACCTAAAATGTGAGAGTACTCAATTTTTTTTGGAGAATATAGAGGGTGGGACAGTTGGTAATATTACATACATACATACATATCTCTATTTTGACTCGAATTTTAGAGTAGCTCATATGAGCTAGTATCTTCGAGTACACACTACTGAAAACATATACACACACAAAAAATAAAATAAAATTACGGCTATTTACAATTGGTTGAAAAAAAAGTTAAGACAAAATGAAAAAGAGAAAACTATGAGACAAAAATGTGAAGAGAAAGCTGATTTACAAGTTTTGAAATCTGTATTATTACAACACTGTGGCGCGACGTGTTTAGATATATGTGTTTTATTGCTTTGAATACTTATGTTTACTGAACAGCTTTGCAAATATCGTCGAGAAAAACAAAAGAAATGTTGGATTAATACCAATCACCTAGACCATTTTAAATATATAAATAATTTTGAGAATTTGCGAATTAAAAATTATTCATGATTCATATGAAATTAATTAAACGAATACGGATTTGACATTAACGTGTACGAGTGTTTTAAAGGCCCACCGTCATCCTTTGCGAGCTTTGTTTTGAATGGCTACATCTTGCAATTTTTGAAAGAAATATCGCAAGACAATTTAGTCACGCGACAAACATTGTTGCGCGCAACAAATTTTGAAGCCGGGACACAAAGTAATGTTTCTTCGCAAGACAACATTTTGTGTTTCCGAGACACACGCGTGCGATGTTTCTTAGTTTAAATCGTCAATCGTAACAATGAATTTTTAGGTCGCGTAGCAATGCATACAGTGGTAAAACAGTTTGCGTCGAGTATCACTATAAGGAACGTTTACTGTTATTGAGAAAATGTACCCCGGCGCGCAAAGGATTGCGGTTGGCGTTGGGCCCTCGATGTACGTGTGGAGAGGCCTGGCGTATCGCAGACGCTGGTGTGCAGCTTTTACCCTAACCAACAATAACGATGTCAAAGACATGATATTCGGCCGTTCGTATTTTAGCTTGCACAAAGGGGCTACTTTTGCTTCAACTGAATATCAGCCCTTTTTTTCTCTCGCGCGCTTGCGATATTTACACAATTTGCCCGAGGGCCGGCGACTCCTAGACAGAGCGAGGCTCCAATTACGTGGTTCCCACAGTCAGTGTTATACCTACGCTGCGCGTCTTGTATGTCGCTCGTTTCACTTGGACACGCAAGCGACTGCGCAGTAGGCTAAGTCAGTGTAGACTATGGGACATTCTCGAACCCAGAGCTCCCCGGCTCTTGACCTCGCGGGGGAGGCTCTGGTGACAGCCAGTGACGCATGCTCGAGATTTGAAACAGAGCCGTTGGGAGAACCACCTTTCTGCGCATGCCCCAACGTTCAAAATAACCAATCAGCGAATGGATGTCCCCAGAGCCTTCCCTGCGAGCAGACGAGCTTGTCTTGTCTCGCACGTTTGTTGATGTCTTTCTCGTAGTAAATTTGTATTCGCGCGCTAGAAGACTGGATTATCTTCCAGGAACGACAAAACTACGCCTGATACTCGGAAAGCGCGATCCGGAAATCCGTTTGCAACGAGCCAAGCTCATGTCGTTCCCAGAGCCCTACGGTTTCTCGCCTTCACTAGGCTCTGTTCGCAGACGAACAAGAAGCGAATGCGATTGGCTGACTGGACAATTGTTACCCTGGAAACCATCGAAAATGTATTAGATTATGGGACCGGACGTTCGTCTATCGCCAGAGCCTCCGGTCAACTGCCAAAAAAATGGTAGATCCTTCATATATAGTACACTATAGTGTCCTCCCTATAAATATCTCCCATGTCTTATAGAACGAGGATATCCAGAAGGGCACTATAGTGTACTATATATGAAGGATCAAGGAAAATGTTGGGTAGTCCAGACCCTCAACTCTCCGTTCGTAAACGGTCGTTGCCTTTTGGACGGCTAGAAAATTGTACTTTATTAGAACGAAGCTATAATGAATGTTAGAAAATAACACCTATGTTGTATTGTGAATGTGCGCATTCTGATTGGTTAAAAAGCGTTTGTAAGAGACCTGAGAAACACGATTGTCACGCAACGCTGTCGCGCGTGTGTATGTTATTTTCTAAGAGCAATAAAAATACTTTCTGCGTGCTCTCTGGTTTCTTACAAACACTCAGGGAATGTTGGTCGAACTGATAAAACTTGAAAGACACTCGCCTGCGGCTCGTGTCTTTCAAGTTTTGATCAGTTCTCCCAACATCCCCCTCGTGTTTGTAAGAAAGCAGAGAGCACGCGGAAAGTACTTTTATTGCTTAAATAATGACTCATTTGTCCCACGGGATCAGTTCCGGGAAATGGTAACGACCGTTCTAAAAGGCATCGACCGTTTACGAAAGGGAAATGCGCGACGGCGAGACCGTCTCTAATCAAGTATTATTTCGTCTCTAATACAGATGTGTGTAGACGGCAATATAGTGCATGCCGGCCCCAGACGCGCAGAACAGATGCCAAATCGCATGCGCAAACGGGATCTTGCCGTCGGCTTTAAAGAAGTAGATTCCGCTGATGTAGAATGCACCACCAAGAGCGACTTCGAATAAACCAGCTGTGTCCGTCTGAAGAGAAAGAGAGCTGGTTAACAATAGTGTTCACCAAGCAATCGGCAATATCACACTCCAGCTATTGTCTTGTCGTTATTATGTTCGTGGCTTCATAAGCGAAGGGATAGAAATGAAAGAGAGGTGATTAACAATAGTGAGAGGCTTGGGAGAATTCCTCGAAAGGGTTGAAATCTCAGGCTTGTAGAATGGCCAGAAATGCACTTTTGTATCAGTAAGGCCCTCCAGTCGAAGGCCTCCCTCAATTTTGAATTTAAAAAATGTCTACCCCGAACTAACCTGATTATTATTCTATACATTGTACTCGATTCTGATTGGCTAAGAGCGCGCGCTTTCCTTTGGGAATCACGCACTTTGAGGGTCTTCAAGAATCAGTTCTTGATTCTACGCGCGCAATGGATCATGGGACTAGAGCATCATGAGACTATTTTTAAAACAAGGCGCTTGTGTAAAAGAAACTGCTGGACAGAAAAAAAACTTTGTTGATCGCAAAAGTATGTTTTGCTGAATCAATGTATAATAAAACAATTATTAAATTCGGTTTTTGTGATATCCGGAATAAACAATGTCTCGCCAAGTGGAATCAGGCTCGGCCTTGTCTCGACATTGTTTATTCTGGATATCACAAAAACCTCATCCAATAATTGCTTATTATTATACATTGTACTCGCTATGTCGATTCTGATTGGCTAAGAGCGCGCGCTTTACTTTGGGAATCACGCACTTTGAGGGTCTTCAAGAATCAGCATGCTGATTCTTCAAGAATCAGCTAGGCTCGGCCTCACGGCCTCGCCTGATTCCACCTGTCTCGACATTGTTTATTCTGGAGATCACAAAAACCTCATCCAATAATTGCTTGTTATCAGCCGCTACGGTGGAGTTCGTTGGCACTTCCTACCTTACCGATCTGTACCGTGGCGGCTGAGAATCAGGCTACCACTGAACATGCCAACTTCTCCCCCCGGGGGGTACTCCCAAACCTTTTATACGGGGATGCTCGGCCCAGATTCTGGACCCCCTACCCTTCTTCATACCAATTTCAGAGCAAAAAAGGTACCCCTTTCTTATACCAAAGCCTAAAAAGGTTCCCCTTTCTTATACCAAGCCTGAAAAATCGGATTTGTGCTCTGTTAAAAAATAAACGGTTTTGCTCGCGCGTTGCGGTTGAAAAACCGGTGAAATACAGACCCTTTTTTATACCAAAACTACAATTTTTCCTACTGTTTTTATACCCACAGTCCAGTTTGAAAACCCTACCCCTTTTTATACCCAGCCTGAAAACCCTACCATTTTCTTATACCTCCAGCCTGAAAACTCTACCCCTTTCGGGCCGAGCATCCCCATATAGTCCAATATAGGGAGTACCCCCCCCCCTCCCCGGGCTTCTCCCATGAACTTCAAACGCTTGGAACTTTATGCCGAGGCTAAGCAAGCCAATAATGTTTTTAATTCTAAGGCAACGACCTTTCTCTACGTTTCCCCTCCCAGCAACAAAAGCTCACCAGAAAAGTTCTGAAGCGCGTACCAGTGTTTGAAATCATTTAGATAAAAGGGCGTAAAACAAGATTTGGGTCAGCTGGAGATTACTTTTAGTGTTAACATAGGAAAAGTAAAAATAATCGCTTTTCATACTGTTTCATACGGAAATTCTGGGTTTTACAAATATCTAGACTCAATTAAATTCTCGTTGACCACAGCGGACGGTTTAAACTTTAATGTACTGAGCATTATCTGAAAATATCGTCGATACACTTTTTTGCCAGGAAACACAACATTCCTCTTGAGCATCGACAAAGTTTCTTATGGCTGACATATCCGGATATTTCTTATGGCTGACATATCCGGATATTTTCGAAAATATTTTCGTATTTAAAAAAGTCCGTGTCCATACGGACCGTATTTAAATCGTATCACGCGAAAAAGATTCGAATACGCAAGACTCCACTTATCGGGCATGCGCGGACAGAGCGGAAATGACCAAAAATGAAATGTCTAACTTTGCCATATTTCAATATATAAGCTCAAGATTCCGTATACAAAGAGTTTCTATGGCTAAAAGCTTAATTCCAAATTTTTAAGAAAATTGAAGAATATGAATTTTAGATATGATTGGGCAAGGTTTGCATAATTCCTGATCAAAGTATCAATTCTCCCATAAAATGGCACAGAAACCAAAGTTTAAAGTCTAATATCTCAAAGACGGATCCATTAGAAAAAAGGTCATTTTTGATATTTTGTTTTTAATCAGACAAGGAGTCTGTATGCAAAAAATCAAGCTTATCTGAGCTAACCTGACCTTATTATTTGAAATTTAGTGGTCTAAGCAGGTCATTTCCGCTCTGCCGCATGCGCGAGAATGCGGGCGCATGCGCCCTTCGAAAAGTAAGTGCACTGGATCCAAACCTTTGAAGTCGACGTGTTTGGAAACCCCCGTTTTCGACCATCCACACGAATAAAATTAAATCTCCGTTTTTTAAAAATCTACAGTCTGGAGAGCGTTTACAAAAACCTCCGTTTTTGTGGCCGGAAACGCCGCATACGTGTGGACGGGAGGTGCAAACGGATACGTGTTACACACTGCGACTTGTCGGGCTGATTTTATTTATAGCAATGACGCATTTGATTTTCCCGCAGAAAAATCGGGCCAGACACGAAAATATCTGTTGCGATGTCACAGTTTTTTTAGTGTAGAGCTGACACCGAGTGAAGCTTACAAGAAATCGGCCCGGCAAACCGCACAGTGTAAATCAGCCATTAGAAGGCTACAATCCATGGTCTGCATGATCAGTAAGGATACTCACTGCTTCGAGCACTAGTGGTATCGATGGCAAAACGCCAATACACACATAGAATATCGTCTCTAGTGTTTTATACCTACAAAAAAAGAGGAAAGGTTGTGTATCACAAAGTTTCTGGCAAGAGTCGTTCTTTTGAACCGCTGTAGTGCTAGAGTGAAACTTCGACTGCAAACCAGCAATAACGACCAGAGAAAAATAACATTAGAAAAGACGCCTGAAATTGGGACAGTGCTAAGTGAGAGGGGGGGGGGGGGGTTAATTTTTACTGATGAACTGCAGCGTATCAATCCTTCTCTGTTGTCCTTGGCACTCTCACGAGGCGAAATCGTGGTTGCTACATCATGAATTTAATATACTGGTATACATTGGGTCACATAAAAGAAAAGAACCACTCTGAAATGACAAAAGGTTCGGTTCGTTGGGAGAGGGGGGGTTCATTTGCACCCGATGAACTCCCCTGGGTCTGCGCCCTGTGTACCCTGCATGCTGAGCTTTCTTTCTGACAGTTAACATTAAACGAAGTTGCTCGCGCTGGTGTTTTATTTTTGGTAAATGCTTAGTAGCAGGGTTGTAGCTTCAGATGGCACCCTAATAAGTGTTAGCAATGGCGAGGGGGTGGACGATACTCTTCCCTGCTAACAGAGGTCTCGTCTCAGAGTGCGATAGAGACCTCTGCCAGTGCCTGACTTTGCTGACGTTTTCTCGTCCACATTTCTGGATGAGACTGGCTTGATTTTTCTGGTTTTCAAGACTAGTTTCCCTGTACTTTTAGTTCGCATGTTGTTCGTTATTGTTGCCATAATTCGAAATCACGCGTACCGTCACGCGTGTACGACAGAGAACTTGCTTCGGGCCGGCAGAGGCTTCTGTTAGCAAGGAAGCGTTATTTAAACATGCACTTACTTTTCATGAAAGACATAGTTGTATAAAGTTCCTAATGCTGCTCCTAGCCACAGAAGCCACGATAATGTGTCTCCCCAGAAACCAACATCTCTTAAAACCAGCCTAAAATGGAAAGGCTCTTTTGAGTAAGGTGACTCGCTCGAAATGGTTTGGGCGCTCATCTGTGTCCAGAGCTGAACTACCAGGTTATACATATCGGGCTATAACTTTTGCGTTTTTTTTGCGGATTCCAGTAATTCTTTTTGTAAATCAAGCACAAATGACCCTAGATTAGCTGCGAATTCTCCGATCTTTGCAATCTTTTTCATCTAAGTCACAATTCTTAAATACAAAGACGACCCCATAGTTTTTAATGCCCTCTCATAAAAAAATCTTGCAGATATTTTTGGCTTAAATCTTGGCGATGCTCATTAGAAGACTTGAACTTTCATCTAGCCAAGTTTCAGAAAATTCGTAGGCCAGAAATGTATTAGCGATGTCGATGTCGTAGGCGCACCACAAATTAAGCCTTTCACTAAGGCATGAATCTAAAAATTTCCTATGCACTAATAAAAGCATTTCAACTTATCAATTTTTGGGACAAGTTACATAGATGCATGTCAAACTATATGTTAAGAGCAATTGCTTTAAATCCAAACCACTTAACTTTAGAAGCACCGTTTCTTTGGGGCATAAAACCAGAAAAACACAGAAATTTATGGCATCCCGCACTTGGTAAATTTAACCTTAAAATTGGATGTTTTGTATCAAAAGAGGTATCACGGAATTAAACTGAATGTTTTTGAAAGCTATTATGCAGGTTTAACTTAAAGTTGAATGTTTCATTGCCGCGAATTCTAATTTTCTTCTGCGAGCTAACTGCGCTCTCTCCATGGCCGCAGGTTTCAAACCTGTTGTTGTGAAATGCTAATGATCAGGGCACTCAATGGAAAGCTTTCTTTCTGACAGTTAACATTAAACGAAGTTGCTCGCGCTGGTGTTTTATTTTGGTAAATGCTTAGTAGCAGGGTATGAACAGGTATGAAACCTGCGGCCATGGAGAGCGCGCAGTTAGCTCGCAGAAGAAAATTAGAATTTGCGGCAATGAAGCATTCAACTTTAAGTTAAACCTGCATAATAGCTTTCAAAAACATTCAGTTTAATTTCGTGATATCTCTTTTGATACAAAACATCCAATTTTAAGGTTAAATTTACCAAGTGCGGGATGCCATAAATTTCTGTGTTTTTCTGGTTTTATGCCCCAAAGAAACGGTGCTTCTAAAGTTAAGTAGTTGGGAGTTAAAGCAATTCCTCTTAACATATAGTTTGACATGCATCTAGGTAACTTGTCCCAAAAATTGATAAGTTGAAATGCTTTTATTAGTGCGCAGGAACATTTTACATTCATGCCTTAGTGAAAGGCTTAATTTGTGGTGCGTCTTCGACATCGACCTCGCTAATACATTTCTGACCTACGAATTTTCTGAAACTTGGCCAGATGAAAGTTCAAGTCTTCTAATGAGCATCGCCAAGATTTAAGCCGAAAATATCTGCAAGATTCTTTTATGAGAGGGCATTAAAAACTATGGGGTCTTCTTTGTATTTAAGAATTGTTACTTAGATGAAAAAGATTGCAAAGATCGGAGAATTCGCAGCAAATCTAGGGTCATTTGTGCTTGATTTACATAAAGAATTACTGGAACGGCAAAAAAGCGCAAAAGTTATAACCCGATATGTATAACCTGGTAATCCAGCTCTGGGCACAGATGAGCGCCCAAACCATTTCGAGCGAGTCACCTTAACACTTTTGGAAGCAGATAAAAAATGTTTTTCCCTTGGGACACGCATTACGAGACGACGCGTTACGAGACACGTGCCATAGCACTTGCAGCGGTATTTAAACCACTCCTTTACTAGTAACGCCACTTGAAGCCTCTCGAGATTACTGGCAGGCCCTCCTCCAACTCGTGTTCAGTGGTACATTGGAAATTATTTCTGTGCGGCTATACGCAGGGCAAGAGAACAGAATGTCATTATTACTAGTAATACGGTGAGCAATACTGACTGAAGGTATTGGCGGGGACGTCAACTCGCCCGGTTTTGCCGGGAGTCTCAAGATTTTCACTCCGTCTCCCGGGAAAAAATCAAGACGACTGCCACACATTTACTGTATTTCTCCCAGGAAGGAGAATTGCAGGAAATTTCGCCATTTTGAGTGATCTCGGGTTGACGCCAGAGGGTACTGCGCAATACATGTAAGTATCGCGATTCACCCTGCCACTCTGTGTTGTTGTGAGCCGTCAATATTTTGTGGTATTGACGGCTCAAAAAGAGCTAGCAAAATTCAACTTTTTTCGCACGAATTTATGTTTCATTTCATTGTCAATAGTTAGAAATAACGTTTAGCTATATTTCTAGCAATATCTTATGGCAGAAAGAGATTTTTTTCGCCGAAAAAGATGGAAAAATGTAAACAGAAAATGCTCGAGCTCGTGCGAAAAGCCCATGTGATTGCGTGAGAGCGTGCGTAAATGTAATGAGAATTGAAATTTCAATCGACAATAAATAGCACTATTTCTTGCCATTTCCTCCAGAAAATCTTCAAAAATCGCGATACAATATTAATTACGATTTTGAGACGGCAATTCCACAAAATATTGACGGCGTTGGAAGAAAATATTTTCACGTATTGGGCTCCGTCGCTGCGCGACTCCGCGCAATACGTGAACATATTTTCTCCCAACTAGCCGTCAATATTTTGTGGAATTGCCGTCTCAAAATCGTAATTAGTATATAGTATCGCGATTCACCCTGCCACTCTGTGTTGTTGTGAGCCGTCAATATTTTGTGGTATTGACGGCTCAAAAAGAGCTAGCAAAATTCAACTTTTTTCGCACGAATTTATGTTTCATTTCATTGTCAATAGTTAGAAATAACGTTTAGCTATATTTCTAGCAATATCTTATGGCAGAAAGAGATTTTTTTCGCCGAAAAAGATGGAAAAATGTAAACAGAAAATGCTCGAGCTCGTGCGAAAAGCCCATGTGATTGCGTGAGATCGTGCGTAAATGTAATGAGAATTGAAATTTCAATCGACAATAAATAGCACTATTTCTTGCCATTTCCTCCAGAAAATCTTCAAGAATCGCGATACAATATTAATTACGATTTTGAGACGGCAATTCCACAAAATATTGACGGCGTTGGAAGAAAATATTTTCACGTATTTTCTCCCAACTAGCCGTCAATATTTTGTGGAATTGCCGTCTCAAAATCGTAATTAGTATATATTGTTGCACCAAGTTGTCTTGTTTACACTTAAAATTTACGTAAAAAACGCAGTTTGTAGAAGAGGCATAAAAACTGCAACAATACCAAGTGTAAAACCAGAGCCATAGCAGGGGTACTTTCAGATTTTCTTGCAGACATAACTTTTTTCGTATTCCATTCTCGCAATAACAAATGGCTACACTATCTTACCAAGGCATGTACGAAGCAGCAATGAAGAAATAAATTATTCCTCTGTCACAAAGGTGGAGGGCAAATCTCAAAGAACTGAAAAATGAAATTGAAAATATCTTAATGAATATTAGCTTCCTCATTTCAAAGGGAGACATAACCTTGGGAATGGGAGTATCATGCACACTGCACTATTTGCTCAAAGATCTTGTAAAATCCAAGACAATGCATGCTGTCTTTATCGATTTTTGCACTTGCAGGGTTAATACCGGTCCTGGAAAAGCTGGAAAAAAATGCTTGAATGTGTGGTTCCAAAAAATATCCATACCTCCCCCACGGAAGGGTGTTGAAAAACGACCCCCCACCCCCACCCCTCTGGAATTTCTAAAGAAAAATACAGTATTTGTATGGTCAAGATCAGGTAAATTGACCCCCACCCCTCCAGAATTTCCAATGCCTTTCCATGGGGTAGGGGTAGGGGGATGGATATTTTCTGGAACAACAGAACCTAAAAATTTTGAATTCCAGGGCTGGAAAGTCCTGGAATCTTCATTGAACTTCTGGAAAGTCCTGGAAATGGAAAAAAGCGTGGGTATAAAGTCGGCGGATATGTGATGTTGGCAGCAAATGAGCATTCTAGTTTTGTTATTTAATGGTTCATGTGAAAGGGAAAAGTCCTGGAAAAGTCCTTGAAATTTCTGGATTTTTTTCTTTACAAAAGCATACAAACTCTGTTGGTTGTCTGGCTCCAAAGCTCTCATGTGCTTTTTGCTTGCACAGAGTGGTATGTATGTTGCCATGCAATTGTAGGCAAAACCAAGTTTCTTGCTCACTTGTATGTGTTACTGAATTAAATCAACCAATCAATCAGATTTTTTGTTAGATTTTGGGTCAGTAAGTACCTATGATGGCAAAAACCTTGTGGTGAATTCAGACATTGACTTTCTCAAAGAGCAGAATTGAGAGTAAAGTGATGCCTCTAAGAAGTGGAAATTGGATGCAGAAATAAATTGTGGATGCATCTCACTTACCCCACTGTATCTAATGCTTAAGATTGAAGAAAAAAGTTTTAATAACATTCATATAGCTCACCTGTATTTCCCAGACAGACTGATAAGATGAAAGAAAGTAGAAATAGAGAAGATTAAAATTAGAGAAACACCATAGACCCAAGCGATGATCTTGTGACTGTAAGACTTGTCCATGGCTAGATGATGGAGGGTGTGCAATGCAAACACTGTAGGTACCATGAACACCTGAATTATAAATAACATTTGAGGGCAAAATATTTTAAAAATATTAGGGGCCTCTTATATGGTGGTTTCAATGAAGTAAGTTATGTAAAAAGAGTAAGGTGCAAAGCTTTTACCAAAGGGTACTGTGGGCATTATAAATTGAGTAGAGTTTGAAATATATCATCAAGCTACATACAATGGTGGACAAAAGTGTTGAGACACTGTAGTGCCCGCAAATGTAATAATAACCCGCAATTGTAATAAACCCGCAAATGTAATAAGGTTTAACCAGCAAATGTAATAAACCCGCAAATGTAATAAACCCGCAAATGTAATAAGGTTTTACCCGCAAATGTAATAAACCCGCAAATGTAATAAGGTTATACCCGCAAATGTAATAACCTGCAATTGTTACGGTGGAAGACTGCATACTAATTGCGTCCCGTGGATCTCGCAAGTAGGTCCCGTGGGTTTGGATGCCAGCTTGAATCAGAGATTTTGGGCTGACTGACGGACTATGTAATTCTGCCTCGATTTCATGTCAATAACTCGAACGCAGATATCTCAACACTCTCGGGTCACCAAACTTGGGCAAAGTTGTCTACAAGTCAAGGGGGAACAGTGACATCGTCAAGGGGGATGTAGTTATAAGATCAGGGGGGTGCAAATAGAATAAAACTCGATATTGTGTTTTGTGATACATAGAGGATATTACACGGTGGCGTGAAGATATGGATTTTATTTTCGAGTGGCAAGAACAATATTTTACAAACGAGCACATTCTTTTTATTATATGGATTGGATGGATTAGAATTGACATAGCGGCAAAATATTACAAATTGAACAACTCACTTGGTAAAGTCGAAAGTGTTTAATTGTGAAATGCTCCCTCAATCTTTCTGATTCCCAGTGTCGTTAAGAACTAATTTCCCCTTTTGTGTTGCTGTAGCTTTCTCTGCCATAGTTGAAATAAGGTTTTTCTCTTTACAACTAGAACAAAACTTAGTTTTGTGGCTTAAAACTCGTGTGACCGAGCGAGCAAGATTTCACTGCAGACGAAGTCAGGAAAACAACACTGCAAACGTGCACATCCGGGACATTCGGTACATAACTTTTTCATATTTTCACTAGTGAAGATATGGAAAATACGAGTGTTTTAGTTTCCGGTAAAACACTGGCATCCATATAATAAATTATAATATTTTTTAAGGGGGGACTTCTTCTGCGTGACGTAGATGTCAGCTTCAACGTTCCGCATTTCCAACGTTGCGTTTTGAATAGTTTGCTCCGTTGTTACACATTTTGATATTATACAACCCTTGGTCAAAAAATCTTTTTCATGAAAAATACCGGTTTGGTCAAAGATTCACTTTGAGCTTTACCCTCGTCAGCCTTAATTAAGAAGAATATATACATGTTATGTTACCATATGTAACTTGTTTAATGGACGTTTTATTTCTTGTCAGGTATTATTTTCTGACTTGGTCTGTCAAATATTGGTCATCTGCATAGATTTGCATATGAATATTTGGCAGACCAAGAAAATTAGAAAATAAAGTCTGATCCAAGATGGCAGTTAACTCGTAAATTGAGAATATTGTTACGTATACACTGTTACCATGGAAACTTATATAACCACATGTGATTATCCTGTTTAATTCTGATTTTAACCTTATTAAAAACTTTCTAGTTATTATTACATTTGCGGGTAAAACCCTATTACATTTGTGGGTTTATTACATTTGCGGATACAACCTTATTACATTTGCGGGTAATTATTACATTTGCGGGCGCTACAACACTGTGTTGAGACACTTGCACCCATTACCCTTCAATAACTAAACCCCAAAATGGTTCAGTCCCCCTCTCGATCCTTCCCCTACCCATTCAAAGTTGGTTATGGTGTTAAAAGTTGTGCCAGGGTCTGGAGGAGGTGTTGAAAACAGGATGGTTTACCGGAAAGAGTTTTTTTTTCGATGTAGCCAACAAATTTTCTGCATGTGTCTCAACAACTTTTGTCCAACATTGCAGGTACAGAGAATGACAAAGGTAGTTCAGTTATTCAGATTATTCATTTGTATTTAAGGTTTCACAAATATATGTGACAAGATCAGCACTCTGTGTGCCGTGCTTTGTACCTTTTTTGCGGGACTAACTTATTGAAAACACTATATTCGGTACATTGTGCAGGGGACCCTTTTAATTTTGTTCATTCTTCGATGAGTTTCTACGAAGATCAAGTTTCTATGGATAATCAGGTTAATAATTATGGCAGATCCTTAGCGGAAATAATGTTGTGGGAATGAACTGCTAATCTTGAACGGTAGACTCAAGGGCGATTATTTAGGAAGGTTTACTTGCCACAAGTACTGTGGATTACGCAATTGTGTCCGCAAGTCTTTTTCCTTGTATGTGTCATTTTTCTGTGTCACAAGCTAGTATACTGTCTCATCTTGTTTTTTAACATTTTCCTTATCTATCAATGGTTGGTGTACTGAAGATGAACGTGGTATATTACTCTGTCCTCTCTTCCAGACACCTTTGTTTGGTGGGAAGAGTACACTGACAGTTTGAAGGAACTGCTCGACTCCCAGGCGTTGCACGATAAACTAAATCAGGTTTTTGTTTCCTTTGATAGTGAAGAGTTGAATGTGCATTCTCTTGTAAAAGAGTTTACTACAAATATCGTTCGGGAGTCCTCGACGATTATACTGTAGTGCTGTCTTTAAAGTTTGGTGCTAAGGATAATTTGGATAGGATATGATAGGATTTGATATTCCTTATTTTACAAAGGGTTAAGATATGAAGACTCCTGAAGACTATTATTAAACATGGTATGGCCCTTGTTGTTAGCACATCCCTGTGGTTCTTTAACCATGTGCTCACTCACACTCACCCTTCCCTTACCCTTGCACTTGTCAGGAAGGCTACAATGTACACAGCTTTCTTATCCCCTTTTACTGGTATGCCTATCATTGTAAAATGGAATCACAAGAAGCACTTTTACATGCTAATCTTACCCCATGTGTGATCACATTGGCTATCTGTTCATGGTGTGTTGGTTGATATGTTTGGCCTTTCTTGGCTTGAGGATTTTTTAATCTGCAGATAATTTATTCACAATTAAAGAATGCCCATAGGTTGGGGAGACATACATTTACTATATATTCAGATTCTCTGTCATCAGGTATGTCAAATCCTCCTCGAGTCCACATATTATTATTATTATGGCCTAGAAATTAACTCACAGGCCTGGTACCTCGATCCCCTACTGCCAACCCCATCTCTATCACAACAACACCAACCTTCAGACCTGAAAACCTGTTCATCCTGTCAAGTGAGCAAATCAGAACCACAATACATATAACTTCGGGGACGTCAACTCTCCCGGTTTTGCTGGGAGTCTCAAGATTTTTTGCTCTGCCATCCGGGGAAAATTCGAGACAACTGCCATACATTTCATGTATTTACCCGGGATAATTTCAGGTAATTTCACTATTTTTCAAGGCGGTCTTTTCAAGGCGGAGATTTTTGAAGTCCTGGGGTTGGCGTCCCTGTAACTTGTTTATCAGCTTTGCATATTTGAGGGCATTTAAGTCAAGGGTACAATGTATGGTGGTACAATGTATGCATTGAAAATGAACTTGATGTTGATAGCTCACGATCGCCAAATGCCGAATGAAGGTACCGTACAGCGATGTGATAGTGTCCAATTGTACTTATCGTGGAAAAAAACACCAAGGTATTTATGAGGTCCTTCACGTTGATAAAAAAAACTTTGCGCGTTTAGGGTAGCATACCTGGAGAAATCCATTTTAATCATACCGATTCAGGCTGTCGGTTTGATGTCGCTGAAAATGTGTACGAAATCGAACTGCCTGAGCTCCCTCGTCGCTCCCGTACATGCATCGAGTATGTTTTCCAGTTTTAAAATCACCCTTTTCACCAATACCCGTTTGCTAGAGAAGCAAATTAGTGTCATGCACTCATTTTTATCAGTATCCTATCGAGAACAGCAGAATTTTTCGGGTTTCCGCGTCTTGCATGAAATACCACAAGCCATCGAACCTCAAACCACCACCTCCGCCGAGATAAATACCAACTTTAGTCAGGCGTTCTTCGCGCGCATTCCGACCGGGAGGAGGCCGGGACCTAATTATTAATGCCCCTTCTGCATTTTCCATTTGTTTTTTCTTTTCTCTGTTGTTTTTCATTTTTTCTCTCTCTTTTTCCTTTTTTTTTCAATTGGGGTCGAGTGAGTGCGATTGCCCACACGGGACACACCGCAAGTAAAACAAGATGCAAATAAAAAAAAGCGATGCAAATAAAAAAATAAATGTACATAAAAACGTTTGCAAAAAAAAAGTGATGCAGGAATCACTAAAGGAGCATCATTGCAAATAAAAAAGCGCTTCCAGGGAAAAGTGAGAAAGAAGTCTGAGCCCACGGTAAAATCAAACATTCAGCGGCATTTTGCGCATGCTTATATAGACAGCAATTTTCAAAAACATGCAGAGCAGTAGAAAGATTATATTGTTGATCGAAATATATCTTTGATTTTCGGCAAAAAGAAGTCCCCGGAACGTAGGCCAAGCCGGGGATCTTCGGGGATGAGTGCCATTGAGCTTAAGGAGCAGGGAAACAGACTTTTTGGCGCAAAACAGTTCGACAGCGCTATCGAGTGCTACTCGAAAGCTATCGTAAGTTTGTTCTTGCACGAGAAACTAAGATCTGTTTGTGTATGTGAAAGATCAATGGCCATGGATACGCTTTCTTTTATAATTGTTTTCTGCAATGGATATATCCTTATCCTCATATTAGCAATTTCAATTCATTTGGAAATCTTGGTGCTGTAACCTCAATTAATTTCGATAAATTACATTTCATTAAATCAGGATGTTATAGCGTGAGCAATGGATCGTGCTTGTCTTATCATTTCACTGTCTAAAATTCAAGGCCGCCTGTTTTTTGACAGCCGCATCTGAGGCATTTGCACAAATAAAAAGGTTCCTTCATGTGTAAAGATAGATAGCCTTGGTAACAGCAAATTTAATGCTTCCTGAGAACTGAGGTAGATTAGGAAACAGTACTCTGCCATTTCCCAGCTACAGTGAATGGCAAAGTTAACTTTTATCATAATGTTTGGACTTGAAAATAACAGTCCAATATCGCTTCCTTCAATAGCCAATCAGCACACACTAAACTTGAAATCACAATGTGACAAAAGAGGCTAGTTTTAGAGTTCAAACAATGCAAAAACAGTGCAAAAACGATTTTGGAGAGGTGACCAAATAGTGAAGCTTGGCTACCATAATAGAAATTGGGTCACCATCTTTTCATCCCAAATTAATTCTGTTCACTGCAAATTTTGAGAATGGAATTTTTTTAAAATCTACAGACTGAATTTGGTGACTAGGTTGAATTTTTTAGTCGCCAAATGCTAAATATAGTTGCCATTGGTGACCATATGGTTGCAATGTTGGACCCTGAAAAAGAGTTTGCTATTCTCAAAGGGGCCAGAGCAGGCAGGATCATAGACTTTTTTTCGAGGTGCACCAAAGTTTGCTTGGCAAGGGCTCTCAAGAGCGAAATTTGACATTCACGGACGCAACCCAAAATCTAACCTATCCTCAAAAATTATCTATAAAATTGTTTGGATGATGCAATTAACTTGATGGGTTTTATTTTGTCCAAAATGACAGAGTTTAAGAATTAATTGAGAAAATCGATTTGGCTGCCATGGCAACAGGAACCTCATTAAATTTGATGTGAAGACTCCTACAGTATTAGGGAGTGTAACTGGAAAGCACAGTTTCATAGAGTCAATAGCTTCAAAGTTAAGATTTTGATGACATCATGTGAACATCAAGAACAGGGGGTCGTTTCTCGAAATCGCCCGATATTTTCGGGCCTGATAAACTTTTCGGGTGTTTTTTCGGGCGAGATTTAGGAGTCCCGAAAAGTGTTTCTCGAAACTCCCAAAACCCCCCGATAATTATCGGAAACCCGAAATCAAAATTATAATTTCCAAACTTTGCGAATACTTTGCATAAATAGACAATGAAAACATAGGAAACTTATCGATTCGTCGCTGTCAGGGGACAAAGTGTATCGCCATGTTGGTATTTCCATCGATAAATGCCAAGAATTAGATAAAATGTGCGAAAAAGCAAGCATTTTGCACCGAATTCTTGTAGAAGCATTGGTACTTTGTTTACAACATGTCAAAAAAAGTTTGACAGCTCCTCGTTAAATTTGACAGGCGAGCTGTCAAGAGAATGAATTTGATTGGTCAAGAAGAGAGATGCTTGCACCTGATTGGTGTATTTTATCGGGATAGCGGTAAAAGCAACTCGGGAGAGTTACGGGAAACCATTTCGTGACAAAGAAAGAAACTTTGGAAACAAAGCAAGACACCTTCATAAATGGCTGTTTTACGAGAAGAAACATGCACTTTCGGGGAAATTCAACTTCGCAGGTACTAGAGGGATAAATAAAGTCGCAAAGGAGCGAAAAATCGTAGTTCATTTTATTTTTCTTCCCTATTCTGAGGATTTTCGGAAACCCGAAAAAAGTTTAGTGGAGAAGGGTTTCTCCCCTTATCAAGGAGCGAAAAATGACGCATTTTATCGGGCGCGAAAAACTCAAGAGTTTCGAGAAACGCAAAATTCGTTATCCGCACGCTTTTCGGGTAATTTATCGTGCTCGAAAAGTTTTTGGGCGTTTCGAGAAACGACCCCCAGGTTCCTACAGTATATGCATATAGAATTTTATAGGATCCTAAACAGGATCCTGGGTTTTTCACCAGGGATTCCATTACTTCACTAATACAATAATAAATGTCTAATTTTGTTTATATTTTCAGCTGAAGAATCCAACGGTTCCCACTTTCTTCACCAATCGAGCCTTGTGTCATCTCAAGCTAAAGAAGTGGGCCCATGCGGTCAGTGATTGTCGCCAGGCTCTTGATCTTGATACTAACTTAGTCAAGGGCATTTCTTCAATGGACAGGCTTTGATTGAACAAGAATGCTATGACGAGGCAATTACTTCACTGAAAAAAGGTTTGCCTATAATTTCTGAGTTCTAAAGCATGCAAAAGCAGCCACAGTGGTTGACAAAAAATATATTTATTTCCCTTCATAAATGAAGCTTTACAGCACTGTACCACATGCACATTTTACAACAGAGTTCTGAGACCTAAGTGACACAGCAATCATTAATACAGGGTTTGTACACAGTGCTCGACCTTAGCGATTGTCCACTTGTCCTGGGCAAGTAAGAAATGCTTCAGGACAAGTGAAAACTCAGGGGCACTAGTCACAGGACAAGGAACTAATTTGTGCGAAATATAAATATAAAACATTTTGCTGTTGTGTGGTTTGTTGTTTAAAAGTGTTCACACTGTTTTTTATCGTGTTTTGTGTCAAACTCTCAAAGCTATTATCTTTTCATGAAAAATGCTAATGAGTAATGGCCATTGGTAAGCAAATGTTTTTATACCATAACTGGACAACTAGAGACTTGGCTAGGGCAAGTAACTTTTCTGTGCTACTTGCCTTGGGACTAGTAGTCCACAAAGTTAAGGTCGAGCACTGGTACACCTCCTGGAAAGTCCTTGGTTTATTTCCTATCCTGGAAAGCCCTTGAATATCCTGGAAATTTGCCCCAAAGTCCTTAAAAACTTCTTTAAAAAGAATGGTATTTTGTTGCACAAGCGATAGTAAATTGTTGCAAGAAGCAATAGTATAAATCAAAGCCCACAAAGTACATATCAGAAAGATATGCTTCATTGCAGTAAATACTTTCAATACTTGTTATTACTGACAATGCAAATGTAAGTCATTGAACTGTGAAGTTTCAATTAAAGAGGGACAAAATCATTTGAAAGGAAAAATATCCTGGAAAAGTTTTAAGAAATCTCTTTGAACCTCCTCAATTTCTAAAATTGTCTAGGGGTACCGGTACAAACCCTGTTAATAACAAAGCTGAGACATGGCCCAGGTTGAGAATCGCAGGTTCTTCTAAAGATCCTCTCAAGATCTTTTATAAGACTTGTCGCATAATAACCCTCCACATACATTTGACAAGTGCCAACTTGTTCCTTACATGTCCCCCTCTCCAGTTCTAAAAAGGTCTTTTAAAATCATCATGAAAATCACACAGCACTTCTTCTAGGGACATTTGCATCTGGACTATAATATGGACAAAAGAGTTATTAAACACATGTGCCTCTATTTTTTTAGCATATGACCTTGCCAAGGACCAGAAGCTTAATTTTGGGGATGACATCACATGTGCTCTGCGTCTAGCAAAAAAGAAGGTACACATTTATTTGCAGTAGCAAAAATAATACAGCTATTTATTTGAAGTAATAATAGTAAATAATAATAATAACTGCTCCTAGGACACATTTTGCTTGTGCCTCAATGCCTTTTCAATTAAAAAAAAAAACTTAATACTGGTAAGCAATTTTTAAAATAAAATAGGTAGAATTATTCATATAGTAAACATTAATTTTTAAGTTGGAACTGCTAAAACATGCAACCAAAAAAGGTTCACATACATGACCCTACTGTATCAGTCTCTACCATGAACTTTACAGTAATGTAATAAAATGCCATAAATAATAATAATAATAAAACACCCTTCTGCATATGGTTAAGGAGGTATCAAGAAGGCTAAGAAATGCTTCATGCATTCTACCAAGAGTAAACACGGAACAGTATAGGAGCAGCTTTTTAACAGACTCAATTTTAGATATAATTTAGCAATCTAGGGGTGGGTAGGTGGGCTGCTGGAAATTAAGGGGAAAAACGAGGTTGCATTTTGGACAATAGTTTCAAAATTAGAAATGTTTAGTTGCAAAAGCAAGTCATGGTACAGGCACAATTCCCAGTCCTGCTTGTATATATAGATTTTTAGAGTTTTTATAATGATATTTATTGTAATTATGACATTTCAAATGTAAGTTCAGTATGTCTTTAATTGACTGATATAAATATTATAATTATTATTTTTATTCTTATTATTTATAGAGATTTAGCATTGCAGAAGAGAAGCGTATAAGCCAAGAGATAGAGCTGCAGTCCTATTTAACCAAGCTTATCTTAGAAGACACTGAAAGGTAATGAATCTGTTAAAGAAAAAAAATGTTATCATGCAGTTCTGTGCAACTGATACAATGTTGGAGCATGTGTATCATACCTATGATTACTAGGGGAGGAGAGTAGCTTCCCTGAGTCTGGTCAAATGATTTATGTCAGTACCGGGGTACTGTATGTATGTGACCAGGGTAGGCTAAACAGTCTTCAAAGTGGGGTGCTCATTAGCCGGCTTGTATGTCAAAGTAGGGGCTGCGTTTAGTGAAAATGCCCCCCCCCCTGAGTCCACCCTCCCTGGTGTCAAGTAAGGGGGAAGAATACACAATCAAAAAGAGATGAAATAATTCAATAGACCACTTTCAATAGTATATTAAACTTCAAACTTGAATACGAGGGTCAGGGAAATAAAACAAAAGAAATAAATTCTTCATTTTTCAATGCCGATTTGGTTTCTTTTGATATATTATTCACCTGAGTCTGGGACAATTCATTAGTGAAGGTATATTGATCGCTGTGATGTGATCATTCTTGTATCCAGAGCTCCCCTGCTTGTCTGCTCGCAGGGGAGGCTCTGGGGACATACATTTGAAGGCCTTCACTGATTGGCTGGTTTTGACTTTGGGATACACGGTTGGCTCAGTGTTACTGCGCTGGGTCTCTGACCGCTGTGGTCCGGGTTCGACTCCTGGCGGGACAGAGTAAATTTTCGTTCTGTTCTGGTACCTATCAGTCGAAATTGGTTCATACTGTGGGTTGAACATTGTTCTACTGTGTTTCATGTCTTTCGGATGAGACAATAAACCGAGGTCCCGTCTCGCATTTGTACTCTGACCAGTATCAGGGGGGACGTTAAAGAACCACTGGGGAGGTAACAAACCCTTTGGCAGTGACCACTCTCAGTGTCTGTGCTTATGACCGCTTGGCTGCCAGTGACGCCGTTGAGACCCAGCGCAATTCAGCTTTCGAGCTGCAAGTCTGGGGAGTTGGTCTCAGACATTTACATTAATATGGTGTGGCATGTGCAAAAAGTTGTTTCACTCAACGGCTCTGTATCAAATCTTGTGTCAATGTGTCAGTGGTTGTCACCAGAACCTCCCCATCAGGAGACGAACCAGAGAGCTCTGGGTTCAATAATGAGATGTGATAATCATATAATTTATGCTCTTTCATCTCTTTTCTCTCAAAACATCCTGTCTGTGTGATGCTCACCCTTATAAGGAGGTGGATGATAGTGTTATATTTTTTTCCAAATGCGTATTAGTGCTCCATTGTACAGCAATCTTGATCTTGGCAAAAGTACACTCAATAAATGGGAGTTCACGAAATTGTTGTTCTCTTACACCTTTTATTTAGAAATATTGCAAAGTTGAAAGAAGACGACTCGGAAAAATTAACAGAGAAAGAGATAGAAGAAAAAATACAAAGCATTGAGCTCCAAGCGGTAAGCATCAGAGTCAGATTTGTTTTTGGTCTTCTGACAATTAACAATTATGGGATGATATTGAGATTTTGTCAACAACAAGGTTTGTGTTATCTGCCAAAGCGAAGCTGCTATCATGCTATCTCTATCATGTGAAAACCGAATTAAGCGACTGTTTTATTATTCAGCAACCAGAAATTCTTACCTTGCTAAACAAAGTTGACAATGAGGCCCTGCTCAGCGAAACAGTTTTTCAACTTCAGCTTATGTTGATTTGGTATATTTTTTATTTTTCCTCTTCGTATTTTATCCAAATAACTACAGCTGATGTTTAGACATCCTGAGCAATGACTTCTCGGCAAAATTCTGTGTGTCCACAAGGATTATTTGAAAATTAATGCAAAAATGAAATTCTTCAAAAAATCATAAAGGAAATCGAATTTCCAAAATCCCTGACACATCTAAGCCAACGCTAAAATGGTGTCAAAAACGATACTATTGTATATTTGTGAGGGTGGAACTGAGAAAAATCTGGGTTTTGTAAAATTAAATCAAGTTATGTACCATAGTTTAGCCGATGATATTATGCTTTAAAGTGAGTTATCACTTGTCAAAATAGGACTATGTTTCGTCAAATAATGTCATTTTAATGAATTAACGAAAAAGTATGCCGAAGATGTTCTGTAACCTTAATCAAGACTTTGCTGCTATTTTCAGGAAAGAGAATGTCACAAATGAATGACCTAGTAGCACAAGTTGATGAGAGAAGAAAGGTTTGTTTTTTGGCTTAGGGTGTTTGTCTCCTTCATGATCTGTGTTGGGTTTCTGACTTTATAGGATGGCTTGTATTAGATTAGGGTTTCCAGACTAAAATGACAAATACCTGGATTGCTATTTCAATAACATATATCTATATTATATTAGTAAAATCACACTCACACACTATCACGAATCCTGCATTCTGATTGGCTCAAAACTCACTGTCTATTGAGTCATAGATAGTGATTTTTCTTCAAATAATAAGTTTCATTATTCGAAGGTAATGTGTGAGTGTGATTTTACTAAAACAATTAGATTACTTGCTCTCAAGTTCTATGAGCTTGATAGTTGACGAGGAGTCTTCGCTCATAGAAATCTCGAGCTCGTAATCTAATTGTTGAGGTGGAAAGCCTGTCGAGCTAATTATGTACCACCGTGGCTGCTATACATACCACACACAGGGGTGCAAGCTGGTTTTATTTTTTGAAATCGATGCGAGGAGAGAAGCTGCCATTCAAGCATTTTCTTCAGCGGGGAGACGCTGTCCGCCATGTTTGGCGTTGCTTTGCTTCACAAAGCTTGAAATTTAGGCCATTTCATTTGACGGCAGCCATCCATTTTAGCTGAATTAGTTTTGTTTTTACAATATGTAGCTCAAACCCGGGCAAATGTTTTTGTTTTAGGCTTTGTTTGGCAAAAAGTGATCTCGCCGAGCTCCTTGCTCCTTCGCATGGACGTGCTTGGATGCTTGGGAATAGTCCGGCGGATTAGCGTAAAAATCGCGCACTTTTGGCTAAAGACACCAAACTTTGCATGTCAATAGTTTTTAGTAGTTTATTGAAGATAAGATATGGAGGCACGCTAAATTTATTCGTAGCGAAAGCTAGAACAGTTTTAATGTGAACCATTGTTTTGCCATTGGCAGCCATCTTTGAATCCTTTGTTATTCATGAAGCTCTGCGGCACTTGGTGAAATCTTCTATCGTCCGTGGTTATAGAGTATAGCACAGTACTAGGTAGAAAATATCATGTGAAAGTTTCAGAGACAAGCTTCTTTTTACTGAAAAGAAGCTGAAAGATCATGTGCGCAAAAACAACTTAGAGGAGCTCTTCCAGTCAGCGTACAAAGAGGGACATAGCACAGAATCTGCACTGCTGAGGGTCCAAAATGATGTCTTACGAGCTATTGATGATGGGGGTTGTGTTATGCTGCTGTTGTTAGACCTTTCAGCAGCATTCGACACTGTCGATCACACCATCTTGCTGTCAAGACTCTCGAACAGTATTGGCACGGCGGGCGCAGTACATCGGTGGTTTCAGTCCTACTTATCCGGCCGCACCCAGTTTGTTGCGGTCGGTAATGCTCGGTCTTCAAGTCGGCCTTTGGCATGGGGCCTTCCTCAAGGGTCTGTGTTAGGGCCCATGCTGTACCTGATTTGCACCACTCCTCTTGGCGCAATCCTGCGACGGCATGGTGTTGGTTATCACATGTATGCAGATGATACCCAGGTGTACCTGAGCTTCAAATCCTCCGGAGACATACTGAACGAGCGCGCCAAAGTTGAAGCCTGTCTCAAGGACATTGATTCCTGGATGCTGTCTAACAACTTGAAGCTAAATAACGACAAGACAGAGCTGTTGGTACTGCACTCAAAGTATCGTCCTCAACCATCACTTGATGATGTCTCCGTCGGGAACACTCAAGTCTCCCCTACTGATGAGGCGCGAAACCTTGGAGCTATTTTTGATGTAAATCAGCGTTTTATCACATCAGAAATATCTCTCATGTACGCAAATATCTTAGCGCAGAATCCACGGAGAAACTTGTGCACGCTCTTGTCACCTCTAGGATAGATAACTGCAACGCTCTTCTGTTTGGTTTACCGGATCATTTGATTAAGCGCCTTCAGAGCGTACTCAATGCGGCTGCGCGACTTGTAACGCTTACTAAAAAATACGATCACATCACGCCTATTTTAATGCAATTACACTGGTTGCCTGTGCAACAACGCATCATTTTTAAGATTTTACTTTTTACATTTAAGGCAATTCATGGTATGACTCCAACATACCTTCGTGAGCTCATAAGTCCGTATCAACCAAGGCGAGCGCTCAGGTCTGCGGACCATCTTTTATTAGTACAGCCGGCACACAAGCTGAAATCGTACGGCTTGAGGGCTTTCTCGGTGTGCGCGCCTAATCTCTGGAATAAACTACCGCACGAGATTAAGAGCAGCACTTCCGTCCCTGAATTTAAACGCCGGCTGAAGACCCACCTTTTTAAATCAGTTTATTTTCATTCATAGTTAGCTTTGTAATATATTATATTTCAGTATTAAGATTTTTAACGAATTTCATCATATTTTATAGTTATTTTTAAATGAATGTAAAGCGCATTTGGACATTGGGAAAATGCGCTATATAAATACTTATTATTATTATTATTTACATATTCGACACATGGTATCAATTATCTTGATATTTTTTAGAATTTGATGGTCATTCCTGAAACATTTTATCAAATCTCAGTCAGGCTATTGTTTTACATTATAAATTATAAACATTCCCAATAAACTGGTCGTGACATTTAATAATCACCCAAAACTCTAAGGAGACGTTCAACCGAAGTCAGTCAAACCAATCCATAGTTCAGAATTAGCAAATGTTGAGCTGCTATGGCTGTGCAGTCTAGAGAACAACTTGAAAGTTCGCAAAGCTAAGTTCTAAACAAATAACAAAGCATTCAAAATGGCTGCTAATGAGCTAAGCAATAGTTCACTCTAAAACGTCCCTAGCTTTCGCTACGAAAGAATTCTATCGTGCCTCCATATCTATGATTTAAAAATACATTGAAAACTATCACCTGGCAAAAAATTGGAGCTTTAGCCTAAAATGCGCAATTTCCTCGGAAATTTGCTCTAATCCGCCGGACTAGAAGCCATTAAAGTGCGCGCGCCAAGGCTAAAACAAGAAAAAAAAAAACTCCGAGCTGAGTTGCTTGCTGCTGAAAACTAAAGTCGTTTTGGGTTTCAGATCGTGAAATGTTTTTAAATCAGTAAGCAATCAGTACCTCAAAACACTATAAGGGGCGATTTCAAATGTGAAAGCAATATAAGGGGCGATTTCAAAAGTAAATGGGCTTTGCTTGAAGTAAATCCGTGGCAGTGTTTGTTAAAAGAAAATATTTAGGAAGTCAAAGATTCACTATGAAATAATATTATAAAATTAACTTTCTTTGTAAAAAGCTTTTTAGAAATACATCCAAACTACATTCTAAAAGTTTGATCATGGGTCTTTGCGCCCAAACATCACCATGTAGTTTCCCTTGGACAAAAAAAGCTGTGTGCGCCCGGCTTATTGGCAATAAGAAAAACAACAAACTGAAGTCGCTGTTTTGGGTTTTCAGTAAAAATCGTTAACAGTCCACTCGAACACCCTTCAAAGACAGCATGAGTGAATTTATTCACGGGCAATCAACTAGTATTAAAATATTTGTTGAAGTCGAACCTCTCTTAACTAGTCAGACAGATCTTTGATTACACTTTAACAATAGCGACACGAAGTTGAGATTCAAATGTAACTTTTTGATGATCACAGATTCTTTATGATATCGCATTTTACAGGGAATTATATCATGATTTTTTTTCTTTTGCATAGAAGCGTGATGTACCAGATGTGTTGTGTGGCAGAATCAGTTTTGAAGTCATGAAGGATCCCGTTATTACTCCAAGTGGAATCACGTATCCTTGTTTGCATTTTGGGTTGGGTAACTCCGGGAAGAGGGAATGTCAAGATTTTAGGGTCGGTTTAGTTACCTTAAATGCAGTCCACTTCACAAGAAATGAACGAAATAATCGTCTGGGTTTGTTAAGTAACCTTTTAACTGCCAGATAAGTATACATTTGGAGTATTTTGTTTTGTTTTCGAGCGGATGGAAATGATTGCGAATAGACCAAATCGGCTAATGGTGTTTACATCTTGTTACCACCCAATTCAGATCATGTGATGATTCCCTTGGGTAGTTACAATTGTCCATTTTTTCTCACTTGACCGATTACACGAGCACATGTGCAGAACTAACAAAAGTATCCACCCAAAGGAATCATCACATGACCTGAATTGGATGGCAACAAGATGTAAACACCGTTAGCCGATTTGGTCTATTGCCCTTTTTCGAATTTCTTACCAGGCTGAACTGTTTTCAAAATATAAAACACTAGCTGATGCCTGTGAAAATTTCACGGAAATTTAGTTTACTGTTATAGTATTCTCTTAGGAAAATTAATCACAGCGTACATAATGAGGGGGAGCATGATGTCCCTGAGTTCCCTTCCATAAACACCCTCAGCTTTTTAGAAATAACCTCCCCTAACATAGAGCTCTCTCGCTCCATATGCCGAAATAAATGAAGTGAGCCCCCTACAATATTTTTGTTTTGCACTGTTCCGTCCCTGATTTTGGTGGGAAAAATCACGCGCGTGTCCCTCGACGGTCAACATTTTTCGTTTGTAAAAGTTGTTATAAGGATTTCTTGTTTATAAAAGTTAGAGAATATTATTCATTCTTACCTCGCGCTCTGCGAAGCAAGGCAGTGCCAGTGGTGTACGTTTGCACAGACTTGAATGAAAACTTTTTAGTTCCTGTGGGAGACTTGAACATTCTTCAACATGGCGACTTTGCCCCTCGCTTAAGAACCTAACTCAAGATAAATCTTTTCCAACAAAATCACACCCACCGAAGAGATTTTCCCCTTTTCGTCACGTTTGTGATCTTAGTTTTGCGATACAGTGTCAGGATTTGTATTTAGAGAGTATTACTCATGGCTTTGCTTTGTGTAAATGTGTCATTTCGACTAAGCGCGCGCCATAATGGTGTACGTTTGATCAAAGCTTGAATGGAAATTTTTCTCAGCTCAAAGCTTTCAAATGAGAATAACCCCTGTACATTCCTGTACGTAATCTGTAACAGAACCATGTAGGTCTGGATGTATATGGTGCTTTCGGCTGTGTGCCTTGGTCATCCTTTGTTTTTGCTAGGGGGCAAGCAGGTTTTTCCCCATATGTTGACACTAAAAATTTACTTTGCTGGGGGGCAACTGCCCCCTCTGCCCCTACGCTAGCTACGGCCCTGACAGGGATAGCCATGGTAAATCCGAACACTTCAGAATCTTATACTATGGGAAACTCAGGCTCTTTCCTCATGGATGGATTTCCGCAGAAATTTCCTGTGATGGGGGTGGTGAGGATTCTTTCTGTCAATTGCCTATTGCACGCATGTACTCATCGTGATATCACCCAATTTTGCGGGCATCTTTTTGGCGTGTTGAAAGTTGTCTGTCAATCAACTTTCCTATTGAATTACTGTACTAACCACCAGGTTTTCTGCTCCCTAGTCTGTGGAGACAGATGTCAGTTTTTCTTTGACTCTCTAATCAGATACGACAGAAAACATATCGAAGAACACTTACAGGTGCGTGACAACATGAGCTCTTATTCAAAGGATAGAAAACGCAAGCTTATCCATGGCCCGGCAATGCGGCCTGTTGGTTGCCAATGGCGACTAGGTTTAGGGTTTGGCGAGCAAAACTAAGGTTTTCAAAAAATGCCCTTCTCAAAATTAGCTGTCATTGCAGCATGGGGACCAGATTTCTATTATGGTGACCAAACTAATTGGCGATTAGATTTTTTAATTTATGCTCTAATGGCACCTCTCAAAAAATGTAGGGTCCTGTTGTTTTTTCGTTTATGTTTATGTTTATTGTGAAAACCATGGATTTTGAAAGGTTGTTTGTCGACTTCAAATTGAGGCTCCCACTGTATTTATACGCCGTTGATGCCTATTCAGCGGTACGATATCACGGTTTATCCTTTATATATGGTACACTATAGTGTCCTCCGTATAAATATCTCCATGTCTTATAGAACGAGAATATACAGGACACTTAAGTGTACCATATAGGAAGAATCTAGGGATATCACAGTGGCGCACAAAGCAAAGGAATCCCGAAAACCCCAAAAACAACCTTTTCCGAAAAAGCTATTGCAGAGCTGGCAAACAGGCTAGCTAAAAACATCCTCATCTCTCAGACGCTGACATTTTTTCTAACTTTTTCGCAACGCAGCGTGTTGGCCACTTCGATCCAGTAACAAGAACTGACTTAAAACAAGAACAGCTGATCCCTAACCTAGCCATGAAGGAAATCATTGACGAATTTATAGCGAAAAACGAATGGGTAGTGTCAGAGTACTAACTGGGCTGATCTAGAATGTAAATATCACAGAGGTAGTACATAACTTATTTTTCTCAACACCCCTCTGTAACAGACCCGACGAAACCCGACCCGACGGGAATTTTGACCCTACCCGGTCAATTTTTAGCCTCCCGAGACCCGACAAATTTTCCGAATTGACCCGGACGTTTTTTTTCTTTCCCTGGTGCGAAATTTGAGTGTGTTTTTTACCAAGCTTACGCACTATAGAAACTTATCGGTACTTTAGAAATCGATACTTAAAAGACATAAAAAGAGAGGTTGATAAATTTATTACATATAAAGGACTGGAAACTCAAACACACGCCGAGAAATTGTGTCGGTGACAAAATTAGCTGACCCGACAACATTTTCCTGAAAACCCGGTGTGAATCTAGATTTCGTTGGGTCTGTTACAGAGGGTTGTTTTCTCAATCCAGATTCTCAGACGTTCTGTTTCTTGGCTGTATTCTTGATTTGCATGTGACGTCACTGGCGGCCATGTTGGTGGTACAGAACAAAAGAAAGTTCATTTGCTCCCTTTGTTCACTGCACCAGCATGGCCGCCGCGCTTTTGTTATTTAATTCCCAAAGGAATGATTTCAATCAAGAATATACCTAGTTAATAATGTTGCTTATGGAATTGGTCTTTTGGTGAATAAAAGACTTTTTTTTTCTGATAACACAAGCACAGAATTGCATTGTATTTTGTCCAAATCCCATAGCAACTTTTATTGAATAACTTTAGATGTACTCCTAAGGCCACCTACACCTAAGGGCCAACCAGTTAAACATTTGATTCAGCATCTTTTAACTATTGTTGATCATTGTTTCACATTGTTAGGCCCTGTTCATATGGAGATGGCAGAAGTGGGGGACCCCTGTTCGGTAGGGTTACTCGCCTTTCCATATAATCTCTCTTATTTTCTTACTTGTGTTCACATCAGAGGGGGGCCCCACGTCTCGCCAGGGCTGGTTGCCCGCCTTAGGTCGAGTTGTCTGAGCTATCAACCCCGGGGTGTTGGGGTGAGGTCGAGCTCACATCTGTTTCTCAAATTGCTTCGAAAACAATAATTTAGGTACGTTTTCAATCATCAGCGACTGCTTTGAAGCAATAATAAGGATAACATGAGGTTAAAAAACCAAAGTTATAATAATTTTTGAGTTCATAGCAAGTTGAATTAAGCAACAACTGTTAATAGGCCATTTGCACTAACCGGGTCACGTGACCCCAACTACCTCTTAACGAGATGTTTTGTAGAAATCAATTCCAGAAATACAAAGAACCAATTGATATGAGTCAGAAACCCAAGTTTCAGCTTAAAATCTCTCACCTGGAGCAAATGGCAGTGAGTTGTTTTTTCAAGATTTTATTCAGAATGTATGGGATTTGTGCAAATGGCCCATTCATGTCTTTAGCCGCTAAGCTGACCACAGCACCGTGGGACCATGTGAATGCTGTTATTTTCCAACCTCACCAAGCTGGGATACCCCAGCTACCAATGGGGGCAGTTGCCCGTGGTCCCCCACCTTCATGTGAACAGGCCCTTAATCTGGGACTGGCTGACAGTTTTAAATAAAACAATCGAAAAGGTAATCCGAATAAGGAGACCACACTGCTGTTTGCGTTTAAGCGTGGACACCAACTATTTTTGGTGTTGTTTTGAGCGTGTTGTGTTCCGCAGGTACGAACGCTACGTTTCTACCTATGGGGCAAACGAGCAGCATTCTGTTTTTTCTCGTCTCGAACAACGCGATGGAACTGGTAAACTGGCAAAGTCTAGTACGTTGTTGTTTGAAAACATTGCAGTTGGCACTTGCAAACGTCTCGTTTCCCCGCCCCGATGGAAACGTATCGATGCGGACTCGCAAACACAACGGTGTAGCCTTCCAAACAACGCGAAAAAGATTTGGGTTCACGCTTTAACACAAATAGCAGTAGAAGTAATATTCGCTAATCGGTTGGCCAGTTATTTTTCGATTAAGGTGGCTCCCGAGTAATTATTGCAGAAATAGACCTCAACTTCTAGCGTATGTTTGACCCTGAAAAAATCTTCCGATTTTCATAATTGTTCTCACAGAGCTTAAGCAACCTTTGCGCTACCAAATGGTGTAGTTCATTTGATATATTAAGCTCGTCTGTTTGGGATATTTTAAATTTTCCAAAGGAGGTGTTTTTAGAATAACTGGTATAACTTGATAATTCGACCGTGAATGATCTTATTACCAGCTAAAATCGCATCTATAGTAATAAGGGTTTACTCAGAGAAATGCCCAGGTCAGCTTTTCCATGCGATTTAAGTTGTAAACGATGTAATAATTTACCTCTAAAAATGTCTTATTCCGCTTCTGTTTAGTGTGCCGAGCGCTGATATCAGAAAAGTAGGAGTGCTCTTCAGGATTATATCGGCTAATGTTCACTTTTAATTATATAAAAGAGGAAATAGAATCGAGTATCTACAGAAAGCGGTATTTAATAAACGAATGAGAGCAGCTTCTTGTCCAGAATGTGCTGTTGCTATAATATTCAATTCGAGCTCGAAATAACTAAATTGCTGGAATTGTTTCAAAAGTTTCTTTCGTGAGAGGTAGAGTACGACTAACTGAGAAGACTTACCAAGTTTGGGCTCGTCTTTCCAATACTATGTTGAGAAACATTATCCAAAAGGAGTCAGTGTTTCGTTGCTCCAACACAAACGCCAAGAAAACCCACATGTTATGAGCGCAGTGTTCTCGCCTCAGTGCACTTCGCTAAATTCTTCACGTGCGACGCTTCCTAGTCCCGAAGTAAGACAAGTTAATACCGGTAGCTGTTCCGCGATCCCGCGGGTCGACAAAGCGTCGCACGTGAAGTATTTAGCACCATGTGCACTGAGACGAGAACGCTGAGTTCATAAACATATGGGTTTTCTTGGGGTTGTGTTGGAGCGAAGAAATACTGACTCCTTGTGGATAATGTTTCTCAACATAGTATTGGAAAGACGAGCCCAAACTTGGTAAGTCTTCTCAGTTGGTTGTACTCTACCTCTCACGAAAGAAACTTGCGAAACAATTCCAGCAATTTAGGTATTTCGAGCTCGAATTGAATATTATAGCAACATCACATTCTGGACAAGACGTTGCTCTCATTCGTTTATTAAATATCGCTTTCTGTAGATACTCGATTCTATTTTCTCTTTTATATAATTAAGAGTGAACATTAGCCGAGATAATACTGAAGAGCTTCCCTGCTTTTCTGATATCCGCGCTCGGCACACTAAACAGAAGCGGAATAAGACATTTTTAGAGGTAAAATTATTACATCGGTTACAACTTAAATCGCATAGGAAAAGCTGACCTGAGCATTTCTCTGAGTAAACCCTTGTTACTATGGATGCGATTTTAGCTGGTAATAAGATCATTCACGGTCGAATTTTCAAGTTATAACAATTATTCTAAAAACACCTCCTTTGGAAAATTTGAAATATCCTTAACAGACGAGCTTAATATATCAAATGAACTACACAATTTGGTAGTGCAGAGGTTGCTTAAGCTCTGTGAGAGCAATTATGGAAATCGGAAGATTTTTTCAGGGTCAAACATACGCTAGAAGTTGAGGTCTATTTCTGCAATAAATACTCGGGAGCCACCTTAAAAATGCTAAACCATCTTCAGGCCAATGACAAATTACAGCGGAGTAAAAAAAAACTTAAAAAGTAGCCGTGCACGAGTGCACTACTAATCGGGGAGACGGTGCACCCCTTACCCCCTTTCTCTTATCAGAATTCAAAGCTATAAGCAAGCTACTCGGAACAGAGAAAAATCGATACGGTTGGTCGATCCGGGGTTCGAACTCGGGACCGTACGCACAGTGTGCCGTGCACAAACACACTGCGCCACCTAGCCGGAGAGAGGTCTCTTGTGCAGTACCAACTGCGGCAAACATACATTAGGCCCTGGTGTTTTTATGCGTGAACACTCGATGTTAGCCAATCCGCGAAGGCCCCCGAGACCCTCTCTCGGGGGCTAAGGAGTGGGAAATGGAAATTCTAGGTATGAGAACGGTTTACAAAAAGCTTGTTCTTTTCCATCAGATCGTGACGTGGTCCATTCTTGAACCCAGATCTCCCCGGCTCGTCTGCTCGCAGGGGAGGCTCTTGGGACATCCATTTGAGGGCCTTCGATGATTTGCTGATTTTGAACGTTGGGGCATGCGCAGAAAGGTTTTTCTCTCAACGGCTCTGTATCAAATCTGGCGCAGCGTCAATGGTTGTCATCAAAGCCTCCCCGTGCAATCTCGTACCCAGAGCCCGTCATCTTTTGGTCAACGGCAACATTCGGGGCTCTGGCATTCTCGAACCCAGAGCTCCCCGGCTCGTAACCTCGCGGGGGAGGCTCTGGTGACAGCCACTGACGCATGCGCGAGATTTAATACAGAGCCGCTGAGAGAAAGACCTTTCAGCGCATGCTCCAAAGCTCAAAATCAGCCAATCAGCGACGGCCCTCAAATGGATGTCCCGAGAGCCTCCCCTGCGAGCTGAGGAATCCGATTTGTGAGCATGCGTGGTAGATCCAATCATTATAGAAAACAGGGTTTTTAAAAAATCGATTCCCGCAGAGCCCTGAATCTTGCCGCTGGCCAAAAGATGAAGGGCTCTGGGAAAGAGATTGCTTCCCGCGAGGTGACGATCTCTGGGTTCGAGAATGGACCTTTGTGGAAGTCGCGAGTTTTGCAAGGATACTCTTGTGGATTCAGGTCGCGCGGCTCCTGAAAACACGGAAAGTCCTCGATTTTTAATTGCACTCCTATAGAAAGATCTTCAACATCCTTGAATTTTGATCTCCTTGAAAACAATGGATTTCAGTATTCACAAAATCAAGAATTCACCCGAAAAATACATATTTCGAGGTTGAAATCTTCTCCTTAATGAAATGAAAAGATTGAAATTTCTCCTGAAAAACTTCCGAGTAAAAGTGGGAAAAGTTCCTTAAAACTCCTAACATTTCTACTTTCTGGGCGTACGAACCCTGCGGATTGTATTTTAGGAATGTTCACCTCTGATTGGACAATGTGTAATATTTATAGGATGATATTGCTATGGTTATCTTTTGAGGGCATTTTAGAGTCTTTCGGTCAATATTTTAATAGCTAGAAAGATATCGAGCCAGAGAAAGCATCCGGTTAATCGGCTGATCTAAGGACTTTTATGTAGCATTTTTATTGAATTTAAATCAAATATTTGAGTTTGAAGAGAAACGTTACAAGGTTTCCGTGTCTAATTTTATATCATGTACTACAATTGTAAACATTGACAAGGCAGAAGCCGAATGAGCATAGAGCGGGTTTCAAATAAATGTCGTGAACTATTTGTATTTCGTTTTTTCTTTGCATTCTCATTGGTTGCACATTTCTATCAACCAATCATACTTTCAACCAATCGCAGCTGCGTATGTAGTGACACGTGCTCATCAGGTGATTGTTATAAGCCTAGTTTAAATTTCGTGTATAGTGCGCATGTGATTTTAGTCCAAATCTTTTGTTTTACTTCTCTTGTTCTTGTTAAACAAAAGAATTTCGGACCAAAATCGCAGGCGCACTAAACACGAAATTTAAACTCCCAACTAGGCTTATTGTGCAACATGACCTCGAAATTTAAATGAGGATTATCATCAATTGTTAAATGGCTTTGAAATGAGGATTATCATTATTTGGGGGTCATAACTATAGTACTATTATCTTCGTTCTATTAAAAACATAAATAGAGCGAAGCATATATATAAATGAACATGAAAGAAACCCAGCGCCTTAAGGTGGATCGACCCAGTAATTTTGCACTCATGCCAACCAATTTTGAACCTCTCATATAAAAACAGGTTGAATTCTATCGCGCAGCCAGTATAACACACATACTACCAATAGAATGAAATATATACCGTTTCCGGGATACGTTGTCACTGGAAAAAGCAACAAAGCTTGGTGCGCTAGGGAGTATGGGTAAATATTTATCTGAATTTCCGTAAAATATTAGAAACAAACATGCTTAGAAATGTGCTGAAATTAAATGATTTCACATGTGGTTGCGATAACTGTCTGAATTCAGACCAAACAGTAACAGTTTAGCTGCCCCCATTATCCTTTGCGCTTCAAGCTTATAGGCTTTTTGGGTGACAACGTTTCCCGGAAACGGTATATGTTAGTACAAAAGTTGGGGAGATCGGAGCTAGTATCACGTGACAATCGGGCCACGCCTATGTTTACTCTCAATCCAGTTTCAGGCTGTACCGACTTTTTTTCGATAAATGCTCTACGGTACCTCGAGATTGACTGATTGCCTACGTGCAACTACCCTGCGAGCAGTGATTTCCTCCTCTCTTAGGTCGGCGGCTAGTGAGGGAGAGAAACCAAGAGAGCGATCGTTTGGTTTCCCATCGAGTAACGCAAGTCACATCTGGCGCTAATGGATTTAACACATGGGACTTGACCTTTCGCGTGACAATTTCCAGCTAGACTGTAAACCAGTTTGCCTTAGTTTTCCAGCTCCGAAGTGTTAGAATTTCCTCCAAAACATACTGATAAGCTTACTTTTGCTTGTAGAAATTTATTATGGCGTGTTTTGGGCATTATTTCTGTGCGAGTTTGCTTTAAATGACTTTTTGGATTCGTGGCGGTTTCAACTGTTGATTGAACATGTCTTCACATATTCATTAATTATTCATGAGATATTTAGCCAACCAGAGCTCTTCATTTGTACTACGTGCAGTTCTTTGAAACCCCGTCTAGTTTTGCTAGCTGTACTTCGAAATCATAAAAATTCATATTTCAAAGTACAAGTACCTTTGAAACATGAATTATTGATGTTTCAAAGGTACGTGTACTTTGAAATATGAATTTTAATGATTTCAAAGTACAGCCAGCAAAACTAAACAGGATTTCAAAGACCTGCACATTATCAAAGTTTTAACCACTCAAACCATATAATAGACTTTTCTTATACTCTGCTCTGCATTTCTACATTCTACGTTAAAGTCTACATAGAATAATTATTAATGGTCACAATAGTATTAACTGTACTAGCACCAAAAACACCGGCCTGCCGCATGTTTTCCTCTTCTTCGTCTGTGGCCCTCTCTTTCTCTGGCTGCTTGTTCACAGTGCCGGCTTTCTGGGCGTCTTTCATTTCTGGGTCAAGGAGCTTTCTAAGTCCACTGTAACTGCGATCAATAATAGATGTATAATTTAGTTATATTTCAAAGAAAGTCTTTCATTCTTTAAAGTAATCGGATCAAAGTTTTGCAAACAATTATTTACTTACGCAGGTTTACTTTTGTCCAGGAAATTCACGTCAGTTCTATTGGCTTCCTCTAAGCCACATTTAAGGCCTGCAACAATCTGGTCTTGCCAGGATATCGATTGCCTCCTTTTCCTGTCACTTCTTGAAGTTTAGGAACTCAGGCGACATCTCTGCAATATCTGTCTCCAAGCTTTGGATGGCCGCTTAAATCAACCGCACGCTATGTCGGCGCTAGACTGCAAAATACCTCGCTCATTTGAATATGAATAGGTACTTTTGTTTTATGCTGTCTCAAGAACTTCAGAGAGATGCAAATGAGCGCGGGGGTATCCTGCAGTCGCTCCATTTACTTTATACTTTGTTGACAGTGGCACAGCTTAACTCAGCAGTTTCATTTCATCGATTTGTAAAGAAAATCACACAAAGACGTTTTGAAAAGGATTTGAAAAGGAATTTTAATTGTATATTCTTTATTTCTCTGTGTTGGCTAAATACCTCACGAATAATTAATGAATATGTGAAGTAATTCAAAAGCCTCCTATTCGGACTTGACGGATTACAAAGTCCTCGCAATTAGTTCCAGTCCTCGGCTCCGCCTCGGACTGGAACTAATTGCGCGGACTTTGAAACCCCGTCAAGTCCTCATAGTGGGCTTTTAAATATTACATCACATACCAGTGTCAAACGGGATTAAAACCGGTTTTACTGCTTTTGAGTTAATTTATTCATCCAAGTTTGTGGACGGCGCTAAACGGTCGCTCGCAGTGGTTTCTCTCCCTCGCTAGCCGCCGGCCTAAGAGAGGAGGAAATCACTGCTCGCAGGGTAACGTGCAACCGAAGTTTTACTAAATTCTACAAGCCCGATCTGAAGATATTTTAGGATTTATAAATCAGGGCTATAATTTATGTAAATTCAGTGTAGTGAATAAATATGTCAGAGTCGGTACTTCATGGTTATAAATTGACATTTTTTATAGCTCATTCTATTTGTAATTGTTCAAGGAAGGTCATGTTTTTGATTAAAATTAAATATTATTGTGCGATTTCGAAAAATACAGAAATGTAAGGATCAACATAATTGCCCCATGCATCAGCTCAACGCGAAATTTGGGCCTACTTTCACGAAATTTGGTCTGATTTAAAAAATCGTAGTTTTTTTCCCTTTAAATTTTTGGACGACTCCAATGGATCAATGTAAAGTTTGTCTCCAACTAGTCCAGTGATATTGTAGTTCCAGTTGGAACTAATTGCAATAGAATTTTTCTCAACGGCATATGAACTAGTTTAGTGAGCTAGTTAACAGAAAAAAAGTCCTCAAAAATCCCTTTAGCGGAACATGCCGAAAACGAGGAATTAAAATTTGGCCGAAAACCACAGGGTACCCGCGTCACAAAAAGTTATATTTTTGAAATAACCTCTCAAATTCTTGGTATCTTTTGTATTTAGAGATCCATAGTTATTTGCAAGCAATGTCTAATAATTCTTATCTCTTTTGATGATTAAAAAAGTTTTTTCCTTGACCGAACTAATTTCAGAAGAGTCGCGATTGGGCCAATGTAGACCCGAAATCGAGCAATTTTGATTGAGTCAGAAAACTAGTGGTGACCGAAGTCTAGAAATAAACTATTTTGTTTGTGCTCATGCGACAACTAAAAAGAAACAAACAAACAAACAAATAGTTTTAGCTGGTGGTAGTATATGACGAAGGAAAATAAAGAACGCTAATAAAATACTGCAAGTACTCAAAAATCCCTTCTGGCCAATGTCAAAAACACAGTGACAATGCAATATCGTTTTACTGCGTTTTGCAGGATTTGAATCGAATTGAGTGAGTGTATGAAATGTGAACTACAACAAATGGTACAGCTAGCAGATAAAACCTTGTTTATCACTAAACTAGAGTTATATTTGTAGATAAAGATCATCATCTTGCATTTCAATGTCTAGATCAGGAGGGGGGCGAATCCCTGTTTTGCACTCAGTGCAGGCTGGGTTACAGCAGTCCGTTCTTTTTACATGTGCATCTATGGGTCCTGCAGTCACTCTTGCACTTACACCTTACCATTTCAAGAAAGGAGAGTCGTGTGCCGGGTTGTCAACTGTGGTATGACGCTGCTGCAGGAGTAGGGGGAAGAGTTTGCGGCTGCACGCTTATAATTTTCGTAGCTACTTTTCTGCAGAATGTAGCGCACGGAATCGCACGGATCTGCACAAAGTTTCGCCTCAATCCGAATCCGCAACGTTTGATTTACGAAAACAACTGATAATTAGACAAAGTATTTCACCAAGCAGAAGCAAGATTAAAGCCAACGTTTCAGACATTTAATTCTGTCCTTCACCAGGACGGTTACAAAAACAAGTTACATGTCAAGCGTATAAACTATGAGGCGCGCAAGATATGGAAGATGAACGCGCGCGTGTAACTATAATATAATTAAAGTTCTTCTCGCAGGTTGAGGCCATCAGGGGCCATTGTCTTGAGCTTTTATATCAAGTAACCCTCAACTGAAAACAGATCTTCCGCCTTCGAAACTTTCTTGGTGCATTTTATCACCAGATCTTCTAGGATATGTCCTGCGTTAGTGGGATTGAAATGGGCCGCCACTGCTGATGTCTTAGCATAACTTCTGTAATGGTTGATAGTGCACTTGTGCGTTCTAAATTGTTCATGTAGAGGACAGCTGGTTTGGCCTACGTACTGCATGCGACACTTAGTACACGATATAAGGTAGATAACATGCTACTCTTACAGTCCAGCGTGCTGTTGTACGAGAGCTGACGAAAGTGTCGTTTACGTCTACGAACTTACACCTGCGGTTCCCAAAAGTCATATTCAAGTTTATCCCACCACTTGCAGTTGTCTAAGAAGATGGAACTCGGGCTCTCACTAAGATAACTCTCAGGTTAGGTTGGCGTCTGAAAGCCACCATAGGGGGTTCTGATATTATTTTCTTCAATCGTTCTGAGACACAAATGATGGGGAACGCTTGTTTAAGGATTTTGGGTGCGTTTTGTAGCCGAGGGGGATATGTAAGCACTACAACACTACTCTGTTGCTCTTCGTTCCTCGTTGGCGGGTCATCAGAGTGTCTGCTCTGGATTGCAGCGCTTGTTTGTTTGTCTTGTATGTAGCCTCTCGCTGTAAGGTGGGTGGTATAAGCTCTCCTTATCACCTTCGACACGTCTTCTCGGAACTGATTCTTAGTAGACGGAGTGCTAAGGGGTCAGGGGATACTCGACTTGCAGTCCGCAGGGTGACTGGAAGTCACGAGCAGATATTGTTGTGTGTCAGCGGATTTTATACCACAACAAAAACGAAAAAATACAAACAAAAACAGCACGCGCGAGCAGCCAAAAGGTGTTTTCATTGGTTCTTTTAGCGCGCGCACTGATAATGGCGCGTTCCGTGGTATTTTAAGCATTAGAGCATTAGAGCACAACTTTCGCGTGATGTTGGAAGAGACACGAGAGCGTGGCTCGTGATTTAGAAACTTTTCGAGTTTCTCTCCCAACATCACAAGTGCTCTATTTGCCGATAAAGTCATAGAAAGCTGTGCTCTCTAATGCTTTTATGATATAGTGGGGGAGACCCGTTGCTTTATCGGTGTACGAGAGCATATATTTGGACCAATCAGAGCGCACATTAAACCGTAGCTATATTATAAACTTTTTTTTATAAAATAGCTAAGATAGTACGCGCGCTCTGATTGTTTGCGAAATGAACATCCTCACATTATCAACGCACAGCAGATGCAATGCTATTTTATAAAAGCAATAAAAAGCGGAAACCTGCGGTTTATAATGTGATAAACGCACTTGAGATGCTTGAGAAACACTTGAAAAGTTTGAAATTCACTCGCCTTACGGCTTGTGAGTTTCAGACATTTCTCTTGTTTTTGCAGCATCCCTCGTGCGTTTATCACATAAACCACTGAAATCCGCTCTTTATTGCTTATATGTACCATGACTGAAAGTCAGAATTCGAGAAAGCGCGCGTTGTGGTATAAAGAAAAATACAGGGATAGAAGTGTCTAATCTGGAGGCTTACACTTTTCAAAGTGAAAGCCACGATGTCTAAAAAGTTGAAAATAGGCGAAAAAGAAGACTATTTATCATATTCATTTGCTTAATACGAGTGATAGACTTGACAATTTGGCTTTTGTTGTGTCGCATCACAATTTCCGCGTGAATTTTGGAAAAACATTGATTGGGTACCCTGTGGTTTTTGACATAAATAAACAATGCCGCCTCACGGTCACACCCGCCAGTTTTTATGTAAACAAACTCATTTGGAATGTTCTCGATCTAAGCTTCAAAATGGTATAAGTCTCTTAAAATCCGCAAGGGGGTGGGTTTCGGTTGCTGGCCCACACGGCACGGCGGGCCGGAGACAGTATCGATTTTTCAAATCGTTTTAAATGTCAAAACATATAGAGAATATATTAGAAATTGCCTGTAAATAATTACGGTACTTGAAATGCAAAAATATACCAATAATTGTAGCGTTCTTTTAAATAATTGAATTTATTTTGACGCGGGTACCCTGTGGTTTTCGGCCGAATTTAATTCCTCGTTTTCGGCATGTTCCGCTAAAGGGATTTTTGAGGACTTTTTTTCTGTTAACTAGCTCACTAAACTGGTTCATATGCCGTTGAGAAAAATTCTATTGCAATTAGTTCCAACCGGACCTACAAAATCTCGTAGATTGACTGGACTAAACGTTTTATATTAATTGAAATCCTCTAAGGCTGTCAACTGGAAACGCAAAGATCGGTAACTCAGGTGTGTTAAGGCCTGACTTGGGGCTTATACGCGAACAGAAAAGAACTTTGCCAATATCTCGAACACGAAAATAGCTACAGCAATGAGACTTTGCATCAATGTTAATTCTAGTACTAGCAAAATTGTGACAGTTGATGTTTCCATGACAACCAAATTAAAGGGACGTGCACCATATTTTTCCTTTTTGGGACATAACTTGAAATGGGGAACAGAAAATCACATCCTATTCTGAACATTTGATGGAATTTTCCCTTACTGCATTGATTCCTTCAATAAAGCGTCTTTTAAGGCAGACCACCTTGAAAATTAGCGGAGATAGGAGAGAAACTTGGTTGCTAGGGCAACAGTTCTCACGATCACGTGACCCTGGACACGATTAAAAAACGCTATCAACTGCAGAAGTTCATGAAGATTACAAATTTAGGGTCATAAAGTAGGAAACTTGGCAGTAAGTTTTCCCCGTTTTTGATTGAAAGTAAATTTTAAACGGTACTTACAGATACTCTAAAATTGTGTCTCCATAGCAACTAAATGCATGGAACAGTTAAGGTCGGTGGACGTGTTACTCATACCAAGTTCCATTTCGGTATCTATTTTGCTGATGTAGTTATTTGCAAAAACTGCTTTTTGCCTTAAGAATCCGCGTATAAGCCCCACCTCCTCTCAAGTCAGGCCTCGGTGGCTCCCGAGTATTTATTTCAGAAATAGACCTCAACTTCTAGCGTACGTTTGACCCTGAAAAAATCTTCCGATTTCCATAATTTTTCTCACAGAGCTTAAGCAACCTCTGCACTACCAAAATGGTGTAGTTCATTTGATATATTACGCTCGTCTGTCTTGGGTATTTTAAATTTTCCAAAGGAGGTGTTTTTAGAATAATTGTTATAACTTGAAAATTCGAGCGTGAATGCTCTTATTACCAGCTAAAATCGCATCCATAGTAATAAGGGTTTACTCAGAGAAATGCCCAGGTCAGCTTTTACCATGCGATTTAAGTTGTAAACGATGTAATAATTTTGCCTCTAAAAATGTCTTATTCCGCTTCTGTTTAATGTGCCGAGCGCGGATATCAGAAAAGTAGGAGAGCTCTTCAGGATTATATCGGCTAATGTTTACTCTTAATTATATAAAAGAGAAAATAGAATCGAGTATCTACAGAAAGCGATATTTAATAAACGAATGAGAGCAGCTTCTTGTCCAGAATGTGCTGTTGCTATAATATTCAATTCGAGCTCGAAAAAACTAAATTGCTGGAATTGTTTCGTAAGTTTCTTTCGTGAGAGGTAGAGTACAACCAACTGAGAAGACTTACCAAGTTTGGGCTCGTCTTTCCTATACTATGTTGAGAAACATTATCCAAAAGGAGTCAGTGTTTCGTCACTCCAACACAACGCCAAGAAAACCTATATGTTTATGAACTCAGCGTTCTCGTCTCAGTGCACATGGTGCTAAATACTTCACGTGCGACGCTTTCTCGACCCGCGGGATCGGAAAAGCTACCGGATATTAACTTGTCTTACTTCGGGACTAGGAAGCGTCGCACGTGAAGAATTTAGCGAAGTGCACTGAGGCGAGAACACTGCGCTCATAATATATGGGTTTTCTTGGCGTTTGTGTTGAAGCAACGAAACACTGACTCCTTTTGGATAATGTTTCTCAACATAGTATTGGAAAGACGAGCCCAAACTTGGTAAGTCTTCTCAGTTAGTTGTACTCTACCTCTCACGAAAGAAACTTATGAAACAATTCCAGCAATTTAGTTGTTTCGAGCTCGAATTGAATATTATAGCAACAGCACATTCTGGACAAGAAGCTGCTCTCATTCGTTTATTAAATATCGCTTTCTGTAGATACTCGATTCTATTTTCTCTTTTATATAATTAAGAGTGAACATTAGCCGATATAATCCCGAAGAGCTCTCCTACTTTTCTGATATCCGCGCTCGGCACATTAAACAGAAGCGGAATAAGACATTTTTAGAGGCAAAATTATTACATCGTTTACAACTTAATCGCATGGTAAAAGCTGACCTGTGCATTTCTCTGAGTAAACCATTATTACTATGGATGCGATTTTAGCTGGTAATAAGAGCATTCACGCTCGAATTTTCAAGTTATAACAATTATTCTAAAAACACCTCCTTTGGAAAATTTAAAATACCCAAGACAGACGAGCTTAATATATCAAATGAACTACACCATTTGGTAGTGCAGAGGTTGCTTAAGCTCTGTGAAAACATTTATGGAAATCGGAAGATTTTTTCAGGGTCAAACGTACGCTAGAAGTTGAGGTCTATTTCTGAAATAAATACTCGGGAGCCACCTTAACAAACCTGAGTAAATATTGGCTGGATTTCTGTAGTTTCTACTCTGGGATTTGCTATTGTTCCCCATTCGAATCGAATTCCAATGGAGCGCACGTGGGCTTATCCTTGCTTGTCTAGTCTCCGATGTATGATAATTTTCGTAGGTTTTTCGGTCTTTGTTATGCATTTAATTACCATATGTTGGGGACGATTCGGAGAGCAGTCACGCGCGAATATCAACGTGTGCCGCATTGGAATTCGATTTTGTGCCGAACGAAGAACAAAAGCTAGTCCCTGAGCAGAAACTACACGAATCCATCCAATATTTATCGATCTTTGCGTCCACAGTTGATAACAATAGAGGATTTCAATTAATATGAAACTTTAGAGACAAACTTTACATTGATCAATCGGGGTCGTCCAAAACTTTGAAGAGAAAAAAAAATACGATTTTTCAAATCAGTCCAAATTTCGTGAAAGTAGGCCCAAATTTCGCAGTAAGCTGATGCGTGGGGCCATTATGTAGATACTTACATTTGTATCCTTTTTGAAATCGCAAAGAAATATTTAATTCTGATAAAAAGCATGAAGTTCCTTAAGGTGGCTCCCGAGTATTTATTTCAGAAATAGACCTCAACTTCTAGCGTACGTTTGACCCTGAAAAAATCTTCCGATTTCCATAATTGTTCTCACAGAGCTTAAGCAACCTCTGCACTACCAAATGGTGTAGTTCATTTGATATATTAAGCTCGTCTGTCTTGGGTATTTTAAATTTTCCAAAGGAGATGTTTTTAGAATAATTGTTATAACTTCAAAATTCGAGCGTGAATGCTCTTATTACCAGCTAAAATCGCATCCATAGTAATAAGGGTTTACTCAGAGAAATGCCCAGGTCATCTTTTACCATGCGATTTAAGTTGTAAACGATGTAATAATTTTGCCTCTAAAAATGTCTTATTCCGCTTCTGTTTAATGTGCCGAGCGCGGATATCAGAAAAGTAGGAGAGCTCTTCAGGATTATATCGGCTAATGTTCACTCTTAATTATATAAAAGAGAAAATAGAATCGAGTATCTACAGAAAGCGATATTTAATAAACGAATGAGAGCAGCTTCTTGTCCAGAATGTGCTGTTGCTATAATATTCAATTCGAGCTCGAGACAACTAGATTGCTGGAATTGTTTCGTAAGTTTCTTTCGTGAGAGGTAGAGTACAACCAACTGAGAAGACTTACCAAGTTTGGGCTCGTCTTTCCAATACTATGTTGAGAAACATTATCCAAAAGGAGTCAGTGTTTCGTCACTCCAACACAACGCCAAGAAAACCCATATATTATGAACTCAGCGTTCTCGTCTCAGTGCACATGGTGCTAAATACTTCACGTGCGACGCTTTCTCGACCCGCGGGATCGGAAAAGCTACCGGATATTAACTTGTCTTACTTCGGGACTAGGAAGCGTCGCACGTGAAGAATTTAGCGAAGTGCACTGAGGCGAGAACACTGCGCTCATAACATGTGGGTTTTCTTGGCGTTTGTGTTGGAGCAACGAAACACTGACTCCTTTTGGGTAATGTTTCTCAACATAGTATTGGAAAGACGAGCCCAAACATGGTAAGTCTTCTCAGTTAGTTGTACTCTACCTCTCACGAAAGAAACTTACGAAACAATTCAAGCAATTTAGTTGTTTCGAGCTCGAATTGAATATTATAGCAACAGCACATTCTGGACAAGAAGCTGCTCTCATTCGTTTATTAAATATCGCTTTCTGTAGATACTCGATTCTATTTTCTCTTTTATATAATTAAGAGTGAACATTAGCCGATATAATCCTGAAGAGCTCTCCTACTTTTCTGATCCGCGCTCGGCACATTAAACAGAAGCGGAATAAGACATTTTAGAGGCAAAATTATTACATCGTTTACAACTTAAATCGCATGGTAAAAGCTGACCTGGGCATTTCTCTGAGTAAACCCTTATTACTATGGATGCGATTTTAGCTGGTAAAAAGAGCATTCACGCTCGAATTTTCAAGTTATAACAATTATTCTAAAAACACCTCCTTTGGAAAATTTAAAATACCCAAGACAGACGAACTTAATATATCAAATGAACTACACCATTTGGTAGTGCAGAGGTTGCTTAAGCTCTGTGAAAACAATTATGGAAATCGGAAGATTTTTCAGGGTCAAACGTACGCTAGAAGTTGAGGTCTATTTCTGAAATAAATACTCGGGAGCCACCTTAAACATACACAAATAGAATGAGCTTTAAAATAAAATCTTTCAATTTATAACCATGAAGTACCAAACTCTGACATATTTATTCATTACACTGGAATCTACATAAATTATAGCCCTGATTTATAAATCCTAAAATATCTTCAGATCGGGATAGTATAATTTAGTCAAACTTCTGTTACACGTAGGCAATCAGTCAATCTCGAGGTACCGTAGAGGATTTATCGAAAAAAATGTCGGTACAGACTGAAACTGGGTTGAGAGTAAACATAGGCGTGTCCCGATTGTCACGTGATACTAACTCCGATCTCCCAACTTTTGTACTGACATGTATTTCAGTCTATGGGTAGTATGTGTGTTATACTGGCTGCGCTATAGAAATCAAACTGTTTTTATATGAGGTTCAAAATTGGTTGGCATGAGTGCAAAATTACTGGGTCGATCCACCTTAAGAGCGCTCGATACAAGTGTACTACTTCAACCTACAACCGGGACACTTGCGCCTGTCAAATAACCATGTCACCAGAATGATGATAATCCTCATTTCAACACCATTTAGCAATTGATGATAATCCTTATTTTAAGTTTGTTCGAGACCATGTTGCATTGTACTTGGTTTTGCTTACTAACAAACCAGTCCCGTGTTCAATGACTGATAGTGCTTTTACTAGTCTTGTGATTGGCTCACGGGGAATCCACTGCATTGTGTATGTTGGCGTTTTTATTGACTCTCATCTCACTTTGAAGTTTCATGTTCAATATTTAATAAGAAAATTAAACGAAGCGTTGGCATGTTATCTAAAATGAGACATTTAATGCCTCTTTCTATACTCGTACAGTTCTATTTTAGCGGAGCTCCCGCGCGGCATCCGAAGCTCAGGAGTAGAATAATCTATTTTAGATTGTAGATTTTGAATCTCACGAGAATTTGTTGTCATGGATACACATTATCTCCCCTTTCTACAAAAGAAGATGACTGAAATTATCGCCGCCATAGGATTGCACGCCCACTCTCAAGTACAATATTTTAAAATTCAAAATCTAGTCTAAAATAGACTTTTCTTCTCCTGTGCATTTGGTTAGACTTAGTGAAGTAAATGGAGCTCGATGGGCTCATGGTTATTGCTAAATGGTTATTGCTAAATGATGCCTCCTAAAGTGTCCTCCAATTTTGATATCCTTCACATGAATATTATAAAAGTTATGACCGGATTTATATTTACAGAAAATCCGCTTGGACTTTTCGTGGAGTCACCTTTAATTTTTTGTATCCTTGGAATTAGATATGCAAACAGAAAATCCCCATACTTTTTCCCGTTGGACAATTCATACAATGTTATTCTTTTTTACTCTGACTGCAGATCAAAATACGGCCGATACACCTTAAAACATCTCGAAAGCATTTTACAATCGAGACTGACTATTTTCATACGTCTATGACCTGACGAATAAAGGATCGGATCATTTTACACCGGGAGCAGTGCAATTCAGACTCCATAGTCCTGGTGCCCTTGGGGGAGAGGTCTTTCCAACTCCCATGGCTAGTAGGACCCTAGTCTGCATTCTCGAACCCAGAGCTCCCCGGCTCGTAACCTCGCGGGGGAGGCTCTGGTGACAGCCACTCACGCATGCGCGTCATTTAATACAGAGCCGCTCAATCTCGTTCCCAGAGCCCGTCATATTTTGGCCAGCGGCAAGATTCAGGGCTCTGGGGGAATCCGATTTGTGAGCATGCGTGGTACGTCGAAAACGTAACGAACTTTCATACAACAATCAAACCGGAAACCCAGAATCTCGGTTTTAAAAAAATCAATTCCCCCCAGAGCCCTGAATCTTGCCGCTGGCCAAAAGATGACGGGCTCGGTACGAGGTTGAGAGCCGATGAGAGAAAGACCTTTCAGCGCATGCTCCAACACTCAAAATCAACCAATCAGCGACCGCCCTCAAATGGATGTCCCCAGAGCCTACCCTGCGAGCAGACGAGCTCCGGGTACGAGAATGCCTAGTCTGCTATGTCATCTGCAGCTCACTAGCAGCCATTAAATTTTAATTTCTACCCCTAGATCAAACATTTATATCCCAGCATCGGGCATTTTATAACATAATCTCTAACATAGTCACTAGGTGTCCTAAAACAACGATTCTGTCAATTGAGACTCAGTCCAGGGGAAAAAGTGCGTTGAAAACTATGCGCTACCTTAGTCCCTTTGTTTTCTATTGTGATTCTAGGCACTTGAACAACAAGTTTTCACTACAGTTCCCCAGAGTGTGCAGCGCTATATAGATGCTTGATGTTTTCTGATTTCTAGCCCTTCAATATGTCTATTTGTTCTTCGTCATTGGTATTTTAATTGATTGTCAAACATTGAACCTTTTTGCAGTCCTTCCCGTATGCATTGGTAGCTATTGGTGCATACGTGTCCACAGTCACGCTCTCTTTGGCATGGCTTGACCGGACACTTTACATCTATAGACATTTTTGTGTGGATTTTATTAAGAAGAGCAGTCTAAGTACTCCGTTATATGCATCTGATTCCCTCGTTATGAGCATTTCACCCAGCGTGAAGTTGCGCTTTCGAGTTCTACGAGTGTCAGCGACTTCATTGTATACCCTACTACTCGTACTAACTGCTCCTTTCCGAGAAGTTGCTACTTTCCGAGAAGTTGCTCCTTGCATAGTTTTTGATACGAACGATTAAAATATCAATGCTACTTAGGTCCTTTATCCCCGCGACATCTAAAAAAACATCCATTGATTTTGCTCTGTATGTGTAGCCATTATAGCCACTGGCAATAAATGTTCACCTCATTTCAAGTGGATCACAAAAAATGGAAGTATCTGGTCCGAGTTCTCAATGATGAGCATTTCTCCGCTAACATTAGGTCCTGGAATTCCACTCGCTTGACTGCGGTACCGTGTCACTTTCTTGGAATTGTAGCCTGCAGGGATGTCAGTATGAGAACTATTTTCGAATTCCTTTCCTGGAAGCACTCGGCAGAGAAGCAGCCCATCTCCGTATCCCATGCTGATTTCTGGAAACTCCGAAAAGTAGTTCCCCTTTCCGTAAAGTTGTCTCTTTGCATACTTGACATGCAAGTTGTTCTCGAGGATACTGTCGATGTTCTTCTTGTCTGTACCGTGGTATGCTAGTACTTCTCTGTCCGGAATGCCTTTGGTGGTTTTGAATTCTACCTTTTTCGCTTCGAACTTGGTCTCGAGCTCTTTATTGATAACAATGTCAATAGACTCGATGTCCTTGGCTAGTTGCCTCTTGTGGCTGAAGAAATGACATGCTGCCATCCAGTAGTATTTTTCAAATGGATCATCTGGATCTACACTTCTTGAAGGGGTCATATGCTTTTTAGAAAAGGTTTGAGAAGGAAGTGCTACTGATGGCGGCTTGTATCCTGTGTAAGTGCTGAAGTGGATGACGTACTGAGGCAGGGCTTGGTCGGGATCAAATATCACAAACTCATCGTTCTTGACTTCTGTACCCCTGGGCGCGTATACCGAGTCAAATCCCTGTTCACAGAGTTTCTTCTTGTTCAAGGTATTGTCCGACTTGTCGACCGTCTTCGATTTACCTAGAAGAACTTTACAAAGTAGGAGTTTACAGGATCCCTTGGTGTATATCTCCTGAGCACTTTTGGAGGAATCGGTAGCGAAGTATATGCCCTGTCCATACATTCCTCTCTTCTCTGGTGGTGGATTCTGGTCAGGCATCTTAAAGCCACTTTTACAAATACCATTCACTCCTGCATCGCTGGTACCGTGGAATTTCGTGTCCTCATCATCACCAAAAACTCGGGTCTTTGCTTCTTCGAACTTCTTCTGTAACTTTAGATTTGTAATTCGCTCAATCCTCGTAATAGTCGGATACCAGTTGTGTATTGGCTGGATGTACTTCATTACCCGATCTTTCACTTTGTGGTACTCGGCACCTGCGCCTTCTTTTGCCATACTGATAACTTCTCTTGTAAACAGGGCTTCTTCTCGGCGATCTATCCTGGCCTGGAGCTGAGCTACCTCTTTCCTTGCCATTTCATGGAACTCTTTCATCTTTTGCTTGTGTATTTGTTTGCACGTTTTACAGTCTCCCTTATTGCAGTCCTCCCCGCATGTGTTGGTGCATACGTGTCCACAATCTCGCTCTCTTTGGCATGGCTTGACCGGGCACTTTACATCACCCTCCTTTTCGTGACACTTCTTTTCAACTTCGTGACCACATTCAGCCACGAAGTAGACCACTTTCAAGCATTTCCATCTGATCTGTTCGGAGCACTCCTTCTTCTTAGGCGAGGGATGTCCGCAATCAGGAAAGCAATAGTCAATCCTTTCTCTGCACAGAAGCTGCTCTGCATTCACGTGACAAACTTTCGATGCGTTATGTCCACAGTCAGGAAAGACATAGGCAACTGTCTCTTTGCACAGGAGATCCTCCGTCTTTATGTAACATTTCTTGGTTACTTTATGTCCACAGTCAGGAAAGGCACAGGTAGCTAATTCTGTACACAGGAGATCCTCTGTCTTTATGTGACATTTCTTTGTTATTTTATGTCCACAGTCAGGAAAGACATAGGCAACTACTTCTTTGCACAGGAGATCCTCCGTCTTAATGTAACATTTCTTTGTTACTTTATGTCCACAGAGTGGCAAAGTAGCCTCCACGATTCTTTTGCATCGTAAACTGCTGAGGTCCTCGCTACATTCTCGCGTGATTCGTGATTACAATCCGAAAGCTGTCCTTTACTTTTATAGGACACCACTCATGACCATGGGGTGGCGCGCAAGGCTTCGTACAAATATGCTCTGGAATACTGCAAGAAAAGTTGTCTCCACACCTCTGTTTGCACATGGTCATGAAGTTGTCCACAATGTACAGGACTTCCTCTGCGGTGGTTGCGGGGAAGGTTGACTGTTCTTTGTGTTTCCAGCACTGCAACGGGATCTCTTTTCCTACACAGCCTTCCTGCTTCATCTGCCCGATAAGAGTAACCCAGCAATTTTGCTTCTCGATCTGTCAACGTGTCCGCGTTCCCAACGAAGTACATCCCACACTTCGCTCTTGACTGCGCAACGCATCTTCCTTCAAGAATCCTATGTTGCCCGTTCTATTTGAACGAACAAGAGACACAATGATGTATTTGTTTTCATCGCCTTGAAACATATCAACCGTCTGCACTCGTACGCAGTTGTCATCACGTTTGGAATCATCCCTCTGGTTCTTCTCCCTTGGAGGTTTTGGATTTGGCAATACGGTCTTAAGCTTCTTCCTAAGCAGCTTCGCCTGCCCTAAATATGCAGACAAAACGGTTACATCCGAGGGTTGGCAGCCATTCTGAAGAAGATAAAGAACCAGAGCTTCAACACGCTCGGCTTCTTTCTCGTTAGTGAAAGTGCGTTGTTTCTTTTCTGGATCACTATGAGTCCAGAAGTACATGGACTTGCCTACACATGCCAATGGTGTATTCTTGCTGACCTTCTCGAGATTGTCTTCGAGGGATGGGTAAATGTCACGAAGAAGTGCTGCAAACTCAGGCCTCATTCGGTTTTGTCTGCGAAGAGTCTCGTAAGGAAAATTATTCTTTATCAGTCTTTCCATGAGAGACATATTGAAGTTGTACTTAGTGGTCAGCTTGTAGGTGTCTACTTGTGGCTTGAGCTGTTGATGATCCCCAATAAGAATAAGGTGTTCTATGTTTGGTGTAAGCGCCGCCAGTAAACTTGGCTCTAGAATCTCCGCTGCTTCCTCCACGATAACGATGCTTGGTCCAATAAGATGCAGCAAGTCGTGATGTATTGATGCCCCTGTGATTGTGACACCAACAATTTTCTTTCTTTCTAAGATATTCACCTTCCTCTGTATTTCAAGTTCTTGCTGTCTCCGTCCTTGCAATTGGAATTCTTCCAAATGTTCTTCGAAAATGTCTCCTGCGCTTTTACTGCTTTCTTTCAGTAGAGTGTAAAGAAATTTAAGCCTCTCGGATTCTGTCAACGTCCAAAGGTTTAGAACAGAGGTGACTATTGAGCTTGACTCCATATTGGCTGGAAAATCTGACAGACTTACGAGCACCCTCTGGTTTGACGGGTTGGAGTGGAGCAAAACTAAGTTGTTAGCCTTCTTAATTGTGGCGAATCGCCCCTCAGCGGAAATCCTTTCCTCAAGAATTGCTTGTATTTCTTCCTCGTCATAGTCGTCATCATCATCGTCTTCATCATCATGATCTTCTCTTTCCTTTATGTTCGTTGATGTGACGCTGCAATCTGGCATGAACTCTTTCTGAAGATCTCGTAATTTTAGAAGTTCTTGCCTGTCAGGAAGCCACATCCCGAGTGCTCGAAGAAACACATCGTAAATAGACTGGGCTTTGTACTTGAGATCATTTGCAATTCTTCCAATTCCCCATGTAAGAACCTGTAGAAGTACTCCTTTCAGGGAACCAAATGCAACTTGAATTCTCGTGATCAGATTCGAAACCCATTCCTTGTCTGCGTACCTTTTAGCATTTATTCGGTATGCACGATCGCTCTTGTTCCACCCTGCGTTGACGAGAAGTGATGTAATTTGGTCTTCCGAAAGCGCCTCAAGGAGTGATATGTGGGTTAGATGAAGTAACTGATGTGCACTTTTCAAGTTGCCTTCGATCTCTGTGGTCAGCGTACGAATATCTGACTTGATATCGCCGATTGGGGAATGCCGTGATGGTATAAATTTTTGGCTTCTTATTAGGGCTTGCAGGTTGCACTCCTCCAGCTCTGGTTCATTGGATCTGCCTCCGATTCGTACAAGGTCGAATTTCGAACAAAATCCCAATATTGCCTTGAGAAATTCGTCTAATGCATGGTTCTTGTACGTCAGCAGTAGGATTGGTTTAGTCAGCCTAGGAGTCTGAGATAGTAAAAACTGGACAATTTTCACTCCCAAGAAGGTCTTTCCACATCCTGGAGGACCTTGGATAATTGCCAATCTATTTTTCATGGCATGCATAAAAGCTCTTTCTTGGCTGTCTTCAAGTCTACCGTTCAAGGACGCGATAAACTTCTGCAGAGAATTTTGAAGTTCGCTTGCATCATTCTGGTTGCTCTTTATATCGTCACCCTCAATTTTTCCATCAGATGTTTCCGGTGTTGTGGTCTTTCTTTTCAGGTAACCTGGAATGATGTTGCAGTGTTTTGCTTCAACGATGTCATCACACAAAGGAAACCAGTTCATGTCAAACTCTCTTAGCGAGTCCAAGATAGGCTTTAGTGAACGGAAATAAGTTGGTGACTCTACCATCACAGTTGAACCGTTGTTGGCTAAAAGAGTAACCATGATCTCCATAATTGTACCTTCATTAAAATCTTCGAGCTCGACCATGATAATCTGCCTTGAGGACAGCAGCTTTGGATCCCTGTTTGACACGGTGGCCCAGATGACGTCATTAAAGCATCTGCTAGGAGAGATGCATAGAAGGTTACCAAACATCAACTGGGGTGATGCTTCCCACTTAGTTACGTGCTTCACAGGCGTGAATTGCAGCGCCAAGGAGAAAGTAGAACGCATTATTTCAAACCCAGCTAATTTCACGTTGAAGTACACTTGCATGTCTCGTGGATCTAGCTCTCCTGCTTGAAAGTCCCTTATTCCTTTTTGTATGGAAGCAAACGTTTCTGCGCGCAAAAGTCTGAAGTACGTTTCCATGTATTCCTCCGGTCCGTCATACGGTCCTCTGGTCTTCACAGCATTGAGGTTCTCATCATTCTCCATCAGTGGTCCAGTTAGAACTTTATTGAATGGTATGACCGGTATTTCATTCCAGGCTCCTACACCTGGAACACATGGATGGGAGCTAATAACCAACGCCTTGAGGAGCTTTAATGGAAAGTCGACACCTGTCAGAGGCGCACGCTGACACAAGACCACAATAGTCGGCAGAAGAGCATGCAGGGCTTGCGGCACATTATTCGCCACATCTTGGCAGAAATTAGATGCTGAAGCCCATAATGTTCCGTCAAGGTCGACGTCGTCTTTATCGAGGTTTTTGATCAACGTCGGAAGGCTGCAATTGCTGCCCTCTCGAAACATCTTCCCTTCTAGAACAACCGAAATAACCGATTTAACAAGCGTTTTCCTAGGCTTACTGAGAAAAAGTATTTTAGAAAGAAGCTCTAAAAGCAATTTGATATACAATTCACAGTCCGTGTTAGCCGAATGCCCGTTGCCGAGTAGCTGCCACAAGGGTAAACACGGAAGAGTTTCTGCAAGGACCTCATTTTGATCTCGAGATTGAAGCCGCTCTAGGTATTCCTCTATGTACCTTTCAACTTCTTCGCATGAGCGGGACTGGTACTTCAAGATACGGAACTTTTTGGCCATCGGCTTTTGCTTGTCTCGATCTCCGAGAAGAAACACTAATTCGTCACCGCCGCGTAGATCCAGCAAGTGACAAGAGATGACTCCCGATCCCAGGAAGACATCTCTTGTTTGATTATATCCTCCTGGAAGTCTGTCGAAAGGGTTAATGAAAATGGCCTTTGATTTCGATCTTATGGGACATACTGTTCCCTTGTGCCATGTAGAGCCTGTGAGGCCCGTTCCTAATAGAGATGAACATTTCCCGGTTTTGCTCCTCACGTGCTTTTCGGTGCCAGGGGGACGCGTAACGATCTGGGCATTCGCGGGCTGAATGTGGCTCCGTGGTGCACCCTGGCTTCCATCAGTAGTGCTCTGAGACTCAGCTTTAACGGTTTCTTTACCATTCAAAGTAGGAGCCGAAGCTGTACCCTTTTCCTTGGGGAGTGTCTTACTCTCCCAGCCTTTGACATACTTGTCAGCGCAGAAAACAGCTCACGTCCTGTTGGTCATCAAAGTAGCATGTTAATTTGTGGAATTTTATTATACTCACCAGCCCCTAAACATTTACCGATATACCTTATAACTTAGATGTTAGGGAAAAGGTTCTACGACATATTTGCACAGTTTTGTATTTTTTAATGTTCTTTGTGTACATTCTAATATAGGGGGACGTTCCACCTCGTTACGTCGCTCGTTACGTCGCTTGGGAGACCAAATTACAATAGTTGCTGCGCTTGTTCACTGAACTATGTTTCTTTATCCATAGCTAAGCTGCACTCGAAATACGGTTTATTTCCTCGGCGTATGACAAACTAATACCATGGCACACTCGGGAAATTAGGGATTAAATTTCCCCTAGACCCTTGGAAGAAATTTTTAAAAACCTCTCGGCCCTTCCTCGGGTATAGGGGAAATTTAATAATTAATTTCCCTCGGTGCCATGGTATTAATTATAATACAAATACAAATACATGGCTGTTTCATGAATGTATTCAAATAACCGGGTTACACAGCCCATTTCACCGACGACCGGTTAGCGCAGTGGTAGAGTGCCGGGCTTATGTGCGGGAGGTTGGGAGTTCAAACCCCGGCCGGGCCAACACTCAGGGTCTTTTTCTAATAATCGAGGAGAAGGTGCCGCCTTGGTTAGACTTTAAACCGTAGGTCCCGTCTCTCACACGCACTACACTAACCGGAACCAGAGGGACGTTAAAGAACCACGAGGACGTCGGAAGTTGTCCATCCTCAGTGCAGGGCTTACAACTTACTAACCCACTACACTGACTAGGGAACCTCGTAATTGGAGCTTCGCTCTGTGAGGATTTCCCGGCCCTCGGGCGAAGCTGAATAAATAAATTTAAATTAAGAAAAGAGCCGACACACCCTGCCTATTTTATAAAGGCGACTTCCATGACGCACTGCTTGCTTTGAATTTCGCGCGCGAAAGTATTCGAATGCTCAGGTGATCCACTCTTGGTTACAGCCAAAATCGTTGTATCGCGACCCGATACATCGATTTTTTTTTGGATTTGCTATTCCGCCAGTCAAATCTTATGAGCCAATCAGATTCTTGTCATGTTTCGCCTGGTGCAGTCACCTGGCTTTCCGGTGCGACGTTGTCTGGTTTTAGTTCAGAGGGAAGCCAGTTGACTGCCTAAGCGAAACAGGGCAAGAGTTTCATTGGCTCAGATAGTTTGATTGGTGGAACAGCAAAGTCAAAAATCCAAAAAGTAGTTTGATGTTTTTGAAAACGTGGGTCGCGATGCAACGGTTTTAGCTGTAAACATAACGAAGTTACCATGCAAAAAGCAGGCTCTCGTTGCCACTGAGCAACAAATATTGGGATTGTTTCTCATTTCGTGCATAGTATCCCATATTATACAACAACACTAGAAAAACGCACACTCTGATTGGCCGACAGGCCGTGTGTTATTAGAGTACACACGCACGATTGACGTCATAGAGCGCGCATGCAAGCAAAACTGAATTTGAAATGCGCGCACTGTTTGAGCTCATTCATCTTTAGAAAAATCACTTTTGTTGTTGTATAAAACAAATAGATCTCGTTTTTGTGCGTATATACTGTAATAGATACACAGAAGACGTCACAGAATGTCATAAACAACAGTACTATATCCTCACTGCATACTATTGTTCGCATCGCAATAGAAGCTAAGGTATGGGGTGATCTGCGAGTGCGGAACAAGTAATATGCAGCGAGGCCTGGAACACGCGCTGGTCAACCGCCGACGGGGGATGGGGGGTGGGAAAAACGTCTGAACACTTCAACTGAGCGGCTGAACGGACTGAATTAATTATTCCTGAGCGTGTTCTTATACGAAGCTCTCATTAGTATGCAGTGAGAATAGTACTATATCCTCACTGCATACTATTGTTCGCATCGCAATAGAAGCTAAGGTATGGGGTGATCTGCTCGTGCCGCTCCACAAAATATTATAGTACGACCATCTATAGGCTCGGTTTCCAGCCGTGGCGGGGTTGATGAAACCTTGATAAAGGCTCCGCAAAACCATCACGGCTGGAAACCGAACCTAGGGGCTAGGCCATCTACCGATGGCAGGCTAAAATCACCACACCCATCTCTTCTCTCTTTCATAACTAAACCCCGAAGCTCAGAAATCCCAATCTCTTCTCCCAATCCTCAGAAAATCCAAATCTCCTGAACAATAATAATAATTGAACCACGTAACAACACCTAGGGCGTGAGGCTCGTTAAAACGCGTACGTGAACTAAATAGTACAATTGAAAAAAAAAGAAGTTTATGAAAAACCACATACAAGTATATACACGTACATATATATATACATATGAAGAGTAAAACGAGGAAGAAAATTACAACTTCTCACAGACTGGGTACAGGGTCGCTACTAAACGTGTAGAGTCAAACTGGGCATCATGGCCATGTTAGGGGGACGGCAGTAGCCCAACGAAGGGTTGGGATCCCTGTGTGATGGATCTGAGTTGAACAACGCCCGTCCGGGCATAAGACTTGGTGGTTACAAACCCAACTGTGAATAGCCTAAAGTGTCTCCTAGATAAAAGACGGAAACGAACGCAAAAGAAACAGAAACACAGGGAACCCAACCCTTCGATGAGCCAGGACGCAGACTATGTCTGTCAGGACCGTTGTTAAATGGTCCCCCCAACAACATCGAAGAGTCTGGATCCCAAGTGTTATTTCCTGCGAATGATAACCTTCAACGTGCCACGTTTTGTACACTGTTACCCCCCTGGAACCTTCCACGCACCACGTGCGGAGTCTGCGAACACACTGTTCCGAAACCTTCCACGCACTACGCGCGGAGTCTGCGTATGATAGATAAATAGATAATCTTCCACGCACTACGCGCGAAGTCTGCGTATGATAGATAAATAGATAACCTTCCACGCACTACGCGCGAAGTCTGCGTATGATAGATAAATAGATAACCTTCCACGCACTACGCGCGAAGTCTGCGTATGATAGATAAATAGATAACCTTCCACGCACTACACGCGGAGTCTGCGTATGATAGATAAATAGATAACCTTCCACGCACTACGCGCGAAGTCTGCGTATGATAGATAAATAGATAACCTTCCACGCACTACGCGCGAAGTCTGCGTATGATAGATAAATAGATAACCTTCCACGCACTACGCGCGAAGTCTGCGTATGATAGATAAATAGATAACCTTCCACGCACTACGCGCGGAGTCTGCGTATGATAGATAAATAGATAACCTTCCACGCACTACGCGCGGAGTCTGCGTATGATAGATAAATAGATAACCTTCCACGCACTACGCGCGAAGTCTGCGTATGATAGATAAATAGATAACCTTCCACGCACTACGCGCGGAGTCTGCGTATGATAGATAAATAGATAGCCTTCCACGCTCCGAGTGATAGCCTTCCACGCACCGAGTGCGGAGTCTACGCGCACACAATATTACCCTTATGGTAATCACCTCCGACGCACCGAGTGCGGAGACGATGCACACACAATATTAACATTGTGATAAACACCTTTCACGCACCCCGAGTGCGGAGTCTTTGTGCACACAATATACTTTTGTGATATTAACCTTCCACGCACCCCGAGTGCGGAGTCTATTTGCACACAATATTACCCTTGTGATAATAACCTTCCACGCACCCGAGTGCGGAGTCTATTTGCACACAATATTACCCTTGTGATAATAACCTTCCACGCACCCCGAGTGCGGAGTCTTTGCGCACACAATGTCACTTTATGATAATAACCATACACGCACCCCTAGTGCGGAGTCTTTGCGCGCACAATATCACTTTTGATAACCCTCCACGCACCCCGAGTGCGGAGTCTTTGCGCACACAATATCACTTTTGTGATATTAACCTTCCACGCACCCCGAGTGCGGAGTCTTTGTGCACACAACATTACCCTTGTGATAATAACCTTCCACGCACACCGAGTGCGGAGTCTTTGCGCACACAATATCACTTTTATGATAGTAACCTTCCACGCACCCTGAGTGCGGAGTCTATGCGCACACAGTATTACCCTTGTGATAATAACTTTCCACACACACCGGGTGTGGAGTCTATGCGCACACAATATTACCCTTGTGATAATCACCTTCCACACACCGATGGCCGCGGAGTCTATGCGCGCACAATATTACTGTGGTAATCACCTTCCCCGCACCGAGTGCGGAATCTAATGCACACATAAATAGTACCCCCGTGATAAATAATCTACCAATTATCCCATGCTTGTATACTACTAACGCTATGGAAAATAAATAAGCTACTATGGCCACCCAACGGAGAGGGAACAGAGACGGGAAAATTGACCTAGCTAGAAACGGTAACGGAAAACACAAAATTCCGGCAACGAGACAATGTCCCTGACGAAATAGCCACGGCATAACGTGGAACAACCACTTCCCAAAGCAACGAGTAACTGCGAGCGATATGTGTGAATACGGCAAGGGCATCTAAGAACACAAAGCACCCGTACAAAACCAAGAAGAAGAGACTAAAAATGTGACGAACTAGTACTAAGCATTAAATAAACCAAACCCCAAACGAGCCCTAAGAAAACCACCCGAAGATAAAATTACCTATAGACTCCAGGGAAATTCTGGCCACTCCAGTGATTTTTGCCAGTCACAACCCATTCCTGCAACTTGTAAATTCCACGAGGCCCTTGATAGAAACCGCTCGCGGTACAACAAACCTTATGCAATAACAGCAGCGAAAACGCAATGAAGAAACGAAATAGCTTCTATAACAACGCCAATAACATTCCAGATGAGTATAAAGCCACGAGAAGCGATTTTACAAACCAACAGGAAGGATATGGGAGGTGGAGGCGGTTGACCAAACTGAAGCCAGAGAAACGTCTGAACACTTCAACTGAGCGGCTGAACGGACTGAATTAATTATTCCTGAGCGTGTTCTTATACGAAGCTCTCATTAGTATGCAGTGAGAATAGTCACGGCGTCTCGTTGCGTACTTTTTTGTTCATGACATTCTGTGACGTCATCTGTGTATCTATTACAGTACACACGCATACAAAACGAGATCTATTTGTTAAGTATCACTCTCTACTTGTTGACTATTCGCCGATAATCACGGAGCCTGGGGCGACTAATTGTCTTAGTACAATAAGCCAAATCAGGGTTAAGAAAAACCGCGAGAGTCCTGGGTCGAGGGGGAAAAAACTTGACCGGAAGTAATTATGTTCCATATGTTTCACTGTAAAATATCTCGGTTTTAGGCTCCATTAGTTGTGCTCTGGCGTTGTAATTCGCAGCTTTATACGGAAATATCGAGCACAGGATATTTATTTAATCCTTTCTTCGCTAGAATCAAGGCAGTTTTGATCCTGAAATTATTTTCTGTTCAAGAAAACGGGAAAACGAAACTCGAGGTAAGTCGCGTCTCCTTCGGTCGGTTCTCTACCGAATGACAAGCACGAAATGATGTGTTCTAAGGACTATTAAAACCCTTTTTATTTTATAAATCAATCCGTTTTTTCAAGCAATTATTTCCCTGTGCAGCTGTAAATGGCTTGTTCATGAAATCCAGTTGATCTTTTGAAATAATATTGTGTCACGGCCAAGTAAAAAGGTTCCGCGCACGTGATCTGAAAAACATAAACAAATCGAATCTTTCTCTGGCATTGTAATTCGCAGCTTTATACGGAAATATCGAGCGCAGGATATTAGATTAATCCTTTCCTCGCTAGAATCAAGGCGGTTTAATTTGATCGTGAAATTAGTTAATCTTCTCTAGAAAACGAGACTCGAAGTAAGTCGGCTTCTCCATTCGGTTCTCTATCGAGTCTCAAGTGACATATAACTTGAACAAGAAACATGATTGATGACATGTTCTGGATATTTATTCATATTCAGAAACGTAAATATAATTATTATTCTTCCATCCGACGAGGATTTGTGTTTAAAGCATTGTAGCAATTCCACCTATCACCTCAATAATTCAAATAGGAGAAACACAGGGAGTTGTAAGAGAACTCACTCGAGGAAAGAACTTCCGTGCGATGTTCACCAGTCAGTTCTTATCATCAGCAGTGTGGCTGCGATCCGCGATTTGAGCTTTTCCCCTTCCCCTCTGCCGAAACTGATGGCGAAACCCCGAAAGATTAGATTTGTTTATGTTTTTCACGTGCGCGGAGTTTTTTACTTGGCCGTCCTTGAATAGGATTTCATGCCGAATACATGTAAGCCATTTACAGCTGCATAGATAAATAATTGCTTCAAAGAACGGATTTATCTTTAAAATAAAAATACTCTTACCGGTATTAGTCCTTTTGAAGGAAAAAAAGAACACATCAACTCGTGCTTGTCATTCGGTAGAGTACCGACCGACGGAGAACCGACTTACCTCGAGTCTCGTTTTCTCGAACAGAAAATAATTTCAGGATCAAAACTGCCTTGATTCTAGCGAAGAAAGGATTAATCTAAAATCCTGTGCTCGATATTTCCGTATAAAGCTGCGAATTACAACGCCAGAGCACAACTAATCGAGCCTAAAACCGAGATATTTTACAGTGAACATATGGAACATAATTACTTCCGGTGAAGTTTTTTCCCCCTCGACCCAGGACTCTCGCGGTTTTTCTTAAACCCTGATTTGGCTTATTGGTCAAGGGATTCATAAGGTTTTTTGTTCATCGGGCACAATGCTGCGACATCCATCCGGGACTTCGCAAATCTTAGCGCTAGATTTCATAAGCTTATTAGCCAAATATACAAAGAAAAAGAACAAAACTACTGACCTCGGTTCAAAAAGTGCCACGAAATTATAGAATCTAGAAGCACTATCAAATTGGTACATTAGGGAATCTAAAGTTGAAAGACCAATAAAGAGTGAAATTTGGGGTTTCAGAGGATTTTTGTGATGCAAAATTATTCAAAGCTGCTTATCTCGCTCAATTCGTGCTCAAACAAAATGATACAAAAGTAGGTAAAACCGTGCACTTGTGAAGGGGGAAGGGGGAGTTTCGGGTCACATTTTCGTGCTATCCTCAGAGATCATGATTTCATCGTACAATCTCAAAATTCGACATAAATGTTCCTTAGGTAACATTAACAGTTTTCGGAAGGGGTGCCACAATTTCGGCCCAATGGGGGGAGGGTAGGGAGAATTTTGTCCATCACCTGATTTACCCTATATTTCAGCGGTATTAAAGAGTTATCAATAAACAAATCCACGGTAATTCTTCATGAATGGTCCCCTTCATATTTGACTAGATGGGGTGCTACAAACATTTGAAAAGGGGAAGGGGTGAGTAATGGATGAAATTTACATGCTATGCGCTTTTTAATTGCAATTTGATTGTACAGTTACCAAATCAGACATCTAACAGTACTTGGAAGGGGTGCCACCATTTCGGGCCAAGGGGGGGGGGGGGGGGGGGAGTAGGGACAATTTTGTACTTTACCTGATTATCCCTATATTTCAGTGGTATTAAAGAGTTATTGATAAACAACACCATGTCGATTCTTCATGAATGGTCCCCTGCACATTTGACTAGATGGGGGTGCTACAAACATTAACATTTGACTAGATGGGGGTGCTACAAACATTTGTCGAGGGGGAGAGGCGGGTGATGGGTGAAATTTACATGTTATGCTCTTTTTAGTTGCAATTTCATTGCACAGTCACCAAATCTGATACGAATGTTCCTTAGGCAACATCTAACAGTTTTCAAAAGGTGTGCAACAATTTCGGCCAATTTTCAGGGGGGGGGGGGTAGGGTAGGGACAATTTTGGACTTTACCTGATTATCCCTATATTTCAGAGGTATTAAAGAGTTATTGATAAAGAAAGCATGATAATTCTTCTTGAATGGTCCCCTTCACATTTGATTAGATGAGGGTGCTACAAACATTTGTTGAGGGGGAGAGGTGGGTTACGGGTGAAATTTACATGTTACATTTTTTTTATTATTATAATTTGATTGTACAGTCACCAAATCCGACATGAATATTCCCTTAGGCAACATCTATCAGTTTTAGAAAGGGGTGCTACAATTTTGGCCCAAGAGGGGAGGGGAGGGACAATTTTGCCCATTGTGATTATCCTTACTTTTATTAAAGGTATTAAAGAGTTATCTATAAACAACAGCATAATAATTAGTACGATTCTCTTCGCATTTGGCTAGATTGGATGCAGAGTATTGATTACTCTTTAATACCTCTGAAATATAGGGATAATCAGGTAAGGTACAAAATCGTCCCTCCCCTCCCCCTTGGGCCGAAATTGAGGCCCCCTTTCCAAAAACTGTTAGATATTGCCTAAGGAACATTCATGTCGGATTTGGTGACTGTACAATCAAATTGAAATTAAAAAGCGAATAGCATGTAAATTTCACCCATAACCTGCCTCTCCCCCGCGACAAATGTTTGTAGCACCCCCATCTAGTCAAATGTGAAGGAAACCATTCATGAAGAATCGACATGGTGTTGTTTATCAATAACTCTTTAATACCGCTGAAATATATAGGGATAATCAGGTAAAGTACAAACTTGTCCCTACCCTCCCCCCTTGGCCCGAAATTGTGGCACCCTTCCAAAAACTGTTAAAACTGTTGCCTAAGGAACATTCATGTCTGATTTAGTAACTGTACAATCAAATTGCAATTAAAAAGCGCATAGCATGTAAATTTCATCCATTACTCACCCCTCCCCTTTTCAAATGTTTGTAGCACCCCATCTAGTCAAATATGAAGGAGACCATTCATGAAGAATTACAGTGGATTTGTTTATTGATAACTCCGCTGAAATATAGGGTAAATCAGGTGATGGACAAAATTCTCCCTGCCCTCCCCCATTGGGCCGAAATTGTGGCACCCTTCCGAAAACTGTTAATTAAATGTTACCTAAGGAACATTTATGTCGAATTTTGAGATTGTACGATGAAACCATGATCTCTGAGGATAGCACGAAAATGTGACCCGAAACTCCCCCTTCCCCCCTTGTCGGACATTTGTTGCACCCCCACCTAATCCAATGTGAAGGGCACCATACAGGAAGAATTGTCATGGTCTTGTTTATCTAAAACCCTTTAACATCAAGGAAATATTGGCAAATTAGGAAATAGACAAAATTGCCCCTACCCTACCCCCCTTGGGTCGAAACGATGGCACCCCTCCCGAAAACTGATTTATTTCACCTAAGGAACATTTGGTACAAATTTGGCGCCTTTACGCAGAAGTGCACGATTTTACCAATTTTTCCCTTAACAGACTCTACTGAAAACGGGATATGTTAGATATGTTAGATACGCACTTAAAGATTCCAGGTACGCAGTTTTTGTCGTGCTTGACAGCTTATTTCCTTCCCCAAGAAAGGGATTTGTATACTGAGCCATCTTCTTTTCAAATTTGCGCGCAGTTAATGGACTTTTTCACGATCATAACAAAACTCTCGCGCGCACTCCCAATCCTTGCAATGTTATAATCACCTGTAGGTGATTATAGCGAGAGAAAACGAACCTCTGAGGGTTGTCCAATACTCCCAATCGAGCCCATTCGCCACTAGACTTTGCCCATCGGTAAACAGGAAGCCAATTCGAGAATTGGAGCAATCTTGCTTTGCTTGTACTTTTGACTTCCGTTTTTTCTCCATAAATGCAATTTAACAAACACGTAATAATTGTATTGAACCTAGTAGGGCTCTTTCCGTCATAGGAGTTGTGTCCCTTCATAAAGTCTGGACTAAATACGTATTGAACCTAGTAGGGGCTGTGCTCATCATAGGAGTTATGTCCCTTATGAAAGTTTCACAATATCTCTGGGTCATAATACATGGAACACCATAAGGACCAAAGTGTTACTAGGAATAGCAGCAATAGGTATATGGTCTCAGTTATCACTACCACTCCTCCCTATTGATTTTCTCAATTGGCTGCACTTCGAGGCGATTCGAGGCAGTTGAAGAAATTGATAGGGGAGGGGTGGTAGTTTCAACTGCACTTCATTACTGGAAGTATCGTGGGTCCGTGAGACATAGCCCTCATGGCCTTTGCCGATCGGGCGATTCGAGGCAGTAGGAGAAATTGATGGGGGAAGGGGTGGTAGTTTCGATTGCACTTCGTGACTGGAAGTATCGTGGGTCCGTGAGACATAGCCCCCATGGCCTTTGCCGATCGGGGCGATTCGAGGCGATTCGAGGCAGTTGGAGAAATTGATAGGGGGAGGGGTGGTAGTTTCAACTGCACTTCGTGACTGGAAGTATCGTGGGTCCGTGAGACATAGCCCACATGGCCTTTGCCGATCGGGGCGATTCGAGGCGATTCGAGGCAGTTGGAGAAATTGATAGGGGGAGGGGTGGTAGTTTCAACTGCACTTCGTGACTGGAAGTATCGTGGGTCCGTGAGACATAGCCCCCATGGCCTTTGCCGATCGGGGCGATTCGAGGCGATTCGAGGCAGTTGGAGAAATTGATGGGGGAGGGGTGGTAGTTTCGACTGCACTTCGTGACTGGAAGTATCGTGGGTCCGTGAGACATAGCCCCCATGGCCTTTGCCGATCGGGGCGATTCGAGCAGTTGGAGAAATTGATGGGGGAGGGGTGGTAGTTTCAACTGCACTTCGTGACTGGAAGTATCGTGGGTCCATGAGACATAGCCCCATGGCCTTTGCCGATCGGGGCGATTCGAGGCGATTCGAGGCAGTTGGAGAAGTTGATAGGGGAGGGGTGGTAGTTTCGACTGCACTTCGTGACTGGAAGTATCGTGGGTCCGTGAGACATAGCCCCCATGGCCTTTGCCGATCGGGGCGATTCGAGGCGATTCGAGGCAGTTGGAGAAATTGATAGGGGAGGGGTGCTAGTTTCAACTGCACTTCGTGACTGCAAGTATCGTGGGTCCATGAGACATAGCCCCCATGGCCTTTGCCGATCGGGGCGATTCGAGGCGATTCGAGGCAGTTGTAGAAGTTGATAGGGGAGGGGTGGTAGTTTCGACTGCACTTCGTGACTGGAAGTATCGTGGGTCCGTGAGACATAGCCCACATGGCCTTTGCCGATCGGGGCGATTCGAGGCGATTCGAGGCAGTTGTAGAAGTTGATAGGGGAGGGGTGGTAGTTTCGACTGCACTTCGTGACTGGAAGTATCGTGGGTCCGTGAGACATAGCCCCCATGGCCTTTGCCGATCGGGGCGATTCGAGGCGATTCGAGGCAGTTGGAGAAATTGATAGGGGAGGGGTGCTAGTTTTCAACTGCACTTCGTGACTGCAAGTATCGTGGGTCCATGAGACATAGCCCCCATGGCCTTTGCCGATCGGGGCGATTCGAGGCGATTCGAGGCAGTTGTAGAAGTTGATAGGGGAGGGGTGGTAGTTTCGACTGCACTTCGTGACTGGAAGTATCGTGGGTCCGTGAGACATAGCCCACATGGCCTTTGCCGATCGGGGCGATTCGAGGCAGTTGTAGAAGTTGATAGGGGAGGGTGGTAGTTTCGACTGCACTTCGTGACTGGAAGTATCGTGGGTCCGTGAGACATAGCCCCCATGGCCTTTGCCGATCGGGGCGATTCGAGGCAGTTGGAGAAATTGATGGGGGAGGGGTGGTAGTTTCAACTGCACTTCGTGACTGGAAGTATCGTGGGTCCATGAGACATAGCCCCCATGGCCTTTGCCGATCGGGGCGATTCGAGGCGATTCGAGGCAGTTGGAGAAGTTGATAGGGGAGGGGTGGTAGTTTCGACTGCACTTCGTGACTGGAAGTATCGTGGGTCCGTGAGACATAGCCCCCATGGCCTTTGCCGGTCGGGGCGATTCGAGGCGATTCGAGGCAGTTGGGGAAATTGATGGGGGAGGGGTGGTAGTTTCGACTGCACTTTGTGACTGGAAGTATCGTCGGTTTGGAGACATAGCCCCATGGCCTTTGCCGATCGGGGCGATTCGAGGCGATTCGAGGCAGTTGGAGAAATTGATAGGGGAGGGGTGCTAGTTTCAACTGCACTTCGTGACTGGAAGTATCGTGGGTCCGTGAGACATAGCCCCCATGGCCTTTGCCGATCGGGGCGATTCGAGGCAGTTGGAGAAATTGATAGGGGAGGGGTGGTAGTTTCAACTGCACTTCGTGACTGGAAGTATCGTGGGTCCGTGAGACATAGCCCCCATGGCCTTTGCCGATCGTGGCGATTCGAGGCGATTCGAGGCAGTTGGAGAAATTGATAGGGGAGGGGTGGTAGTTTCAACTGCACTTCGTGACTGGAAGTATCGTGGGTCCGTGAGACATAGCCCCCATGGCCTTTGCCGATCGGGGCGATTCGAGGCGATTCGAGGCAGTTGGGGAAATTGATGGGGGAGGGGTGGTAGTTTCGACTGCACTTTGTGACTGGAAGTATCGGGGTTTGGAGACATAGCCCCATGGCCTTTGCCGATCGGGGCGATTCGAGGCGATTCGAGGCAGTTGGAGAAATTGATAGGGGAGGGGTGGTAGTTTCAACTGCACTTCGTGACTGGAAGTATCGTGGGTCCGTGAGACATAGCCCCCATGGCCTTTGCCGATCGTGGCGATTCGAGGCAGTTGGAGAAATTGATAGGGGAGGGGTGGTAGTTTCAACTGCACTTCGTGACTGGAAGTATCGTGGGTCCGTGAGACATAGCCCCCATGGCCTTTGCCGATCGGGGCGATTCGAGGCAGTTGGAGAAATTGATAGGGGAGGGGTGGTAGTTTCAACTGCACTTCGTGACTGGAAGTATCGTGGGTCCGTGAGACATAGCCCCCATGGCCTTTGCCGATCGGGGCGATTCGAGGCAGTTGGAGAAATTGATGGGGGAGGGGTGGTAGTTTCAACTGCACTTCGTGACTGGAAGTATCGTGGGTCCATGAGACATAGCCCCCATGGCCTTTGCCGATCGGGGCGATTCGAGGCGATTCGAGGCAGTTGGAGAAGTTGATAGGGGAGGGGTGGTAGTTTCGACTGCACTTCGTGACTGGAAGTATCGTGGGTCCGTGAGACATAGCCCCCATGGCCTTTGCCGATCGGGGCGATTCGAGGCGATTCGAGGCAGTTGGGGAAATTGATGGGGGAGGGGTGGTAGTTTCGACTGCACTTTGTGACTGGAAGTATCGTGGGTTTGGAGACATAGCCCCATGGCCTTTGCCGATCGGGGCGATTCGAGGCGATTCGAGGCAGTTGGAGAAATTGATAGGGGAGGAGTGCTAGTTTCAACTGCACTTCGTGACTGGAAGTATCGTGGGTCCGTGAGACATAGCCCCCATGGCCTTTGCCGATCGGGGCGATTCGAGGCAGTTGGAGAAATTGAAGATGGGGGAGGGGTGGTAGTTTCGACTTCACTTCGTTAGTGTTTTGAAAACGAATGAAAGCGCTTTCCTGGTGTTTTGAAAACGAGGATAATTATACGGTTAGACATCGTTTTGACAGTGTTTTGAAACGAGTGAAAGCGCTTTCCTGGTGTTTTGAGAACGAGGATAAATTTATGGTTAGGCAATATGTAACGGATTACTTAAAGCGGCTTGATTAGACATATGTGCCGATTACTTAAAGCGTCTTGGCGTGTTTTGAGAACGAGTGAAGGCGCTTTCCTGGTGTTTTGAGTCAGAACGCGATTACTTTAAAGCGTCTTGACAGTGTTTTGAAAACGAATGAAAGCGCTTTCCTGGTGTCTTGAGAACGAGGATAAATATATGGTTTTACGCGCTTTCCTGGTGTTTTGAGAACGAGGGTAAAAGTCATAAGTAACCGATTACTTGATAAATATATAGTTAGACATCGTCTTGACAGTGTTTTGAACCGAGTGAAAGCGCTTGCCTGGTGTTTTGAGAACAAGGATAAGTTTATGGTTAGACAATATGTAATGGATTACTTAAAGCCGCTTGATTTAGACAATAAGCGTCTTGACAGTGTTTTGAGAACGAGTGAAGGCGCTTTCCTGGTGTTTTGAGAACGAGGATAAATATATGGTTTTACGCGCTTTCCTGGTGTTTTGAGAACGAGGGTAAAATACGGTTAGTCATAAGTAACCGATTACTTGATAAATATATGGTTAGACATCGTCTTGACAGTGTTTTGAACCGAGTGAAAGCGCTTTCCTGGTTTTTTGAGAACGAAGATAAATTTATGGTTAGACAATATGTAATGGATTACTTAAAGCGCCTTGATTTAGACAATAAGCGTCTTGACAGTGTTTGAGAACGAATGAAAGCGCTTTCCTGGTGTTTTGAGAACGAGGATAAAGATATGGTTTTACGCGCTTTCCGGATCCTGGTGTTTTGAAAACGAGGATAAATTTATGGTTAGACAATATGTAACGGATTACTTAAAGCGCTTTCCTGGTGTTTTGAGTCAGAACGCTGGAACCAGGGTAGACAGCAGTGTTTTGAAACGAGTGAAAAAGCGCTTTCCTGGTGTTTTGAGAACGAGGATAAATTTATGGTTAGACAATATGTAACGGATTACTTAAAGCGGCTTGATTTAGACATATGTGCCGATTACTTAAAGCGTCTTGGCGTGTTTTGAGAACGAGTGAAGGCGCTTTCCAGGTGTTTTGAGAACGCGATTACTTCAAAGCGTCTTGACAGTGTTTTGAAAACGAATGAAAGCCCTTTCCTGGTGTTTTGAGAACGAGGAAAAATATATGGTTTTACGCGCTTTCCTGGTGTTTTGAGAACGAAGATAAATACATGGTTATAAACAATATGTAATCGATTACTTAAAGCGTCTTGATAGTGTTTTGAAAACGATTGAAAGCGCTTTCCTGTGCCCGGCTTGGCGTGAATCGTCGGAATCGTCACTAATAGAGAAGCAAACACTTTCACAAAAAGCAATGAACAAGGACTATATATTATGTCATCATATATTCTACTATTCCTTGATAAATTCTGGTTTTGAAATTGCTTTGAAATCACAAAATTGGAAGAAATTGCCATAAATATTTCTCCAGTTGCCTCGAATTGCCTCGAATTGCCCCGAACTGCCTCGAATCGCCCCGATCGGCAATCACTGCAGGGGCCTACCAGTTACATTCTAGTTCCCAGGCCTCAAATGGTTACGCGGGCAGCGAAGCGAGCGCAACATGATTGAGGGACGTTATTCTAAAAGGAGCACAAGGAACATTGTGGGACATCTTTGAGCTACGAAGCTGGCCGGAGACGGTCAACTTCCGTTTTTGTTAAATTAGCATTCTGGGGACGAAAACGGAAGTAAAAAAATACAAGCAAAGCAAGATTGCTCCAATTCTCGAATTGGCTTCCGGTTTGCCGAATGGGCAAAGTCTAGTGGCGAATGGGCCCGATTGGGAGTATTGGACAAGAATGGAACCTCTCGACCAATCAGCGCGCGGAATTTCTTATAATCACTTCAGTAATTATACTAAAAATTGATAATGTCATGATGTGATGAATCCACGATTGTTTACTTACAAGCAGCAAGATCCTATTCATGTCGGCATCTTTCTCTTAATATTTGTTATTTCTGCTTCGGTATCAGAGTCTAGAAAGTGAAAGGAAATTCAGTTGAGTCTGTGACGCCATATTTTATATCAACTAATCCCTCGTTTTCAGCGACATTTCCTAGTACCACATCTCGTTGAAGTTTATTGCCCATATGCACAGGGAGCTCACCGTTCCAGTAAAATAAAAATAAATGTGTTATTTATGGGTTAGAGACATTTTTGAGTGTTTTGTTGACAAATACACGCACGCGCTGGCAATACAATGAACGATAAATTTGTCAATAAAAAATTTAGAGTTCATTGTGTTGCCAACAAGTGCGTGTATTTGTCAACAAAACAAGAAATCTCCAACACTGTTTATATACAATCTGAGTTCACGGCGTGGACGTGCGTGAAGAAGCATCAGAATGGTTTCCCTGACATAGACTCGAAATCAATTACAAACTTCTAATGCAAGTATTTTAATTGAATTCGGAATATTTTAGGTACATGAACAGCATTCTGATGATGAGTGTAGTTTTGGTCGAGGGTCGAGTGTCGAGGGTAAGACGTCGCGGCATTTTCACAACCTATTTCTAGCGCTCACTTCACTAGAGAGTGCTTCGTGAAAGATCGCAAATGATATTCGACCTAACTTCATTTCGCTTCGTTTTATTGTGCTACCTATCCCTGAGTCTCATAAGAGTTAGCTGTAGTATAATGAGTAGCATGGAAGCAAAACTAGTAAGTGCTGGGTATAAAATCACGTCGGCGATTGCTTTTTCTGCGCTGGCAGCATATCGCAATGGGACTACCAACACTCCACGTTCATTGCCAGTTGAAGAACGCCGTGTTCAAAATCTTCGAAAAACACCAGTTCGATGAACGTAGAGTAGACTTCCTTTGGTTTGATATTATCTCAGACCAAAAGATTTTATTGTTGTTCTCATTTGTGTTCTCCTGTTTGAGCAAGATCCGCGTGCTTACACGCTCGGTACGCTCTGTCGAGGAAACCTTTCTGAGAACTCCTGGCGAAAAAGCACAACAAATCTGCCACAGTTTTAGGGAATTGATTTGAAAAAGATTGCCCGAAATTTACGCCTGGAGTTTTCGGAAAACATTTTGTTTTATCCCGCTCCGCGCAGGTCGAAAAAGGTGGGAAAATTCTCCGCACAACTGTGTCGGAGTCTATCCACGTATCAGTCAGGAAAACCAAAATTTGCATTCTTTAAAAAATATTTCAACATGTATCACGGGAAAAATAATTTCATTTATTTGCAGAAAAAAATTGGACCCTCGACATTTTACCTCGACATTTTACCCTCGACCCTCGACATTTTACCCTCGACCCTCGACGTCTTACCCTCGACACTCGACCCTCGACCAAAACCTACACTCCATTCTGATAGCTCGGAAATACAGAAAGCATAAATAAAATTATTGATAAGTATTAATAAGTTGTAAAATCAAGAAAGATTCGACTTGCAGTGAACACTGCACGATTTTTATGCGTTATTGCCAATAACGCACTCGCCCCGTTTGATGTCGCTAGGTAACGAAAACTCACGTGATCATTTTAAAAGTGTTAGAGACTTTTATTTCGTGTTTTGTTGTCAAATACACGCACTTGCTGGCAATACAATGAACTCTAAATTTTTTATACTGCACTCGGCTAACGCCTCGTGCAGTATTAAAAATTTATCGTTCATTGTATTCCCAGCGTGCGTGCGTTCATTTGTCAACAAAACACTCAAAAAATTCTCTAACCCATAAATAACGCAAACTCACGTGATTAGTTTTAACCAATGGAGTCCGCGCATTTTGTCCAGTGAACGAAGATTGTATATTGATCTCTGATATTTTCTTCTCTTTTTTTTATCTGTCAATGGGAGTCCTATGTACTGTTTTACCTCTTGGTCCCTAGGGGAACGAGATTACGTCACGCCACTTTCTGATTGGCCACTATCAGTAATTTTCATAACAAAGGAATGCATTGACCTGAGGGGGATCACGTTAATCAACGTACTTTCCGAGGGTCACTTCATTTTTCCCAAAATCCTAGCTCACCGTCGCTATTTGCGCGCGCTCGTTATCATGGAAGAAAGCGAAAAACATCTCAGCTGAATCCATTATTAGCTAGTTATTAAAATCCTTAGGGTGGAGTCAAACCTATTCAATGTTGATTTATTCACAATAATTATCAATGTACAAAAATATAAAAAAGATAAATACAAACAGCAACAATAACTAATAACCTGACAAAGAACGTCCAATAAATAAATTAATGATTCACGAGCAGTGCAATAGAGAGAGCGTTTTAGTTTCTTGATTTTTTTGGCGCCAAAACCACAGGGAGAACAATGCCGTAGCAACTTTGTTAGGGACTGGCTAGGGGTTTTCTAACATTTTTGGTTATTCCCATTGGTCTCAAGAACAACATTAGCTAGACGTTATTTAGTAATACTCCCTCCATCTTTTTAAAATTCTTTCTACGTGAGATACTAACTAAATTCAATTCAATTTTCAAACGATAGGGACCGGTCGTAAATTAGAGAGAGAGTTGGGAGGGGGGGGGGGGGGGGGGGGGGGAGGGCTGGTGCAAATATGGGGAGGGCCTCTAATTTCATGCAGGTGAAAAAGGGAGGGTCAAAAAATTTGGTGCAAATGATAAGGGAGGGTCATTATTTTTTACGCAAACGTTGTTTGGGTTATACATGGCCGTAGCGTTATAGGGCCACAGCTTATCCCCAATCAATCCTTAAAACTCCCGATTTTGCACCCTGCATATCAAAGTTCCCCCAAACATGCGGAAATTTCACATGCCGGGCTCTAAATTTCGGCGCGCTTTGCGCGCAAAATAATTTATCTTCCCTTATTAAAACGCTGCCTTGAGTTGTTGAGGTGTTGTGCCCCCCCCCCCCCCTCCCAGTTTTAGAGTTTTTGGAGGCTTGCTACAACCCTAGGCCATCTCTAGATTTACCAATAACAATGTAAGTAATACTCAACCTGGCAAGATAATTATTATCTGGGATTTAAGCAAAATAATGTATATGTCTATTGTAAAAGTAACTTTCGGGTACGAAAGACATCAAATCTTGCACTGCTATGACAGCATAAAAAGTAAATTTAAACAACTAATAAAAATGTCTATATTTTTGCAATATCTATATCCTAAATGGTTGTACAAAAAATGCGAATTTCAGCAAGTCGATGCTGCTCTTGTCACTAAATATAAACTGCCGCGTATTCGTGATTTCAAAGTTGCTGGTATGTGATAGCTCAACTCTTAGACCCGTCACACTACACCGTTTTCAAACGAAAACGGATACTTTTTGCTCCGGATACGGCTATCGTGCACACTACAAGTCAACACCGAAAATGATCACCGAAAAACGGATGGCAATCCGAAAAACGCTCTCCAGAGTGCAGTGGAGCGATTTGAAACCGGAGCTGTTTGAAAACGCTTTTTTCTACTGTGGACGGGTGAAAAACGATGGTATCTGAAAACGATGACGTCCAGCAAACTCGACCAATTTCGCGGGCCGACAGATCGAAATGCAAATGCATGTACATTCTCGAACCCAGAGCTCTCCAGTTCGTAACTCGGCTCGTCTCCTCGCGGGGAGGCTTTGGTGACATCAACGCCATTCAGGGGGGGGGGGGGGGGGATGGACATTTGCTGGTACCACACAATAGCTAAACCATTGCCATCATAAGGTGACGAGACTGACGGATTATTCATTCTGAAAGTGAAAGTGATGAAATTTCTCGGAAACCGAGTCAGCTCCAGTTCGAGCGAGTAATGTTACTTTACCTCACTTGATCAATTTATTTTCACGCAAATACCGTGAAAAAAAGAGAATCGTTAGAAATATCCTCATATTTTAGAATACAGCAATTACACGTTGCAACTATACATTCATGTCTTTAACAGGGTCCTGAAGGGGTAAAACGGGAGCCGGGATTCGCCTTATTTTAGGCCGGGAAAACGGGATTTGGGTTACCGGGAACGGGATTTATCTACCGGGAATGGGAATCAAGATGCTTCAACGGGAACGGGATTTTCAAATCTCCCCTTGTATATCTTAATAAAAAGTCGTTAAGTTATCTCATTTTTCGCATATTGAGACTGTTCAACGGACTTTAACCTGGAAATAGAATTTTACTTCTGATCCCTCGCAATCTGCGAGGTTTTGGACAACGGTTTGATAAATTTTCATAGGCATTTTAAAAAGGCGGATCCATTATTTAAGGTGACTCATGCGATAGTCAGAGCGCATTTCGCGAAAACATATTTTCGCAGGTATCTTTTGGCAATATGTAGGCATTATCAGATCTCCATTAGCGTTAATACTTTTAATAATATCTTAGCTTAAATGCCCCCTTCCTTGAGAGATCAACCCCGCGCAAAAAAAGTTGCTGGTATTTTTGAACGAAACTCCGTTAATCATATTAAAGTCAGTTGGTCTAAGTGTTAACGAAGTTTCAGGAAATTCGTGGAAGCAAAGTGCGTATTTCTTTAATATGATTAACGGAGTTTCGTTCAAAAATACCAGCAACTTGTTTTTTTGCGCGGGCTTGATCTCTCAAGGAAGGGGTCCATTTAAGCTCAAATATTATTAAAAGTATTAACGCTAATGGAGATCTGATAATGCGTACATATTGCCAAAAGATGCCTGCTTATATTCTCCAAGATTGAAGTTCATTGCGAACATATTTTTTAAGTTGTAGGCGAAAATATATTTTCGCGAAATGCGCTCTGACTTTCGCATGAGTCACCTTAAATAGAATCGTATGATATCTCTTTTGTGTCAAAATTGAGGACGAGATATCATACGGGCAGAGGATTCGGATCGGGGGAATCATTTCATTTTGGGCGAGCGAAAGGGAGGATCTCTCGAAAGAAGCCCGAAAGGGTGATCACTAGACATTTTCTACGTAGTTATTCAAGTATCTTCTATACCATTTGGATTTTCTAGTTCCCTTCTTTCATACGCCAAAAAATTTCTGCGCGCTTGCGCGCATAAGGAAAATTATACCGTAAGCGGTGAGATCGACGTTACAAATCGGTTTAAAAATCGCGATGGGCGATTTTTAGCTGTCAATCAAAACCAAAACGTTGGATTCGGCTATTTCGGCGTGTCAAATTAATTGTAAAATCAACTAAAGTAATTGTAAGTTATACTTTGGCTTTCTGTCCTAGAATTATGAACTTTCTGACTCAAGAAAATTGACATTACAATTCCTTTGCTGAGAATCGCCGATCGCAACCGTGAATTTCGAGGTCGCGTAGCAATGCATACAAAGCATAGAAATTCGTCATTGGGCCGCGATAATAACAATTTTTTCATTTGCGGCGTGCATGAAAAATAAAACCTACAGGCTTTATTGACTATATACAAAAAATGCAATGTTCATCGACCTTCTCTTTTGAGGCTCGAAGAACTGTGTTTATCGAAACCAGGCCAGTCTTGACATTCTCCGAGTCAGCTATCAGGGCTATCGGCTTATAGACATATTAGATTCGTTTTAAAAGTTTTTAAGTCTCGATAAATGAGAGTACCAAGAGATAGTGCCCATAAAAGCAGAAATCTCAGTTTCAACATCGCAGTTTTCGCGCGCCGGGATTTTAACTTTTGATCCTACCGGGACCGGGATTTTACCTACTGGGAACGGGATTCTCCTCATCCATACTCCGCATTATGACGTCATAATGCGATCCCTTATCGCGCATGCGCAGCAGACCACTCTTTAAAGTCAATTGTTATGTAAATCAGATACTCGTATAAAACACCACCGTTGGCAGGAATCGTCCTCTTCCTTTTTCGTGCAGAAAAAGCTCAGGTAAGCATACCACTCGGTGATACTCGAGTCTGTTTAAAAGACTCTTATGAATCTATATTCAGTGTCTACCACCTTGAATTTAGATATACGCTTCTAACTCTAGTTTTCTTTTTGTGTCCTTATATCTGTGCCAGAGACCATGGGTTCACCAGCCAGGGACGCGAACGAAGAATTGGAAAGAGAAGAACTACTTTTAGCTGATGGCACTGAGCCTGAATCCAGCGAGTTTTCGCAGAATCAACTGAGGGCTCTCTATCATGGCCTACAGCTTGACAGATTGAGTGCTTCCGTCGCTGAAATTTCTGAGATGTTTAGTTCTTTCAAGAACGCCAGTGATAAACCAAAGGTCTCGGAATCCGGGACGGTTTCTGGCTCTAAGCGCCCGGCTTCTAGCGAATCGCTAACTCAGCCGTCGAAAAAGCCGCGCAACAAAAAGTCCGAGCAAAGTATCTCGGCAGAGGCTGGTGTCAGTTTTGACCCGGCTGCATCTGAATCAGACTCTGATTCTAGTAACGAAGGTGACAACGCAAGTAACTCGGATTCTGACGTGGAACCTGTTCCATATTTGACGAGATGCTTAATTATGGGCCTAAAGTCTCTGACGAATTAGCGACTAGAGTGAACGACTCATTCACAAAAAAGCCATTGAAGACAAAATGAAGGCTCTTATCGATAAGTATAAGACGCCAGAAAATTGTACCCTCTTGTGCGTTCCTAAAGTAAACGAAGCTTTGTGGAACGACTTGGAAAGGCCGGCAAAGAGCCGTGACCTAGCACTACAAGAGGTACAAAAGTGTATGCTGAATGCTGCACGACCTTTAATTGAAGCTATTCAGACGACGAAACAAAGTCGTAAAAACAAAACTCATGTAGATACGAAATATTTACTTGAGTGCCTTCGTATTGCATTAACCTGTCTCGGTAATGCATCTTATCAGGCGTCAATGAAAAGACGTGATTCCTCAAACCAGAGTTGAGTAAAAACTTTCGCTCTCTCTGTTCTTCCTCGCTGCCTCTCACCAAATATTTATTTGGGGATGACCTGTCGAAACCAAGTAGACGATATTGCAAAAGCGAATAAGATTACGTCCAAGGTCATTACCAAAAAGCAGAACCAGGCCTCAAGATCCAGTCGTAAACAGGGATCCCGAAATGTCAACAAATCCAATGATTCTTTTTTAAGGGATCGCCCGTCCCGTCGCGGGCGTTTCCGTCCGTCATTCAACAACAGAGCGTCAAATTCAAACCAAACCAACAAGTCCTACAATCAAGACGTGAAGGACAAGCAGTAACTCCAACTAATGTGAGTTCAGTAGCAAATTAACTATGCATTTTGCTAACTGGTGTCAAATCACCCGCGACCCTTGGATCTTACAATCCGTTCAGGGCTATCGCCTCGAGTTTGATTCAAACCCTCAACAAACAAAGCTGCCTATGGCACCTAAATTTAGTGACGAACAAGCCCACGCAATTGACCTTGAGGTCTCAAAACTTCAGGAAAAAAGGGGCGATTGTTCATACGCGTCACTCAAGAGGGGAATTTTTATCAAACATTTTTCTGGTTCCAAAGAAAACAGGTGATTTGAGACCAGTTATCAATCTGAAACCGCTAAACCAATTTGTATGCACAAAGAAGTTTAAAATGGAGACAATAAGTTTTGCTGTTGAACTCATCAACCCGGGTGACTATTTAGCATCCATTGATCTCAAAGACGCATACTTTAGCATCCCTATTCATAATAGTGACCGAAAATATTTGCGCTTTGTTTGGCGTGACCAGCTACTGGAATTTGTCTGCATGCCTTTCGGGTATAGCCTGCCCCACGGGCCTTTACTAAGATATTAAAACCAGCCTATTCACAACTACGCATGAACGGCGTTAAGGTGTCGTACTACATTGACGACACTTTAGTTGTTGCTCCATCTGAAAAAGCATGTAAACAAAGTATTAAAACAGTAATTGATTTACTCCAATCACTTGGTTTTACAATAAACCTTGCAAAGTCTCGCTTGCGACCAGTCAATGAAATAACCTATTTGGGGTTCATTGTAGACTCACGCTTAATGACCTTGTCATTACCTGACGACAAAATTGTGAGAATTGTAGAGGCTTGTATAAAATTGCGTAATGTAAACACAGCCTCTATTCGCCAGGTGGCCGAAGTCACGGATTGCTTGTTTCCGCCTTTCCGGCTGTTAGATACTTGCAACTGTTTTATCGATCTGTTGAGGCATGTAAATCGACTGATATCTCTTTAGGGGCCTCATACGAAGATTTTGTTAATATTACCAATGTAGCCCGATCTGATTTAGATTGGATCATTGCCCATATTAGAGAATATAACGGAAAGTCGTTCAAACCGCCTCCAATTACACAAACGATTGAATCAGACGCCAGTAATCTGGGATGGGGCGCACATTACGGTGGCGAATACACCGGCGGTCATTGGTCTGTTAACGAATCAGCAAATCATATTAATTATCTTGAATTGCTGGCTGCGTCCCTAGCCTTGAAATGCTTTGCACGTAACAACGCTCGCGTTTGTCTTAAAACCGACAATACTACTGTCGTTGGCTATATTAATAAAATGGGGGGTATGGCATCACCTACGCTTAATGCCCTCACAAGAGACATATGGTTTTGGTGCCTCAAACGCAATATCGTTGTAACCGCTGTGCATATTCCTGGCGAGAATAATATTCATGCCGATATTACTCTCGGAACTTTAATGATAGGATCGAGTGGAGCCTGAACCCGACTGTATATCAGTGGGCCACCCAACGGCTACTTATAAACCCCACCCTAGATCTTTTTGCAACACGTTTGAATAGTAAGTGCGAACGTTTTGTTTCTTGGCAACCCGACCCAGAGGCAGTAGCCACAGACGCTTTTACGTTGTCTTGGAGTGATGGTATTTATTATGCTTTCCCTCCATTCAGTCTCATACCAAAGGTACTATCAAAGGTCCAACAAGACCAAGCTTGCATAATGTTGATAGCCCCTGTTTGGACTACGCAGGTGTGGTTCCCGACAGTCTTGAGCCTTCTAGTGGAACGGCCTCTACTCTTGCCGAGGTGGGACAACATTTTAACTCTACCCCACAACAGTGCTCGACACCCTCTCCGCGAAAAGATGCAGCTAGCCGCCTGGCTTGTATCAGGAAAGGACTCAAAGATCGAGGAGTTTCAGAAGGGGCTTCCGAAATCATCCTCAAATCGTGGACTGAAGGTACTCAAAAGCAATACAACCGTCCGTGGGCCAAATGGGTTGGCTGGTGTAACAAATTCAAGGCTGATCCTCTTCAGGCGCCTGTGACCCTATTTATTGACTTTTTACTGGACACTTTCCAGGAAGGCAAAGCGTATAGTACAGTCAATACATATAGATCAGCAGTTTCAATTACAATTAAGTCGGTCACAGGTCGGGATCTAGCTACAGATCATCTCGTATCAAGATTTATGAGGGGACTTTACGTCTCAAAGCCTCCCCTTCCACGATACACTCATACTTGGGACGTTGCCATGGTTACCAAGTATCTCAGGACTTTGTTTCCTTTAGAATCAATTTCACTTAAAGACTTGAGTTGTAAGATAGTTACACTCATTGCCTTGGCTTCAGCACAAAGAGGCCAGACACTACAAGTGCTTGATATTGATCACATGTGCATTGAAAATGATAAAGTTGTCTTTGTTGTAATAATCGATTGAAAACATCTAGACCGGGAACCATTCTATTAAAGTTGTGGTTCCAGAGATGATAAATGATAGGGCAATCTGCCCTCGAACACATTGATAGAATATATTAAGAGGACGGAGAACCTCCGTGGCGATACTAAACAATTATTTGTCTCGTATTGTAAGCCCCATAAAGGCATTTCCACCAGCACTTTAGCGAGGTGGGTAAAGTCCACGCTCGAAAAATCTGGTATTGATGTAAATGTTTTTAAAGCCCATAGCACAAGATCAGCAGCCACTTCAAAGGCGTTTCTTAGTGGTGCCTCTATAAAGGATATTTTGGCTTTAGCCAATTGGTCAAATGAGAGAACTTTCTCTAAGTTTTATAAAAGGGAAATTCCTCATGGTTCCTCTATGGGCGAAATATTTTGTTGTGATAATACAAGTAAATAAAATATCACTTCTACACTTTTTGTCACATTGCTTTGAATAGCGCATTATGACGTCATAATGCGGAGTATGGATGAGGAGAATTTTAAATTAAACAAGAGGTACACTTACCTTGCAGGATAATTGTAATTCTCCGAGTCCATACGAAGCAATTATGACGTCGGTCCCACCCTTGATGGGCCCACCCTTTATGAATGTGCCAAAAAGGTATGTTATTTTATTCTTCGCTTTGTTTACTGTGTGCACTCAAAGAAAGAGGACGATTCCTGCCAACGGTGGTGTTTTATACGAGTATCTGATTTACATAACAATTGACTTTAAAGAGTGGTCTGCTGCGCATGCGCGATAGGGATCGCATTATGACGTCATAATTGCTTCGTATGGACTCGGAGAATTACAATTATCCTGCAAGGTAAGTGTACCTCTTGTTAATTTAAAATTTTGCCAAAAAAACGGCCGGGAAACGGGATTGGGACCCCCCCTTCAGGACCCTGCTTTAACACTGAGTAGATTTGGTATGCAGGTAACCCGTTCTCAGCAAGTACAGACTTCATACACTACTTCATGTCTATGCTTTAAAATCCCGTTTAAGTGGCTAAATAACGTAAAAGAAGAGAACAAAATCTTGATGTTCATTCAAAGACCCCTGAAACCCACTGACATCAACACTGAGCAAGCGAGGGTAGCATAATTTTCTTTCGACCTACTACCGTACTATTAATTGCAAAACCCAGGATAGAATATCAGACTGTATTCTTACCTTTACCGTCTTGATGGGCAGACGCGCCATATATAGTTCTACTACATCGCTTTTATTTCATACTTTGTATAAAGCGGCTTTTCTTGTGGAGTGTTGTGTTGTCGGGACTTGGGGCCTATTGATTGCCGCGAACAAGAAAGAAACTTTAGTGATGCAAAAAGGCGTTGGCTCATTGGTGATTTCAAGGAAATTGGTTGGGAGAATTATTTGTACGAATTAACATTGTCTCGGCGATTTCAAACTCAGCGTCGGCATTTCAACAGGCAAAGGCAATTATTACATACTTTGTTCTTCTGATCTGTGGTCGGAGTCGAACAATATCCCTTCCCGATTAACCCTTGTTTTCTACGTATAAAAATTAGTATTTTTCAGAATTCTCAATATACAAATTCTCTCAATGTTGTTCTGGGAAGTGCCTCACTGGTGGACAATAATCCCCACGGGGTGGCAAATTCCTGGAAGTGCCTATTACTGACACGTGATTTGTGAAGCGATGTGAAGCGTGAAGCCTTTGTTGTTGAAGCGCTCGACCTGAGGGCCTGGGCCTCCGTGGCGGGGAGTTCGACCACAAAACAAAATGGCGGCCGCGACAAGTGTGAACTTCCCTCACAAATCAAGCACTGAAAACGCTGCTCTGCGCAATGAATAACTTCTGCAGACAGCTATAGAACGACGTTAAACCGTACGAAGGCTACCAAATGAAGATATATAGTGATTTATCCAATGGAAGTTTATGATATTTGAAATTTCGTCGATGACACTAGACCCAAAAAGGCCGCCGAGCGCTCGATCTTTGATCCGAAGTTTGCCTCGACTGATGCCATAAGGAAGCCGCAAAGCCATCGCATAGGAGAGTAGACGATCAAAATGGAGGAGTCCAGTCCTAACTCCGAGTCCAACCCATTGTAAGACGAACGTGGAGCTGGCGACACAGGGAGGCGTCGGGGGTAAGTTGACCTGTCATTTGCCTTTGCGGGTCCGGGACACCCTGTAATAGTAGCTGAGTTGCTGCTCATCTATTAGTGCCCTGTTATCGTAATCTGGCTTAGAATATCTGAACTTTCCCAGACTTATGTTGCCACGGTACTTGATTTTAAATTATCAATCAAACAAACTTTGGAGCGACTGCAGAATACCTCCGCGCTGATTTGCATCGCTCTTAAGTTCTTATAGAACGAGGCAACAACAAAAAAAAGATCTATTCATATTCAAATAAGCGAGGGAGTATTCTGCAGTCTAGCCCAAACTTTATATTAGACATCTACTGTTCTGTAGTGGGGCTTTAGTTGTGAGACTTCTAAAATCCTCCTACTTCCCTGCACTGCGCGACCTATTTCCACATCTAACAAACAATAAACGTCTAGTTCCCCGCATACCATGGCCTTCTGCATTTAAAGTGCATATCACCCTTAGTATGAAACCTCTGGATTTTGTAGCTACCTGAGCGCACTTGTACATGCCATTGGTTCTGTGTGTTTATCATTTTCAAACCAGAGTTATTTGATCACAAAGTTTTATGTTAATTAGGTGATGAGGTCGAAACAGGCTAATTATAAATTCACACTCCATATCTTCACAACAAAAGATCGTACGAGCAAACTTTTGACATAAATCAGACAAGCTCATTAACTGGGCTTTTATTATTTACCAAATTTGTTAATTATCGAAAACAGTTAGCTATTATCAAGCCTGAACGATTTAGCCTAAGCTGACATTATCAAATTTGTATAAAATTAAATATGGCTGTATCTCTAGAACGTGTTATGATACTAAAACAAAAGAAACGGCATTCTTAGTTACTCAACCCCTACTTCTTGCCATCCTTCATTTTCATGTTAAGGGTGATATGCACCTTAAGACCTGCACCCGAGGGGTAGGTGAGTTGCAAGGGTTCCACTGACTAAGTGCATAAGCGTCGGTGAATGGAAACATGCATGCATTGCTATACATGAGAATTTCCCATGTGGATGGAATGGTTCGGTATATTTCTATGGGACGAACAAGATGTTGCTACAACATTTAAAAGATTCTCACTTTAAGTTGGGGAATCTCATGGCATCCAGAAGTGTAAACTGCATAATAATAATAATTATAATTTAGTGAAGTATATCTACAAAGTTAGCTCTACATCTTCATTGTTAGAAGCACCAATCTCCCTTTCAATATCTCAGTGGTCAGCTCATGGAGCAGAACCAGGCTATTGTATATGTAGTTTCTGAATTAAGCATTTATTTGTATTTACAGGTACGAGAGCCAAATGACATTGACCTTGCATATATTGAACTTCTATCTATGGATGCAGAAGAGGTATTGTTTGCATTGGATTTTCATTCTGCAGGGCTCGAAATTAAGAAATAATCGTAGTCGTAATTTTACGCCTTGTACCAACATTACTGGTGTAATTCGTCAAAAATCTAGTCGTAAATCCACTAGGAGAAGACTGTAAAAACTGAAAATATGGTATTGTTATTTTACGCCTAAGTCTAAAAAGGTACTAGGCGTAAAATGAAATTTTATAGCCATATTTACGCCTGTATCGGGCGCAATTTCGAGCCCTGTTCTGATATCTGACTGTGTACACTTTTCGTGACTTTTGTAAATGTTGGTGACAGCCATATTTTCACTTGTACCTTATTTGTCCAATACTGTACTCAAAGTTATGTATAGCATTGTTTAAATTGCCCTATTTCACTATGACGTCATATCAAAACACTCTATTGTTTTAGCGCTATGAATCATGGTCGCCAGAGGAGACAACAACATTTAGAAATGACCAAAACATAATGAAAATGCCATTCATGATGAAAAGCAAAGCTGTACGCTAGAATATCAGGACCTACATCTCGAATGGAACTTTCACTTGAACCAAGTTTCAACTATCTTGCTAATGTAAACAAACCATGCCTTCATAGTGAAAAATGGGCAATGTTTTGCATGTTTCTCAGTTATACTGTTTACAATGCAATGTTCTGCATACATTAATTGTTAAAGTATTGGATGACCTCATATGTAAAGGTACTGTCAGAGGCATACAATTAGAGTTATGGAGGCTTATTTGTAGCTAGGTCATACAATTAGAGTTGTTCTATCTGATTCCTAAAGACTGTGGGCTTCCTTTGGTCCGTTTAAAAACCACTTCAGGCAGATTGTTCCATTCTTTTATATTGTGCTTGGGTAAAATGATTGAGATGGCATGTATAAATATATAATTAGCCAAGCTTATCCCCCCTGTCTCTTCTGGAATTTCTGATTTTCTCTGTAATTGTGTATGCTGTAGATAGGTATTACCTGAAATCTGTACTTTTGTTTATTATGCATGATTTTGCTAACAATTACCTATAATGTTGAACTATTTTGTTGCAGATCCAAAATTCCCCAGAGGAGAAATCCATAGGGCTTTCCTCTCAGGAGGCTCATAGACGGTGTTTTCGGCAATCAAAGAAGAGCTTGATGCATACAGTGAGGCTAGTGGTATGAAGTGGACTAGCGATATCTTGAACACCCTTAAGTTAACCACCGCTCTTGTATGAGCTGGATCAGTGTGGGGCTGCTAGTGTTGAGATCTGTGCTATGATTGCCTCATATATCTTTTCTGATTATCAGAGGTGAGACCTATATACAAGTTGTACAACGTTTAATTCGCATACTGCAGAATGTCCCACATGTCACTTAGTATTTTCTGGTATACACACAAGCCTTTAGGGAAGAATATACAAGAATATACGAGAGACAAGTGGAATGTTCAGCAGTATGGCACTCTAAAGCATCATATTACTATTTTATACCATGCCACAGAAAATCAAGGGTAACATTTTACATAAATGCAGTGCATGATGGGAAGGTTGAGTGGAATACCGCTGAATATGAAACATCATTCCTGCATTCGATTGGCTTTATTTTCTCCCTGAATTGAAAGGGGGCTCTGGGTGGAACTCTCTGGAGTCTCCTGATTATAACACATTTCTGATGAAAGATGACAGATGTGTATGAAACAATCCCTACCGATGGTACAGTAAGTTCATTTTTTTTCATTGGTACAGTAATAATTCTGAATTATTGTACTATTCTCACTGCATACATTATTGCCACGCCACGAAAGAATTTGAACAACAACCCAAATATGGAGTCTTGGGAGTCTGCGCGTTGTAGGCAACATGTTGGCAGCGTGGTTTCACAATCAGTCACCCATTTCCTGAGTTCGGTTCGCAAGAAGCTGCCGCCGGGGAGTCAGCAAAGCCGTGAAGTTCACCCACCACCTCCCCTGGTGGTGGTCGACACACGCCTCGCATGCTCACCGCATGCCTATACCCGGCAGTCGCGATCACCTCCCATAACTTAATTCCGTGACAGGGTAATAGGTAGCAGTGAGGATAAGATACTGTCCAGAGCTGCCTTAAGACAGGAAGTATTCATTTGAATGAGTGTATTAAAAGTGCATAGAAAACTCTCTTCACAACAGATGATTATCAGGCAATGAAACTTTGTTATTGAGGATGTCATCTAAAAAAAACATCTAAACTAGAAAAAACTAAAGTTCAATATTCAATTCAGTATCGCGATTCACCCTGCATCTCTGTGTGTTGTGAGCCATCAATATTTTGTGGTATTGACGGCTCGAAAAGAGCTAGCAAAATTATCTTTTCTCACACAAATTGTGTTTCATTTCATTGTCAATAGTAAGAAATAATGTTTAGCATCATTTCTAGCAAATGACAGAGAAAGAGAGTTTTTTCACAGAAAAAAATGTGGACAGAAAAGGCTACAGCTTGTGCGAAAAGCTGTTGATATTTGTGGTATTGCCGTCTCAAAATCGTGATCAGTTTATTCCATTAAATCCAAAAAATATACATTTTTCAATTCAATATTAAAAATGTTAAATGTTCAAATTTTGATTTCAAAATATGCAATTGTTCACCCACAAAATTTTCAATATTGAATTGAAAATTGCAGTTTTGGATTGAATAATGAAATCAATAATGCACGCTTCAAGTCTTTTGGCTATAAAACAACAATTATAAGGAGCAGCATTGTTTAAAGAGCAAGTGTGTACTGGTGTAAAATTGGTTTAGTGCAAAAATGTAAGGATGTCAAAGAAAGTTTGGATATGAGGTGCTCTTTGAGGAACTGCATAAAATCTGCATGTACCCGTACAGTAGATACTCTTGGTTTATAAACCATTTTGAATGGTACTCTTATGGTATCATAAACCGTTTTGAATGGTTTGTTTTAGGTCCAGCTTGCCACTTTTGGAGGGATTTCTAATACTGCTAATCTCTCTCACAAATCTTGTGGTCTGCATCAGAGAAGAGAACTATAGACGCACTGAGATGTACCGTAGTGCTTCCGATCTGCTAGAAAGCTACAGAGGTGAAACCCAGCATTGAAGCTATTGTACATTGAATGTTATAATTTGAGAACATGTTTATCACCCTTACTTACTAAACAAGGCTACTGCCAAGCCTTACATCAGTGATGATGACAGAGATGCCAACTGACACATTTTGCAGGAGAGTCTCATTTTTCAGCCTCATCTCCCACTCTACTGCCTTTGATCAAAATCTCCCTCATTTTGATAGAAATACATGTACTAGGTACTGTCATTGTAAAATGTGATTTCACAGTGAAAATACATTTTGTAAAGGTCCGAAACACTCCATCTCCTGCATTTGAAGGTCAGAGGTTTGCCCCTCTGTGATGATAATGTATCAGAGCCTTCAGTACCGGTACATGTAGTAAAAGAGGAGTAAAGATTTTTACAGGTTCAATAACATTGATGATTATGACAATAGATTCAATTACAGTAAGTGCTTTGGCAGAATCCTGAGATACACCATGTACAGTACCGGGTACATGACAGTACGGTATAGTGACACTGTTGGTGATACCCTGGGAACAGTGGTTTCTTCTCTCTTAGGCTGATGGCGAGCGAAGGAGAGAACTTTGCTTGCCGTCAGCCTAAGAGAGGAGGAAACCACTATGGCAGGGTATGTTGGTGATTACAGTAGGTATGAAAAAAATCATAAAAATACTGGCAGCATGATATACTGTACCAGTATGATGTTGTGAAAGGCTGTACTGTAATCTTGATTCTTTTGCTGTTATCATTTCTCTTGCCAGTGACCGACTGCAACTGGAACCCCTTGGACTATGTGACCCTTGTATTCCTTCATCACCTGCCATCTCATTGGTTCACACATATCGCGATAATGAGCTCATTAGCATGCCATGTAATTTATTAGTTCCTGGTGATGTTGTTGCTCTTGGTCCTACCCATACTGCCCCTGCTAGGGTACAGCTGATAGAGGTTTGTAAAAGGCATAATATTTGACACTTATTTACTGGGACCAACGGAAACAGTATGTTTTGTGGCCCTGGGACCGCTGATGTTTCCCGAAGCAGAGCTGAGGGAAGCATCAGCAGTAGATGGACGATCAAAGGATACCGGTACTGCTTTCCGAGGTTCGAGTAAATAAGTGCTTTATTATCATACCAAGTGTCAAAGAGAACAAAACAAAAACAGAGAAATAGCGAAGATTTGTTTTACGTTAATGAATTGTGCAAACGCACACGCAAATGTGGTATAATTTTGGTTTCCGGTTTTGATATTTTTTCAGTCACATGATTTTCGGTTTTGTTATTACCGGTCAATAAAACATACTGTTGCCCTCCCAGTTGTTGCAAGGGAAATAGTCAAATTTCTTCACATGCATGTGATACGCTCTCAACCAATAAGATACTGGAAAAAGTGAACTTTGACACTTGGTATATGATAATGTTATTTGGACCACATCTAATTAAACTTCTGATACTGTAAGTAATGATTTGCCAAAGCAAAAAACTAGCGAACAAGATTGAGAATAAAAAAATATTATTAACCCAACGTTTCGATGCTAACATTGCGCCATTATCAAGAGTGAATGGTAGAGTTAAACAAAGCGTGAATTTTTAAATTTAAAAAAGGCTAAAACTTATTACATACATACTGAAATTAACTAAATAAACACTCGAGCGCGAATGGAGTAGCTTTGGACGTTAAGCTCTGGCTTCAACGTGCGAATGTACAGCATTTCTTTGATTAAGCAGTCAAATACAGCATTTAGCAAGCATGTGAAACTGATCTAATAGAGCATTACTGTAGGTAATTGACCATTGTGTTTCTGTTGGTAATGCCTATACACGGAGGACAACCTAATTAAGGGCCTAGAAATCATGAATCACCTTTACTTTCTAACAAAATTTTAAACTTACATGTATCCATGAACATGCACCTTCAACTATTTGCTGTAGATGTTTTCTGCAACCTACATGTTTTAATCTTCTTTAGAGGGCTGTTGAACATCCGGTTTTACTTAAATAATAATTATTCAAATGACTATAAGAAATTCTGCATGCCAATTAGTTTTTTTTTCGCCAACCGGTACTGGTGACTACAACATTGAAAGCATTGTGATTGTGCAAGCGAGTTTTGTCATGATCTTGAAAAGAAGTTGAGCAATTATATACCGTAGTATCAGTTAAGCAATTACACCTTATCATCTTCAGCATCAATGGCGCATAAATACAACAGGAGCCTTAATTTGATGTCGAACAAGTTGTGAATACCGACAAGAAACTGATGAAGCTTGAGATGATAGACAAACTTGAGGAAACTTTTCTGACTCGCTGGTATTCACAACTTTTTCCATTTCAAATTGAGGATCCTGCTGTATTTATGCGGCATTGATGCCTATTCAGTGGTAGAGTAGATAATTCGAAATTGGACTATTGTAGGTGCAAGTACCAGTATGTGCTCAGTGTGTTCTTGTTGCCAACCCATAATACACTGTGAAGTGAAATTGAGATTTTATGCAAAAAACGTCTTTGTTTTCTGTCTATTCTAGTATCTAAATTACTAGACATCAAGTAGCCTTGTGTTTGGGCAAATTGGCAGTTTATTACAATCATCAATAATATTATACAATATTTATCACTAATTACATTTCCATTTAAACTGACAACTGAACCCCCGGAGGAGTTCTATAATCACAACTGCCATACGCGATATAACATGGGTGGGCGTGGCGGGCAGAAAATACCCAAGCAAATACGAAGGCGAGCACCTTGCTAACGCGATGACGGGAAGATTGCACTAGTTACTATTGAACACGTGGCCGATATTGTATATTTAGACAAATATTAATCATTAACCTAATTTAATATTACACCTAAATACTAGACATCAAGTAGCCTTGTGTTTGGCAAATTGGCAGTTTATTACAATCATCAATAATATTATACAATATTTATCACTAATTACATTTCCATTTAAACTGACAACTGAACCCCAAATAGCCCAAACACAAGGGAAAGGTGGAAAAAAAAAAAATAATAATAATAATTAGATAATAATTGAGACTAAACCAAGGAACAAAGAAAAAGATAAATTAGAATGATGGATGTGCAATGGGGCACTACATAGCACTAGGAAGAGAGATGAGCTTGCGCGACACTAGAATGGTGGCCTGTAGGCGCGAGCGTAGTGGTACTGTGAGGTATTGACGGTAGGAGTCAGACGACCAGTCTCCCATAAGGCGGATGAGATCCACTGAAACACCGGAGAGAAAGGCAAACGATGCCCCACCTCGGCGAAGGGAATGCCCCGCATAGCACCCGGGTGGAATGCCGCAGGCTGTGAGCGAAGTCCTCAGTTTGCGCAAGAACATAGAATATGTGATAGGTATGGTGCCACCTGAGGGGGAGGCAAAGACAAAGGCAGGGCCATCAGGTGGGCCAGCGGGGACAAGGGCAAGGGCGTGTACAAGCGCCGCTACAGGGCAAAGTGGAGAATTAGCAATGCGCGGTAAGGGAAACGAGAGGGTGCGTTCGCGAAACTGGATGGTCTTAGTGTGACGGATAGACACGATTACCCCCCACGAGAGGAAGGAGAGATCGTTGCGGCGGAGAGCTGAGGAACGACGACGATTCGTGGAGTCGACAAAGAGGTTCGATTTGCGGAGGAAACAAAAGAAGCCAACCAGGCAAGCCGCCCAGAAGGAAGCGTCAAATGATTTAGAGAGATCAAGATGTGCTCGAATACGCAGCAGAATGGCGGGAGTAAGCGGGAGTTTTTGACGAACCGAATCGCCTTTGAGTCGCCGAATACCGCGCAGCACAGAGGAAACCATCCAGTTGTCCACCAGAGGACTCCGTAGACCATTTTCTTTATGCAGTAAGGAAATAATGTTAAGGTATTGCCGAATAGAGTTAAACTTTAAGGAGCGCGAAAGAAAGGCGGCGTAACGACAAATGACAATCGACGAGGCTGGTACTGGCATATATCCGAAGGATGAACAAAACGCGAGGTATACCCGACGGTGCGTTTTATAAGTGGCTTTAGTGGACTCCGCCAATGAGAGAGCTCTAAACTTCGCAACCATGGTGTCGAGATTCCTCTCCCTCTGCGCGATAGCATCTGGGGAACAAAGAAAGGAGGGCGGCGTCAGACAGGTGTCCGGAAAACCATGGGGACTCCCTGTGGAGTACAGGGAACGACATCGGCGAAAAAGCGGCCATGATACGAGGGGTCATGAAGGCGCGAGATGCAGTCTGCTAAAACATTGTCGCGACCCGGTACAAACGAGGCTGTAAGTCGAAAATTGTACGTCGCCGAGAGCCAAAACGCACGACGAAGGGCGGCCTGTATGAAGGGATCCCGCTAGACCCCTTGTTAATGATAGCGCGCGCCGTCTGATTATCGAGATAGAGAATAACATGCTTTTCCTTCCAGATTGGGGCCCAACGCTCTACCGCGAGAAGGGCGGCCAACACCTCCTTGTAGTTAATATGTAGGCGGGTTGCAATAGGGAGGTCGAGCTGCCAGTGCGTATAAAACCAGTCGCCCTGAAAAAACGCGCCAGCCCCTGACGAACTCGCATCAGTATACAAGTCAGTGACCGGGAGATCATCAAGAAAGAAACGAACACCGTTGAACGTCGACAGGAAAATGATGCCACCAAAATATATCGTCGCGAAAGGTTGAGGAAGGCGACGCATCCGCGACGAGACCCGAACGAGTTCATAAAGTCTAAAATCCGACGCAAGAAGACGCGACCCCCGTACACAACGCGACAAGCCCAATTAAGCTTGCCCGCCAGCGACTGAATTTGCTTAAGCGAGGCACGGCGACGAGAGAGGAAAGACGAGATGAGTGCCGAAAATTCCGCGAGTTTGTCCGAGGGAAGCGACAGTTGCCTAGCGACGCTGTCTAGCTGCACGCCTAGAAAGGTGAGTTGCTGGGTGGGATAGACCACCTTCGACCAGTTAATACGAAAACCAAGCTCGGATAGAAGGCGAATTAACGAATCAAAAGCGTCATAGTCCAGTAAACGAATGACCGAGGTTGGACAAAAATGTTAACAAAGCCGTTTTGTCATAAATCTGTTTATTAGGCCTAATACTTCACACATAAAACCCCACCGGATTCTGACCATGGCAACCTTGATTTTCACTGACCGTGGGAAAATCCAAGATGGCCGCCAAATCCAAGATGGCCGCCGTTGCACTAATAAACGTAACTCTGTAAATACTTGACATACAAACACATATAAGGTGTCGATTCCCACTAACATCGGCACGACAAATTCATTGGTCGCGTTTTCAAGGTCACCAGAGGTCAAGGTCATGCATGAGGTCAAGGTCATTGTGAAAAATTGCCATAAAAACAGTTTGCAATTTAAATTGCCAATATGTACTTGTATCTATTAAATAAACAATCAGATCATGTTTGCGAGGCATCAACAATAGCGTCTTTAATGTAATTTGACTACAAGAGGTCAAGGTCACGCCATTAAAGGTCACGCCATGAAAGCCAAGGCCACCAATTCGAACTTCGTAATAATATATAAATCGCATAAATCGAAAGTGACATTTCTTCAGATAATCGTCTTTATAGACGCTACTCAGCGTCGTCATCGTTATCATAGTCCTGCCTCTCTAATTTAGGGCCATTTAGACAAGCAATACCCTGCACTGACCACATGCAGATGTGCATTGAAGTGCATTCTTGTAACAAGTGCATGATCGCTTGTCACAATTACCACCACAGTTGCAGCGGATGGTCCTCAGGAGCTGCTCTGGAGCTGCAGGTTGCGTCATCTTAATGGGTAAGAGACCTTCAGGAGAGGACATCCAACCCCAGTCCTCCGGAGGGAGGTCATTGCCGCACCATGCTTGTACTTGATGGTATGTTCGCTGGCTATGAAAAGCGGCAGAATCTGTGGTGGGCGGTAGCTTCTCCGGAGGCACATACCCTGCAGAAGTAACAACCTTCACCTGGAACTTTTCCACTCGAGCAGCTGACAGGTGTGGTAAAGTTGGACACCCATACATCACCAGAAGTGCACGCTCTCCTGCTTTCGAGATGTCTTCCTTCGAAGAAGATTGGGACATGAAGACTGAGGTCGAGTTTTCCAGGGCTTTGCACTCTGTAAAACACCTACTTTACCAATTCCGTAAGGCCTGGATGTCGTGTCGCATCCACTGACTGCGTGTAGAAAGAGTAAAGACTTTGAGAGTTGTGGATCGAGTTTCCTCTTTAAGGTTGAAATGCACACTGTGTGTTTAGCCGTCATCATATAGAGATTAGAGGCATTGGCATCAGCGTGATATGTGAGCAGCTGGAACACATCAGTATCTTCTGCAATAACAGCCGTTGGCTTTTCTACCGCACAGAGACAAGCTAGCTTGCAAATTTTGTAATCAGCATCTCCGACTGCGTGTTCTACTGAAATTCCTTCTTTAACCATTTCTGTAGCAAGCAACTGGATAAGAGCTTGTTTGTTTGATCCATTCGCCAGAAAAGCCTTTTGTTCATTGTCAGGTGCATTTCCGCTGAAACGGCCACAGATGCACCGATGTCATTTCCCGTTCTTCGACGATGGGTTTCATCCTTTGTGCTTGGACCGTGGTAGCCGTCAAAAACTACGAGTGCCCCTTGACCATAGCTGCTACTGACATGTTGAACATACATGTTGCAGATAGCTGAGTAGGCTGAATGCTTAGGCCACGAAAATTTTGTGTAGTAACCCCCTCCGTCAATGACAAATTGCAAGCCTGTCGTTTGCAGGGACGCAAGAACACTTTCAGGGACAAGCTTTAGCAGATGGTGCATGAGGTCAGCCTTGTTGCCAGTCCGCAATCGCATGTGGTTGTCATAGAGAGATGCTGGAAACGAACACAATTCATATTTCAGGAGCTCAGGAAGCGGGATATCACCAATGCCCATAAGGAGTAGGCGCTGGTACAAATGCTGCGGGTCCATCTCTATTCGTCCACCAGAGGGTGCTTTCACATACACTGCAGAGGCCAGAGTCTTTACTTGGGCCTTTGGGTAAAACTATACGAGGACACTGTTTCACCAACCATTGACTGAATAATTTGTCCCCGACAGTTTTTGCGTCATCCGCATTTACTGAGTCGTCTGCCACCAACCCTGTCGACAGGCTCACAAGCTTTTCTGAAGCTGTGCTGAATACCCCTCGCTCAAGAAACACGTCTAACAGCTTTTTGATATCCGACATGTCTCGCTGAATACGAGCTGCTGTGAGGTCACGATGACCGTCTTCTTCATCTGAGGACAACCCGGCAATATCGAAGATGGACTGGCTAATCTCGGTACATATTGGTCTTGAGAGAAGGAAGAGAAGACGAGTACTTTCGTTAAACCCGCGACCACGAGTTAGGCCTCCAGATGTCTTTAGGCCAGCCATGAGCACTTGCTCTATGAACAGATCGGTAAAAATTCCTGACCTACCCCATCCGTTCTCCTTACTGGGAAAAGACCCTTGGTGAATGCCTCATAGACATCAGGGTGAGTCTGCTTTAGATCAATCATCTTGGGTATAAAGAGGGCAAGGGACTTAGTGTAATTATTGTGCCCGGCAGCAGCAAGAAAAGGATGCATATCGCACAGGCTCTGCAAGTATAACATCCAGTTTCCTGTTCGCACTGAGCAGATTAAGGACCTCAGAATTTCCATCATTCTTTGGTACTGCATCCACAATTTGGCTGTTCGGTGCGCCTTCATCGAATCACGCCAGCAATTAAGCAACGACTGAATTTCCCCGAGTGCGCTGCTTTTAAGTGCGGCATCTAGGCTCATCTTTCCATCATGCACAGCTTGGACGAGCAGCGAGATACGAGCGAGAGGAGCAGCATTCTCATTATCTGAAAATATAAAAGGTAGTAATAATAAGATTGCGAGCTCGAGATTGCTGAGCTGAGAGTTAACGAAAGTCTTCGACGAGCACATTGAAATCGAGAGCAACCTGATAGATAGCAGGTAACGTAAACAATCAAATTTCAGTATTGCTCATCAGAACTATAACACTAATGGTTTATTATACACTTAAATGACTGCTCCCGAGGGTGCAGTCATTAGGTGTTTTATTTTTTCCTAGAGGGCACGGTAACGAATTCTGCATTCTGATTGGTTCTCAGAGCGCGCGGGGGGGGGGGGCGATAATTTCCTATCTCTGACCTAGGACACGGTGCGCGCGCTTGTTTCGGCCTTCGGCCTCGGTCACATTTTCCAGCCCTCGGTCACAGTTTTCCCTATACGGACCTCCCAGCCGGTAAGTAACATATATTTATTACATAGCAAAAAGAAAATACATGGTGAAAATAGTCTACTTTCCGGCGCCGACATTTCTCGCTCTAGAGATGTCACCTGCCCGAGCTACAATTTTTGAATTGTAGCCCGCGCAGGCTACAATTAAGTTTATTATATAGCTCGTTGTTTACTCGATCAAAGCGCACGATTGGTTCTATCATGGTCACATGGCGGGCTACAAATTCAATGTAGCCCGCGCGGGCTAGAATAAAAAATTGTTGCCCGCGCGTGCGACATCGCTACAGCGAGAAACTTCGGCGGACTATTTTTACCGTATTTTCTTGTTTTACACCGACTTATCTTTTTGCTATATAATGAAACACTTAATGACTGCATCCTCGGGAAACAGCGAGTTTTGTTTTCCCTCGAATCTCGACTTCTTCTCGTGAAACATCGAGATTCTCGGGGAAACAAAACTCGCTGTTTCCCTCGGAAGCAGTCATTAAGTGTATATTGTACTTTACCACATGATAGAACCAATCAAAGCGCGCGCTTTGATCGAATAAACATGAGCTATATAATAAATTAAATTGTAGCCTTAATCAAAGGTATATCCTCCCACTAACGTACCTGTGCCCGATGTCATCTGAGGTACAATATCGGCGGACATCTGAATTGGCGGGAGTACAGGCGAATCGGGATGATGTGGCGCGTCCGATGTCATCTGAGGAATAATATCGGCAGACATCTGAACTGTTGGGAGAACAGGCGATTCGGCAGAATGCGACTCTGCTGACTGGGCTGTTTGGGGGTCGACACAACCTGTCTCGCCTAGCGGCACCCCAGATGGATCGGTTGGCGTTGATGGTAGAACCTTCCCAAGTGAGCCTCCTATTAAAAGTAGCAGAATTTAAATAAAAACCCCTCATAATCGGCCATTTTTGGTCTTTAGATGCCTAAATAATAGGATAAATAAATAAAAGGACATTGCATGCCTGTATGAATAACACCATCATTACGAAAGGAAAAAAGTATACCTGATAGAACCGGTAATGGAAGCTGAAGGGCGGCAGAAGCGGCGATGATATTGAGGGCGCTGTCCACAAGTAAATGACCTCGCACCGCACGTGCAACAGCTTTTCCACTCAACATTTGTTCCACAGATCCCTCGGCATATACTTGAGTCAGCATTTCCTTGAGGCCGGAGCCACCCATAATTGCCCCTATTGCCCCGAGGAGACTCATTTCGGTGTGAAATCCTCCGAGAATTAAAACAATACGTCGTAAACGACTGGACACAGGCTGGTCTTCGATAACCATAAGTGCTATCCAATACAATTGTTGATCGAAGGTGACAATTGGAGTAACACCATGTTTCTGCGATATGTCACAAAGGTACTCTAGGGTTGAACGCACGCAAGTAGGGCTGCTTGGGGTAAGATCAATCATCGGAAGAAAAAGCTGCGTGCTTGTTCCCGGGTTACTGACCCACGGTGAAGTGATTGCATATAGCCAGACCACAAAGGGCGAGGCTGAGACACGTGCATTGATATTTGCCACAGGATGTCTAGCTTGCTATTCTGGATATCATGAGCCAGTGAGCGAATGCTGGGGTACTTAATGTTCTTGAGAACAGCCTTTGGATCTTTTTGAAGGATAATTTGTGCTGACCTATTTTGCGGATATCATCTAATGTGACCTTCTTTCTTAGGATGTTCCGCTGGTTACCCGTTGCCGGCGTGATAGCACCCATCTGACCCATCATATGAACAGAATGTTCACCATCCAGAGTTTTTGAATTGTGGTCAACATTATCAGCAACTAGATGGAGCAATGCGTTTGAAGCAACTTCACATTGACCCACTCCTTGTGCAATAGACGCATTTTTCTTGTAAAGGCATGATTCTGAATACGATGAGCAGAAGCCAAAGTTGTAGAGCAAGTCGATCAAGTCCCGATGACCATATTTGTGATCTAGCGTGACACACATTCCTATCTGCAGTGGAGCGAGAAATCGTCTTGGGCAGGTGGCGCTCATGATTGCCTGACCAATGGAAGTGCATAGTAAGTCATTACTTTTGCTTTTGATGATGGTTTTCAGAAGCAGGCGAACTGAAGGCGGCAAAAATGCAAGGTTATGTTCCAAAGATTTTATATCTTCGGCGTCAGGATAAACATCGTTGTGTTTTGGGCACACTTATTTCGCTACGAATGTAGTTTCCCACAATTTCGATCAACACGTCTATATCGGTCCAGTCCTCCTTGAGTTTGTTATGTGCGTCTTGTACAATCTGTTTCACGTTGAGGTTAACGTGACTATCAAGGGCTGTTGCTTCAGGGATGTAATGGAGACCCTGTCACCATAGTGCGCGTATAACTGGCGCTGCAGTGTTTTTTGGAATACACTTCCTCGCTACCTGCTTCGCTTTCCATTATTTGATACAGTTCGTCCAAAGTGACAGTTTCGTCGTCGTTATTCTCAAGGTATTCGGTAACATGAACGAATGCAGAATGCTTGTTATGGTCAACTGAACCGCTTGGACGTCCTCGTTTTTGGGTGGTGCATCGGCACTCAAATTACGGGGAGAAATGAAGTATTGAAAACATCTCCTGTGATATATAGCCTCCTCTGCCGGTAAGTCGCTGATACAAGACATTCTGTGTAAGACTGCGTCGGCCCATTCATCTGCCTGATTTTCCCGGCGCTCGTCGCATCTTTTTGCGATTGTTTCTTTCATTGACAAAGACATAACATTACTATACTCAAACTCTGGATTGTTAGGATATCGCCTTGCCTTTTCTTGGTCAACATATTTTCCACAGATATAACAGTCAGTGCGAAAGATGAAATCTGATTTTTCGGACCGTAGTTTGGCTCTACAAATTGACTCCGCCTCTTCTCCATGTTTTCGTTTTCTCATCTGTTCATACCGCCTGGTATTGCAGTGCATTTTACGACAGCTTTCATGCACGTACTGTTTTTTGTTAGCATCATATTCGTGAATAGGGATAGCGCTTTCTGGTCCCAGTTCATTATATTTAACGGAAAAAGCATTGATAGTTTTGATACCTTTTTGCGTTACACATGCACAATCAGTCGCACTTAATGGTATAATCTCCTTACACAACAAACACACGGCACCTGGGCTGGATGAAGCCATTTCAAAACGTTTATCAACCTGAAATCAGATAAATTATTATAATTTGAATAAAAGGTCAAAATATCAAAAACGGGCTTTACTTTTCTATTTAGTATTAAATAAAATGTTTATTCCGTTATGCTAAGTCGGGTTTCTTTGCTTGATGTCTTACCTCATTACCAGGTTCTTGACCGAGTAAGCAAACAAACATGGCGGCTCTCGAATACCTGGAAGTTGTGAGTCAGGACTGGGCTGCATTTGAAGGAAACCAAAAGGGAAAATGACCAAATGTCATCGGGTTATTAGAAAGTATATGATGTATATGCAAAACAAAGGGAGTTTCGAAACTATGACTGATAGAAACACAAACTTTTAAGTAGGATAGAGAGGAAAAACAAGTTCGTGTGTTCGTTCAAAATATCCTTTGCTGGGCTACACAAATCAGGAAATCGATCGAGAAAAGGAACTAATAAAACGAGGTATAAAATAATAGTCAAAATACATTTATTTTATGCTCACCTGTTAACTGTTTTTATGCTCTTTACACTTCAGTAAGCAAGCGGAATCTAAAACATCAGAAACTGACCCAAACTGACCTCTATTTAGCGACCGCTGACCTTAAGCCTCAAGCTCGTTCCCAGACCCCACAAGATATCGTGATCAAATTCGCAAACACATTTACTAGGTGGAGTAGTACCGCAAGTATCAAGGCTTTCTAAGATTTCAGCTCAACAAAGTGTGTAGACAAGAAAGTTCGAAAATTAGTCATTATTTCACAGTGACCTTGACCTTCATGCATAACCTTGACCTTTGGTGGCCTTAAAAATATGACCAATGGATTTGTCGTGCCGATGTTAGTGGGAATCGACACCTTACATGTGTTTATATGTCAGTTATTTACAGAGATACGTTTATTAGTGCAACGGCGGCCATCTTGGATTTGGCGGCCATCTTGGATTTTCCCACGGTCAATAAAAAACAAGGTTGCCATGGTCAGAATCCGGTGGGGTTTTATGTGTGAACTATTAGGCCAAAATCAAACAGATTTATGACAAAACGGCTTTGTTAACATTTTGTCCAACCTCCCCATATATTTTTCATTCGTTTACTGGACTATCACGGCAAGACGTTTCCGACTCGCCAATGACCAAAAAATCATCGAGATAAACTATAATGCCAGGAAAGCCGCGCCGCAACATCATGCGCTTAACGGATTGCGTAAGACGATGGAAAATCGAGGGCGATAATTTTGCTCCAAACGGGAGGCGCGTGTCACGAAGATAAGTGGGGTTGACGTCCCCACTAAAGAGCCATTTACAACCTAAAATAGTCGTGTCTTCCGGGTGGACATTTACCGAACGATAGGCTTGTTTTAGATCTACCTTTGCCATAAAATAGCCCGGACCGATTAACCGTAATGCCTGGTCAACGGTGTCATATTGAATAGAAACGTCAAGCTCGGCGAAATCGTTAATGGCGTTGCCCGCCGGCTGCGAGCAATCGTGAATTATGCGAAACTCGGACGAATTTTGTTTGGGCACGGCCCGAGAGCGCTAATAACGCGAGGACGAGTAGAGGAAATGACGTAATGCCCGGCGGCAATAGCGTCACGCAATTGCTTCTCGACTTGCGGTTTTGTCGAAGGGTGAGTAGCCGATTTGTAGTTGTGCATTTCCGCTGGAGGGATGCTGGATGGGCTGCACGAAACTATGCGAAAACCGTCACGAACGCCAGTTAAAAGAAAATCCGAATCGGGATGCGCGTCTTGAGACAATTCGCGCTGCCATGTAGAGAAAATGAGAGAGTCGTTTGACGTGACAGAATGTAGTCATTGTGTGGAAGAGGTGCTAGGATGATTGACAGCGGAATGGAGCGCCCCGCAGCCAGGCTTAGAGCAAACATGAGCGTATTTACACGAAGGGAATTTGCATGTAGCGTTAGAGTTAAATTTGCGACAGATTTCCTTGCCATCCGATGAAAACTGCGGGCTAGGGCTGGGACCAGGGTTAGAGAAGCGACGAGGGCTTAGGGGAAATAAGGTAACAGAGTGGAGGTGTTGCGAGTCACTCCCCAGCGAAACTGATACGCAGACTGAAGATAACGATATTCATCGTCATAGCGCAAAACCGAACGCCATTCAAAGCGCTGCGCAAGCTCCATAACCTTCACGTTATAAGCGAGGTAGTCAGACACGGCGCTATTCGAGAGTTTTCCCGTTGTAACTAATTTAAACAAGATGCGATTACTAGCGATTACCACTGGGGCATGGTAACACTATCTAGTCTAACCTTCCTATTTGTTGTCGTTAAAGTCTGGTGCACATTAGCGACATAACGACATAAGGACGTTATGTTGCAACGAAAAAAGCACGGGAAAATAATTGAAATAATCAATATTTCCATGGATCTTCATTAGATTACTTCACCAAAGCAATCTTATGTTATTTTTGTACACTTCAACTTTTTGAAACCACTAAATTTTGATCGCGTGACATTTTCCTTATGTCGTTATGTCGCAAGTGTGCACCAGGCTTAACACGAGTCGTGTGTCCCCATATGAATTAACTAGTTGCTCCTCTTGACGGGGTACGGTATTGAAAATAAAGTCAACAACTTTGAAATAAGTCTCACCAGATTGTTGAGGCTGCCGAAGGAAAACAACGGGATCACTGTCGAGCCGTTGGAGTGGGGCGCACGAGGCGGCTTGCGTGGGCGGCGTGTCCTCAACACTGCATTGCCTTAGGATGTTATCCAGGTCTACCATATCCGTATTGATAGCCGGATCCTGTGAAAGGGAGGCGAAACGATTGCCAGGGACTGTGGGGGCCAAAGTAGGGATCTGTACAGGGGCAGCAGGCTGGGAGGGTTCAACACAATGTCTGTCCGCGCGGAGACGCTCCACGTTCCGGCGTTTCTCGGCGATCTTCGACCGCAAATTGTCTCGCCGGCGCTGTCGCTGTAGTTCCTCTTCCTCTTCTTGTAATCTCCCCAGCTCCTCTTCTAGGGAGAGCAGATCCTGATCAGCAGGAGTTGTAGCCACAACAGGAGAGGCCACAACAGGCGAGTCCACAACAGGCGCAGGCATAGGTAGGGTTTGCGGTGCAGCTAGTACAGGGTCTGAAGTTGAATCGCTGTCTCCCGGGCCCGTACATGACTTTGAAGCGGAACCAAATAAATGTCTATCCCCTCCTGTGGGTTCCCCACAACCAGGGCACTTCTTGTTACGTTTTGATGAACGAACCATGTTGTAAAATGACAGAAAATACCCAAGCAAATACGAAGGCGAGCACCTTGCTAACGCGATGACGGGAAGATTGCACTAGTTACTATTGAACACGTGGCCGATATTGTATATTTAGACAAATATTAATCATTAACCTAATTTAATATTACACGAAATGTTCTTTTCTAATGATAATAATGATAATAATATAATTATGCTCCTTACCAAAACAGTAAAGAAGTAATATCATCAAGTGTTTGAATGGAGGCCTGAAAATTTTTAATCTGGTTTACCTCAAAACGTTTTACATTATCAGAAAGCAAGGGTACATGATGACTTTTGTCAAAAAGCCTTGCCATTGTTGTTTTGTTTGGGAATTACAGTACTGTGTGAGGAATTATTTCCCACATCAATAAACTAAACTACAGTACTTCGTTTTTGACTAGGAGTCTACAAATGAGGTATTCAATGGCAGCAGACTGCAGCTTAAAAAAGGAGAGATTTTTAATCCAGAAATGACTCCTGCCCCAGGTATGTGGGTGTGATCATTGTATCTGTGATACACCTACCATATTAGATTATCATAAAAAGACATGGAATTTATGCAGAATTCCCCAAATTTTGCCAATAAAGACAGAAAGTTTTGCTCTAGTGTTTAAATAAACATATGTAACACATGTTTATAGCTCAATAAACATACTTTTAGGAAGATGAGCCTGTGGATGGATTTTCCATGGATAGCAATCTATCCATGGGAAAATCAGCTTTTCCAAGAATGGGTGTCTGCAGAAATTCCCTGTGGTGGAAGATTGGATCAGTTTCAAGGGAAAAGTTGGCTTTGAACCTCGAAGATAAATACAATACCGGGGCAGATCCAGGATTTTTTTCAGGAGGGGGAGGGGGGGAGGGTTGCAATCCCCACAATTCCTCCCCTGGGTCGGCCCTGAATAACATATTGCAAAATGGCCCACACTGTCACATAGTCAGTTATGGTACAATCTACCTATTTGGTGATTTAATAATGATTTAAGTCAAACCAATAGATGTTTTTGAAGCTATTTGCTCAGCAAATCGCTTCTTAGTCATCGCCCTAGGACTATGTGACTACATGTATGTTGCTATGTGAGTATGTTACTTCACGGGAATCGTCCAGCTTGCACTCCATGTTGCTCCTGTATCTACATTGATTATACTTCAGTTGCACAAGAATCAAGGGTCATTAAGTTTCTACCTTACAAATATTTGAATTAGCCAATCATAGCCCTGCATCACCTTTACCCTCCCCTCCCTTGTTACATCAATCAGTACCTCTCCCCACCATCCCCTCCCTTGTTACATCAATCAGTACGTCTCCCCACCATCCCCTCCCTTGTAGTATCATGGCAGTCACTTCTTCGGCGCTGGGTATCCTGTGTCTCGTCCCTTCTCCCATCTAAGCACTTTACCTTTGTCAACAAATATATATAGGCCAATCAGTCGTCCATGTGTGACGAGCATTTTCTTCTTGGAGGTGATGTCAATAGTCCAGTTTCGAATTCTCCAAATTGAAAATTTGATTTAAACCTCAAAGATTACAAACGAAAGATAGTGTATTACCAAAACTGTTGAACTTTGAAAGGTGGATGTTGGATTATCCCAAAAGTAAATTGGATATCACGACGATGAATCAAACATGGCATTTCAGCATGTGTGTTGGAATTGCGAATGTGATCCTTGCATGTGAATTCTGCGACTTCAAATGTTGCATTGTAAATATATATGTTGGATTTTAAACAATTCATATTGCAGGGCAAAGACGCATGATAGGTTGAAAGATGAATGTCGAAGAGCAATGGTAGAATTTTGGCGGGGATATAACGCCATACTCAAGTGTTACGTCACAACCATGTTTGCACAGGGAAATGGAAAGATGGCTGTAAGCCAATCAGAGCGCGCATACTATCTAAATTATTTTATAAAAGGGATTAACGATTGTTCTTTTACTAATGTTGACCCTCATCATTTCACATGTAGATCTTTCAGAAAACTCAGCAAGTGATGAGAAGACATTTTCATGTAACCCTCACACCAGGAAGAGATTTCTGGTCACTGAATGTCCATATGCTCAAACGCTTAGGTAAGTTTTACAAGCCAACTTTACAAGAATGTTAAGTTGTGATCCTGCATGGGAAAACATATGATAATATACACTTAATGACTGCTTCCGAGGGAAACAGCGAGTTTTGTTTTCCCGAGAATCTCGATGTTTCCCGAGACGAAGTCGAGGGAAACATCGAGATTCGAGGGAAAGCAAAACTCGCTGTTTCCCGAGGGTGCAGTCATTAAGTGTTTTATTATATAGCAAAAAGAAAATACGGTAAAAATCATAAAAATCATCCGCCGAAATTTCTCGCTATAGCGATGTCGCCCGCGCGGGCAACAATTTTTAATTGTAGCCCGCGCGAGCTACATTGGATTTGTAGCCCGCCACGTGACCATGATAGAACCAATCAGAGCGCGCGCTTTGATCCAATAAACACGAGCTATATAATAATGCTCTCTGTTCCATGAGAAAACGTATCTACAACACGTTCGAGCGTCAAGTGAGCTGAAAAGTTGATGCTGTTAGTCAGAATGGTTGATGCTTCTGAGAAACTTTGTTGCCATTGATTGTGCGGTTCCAGAAGATATCCCCCTCCCACTCCACTGAAGGGATTGGAAATTCCAGAGCTGAGGTGTCACTTTTCGACACCCTTCCTGGGGGGGCGGGGGGATATTTTCTGGATCACACATTTTCGGTGAGTGGGTTGACTCTCTCATTGCTAGTGGATTACAGTAGTTGCATCACTAAGATTTTTATTAAAATCTCTTTCCAGGAGTATTTATCAAATGCTTGCAGCAGGCCTGTGAGCTTATTGGAAAATGAGAAACATTTCATCACCAGCGCTATCATTGAGGGAAAACTAGTATGGATAATATGGTAAGACATAAATTTCATAGCACTCTTGATGTTTTTGTAGTGAAACTGTTGATTGTTAGATTCAGTGAATATGTAGATTTACTATTTTAACACTGTTTGTGAAAAAGTTTTAATTTAACTCACACGGGAGGATATTATTATGTGCTGTTCATATACTTATTTTGGCCTGTTTAATTTGAAGATTAATTTGAACAACACTGCAGCCCAAATGTTATTGACCAATCAGAATCCTTTCAAATAGTGAACAACGCTGTTCCTGTGCACGCTTTTAAGTTGGCGTTCAGTCGCTTTTTCTCCTGCAACGAGCGTTGAATAGTAGTTAGTGTAAGGAGAAAAGATGGCTAAAAAGTCAGGCTAAGGCCTACGGCAAACGTCGTGCCAGAGTCGTGCCGTTCCAATACAAAACAAGAGAGATTTTCTATTATAAAGTCTAATGAAGTGGCGGAAAAAGGAAAGGTTCAACAGAAGAAGCTCGACTGAAGCTCGACGTTTGCCATAGGCCTAAAATACTGGCAGTAAGATGCAGCCCATACATACATAACATACATACGTAACTTTATTTAACCTCGAATATTTGATAGCTGGAAAGCTAATATCTCCGAGCATACTAATTACACATACTTAAGATTACAATTAAGATTACAATTACAATTAAGATTACAATTCAGACATCACAATTCTTTTCTTGAAAGAGGCTAGAGATGGCTAAAAGTATCAGGTTGTGAGTTCCAGCCCACCATAAAACTTACTGAGTGTGTCTAATCCAATTAAATCGCACATATTTCATAAGAAATTTTAATTTCTTTAATTAAAATTACATACCAGCATGCTGCACCTTTGACTTGCCTAGTTAAGTGCGGACGATTACTCAATTGTATTCTTCTTTTATTAAGCAATCATATTGTGCATTTTATATTATTTTATATTTTATATGTACTATTTACAATATGAGTGGCTATGTTGTATCGCGAGTGATGTAAATCTGATACAACACGGATGCGAATGTTGTAAACTACTTTAAAAATTCATCGCTTCTAGTGTCCGCTGTTTTAAAAATCTTGTAAATTTGGCAGAGAAACTTCAAGATATCTTTCATGAAAGTTGCTATGCATATTAGTTACAACCACTAGTAGTTGTATCAGAATTACAACACGCTACGGTCCCGTGAATCTTATTGTGTTTCTATTGTGTTGTTCTTATTAATTATTCATGAATTTTTTAAAGTATATTACTTCTTCTTGCCAATGTTGTGCCTATTTCTGTTTGGCTATTTAACAATTAGACTACGAGTTCGAGTTTTCTATTAGTCAATAGATAGTTAACGACGAGAACGGGTAGTCTAATTGTTTTGGTAGAAACCCACTAGCATACTAGCTTTCGATTTGTTGCTGAAACATATTTATTTCAAAGGATTTATAAAGTTTTCCGCTAGCATTTTTACTAAGCGGAGCCAATCAGATTGCAGGATTCGTGAAACTATGCGAGTGGGTTTCTACTGAAATCACATAGTACCAAAGGATTTTTCGTAGTCAAAAGTTAACACCAGTTTTGCGGGATAGTGTACATTTGAGTTCGAAAGTTCACTGTGTGTGTGTATTTGTTTCAGATTTGTTCACTATTAGTAAATGTAATTCGGTTGCTGCTGCTGGATACCGAGGCTGGCCATTGGACAGAGATGATCTTCCTTTTACAGGTAACACGATGGCATTTCTGGAAGTGTTTCGAATTCGCGTGTTCTTTTTGTCGCAACGTTCTTTTGTTTCTACCCAACATCACACCCTCGCTATTTTGTCAATAAAGACATAGAAAGATTTGCTCTAATGCTTAAATAAACAACCAGTAACACACGTTTATAGCTCAATAAACGTAAATTTAGGATAATGAGCCTATGTATTGACTCTCATAATTCTGTGTACATTGTACATCTATGCATCTATCGTTTCCTAGGGTTATTCCATTCTTCCGGTACTCCCCTTGGCTTTCCCCTTGTTGTGGTATGGCCTCAGTCTGTATGGAGCTGCAAGGATCAAAGTCATGTTTGATGTGCTTGCCAGAGAGGATGCACCAGATAGCAAGGTCTGTCCCTCAATTGTGTAGGCTTTTTTTGCTTGTGTTGATTTTGTCCTTTTTTGTGGCTACTCCGCTATAAAGCTACTCATATCAGGGAAATGTAGGTAACATATATACATTTGTATGGTACATTTGTATTTGTCTTTGAAGTTAACAGAACTGATAACTGCAAAATTCTAGGCTCTGTTTCCAGCCTGCTGTCTCAGGTAAATTCATCAAATAGACTAAATCGGCTAATGGTATTTGTTACTTGTTGCCACCCTATTCAGATAATGTGATGATTCCTTTAGGTGGTAACAATTGTCAAATCATTCTCACTCTAATACATAGTGTACGAGTATATAAGCAGAACTAACAAAGGTATCCACCCAAAGGAATCATCACATGATCTGAATTGGGTGGCAACCAAGTGTAAACCAATGCCTAATATAATAGCCCGGTGTAATACAAATTAACGCTTGTTACATTAAGCGTTGGTATTACATTAAGCATCGATTATTACATTGTAAGCAATGATACAGCTGCCCCCTCCCGCGCATCTGCTGCCCATCAGCATTTCTTTTGTTTTTTTTTTGAGAAATTGGACAATCGAAAATTGAACAATCGTTGACATAAGAGATTGTATGCCATAGAAATCCTAATAAGCAGTGTCTTTTTTCCAGGCCCATCGTAATATCTCCATGAGAGATGTGTTATCGTATTTTTGGAGTAATGTCCAAGGTGATACATCTACTCTTCCGAGGACTACAAACCTCCTACATGTACTGGGCAACATAACGGTGAGGGTTTGAAAAATTCTAGTCAGCCACCCTTTGTTATTGTTTTCATTTGACATCATAAGATGCAATTACATGTACAAATCTTGAAATAAACTTCTGCACAACAAAGTTTTATACTCGATTGGATCCGACTCAGTATGTTGTTAGGCTGACAAAATGGCGACTCAGTGAGGCTCGTGAAGGGTTACCTTGAAAATTAACCATCTACAAAACGAAGTTTTATACTTGATTTACCGAATTCAATCGAAAATATTGCAATACATGCACGAAATACAAAAAACATCCTCGTGTAAGCTAATAATTTTAATCTGCGAATATGCAATCCTACATCGAAATTAGCACAATACTATGTTGAAAGTATCCTTGACACTCTTGACTAACTCAACTCGGCTCGTATTTTTATAGTTCGGGATCTTCAAATTTCGATCTTTTCGCTGTCCCTTAAATTACTGATGTCTACTACTGCTCGTAATCGTCCGATAGCAACACTATGAGCTAAAATAATTACATTACTAAATCAAAATAAAGAAATATACAAACGAATCCCCTATCTTCTAACATACCATATTTCTGCGATCGCAAAGCCACGCCAGGCCGGTAACGAACACAATGATTTTTACATAACGACACACTGTACCAACTGAACGTTAAAAGTTCAAGTTATACGCGCTTTGTCCCCAAAATTTCACGTGCCACACAAGAGTAGTGAAAAACGTCAGGAAATTATATCTGTTTTGCTAAAATTCTAAGTCATGCATTATGCTACAGGACAACATTTGCAGCTCCTGTATAGTTAGATGCACCCTCATCTTCCCTAACCATGTCTTCAATATTTATATTCCTTTACTGATCTTTATTCCTCACTGATCTTTTTATTAGGTTTGGTGTTGTGTCGACAAGGACGGCATCCTTTCTCTCCCCAACCCATCAGTCGAGAAGGTGTTTTTCCTTCAGGTTGGTAAAAGGTTTGATGGTCTGCCTTTTGCGAGGGCGGTTAGCCCAGCTAGTTGAAATGCTTTTGTGATGTTGAAAGTGAGTTTCGTTACGTTGTCATCGTCCCGAGTAGTGCACACCAAACAATATCCTCAAATCGGTGCCCTTTCTTAGTTGTGGTACATTTGCTGTAATGTTTTGATCAGGGCTTCGATCACATGACCCTACATAACCCTCTAGCCTCGGTCCGTGTTGTAAGCCCTACACTGGGGATGGTCACTCCCTGCGTCCCCGTAAGAGAGACCGAGAACATCATTTGCAAATGTTAGAGCAAAGGCTGAACCTTGGTCCGACCTAGAGTCAATCTCACGTTTTGGGCTCCAATGGTAACAATAGCCTGCTAGAGGGCTCTACAGTTTTTTTTTTTTTTGGCTATTCGATTTTTTCGGCGCGCGGGATTCCTTTCCCCAGCGACACAGGAATCCCGCGCGCCAAAAATCAAATATCCGAATATACGCACAGGAGAGCCGGCTAGCACGCTAGTAACATAATAACGTTTGATTTTTTTTCAGAGCAAGAAACGCAACATTAACAGACTAAAGCGTGACCTTCGTGATCGTAAAGCCAGTACTTGTACGTACGAGAGCGATAGCAGTCGGCAGTACAACAGGGATGGGGATTATACTGATGACCTGTCATCATCATCATCCGACGATGACGAGGAAGTTGACGAGGACACACAGCAGCTGGATGATGGGGTCAAGGTCAAAGGTCAGTCTGTCTTGCCTGCCTGCTAGCCGGCTCTCCAGTGTTTTTGTCGGATATTTGATTTTATTGGCGCGTGGGATTCCTGTCCCTCCCGGGGGGGAATCCCGCGCGCCCAGTAAAATCAAATATCCCCCCAAATAACACTGGAGTCTAATATTGCCTCTCTTTGTCTCAGAATCCTGTATGGAGTTTGTACACATCTAGACATAAAATACTAAAATGCTTCTGGTAAAATGCACCTCGTGTGTACATTCTATGCCTTGGCGGAGTTTTATTTTCTATTATTTTCAGATTCCCATTTGAGAGGCAGAGCAGCAGTGCTAAACGTGAGCAGTGACCCTGAGGTACAGAAAACCCTGTTTTACTCTACACTACACTGCAGCATCCCTAAAATTTGCAAGGACCTGAATATCGTCTGTCATTCAGTTTGACGTTTTGATGGCAAGAGCGTAAACAAATGAACCTCAGTACACAATTTCACTACAAATTGCTAATGTTTTTGCACATTTTAGCTGACTGCTTAACTTTTTTCGCTGGAAATACAAACTTAACGATACACTTTGTAATGTAGCGTCGACAAATCGTTTAGTTTTTTTTGTTAATTCAGGAAAATTAGAATTTTGATTCCGGGGCCCCGCTAGCTATCGTGAGGGACTTTAAGCTGCGACAACAGCAACGAGAAAGACAACGGCAAAGAACAACACACTTAAGACATGTTATTTTACAACTTCGAGCAACGGTTGGCCAAAAATAATGTTACTCGATGTTTTCTATCCTAATTTGTAGATTTGTGGTCCACATTTCGAAATATCACAAAAGGCAGAGAGCTGGGTTCGCGCCGCCACAGAAATAAGCGTTCAAGAATGGAAAAATTCTATAGAATCTATATAGGCTGTGATTGACATCACCATTTTAGGTGCGAAAAATACGTCTATCTGTAAAAACTAAAATGTATTTTCTCAGCTTCCTCTGGAAATTTTTTACCAGCGCGATAATACACGAACATTACCATGAAGACCTTTGAAATGAGACTAAATTCAAAGCAACAACTTTTTTTATTTCGAGTAACAAGATTTTTTGCCGCTTTCTGGCAAAACTGCTCGAAGTTCTAAAAAAATCTGTCTTAATTACAGAGCACAAAGCTTGCACGTGCAAATCCAGTCTAATGCATTTCAACTGTTTTCTTCTGAACTGGAACGCGAAACTGCCTTGTTTTACGCTCTTGCGAGAACGGGGACGATTTTTGTTTGATATGTTTGAGAATGGATGTGATTTGCTGTTGCAAAGGAAAATTCCAAACGGTTGATGAATATTGAAAAATGACGAGACGTCGTTCCCGTCGTGGCAGCCTTTAAAAAGTCCCTAATGAAGTCCATCACTGAAGATGTTACTGTTGAAGATGCTGTTGTGATGTGCTAATGGTAATGGCGTTTTATTGATAGAGCGGATTTCACATGACTGTCAACCCTTGTTATGTAATTGCGATTGCTTTGCGTTCTCATTGGCTACTCGTTTTTCTCAGCCAATCAAATTCTTTAGTAAATACAATTGCGTAATTACTTAGTAATTGGTTCGGCTTGTGATTGGCTGAGAGAAAAGCCATTTAGGAGCAAGCCGTGATTTCTCTTGATTCTGATTGGCTAGTGATTGCTCAATTGCAATTGTTTTCACGACAGTCATGTGAAATCCGCTCTAGAGATCGTGATGATGACGATCGTGTTTGTTGTTGTCAAGCTCTGAAGTCTAACATGGCGATTTTGTGTTTTAGAGTCAGTTTGGGTTGCGGTTTGATGACAAAAGATGGCAGAATCACTTGGGTTCCCTCAAACCTCTGGTCAGTAAAGGTTTGGTTGTTCTTTCTAATTCCTATCATAGTACAGCAAAATTCTTATCATAGTACAGCAAGCAACTAAAAATTTTAGGTTTTTGTCAGCAAACGGGAGAAGAGCTCGTAAAGGTAAAAACATCGTTTGCATCAAGTCAGAATTTCTGATGCACCGTTACAATGTAAACAAAATAGCAATACATCATGAGTAAGGTGATTTGGCTAAGTAATGAGCTTGAAGCAATGATGGCATGAATACAGGAAAGAATCCAAGAAAGGTGGCAAACTTCAATGCTTAGACTAAGAATCATATCGTGAAATTCATATCTTCTTTCTAGTTCTATTTTGTTACTAACATTTATCTTTTTAAATTTTTTTGCCTTAAAGGGTCTAAACATTCTTTTGAATTCGCCTTGTTCTTCACCTGTCCGATGTTTACGTCTCTCAGACTGCACTTCCCACTTGTCACTTAAATACAACCCGACTCCCGTGCCATCACATAGACGGCAAGTACTTATTCGCCACACACACTCGTGTTTTCTTAAGTTTATTGAGCGAAATATTGCTCAGAATTCAAATACTTTATTTCCTATTTGTGCCCAGATGTCTGTGTTTGTTGGGTAAAGAGATCGGCTTTATGGACCGCGCCTTAAGTTTCTTCACTAAGCAGCAGTACATCTTCGCAGTTCAATCCACATCTGTAAGTATCTCCCATGTACAGGTTCTGATTGGGTCGCACCCTCATGAATTAGTAATGAATTTTTCAATAATGTTTATTTGCATCTCTGTTTACAGGTGTTTTTTTTATAGTCACAATATTTTTTGTAAATATTAGAGGAGATGCCTAGTGCCTAAATTAACAGTGAAGTTTTCGTGTTAGACACTAGTCATAGAAAATTTCATTTTTGTGTAGCTATCACTCACACAACAAACACAATAACATCTTGTTGTTGTCGCCAACCCAGCGACTTTAAAACATTTTCTTTGTTCCAATTTTATGACGATTTCTCAAAGCGTCAAGAGGCAATCAAATCCTAATTACTTGACAAATTGTTTGAGAACTTCGAGCAATTTTGCCAGAAAGCGGCAAAAAATCTTGTTTCATTCTCCTTCACCAGTTCATCCGAATGAAAAATATTTTCCCTTTCCTTCTCGCATGACTATTAATAAAAGACAACACAGTTATACGTTTTTTAAACGTTTGGCAGCTTGGTTCAGGTCTGAACAAGGCACCGTTACGCTGATTTATTGCAAATGATTACAAGTATCTAAATATATTGTTCTTGCTACTGAAAAGCCTGCGAGGTGCAGTTCTTTTTACATACATGCTATTCGCTGGATTCGATTTACAACGGCCATTTTACTCTATTGTACAATCGAAGTTGCACTGCCTAACCCGGAAACTGTGTAAACCGAACATGTTTGTCTTTTGTCCAGTGTCCTAAAGCTTGAGGAGTGACTTGAAACATTCACGAAATAATGTATGACATTTTTCTTTTCCCTACTTCTTCTACTTGTTGATAGACTTTAAATACAATACATTCGTAAATATATAGTCAGGATATACACAATGATTAGACGATGTCTGTGTCGACTAAATAACGACTTTTCATAGAGCCAATTAAGCACGAAACATTTTTAAATGGCTTTGAGAAAGTCTAATAGACATCTTGTCCTTCCCTGAATACATTAGTCTTGCTTTCTGGTACTTTTACTATTATGACCAGGAAAAGCGGTGATGTCGCACGCCCTTATTTTAAGGAGCTTCTCAGAACGAAAAAGCCCTGCAACGATAAAACACATTTAGTAATACGTAAATATTTCAGTGAAGCTTGATCCGTAGCATATATTCATATCTTGAATTAGGCAAAATATACTCCTTTACCCTATATAATTGGTTTTAATCTATATCTTTCTTCAACTTGTACTGAATTGCAACAGATACTTGCAACCTACTCCGGGGATTGTGCGAAAGGTAGATGGCTAGCATTTCCACTAGAGTAGACTCGCATCTCTTGGAAGTCTAAGCGCACATTTCTCTTATTATAAGCACGCGTGGATGGCGCAGCGCTGGAATGGAATCTACAAAAAAAACGTGTTTAGCAAAATTGTAAAACAAATTATAAGAACAGTGCAAAGTCTCAGATCATACCATTACATGCGAACAAGTATGCATCTTTTTTGAATGCACCTATCAGCTCCTTGGGCCTCGTTGCACTAAATCAGTAAAGCGATACATCACTCGACATCGCTATTTGTCAATCGACTTCCCATAATTACATGTAAGTAATCTAAAAGAAAAAACAATGCGCCATGATATGGCTAGATTAATAACCTTGTATAGTATAATGATATGATCACCCTGTGTCATTCACCATGTCATTCACGGCTGGGCGCCATCTTTGCCGCCAGGAATAAACTGTAGTGAGGTGAAAACTATCTCTTTGTCATCTTTACACAATGGCGTAGTATAAAATTAAACAGCAAATCCAAATACCAAATCTTCAGATTTCTTACATAAAATGCGGAACTGCCATGCATCCAAACACTCGTCATCAATTTCTATGCAGCGAATGTGTCACTCGACTTCGCTCCTACAATTTGCCAATCAGCTCTTAGCATCAATTTCCATGAAGCGAATGTGTCACTCGACTTCGCTCCCACAATTTGCCAATCAGCTCTTAGCATCAATTTCGATGCAGCGAATGTGTCACTCGACTTCGCTCCCACAATTTGCCAATCAGCTCTTACTGTAGCATCAATTTCGATGCAGCGAATGTGTCACTCGACTTCGCTCCTACAGTTTGCCAATCGGCTCTTAGCATCAATTTCGATGCAGTGAATGTGTCCTCGACTTCACTATTAAATCAATAGAATAGTCTAATAATTAAAATTATGTCATTATTCTACATGCAACGATATTTCCATTCCAATTACTAGAGCCAATGACAGACCTTGCATTTCTACCATGAATACAAGCTTCTCTTCCGACAAAATAACGACAGTCACGTGAATGAAAACTAGAATACTTAAACCATAATAATGGCCAAAAACTGGCAGATGGCCATGCAGGAACAACTGTGATTGATACATGTTGCCTACTAACAAAATTCAAAATGGCCGTGGAAGGCTATCCTTTCTCCTCTCGTGCGTGAACAAACAGCAATTTATCACCTTTTTATTTTATCCCTGCTTGTTATTCAATGTGTGACCAGCTCATTGTGACAATATACCGATCCCTATTTTGACGATAGCTCCGCCCACTCATAGCAAACAATAGGAAGTTTTCCCTACGGAATTCAAAATGTCCGAGCAGCAAACTTGAATATCGAAGATTTTTCAATAATTATTCAGCTTTTCAAGATCAAAATATAAAATCCAAATTGCATGCAACAACTTCTAACACCTCCCTGCAATCGGTGTTTTTTTCCGCGCTCTATGCCAAAGATAAAATTTGGCTTGTCCGACGTAGCAACAGTAACTAGGGGCATAACAATGAATGCGGGATCGGTGAATTGCATAATTTCTGTAATTTTCCTGTTATTACGCTAGAAACTTACTTCGATTACACAATATTCATTAATGTGAAAAGAACATTCCAAATCTTTGCAGCAGCAATGGAGATTGACAAAAACTGGTCATTAGATTGGGCAATCGAACTACGACTGGACTAATAATAGATATTATAGATAACACGAAACGCAGCATAACAAGAGGTATAACATACCAATTATCCGAATACACAAAATCTGAAAACGTTGATGAACAAGAAGAGCGCGTTTCCTCATTGGGAAAAATCCATGCAAAACCTAAATATGGTCTGTGGAAAGATATCTAGATGGTCATATCCACTTTAGAAACCAAATACACAGCAAATTATGTTCCAGAATGGAGAAACTCAAAATATTTGATGTAATTTTCATACTTGAATTGAATTTGTACAAACACCTGTTGATCAACCGATCGATAATAAGCCTATTTAATTCTTTCCCCATGGCCATGGTTGGATGGAGACAGACATCGATATTGTAAACACATTTACTTCAACTTCAAAAATTATATCACCAAGCAAAAGTTCCTGAACAGATTCAATTCAACTACAAAATATTTGTGCAAAAAGCGCACAGAATTATTGTTTTAGAAGTATTAAAGAGATATGCTTTCTTATAGGCCGATCCTTGATGAGGTCATTGTTTACATTCACGAAATTTAAAATGCTGTATCTAGGCTCGTTCAAGCTTTTCAAAATTGTGTGAAATCATTGAGGCAAAAACGCTCACATGTTTACTCTAAATTGCACAAAGGACTAACAGTCAAAACTTCAGCAAAACACCATATTTCCACGCCGTTTAACATAAATCTCAACCTTTGGTTGTTGTTGTTGTTCGCGTTCAGATCGCAGATCACCTAGTTTTCCCGTAAAACCAGTCATACCATTATCATTGATAGCTCCCTCTACTCGGACGTTCTGATTCTGAACATTGCTTAATATGCTAATGAGCTCAAAATACCTATCCTGTATTTGGCAGAAATAATGAATTCTGGTGCTACTATATTTCCATAACGGTTGGTATGCTTTTAACTGACCTTGCACATTGCAATCAATTTTGTTATTACATGACTCCCGCTCCTCATCATGTAAATAGTACCTCCAGTTCTTGACTCATTATTGCTCATTATTACAATTCGTCATCTTCATTTTCCCGTTCCTGATTTATCTGATGTTGTAGTCATTATTTCTACACAAGCATAACCCAGCAAAGTGGTGCTTGTTGGAATTCTTGCATTGCGCGTTGAGAAGCGTACGTCATTTGGTCTATAAAAATAGAAAATGCAATTAAGAATGGAAAACAATAAAACATTTTAAACGGCCTAGCAATGGTAAACCATAATAACTGCAAGAAAAAAAAAATAGCTTAAGCTGTAACGTGCCGTGTGAACCTGAAACCTGGATACTCTAGACTTCTTCCAAGCTCCTTATAAACCTGAAAACTTGTTAGTCTAAACTAACAAAGTTAGATGCCATTACATAACTTCATACATACCAAACATGACTTTACGTCATGCTTCGAAAACAATGGAAAATTCAATTTCATTCTCCTTCACCAGTTCATCCGAATGAAAAATATTTTCCCTTTCCTTCCCGCATGACTATTAATAAAAGACAACACAGTTATACGTTTTTTAAACGTTTGGCAGCTTGGTTCAGGTCTGAACAAGCTATGGATATAACAAAGAAAGGGCAATATAGGTATTAAACTAGCTTTAGGCATGTAATTTACCTCAAACAAGATTTCGGTTCTCGATAACAACCGTTAGGAATATACAGGCGTCGGATGTTTGCGAATCTCGTTTGCCTTCTTCTGAAAGAGGACCTTGGTTGCCTTTTCTTGGCCATTTTGGTTGACTTCTCATCGTCTGAATTGTCCACAAGCTCCTGTTATACGCCTCTTATTAGCTTTTTGTATTTTTTTTATCAACAAGTCCTAATGTAGATTTCACAAACCTTTTGGCTTGTCTACACTTTGTCTCCTTGAATAAATTTAAAGTCTAAAGATTGGTTATTAAAATTCTTAAGCTTGCTAGGTTCAATTTGTCTCTGAACATTTTAGCCTCCAAATCTGATCGAAACATCAATTTCGTTAGGTTTTGGCTTTCGAATTTCGGCTAGCCTAGCGCCAACATACGATTTGAATTTCTCCCAAAAAATAGCGTAAGCTGTAACGTGCCGTGTGAACCTGAAACCTGGATACTCTAGACTTCTTCCAAGCTCCTTATAAACCTGAAAACTTGTTAGTCTAAACTAACAAAGTTAGATGCCATTACATAACTTCATACATACCAAACATGACTTTACGTCATGCTTCGAAAACAATGGAAAATTCAATTACTCGAAATAAAAAAAGTTGTTGCGTTGAATTTACTCTCATTTCAAAGGTCTTCATGGTTGTTCGTGTATTATCGCGCCGGTAAAACATTTCCAGAGGAAGCTGAGAAAATAAATTTTAGTTTTTACAGATAGACGTATTTTTCGCCACTCACAGCCGATTCTATAGAATGTTTCCATTTTGAACGCTTATTTCTGTGGCGGCGCGAACCCAGTCCTCTGCCTTTTGTGATATTTCGAAATGTGGACCAGAAATCTACAAATTAGGATAGAAATCATTGAGTAACAGTATTTTTGGCCAAACGTTGCTTGAAGTTGTAAAATAACCTGTCTTAATATCCTAAAAATCTCTGGCACACTTTTGGGGTCCACCTTGGTGGCATTCATTCTGATACAAACCTGGGTGATTCTTTTGAATAAAGTTACTTTAACCTCCTTGGTTGCTACAGGGAAGTGTGAGAGCTGAGAAAAAATTTCATTCAAGCTTGAACAAACGCACACAACTGGCACTGCCTTGCATCGCAGTGCTCACGCTAAGACATGAATAATATTCTCTAAAATTACATTCTCCCTTTATAAAGAAGAAATTCTTAGAACAATTTTACTTGACCTGTTTCTTCTCTTCCCTTGCTGAGATATGCTACACAAAACTAAACAGAAAATTCCAAAGTCTAAGGTTTTTATGATTTTCGCACCACAAATCAGGGCAATTCAGGGACGGAACAGTGCAAAAAAACTAATTATTGGGGGCTTACTTCAGACATTTCGGCATGGAGCGAGAGGGGTCTATGTTGAGTGGAGGTTACTTTTGTAAACCATGTTTACAAAATAGCTGAGGGTGTTGGGAAGGGAAGCTCAGGGATATCATGCTCCCCCTCAAAAACCTATGTCCGTTGTGATTTTTTTGCTAAGAGAATACTATAAGCTAACGGTAAACTAAATTTCCGTGAATTTTTCACGGGCATCAGCTAGTCTATATATTAATACCGTAAGGAAAATCGTGTCGACACTCGCTCCGCTCATCCCTGAAACTGTGCCGCCATAAGAAGTTCGCAAACCCGAAGGGAAGGTGGAAGTCTGGACCATGAGCGTGTTTTTTTTGGTTTTGTTCACCTCGGGCTAAGTTCTAATTCAAGCGATTTCTTAAGCGAGGGACAAAGCCGCCATCGCCGCCATGTTGAATTCTCCCACAGAAACTAAAAAAGAACTCGGTTCGCGCAGCCGAAAGCACCATTGACATTCAAACCTAAATGGTTCTCTTACAGATTACATGCAGGAATGTGCAGGGATAATTCTAACTTGAAAGATTTGAGCTGAGAAAAATTTTCATTCAAGTTTTAACAAACGTACACACTACATTGCTTCCCTAGGAGCACGCGCTAAGTCGTGCTAAGTCGAAATGACACATTTACAAAACAAAGTCCGTGAAAGTCATGAATAATATTCTCTAAGTATAAATCCTGACGGCTCTATCGCAAAACGAAGGACACAATCCCGAAGAGAAAGAGGAAATCCCTCCAGTGGGCATGTTTTTGTTGGAAAAGATTCACTTTTGGGCTAAGTTCTAATTCAAGCAATTTTTTAAGCGAGGGATAAAGCCGAAAAAATATAAATAATATAAACTAAAAAAAATTATTATTCCTTAGACCATTTTTACTTGACCTGTTTCTTCTCTCCCCTCGCTGAGATATGATAAACATACAAACAATTCCGAAGTCAAATTGCGCTTTCGATTTTCACGGGTTCTTTGACCGATTTGAGAGACTGACACACGCGTGATTTTGTACCAAGCAGGGAGATCAGTGCAAAAAAAATCCTTTTGGGCTCACTTCATTTATTTTGGCATGGTGGGACGGGGTACTCATGCTGATGGGAGGTTATTAGTAATGTAAATCCAGCAGTTTATGGAAGGGGGAAATCATGAACCCCTCCCCACATCCATATGGCCATTGTGATTTTTTTTCCCGTTTTTTTTTAAACAGAGAACACTTTTAGTAAATTTCCCCCTTACACTCCGTGAATTTTTCACGGGCATCAGCTAGTAATTATCTAATTGTCTACAATCTACAACTACAACCTTGAGAGAAAATCAGTTTTAGACAAATAATTATCTACATTATGTATAATAATCTAATTATATACAATCTTCAACTACAACCTTGAGAGAAAATCAGTGTTAGAGAAATAATTATCGATTTTATTAAATATTCATGAATGGCTAATTAAAATTATTCTTCAGCACATCGATGCACTGCCCAAATATGGTCATTGGAACGCCAATAGCTGTCTTCTGTACATGACAGATATCCTGCGATATCCATCGTCTCAGAGAAATATGATGTGTTGAGCTTGTAAATAATACACAAAAGTAATGTTTTTTTTCAGTTTTTTTTTGTGCTATCGATGTGCTGAATAATAATTTTGCAGAATATCGCCTGATTTAGCCAACTCGGGACTGCGTCCCTCGTCGGCTAAGTATCAGACGATATTATGCGCAATCTCGCAGGATAATGGTTAAATATTGGCTATGATGTACAATACATGTACCTAGCTTACACGTAGACGAAATGACAACTATTTTGAACATTTCCTCATTTCCTAAGTCTAAACCATATTATATTAAGAAAGATGTGTCGTCTTTGTCAATGCCTAATCGTGCGTGACGCGGGTTACCTGTGTTGCTAGTGCCACGCTCTTGTGGGCCTAAACAAAGATGGTGGCCTACACGAACAGCGTTCCACTCCAAAATCTGCAAGCTCTGACGAGCTTTTCGGCAATTTATTGTAAGAAAGACGATAGGAAAACTTCAGGAATTCCAAGTATGGTAACAAGAAACTTCCCTATAAGGAAATTTTAGAAAACGACACATTTCAAAAGGAATATGTCAATGCCTTGAGCTAAAAGCACTCTAATTTTCCAAGTGTGTGGTATCCTTCTTCAGTACTTGCTCCGGTGTCTCCAAACCTCAACTGAGTGACGGGCAGATCGTCTTTATAGGTCAGCAGTCCACTATCCTCTAGCCATGCGTTCTCATTCGCATCACAGTTGCAGTTCTTATTGGACCTAACACAGGAGCTGTCCACCCCGCACGCGCACTTCCCACTTCCACGAGGAGCCCCGCCCCATGACGTCATCTTGGCGCCATCACGTGACACCCACCAGTGATCGGCGGTGAGCCCGTTAGAATATCTGAAAGTCGAGCCGCGACACTCGTATTTGATAAACTGTTGGCAGCTCGTTGATTTAGCCGTCAGGGCTTTCAGCTGGTACAGATTTGCACCATTGTATGTCACAATACGCTTGTATGATCCAGGACTTTCGTAGCCGGTCACGTGAGTGCGTTCTTCACTGTCGTGACCGATGACTGTCACGCCAATCTCATCACGCGTGACCATATCGCAGTAGACTGTAAATGGGGCCGTCTCTCCGTCTCCATCAGGGTCGATGATGTAATGACCGCTGTAATGACGGGCGAGTGGGTAGCGGGTCTTCATATCCCGGCATGTTAGAGCTGTCAATCAATTTCAATCAGTGGTTCATGATTAGCCAATCAGATTGAGGCTCATCCGGCGGAACTGACCACAAAACCAACGTTTTTCTCGGGCTTCCGTTTTGTGCACACGAAATGCTTGTTTATTTCGGTTAGTCAAAACATGTCGAAAGAAGCCGTTATAGCTCCCCACGGAACGCCTTTTCAATGCTTAAATATTCAAAGGGCGGCATCCGATATATATCAATTATGATTATGATCTGAGCATTTTAAGCTTCGTCGGAGTTTCGAAAACGATTTGAGAAATATTCTGAATTTGGTCAAACTCTTGAAATGAATAGTGCGCTATTGCCTGATTTTCATCCTCTACGGTAGAGCTCATTGGCACTTCCTACCTCCGCTGGGTTCGATTCCAAGCGATTAGCACAGTAATGGATGAGCGCTTTATAAAGATTATTATTGTTTTTCGAAGGGCTCGAAATAAACGTTATACATTCTACACTTTAAATCTTTTTAAAAAATCGTTACAATCTTTTTTAAAAATCGTTAAAAAAGCCAGGTGATGGACCAATAACGAACCCCTATCAAAATATTCCAGCTGTGGTCCTGACTGAATTGGTACGAGTCTTACCTATCGGGGCACATAAGTATGGAGTTGACTTCTTGTAAAGTCGTATGCAGTTATATCGGCATTCGGCAAGACGGCATGGATCCTGTGAAAGAGATTATATTGTATTCCGATTTTTGTTATTGACCAGTTACAAAATTTTGTAGAGATAAGATACTGCTCCCATTTGATCAGAAGACTATTAATCCAATTTGTACGATTTAAGAACTCAGCAATTTGCCATTCTTCCTGAGGTAAGGCTATAGCTTTAAAAGAGAGCTGCGCGATTGCTAATCATTCAGCAGCAGCTGAAAAGTTAGAAAATTAAAAACAAAACAAATTGCTATATTTCTTTATTTGATGAAACACATGCAATTGCACCATTGAGTTTAGTTCCTTCTTCATAAGGTAGAGGCTTAGTTTATCTTGAATGACTCTTGATTTGAAATTTCTTGTTCACCAATTTAGCGACGATTTCGCGAACAGGAGGGTCGTTTATTAAAATACAGTGGAACCCCGACTTTATTATAGTAATTTATTGCAATGCGACTAATCCGTAGATTCACAAATAACGTTTTTTAGGATTGCTGAGTTTCTGTTTTAAGGTTACTGAGAACCTTCGCGCACGTGCTCGAAAAAAAATTCATACACGTCCTTAGTTTAACCAAAACATATCGTTGGAAAGCCTATAGAATGGACTAGCTGGCTATGGCAAAAAGAAATCATTTTTTCATAAATATAATTTTTTTAAAGGTTTTATTAAAAATTCGTGTGTGACATTTTCAAGAGATAACGCTGTCGAACTGCTGGACCTGGACTCCCAAGTAACACATTGTTTTAATCCTTAAAGGTGTTTCTCAAAAACCGTGTCTGCGTTTTTTTAAATTTTGCTTTGTTCAAAAGTTATGGAACTATTAAATTTCGAAGGTTAAATTTTATAGAATTTTCACGCTCTAACAATTTTAGAAATTCATAACTTTTGAACTAAACAAAATTTTAAAAAACGCAGACGCGGTTTTTCAGAAACACCTTTAAGGATTAAAACAACATGTTACTTGGGAGTCAAGGTCAAGCAGTTCGACAGCGTTAGCTCGTGAAAATGTAACAGCAAAATATTTCATCAATGCTTTAACAAGAATTACAGGTATCAATAAGTTATTTCTTTTTGCCATAGCCCGCTAGTCCATTCTATAAGCTTTCCAACGATATATAGGTTGACATGTTTTGGTTAAACTATGGGTGTGTATGATTGTTTTTCCGAGGACGTGCCGCGAAGGTTCTCAGTAACCTTAATTTATTGATCCATAGACCGTATCTAAATCGTTGTAGCGGGGAAGCAACTTCTATATCATCTTCATTAAAAAATTTCGGCATGATTCGCGCGCGTGAGGAAGACATCTAATACAGTTTTTGAGAACGCACGCAACGAAGCCAATAACTTGGCCTGGCGGGCAGTCACTATGTTCGAAGGAACCTACACTTTAGGTCGGCGTAGAAATTCATCATTCGGGTCGCGCTTTACGCACATGAAAAATAATAATTTAATCATTTGCGGTGCGTTTTGCGCGCATGAAGAATTTACCGGCTTTGCTTACTATACAGTAAAAATGGAATTCATCAACCTTTCCTCTGAGGCTTCATGAAATGCTGGCGCGCAGCAAAACAAGAATGCGATCCTTTCTTTCTGTAAAAAGTAGGGGAAGGGGGATCACGAAAACTTTTAACAGCTTTGAGGTACTTTTAGAGTACCTTCATTTTTTCATTTTTATCGTGTAATCCACTCCCCCCCCCCCCCCCAGGCGACAAATAATGACGCTCCAGATACTACGTGACGCGCACAATAGATACAAGGGCTTGCGCGACAAGGGTTGCTCTTTGAACAAACAGAGATCATATTGACCAATTAGCGACGTAAATAGAGCGGATTTCACATGACTGTCGTGAAAACAATTGCAATTGAGCAATCACTAGCCAATCAGAATCGAGAGAAATCACCACTTGCTCCTAAATGGCTTTTCTCTCAGCCAACCACAAGCCGAACCAATTACTAAGTAATTATGCAATTGTATTTACTAAAGAATTTGATTGGCTGAGAAAAACGAGTAGCCAATGAGAACGCAAAGCAATCGCAATTACATAACAAGTCTTGATAGTCATGTGAAATCCGCTCTATTGACCAATTAGCGACGTAAATATCGTCACTTTGCCGACCCCCCAAAAATCTCATCGCCAAAATTGAAAACTCACAAAATCCCATGACCAAAACTGTAGCTGCCAAAATCCTGTTAATTGCAGTCAAAAGACACAGAGCTTGCTGCCGCATAACCGATTAATCAATGCAAAAATTCCATGTCTATCTTTCATACCGCCAAAAATCCTAGGCAAGGTTTTTACGCCCCAAAATCCCTCGTGAAACTTTTATACAAAAAAAGCAGAGGTGACATTTTTAAAGCTCCTCCTCCTCCCTCAAAACATATTCAAAAGTTTCAGATCCAAAAAATCCTTCGCACTTCAACAAAGAAAAAGTCTGGAGTACTCCCTTGAGGTGCCTTACCATTAAGTCAACGTAAATAGAACCCGGTTCCTCCTTGAAAAGGTGTTGAGAAACTTGATGTCGATCACGCTCCAACAGCTCACACCGATATTTGCCATCCAACAAAGAGAGAATGTTTATAGCAACACACTCCTCCACTAACCAACATTCCTGTTCACAAACTGTCTTGGGCTCTGTAGATTCTATGTCGATTTCAGATATCAATGGTTCTCTTACGAGGCGTTTATTGTAGAACGGTGGCGCGAAAGACAAATCTCGGCATGTGGTATCTGAAATGACAGGATGAAATCACCTACGTTATAGGTACTAATTTTCGCGTCGCTTTATATTCTCGAAATTTCCTACCCTCCTATATTAATTCTTGGTATGACTAGTTTTACGGGAAAACTAGGTGGTCTGCGTCGGCGGAGACGTGAACATGAACAACAACAACCAAGGGTTGAGATTTATGTTAAACGCCGTGGAAAAATGGTGTTTTGCTGACGTTTCGAGCGTTAGCCCTTCGTCGGAGCAAAGAGGGAAAACTGAGGGAGTGGGGCACTAAAATGGGACCCAGTTACGCCAACCTCTTCGTTGGCTACATCGAGGACCTAATTTTTCAGCAATACGATGGCCCCACGCCTGATTTCTACGGACGCTATATTGACGATTGCATTGGCGCTACATCGTGCCCTAAGCCTGACCTCGAGCGCTTTATTTCTTTTGTCAACAACTTTCATCCAGCGCTCGAATTCACATGGGAAATTTCGGAGACCTCTCTCACATTCTTAGATATCAATCTTACTATTAACGGAGATCGCTTAGCTACTTCAGTTCACTACAAACCTACTGATTCTCATGGTTACCTGTTGTTCTCTTCATCGCACCCCGCGCATGTCAAGACAGCTATCCCGTTCTCCCAGTTTCTCCGACTCCGTCGCTTGTGCAGCGAGGAGGCCGATTTTATGGCTAAATCGGACGAAATGAGCGAGTTTTTCAGAAATCGTGGTTACCCTGACAATGTCGTCGCTAACGCCCTTAGCCGCGCCCGTTCGATCGACAGAACCACAGCCTTGCAGCCATCAGAACCCACTCTAGAGGATAGGATTCCCTTCCCCTTACTTTTCATCCTACTAACCTAGCAATCAAGCATTTTGTGTCCAGGAACTTTAAGATCCTACAAAGGGACCCGGAAACAGCCGCAATTTTCCCCAAGCCGCCTTTGTTCTCTTTTAAGCGGGACCGAAACTTGCGCAATTCTCTTGTTAGAGGCGTTCTCACGCCTGGCGGTCTACAACCCGGCACTTTCAAATGTACTAGATCAAAATGCACAACGTGTGATCATGTCGTTTCCACCACCCGGATCATCGGCCCTAACGGCGAGTCTTTTAACATCACAGATCACTTTGATTGCACCACCGCCAACGTCATATATTGTATTACTTGCTCCCTTTGCCGCATGATCTATATAGGACAAACCGGTCAAATGCTTTCTACGCGCTTTTGCCAGCATCGCAATGATGTGAGGAAAAATGACCGTAACAAACCAGTGGCCCGACACTTCAATCTTCCCGGTCACACTAGAGATCATATGACTGTTTGCGGTGTTTCTCTTCACAACGGGTCTAATCATTCTCGCTTCATAAAGAGAATAGACTTATTCTTTCACTCGGTTGCCGATCACCCCACGGCATCAATGAATTTTTCTCTTATACCTAGTTTTCTACATCTCATCATATTTCCTCTTTCTTTACTTTTATCACTAGTTTGCGATTTCAATGGCCCATGGCATCCTTTGTTATTCTTAACCAATTATCGCCTTTAGTCATTCCGAATGTTTATCTGTTGCCTAGCAACGGCTCTACATTTACTTTATATACAGCCCCACTCCCTCAGTTTTCCCTCTTTGCTCCGACGAAGGGCTAACGCTCGAAACGTCAGCAAAACACCATTTTTCCACGGCGTTTAACATAAATCTCAACCCTTGGTTGTTGTTGTTTATATTAATTCTTGTTTCTTAAGCCTAGTTTCCATCAAGGAGGTTTTATTTTCTCACATAAAACCTCCTTGTTTGCATATAGTCTTATCTGTCGTTTCAGTCAACTGTGAAACAAAAGAATAATTCCAATTTCCATTGTTTCACGGTCGACTGATTAGACAGATACGACAGATAAGACTATATGGAAACCAGGCCTTTTGAAATCACACCTCCCGCGGTACTACTCTGATGCCTTCACCGTTTAATAATAATTTTAACACTTGGAAATCTATTTGCTGCAAATGCTCTTCTACTCGGAAGCCAAGTCAAGTCCAAGCGGATTTTCCGTAAATATTAATATAAACCTGGATTACTGTTGTGAAGTCTGGGATTCGCTTGGGAAAACATTATCAGACAGGTTCAAAAATAGAGCGGCCAGACTTATCTTGGGTACAGACAATAGAATTAGTACTGACCTAGTCCTGGATTTACTTGATTGTGATAAACTAGATGGAAAAAGAACAAAGCGGAAGATGATCACCATGCACAAAATTAAATATAACCATGCTCCCGAAAGTCTAAGGGATTTATTTCAAACCATCAGCAATTCGGTCGGCTATAACCTGCGGGGTGGAACAACCAAATTCAAATACTGAATCACTGAAAAAGAGCTTTTCCTATAGTGGGGCAAAAGCCTGGAATAGCCTATCGAATGACCTAAAGAGAAACGGAACCTCCCCAGGCTTTCGAAAATAAAATAGAAGCTGTGACTTGCTCAGCAGCATCTCACTCTGCATAAGTTTTCATTGATACATATTTACATATATTATTATTTATAGGCTATAGTTTAAATTATTATTATCATTTTTAGGCTCTATTATAAATTGTTATTATTATTATGCTTGCATATTATGTTTATTATTTTTGCACGATTTTATTATCGTGGTTAAATAAAGCTTGACTTGGTCATAACTTAAATAATATTCGTGTGAAGGATATCAAACTTGGAGGATATTAGGAGTTATCATTTAGCAATAGTTTAACACATATTTCGATCTTTATTTGCGTTAATACTTTTAATAATATCCCAGCTACTGTGGACCCCTTGTTCCTCTTTGGGCATCTCTAAAATTTTGCTATCAGATTTGTTTATCTATATGCTAATTTATTCATTTGTTTATTTTGGTTTGGCCAAATTGGCTGGGACTTTTTAAATATGCACGAGGCAATTAAATTTAACATCAATATTGAAATTTCGTGCAAAAATGATCTCAAATTTTTGTTTTATAGATGTCTATTAACGCAAATAAAGATCGAAATATGTTGAACTATTGCTAGATGATCTACTGTCCTCCAAGTTTGACATCCGTCACATGAATATTATAAAAGTTATGACTGAATCTATATTTACAGAAAATCCGCTTGGACTTTTCGTGGAGCCACCTCAACCTTCGAGAAAAACCAGCTCAAAATTCCACAATCTCAGTCAAAATCCCTGGGGGAGAGTTTTTGCATTTACAGTCATAATTTCCCAGCAGTATAATCTCTAGTAATCCACTATTCTATCAGCCAAAAATATTAGCAATTGGAGCGCTTTTTCTGGAAAAAGCCGGCGATTTAATGTTAGTATATTTTTCCTGTGAAACAGGCGCGGGCCTACAAAACTCAGAAAAGACCTAACGAACTATAGATTTTATTAAGAACAGGTGTAATCACTTAGGGATTGGTTTTCACTACAGTTGATCGACATTTAACAAATTCCCGTTATGTGTATCCAGCCAAGCTACTTAACTCTTATACAAGACTCAGAAAATACCTAACGAACAATAGAAGGGGTGGACCATTTGGTCTTTGAGGGGGAGGGTGGTTTGAAGAATTGGTCGGTGGTGTATGATATTTATTTCGTAAAATTATAGAGCGTTATATAATTTGCTCTGCAGGAAATTTTTTCGGGCCATGCAGGAAATTTTTCTTTTAAAATACTCTAACCCCCCCCCCCCCCGCCCCTCAAATATCCAATGGACCACCCCTAAGAATAGGCCGGTGGAATCACTACAGTCGTAATATGTCAGTCAATTCCAGCGGTGACCAACTCCCCCTATGTATTTTAGGGGTTTTCTTCAGCATTTCAATCGGTCACCGTAATTTTGTCCACGAAGAACGAACTGGTTGCCAATGGCGACCAGAGTTTGGGCTTTTGGAGACCATTGCAACATCGTATCCAAATGGCGATTTATCCTTCTAGATTATAACTCTATCATAATATAGCTCTATTATAACTTGAAAGATAACAAGAAAGAAAGGAAGAAGTAAAGAAAGATTGAAATGAAGGAAAAATGGAAATTTAAAGAAGATATTTAAAGAAGATATATAATTTAAAGAAGATATATAATAGAGTTGAAGCTAAAGTTATAAAACAAGATAATATATTGGAAATAAAAGATGTCATACCGACAATTGGAAGAAGTACTAAAAGTACACCAATCATTCGAAGTGGGTTAGGCTTCATGTTCCCAGCCATTGCCTGACTTAAATCTTGTTTCGTCCACGTACTAAAAATGTGTGCGTCGAGTTTATAAAGTTCTTTCTAAATTAAGCTTTATTGACTGATATATTTAATTATTAATATGTTTTTCTACATAGCAGCGTGGTTTAGGATACTTATGTTTCTTGATGATCAATAATGTGCAATTAGCTGTTTATTGCCAATTAGTCCCAAAGGCCGATTGATTAAAAGAAAGTTAACGAGAAGCGTAGCACCGAGCGCACTATTTGACTCATAGGGAACAAGAACGAGTAGTCTAATTGTTAAGTAGAAAACTCTGTCTTAGATTCTGTGCTTCGTGGTTTTAGAAAGTTTTACGCTATAGTCAGGCGGCTAAGCCAAATAATTGTTCGTTTTTGATAAAAGAATGAGGATGATTTGCCTATGGGTAATTGCCAATTTTTGTATTGGGAGGCATCTCTAAATTTTTTTTACAGTAATTATTTAGACAACTCGCGAAGCTATTGTTCAGTGACATCAGAAACATATAACTTAGTTGAAACATGTAACGCAGAACCAAGCTGTGGAATATTCGTGGTGAATTTATGACCATATTTGGTCAATAATGAACTCTCGACTGCTAACCCAAACAGGTTTTCTCTCCATAATAGTTCATTTTTCGCTCAAATAAAGTAGAGCAACAGTGGTAAGTGATAATAAGCTAACATTTAACACCTTCAAGTCTTGCAACAACATTATTTTCAAAATATGTTCAATTGTTTATTCTGCGAATATTCCGCAGCTTGGCACTAAAGCAATGTATGTTTGTTACACGTTTCAACTCACTTATATGTTTCTGGTGACATCTTGCCATTGTTATTCACGAGTTTCGCGGGCAAATCCGTGAAGTGATTCTCTAGACTCTGCAACAAAATCACTGCAACTTTGTTTCATTCGGAAACCATTAATTACCTTGACAAATATGGTATATACGTTGGTAGCTATGTCGCAAGTTGATATCAACCTGTGTGCCGAAGAGTTGACCGATATTTTTCCTGATTTTCTATCTCCGAAACAGTGTCTGACTGGGAATTCGAAAACATGTTTTCGTAATTAGTAGAAAACATCTACACAAGTAATTTTAGATATTGTTAACTTTTGATCGTTTCTTTTTGCCACAATCTTTAGAGCTTTGCCTAGAGTTCTGCCTTGGCGCTACACTCTATAAATCTATCTCGCAGAATAAGCGCTGAAGCGCCACGAAACTCATGAATAACAAAGGAAAAGATGGAGGCTAAACAACGGCCTCCCGAATTGTCTAAATTATTGCTGTAAAAAGAATTTTCATAAAAACCTTCCAATCAAAAATTGACAAGTACCCTCTGAAGTTTCATCCTTGAAAGTTTCATGAGTTTATCAGAAAACGCACAATTGGCAATGAAATTTAGACTTAGGGGCCGATTACATGGAGAATTTCAGCCCGGGCTGAGGTTTCAGCCAGGCGACCGAGCTGATTTTTTGTTGTGATTATATGTGGCATTTCAGCCCGGGCTGTTTCAAATCCCAGCGCCATCTTGCAACTAAAGCGCATGTCATTTGGCTTTTACGCTGGATATAAGGTAGCATGGGCGCAAATTTCCAGCCCGGGCTGAAATTCTGCTGCGATTACATGGTGAAATTTCGCCAAACAACCCGGGCTGAAAATCCTAGCCCGGGTCGCTCTGACCGGGCCAGGATTTTCAGCCCGGGCCGAATTTCAGCCCGGGCTGAGATTTTCTTCATGTAATCGTAAATTTTTTATTACATGTATTTGTCAAGAAGGCCGGGCTAGCGATTCAGCCCTTCTACCCGGGCTGAAATCTTAGCCCGGGCTGAAATTATCCATGTAATCGGCCCCTTAGCCTCCTGAATATAAACATCAGGGACGTACTAGAAAAGGCAGATAAAAAGCTCTCTGCAAGGAGATCGGGTGATCCTGAATGTCCCTTATTCCCCATTTTACCTAGGATAAAAAATACAAAGTTTAATTTTAGAAAGAAAGCCATCATTCTCCCTAGAATACAAACTGATAGATTAAAAACGCTTTTAGCAATTGGCTTATTTTTAAGTATAATGTAATTAGGTTTAAAGTTTACATTTTTATAAATATGTATTTTAGAAAAATTTTTATTGCCATAATTATTGTAACTTAGGATATGTTCATTTATATGTAGTAGATAAAGGTTATTATTTTTTTTGTATTATTATTGTTATAACAAGGCGATTGGTGAAACATAAATTGCACAGGTAAATGCGAAGGTAAATACGCCTACATTACCGCGACATAAAATGTCAATGTTATACTGTTTGAGGCCGACGCCCCAGACGTGCAGCGCGTAAGCCGAGTTCCGCTGGGTCAAGTGGTCATAAGCACAAACAATAACGTTGGTCACTGTCAGAGGGTTTTATTACGTCCTCAGTGGCTTTTGACGACCACACCCTGGAACTTGGTCTGGTAGCGAAAACGAGACGGAACCTCGGTTTATTGTCTAATCCGAAAGAAGTAGTAGAAAAAACTTCAATTGTCAATATGAACCAGTTTCGACCACGTCCCGAACAGAAAGCAAATTTCCTCTTTCACGGCTGGGAGTCGATCCGGTTCACAGCGTTAAGTGGCCCTAACATTGAGCCTAGCGTTCTTCAGCTAGTAAATGACATGCTTAATATGGTGGGATTAGGAAAAAATATATTGTGTTGATACGGAAATTGCGATGGAAATCTTATATTTTGTCGCCCTTTTATTCCATTCAGATTCCAGTAACGAACTTGCCGCTGCAGACCTCCTCGTACCTTGCTGTGTGTAAGGAGAGACCCGTCCCCAACATGGCTTGCCTGCTCGTCAAAGAGGCCTGCACAGGTAAGGACAGTATAGTGCAGATTTCGTATGACTGTGAAAGTATCGTGACACGGCGCGGTACTGTCGCGGCGCGGCACAACTCTTTCGCGGCAATTTTCACAGTCATACGAAATCTGCTCTATAGAGGATATTACATGGGCGCGCGGAGATGCGAACGAGTGAGAGATTGAGATTAAACACGAGAAGATAGAATTCGTATCTCCAAGCGCCCATGTAATGTTCTGTTTATTATATAGATATTGATGAAATAAATTTAAAAACAATTTAACGCCTTTTATTAAAACCGAATCGATAAACTGGCAAAACGCTTCTGCCACTGAAACTCTCTACACGCAAAGGTTGATGTAAGCTTAATGAAATTCATACAAAAAACTCTTTAAAAATGGTATAAACATATCAAGCTAATATTTAAAGTTTACAAATTAAATTCAAAATCACAAGGTAAAATAAATACCGGTTTCATTCCAACAGCGATATCTTCACAGTGAACATATTTTTCAACACTGAGAAACACATGTATCTCATCGATATCTATATAATAAAGAGGGGTTATTTTTGATATTCCTTGTGAACTTAACGTTCCCCAAATCAAAGCCTAAATAGTGTTTGGCGCAAGGCGCAGGTAGGTCCGGTTCGCACAGGGGCGTAGCCAGGGGGGGGGGGAGTTCCAGGGGTTCCGGAACCCCCCTCTCCCGCAGCGGAACCCCCCCTCGCCTCTGTTCTGGACCGACTTACTAGTAAAATAAATATTTAATAGACAACAAATAACAGCTTATTTAATAGACAACAAATAAAAGCTCCAATAAAATGTAGCAAATTTCTTCAAACGCTAGTTTTTCCCCGAGATCAATATTTTTGGCTGGGTTTCCTGTGGCGAGAACGCAAAAAACACATTTTGGAACCCCACCTCTCATAAGTGCTGGCTACGCCCCTGTCGCAAGACCGAATCCACCTTTTGGTTGAGTAATGAAATCTAAGCACTAAGCTTTACGAAGAGAGCTTACGCCAGGATTGTATGTAGCGACAACCCCTCTCTTCCTCCGGGGACTACTACCGAATGTCCACACTGTCACAGGATTTGCAAATCTAGGATCGGCCTCGTCAGCCCTCTGCGGGTCCACAAACAACAGGAACCCATCCTACTCGTTCGCGAGTGATAGCTGATGATGTAGATAATAATGGTTTGCGCAAACGGCTCCTCTACAGTTATCTCTTCTTCCATTGTGGGAGCTACGGTTCTACATCCTTATCCTACAGGACGTGAAGGTCTAACCATTTGCAGATGTTGGAACAAAGGCAGCACCGCATTTATTTAAAAAAGACCCCGAGTGTTGGACCGTTAGTTGTTTGAACCCCCCCCCCCCCCTCCCCTCCCACGCTCTACCACTCAGATAACTTGTCGACGGTCGGCTATAGGTGTCCATTTAACAATTATTCCTCGAGGCCGAATGAGCTCTGAGTCAATAACCCATGAGGCCGAAGTCCGAATAGGCTATTCTTGGGTTTCAATCACGTGACATTTGCGCGTAATTTTGTTTCCGGTCTGAATCAGCTGGAGGTCAAGATGAAGAAGTTTTCTGAAGTTCACAGCGAAAATTCAAATTTAGTAGCTACATTTTCTAGAAAATCACAACTATAAATGAACCTGATTCGTATTTAAACTAAATCCTAGTGTAAATAAAAATTTGTACCGATTGGAAAGTCGGTGTTTGCTTTTTTAGCCAGTTAAACTGTGGTATGAGTAAAACTTTACAAAAACTGGCTGATATTTTAGGCAGCGTTGTTTTCAAATGCTTGATGTTCACTCATTTGGCTCAAAAAGAAATAATTGAAAGTAAAATAGATATGTAATTGGGTTGAGAAACATTTGTATGCTCCTTTTGTTCTTTGTTTCTGGACGAAAGACCTAGAAAGAGAAGTTTTGGAAGACGGTAAGTTAAATACTTGATTGCTTTTTTTTTGGCAAATTCACTCAGAAAATCGACACGGCTCTGTTGCATACAGTTTTCCCCATACTGCAAAACGATTTTCCACATAAACAAGATTCAATTCTCAATAAGCTACGACATGTAGGTGACAAATTTCTGTAGTTTCTAAAGTATGTTTTTACAAAACGCCTAAATTTTGACTCTTTCAAAGTTGTGTTTCAGCCAGCTCAACGCAGCGACAAAACTCACTTTGAAATGAAACAAAAACTTTCAGACCAAATTTTAGTTAATGAAAAACAAATTGTATACACACGACTGGGAAAAAGAATCGAAAAGTCCATGTCGACCTAGAATAAATAAGTAAATCCCGGAGTAAATCCCGGAGGTTTTGCTGGGTTTTCGGACTCCCTGGTAAATGTTTGACAAACTTTCATTTTTGTCTACCTGCTCGGATTGTTTGAAGCGAACTTCATGTGATTTATCCGTGAATCAAATGAGAAACCAATTCATCCATAGTCCTGGTGGTTTTGTGTAAATCCTTTATGATTTCCTAATCCATCCGTAGCTACCAAACTCATTTAAACTTAATTCCAAATACATATCTTCATGAATCACTTTCACTTGGCGACAACAAGTTCTCGAGGCCACGGCGCTTTTCGGCTGCTTTTCTGGAGTCGTTTGGACCATTTCGATTGTTTTCAGAGTTTGTATTCCTGCTGTCTGTTTTGGGCAATCTAAAGACATCTGTTTATCTGTTTACCCAAGGAGGATATAAAGGTCCCATAATTCTTAGCGCGCCCAAGTTGCTCACTTGACACCAGTCATGCGTTACTTAAATCGAGGGTTTCGCGGCAAAACTAGGTCACTCTTGGAGAGCGTTTTTCGTCGTATCTAGACACTGATATGCGTATATTTTGGTATATACACATTCATTAACTTGCATTTTACCTATGTTTTGCAAAAAAGCCAGCAGTTGTTGCGAACAAGTTACGAGCCGAGACGATTATTCTTGCGCTCTATAACACAACTGCGACCTGTGACTTCGTCACGCGTTCAACCCCTTGGTTAAAAATGTACATAGCCTTCTTATGATTGGATACATTAGAGATTTGTTGCTTATATATTGTTATATAAGGGTCACACAACGCTATGGAGTCAAAGGTACTCTTATGTACTCAGGTTTCGATGAATGCGACCCTTGCAAACATCGCGCAAAAATTGGCGTGAGTTGTCGTTCATTGCAAACCATTTCGGGCACTCCATTCACAATACGGGCATCTTTTCCATCTAGATTCGATCCCTTATCCCTGCTTGAGTTAGAAATAGGCTGGATATTAATATATGTTACTTCAAGACCAAAAACATGCAAAGGTTTTCCTGGTTTAATGGAACATTTAGCCATCGCTATTATCTTGTGACGAGCCAGTGGGACACGAATCGTCACGATTCATCCCCGGGATTCATCCCCGGGATTCATCTTCGAATGAAGCTAGTTCGAGTGCCCTATTATTAGATATCTTGGGAATTTAATGTTGTCGAATGTTCTTCGAAAGTCATACAACACAGTACATTGGAAAGTACTCCTATTTCCTGGATTAACTCAAAGAAGTCAAGACGTGAGAGCAATCTCAGCGCGAAACGGACGCGTGTTCTAGTCACGGACAAGATTGCTCTGTAGCATGTTAACAAATAATACGCTAAAATTTACGGAGGTTTCACTTTGTCCAAAACCAGCAGAAGTACTTTTATCCTAAAACTCGTATACATTATTACTTTGCACAAAAACATATTAATTAAACGTATCAAATCACTCGCTGTAGCGGCTTTATTTTCATCTCGACAGGCTACGCTCGGCGTGTGACAATCATTCAGGTTTGACTAAGAAACCGACTTCTGGGCCAAAATGTCTTACAAAAGTATACTAATGCAATCTTTCTCGGTAAAATCGTGAAATTGAAGTCTATTTATTGCACGCGCGATCGTTAGGAGTCCATGTATTTCGGAGCGATCACTTCGTGTTGTTGTCTCGGCCGAAGCAAGTGAGAAATGACACTGAGACATTCGAGTGCGAAAACCGTTAATATAGTTTGATCGCGCAATGCATTCTGGGACCTTGGAATCCTCCTTGCTGTTTACCCAACTTGTAGAATCAGAAGCAATGCGAGGAGATAACATTTTCACAGTTTTTCATCTCGGAAAGCACTGCAGGCACACGCACGTTTGACCTCCAGCTGAATTTTTAATGAGGCTCCAAAAAGCGGATGTGACGTCATATGAAACCCAAGAATTGACTCAGAGGCCATGAGGGCAAGAGGAATAATTGTTTTAGTCAAATCACACTAGTAGGTCAATTTGTATAGCCAAAATCGTTTTCTTGTCTGGTCATTTGTCATTTTCTGGCTTTCAAGTCCAACACATTTCGCTACTAGTAGGCTATAACTTATAGCCTACTAGTAGCTCAACCAATCCAAACGCAGCATTGACAATAGACCACCTGTGTTGTAGGAGTGCATCAACTTCTTACCCAAGGGAGTGCAGACTTAGTCTTGGATACCTGTACGGAATTCTGGGACGGCTCCAACTTGTGCACTATTAGCGCTCATGACAGGTAAGTGTGAACTTGAGTTTTTCTTTTCGTATTGGTAGTATCGGCGTATTAGAGAAGAAACCAGGGGGGGGGGGGGGGGGGGCGTGCGGAATGTGTTAGATAAAATCACCAGAAAGAGATCATTTTAACAAAGATAGCATGACTTTCGGTCAATTCACGCCTTTACACAGCCCGTGTCAGCCACTCCTTTGTTATTGTTTTCATTCCATATAAGAAGACGAGCAACGTGTAGAAATCTCGAAATCACCATCTAAAAACAAAGTTTCACATTTGATTTACCAAATTTAATCGAGTACAATGCTCCATATTATCTAAAGCAGTCGATGAAAATGGATACTTTTCTTGACTCTATATGTTGCTATGCTGTGAAAATGGTGGCTGACACAGGCTCTTCAAGGGACATGGTCTGCGAAAACATCAAAATTTTAACATCAGTTATAAAAATAACAGGATCTCAAGCTAATGCAGAATGTCAACGTGATGACATTTTGATGTAGGATAGCAAAGATATTCGCGAATTCTAAGTACAGCTTACATGAGGAAATTTGACTCCAATTTGAAATCGCTCACAATCGCGACACACTTAATTTGCAACCTTTATCGGAATCCATACTTCAACCTACTTACCAACCGAGATGGAGGTCATGCCAGGAAATATCAAACTGATTTTTGGCATATTTGCTGAGTCGATAGGTTGCTGTTTTGCAATATAGCAGGCTTCTGCTTATCGAGTAGTGCATCCATGATACTTGTTCTGTTTTTTTGTCCTGTTTAGGAAAAAGGTACTCGACTTTTATCAGCGAAACAGCATGTCTTCGTATTGTGTGGCCTTTGCGTATCGACCTGTGGCTGAGGTAGGTATGCAGCTCTCTAGCAACAAATGCAAATTGGCCTGTTGTATCGGCTATAATCTAAATTAGAAGGCATATACACTCGTCACAAGTTGAAGCGACGGAGATCCGAAGTCCGGCCAAAAGAAAGTTTCAAAGGACTTTGAGAAAGTCTAGGAGCTATACTTAGAGGGCACAAGCTTTATCAAGAGACACTTGTTATATTTGTAGTTTGTCTGTTTCTGCTTAGTAATCAAGGAGAGAACTTATGTTATGGGTTACTTGGTAACCTATTACCTCATGGTACACAGGTATCCTAAAATAATTGATTTATTCCATGTTCGTTAAGTTTTATAAATATTTACTGGATTTCCCAAAATGACTAAAATCAGGAGCCCACTGAGCAGGAGCTCTTAGTTATATTTGTGATTGGGCATTTTGACAGACCGAGCTATTTTTAGAAACAGTTCAACATTGTTTAGATAAGTATCATTGCGAGAAAGGAAGGATTATTCGCCTAAATGCAAGCAATGAAATAGAATCCAGGTTAAAACAGAAGAAAAACGTCTGCCATTATGAGTATTATGGGATGTGGAAAACAGAGATGGCATTGTCTCTAAAAATAGCTCGGTTGCTGGAAGGTGTTATGTGAATATGCCGTATTCACACTAGAAGACGAGTGTGAAACCTGGACGAGACGGATTTTTGACAGGAAATCTTAGTGTAGACCGGGACGAGACGGATGGGAAATCGTCTGAATTCATATCAGACGGAAAACTCGTCGGACGACGAGTTTTGCGTCCTCTTTGTGAATGCGGCTAATAAGATGGGAAAGCGAAAAAAAAGCGTAAAACAAACACGTCTGAATTCACATCAGACGGAAAACTCGTCGGACGACGAGTTTTGCGTCCTCTTTGTGAATACGGCTAATAAGTTGGGAAAGCGAAAAAAGCGTAAAACAAGCAATCTCGTACCGAAAATAAAATAAATTATATCTTAGGACAATCATTTGAAATCCACTTTCATTAGAGCGGTTTTCACATGACTGTCGTGAAAACAACTGCAATTGAGCAATCACTAGCCAATCAGAATCGAGAGAAATCACGACTTACTCCTAAATGGCTTTTTTCTCAGCCAATCGCAAGCCGAACCAATTACTAAGTAATTACGCAATTGTATTCACTACCGAATTTGATTGGCTGAGAAAAATGAGCAGCCAATGAGAACGCAAAGCAATCGCAATTACACAATTAAGACTTGACAGTCATGTGAAATCCGCTCTATACTAAGGTTCCTGATGGTAAGTTCTCCTACTCTACAGGCGCCAACTGGCAAATCAGACGCTTTCCTTCAGTTCCCGCCGATTTTCCAGTGGACGTCTAGTAGTGAGAGTGATAGTGGAAGGTGAGGAGGTAACTTCAGGTCTTGGTACGGGAATCAGTCAGCAAAAAACAGAGATTCGGGACCTTTCATGACGTGAACTGACCAGAGATCACGGCTCATTGTCCCAAGTCTGTTAACTGTAAGGCTGGGCCAAAATAGTTCAACGTGTCCTTTTAACTTTTCCTGTGTTCCTCGAAGCGCCAAATGTTCAGTGATGCTCATTAGATATCTCAACTTTCAACCAAATTGTCAGCCTGTGCACATCCGCTACTAACCCCGCTACTAGCGTCTGTGAAATCCCGTTACTAATCATGTTCAGGTCACGCAGTACTCATGAACTCGTTCCTGATTCGCTCGTGATCACGTTGTGAATTTTTCTCGAATGTGATTGGCTGAAAAAACCTTTCTCACACACACTCAGCCTTCCACCAAGGAGAGTTTCGGGCTTAAGTTATTAGGCAAATTTATTTTTCGTTGCGTTGTGTTGGATCAAATGATGAACCACCCGCTTTGTTGAGGTTCAAGCGCAGCCTGAGAAGCAATTAGCAAACATTTCTCTGTTCTCAAACGTTTTGCTAGGAATGTTTTCTTTATGTAACTTAATATTCTATCACACTGTTTTTAGCGCGTCCGAGATGTCGGAAGATGAAGCAGACGAAGATGAGGAAGACGGAGGAATCGCTTTTGTATGTATTTAACAACCAATTCACAATTCCCCTTATAGAACGGATTTCACATGACTGTCAAGACTTGTTATGTAATTGCGATTGCTTTGCGTTCTCATTGGCTACTCGTTTTTCTCAGCCAATCAAATTCTGTAGTAAATAAAATGGGTAATTACTTAGTAATTGGTTCGGCTTCCAGTTGGCTGAGAAAAAAGCCATTTAGGAGCAAGTCGTGATTTCTCTCGATTCTGATTGGCTAGTGATTGCTCAATTGCAATTGTTTTCACGGCAGTCATGTGAAAACCGCTCCAACATCTTGATACCACTACTATCAGAATCCTCTTCGAATTCGTTTCGTTATTCCAAAGTTTTAGCTCCTTTGGGAGCTGCAAGATAATGGTGTCAATGAGGCAAACAAAAGGAACTGCGAAAATATTGCTGGTATAGCGCTATTCACTGTTTATCAACATTGCCATTGTAATGCTAATGTGCCAACCGTAGATTGAATAGCGCCCTTTGTTGTGTGAACCAATCGAACTCTGGTTGGCACATTAATAACAATAGATGACGTAAGCGTGAACAGCGCTATTAGTAACTTGAGAATTGCGCTCCCAAAGGGAACTTATCCTAATCGTGTAGCGCTGAGGGGTTTTGCCTCGTTTGCATTTCTTTGCTAGACGAGCGGTCATGCAGGTTTTGCTAACCGGTTTGCCGTGACTTGTCACTGCTGAAATAGCGCACCCTGCAAGTATGACAGGGAACGCGTTACACTAACCCATAATTATTTCGATTAACATATAACTAGCACATTATCCAGCACATCTGCCACAAGGAATTCCAGCCGTACATCGCTTCGCAAACTAATCTTGAGCTGAGCCCTCAGTAGAGCTGCTGACCTGCTGTTATTTCGCATGCGCAGTAAGAGAAAATAACCCCCCTCCCCACAGTCAAACTCTGAAGTTGCAATTCTGTTTGAAATGTGTCGGCAACGACAGCGGAGTTTTATAATTATATTTTAGCTGATCGGAGAAACGAGGAAAGCTGAAAACTTCAACTAATCTTCATGACCATCCGTACTTTGCATCGAGCACAATGATGAAGCTTTGCATTTTCCCGGGATCGCGTTTTAACTCATTGAATATTCCTGAGATATTTTCGCAAGATGAGCCATGTGATTCGAGAGAGGATATTTTGACGTCTCATTCCTCGAAAACTGAACCAAGTACCACGCTAGAAATTCCAAATACATTCAGTTTTCCTTGGAGGATTCAAGCAAAAGTGGAATGACTTTTGGAATTCGTGTCGAAGTTATTTAAGAAATTTATTTTCTTCAAGCGGTCGTTTCTAATTGTATTTCGAATGAAAAACATTCATTCAGTGATCCTCGCTGATCCGAGGCACTTTGAACAGCAATGGAAAGTCACATGTAATGCTTCGAGGTGTAGAAGATATTATTTACCCAGAAAAAGCATCACGAAAGTGTATTCTGCTGAAATTTCTGTGTAGTACTTGCCATCTGGAAATTGACAATGTTGTAGCAATAATTATTCAGGTCAAAATTAAATAGTTTATTGTGGAAAAACTGAGACAACGTCCACACTACGCCGGCTAAATTTGAAAACGGCTAATTTGCCTCGAAAACGGAACAAAAGTTTTCCGTCCACACTACGCCGGCTAAATTTGAAAACGCACAAAAACGTCACCTTAGCGCATGCGCCAAGAGAAAAACGAGAGTCCGCGGTCATAAATTCCTCGCAGCCGTGTGACATGACGTCATCGTTTTCGAAAAGTTCCGTTTTCGCCGTCCACACTAAAACGCGTAGCCGGCGTTTTCAAATTTATCCACTTTCGGTAGCGTTTTCGAAAAGATCCGGTTTCGGTGGAAGTTTAGCCGGCGTAGTGTGGACGGAAGGCACAACCGTATAAATATTTAGCCGTTTTCAAATTTAGCCGGCGTAGTGTGGACGGTGCCTGAACCAAGTACCACGACGAGAGTTGGCACAGACATTCTACCATCTACATTCATTCGTATCGCCGTGGAGTTGTTCTTGGGATTTGTGTCCAACATACTGAAAAAAAATATTTCATTCAAATAAGTATTCTTTCTACAGTGTAGCGATGTCATTTACATTTACACTCGAAAAAATTTCAATCAGAGATATTCGCTGATCCGAAACTCGATTTAAAGCAGTAGAAAGTAGCAGGGAATGCTTTGAGACATTGTAGATATGAAAGATTTGAATTTTCCAAGAAAAAGCATATCGAAATTTTAAGTGTATTGTTTGCTTGCATCTTGAAATTAGCAATGTTATGGCAAGAATTATTCAGGTAAAAATTAAATACTTTCTTGTGGAAAAACTGAACCAAGTATCATGACGAGAGTCGGCACATACATTCTACCATCTACATTCATTCTTATCGACGTGGAGTGGTTCTTGGAATTTGTGTCCAACATACTGAAAAAAAATTCATTCAAATAAGTATTCTTCCTACTACAGTGCAGCAATGTCATTTGCAATTACACTCAAAAATTCATTCAGAGATCGTCGCTGATCCGTGACTCGATTTAACAGATTTAAAGCAGTGGAAACTGAAAGTCGTATGTAATAGAATGCTACGAGGACTTTGACGCATTGGAGATATGAAACATTTGAATTTTTCAAGGAAAAGCATATCGAGATTTCAAGTATTCTTCGCTTGCCAACTTGAAATTAACAATGCATTGCAAGTAATTATTCAGGTGAAAGTTAAATATTTTGTTGTGGAAAAACTGCACGAAGTACCATGACGAGAGTCAGCACAGATATTTTGCTATCCACATTCGTTCATATCGCCGTAGAGTGGTTCTTGGAATTTATGTCCAACATACTGAATATGAACGAGAAACATCAATAGAATTATATGAGCGGAAATGGCTAGAGTCTAATTAGTAGTAATTGCTCTTCGAGTTAGGTTCCTAGTATAGCCAGCGCCATAACGAAGCAGCTTTAGGGAAGGTTATAACATAAAAACATAGCACTATAAAAACATAGCACTGATGTAAATTGATTGATTTGCAATAAAAAAGTTTCATAGCTGGATGGCTTGCAAAGTTATTGTCACCAGCGGTGATGAAGTCATTGCCTGGAGTGCTGGCACTTGAAAGGTTCAAAGTATTCTTAACTCCCTATTTGTGTGTTTCCTGACATTACGTAGGCCGCATTTTCAGTTGATTAGTTTAGAAAAATCCAAGAAATCGCCTTTAGTCTTGGCCGCAATAAATTTGTACAAGCGCAGTTTGCACCAAGCGTAATTATAACCATATCCGCTCTATCACAAAAACATTCAGAAACTTCTAGCTATAAAGAGTGCGCACATCAGAAAATCGCGGACTTTCTGAAAACATACACAATATTTTGTTTTATTAATACAAATCAAGAGAAAATATATCATTTTCTCTTGTTCAAATATGCTGTTATCGCTTCGGAATCATTCACTCGATGTGTTATCTGAATCGTAAACACGAATTCTCGCTTCGCATCGAAAAGATCACGCAATTTGGAATTTGACTGCAGCTTTTACACAAAAGTCAGCTGTACATATAGATTTTACAATGTGGGCTCATGAATAAATTCCAGCGCGCGCATATATTTAGGCAGGATACGAGTCCGCACAAGTTCTGCTCGTTTCGATTAGATTTCCGCTCGAATTCCTTGTGCTGCGGGAGCTGGGCAGAGGGAGACTTTTTAGTGGCTGGGAAAAAGCAGCGCTGGATCCGCGAGAATGATAACTAGAAGTCAATAAGCCATTCTCATTTTAGGGCCTTCACTAGACTGCTAGCAGCCCGTACTTTCGTTCTTCGCGCTTCTCTTGGGGACGCGCCAAAGTATCGGCGAAGGCCTAGTGGCAAAGTAGTAGCAGTCTAGGCCTTGGCGGATTGGCTGATATTGAACGGTAGGGCATGCGCAGAAAGTTGGGAAGGGAAATCTTATAGCCTAAACAGGTTATTAAAATGCAGGTTCTTATACGCGTTTTTTTTTTTTTTGCAAAACTATGTGAAGGTAAAAAGAGCTGTTTTTGTATAATTATTGTCAGAGCGTGCACGACTTGTCATTGGAGGATATGAAGGTTGACTCGCTATTGAATGAGGTGCTCAATGTAGAGGATCCCGATACCTACCACAAGTAAGGGCTTATCACACGGAGATTTCTATTTAATAATTGGTGACGTAAATATCGGCGAATAACCACCGAGACGAACTCAATATTTGTGGAGCCTGAGGTGACTAATTGTTTTAGTATAATTACTCAACAAATATAATTACTCAAAAAACTCGCCTGTGGCTCGTGTTGGAAATCTGATACAGACTATTTGACTCACACGATAACAAGTAGTCAGCTAGGAAAACCAACCAAAGGATCGCCGCTAAAGTAGAAAATAATTGTTCGTAGCTAAACACTATAATTATAATTCAGCCTGTGAAACAGGCTCTTGGAAAGCGCTCCGGAAAACTCCCGGAAAGCCATGTCTGAAGCTGTTCTAGCGCTCGGTTAAATAATTACACGAGAACATAGGCCAGTCATTATTTATCTTTTTAAGTGGTTGTCTCTTTGCTGTGGGCAAAGATGATATCAGCGTAGTTGGTGCTGATGTGGATTTTGTTTCTCGCTGACAGACTTCTGGGTGGTCAGGTGTTTATCGGTATGACCACATTACAGTATCAGGCTAAAAAGGTAGGTTATGTATGCTAATTTGTTTATCGCTTATGTATAGATGAAGGCACTGTCCACATCAGTAACCTGCCATTCCCCAGTGATACAATTTCTCGTGTAATATTGCAAACACGCGAGAACGTGCTCCATCAGGATTTTTTCTTTGTGTAAGCTTGATGAATTAAGAATGGCACTCGACACTCATCTGAAATTGACTCTAAGGCCCAAGGCTTTTGGGATTTTGATGGAGTTGCTCATCCCGTCTTTTTGTTCAGGATGTTATACCATTGGTGGAAGATCTCAACAAGGCTGGCATTCGTTTTGTTTATTTCTCTGCGGAAGACGAATTAAAGAGCAGGGTAAGGCTATTTACAGGGCTTCACTCAGCTGAATGAATCTCATGAATCTGCTCAAATAGTGGGCAAACACTGACCACCATGTGCATTGGACCAGTAAGACTTTTTTAAAGCTACAGCTAAGCTGCTGATAATTCTGCACGGGCCCGGAAATGCCGTCCCGCGAAACCCTGGGTCCCTGAGGATGAAACACAGCATTTGAAAACTTAAGCCTAGTTTCCATATAGTCTTATCTGTCGTATCTGTCTCATCAGTCGACCGTGAAACAATGAAAATTGGAATAATTCTTTTCTTTCACGGTCGACTGATACGACAGATACGACGGATACGACAGATAACACTACTATATGGAAGCTAGGCTTTATCATGTACTCAGTCTTTGTATAGGTAATTATACGACTTCCAGTTCAATTTGGGATGAATTGCACGAGTAAGTTTTTCAAAAAGTATCGGCTCGTGCAATTTGGGCTTTTTGAAAAACTGTTATCCCTGTTTTTCCCCTATTTCATGAACTTTTGACGATATAGTTCAAATGGGCTGCGTCACATAAAAAAGGGCTCGTAGGACATGATCCTACCAAATCCCAAAGCAATCGTATTTTTACATTTTTACATATACATTTATCCTTCTAGGTGTTCGCTGAGCGGATGGGGTTGGAGACAGGCTGGAACTGTCATATCTCCCTTGCCAATAGCGCACTGCAGCAGAACGGCCACACGGACCCTGGTAAGGATCACGAGACACAGGGGGAGCGTGCTAACGAAGAGCCGGGGCTTGAGGGTGAGGAGAAACATGTGAGTTGGAAGGACTATCATAGTCTGTCCCCTGAAAAAGGTGAGTCCCATCAAGCATGTAGCCCACCAGGGTTCTCCAACCTTTTTGTATCGGGGAAGTGCGAATGAGGGAATATAGAGATTTCAGACCGCTAGGGATTATGGGTAAGAGCTAACGAAGCAAATAGATTATTTAACAAGTAGTCGCCGAAGGCGACGTCATTATCGGCGAATAATTGCTTAAGCGACTCATAAATAAGGTCTTTAGACAGAAAAACTTGTTTTGTTGACTTTTTCACGATCATAACAAAACTCACGCGCGCACTCCAAATCCTTTCAATGTTATAATCACCTGTAGGTGATTAAAGCGAGAGAAAACGAACCTCTCGACCAATCTCAGCGCGGAATTTCTTATGATCCTTGAGTAATTATACTAATCGTAGATATTGCTAGCACGTTATTGTCGATTCTTTTTCCCATTCTCTCATATTTTTTCTCAATTTGCCCTGTAGCGTGGTTGCATGTGCTCCGACAACATTGAAATAGCTGTATAAAGGGATTTCTCCTCATGCTTTTGACAAAACATTTTGAAACTTTCCAGAATGATAGAACTAAGTGCGATACATATTGTAGACAACGAAATGGAAGTACAAATATTTAGAAAAATACCCTGAATGTGCCTGGAATTGTAACCCCAGCGAATCATTTAAGTAATGGTCCGTATAAGAACTAGGCAAGCCAACGGCAAAGCATGCTGGAATGCAATTAATTTCTATTGAAAATATAGGCAATTTCATTGGCTTAGACATGAAAATCAGTAAATTCACTATGCTAGAAAAACATGTCTCAGGATGTTTAGGGATATATAAGCACATGTGGTACTCACAAACAGGATATGCAATTTTAAAAGACTTTGAACGTGGGGAACCTTGTTTAAAATGCTGATTCTCACTCCTTTGTTCTTCTTTGATCTGATTGGTCTAGATACTTTTTGCTGCCATATTTTCTCAAATCAAGTCGAAATCTATCAATTTTTCACTTTTATTATGTTACTAGTCATGATAACTTTCTGTGGTAAAAAAATAGGACATATCCTACGTGGGGAACCTTCAATGCCGTAGAACAATGGAAGTTTGCCTAGTTCTTGCATGGATGATTACTTAATTGACGGTAAGGGATAACTGGTAAGCCTGATGGGAATTGATTCCTGGTTGAATTCACTGATTGGTGGAGATTTACGTTCTATTTTACAGTAATCTCCTACAATAGGTGATTAGTTGATTACGACATTGAAAGAAAAGGAAGAGCACGCGCAAACGTGCCCGCCCTACTAATCCAAAACAATAGATATATAGTGGCAATCTCATTTCAATTTTAGTTGAAGAGCTTCGTGATGGGAACGACGAGGCAGATCCAGGAGATGACGGCGAACTCACTACGCTACTGAGCAGCCAGACATCAGCTAGGGACGACTACTGGTTCTTTCACAATAGGGTTAGTTTATAGTTATATCTATTAGACACGTGTACGGGTATCCGCGATATTAAAGAGCCACTTTGGCCACTTCTTCATTCGATATTAGAAGACGAATTATGTGATGTAGAAATCTCAAAATAACCATATGAAGGTATGACTAGTTTTACGGGAAAACTAGGTGGTCTGCGTCGGTGGATACGTGAACATGAACAACAACTACAAAGGTTGAGATTTATGTTAAACGTCGTGGAAAAATGGTGTTTTGCTGACGTTTCGAGCGTTAGCCCTTCGTCTGTCCAACCATATTACCGAATTCAATCGGAAGTATGGAAATGACCGATACTATCGGACTATGGAAATGAATGCACACATCAATAACCTCTAGCAGGAATACTAGATGGAAATTGCCTTGCAGTTCCGACTAATGATTTCCGATGACTGTCGAAAGTGAACAGACTTTGATTGAGGTCTTGGATCTTTGCCGAGGAAAAACACTTCTTTTCTTGAGTCATGGCTAAATTTGCATTTAGATATTGACACTTTGTTGACAGGTTCGTGGTAAAGTGGATCTTGGTTTCTTACATCCTTTTCCTGGATGACGGACGGCCCAGCTATTTCTGTTCCATTGCTTTAACACTTTCTCTTGGGGCACTTACTCTTGTAGTTATAATAACATCAACGCGTGGTTTCACATTGCAGGCCAAGTTGCCTCGTGGCGTCCATAACATCCGACCACACCTCGAAAACGTGGATAACGTACCACTCCTCGTGCCACTATTTACTGACAGTACTCCCGACGGTAAGAACAAACAGTGTTTGTTATTTACTGACAGTACTCCCGACGGTAAGAACAAACAGTGTTTGTTATTTACTGACAGTACTCCCGACGGTAAGAACAAACAGTGTTTGTTATTTACTGACACTACTCCCGACGGTAAGAACAAACAGTGTTTGTTATTTACAGCCGATTGCGTTTGAGCGTTTAACCCTAACAGTTCGCACGTTATGTTTGAACGTTTGAAAGTTGCGTTTCTAAGATGAAACGAGACGTTTTTATGGCGTACCAAAGAGTTCTGTCCTCTCTGATTGGTCAGTGAAAAATACACATGGCGGTTGCCCTTGGAAACGTTCGACTTTTTGTCTCACAACGCAACTTTCAAACGTTCAAACGTAACGTGCGAACTGTTAGGGTAAAACGCTCAAACGCAATCGGCTGTACTGACAGTACTCCCGACGGTAAGAACAAACAGTGTTTGTTATTTACTGACACTACTCCCGACGGTAAGAACAAACAGTGTTTGTTATTTACTGACAGTACTCCCGACGGTAAGAACAAACATAGTTATACATAGACCAATCGGCTAACGGTGTTTCCATGTTGTTGCCACCCAATTCAGATCATGTGATGATTCCTTTGGGTGGATACTTTTAGTTCTTCGCATACGCTAGTGCACTCGGTCGAAAGGAATCATCACATGTTCTGAATTGGGTAGCAGTAAACACCGTTAGCCGGTTTTGTCTATTGTGGTATACCATGGAATATACTCCCATGGCTTGTGTGCATAGCAAAAAATGATTCCATATGGAATAATATTCCATGATTCCATGATTATCCATGGTGTGGCACAAGAAGGCATTGTAATACTTAGATTTAGCTTAGATATGACTCTTTTATACCGCGCTACAGAAAATAAAGCACGAAATTTTGACGATTGGCCTGGGAATAATGCAGCCGAGCATACCACGGCTTTTCTGCATGGGGTAGAATGTTTCAGAAAAATGCACACAAGACTATAGCAAACATGGATGTACAGTGGTTAGGATTGTCGTTTGCTTGCATATTTCCGAAACATTCGTGAAAATTTGCAGATTTTGGAAAACATTGCTCGAGTTGGTCGCCATCTTTTTTTGGCCCTCGGGAGCCTGGGACTACTACACAGGTAACCCACGTTACACGCGAGTTGAAAAAGACACCATTCTTGATATGGATTTATGCCTTGTGAGGAGGCATACCTTATGAATAGAATGAGAAACATTCCTTTCTTGAAAAGTCTTATTGATAAGTCTCATTGATTCTCTTACAGCCGTGCAAGAGATGGTAGAGATAATGCAGGAACACGGGGAAGTGGTTTGCGGTGTCGGAAGCTCGTTCAACGTGAATAATACTGGTGTATTCACACAAGCCGATATAAGGTAAAAACAGCACTAAATGGTTGTTAGACTTTGTATGGGGGGAATCGATCTTGGAAAATGGACAAGCATTCGCATTTTTCCTGCTAGCATATATAGGTTGTTCGTGTGTCTGTTATTTCGCCTGGTTCCCGCGAACAACTTTACTATAAAAAACGGTCTGGATGTTTAACGTTGGTTAAGCCGGCTTTTCGCTAGTGAAATAAGCGGAGAAGGAGACGTAAGAGCTTACGTTTGTGTGAAAATCGTCGTGGATGCACTTGCTGAGGAGACCATTTGGCTTCCACGTGATCTGCTTTATAGATGTAATATGACTGGGATGTATGTGTCCCGCCTGCCCAGCTGCTTGCTCAATTGTTTAATATATCTTTGATTTATTTATCTTGATTGGGATTTTGCAGTATTTCCATCGAGCCGATGTTCCCGCAGTTATGCCTTAAGGGTTTACCCAAGGACTTCCGTTCAGGAACACCACAGCTAGCCCATAACCTCAAGCGAGACAAATTGATAAGTGATCTAGACAACTCCACCTCGTCAGACGTAGACACCGGTAAGCACTTGTCATAAAACACCTCTTTCTGTAAAGCCCTTTCATTTTGAAGCGAGCATGAGCTTGCTACGTGTTGCGTTTTGACGCCCATTATGTTCTTCACTAGGTCAAAAAGAGATTTTCTTGATACAGTAAAAACCCGCATAAAAGAACAAGTGGATTAAGAACACTCAGGCTGCAATTTGTCGAAAAAGGTACCTTATACATAAGAACACATGCAGCCTGAAAAATGAAAATTGTTCTTGTATAAACAAATGGCAGCCGATTAGATTCCAGTACAGTAGAGTACTGAGTAGATCAATATAATGTGCTACACCATTGCACACAGATTTCTACAGCAGTTACGGTAAGGGGATTTCCAGGGTAGGCATTTAGCAATTGTTGTTACCTTCTGTCAATCACATTCTTTATTTGACTGTTGTTGGTTTAAGAACACCTTAAGGACATTTTCAGGCTGATTTTGCAGAAAACATCCAATGAATAAGAATAAAATCAGCCTGAATCCCCAAAACACCTGTTCTTTTATGCGGGATTTTACTGTACTGGAGAAATATTCCAGAGACCTTTTTCAGCTGATCTCACTTCACGGCGCGCAAGGGATTGTTTGTCAAAACGAAACGTTCCAAGATCCAGCGAGATAATCTACAAATTTTCGCAGTTTTGGGAAGAAAAGAACTAGATTTAACTATCACACGATGAAACCCAGTTTACATTTGACATAGGACATTACTTTTTCGAGGAGATGGAAAAGTTTTTATGCCCAATTGCAAAATTTTCAGAAGCTATTAGCTTAATTGAGAGCAAGAAATCAGCTGTTTTCTGTTAGAGCCATAGCACACAGTCGTTTTTTTTCTGCGTGAACTCGATCGCTTCGCATTATCGCTGCATCAAATTAGTGGTATTAGGCAGCCAAGGTCACTTTCCAGAATTTGGAAAGTTGGCGCTCATTGCTTAATTCACCAGAACTGACCATGGGGCTCAGGTAAGCAGGCTTTACCTTAGAACGACTGCGGGGCCTGCTACGAGAGTCAGTAATCCAAATGCAGGCTAGCTTAGCAAGCTTGACTCGCAAGCTACTTTTCTTTCTTAAGCCAGCCAATCAGAAAACAAACTAAAACCAATCACAGTAAAACCAAGTCCTAATCACTTCGTCCTGTGATTGGTTTGATTTTGAATGGGTTTCGCTTCTAATTGGCTAATTAGAAACGCAAAGTGCTCGACGTAAAGTTTTGGACACCCATCTGAAATTGGCTCTAAGGCTTGGTTATGGTTAAACCTTGAAAGCAAAATCGTATACCTAACAATTCTATTGCTCTGTTTTCTTGCCCTTTAGAGCCCTCTCCGCTTGACGTCAGCGCAGCTCTGAACTCACTTCCTTGTGCGTTTGCCTTCCATCGAGACCGAAACTTTAAATTTAAAACACTGATCAAGGAGGTAATTGCTACTGTTCATTGTTGTGTTTTCAGTATCAAACTATATTAACTTGATATTACAAGGTTTCCAATCATATTTCGTCGGCCACCTCGGTTGTATGCTCTTTTTGGAGAGAGAGAGAGAGAGAGAGAGAAAGAGAGTACTCTGCTCACTACAACGTGATGCCTCTAAGATATATCCTATCTTAGCCGATAAGCTTGTTAGTCCTAAATGCCAACGTGCAATTAAGTGCAAAGTTCATCCGTCGTACAGGTCGCCTTCCCCAACTGTTCCCTAAAAGGATTTTTTCTTTGTTTTTGCTCAGAAAATTTCGCTGGATGAGGCATAGACATGCTTGCCTATAAAATTAACATTTTGTTTCTCGTGCTAACTTCTATTCCGTTGTTTTTTAGGCACGCCGACTGTGTTTTGGACTTCGTACTTGCTTTGCCTTCATGCTGGCATGTCAGCTTATTCTCACCTGCATTAATTTCTTGGCGCAATGTCTTCTTTTACCCCCTCCCCTCACGGGACTGCATTTGTTATGGCTTACCTGCCTTACAGTACCCCTCCTCAGTCTATCGTTGATTGCTAGCCGCGCTGAGAAGGGAATAATGTCCATGATGACGGGCAGGAACGATAATAGTTTCCAGGTATTTATACATATATTGTACATTTGTCATTGTAAATAATAATCGTTTCTTATTTCAAGAAATGTTTCGATTATTACCCGAAGAAGTTTGGACAACGTTTTCAGACGATCAGAAAACATTGTTTGGACGGACAATTCTATAAGAGGTCGTTGCCTTCTCGCAACTATTTTTTTGTGCAGTACTTTCTAATACACAATTTAATAAAACAACAAAACTGGTTTGCTTGAAATGATCCTAAACCGGGATCCAAGAAGAGCATTTTCTTTTGGGAGTGCCCATTCGGAGAGGTTGAAATTACAATGATAACTAGGGCTTGAAAGATATGTTTTGTCAGGTGTACCTCTCTACCTCATTAGGCTTGAGGCCTTGCCGTCGGATTTGGGCGTCGATTTTTCGATGAGATGTAGAGTTCACAAGGTTTGGCTGAAGAACTGCTATTTGTCTGATCTTCGAAATGTTGTAATTACACCTATTTCAGAAAAGGTTGCACCCGGTGTAATGCCTAATTATTTTTTGGAGCCCGTGGTGCGCCATGGGAAAGCCCAACATTTCAAATATCGATAAATATTGCCCCTTGAAAAGAGGCAATGTTGCACTGCAATTTATAGCAAATAGTTAGCGGTCATACAGGCTGTAACCTTTGAATAAGCCTAGTTGGAGTTTAAATTTCGTGTTCAGTGCGTATGCGATTTTCGTCCAAATCTTTTGTTTAACTTCTCCTTGTTCTTGTAAAACAAAAGAATTCAACAAATTCGGTCTAAGATTGCATGCGTATAAACACGACATTTAAACTCCAACAAGACTTATAGGTGTATACCATTTCAAGGTCACGTTTGTTCATGATTCCTATTCATCCTTTGCGTCGCAGGGTATGTGTAGTCCAATCTATCCTCATTTTACCTTCGCCTTCCTTCCGACGTGCTGTTTCGTCTCTGTTGTCCTGTTTCCTCTCACTCTTCGTGGGTTCTGCACCAAGACTCACCTTGGTGTTTCCAAATGCCACTACCTCTTAGGCTACAGGTAAGCAACTCGACAGAGGGCGTAAAATAAACGTGCCTTTGCTTATCTCAGCGTGTCATCCCAGCGTGTCAAGGCGTGTGCGATTAACGCGTTGCCATTCGCTTTTCTCGCGCGCCATCTTGTTTTTCCTACTGCATAATTTGCTTCTCAGTGATTGCATAACAGATCGAAAAATCACGCGAGATAATATATAAAGCGAATGGAAATTCAGACCACTAATTCAGCCCGTAAGTGTGCCATTCACGAGTGCTACGACGTTAAAGATGAAGCCGTAATAAACAAGCCCGTTACCCTCAACGTTTACGCAGCAGAAGCACAATGAAGAAAATCCTTCCCACTGTATGGTGTGTCGTACCCTGGGTACCACAAGGAATTTCTTCAGAAACTCATCCGTGGGAAAAGCTGAATTTCCCAAGTCACACGCATGGGAAGTGTAGGAAGATAGCCATGGGAAATCCAAACACTTCCCATTCTTCCCATGGATGGGTTTCTGCAGAAATTCCCTGTGTACCAGAGTCTCCAAGCTTTGTTTGCTGACACGACGTCTTTGCTTAGCGTGTCACCAAACAGTGAAGCTTGGAGACTCTGGTACGCAGGGTAGGTGAGACTCTATACTTGTAGAATTTTCTCCTACCGGCAAAGTTTTCTAAAAATTACTTTTTTGTTGGATTCTGTAAATTTTACTATTTTCAGGAACTCTACTGAGTACTGGAATGGTCTGGGTAGCGACCAAAGACAGGTGTTAGCGCTCGCCCAGGATGTCAATGCTTTCTTTCTTGTTCTTTTCTTCGGTAAGTACCGGATAGTAGAGAAAGTGTAACACTTCCAATAGCAGACTTTGCATTATGACGCCATTCCCTGTTGATCAACATTGCTATTCTAACGCTAATGTACCTACCGTAGATTGAATAGCGCTCTTTGTTCTGTGAACCAATCGATCTCTGGTTGGCACATTATAGGGTTCCCACGGGTCCTTGAAAACCTGGATAGTCATGGATTTTGGAAATGCCCTTTTCCAGGCCTGGAAAGTCATGGGATTTTTACAAAACGTATCAAAGTCATTAAAAGTCATGGAAATATGTTCCTGAATAAAGAATTTGCAAGGCGTTGAGTGTCTATATTGTAAAACAAAAATAAAGGAACCTGAATAAAAACTATATGAGCAAAAATCCGCATTTTTCATTATGAATTTGAAACATCCTTGAAAAAGTCCTTGAAAGTCCTGGAATTATGAAAGCCTGAAAATTAATAACAATGGGTGACGTCAGCGTGAACAGCGCTATATCACAAAAATTTGTGCACCGGTCCTTTTCTATCGCGGAAAAAAGTGGATGATTCGGTGCATACTATACTACTGATACTTTTCTCGTATCGTATATTGACACGGTTGTATTGCTGTATTCTTACCGATTGTTTTTATAATTTATGTCTTCGGTAGTGGTCACTTCTACAAGTTTCGTCCATCGCCTGCGTTCTCTGTGGCGGGGCTCTCCATTCACCAATCGTCACTGGCTTTGTACTGTTGTTATTGTGTAAGTATCAGTCGAATTACAACTCTGTCAATTTGCCTTCCTTGCAGTAATGTGCACCTTATTCAATAAACGTTGCTTTGGGATTTGGTCTTTGAAACGCGGAATACAACGAGATTTTTTGCTTGAGTGACAACCAAACAATAGCGCTCGACTACCAAAGTCCGATTCCCAAAGCAACCTTTTTTGCAGGTGTATGCCTTTTTAACAATACGGTGGCAATCTTGAACGATGCAAAATACCTTCTTCTCCTTTTTTTTTCCGGGGAACTCAAGCGAAATTTAAGTCCCGCGAACTCCTAGGTATGATTGCGGACGGCTCCAGTTCTCGTCCCCAGAACCCCATCGCTCTTATTTGATTTTAAAATACAAGGAAGCATGAGGTTGGTATGGGCAATCTTACCCAATAACAGGTTCTTAAAATCCAGGTTCTTATACGGGGGCTTTTACTGTATTCTTTCCAATGCCAAGTCGCAGCTACATTACATACCTTGTTTCAGACTTCCTAAAAAACTCGCTTCGCGCCCATCTTTGGGCTCGCTTTGTTCTCTTTTATCACAATCCTACGATAGGTCGACTTGTGACAAGTCTTACTATGGTCATGATGGTGTTTTCAGGTTGTGTCTTCAGATCCTGTTTTTCGCCGTCTCCCAGGCATTCTGGATTAGAACGTATGGCTCACAATATTCCGTGCTTGACCTTCCATCCTACGTCATAGCTCTCGTATTCGCGTGGCCTTTTGGTACACTTGCCGTTACCGAGCTACTCAAGCGGCGATATATTAAGTAAGCAAGAGATAACACGAGAGCTATTTTTATACGATTATGAGCCCATTGGCTGATTGCATTTTTAAACCGCACCGGGGGGTTGGACTCTAGAAATTCCACGGGAGGGGGTGTGTGGATAGGAAATTCCAAGGGGGAGGGGTAAAAAGGGTGACTTTCCAAGGCCATTTTATCCAAAAACAGATTTTCCTTGGGTATTTTGCCAGAAAAAAATGGAAATTCCAGGGGAGGGGGGTCTTTTTAAGGGAGTTTGAAGGGGAAAGAAATGGCGGTATAACGGTTCCAATAAATCTACAGTCGAAGCTCTCTGTGCGACCGCTCTCGTAAGCGACCAGCTCCCATAACGACCATTTTCCCGAAACCCCGTTTGAAATGTCACATAAACTCTGTTATTTCAAGCTCTCGTAAGCGACCGCCTTATCGATGCGACCAGCTCCGTTAGCGACCACAATTTCAAATCACCAACATAGATTTTCTATTGTTTTTAAGCTCTCGTAAGCGACCACAGTACTTTTTGTCTTTAAAACATCAGTCATCACCTCATAAATATCTAAACTGATACAAGCTGCACCAGTGAAATGCTATTTTCTACATATTTTCTATGTACATATTTGCGGTTATCTATTCTTAATTAAAGTCGGGAAATAAATCAAACTATTTTAAGCATAGTATCACATGATTATTTTCTAGATTTATTGTACTAAGCTCTTGTAAGCGACCAACACCTATTGTTCAAGTAGGAAGCCGCTTGGTGGTCGCTTACGAGAGCCGTTCTCCTAAGCGACCAGCTCCGTTAACGACCGCAATTTTCAGTTCCCGAGGTGGTCGCTTACGAGAGCTTCGACTGTACGCTTATGCTTATGCTTATGCTTATGCTTTAGGGAGCCCCCCCCCCCCCCCTCCCCCTCCCGGTGCGGTTTAAAAATGCAATCAGCCATTGTCACGGATGTATGTGTCTGTGTGTCTCTGTTGGGGTAAACACCTCGTGAGAATGTTTGGTGCTGCTGATTATTGCAGCGATGATTATTGTAGTGCACGTGAGAGATGAGACCTCTGGTTCAATGCCCTTGTCTGAGAAGACGCTAAGGTCTTAACCATTTGCAGTTTCTATTACAAAGGCAGCACGTTCTACTCAATTATTTAGAAAGACCCAGCGTGTTGCTCCGGTTGGGAGTCGAGCGCAACAAAACACGCAACGAACGCGCAACGGCTGGGCTTTAACAATTGAGCAAACCGGCGGGCGGCGTTCAGAAAGGGAGCGGCACACATACCGCGTCCCATAGTGGAGAGAGAGAGAGAAGTCATTGAAACTCGGAATATTTACAGCTCTTTTCTATTGTCTGTCACCACCGTCTTTCTTTATTCACCCCTTATAGCAGCCTTAATTCTCTTTCATTTCAGATTGTGGATTAGATATCAGAGAAGAGCAAAGCTCATGTTTGGAACTAAGCTTGGAATGAATTCTCCTTTCTAGGTTATCTTGTAAATCACTATTTGTATTCGTTACGCTATCGGTACCCATAACTCGAGCTTTACAGCAGTTTGTAAATGATCGATGGAATTTTATTTAAATATTGTAAAATATGAATCAAGACATTTCTTCCGTTTATTGTTGATACAATAAGAAGGACATTTTAAGAAAGTGAAAAAACGATACATATTGTAAAATATGAATCAAGACATTTCTTCCGTTTATTGTTGATACAATAAGAAGGACATTTTAAGAAAGTGAAAAAACGATACAGGAAAAGGTTGAAACAATTATTTATCAAAAAACAAATGAAATAATGAAACAATAGCAAAAACAAAAACTCAAAAAGGTAATGTCAGGCCTTAGTTTGGAGCTTTGCTACTGCACTTGCTTGTTGTCAAAATGTGAAACCAACACTAGGAAAACTGACAAAACTAAAACAAAACAGTTCACAGATTGCGAATTGCTTTGGTTTGAGCTTATCCACGGCCCCCAGTAACCATTTTTCTTGGCAGTTGCAAAGGCCATGGGATCTGGTCCCTTCTTGACCGAAGGCACCGTGCCTTTCTTGTAGTACTCCACCCTCTTGCGTAACCTAGCAACCACTTCCGGGTATTTATTGCTCAGGTCGTGCTTCTCTTCGGGGTCAGCGGTGATGTTGTAGAGCGCGAGTTTGATTCTTTTCTGGAGAGGTGAAGGTTGAAAAATCTATATGTAAACGCATTTTAAAGTAATAGACAATTTACTCTTGCCAAAGATGGAATGATTGACTAGAGGCAGAAGCTCATCTGTAAGCTTTAGCCTACGTAGCAAGGGTTCCCGTGGGGGTTTAGGGCAGCAAACCTTGAGAAAAGCGAAGAAACCTCTACGAGACTTCTACGAAACCTCATTTTTCGCATGGCCCAATCTTGCCCGAGATTCTGTGGTTGCAAACCACACGGAAACACTTGCTACGCCGACTAAGTAAGCTTTTGCTGGAAGCCACCAGAAGCCCATGGGTAGGGGTTTTCCTTGTACTAAATTCTTGATTGGGCATTTTGACAGACTAGATTTTCAAAAACAGGTTTCCATTGTTTGTGCTACATACCTGTGACATACATGTTCCTTGTGTTACATAACAGGAAAAAAACCCGCCAAATGAATATTTCCATGTGCCATTCATATGCTAATGTGCCAACCAGAGTTCGAATAGCCCGCTTTGTTCTGTGAACCAATGGGTCTCTGGTTGGCACAATAACAATGGATAACGTCACGTGAAGTATTGCTTAAGAATAATAGGATTGTGAAAAAACAAAGACCTCCTCGTATTGTTACAAAAACAAATGGTCTGCTAAAATGTCTATTTATGTCTTATTGTGAATGAGGGAAGCTCCTAGTCATGGCCACATTGTACTTGACTTCGCAATCTTTGACCTTAAAACTTGTTCTGAGAGTCAAAGAAAGTTACTTACAAACTGGAAGGTAGTGTTTGTCGAATTTCTTCCCGATAGATTTGGTCCTCCGAGCTCCGGGGGCTTGAGCGACGGAAAATCGAGAACGTCTAGCAGCAGTTTCATGTGTCCTGATCGAAGAGCTACCCCCTCCCCAGGGGGCAAAATGCTAAAATGTTTAACCCCCTTCGGCTGCTCGTCAGGGGGGTCAATGTTCAGTAGAATCTCTTCCCTTGGGGAGGGTACACCTGTAGAAATGGTGTCCCACACGTTTTTACCATCCGGAGGAGAATCTTCTTTTGTAGCATCAATACCTGTTGAGGATTATATTCATAGGTGGTTGCAGCGTGAAATCACTAGATTTGTCCTGGATGTATTATTTCCCATTTCAGATCACGTGGCATTCCCTAGAGTGTTCTCTCTTTTTATGCTATGCGCCAAGGATATTTGAGTATTGAAGCATTGCAAACAAAAAAAGAAAGATATTCAAATGATCGCAAATGATCTGAAATGGGAGAACATTACGGCGAAGATGAGGACGTTTATTAGCCTGGTTGTGCCCTGGGCGAACTACCGAAAACGAGACAATCAAACACGTACCCGGACAGGCTCGTATCAGCCTAGTCCCTCTCATTCCATTTGGACTCCTGTGGTAGGTGAGCTTGCAAACTCTGCTTCCTCTTTTTTTTTTTTTTTTTTTTTTTGGGGGGGGGGGGGGGGGGGTGGGAGGGTTGAGAACTAGGTATACACGTTTCACTCACCCGCCAGACTGAGTATAGTCGGATACCAGTCTGTTACATGTAGTAACTCCCGACACCGTCTACCCTTCGCCTGTATCATCTCACCGTGAACAAATCCAACCCCTCTCACCCCTCCCTCCCACAGGGTAGTCTTGAACCCCCTGAGTGGCCAGTTGTAACCGCTTTTCAACGGAAGGCCGCCGTTGTCTGTGGTAAAGATAACCAAGGTGTTGTTCCATATTCTGAAACAGAGAGCGAAACATCAATGGGGACATGGGAATAAAACGGAAGGGTAAAGCGACGAACCTTGGGCGACATCATTCCGGTTCCAGTCCCTGAAATCTCCTTTGTGGCTCTGGTAGGCTGTACATACCACAGCCCACCCAAGACGCGAAAAGGAGTTGAACTAGGTTCCACTGGACAGCTTAGACAGCTGCAGGGAGCCTGTCACGATACGCGCATGCTCCAGGAGCGATCTCTGATACATTAGCAAAACTAATTAGGCCGTCCTATCAGATAACTATTGAAGAATAGGTAAAGAATGGTCCGATGGATCGAGAAATAGCGAGATTATAAGCGATTGTTTTCGAGGTTTTTAGCCTTCGCTGGCCATCCTTACCGGACGATACTTCTCAATATCTCGTACCCAGAGCCCGTCATCTGACGGGCTGTGGGTACAAGACTGGATACTTCTTTGTTTTTAGATGCGCAGTTGCGTGACAGGCTCCCTTTAAATAATAGACCTCCTCGGCTTGCCCGTTTGTTTTGCCCATTTCAGATCACGTGGCATTCCCATGAGTATTCTCTCTTTCTTTTTCTGCTACGCACCGAAGGATATATCAATATGGAAGCATTCCAAACAAAGAGTCGAGGAGGTCTTTTGCGAACGCGCTCAGAGCTGCATTCCACCTAGTCCCCAGGGTCTTTTCGGTCGTTTTCAAAATGGCGGTTAGCTCGGGAGAAACACACGCCTAAATCGAGGAATGCTCACTGGCACTTACAATTTTTTTCTAAACAAGCGCTCGCCTACAGAAGTGAAAAAAGAATTATGAAAATCATCAGGGTTCGAACCTGTAACTTTCCAGTCTCTATACCCTAACCCTAACCACTACGCTACCAGTGAATTCGCTGGTTCGGACAGCTCGTTTTATTGATTACGTACCTTAATAGAACGAGGCATATACTATAAAAATATACTAAAACGATGTATTAACCCTTATCCTGACTAGTAGTCTTGATAGTTCAGATATTTTGAATGTTTTTAGGTCAATTTGAAGTAATATTGTCAAAAATATCGTTAAATTATTCATGGTGAGCATTCCTCCATTTAGGAATGACGTCGGGAGAAGACCCTGGAGGAGGCTGAGTCACATGATCACTGTTTGAGGACATGGGAACGAGGTTGTCCTTTGTTTTGAAACGGTCGTGTGACTCAGGAATCTTTTCCCGAGCTAACCGCCATTTTGAAAACGACAGAGAAGACCCTGGGGACGAGGTTGAGCTGTATTTGTTCCAAAACCATACAGCGCTCGCGTTTTTATTTCAATCTGAATAAACCGCGCGCGACCATTATGGTAACGAAACTTATTTTCTGTGAAGAAGATGAATAAAGCGTAGGAATGAGGATTATTTTGGCTATTCTGTAATGCAAACGCTCAGAAGCCAAGGAAAAAAAGAATACAGCTATTTCAAAAGGATGTCGGCATTGTGAGCGCTCAAGCAGGTACGCTATCAGACCAAATGGTATTATGGGTAGAAACCAAACATTCTATTTTGATGTTCCTTCACTGGTCTGGCTTGTAAATGGACGATTACAGCTATAACGCAACGGTGAGTATTTGAATCGGCTAACGCCTTGTGCGACTCTTACGCTACCTTCGTGCTCTCAACTATCCAAGTGCTTCCAGAACTGGGTATACACACGCTAAGCATGACCATTACTTAATTCTCAAACAGTGAGCTGATTCAAGGATCACTACCCAGATAACGAAATAGCTGTATGGATTTGTGTAGAGTGCCTACCCCTTTTCCCGTAGCGCAGCAGTCACATTCCCAATGGCCTCGTCAACAGCGCTCACCATTCCAGCGTAGACTCGACGTTTAGGGTCGGCTATGGACTTGTGCATGTCGGTAAAGCGCGCTGGGGCTTGGATGGGGGCGTGCACGTTGAGGAAAGGGAGATACAGGAACATTGGTTCAGAAGGGTCCTGGGCTTCGATTACTTGCTTTGCTCTCTGAAGAAATAATTCCGAGGGAACCCTGTTTTAGTATAACATAAGTTTTAGGCACCGCCTAAAGGCGGAGCTCCCGGTGTATGTATGATCTTTTCAATAGTCTAATACGCGACGCGTCGTTTACGATGTTTTGTGTAAGGGACTGCTCATTTTTTATCAGGGGGGGGGGGGGGGGGGGGGGGGGGGGGGGGGGGGGGGGTGGTGGAAATGGGGGGGGGGGCACCCAAAAAATACGCCCTCAAAGGGGGGGCCACCCAAAAAAATACGCCCCTAAAGGGGGGGTCACCAAAAAAAATACAAGCACATAACAGGGAGGGAACGAAAAGTTTGTATTTTTTATAGCATGCTGTAGGCCAGAAAATGCTCACAGTACAACTACAACTCAGTGTCTATTCAAGGCTTGGTATAAGGAACGTGTGAGGGCTCCTATGTTTGTGGGGAGGGTCCTAATTTTTTCGTGTGCCTATAGGGATGGTACAAATTTTTCTTGTTCTGGAGAGGGTCGTAATTTTTTCAGCAAGATTTGGACAATGAAGAGAGTGAAACAGCTACAGATAGTAGTTATTCCAGCAACTTCTCTATCATATGCATTTTTCTACTTAACTTCACCAGAAACATAAAGCTTAGTTGAAACATGTAACGGCGAACCATGCTGTGGATTATTCGTGGCAAGTTTATGACCATATTTATTAAATGAACTCTCGCCTGCTTACCCAATCAGGTTTTCTTTTCATAATATTTCATTTTTTGCTCAAATATAGTAGTGCAACAGTGGTAAGTGATAATAAGTGATAACGTCCTGCAACAACATTTTTTTCAAAATCTGTTCAATTTTTTCCTCTGCGAATATTTCGCAGCTTGGTACTAAAGCGGACTTCACTCAATACTTAATAAAAATTTTGGCGCGCTTCGCGCGCATGAAGAATAACATCTAATATGCGTTTTGAGTTTTTGGACTACAAAATAAGCCCTCCCTACAATGATAGTCCTGCCAGGCAATCTCTATTTTCGAAAGAAGACCCCTTAGGTAAGCGTGAGTTCAACGTTTGCTTACAAGCATAGAAATTCGTCATTTGGGCCGCGCTTCACGCACATGGATAATAAAAAGTTCGTCATTTGCGGCGCATAGTTGCGCGCATAAAAATATAACCTAAAGGCTCAGGAGCCCTTCACTAGGAGCTTTCATCATAGTTAGCGTATTTAATTCCTGGGCTCCTGACAGGCTTTGTTTACTATACACAAAAAACGGAATGTTCATCTACCCTTTTTCTGAGGCTTGATGAAATGCGCTTATCAAATGTTGGGCGCGCTTCGCGCGCAACGAAAGAAATATGTCCACCCACTTCTGTAAAATGTCTTCTACTAGGTCAAAAAGGGGACTACAAGAGGGGGTTTCACGAAAACCTTTAATAGTTCTGAGGGGGGATCGGTTCCTTAGCTTTGACAGAAGAAAAAACTTTTATCTGCTATTAAGAAGAATGAGACTGCATCACTCGGACAAGAGTCTATCTGGCAGGGCAAGCATTTATAAGGTTGGGGGGGGGGGGGGCATCAGAAAAAATACATTGGATTTGGGGGGCCACCTAAAAAAATACGGACATGAAAGGGGGGCCACCCCAAAAGATACAGGGTCCCCCTCATTTCCACAGCCCCCCCCCCCCCCCCCTCCCTGATAAAAAATGAACAGTCCCTAATGACTGAAGGCAAAAACCCCTGTGAAAACGCGCCCAATCAGGCACGCTACGTCCCTGGGCAAATAACTATCAGTGCTGTATTAAGCCCAATCAGAAACATATAACTTAGTTGAATCATGTAACGGCGAACCAAGTTGTGGATTATTCGTGTCGAGTTTATGACCATATTTGATCAATAATAATCTCTCGCCTGCTTACCCAAGGAGGTTTTCTTTTCGTAATAGCGGAGCTCCTGCGCGGGCCGAAGGCCCGCGCAAGCGGAGCACCATACCTAAGGGAAAAACGTATAGTATACTATCGAGTTGATTTTTGAACGTCACGGGCATTATGGATCATTTTGATGACGTCATTGATGACGTAAGGGCACGTGACTTTGGTGCAGAGTTCTCTTATGGTCTTTGAAACTTTGTCCAAGTTTGGCTTCTATAGAAGCTTCCCTTCGGGAGATATGATTTTTTCTTTATTTTTCTGGTATTAAACCTATAGCGTACGCCGTCCGTCCGTCCGTCGTCCGTCCGTCCGTCCGTCCGTCCGTCCGTGTACACATGGGAACCCTGTGGTATGCAAAGAAAAAATATATCTCCTCAAGGGAACATGCTAAGACAACCATACTTGGAATATTTTGTCTATGCCACAAGGGGAGTGCTGTAACACGGACACGTGATATGACGTCATCGATGACGTCATCTATGCTTGAAAAATCAATATCTCGTGAAGGGAAGACTCTAAAGCAACCAAACTTGGGTAATGTAATCCAGGTCACAAGATGAGCGAAATGAAGTGGTCACGTGATATGACGTCATCGATGACGTCATCTACGCTTGAAAAATCAATATCTCATGAAAGGAAGACTCTAAACCAACCAAACTTGGGTAATGTAATCCAGGTCACCAGATGAGCGAAATGAAGTGGTCACGTGATGTGACGTCATCGATGACGTCATCTATGCTTGAAAAATCAATATCTCGTGAAGGGAAGACTCTAAGACAACAAAACTTGGGTAGTGTAGTCTAGGCCACCAGATGAGCAAAATGAGGTGGTCACGTGATATGACGTCATCTATGCTTGAAAAATCAATATCTCGTGAAGGGAAGACTCTAAGGGCCTGTTTACATGAGGGAGGGTGCCCCTTGGGGATAGGGGCACCCTACCGATAAGAGTTTCCCTTCCCTATTGTATTATACCGTTCGTTCTACTTGCGAGATAGGGTGCCCCTAGGGAAACCCTACCTAGTAGGGACAAGTTTTGTTTACATAAGCCCATGTAAAATCAAACAGGAGAGCCAGCCCTAGGGGCTGGGGCTATGTTTTGTTATGATAACCGCTAGTCACGAGGATAAAAGGCGCGGATTTCGAGTTTCAAAATGTCGTCTTCAAGCTATAAACCTGGCGAGTTTTTTCGCAAGCATCAACTACTTGTCTTGGTGCATCTCGCAGTCGAGCTACAGCAATTGTCGTATTGATTTGCCATTTGAATTCCCATCAATTCAAGCCGCCGTTTCTCGAGAATGAGATACGTTAATAACAATCCAAATAACTGAAAAGCGGCCACAAGAGAAGAGAGATGCATTAGAATTGCGATATCGCAGCAGCGATTTCTTGGCGGCCCGCCATCTTTACTAGCACTGCGAGCTTGGTGACCGCTCCATCTATTGTTTGCCCTTGCCCCTACAGGGAGGGCGCCCCTACCTAGCGAAAACTTGTCACGTAGAACGACGGTATCCTCAACCCTATTTGCGAGGGTGCCCCTATCCCCTAGGGGCGCCCTCTTTCCATGTAAACTAGTCAAATCCCTGAACTCTCCTTCGCGGCTCCGTTGTTTCCTGTGGTCGCCGAAAGGAGAGTCCAGAAACCTTTGGATGCGCATGCGCTAGATCTGACCAAGAACTTGGGTTTTTTCGTTAGTGCGCATGATCCAAATACCGCTGTCGGAGATTGACTGTTGAATTTTCGCGGTTACGGTCACAAGGGCGTCCTATCTTGATGGGCAAAATTCATGTAGCCAACAATCAATCTCGTCATCTACGCTTGAAAAATTAATATCTCATGAAAGGAAGACTCTAACCAACCAAACTTGGGTAATGTAATCCAGGTCACCAGATGAGCGAAATGAAGTGGTCACGTGATGTGACGTCATCGATGACGTAATCTATGCTTGAAAAATTAATATCTCGTGAAGGGAATACTCTAACACAACCAAACTTTGGTAGTGTAGTCTAGGTCATTAGTTAGATGAGCGAAATGAAGTGGTCACGTGATATGACGTCATCGATGATGTCATTTATGCTTGAAAAATTAATATCTCGTGAAGGGAAGACTCTAAAGCAACCATGTAAACCATGTACACATGGGAATCCCTTTCATTCACACAGAAAATTTTATAACCAGGAGCTCCGCTTTTAGCCAGTGCCTAAATCTATATATTATTTGATTTTTTGCTCAAGTAAAGTAGAGCAACAGTGGTAAGTAATAATATACTAGCATTTAACATCTTGAAGTCTTGCAACAACATTATTTTCAAAATCAGTTGAATTGTTTATTCTGCGAATATTCTGCAGCTGGGTACTAAAGCAATGTATGTCTGTACACGTTTTAATTCACTTATATGTTTCTGGCACCATAATCCTTCACACGCTTTTCCTCTCCACGAACCACTGGCGCTATCCGGGGAGTTTCTGACTACGAACGCCAAACAAAGCGCGCGAGAAATTGGAGCTCAAAATAGAAAGATAGAGTGGGGCGTCACTACCCCATAACTCGTCCTGTCTTTGACTTTTTTCTGAAGCCCGGTTCACACACGGACGCAAGCGCAATCCTAAAATCAACAATTAGTTTGCTTGCGCCTGCGTTCGCTTGATTTACACTAGACGCAGGCGAAAGGGAATGTAACGTGTCGACTTTCCTTCGCGTGCGTTCTAGTGTAAACTACAAAAGGGAAATGTATGCGTTTTGAAACGCGTGCTGCGCTTAGGTTCGTGTGTAGACCAGCCTTCAGGCCTTCAGGCCTTCAAGGTTCTTTGCTCTAAGACTCCATGGGAAAGTCATACCTCTGTAAAGAGATTGGTCAAGTACTGATTCCTCGTGCTTGTTACTGGAGTTGTTTGGTCATGAAGGTCTGGAACGCCCTGTCGTTCATACGTCCAGTGGTCCACTGCTCCAAGGTAAATCCCGTAGAACGTGTCAAATCCCCGGTAGGTTGGGGTGTATTCCAACTTGTGAAACCCAAGGTGCCACTTGCCAATAATGTGTGTAGAATAACCTGGTGCGTGGTATCAAATAAGAAACACCCTTGAGTCTTAACTGTCAGGAGGGAGCGCCGAATTGGCGTCAAACTCAGATTGCGAGTCCAATGATACAGTGAGAGTTACTTAGCAATTAATGAATTCTGCTGAGTATGATGCGGAGAATTATTCAGATCGAGATGGATAGCACCCTCGAGATCTAAATAATTCTCCACATCATACAAAAGCTGAATTCATTAATTGTTTTATTATTCATTCAAACTTTTAATTGTTTTATTATTCATTCAAAGTGAATCTCCCCGCTTTATTTCTTTAAGAGAGCAGACATGCAGTTTTGCCAGCCTGCCTACAAGTGCGAGGCGTGACGCGTTACGTGACGCGTGCAATAATTTTTCAACTTATCCAATTTTTGACGTCATCGATGTGATAAGTCGCTTGCCTTTAAAAACACCAAGAATTCGCCGGTGGCGCTCAACAAATCAGAAGCGGGAAAATATCTTGAATGAATAAAAGTGGTATTTCCTGAACTGCTGGCAAACATTTATATGTTCTTGTTTATCAGGAGAAAGTGCATCGGAATATTTACCACTTGCGAAGGAAGGATAATTTACCCGGCTAGCACGCGTCAAAATGCCACACAACAGAGCTAAATAAATTTCCAAACATAAGTTCCAAAAATTAAAATACCGGAAAACCATTTCCAGCAAGAGACTTCCTAGTGAGTGAGGAACGAAGTCTCGTACCCAGGTTCTTTCCGGGGTATTTAGGGTGCGCAATGGTTTGTGGGATAGTGTTAACAGGGCGCGCAGAGAGTTATGGGAGATGCTTAGCGCATGTCCACAATTCATTGCGCACCGTTTAATTTGAAGTACCCATTCCCAGTCCCTACGGCTCCAATACAATTTTCATAGAGAAATCGATTGGAGAAAACACCGCAAAAGACGCAAAAAAATAACGTCTGGGTAAAAGACCGAGGAACAGATCAGCTGTATTCCCGTGGCATTTGCATGTTCCGGCAACCTTTATTTCGTTCAAAAAGCTGTATACCAGAAGATGTATTCTCTCGAGTTTCTGTGCGAACAAAAACGCCTACCTGCCTCCTTAAGCTCCTGAGGGAGTAACTTGAACCGGAGGGGTAGGCCATATGGCTCTGTTGGCCTGATCACACTTGCTTGCATCCCTTGGAAGAGATAACACAGTTTTATAGATGAATTTATCGTGACGCACACGAAAATGCAAAAAAAATTGGAAACGGTAAGTTCTGTTTTCATCTACAGCAAGAGTGGATTACCAAGAGTTTCCATATTTACTATGTACGCCCGAATCACAGTCAGAAAAGTGTTTATTTTTAGAACTAGGTTTCCCGCTAAAATTCGTCATCCACAGGGTTCCCACTCTCTCGCCACGCGAAGAAGAGTTGTGAGATCCAGCCTAAAATTAAATCACAGATCATTCGAAAAGCCTTTAAAGTCGCAAAGATAAGGTAGGATATTCTCTATTTTTTTGTGTGTTGGGTATACGATGAATTCAGGGGAATCAAGAGGGGATTCGAATACTTTCGCGCGAAATTCAAATTTAAAAATAGACACTTTGCTGACTGTGATGTGGACAAGTACAGTACGAAAGATTCTAACTCTTGTTAATCCACTCTTGTCTACAGCCATAGTTGCTGAGTTATACGTGTGACAAGTTTAAAAACTTCTCTACTTTAGAGGGGAGTTCAGATGACCATCGAAAGTCAATCAAACTTGCGTTTCCTGTACATTCCTATTGGTTGAGGACTTGAATATGTTTAGTGAGCCTAAAGCCTATCAGAATGCGAAGCTAGAAAAAAACCAAAAACACGGTAATAGTTGTTTCAAAACGCAAGTCGCACTTCGTCTTTTGATTGGTTTGTTGTTGAACGGGCATGGTTTCTGATTGGCTGAGTATATTTACCTTGTATTTAGTTTTCGACCGGAAAAGAGAACACAAAATCGATCACTCTTGGTCGAGTTAACGTACTATGGATCAAAGTGAGTGACTTTGCGCCCCCTCGCGACACGCACTCAGCCCTCACTCCTTTTTGTCGGTCACGCAACGCTTTTGTTGATAAAAAAACTTCGCGGCATTTTCAAGTAAGGTCTATTATAATTTTCCTGCAGTATAATCTCTAGAAATCCACTATGCTAGCTGCAAAAAATATTAGCAATCGGAGCGCCTTTTCAGTGGATAAAGCCTGCGATTGAATGTTAGCATCTTTTTCCTGTGAAACAGGCGCGGGCCACCTTAATCGTAATTTTTTACGTGACCTTTTGCCCCGCCTTTTGCCCACTCACCTCAATTCAAGTCGCGTTTCCCATTTTGTCACGAAACGTCAAATGGTCAAAACCTTGACTCCGGGATTTTGATCACTACCGTTGTAACTTGACTATAGGTTTCTAAAACCCTAGCACACAACCTCTAGGCTATCGGCTGGTTTCGTTGTAACACAACATCGTTATTCTATATGTCTAAAGGTATGTAAAGAGACATCTTGAGTGTATTAAACAAACCTGTATGTATAGGATATCTGCCCGTTAGTAGCGCGCTTCGTGTAGGAGAACAAATCGGCTGAACGTAATAATTGTCTAGTATCACTCCTTCTGTAGCGAGTCTATCAATATTTGGCGTCTTCATGGTCGTTATGTTTTGATATCCGACATCGCTCCACCCAAGATCATCCAAGACTATGAGCACGATATTAGGCTTGAGAGGCGTAGACGTGGATGCTAACCCGAGCAAGGAGAGCACTAGAAGAGTGACCTCTAAGGCTAACATGGTTTTAGCTTGCCTTGAATTGGCAAGGCGGAATTGTTTTATACCGTCGTGGAGCCCCTTGTGTTTAACCCTCACGGCTTAATACGACAGTCGTGTTCGTATCAGGGAGTGACGACAGAAGGGGTCGCAGGGTTAATCTACCGATCATGATTTACTCGGGAGTTGGGGCCGGTAGGAAAGCACTTTAGTCTAGAAGAAATGTGCCACAGAAGGCCCATGGCCATTTTATTATTATTATTTTTTTGTCCGATGGACAATTCCAAAAAAAGGCCAAAATGCGGTGTTCAGTTAGGCGCGGTACACACTTCCTCAAGCTCTGACTTCAGGGTCTGGATGGGGGGTCCGCATGTCGGTAGTCAGTTAAAATTTCAGTAATTTGTCGGTAGTCAGTTAAAATTTCGGTAATTTGTCGGTAGTCAGTTAAAAATTTCGGTAGTCGGTAAATTTAAGTTAATAACTAAAAAGTAGTGAAATTGAATATTAAAAACAATGTTAGTTACTCTCAGGTTCTACGATTGGAGTCTCTTTTAAGATATTTTGCATTTTTCTGAGTAGTAAGCGCTGCAAATCAGTAAATAGTCATTTTCGCGCGCTCTGATTGGTTCCTGAAGTAGTAGATTTCCAACATTAGCATAATTTTTTGCAGTAAATATAGGGATTCGAGCCCCCTGATTGGCCAATAATTTTAATTTATTCAGCTTGTTAGTTTATTTACTGGCAGCAGGGAAGTGTGAGAGATCTTTTTAAAGGTTGCTGCTGCAAACAGATTGGCAGAATTAACAGAAAGAGAAACATTTGAAATGAAAAAAAGTCATTTGTGTATATTTCGTTTTGGAGACGTTATATCTGTTATCCAGTGTTTATGTTTCTTTTCTCAATGATAAACAGAGATGTCCTAGCCTTTTCAGCACTCGTTTCTGCAGCTCTCACTCACACACAATGATAAGCTACACGGGAGCCGTAACAATAAAACCCGGGCTGTTGCAAACCTCCAAAAACTGTGGGGCACGGTAATAAAAACCCAAGGAAGCTTGTAGAGAAAGTTGATTAAACTCTAAAATCGATTAAACTCTTTTGCGCGCGAAGCGCGCCGAAAATTTAGAGCCCAGCATGTGAAGTTACCGCATGCAGGGTGCACAATCGCAGAATTTTGTCTTCTACTCTTCTGCTTTTGCATGATTTTTTTTTCTGGGGAACGTAGCTTACAGGATATTTTTTTTGGTCAATGGTCGGCCCCTAACTTGATCAAAACTTGCATTCTCGTTTGGCCACCTCAGCGCAAGTGAACAAAAGTCTGTGCAAGTCACAACTTGCATCGACGTGTGTGAACTTGCGTTTCGTTTGGCCAGGGCTTTATATTCGATTTATATAGAAGCGCTCGTGTAGTAGATAGTCGAGTGTTCGCAAGAATATAAATTAGCATTTATGTATGTTGACGATAGAAATGAAGAGTTTATAATACGGGCAATCATATATTGTCGGTAGTCAGTAAATATTTTTTTGTCGGTAGTCAGTAACTTTTTCCCCGTTTTGTCGGTAGTCGGTTATTTTTTAGGCCGTTTGTCGCTAGTCGGTTAACCCCATCCAGACCCTGTGACTTTCTTATTGAATTTTTTGCGTCCGTTAATCAAAGGAGACAATACAACTGTAGTTTGCATAGCAACCGTTTCCCGTGGATTTCATGAAAGGTAACCCAGCGTATCCCCTTCCCCCTCTCTCATGCTCTATATGGTCTATATTCGCCCTCGTCCCATTTAGCGCCGCTTTGGCGCGGCCAAATCATCAAATTCTCGTGTATTCAGATTTTTTTCTCTGACCCTAAAACTCCACCGAAACACTTGTTCATTTAAAATTACCTAACACTTAGTAACGTGCGGAGACTTGGATATATCGGGCAAGTTCCATTGTTTACGTTTTGACTAATTTGCATAAACATCAACCAGAATCAAGCTTTCCAGCGCCCCTGCAAAATGATCGGTACTGAATATCAATAAAAGGTGACAAATGGAATATAAGCAGAAAATCTCAGCTCGATATCTGTTATACAAGTGCACGGAGCGAAGTTTTATTTACATCTTAGCGAAGAAAAAAACTTTCTAAAAAATGCCCTGCCGTGATAGGCCATGGCGGGGAGTCACTTTGTTCGAAAGACGATCCTTATGTAAGCTTTAGTTCGAAGGTTACAAGGACTAGGCGGGGCTTCATGCGCAAATGCACGAAGAATAGTAATTTCGTCACTGGCGGCGCGCAGTTGTGCGCATGAATAATACAACCTACAGGCTTTGTTTTCTGCTAAACTTTGCCAACGCATTTTGTCCGGGATTGTAGACGCAGATAGTCTCTTTCTATGCTCTTGGTCTTCGGTTTCTATGGCAATATTTAATGCAAATGTAATCCTGAAGCATTTTTACGTCCGCCTTGAAATTACTATCAAATTTTGTTCCTCAAAATAGAAATGTAGTCTGCTAGCCGCTCTCCAGTGGGTTTTTCCGGATATTTGATTTTTTTGACTCGCGGGATTCCTACCAAGTTAGAAATGTATCAAATCCCGCATATAAGAGCTTGGTTTTTAAGAACCCAAAAAATCAAATATCCGAAAAAACCCACTGGAGACCCGGCTAGCAGGCTAATAGAAATGAGGAAAATCTCACTTACACCAAAAAAAATCCCGCAAAGCCTTGGCTCACGAAAAAAAAAAAAAAAATCCTGCGCCCCCCTGACCTAGGACAAAATAGCCAAGACAAACAAATCCGCTCCCCTTCCCCCCCTGTCGTATCTGATGGTCCGTCCCTAATACGAAGACGACAGAAAGAAACCGGAGTTAGGGTTACAGCTTTTCAATAAACGTTGTCGGAGCAAACGCGACCACATTACAGGAATAATGGAGTAAGACTGTGATAGAATAAGAAAAAAAAATCGAGAATAAGGTAGTAAACGTGTGCTTTGCGATACCAAAAATATTTTTTTTTGCTACATGGGTGCGTACGCTTGAGTTATCGCTTGCCGCGCTTATCGGCGACACCATACGGTTTCGGGTTGCCTGTGTATTCAAGACAGAAGTGGATGATGGGAAGTACTTCGCACATCGTGTGCCACGCGCCATTTTGGATGGGTCGATGAGGTTCAATGGAGTGTGCTCTCTCGTCCTCTTGAGGTCTTTTTGAAGTTTATGGGGTAAGAAACAAAAAACAAGCAGGCGGCCAATGCAGTGGAATGCGACCTCCAGTTAAGTTCAAGTATATCTTTCCGAATTTCTTCAAAATGTTTGAAAACAGTTGTGAACTTGTGGTTGCTCGAGATCGAAGAAACACTGGGTAAGTTTCCCAGGTTTGCCTTCTCGCAGCAGAACTCAATGTTTTATGGATACTTCGGGGTTAAAGCGTTTCTAAGATGATAAATTCAGCTGTAGTTGCTTGGAAAGCTTAGCTGCATAAGACAGCTTAATCTTGAGGCTTGCTTTACAATTAATACGTGTATCAGCTGTATGCTGATGTGATACATGCCGAACCCTTGGTATTTTGTCGAATCTCTGTTTTGAAGAGTGTTTGGTAGCTACTTCAAACATTTAAACACTGAGCATATTAGTCATCCAATTTTTGCACGGCAAAGCAGAGATTTGGCAGTCTAAATATCCAATTTTATAAGGTGTTTGTATGGGAATTCCGAACTTCTTTGTATTTTTCTCGAAAGTATGGAATTCTGTGAGGGCCAGTCCATTTTTTATCCACATACCCCCTATTGACGAGTTTTTCCGAGGGGTTCTGAAATCTGATTTCCGAGGGGTGTTAATGGAAAATAACTGCTGTTTTAAGTGTATTTAGGCTCCTATTGACGAGAATTTCCGAGGGGTTTGGCTTCTATTGACAATATTTTCCGATTTTCCGAGGGTTTTGAAGCCTGATGTGAAAGAAATTGGGAAATTTCCAAGGGGTCTCCGGCTTCTGAAGCAAATTTCTGAGGGGTCTAGTCAAAAAATCATTTCCGAGGGGTCAAATTCTTAGTCATCTCGTCAATAGGGGGTATGTGATATAAAATGGAATGGCCCTGAGCGAGACACTTCCAAATCGCTTCAAACAAAGGGGCTTTGGAAGGTGCATATTTTGCCTTCCAAAAAATGCTTTTACAGCGTTAGAAGCGGTTTAGTTTGTGGCTGCTCTGAAGCACAAGGAAGTGTTTGGCAGTGCTAGGGTTCTATAGGTAAATCCATTACCCGATGAGGGAATTCCACACATTTACAAAAAAGGCTTTACGCGCGCCAATGAAGCCAAATTTCAGGAGAATGCAACCGAAAAATCTTGCTAGCGAAGCATCTTCGTTGACGAAAAGACTTTTCATACAGTGTTTAAAACTTTAGAAAGCAATTGTTCTTGCCCTCTTTGCTTGATAAATTGTAAATTTGTTGTGTAGAAATTTAATTTCGTGGGTGTCCTGTGTTTTCATTGAATTCTACTTTTGCAGCCATGTAATTCCACAAAAAATCTCCCTCGATTTCAGCCAATCAGCACGCGAGATTCTATGTGGTATTGATAGACACAATAATTAGAATAACATGGAATTATTATTCATGCATTCCAGTCAGTCGACTGCAAGGTGCTTGACTGATGCAAATAACAAAATACTCTAGGGATAAAATGGTACTACGGTAAAGCATTTTTATGTAATTACCGTATGTATTAGTTTTACTTTAATATTTCTTTATACATGATCCCACAAGTGGCACTGCTTTAATATTCATCATGTTTAATAAAGTTTTCATCAATATTATTAGCCAAAAAATAAATAACATGATTTCAAACTTCTTTCCTAGCGGGAATCTGTTTGGTACAACTTTCTTATACAGTTACTGACACATGTTTCTAGTACAAATGATATACTACAGTTGCTAGGTACATTATTTTCAGAAGCCAGAGAAGAGTATAAAATTATACTTGGTTACAGTTCTATATCACAGAGCATTATTGTTTAATTCAATTTCCAGCTTCAATTATTCTCTGCTCTTGTTCCATTTAACAAGTAGAGACTTGCTAACCCCTCTTTCCTTGGCCACGTTTCCCCAAACGTTCTTGATTTTCAGATCTCTGAGGGAATCTACATAACAGTTTCGAGGTTTGCAACTCGAACTCTAAGATTTTTGCTGATTCTCTCCGCGTCTGTTTTCGGTAGTTTCGGTGGCGGCTGGCTCTCAAGGCCTTCTTTGTTCTTGGTCACTGTCGCTATTAGCCGAAGGCTGCTTGTTTTGGATGGGATGGAAACTTTCAGTGATGTTCTAGTCTTTTCTGGTCGAATGTTTCTGATCGAGGGTTTCAGCATGCTTGAAGCCAACGTGTCTCCAGATATTTTTCTCAGCTGCAAAACTTTCTTTGCAAATGTCACATTTCAAAGGCTTGCTGGGTATTTTCACAGACCCTGCTGCATACAAGAACCAAAATAGTCTTCCTGTCCATATTGGAACTGGATTTGTATTGATCTACAATGTTGTAGAATTGAGATAGCTCGTGGTATGTACCCAATATCTTTCTTCCATTATGAAAGAACCTGATGAAAGAATGAGAGATGGCCGGCCATTAGCCTGTTTAATTCATGGTCTTTGAAGATATGTGGAGAACCGTTACGAGAACTTCTGGTGTAAGTACTGTTACACAAAGAATCACGTTTGACTTGTCCACGTTGAGAACAAATAGGATGTGTTTGCAGTTGGTAAATACCCTACTATTTTTTTTCCGAAGGTACACATTATAATTACAATAACCATAATAAACAAAAGCTACGACATGGAAATTTGCGAAAAAATTATGTTGTTTCCATAATGGAAATACAACAGTTTTCTCTTTCTAAAACAATTAAGGTTGTTGTTGATTTTAATGGATATTTTTTTAGAACTCAAGTTTGATTTTAAAACTTTGTTATTGCACGTTCTGTTTACATTAAATGTTTTTACTACCTATCTGCTCACATTTTTGTGCATTTTTGCGTTTTGGCCATAAGAACGTGGAAACTTTTCGGTCCATAACTTACCTTGCACTCGGTTAATAAGAGGTATGTATGTTCTTCTTACAATGTCCACTCCCAACAATAATGACTGTGTCCTGCTGACCACAGAACACGTCTACGAGCCAGGAATAGACGTTCTTGGGTTGCCCAGACTAGGCTAGCCCCCACCTTCCCTCTTGTGGCTCGAAATCTAGTAGGTATAACATTTAAGGTGGATTGACCCAGTAATTTTGCACCCGTACCAACCAATTTTGAACCTCTCATACAAAAGCAGATTGATTTCTATCGCACATCCAATAAAACACACATACTACCCATAGACTGAAATATATGTCAGTACAAAATTGGGGGAGATCGGAGTTAGTATCACGTGACAATTGGGCCACGCCTATTTCCACTCTCACACCAGTTTCAGGCTGTAACGACACTTTTTCGAAAAATGCTCTACGGTACCTCGAGATTGACTGATTGCCTACGTGTAACCGAAGTTTGACTAATTCTACAAGACCGATCTGGAGATATTTTAGGATTTTTAAATCAGGCTATAATTTATGTAAAATCCAGTGTTATGAATTAACATGACAGAGTTTGGTACTTCATGGTTATAAATTGAAGGTTTTTATAGCCCAATCTATTTGTAATTGTTCAAGGAAGTCATGCTTTTGATTAAAATTTAATATTATTTTGCGATTTTGAAAAATATAGAAATGTACGTATCAACATAATTCCTCCACGAATCGAAATTTGGGCCTACTTTCACGAAATTTGGTCTGATTTTAAAAATCGTAGTTTTTTTCGCTCCAAAATTTTGGACGACTCCAATCGATCAATGTAAAGTTTATCTCCGCTGTTTCATATCAATTGAAATGTTTTATGGGCATCAACTGTGGACGCAAAGATCAGTAAATATTGGATGGATTCGTGTAGTTTCCGCTCAGGGACTTGCTTTTGTTCTTCCAAATGCGGAACACGTTGATATTCGCGGTTGACTGCTCTCCGAATCGTCCCCGACATATGGTAATTAAATGCATAACAAAAGACCAAAGAACCTCAGAAAATTATCATACATCGGAGACTAGCCAAGCAAGGACAAGCCCATGTGCGCTCCATTGGAATTCGATTTTGTGCCGAATGGTGAACAAAAGCAAATCCCAGAAGAGAAACTATAGAAATTAATCCAATATTTACTGATTTTTGCATCCCCAGTTGACAGCCTTAGAGGATTTCAATTGCTATGAAACGTTGGAGACATACTTTACATTGATCGATTGAAGTCGTCCAAAATTTTGGAGTGAAAAAAACTACGATTTTTAAAATCAGACCAAATTTCGTGAAAGTAGACAGAAATTTTGCGTTGAGCCGATGCGTGGAGGAATTATGTTGATACGTACATTTCTATATTTGTCGAAATCGCAAAATAATATTTAATTTTTATCAAAAGCATGACCTCCCTTGAACAATTACAAATAGATTTGGCTATAAAAGCCTGCAATTAATAACCATGAAGTACCAAACTCTGACATATTTATTCACTTCACTGAATTTTACATAAATTATAGCCATTATTTATAAATCCTAAAATATCTTCAAATCGGTCTTGTAGAATTTAATCAAACTTTGGTTACACGGAGGGAAATACTCCATCTCGAGGTACCGTAGAGCATTTTTCGAAAAAATGTCGTTACAGCTTGAAACTGGGCTGAGAGTAGAAATAGGCGTGGCCCGATTGTCACGTGATACTAACTCTGATCTCCCCAACTTTTGTATTGACATGTATTTCAGTCTATTGGTAGCATATGTGTTATATTGGCTGCGTGATAGAAATCAACCTGTTTTTATATGAGAGGTTCAAAATTGGTTGGCATGGGTGCAAAATTACTGGGTCGATCCACCTTAACACTCTCTTCTGACATGCCTCTGTCAATTAGCGACAACATAACAGTCAACCGCCTTAGTCATCTGAGAACATGTAAATGGCAAAATGGCATTTAAATGGCAAAACTTCAACTTCAACTTCAACTTCAACTTCACTTTATTATATCTTTTTTAAAATTACAAAGACAGGCACACCGCCTGCAAATAGCATAGCTAGTCGAGGCAGGCGGTGAGAGGACAAAGAAGCAGAGAGAGACGAAGGGTAAAAATGTGAAAGAAAGAAAAAACGCTAATAACAAGCGAAAAAGAGAAGGATGTAAATAGTTCAAAGTTTCAGAAATAGAAAATAAAAATTATTTGATTTTATTCATTTCATTAATTAATATAGAAATATCAGCATAACTATCCTGTTCTTCCAGGATACTAAACAGCATTCTTTGAAGTTCTTTTTTGAAAAGAGGCTTTGGCGAGCTTTTGATGTCTTGAGAGATACTGTTCCAAATTTTTGCTCCAATCACAGAAAAAGAGTTCTTGTGCTGGTTTATCCTAGAGAAATTAATGTAATAATTATCTGAAGACGACGATCTGGTTTGATATTGATGTACATTTTTAGTAAGTGTAAAGAGTTCTGAGATATTAGGCGGTGCAGAATCATTGAAGACATCATACATTAATGACGAAGCAAGTTTTAAATAAAGTAGTGTTAAAGGCATTATATTGGAATGGATAAAATAGGGAATAGCATGGGAGCGAAAGGGCGCAAAGTGGATTAAGCGCAATGCTCGCTTTTGTAGTATCAGTATTTTTTCTAAGTGAGATTTAGCAGCTTGACCCCAGGCAACTAGACCATAAGAAAGGTAAGGAAAAACAAGCGAGTTGTAAATACTATAAAGAGTTTTCAGAGGGACAAGGTGTCTAAGCTTTGAGATTAATCCAATGTTCCTACTGATTTTCAATGCCACATATTCAACATGATTTTTCCAAGAAAGATGACTATCAATGATCACTCCTAAGTATTTTACATGCTCTTTGCGGTCAAGGCTAACGGATTTGTGTAGAGAATGATGATAAATCTTAACATCGATGTTATAATTAATGCGCTTTTGGTAAGGGTGAAAAAGTACAAAGTTAGTTTTCTTGATATTTATAGACAGCTTATTGACAGTTAACCATTCAACGACTTTTAATAATTCGGCATTAACTACAGATTCAAGAGTCTTAAGATTTTTATGTGCATAGAGAAGATTTGTATCATCAGCAAATAAATAAAAATTAAACTTACTGGAAGCATTATACATATCATTAACATAAATAAGAAACAATAGGGGCCAAGCACGCTTCCTTGAGGTACGCCGCACATTGTGTTTTCTTTACCAGATATATATGGGCCATTTTGGGTAGTTTGAATTCTACCAATTAAGTATGAGGAGAACCATTCATTCACAACACCACGAATTCCATAATGATTTAACTTGCTTAGAAGGATTCCATGATCCACAGTGTCAAAAGCTTTTTGTAAATCAAGGAAGACACCACAGGAGAAAAGTTTCTTATTCATATATGATTGGATTTTGTTGACAATATCTAATATCGCATGCTCAGTTGAACAATGCTCTCGAAAGCCATATTGGCATCTGAAAAATATGTCATATTTACTGAAAAAAGACTTTAAGCGCCTGTACATCATTTTTTCAAATAATCTATTAAAAATTGAAAGGAGAGAAATAGGGCGATAATTGCTAGGATCAGATTCCTCTCCATCCTTAAAAATAGGCACAATTTTTGCGTGTTTAAGTTTTGAGGGAAAGATTCCTTTGCTGACAGAATTATTGATTATGGTTGTGATAGGTTTTGAGATAATTTGGCGACAGCATTTAAGTAGGCGTGCCGGACAAGAGTACAAACCGTGAGATTTATTGGTGGGTGTTAACATAATTTCAGACTCTATTTCAGAAGACAGCACAGGCTCAAAAACAAAAGAATGAGGGAGACTAATTTTCGGTAGATAATCGAAATGTGACTTGGTATGTTGTGGAAGCTCAGAGGCAAGTCTGTTACCCAAAGAGGCGAAATGAGAATTTAGTATATTTACGTTAAGAAAGGGATCATGGGATAGCCCTTGGTTTTGAGGGCTTTTCATAGTTTTGATTATTTTGGTGCTTTTCTTTTACGATTTATTAGTTCATTTATGCATTCCCATGTCCGTTTTAGATTATTGGTATTAGAGAGAAAGTAATTATGAAATAAAGTTTTTTGCTTAATCGCGTTAACATTGATATTTTATTTCTATACACTTTATACAAATCATTATTACCCCCCGTCAAGAGATTATTTTTAACTAGAATGGATTTACGAATACCCCTGGTGATCCACGGTTTTGAGTAAGATTTTAGTTTACGCGCAGAAACTGGTTTTAAAGGCACGTGCTTATTGACTATTTTATTTAGTTTATTATAAAAAGAAGAAAATAATTTATCAATATTAGTTTCACCTTCGGTTTCAATGCTTTGCCAGTTAACCAATGCGACATCATTTATGAACTTTTCTTCAACGAAATTATTGAAATTACGTGATAATGGTCTGTGAGGTTGTATTTTTGTCATTTGTGTAGACGAGATGCAAAACTGAACAAAGTGAACACTGATATCAGAAATCAAATTGCCGCTTATGATTTCATTATCGACCTTGTTGGTAAAAATATTATCGATAAGCGAGGCAGAATTGCGATGGACGCGGGTTGGCTTATCTATTGTCGGCGTTAGGTTAAGGCTTTGTAGAGTGAAAAGAAAATCTTGAGCGTATTTACAAGAATTACAGTGAAGAAGATCTATGTTGGCATCAGTCATTATATAGATTGGTTTTCCAGAATGACTAAATTTCTCTAAAGTTTCTTCAAAGTATTTCTGGAAGAGGTCAGGAGAGTTATGCTGCCTATAGAGAACTCCACATATTATGTTGGCCGAGTGTTCAAAGTGAATTTCAACCCAAAGGGCTTGATATGCCTCATTGGAGGTCTTTTCAATGACTGGGCTATGTGCACAGAGTTGATACCCAAGCGTGTAACATGCGTGTTTTAGTACACGGTCAGCCCGGTCTTACACGCTCTTACACGGTCATGCGTGTTTTATCTGTTCAGCTTGATGCGGTGCGGGTTGGACCGTGCACAGTCTTTAAAGAGAATAATCACAAGAAACGCGCTCACCGTGTTGTGAAAAGGCTAAAAATAAATACGAATGTTTCAATAAAGTTTGCTCTTTCTCGAGAGCGTGCACGCACCGTGTTTACTACAAATTTTAGCATGTTGAATCCGGCTTTGTTAACCTACTTCGTATTTGTTTTCATAATTTCTGCATCATATTCGGCTATCTTGCTCCTTCGTGTTACATATGAGCCTTCTTCCTTATTCGTACGAAAAACGCTTTCTCTTGTTTTAAACGATGAAAAGATGTTGCATGTAGTAGAACGGTTTGCTTATGAACGCATAGCCTGCGTTGATGGAGGTTTTGTGTGTTTTCCGAGACTGGGTGAAATCTTCGCTCTTGCCAATAAAATTGAGAGCGAGATCGTCGATAAATGGCCGCGCGAATATCAGCAGCAAGGGGGAGATTCTTAACCATGTTTGATAAATGGTTGCGCGAAGAACGGGGCCGAAAAAGCGTCGGATGACTGTTTTTTTTTTTTCACGTAGTTCGTGGCTTTTGTGTCCTGGAAATTTTTGTTTTAAAAAGGTCGCGAAACTGCAAATACATGGATGCCAGCAGACGCGTTTTACAACATCGAAAAGTCACGTCCCGGGTCACGTTCAAGATTAAACACATATCGCCACATATCCGTTGTCTCTATCATAAAATCGGACAGTTTTGTAAACCGGCGGAAAACACGAAAATACGGCATAAAAGGGCACCAGTGTACTTCTGTCACGTTCTTATCCCTCGGGTGTTTTTTTTTTGACAAAGAAATTGCCTTTATCCTTTCACGTTTTTGCATCTGATAGTTTTTTCCGTTCTCACTCAATCGTTTTATAGTCAGTATGATTCGAGGACGCTTAGAATATAGCCCGCTAAGCATGTCATAGGGTACGGCGCTGTCCAAAATATAAATTACTTCAACACGCTTCTGTATGTCTATTTATTCAGTCCGCATGAGTAGCACAGTGTTAAAATACAAATGCACGGTCGACCCGGCTAGACCGTGTAAAAAAACACGGTAAGAAATGCGCTCCCGTCGTATTGTAAAAAAAACACGATAAGAAATTCAATCCTTTCATAACACCGTGTTCTAGACCGTTTAAAAAGCACGGTATGCAATCCACTCCTTTGATAACACCGTGTTCTAGACCGTGTAAAAAGCACGGCATTGACGCCCTGTGCTGTTTGTAGCGGGCATATTGAGCGTGTTTCATTTCTTTCGAGTGCGTTATCAGCCTTGTTGGTGGACAGCTTGGTCTGACTCTTTAAAACCAAACATTTTATGACTTAAAAATGGCTTCAAGAAAAAACAACATTGAAGTTCGATTGGAAATTTTATGTCGAACACATTTGCAGGTAAGTTTTTGTGATTTGGTGTTAAGAAAGTATTTATTTCGGTCTACTTGTTGTTAGTACAACAGTCAGGCGGACAATGTTGTCTGTAGGTCTAAATATTCGTGCCGTTGCTAAACGGGATTTCCCCGGCGATCAAAAACCTCGCAATGAAAAGAGCACCAAATGTCGATTCTAAAAAGCATAAAAACGTAAGAAAAAGCAAAGACAGTCTTTTGTTATTTAGTAGTTTTGGAGTGGTAATGTTAACAATGTTACGCCATATGCGAGTAATTTAAGATACCTAACCATTCAAGCTCACAATAATCGCTAAATTTCTTATACTGGTACACAAATAATTTATAGCAAGAACGTGTTTAACCTTATATCATTAATATTATCCAATTGTGAAAGTTAAGAGCTATATTTATAAGAAAATGACTTATTATTAGTCACGCTACGCCACTCGTGCCTTTGGGTGTCAACACCGTGCACATAGCCACTGTGTATTGAAAATCAGAGTCGATATACATGCCAACACCTCCCGCAGAAAGAGGGGTCGGCACGTATTCAAAATTATACCCTGCTATTTCAGGATTGAAGTCAAGGAAATTTGCATTGGTAATTCTAGTTTCAGTGAAGGCAATAACATTAAAATAGAAGTCAAGTTCATTTAATATATACCGTTTCCGGGAAACGTTGTCACCCAAAAAGCCTATACGGCTTGAAGCGCAAAGGATGATGGGGGCATTTAAACTGCTACTGTTTGATCTGAATTCAGACAGTTATCGCAACCACAGGTGAAATGATTAAATTTCAGGATATTTCCAAGCATGTTTGTTTCTAATATTTTACAGAAATTTAAATAAATCTTTACCCATACTCCCTAGCGCACCAAGCTTATAGGCTTTTCGGGTGACAACGTTTCCCGGAAAGGGTATATGTGTTTGAAAATCTTCAAGATTGCTTTTTAGGCTGCATATATTATTATGGCAAAAGGATAACTGATTTGGGCGACTGGTTGTTGAGACATTTTGCTATTCATTTGGCTAAAACTATGCGGTGAATAATATTTGCAGCGAATGGGACAGATGGCTAATGCGTCTGAGAAGTTATTGTTATCAGCATTCAGACTGAAAAGATCGATGTCATGCAAGCTTGGTAGACGGTCCAAATATTTTTTACTAGGAAGATTATTAGCAGAAATTAAATTATTAAATCGTCCATGACATTGCATTAAATTCTGGCTATTATAAGGTAATTCACGGAATAATAACTTATTTAGCTTAGCTTCGGCTGTATTAGGCATTTTGACTTTTGTAAATTGATAATACAACATGAGATTTTATTTTTCTAGCTACTTAAACTTATCTTATGTTAGTTGCCCTTGCTCATCTTGGGCAAGTCTTTCCAGGTCACTTGCACTGCGAATTTTGATAGAGCTTGATTCCTCTGATCGTCTGAGAAAGATGGTGCCACTTTTCGTCCAGCAGAATTGAAAATCGTATCTTTCCCTGAAGGCCTTGGCGTCCGTATATAGTCGTTGAGTACGGGGCGTCAAGTGATCCAGTACCAGAATATTAGCCACGTTCACGTCTTCGTCTAGCCCAAGGTCTAAAGCATGGACCTTCGATGTTTCTTTTCTTAGCGCCATCACTTCGTTTCTCGCTAGTCGTCTAACAAATTTACATACAATTGGTTTAGGCCTTGCTGGTCCAGCTCTGGGGTTGTTTGTTCCCGTAATGGGACTCGATGTGCTATATCTATATCCTTAATTGTTGTGTGCGCACCCATTTTGTTGAAGAGACTTAAGCATAGCCGCGATGTTTCCTCGGCGCTCTCACGCTGCCTCAATTCCGGTACTCCTAAGATTTTGATATTGAACCCGTAGCTGTACTCCTGTAGATCCTCGACTATATTCTCCAGTTCTCCCAACCCGTCAGCGATGTTGTCTAGTTTATTCTTTATACGGCGCAGCTCGTCTTGCATGCTAGTCTCGGTAGTGTGTAGCCATTCAAGACTTCTTTCCGTTTCAATCTGAGCTTCCCTACTCGGTCCGCCATTAATGTGGCTAGTTTCTTGTACATCCAGCCTCTGCTGTAAAAGCTTGATATCTTTCATCGCTTCCTCCAGTTGTTTCTTTAGTTCGCTGTTGCTTTTTTTAAGCGATTTAACTTGGTTTGTATTGGTATTAGACATTTCAAACGTTCCTTCACTTAAGACTAACGGAGCTTCTAATTTTCGTGTCCTGTCACTACGCACACATGCGCAGAATTTCTTGCTGTTGATCAACATCAAATAGTGACTTTCCTAGTGCTAACATACAGTGGCTATAAATAAGAGTAGCCCATAATTACATGGAATTTATTTATACACGGCACAAACAACAGTTGATACATATAGTTACTTTTACAAATAAAAATATAAAAACAACCATACAACTGCTTTCTATGTCTGCCGTGTGGTGAGCCGAGCCCAGCCTAGAAATTTAAGCTTTCTAGCCTCTTTTTAAATTTGCCGAAAGTGTTAGCTTTTCTCAGTTCTAGTGGAAGTCTGTTCCATTGAACGGCTCCAGAATGCCCCCTTCATATAGTTGGTACGCGGTTTTGGTATGGCCAGTTTTCTTTGATGATCCCGCAAATCGTAGGGGCTGGTACGGAAATCAAATATTTCAATAAAATAGTCAGGAGCGACGGATTTGTGATTTGCCCTTTTGACAGCAAAACATGGCTAGATTGTGTAATGATTCTAGCAGCACAATTCTGAAGCTTTTGGAGTTTTTCTGCTAGGTGTGCCACGAGACCATCCCAGACTAGATTGCAGTACTGGAAATGTGGCTCTATCAGGGAGTCATAAGTTTTGATGGCGGTATTCCTATTGTCATATTCACATGGCGAACCTGCTTTATACGGTTTTCATTAATTGCTATTTCTATCTAAAACGAAAAAAAGACAATAATTGGATACCGTAATGGTGTGTTTTATGCTGTTGTTTTACGCCTTTTCTAAATTTTAATATACTTGTTTTAGATGTTTTGTGTAGTTGTGTGCGAAGCCAAATAAATGAACACATAAATTAATACCCATACCTATACTATTATGGGTATTAGCCTATTATGGGTATTAGTTGTTCTTTGACCATCATAGATACCTTTGGCATTATCTATACTCTTTATTTTGTTCACAATAAAGCCATGCCGCGTTTCTCCGACACCACATTGTTGCATGGCGAAAACTACACTTTTTGATTTGAGATAATGTTATTGCTGTGCAACGAATGCCATGATGTTCTGCCTACCTTTTAATAAATGATTTATTTTATAAAGGAACTATTTTAATAAAGGAATACAACTTGCTTGATTCTTCTCCGTTCGAGAATATTATCTTTGTTGATCTTTGATCTCCATGCTTCAGAAGGGGTTTCATGGCAGATGTTCTAAATGCCACCGTTCCCTTGAGTACATCAGAGGTGCCGGGAACTTGATTTTTCAGTTTCCCACTTTGGAACAGGTCATTTATGTTGCATAAAGGTTGCCTTCTTCTTTATTTGCTCTTTATAAATCATTCTAGAATAGAATAGAGAATAGAATCACTCACCGCTTGAGAGCGGATTTCAGCATTTTACCTTGTAACAAATATTTTTGGCACAGGTGTTTCTCCACTCTGGTTTGGCTTTAGGGGTTTTCCATTGATCTCTATGGTATGACATAGCAAACAAAATAGGGAAGACATTTTTTTTCAAACTTGTGTCATTATGCTTGTTCTTCGTTTGCTATTTCTCTAAGTCTGTGATAAGAGAAGCAAAATCTAAGGCTGTACCCATGACAATGTGACTTGTTCATTTAGAAACAATTGCTCCACTGATCAGGGCATCTAGGGAAGTGCGGCAGTGCGATTCCGCATTTTTGTCCAAAAATCGCACTAAACCGCACTTTCACACTTTATTCGAACTTTTCCGCACAAATCTGTGCTCGTAGCCTTCCCACATCAAATAACGGAACACATGCTGAGCGTTGGTATATGGCGACGTACCCTCAGAGTCCCGAGTCCAGCGTTTTCACGAAACCAGTTAACGACCCATTTTAGGAGGCGAGTTTAATGCCCCGTCCCGGACAGCGACCAGACAACGTACACCTTCATCGCATTCTTCGGCTCGCACGCATGAAGTCGTACCCCATCCCTTGAGGCGTCTAACCACAACGCACACATCCTTGCAGCAGTCTCTCAATTTGGCCCAACACGCGACGTTGTGGCTATTCTCCCTCTTGAGATGCACAGGGCCGCTGTGCCTTAAGAACAAGTCGTGATCCATTGAAGGGAGTGTCTACTAACGCAACCGTTCCCTACGGAGACCCACCAGTAGACACTCATATCACCATTAGTTTCGACGGTCCCCGCTACTCATCAGCACCAGCCACACACGTCACTCCCTGCGTTACTGCCAGGACACTCGACCGGATTATCGGTTTAACGACCATGCCCTGGGCTGGCAGAGAGCTGTGCTGTCCTTGTCTCTATCTCTGTTACCCATAACGCGTTCCTCTGTCTCCCTCTGTCTTCGTGCGATCTCCATTCGCCTCTCGACTGTTCATTGACTCCCAGATCTTCCTCAACAGTGACTCTCCTTCTCCCCCTACTGACGTTTAGCAGTATTGATAACTCGTGTCACGTAATCCTAATCCTACCCTAGAGAAACTTGCTCCAAAAATTTACAAAAATTACCAGATCCTGAGCCACAGAAAAACACTTACATCCCACTTCTAGACACCAGATGTAACAGGTGGAAAATTGCCCCTTTTCGGTACAATTTCAACCCGGCCGGACGGCGCGAGCGGAACGCCAAATAACTTAACGAGAATGACCCAAGGCGGTGGGTGATCGTTTTGGATGCAAGGAAAAGTGGCTCGTGTACAGGAGAAAGTGAATTTATTGAAAATAGATTATTATGAAAAACAACGTTTACAAAAATAGTGTTATAAGCTTAACCAAAACTGAAAAGACAAAAGAACCTAGAAAACTCGATGCTGATAGACTAATCCGATATACTAAGAGTTAAACAACCAAAATTATACCTACGAGACCACGAGAATCAATACATACTGAACAGTTCAGCCACAGGGCAAGCCCTGAGCTCCGCACTCACAAGCTCCTCTGATCTGTACGCTCTTTCTGTTGTCTAACTGTAAAACTATCCTATATTTATACTGAGTAGGTAACTACAAAGCACTGGTTATCCGTGACAGGAAAAGCGTAACGCATTCCAATTAGCCCACTAAATATCAACAAGTGTTTGTTGATCAAACAGATAAGATAAAATAAAAGCACTTGAAATCTACCAAGCACAAACCGACAATTGCTGAAATAATTTAGCGAGTGATGAACTCCAAAATATTAAAGCAGAATAAAAACTACTTAAGAAAAAGTCAAAAGATATTTCCAAAATCCACGCAACAAAACTAAAACGATGGCTGAGGAAATATTATTACTGTATGTAAAATAAATCCGAACAATAAGTCAATTAACTAAAGATGAAACAGGAAATCAGAAGAAACTAATTTTTTCTCAGAACAAGAAAATCAAGCCAAACCCGCATTCCTAAGCATATGTAAAAAGAAAAAGGAAATTGATCTACAAAAGCGGCCTAACCAACGTCACTAGAGATAATACATGACTCAATACATAATCAGGACGTGATAATCTGTGATAATAAAATAACTGATAAGCATGAAAATCTGTTAACTGATTAAAACAGTAAAAGACAATCAAGTTTCTCCTAGAAACTTTATGAAAATTATCTAAATGAAAGAGAGAGAAATTGCCTCAAATTAGTCGCAATTTGACCTGGTTACAATAACTAAAAAAATTGTGAAAAATTCCTTCTAAACATGGCAATTTCAAAGATTTGTAGGTCAATACCTAGTTTATTATGTTGATGCTGAAGTATTAAGCGCAAAAACCTTGAAAACTCCACCATTTTCTTCCGATACGATCGCAACCGAACGCAAAAAATACCAGGCGTTGCACAACAGACCGTTTGAGCATGAGTACAAGAAACCATCAATTAGGAGTAGCTTGTAAGAAATGGGTAAATACAAATGCCCAGAAGAAATGAGCTTTTGGAGCGGGAACAATGAGCTTTGCGCCAACATTCGATCGAAAGTTCGAGCTGCATTTAAGGTAATTCCCCTGAAATAAAACTTGTCGTAGAATTTTTTTCTTAATTTGTCTATTTACTATTTAGTATATAAGGAATTGAAATATGAAATAAAAAGAGGGGGTGCCCATGCTCGTTTAGAAACTGTGATGGCGCAAACATACCCCTTTTTAGTGCCTGAGGGCTATTTTGTGAAGGAATACGTGAAACAAGAAAATTGAGATAAAACGCTCACAAATGAAGCAATCCAGTTCGCTTGCAAGTTTGAACAGAACTGTTGGATGCTTCACTACCTATGACAAACATTGGAATGTTTAATTTTCTATGTGCATTGACGCTACTCTTGAAAATGTGCAAAAATGTACGCACCGCTCGTGATAATTTGAGAGTCGTTGGTGTCTCATTTTGAGGCTTAGCTCAAGATAGCTCAAGAACTTGTTGTGGAAAATTCTTTAAACTGTTTTTAAAACAGGGGAATGATAGTCTTATCAAAATGGTAAAATAAAAAATGGGGGTGCCCAATCTTATTTTCGCGCAATATCCCAAAAAGCGACTTTTTCTTGGTGTTTCTCGCTCAAATGGGGATATTTAGCTTGCGCGCGCACGCTCGATTGCGTCATTTTCGAATGAATTGATCGCGCGTCCATGCGCAAAACAGCGTGCGCCGTGCAAAACAGGGGAATAACCTTAATTCAGTCAACGAAATTATAACTACACTTGTTCAAATGGCTTTTCGTCTCATAACATTCATTTCTGAGCGAATGTCTGTTTGTATCAGCGTTCCATGAACTCTCGAAAGACGAAACGCTTCAGTTTATATTATTACCAACAAAGAAGCGCTCATTTCTGCGCGAATGTCTGAAAAGTACGAGTTATTTCTACGCATGAAACCACTTCTCCCCTACAATCAGTGTATACAATCCATTATTCTTTGAACAGCAATGGAAAGCACAACATTCCGCTACTTTATTGTTGCCACACTGCACTGAGCTCAATTTAATTTATTTGCAAACTTTCAAAATAGTTCCCGATCTTAAATTATAATTATAATTATTTATTTGTATCCTTCTACAAATTAGGTCAATAAGCTGACTAAAACGATCACTTTCCTAGAGTCGATGATGGCAGTCACTGCTGCAAAAAAAAATAACTGGTTCGCTTTAGTTTGAATAGTTCATAATATTGCAACGTTGAAAGCACTCATCGTCACGTAGCGCTCATCTTCAAGCATTCGGTCGTACGCGTAACGGTCACGACAATCACAATTCAGTTCCGGTCTTTTGTAGCAATCTACTTCCGTCCTTCCCGACGTACGGTTTTTCGAGACGAAAATCTAGCGGTTGTTTCATCCCTTGTCTCTTTTTACGAGGTTAGCGCCAGACGGAAACCATTTCGTGGTAATGAGGCCCCAGTGGGCGAGTCTGGGCAAAGCATAATTAGCCAATCAGAAAAGACCAGAACGCAGGGCAAAGAAAATAGATTTCCTTTCGTTTTATTCAGCGAAAAATGGAAATAATTTTATTATTTTTCTTGATTTAAACTGTAAAGGTGAGCTCCCTGTGATTTTACCTATGACGTTACTTTCTATATCAATAATGTCAGTCAATTTTCAGTAATGATCTGCCCTCCCCAAAACGCGTCTTTTGTATACTAGTAAATTCCTACTACTTTTCGAATGATCTCTTTATCGTAAAATAGATACAAAGCGGCGAATCCCTTACATAATCCTTAATTAAATGAATGGACTATGAATCCTTAACACGGCTTATAGTAGCTTATTGGCCTACCATCAAGAGTGTGTGTATAATCTTAAAATTGTGTTAATGTCGCTCTGCGCGCGAGAGAAACGGATCACAACATATGGTTTGGCAAGATAACGAGGCGAGGAGACAAGTCCGACCGAGGGTGAGTTAGTCTGACGTGGCGACTAGCTCATGATGTGACAATGTTTACCGCAAGACGTGAGCTTTCGTGACCTCATCCATCTCCCCGGTCACACACGCGACCGGATCGGACGGGTGTATTGTTCGGTCAATGGCAGCAAATGCATAACGATTTAGTATCTTTATTATCAAATATTTTGTCATAGTCCTGAAAGACAGGAGATATTCGAACTCCGTCGTAATTTAACAAGGCTTTTTGGGATACGGCTACGTCTATACAACAGCAGAATTGTCTGCTGGTCTATCTGCCAAACGCCAAGAGTTGTTACATTCTGAGTTAGAAGAGGAGCGTAATAGGAAAGCTTTCTGTTTCAGCGATTCCACTGTGTCTTCGGAGATGACAATGCTGTGTGTATTTTCCACAGGATACTCATCAAATTAGTGTATAGTATTGTATACAATTCCGGGAGATGCTCATCCCGATAAGCACACATGCCCAGCCAGATATTGCCTTATCATAGTGGTGCCGTCGAAAACACAAGAACATTCTCCATATTGTAATTCCAGATCTTTGCAATAAGCAAATTTGGCTTTAACGCTATTTCTGATTAATAGCGAACCACCATAAACCACTTCTATGAGGAGGGATATTCTCTGTGGATTCGGATTTTTTGAGTTTACCATTTGTAATGCGATTCTCATAGATGTGACTGAAAACGTCCATGTTTACCTTGAATAGTGTCTTGTGGTTGAAGGAGGAGTGACTGAATGGCAAAAGAACTTTTGAAGACTTTCATACACATTTTCACTGCTATAGAACTGTGCAGGCCAGTCACCAGGCTGCGGAACCCAAATAAAAAAGCCACCTTTTCTTGGTAATAGGTGTAGTCACACGAGGGTGCTCCGGTCAAACTCACTTGGCCCAGTACCTGATCGAGAAATTCATGATTTCTTTTATTAGAGGGGTGTCATTAACATGTTCTAAAAAGATGTTTGGATCTCAAGAAGCCTCTAAAGGATTAATGTAAAATCTAGAATATGTGCACTTTACCTCGGCTACACCACACTGCTTTGTAGCACCTGGGTCAATAGTTATTGCATCTGGTGTACAGCCTACAAGGGTTTCAAAAATTTTGAAGTAGCAAGTTTCGGAAGAAGGCGGCTGAGTGTGTGGGTCTCATATTAAAATACATTGATTTTGCTTGATTTAGCTTGCGCTAATGTCTAAGCGGCCGTTAAGGTGTCATGGCAACCACAACAAAAACCAAGAAACACGAGAGTCTATGGGCCCAGAAAGTGTTCTGTAAGGAGCACTTCACCCCACAACATACACAAAGTGCTTTCCCCATAGACGAACCACATGGCCAGGGTTTGCTTCTTCTGCTTAACTAAAAACTCCTTTTTAGGAACACCAAAAACCAAAGAGTATTGGAATTGAATGTAGCGTTCATAGCAATCTGATGACCACCGGCCTAAGGTTTTACATAACCAAGGTGACAAGCTTACTACGGTAGTAGCAGCACAAATGCGATAACTGTGACCCGCAAAGTCAGAAGAATTGAGGCCAGACATAGACCAAACATTTCATGAGATCAAGGTGATGGCCATTACGAATATGTAGGTGACGTAATGCTGCAAGGTAGTTCCTTATCGAAGAATGCTCAATAGAGCGAGCTAGGTAAGTGACATATTCTGTTAAGATATTCTTCTTGACAGGGAAGAAACCGTCCCACTGAGGGCGATAAAGGGAAAGGAAATCAAAGAAACGTTTTTCGCCTGAGCTGTAAATTTGTTTGGTTGAGGTTGAATGTTCTTGAGGCCAGGGCCCTCTTTTGGAATAGAATAGTTTATGCTACACGTACCACTTGCTGGTCGGCTCCTGTAAATCCCATATCTGCCCCATACCGAAAAAATGTTGCACAATGAAGAAACAAACTTCTGATCTAGAGGGTCGGCGAGAACTGCTTCTAGGCGGTCCACATTAACAGGGCTTGCGAGGGGCTGTTCAAAGTGGAAATTATAACTTTTTGTCATTACTTTCTCTTATCTTATATATAATACGTGATGTGGGGATCAAGGTGAAACTGTGGACAAGATATCCCATTCAAAGTTCTTGGTGCGTTGCACGAAACCCCAGCACGCGACATTAAATAACGGTTCACAAACAACATTCGTTTGACAGCGTTGAGCCCGGTATAAAACTTTCGAAATCTATACTAACAATAGAGATGTTGGAGCCGAAAAAACGAAGTTCACAGTTATGTGCAGGGATAATTTTAATTCGAAAGCTTTGACCTAATACTTTTCATTCAAGTTTAAACAAACGTGCACCACTTCGCAGAGCGCGCGCTAAATGGAAATGACACCAGAAAGCAAATCATATGTCCGTTGAGATTTTTTCTTTTTTCTATTTGTTTAAAGAGAATCATATAAGTAAGATCAGAAACATATAACTTAGTTGAAACATGTGACGGCGAGCTGCTGTTGGTTATTCATAGCGAGTTTATGACCATATTTGGTCAATAATGAACTCTCGCCTGCTTACCCAAGCGGGTTTTCTCTTCATAATATTTCATTTTCTGCTCAAATAAAGTAGAGCAACAGTGGAAAGTGATAATATACTAACATTTTACATCTTGAAGTCTTGCAAGAACATTATTTTCAAAATCTGTTGAATTATTTATTCTGCGAATATTCTGCAGCTTGGCACTAAAGCAATGTATGTTACACGTTTCAACCCGCTTATATGTTTCTGGTAAGATAAATTTGCCCCTTGCACTCCGTGAATTTTCCACGGGCATCAGCTGGTTACTTTTATTACTTATCCCTGTCCCTATTTCTTTCATGCTCTCTAATGGAGCAATTACGAGCTGAGTGGGGGCCACTACATTTGCTGCATAAGTGTTGGTAAGGGCAGGCATCCCTTGAACAGGTTCCTTTATTGTTGAATCCATGGCAGGTGCCCCGCTTTGGGCCCCCCTGGCTGGCACTGCTATTCTGGGATCCATTGGTAAAATGGCAAAACAGTGAAAACCTTAGGCTTAAACTATTGGTCAAATTCAGACCAAACTAAGGACTTCTTCTTTGCTGCCTTCTGCCTAAAATTAAGATCATAGATCGCCCATCCAACGCCCCTGTTCATCGAAGCTGCATCCTGGATATGGCTATGGTACTGCAAGAGTTCTTGAGACCGGTGTTGGAATCTCTGAGTGAGGACACCAATATAAATAGTGTAATAATATAATATCGTGTGTACCTTTTAACCTTAAATTGCGTGGGAAAGCGTGTTCTATACTAAAGGTAAATAATATCTGCTACAATATACCGACTATGTACCAGGGCGTTCTTGCAACGGTATAAGACGGGAGGCATAAACCACGGACTTGTGTGCTCTAAGGGAGGCTCAAGGCAGGACAGGTGACCAGGACTTCTTGTCGCGGTCTTGAGTAGCAGATCACAATTTCAGAAGAACAGTGAGGTGAAGGGGTAGAACCATTCGGGCGCAGAGACGACTGACTGCATAGATCCCTGAACCACAGCGATAGCTCATGGTGGGTTGGTAGGCAAAGCAGCGGCATGGAAGGCAACACTAGCTGTTAGCAATCCGTAGTGAACAAGAGCCATGCAAGCTCAAATATGGGAGTGGTTCAGAGCAGGTTGCAACAAAAGGGGGATGCAAGTCTAGATTTGTCATCAAATTCCCCTCGACAGCACTTTCGCATTTTGCCCAAACCAGCAGAAAAGAAGGGTCGACAACGTTTTATGTGCACTGACTCTGTCAGTATAGCAGGCGCAATATGTGGATACCTTATCTTGTACAGATGTTATGACGTCTTGTCCTTTAGCACCCCCTTTTGCACAGCTTTTTCCGAAGTCGATAATGATGGGCGTGCAGAAGCTCTGATTCTGTCGTTTGTCTAAAATAACCTTGCTCGAGTGAAGGGATAAAGCCTGAGCAACATTCGATAGGATACGTAGCCACTCTTTTTTGTCTTTTATTTTTTTCTTACTGTAATGCTTTCAAAGTTCTGCAACAAGTTGAGCTTTACCTTATCATTTTAACTTTCATAGGAACTCAATCTATCTGCAATGATATCAAACAAAATAATGACAAAATGGCCAGCCGCGTTTACGCTCTCGTCAGACCGTTAACTTAGCAGTTTCACGTCCTAGTTCAGAAGAAACGTTGGGCATTGCACTTCCAAGATCATAGAGATCATGCTGAAGTAACGTCTTGGGACGCTTGTCATGGTAAATGTATACCATTTTCCTTGGAGAAATCGGACAAATAATCATGTGAGATTTCAAAAGAAAGTGTAGTTTACGATCAGTACGTACTCTAGTTATGCCTTTATTTCGGGCAACAAGGTCTTTATCTTCATTCTGCCGTCAAATGTGAACTGGGGTCACAACAAGCTCATCATTGTTAGATTTGGCAGGAATTAACTGGGAAATGCTGTCTAAAATGAAGGGTCGCGTCTTTTGTGTTGAGACAGGAAAATGTTTCGCTCGGGAAATAGTGCAATTTTTATTAGATGAAACCTCTTGGACATAACGTGTTGAACCGTGTCAATGGTGAAATTGTCAAGGTATTTCTCCAAAGCAAGATTTGCGAAGCACTCTACATCAATAGATTTCAACCCACATTTAAGAACAGTGCTGGACATTGGCCTGGACAAAGCACTTCCTTGATGGCAGTAGTTTGTCTACTGTTAAGACCGTCTTCTCCTCTTAGCCACTTCTACTTAATGGTTTAACTGTACTGGCTTACAGTACCTCCTCAATACTGAAACGCCTTCTCGAGAAAACAGACCAAAGTGACCCATCTGTACTGGTGTTGTCAACATCGTTACTTTATTTCTTGTAAGAGCTTTATCAGCCCATTCGACAACGGTTTCCGGAGGTCTCTCGGTTAGTGTCGTGGGGTCGACATATGAACCTCCTGGTCACAATTGGTGCGCTACTTTCACTACTAGGTTCTTGCCCTATGAAATGGCTATGAAAAAAAATTTCGTAGCCTTTTCATGAGAATTTACCCTATCCGGTCTCTTCAAATTGTTGTACAAACCTCCCAGAACCTTCAGGGCTCAATCCCACCGCTGCCACCATGTTGATAACGTGCCGATTTTACTCTTTTAGTGGGGAAGTGGAATTTCTTGAACCTCTACTTCTTTGCCATCTTATGTGCTGGGATCCGCGAGTCAATTTTAAAGCCTTTGAAGAAACAACGCCGATTTTTAAATAAATATACCAATTCGATTCATATTAAATAAACATGAAAATAAATGTATGCATTTTGTATACCGCAAATCTCCATATGAATGTTCAGTTGCGGTTTACAGATGTAGATGTCTGATCCTTTTAGATGCGGACTTCATTTTTTTACAATGAAGTTTACAATCATGAGTGGTTGTTAGTTTTACCTGGAATAACTATTCCTCCTAAATCTTCAACAAAACATTGAACCTTTCTCTTGCTTCTTTTGGGATTTCCACATTCATCTGTATAAAGTCACACGAGCTCGGTGAATTAGACATAGAGATTCCATTTGCTGTATTTCAAGTTATGCATATCGGTACTTTACCTTCAATTTGTCGTCGCATTCAATCGCTTTGTTAGCATCCATGACTGAGAAATAAAGTTGTCAAACTACGTTACAGAAAAACTTACCTTACCTATCCTCTTAGTGCTCTGTTGCGCATAAAGCCGAAACACACAATCTCCAACTTTCCCTGTCCTTAGCGAAACCCACACCACCTCCCACGACCTCCAGCCCGCCCCGTCCCTCTCTTCCCTATCGTTCTCCGCCATGTTGTTTTTGGCCTCCGGACCTTGCGCCTCCCTTCAGGTCTCCACGTTAATGCAATAGCGCAATGATTTTCTCCAGGCATGCGCAGTAAATGGCCTAGCCATTTCCATCGCCTTCTCCTGTTTGCTGTAGTTATGCGCTCGCACCCGCAGAGCTCGTCTAGCTCCTCCATGGAAATAATGTAGGGCCAGTATATCCCCATGATCTTCTTCAGGCATTTATACTGGAATGAGTCTAATCTTTTGCTGCGATTGTTTTCCACGTTTCGCAACCGTACATCAGCACTGGTATGACGAGTGTTGTAGAACTTGATCTTGGTTTTCCTACTCTATTTCTTTGAGTCCCAGATCTTCCTTAGCCTGCCAAACGTTGACTTTGCTTTCCTATGTCCGCATCCGCTCCTCCCGTGTTACTCACCGTTGCGCCGAGGTAAACAAAATCGTGAACCTCCCTAATCTCGTCACCTTCCTTGAACTTGATCTTGTTGCTTGGTCTTGTTCCTTGTTTTTAACATTGATCTTGAGGACCTCCGTTTTCTTCTTATTGATCTTAAGACCGATCCTACAAGCTGCATCAGCCATCTTTGATGTTTTCTTCTGCATTTGAGCTGTTGTTGTGGATATCAATGGGATGTCATCTGCAAAGTCAAGATCTTCTAATTAACTCATCATCTTCCAACGTATTCCCGTGTTACCATTTTCTGTTGCCCGCCGCATCACCCCGTCTATGGCTAGTAGGAAAAGAAATCCTGACATCACGCAGTCTTGCTTCACGCCTGTTTTTACCTTCAACGCGGACGAGCGAATTAGTGTAAATTTGGGACTGGAACGAGAGTGATGACGTTGGGTCAGGCATGGTCACGTGTTTACGGTTTCGCGTGAGTCAAAAGTTCTCACTTCTTTTTGACTCCGATTTGATCGTTCGAACGTGCGACAAAAATAACAGAACTCTTGTCTTACTCCGAATCAAACTTTGATTCACACGACTCCAAGTATTCCTGGACATACAAAACTACCACGAAGAAACGGGAGATTCTGAGAAAACCAGAGGAAACGAGGAAAAAAACAAGCTAATGCCATACGCGGTTGGACCACTGGCGAACGGGAATCCGGTTGATTCACCGACACATGATCTCTATGTGTGAGCCATCATCATTCTATACTTGTATTTAAAACTCGAATATCTGGTGCGATGCGAAGTTAATTGATAATCACAGGAAAACCATTGAAATTTAAAGACTTAAAAACAGTACATGGCATGTTGTTTATCCTCTGGTTATGTAGCGAGACAGTTCCTGATTTATGCAAAAGCTGCAAATAAGGCGATTCATAATCCTTGAAAACAGCCCGTAATACACACTTGTTGAAGTTAGGGTAGTAACTCAAGTAACTTAAATATATTTGGTTTGCTGATTGATAAAAATTTGCATCTGATTATGACATGACTATGATATTGAGACCCAACCACATACTGTAGGTCTTCGAAATCATTTTTGTTCTCAAGTTTCCAAAAAACAACAATACCATAAAAGTGAGATGCTTTTTTGAGTTCTCCTTATCCTAGTTCTCCTTATCCTTGTATACACTGTTTGTTAAAAGTTTAATGTGGTGAACTTTTAGATACCAGGTTTTTTTTAGAAGTAGAAATTAGTTCTTCCAGGGACCTATATCGATTCAAAACATTTAAATCATCTAATGGCAGGTAGAGCGGTGGATCTAAAACCAGGTCAGGCAATTCATGGCGTGTTGGAAAAGTCTCAGACCATGTGGTTTTGAGTTGTTTTTCATATTCACGTTAAAAGGGAGGAAAGTGTAAAAAGCGTCGTGTTTTTGGAACTCTCTATGAAGAACATATATTTTAAACGAGTCTAACTGATTACCGGTCAGTCCCTCTGTCCCCTCCCCCTCCCCCAAAAAAGCATCATTCTCTTTGACCCGATTGAACTATCCCTGATCTGTCTCACAATGGAAAAGTCGTGTAAAACCGCGGCGCTTCGTTTCGGAAATGCTAGCCTTCGCCAAGTGATGCCCGTGTCTTGGATCAGGATGCGATTGTACTGTCGTCCGCTTCCAAGCGATAGGTAATCAGGACTTGGATTTCCAATCCGCTATCTCCGTTCAGGTTATGGAAAACGATAGGGATATGCCTTACGCGGAATGATACTTAAGTGTGTTTTCTGGGAATAATGTGAATTTTGACCCGAATATGTTTCTTGATTTGCGGGTTTAACAGTGTAAGTCGAAGATGTCTTGTCTCTCAGCGTGTTCATTTCAGGTCCAAATCCCCGTTTTTAAAAATTCCTGTTCCTGTTTACCCATCACATGTTCTTGATGAGTACCTTCAGCTGTTAGATGTACGCAGATTCATATGTTAAACTTTCTTTGTAAAAAAGCTTTTGTATTATCTGGAACATCTGCGTCACAGAAGGAGATGAAGTACACGATCGTTGAATTGACTCCAGCGAATACGTTTCTAATATTTTGGTCCTCCACGTTACTTACAGATAGTGATTTCAAGACTGGACACATGCTTTTGTACACCAATATGGACTTTAGATGTTTTCTGAGCATTCTTCCTGCAAATAGACATTTTAGCCTCTCCAGTGATGCTAACATTACCGAACTAGCATCTTCGGACCAAGTGGTATCGTCTTGGAGTCGTAGAAATGTTAGATTTTTGGCTTGCACGCCGATATATCTTGATACTCTCTCTGAGACATTTGTTAACATCAAGTCAAGGTGTATAATGGAGGGTGTCCCTTTTAGTATATCTCCTAACAACAATTCCTCTATCTGTGTGCAGGTTAGGCAGAGACTCTTGAGGTGTAGCTGCCTCTCTAAGAGCGGTGCCGTCAATAGCAAAACAGTTAAATAAGTTAATAGAGATGATGCTTTGTGCGCGCACAAGTATCCCACTTAGGGCATTTTCTGTCACACCTTTCGAGTCGACATCTGTAATGTTCGCCAGATATATGTTATTGTAGGCGATCCGGTCATCTAGAATTATACTCCATTTCCTGCAAACTCGTCTGGGTCTTAGTAAGTCTCGAAAGCTTAAGAAACTGAAAACATACAACAACATTTCAACGGGATGTGCTTGAATCCTTGTGCTTGTAGTTGTTTTCTCTTTCTGTCTCTTCATAGTTCTCGAACAGAAGCAAGAAACACAACCTTTTTGTACTAGTTCGTCAAGGTAATAAACGTAATTTAATAACCCCGATTGTAGACAGTACGAGATCTCGTCTTCAATTTTTAAATGGCAGCTGTCAAATTTAGTTCAAAGACAGCGGGGTTGCCTTTTAAGCGTCATTCAGTGGGCGTAACAAAGCGAAAGGTAAGCTTTTTAATAGAAACATTTACATGTTAGCATCTACATAAGTATTCTTTAGCCCCCTTTCCTCCCCCTTCCCCACACATTAACATATCATCCCCCCCTAAACAAAGAAAATAAAGTAAAATAAAATGAAATGAATAATACCAACAACAGCAAAAACAAACCAAAACAGGGTTTCTCTAAGAAGCACGAAGATTTAAAAAAAATTACAGAGGGCCTATAATTCTTTAAATGAAAAGAAGTTTGTTCCATTTTATGAAATGAAAGGTTTCCATATCCTCTCTTGCAATGGCAAGTTCTACTCTGTAAATTGATTTTAGCTTCTGTAAAAACACATCGAAATTGGGTTTCATATTTTTTAGCTTGCCTGAATAAATCGAAAACTTTGCCAAAATTATGATATGATTCACTAAAATGAAATCAACATTTGCTTCAAAGAGACCCAGGATAACATCCAGTTTACATAAATGTTCGCTATAAATATGGTATTTATCTAAAAATATCTCTAGTTCGCGCCAGAAGGATTTGACATGATAATACTGAAAAAATAAGTGTACCATATTTTCATCTGCGTTATGGCAGAAGGAGCAGAGGGAGGATTGCACGCGTTGGTGGAAATTTAGGATTTTAAACTGAAACTCGCGTAGTTTTGTTTCTATAGAATAACGGAAGGGGATTAAGTAAATAGTTTTCCAGTCCAAAGTTGTTGCCGCAAAATAATTTGTATAGAAGTTCTTGGCTGTTGGCGGGACGACTAATTTAGATACGAATCAACTATATAATTTTTGTGAAGTAGTATCATCTAAAAGAATTGTATTACCGTTGGAAACAATGATTACGGGTTCGGAGTGCAATGGATTTACCAAGCTCGCAATATTAAAGGATGCATTCTTTAGTTTGATCTTCCATTCTCGTGGAATGGCATCGTAAATGCTCTTGAAGCGGAAAGACTCAAGTGGGTTAAAGTCAAGGATCGTTAAATCGGGTCAAAGACAATGATTCAGCTATAAGCGCGCGCGCTCTTTTTATTCAGAAATTCCTAGGCCATGGCCCACAACTACTTGAATGCAACAAGCGCATTTATAGCTTTTTATATTGCAAATTCGACGGTCATCCAGACTGCTTTGAGACACTATGTTGTACTTTTGAAATGGTGGCGAAGTAGGACAAGTGCTATTTTGCAAAAGTTGCTTTTATGTAAAGTGTAAATTTTATGATATATTACATATTTCACTTATTTCCATGATAATTTCTATTGGCGGCTGGGCCTTTTAAATTACGAACAACAAATATAAGTAATTACTCTCCGTTAATGTTATAAAAATATCTAAAATATAAAAATAAATCCCAAGATATGCTTCCCAAAATAACGTTTACAAAACTCGGTTCAAAACCAACATGGGGAAACAAACAATAACTGCCATGGCAGCCGACATTTGGCAAAAGCTCCCCCCAGACCTAAAAGAACTTAATATCTAAATCACCTTCTTTTAAAACAATTTGACTCTTGAAGCTAACATAAAATTAACTGAAAAATTCTATGTTTTTTTCTGATCTCTTTTTAGTGTACGCAATTTGCTTTTAGGGAATTGCCTTTTCTTGTTTTTGCCCGCTTTGTGTTTGTTAGTGTGTGAGGGCTACAAAAATCAGGAAAAACATTCAAAGCCTGGCGTCTAACGTAGGAAACCTTATGGTTTATTTAGGCCCTGGGCATCTCCTTCGCTAAAACCAAATATTTTTTTTGTCTAAAAAGACAATAAACCTCATTTCTTCAAACAATGAAAAAAATATTTAATTTTTTATATTTAAATTAATGTACTATTCCAGAAGGATATGCAAAATAAAATTGTATTGTATTGTATTGTATTGAATATGAATATAAATCCAAAGAAAAAATAGCGATGTTTGCATTTCACTTTTCTGTCTCAGTCTTTTATTCTGGTATAACAACAACGCGACATACTAGACACGCGAACAACTAGCAGGGTACCTCGACGGTAATCGCTGTAGAACTCCTCGCACCGATTGCTTAAAAACGAAATTGGGTACCCTGTTCCGTAGTTACGGTAACAAGAATAAACACCCCCTCCCCTTAAAAAAGGCAATATTAAAACCTTGTTCCGGAGTAAATGGCGATATTCGATACCGTGTTCCGTAGTCAAAGGCCCGAAAACCTCTGCACTGTAGTCAATGGGGACCCAAATTCATAGGCCGCAACGCAGAAGATACATACGCCTAGTTTAAAAAAGGTTGCTTTGGTGTTTGGTATTTCAATTCTAGCGCGAAACAAAGGAACGTTTTTTTTTTTTTTTTTGTATATACATATTTATTGTAATTATACAGCATTTTACATCTTTTTTTCTTCTTACATGTGGCTATATACAATATTTTGCTTTTTATATATATGTATAACAAACAAACGCACACACACACGGACACACACACACAAAAAAAAAGGTATTACATTATATATCCTGATTGCTGAGTCTTGTTTTGTATTTGTTGTTTCAACAGCCATTCACTTGGGGAAGCAGTCTTTACACATCAAATACTTTAAATACATAAAAGTTTTCGTGCAATATCTGACGTTTCGATCTCTAGCCAGTTTTTCGAGAAAATCAAATATGTAGTGAAATAAACTTTTTCATTTTTCTTGTAAGCTCCGTAAATGTAATACTTGGCAATCAGCAAGCAAAGATTCAATGGCTTCTTTTGGCTGTTATTTGGTTCATAACCATAAAATATAGTGCTCTCATTTATTGTAATTTTCTCTTTATTTTTAAACTTAAACTGCCACCAACTTTCCACCCTTTTCCAAAACGTACTAATCTCGCTGCACGAAACAAACAAGTGGTTCAAGTCTTGTTTTTGTGAACAGACATGGCATTTATCTGTGTCTATAATTTTATTTCTAAATAAGGTGGCATTGCTCGGAAGAATATTGTGAATAATTTTGAATTGAAACATTTGTAACCGTACATCGTTCGTAATTGAAAATGGGAGTTGATAGATATGGACTACATTTTCTGGAGAGCAGCCATTACGGATTAATCTCTTTTCCGCAGTTGGGGGTTGAAAACGTTTCTGTATTAAAATTTCTCGAATTGCTTTACATGTAAAATTATCTTTCCTTTTTCGCGTAGCCTCTGCTGTTGTAAGGTTTGCCATTTTTAGTTTACTTTTCCATTCAAGAGGTATAGCTTTTCTCAAAGCGAAAATTGTTAAGAAATTTGTTTTTATGCCGTACCTTCTGAGTAGCTCTTTTTCTGAAAGCCACTCCTTATTTTCGTTTAGTAGATGTTTAATTTTGTACACTCCGCACTCGTACCATTTCTGGTAAAAAATGGATTTTCCTGCTATTTTAATATCTTTATTATTCCAAATCGTTTCTTCCGTAACATCTTCGCTTTTTCTGTATATTTGTAGTTCTTGCCACGCTTTTATTACCTCTCTATAAAAGTGTGGCAAATTAGGATTGAGAGGCAGAGTTGCTATGTCGAAATTGCAGTCGAAGAGGAACGCCCCGCCCACATTGTTTAGACAGGAAAACGGAATGGCTTTCCAACTCTCTGCCTGCTCTTCCACTTCTGAACACAATCTTTTAACCCAGCACGCTTTAATGGCTTTATTGACTACCTCGAAGTCGGGCATGTTGAGGCCTCCATTTTGCTTTTTCCCTATCATTGTCCGCGATTTTATTTTCGGCGGCTTCCCGTTCCAAATGAAGGACCAGATCAACTGATTCACTTGATTTATAAATTCTTGTTCTATTGGGATTAGAGAGGCTACATATGTCAGTTTTGATAACGCTAGCGTTTTCACAATATTTATTTTACCTTCTAGTGTTAGGCTTCTCGTTTTCCAAACGTCTAAAAGCTTCCTCATTGCTGCGAGCTTCGAGTCTAAATTTTCTTTTTTAAGGGTGGCCTTATCATAAGCAAAATGGAACGTTTTGCCTCAAGGACCACGAAACAAAGGCGTTCAATGACCGAAGATCCCATTGACCAAAGCAACCTTTCCTGAATTAGGTATATACAAGTAGAGTGAACGACACGATGCGGTGCAAACCAGTGATTGATATCTAACCAAAAAGACTTCACTAAAACGTTTCACCAGTATCTCCACCAGTATTTTATAAAAACCCAACAACACATTGCAATTGAAACACATGACAAGTGCGGCGTTTCCATATATAAAAGTACAATTTGCGAATAGCTATGATATTTACAACAGTATCAGAAAAAAAAAACAAGAGAAATTGATTGGATTCTCTGTCTCTCTTTAATGACCGTCTTTGACTTCCTCATGTCCATAGATGGTGGTTCCCGTGAGGACGCAGACCAAACTCTCCGTCAATAAGAAATAAGAAATCTAATTAGTAGAAAATAAGAAATCTAGTTAGTAGTGGACATGATGTACTAAACCCTCTCAGCGGATTGAAGGTGGTTGCGGTTTTTTGTGTGGTTCTTTTAACGTGGCGTATCTGTGTATCTTTTATTGGATTGGTTTATTTCAAGCAGCGTGAATAGAATAAGCAAAGGCTCATTAGAAAAGGCGGAGGGGGCGAGAGGAGAAATTGACTAGTTGCAGACTATGCTATGCATTTTTTTCGTGTTGTCAAGGGATGGAATGATCTTCATAGATTGATATCATACCCTAAAAACTTTATGAATAGGCTAAAGCAGGTTGTCCCCGTCGTTAGTGCCCTGGAAAATGTAGCAGGCACATCCCAGTGCTGGTGGTCCAGGGCAATACACACAAGGTGTCTGAGGTAAAAGTTCCTGTAATACAAGAGGGCATTACCGGTTTCGCAATTACTTTGTCAAAAAAGCGGCTCTTGGCACATTAGAGCATTTAGTGATTACAGTTGTTAAAATTGACATGCACAACGCGTTATATAAAATGGTTAAAAAATAATTTTTCCAGTTAAGCCTCGATTCTCAACAGTTTGTCTTCTACGTGTACTGCGTGTTTAATATTGGCTGGCTTTCTGCATAGTGTCTATTCGACGTCGATGGCTCGCGAAACCATAACCTATTAATAACCCTTTACTAACGCGACCATTGAAAGAAATCAAACTTAAATCAAGCAATAATCAAGCTCGGTGATCTAACTCCCCAAAAGAGTCTGGTGTCGATTTTGTCTGAGAACCAAATACTGAGAACATTTCTGATCACTCCCTGCTAGCCGAGGTCTCTTTTCTCTGCATTTCGATGACTGGAATTCTGATCGATATTCATAGAAAAGATATTGCCTGATAAAAATCGATTCCATGAAATGAAATACTTGTAAACGGTCCACTGCGAATGCATCGATTCAATGAAATAAAATACTTGTGAACGGTCCACTGCGAATGCGCGCTGTACTTACATGCGATTCTGCAGAACATCCACCAAGACAATTTAAACAAGAGTTGACCCCATTGTCCAGTCTTATAAACTGTTGGCATCCCCGATGATCTCTACACCACCACCGTGGTACCCCATTGATGTCCGTTGTTTTTGTTGGAAAGTCCATAGTCAAGATAGTACGGGTCTTAAAATTACAGCGATTGCTCCAGTGTTATTAACAAGCTTCCTAGGAGGTGGTCTAATATGATTGGCAGTGATTGTTAGAAAAGTTAGCTCTTTTAATTCATATCCGAGCGGCTGGTCAAACCGCGCGTTAAGTTTCGTCTGTAACAAAACTAAAACACCACACCTCCAAAATTGCTCAAATAGCTTTACAGCTCAAGGAAACTGAAATCCTCATCCACTGCAGTTTGATAAATTTTTTTTCCACTCAGAATTCAGAATGTATAGAAAGAATGCTTTTTATTTTATTTATTTTATTTTATTAAATTCGCCATGTCTGAACAGCATCTAGAAAAGCATAAGCTTATGAGAAATGAAAATCAATGTGTAAATTATCCAAGGTCCCAATCATTCAGAGTAAGTGAATTATGTTCTACTCTTCCACATGAAGTTATGATTTTGTTTATCCCAAAAGTAACTAAAGAAGAATCCTATTGAACTGAAAGGAATGATTGTCAGTGCAAAGGAGGTCACATCTTATTGTGTAATTTTTGCTCTTTCATTTTTTCTATGCTTAATCAATTCAGTGACACTCTGTCTATCAAAATTCTAAATGCTAAAAATAAGTGACACAAAAGTATAAAAGATGGAGATTTTATCAGGCATTCAAAATGGGACTGGATAAGAAAAAATGAGGCATGTCAGTCACTTCAAAATAAATCAGATAATAAGCACTGGATGGAAAACACAATCATAAATCGCTGAAAAACTACATTATAGTAATGACCTATATATTTCATTTGCCAGATTCATAAATATAATTTTCAAAGCATTCAAAAAGGTGGCTTACTAGATATAGTAAGGAAACAGTTTCCAAAAACTGAGGCAGCTGACCTTGAGTTAAAGCTTGTGAAGAATCCATAGTAGCTAAATCCGACTTGAAGAAAAAATAATATCTCATTTATTGCTCTCATGTGAGCAGGTCTGCTATTTCAGTCATAAACTGTTATGGCCAGCTTGAAACAGGGTGCAAAACACAGGCCCTCGTTTTCTAAAAACTTTAATTTGTAAACTTGGACTGTCAGGTCTTAGAACTTCTCTAGACCAAGTAATATGAGTCAACAGCTGTAGAACACAAACAGCTTTTACTTCGAACCAAGCTTATACATGCTTGGCTATGCTCAACGTAGTCATGGAAACGTCAATGCATCATAGGACTCCTGGGACTAATTTTACAGATAGAGGAAGTATTATATTAATATTTTGGGAATTCCATGAAAGAGCAAATGCCAGTTAGATAAATTAGTACCCATGGTAAGTGTAGAAGAGCGCTGGCATGGCAGTCAACTGTCCCATATGTGGTGAAAAGTTTTTAAAGCCTTGAAAGCCTGGAGCCATCCATGTTACCAGTGTTGACATTCTTTTGTATTTCAAATTACTTTATGGAAGACCACTCGACAACTTCCCTTGCTTGTGTACGTTGGAACGGTTGAGTTCTAGTCGACAGTAAGTCGGGTAATTCTAAAACATTTTTCAGAAAAAGTCGACACAACGTAGGGAATATAGTTTTATACAGTATTTCAGCTGGCCAAACCAGTCTTCTTCAGGTATTGTGAATACAAATTGGCATGTTATCACTATATATACTATCTGAAATATGAATATTATGAATATTATGAATATTATTGATATAAAAAAGGGCATAATGAAAATACAGATCAGGTCTCCTCTCGTTTGTTAAGACCATCAGGTTCTAAAGTTCTGGCACGTATTATTAAAGTTGCTTTTCGAACGGAATCACGACTGGAAAGTAGTTTTTCAAGAGGGATAAGTTGCATATCAGAAGCAGAGTGATTAGGTGAGTGAAGAAAATGTTTTGAAAGGTGAGTAGGTTTTGATCGTGATTCAGGGTTATCTACATTACACTGCAATATATACACAGATCCCGCAACATTTGGTTCAAGTAAACAATATCAACTCTAAGTATTGAATATACCGATTACCAAATTAAAAACTAACTATAATATAATCTGTAACCACCGTATGCATTGCTACGCGACCTCAAAATTCACTGTTGCGATTGGCGATTTCACGCAAGAAAATTGTAATGTTAATTTTCTTGAACCAGAAAGTAAAACATTCGAGACAAGGAAGACAAAGGATAACTTTGTTATTTTGGTTGATATCGCAATCATTTTCGACCCACTGAAGAAGCCGAATCCACCGTTTTGGTTTGATTGACGGCTAAAAGTCGCCAATCGCCCATCGCAACATTAATTTGTGAGGTCGCGTAGCAATACATACAGTGGTAATAATCGACTCAATGGAAGGCTTCTGGCCTTTAGCTCGACTAAACTCTATATGTCAGTTTAACATTTTGCAGATTTTGTCATTTGTCACCTGTAATCAAGACATGGAGCTGCATATGTTTGTTGAATATAAAATAAACCAAATAAAAACTAACTACTATTAATTTCGTTACAAGGTTTAGCTTTTTAAAACATGCTTTAAAACGTTGGCACCGCGATAGATTTAGAATTCCTGTGGCAAACTAACTGACAGAAATACTACAACCCGTGCCAAAACTCTTTGATACCTTTTGCAATTTGCCAACTAATAAAAAATGTATAACCGCCCGGACATGCCCCCGTCCACATAAAAGTCCTCCTCTCTCTCCCCTGTAGCAAAGTTGAGATTCCAAGTGCTCCATGTTACAGAGCGGTCATCCCGCTATTGTCTAACATTGATAAAAGGGGGAGGAGTAGTGGCACATGGGTGTTTTGTGATGTAATTTGATATTCTAATTGGCCAAAAAATTAGGTATCAAAAGTTCTGGCGTTTTAGTCTTCTCGCGCATTTTTTTCCCAGCATAGTAACCCCGCACTTTTTCAGCCAAGAGATGCGTGCGCAGGAGGCTACCACCGCGTGTATATACAGTCAAACCGGCTCAAGCGTGCCCCTTTTGAGTCCATTATTGTATTCATTAATGATTTCAATAATGCATTATTTAATTCAATATTCAAACTTTCGATATTTGAAGTTTGGAGGCTATGATGTAATTCATCCAGACCAACAATTTGTTTATTCGTGATAAGTAGTTGAACATTAAATTGAATAATGCACTATTGAAGTCAATTATAAAAAAGAAACAATAACGGACAGTGGTGGATTTACGCCTGAGCTAGTTTGACTGGAAAACAAACACTTTTTGTTAAACAGATGGCATGAAAAGCCAAGCTACACTTTGGCGTTTACCTACATAATCAACATTTATTTGATTTCATTAATTCTTCTATCAGATAATGCTTTACTCATAACTGTTTAATAAGATCATACCTTGGGTTTGTTTTGTTTTTGGAGGAGCTGTGTTAGGAGATGAACCTGTGAAAACAAACGCTTTTTGTTAAACAGATGGCATGAAAAGCCAAGCTACACTGTCGAGTTTACCTACATAATCAACATATATTTGATTTCATTAATTCCTCTATCAGATAATGCTTTACTCATAACTGTTTAATAAGATCATACCTTGGATTTGTTTTGTTTTTGGAGGAGCTGTGCTGGGAGGTGAACCTGTGAAAACAAACGCTTTTTGTTAAACAGATGGCATGAAAAGCCAAGGTACACTGTCGAATTTATCTACATAATCAACATTTATTTGATTTCATTAATTCTTCTATCAGATAATGCTTTACTCATAACTGTTTAATAAGATCATACCTTGGGTTTGTTTTGTTTTTGGAGGAGCTGTGTTAGGAGATGAACCTGTGAAAACAAACACTTTTTGTTAAACAGATGGCATGAAAAGCCAAGCTACACTGTCGAGTAACATTTATTTGATTTCATTAATTCTTCTATCAGATAATGCTTTACTCATAACTTGTTAATAAGATCATACCTTGGGTTTGTTTTGTTTTTGGAGGAGCTGTGCTGGGAGATGAACCTGTGAAAACAAATGCTTTTTGTTAAACAGATGGCATGAAAAGCCAAGGTACACTGTGTTTACTTACATAATCAACATTTATTCGATTTCAGTAATACAACTATTAGAGAATGCTTTACTCATAACTGTTTAATATGCTCATACCTTGGGTTTGTTTTGTTTTTGGAGGAGCTGTGTTAGGAGATGAACCTGTGAAAACAAACACTTTTTGTTAAACAGATGGCATGAAAAGCCAAGCTACACTGTCGCGTTTACCTACATAATCAACATTTACTTAATTTCATTAATTCTTCTATCAGATAATGCTTGACTCATAACTGTTTAATAAGATCATACGTTGGGTTTGTTTTGTTTTTGGAGGAGCTGTGTTAGGAGATGAACCTGTGAAAACAAACACTTTTGTTAAACAGATGGTATGAAAAGCCAAGCTACACTGTGGAGGTTACCTACATAATCAACATTTGTTTGATTACATTCTTCTATCAGATAATGCTCTACTCGTAACTGTTTAATAAGATCATACCTTGGGTTTGTTTTGTTTTTGGAGAAGCTGTGTTAGGAGATGAACCTGTGAAAACAAACACGTTTTGTTAAACAGATGGCATGAAAAGCCATTGAGCCATTGAGTTTACTTACATAATCAATATTTATTTGATTACATTAATTATTCTATCAGAGAATGCTTTACTTGTAACTGTAATAATCTCATACCTTGTTAAACAGATGGCATTAAAAGCTTGTTACACTGTCGAGTTTATCTATATAATCAATATTTATTTGATTTTATTAATAAAACTATTAGAGAATGCTTTACCCATAACTGTACATGTGTACACCTTATATAACAAGAAAGTGATTCCAAAAAACAGACTTTAACAGTAATGGCAGCATAATCAGCTGATCAAGAGAAGGGGTTTGAAATTTGTTTGTCAAAAAACTAGGACCCTGTCTTCAAGTTCAAGTTCAAGTTTTATATATTCAATTGACCCTTATACACTAGTAGATTGGTTGTCAAATGAATACTAATATTAATAATGAGTAAATCCAGCAGCCACGCCTTGGAAATGATCTCAAGAGATTCAATTCTTTAGATAATATTCTCAAAAGTGACTGATTCTGTGTTCCTTAACTCAAAGCACTTGGAAACATATTCAGCAACTATTTTAGCTATTTTCCTTGGTGGGTTCAGGATTAACATAAATAGATCCTTTTCGGCTAGTCTGGTTGGATCAATGTTGAAGCACCTGTAGGTTCTGAGTTCTGAGTTTATTGCGTTGTCTAGGGTCCCCCCTGTTGTCATTATGTAACTCTCCATACCAAATTTGATCATTTTATTCCGCCATACCCTGGTATGTGTACATGTAAGAGAAAAATATGGAAAATAATATCATTATTTATGCATGTATGTAGTTCATGTTATTTTGGAAAATTAGCAATGAGCCACCTTAATGACTATTGCTGTACCCCCAAGAATCTGAATCTTGCGCTTTATTCTTGGCCCAGTAACAGCAGAAAATGCCTTAAGGGCTTGAGGAGCAGAACCATAGGGATTTTCTTTTCGTAGTAGTAGGGACAGTGGTCTCTTGGGGTGAAGTAGGAGAAATTGGTAAATTGTTGCTTATTGGTAGACTGCTGATGGCAGTTGCCTTACTTTTGGGTGTGGTGGATGTGGATGTGGCAGTTGCCTTACTTTTGGGTGTGGTGGATGTGGATGTGGCAGTTGCCTTACTTTTTGGTGTGGTGGATGTGGATGTGGCAGTTGCCTTACTTTTGGGTGTGGTGGATGTGGATGTGGCAGTTGCCTTACTTTTGGGTGTGGTGGATGTGGATGTGCAGTTGCCTTACTTTTGGGTGTGGTGGATGTGGATGTGACAGTTGCCTTACTTTTGGGTGTGGTGGATGTGGCAGCTGCCTTGCGTTTATTGGGTGGGGTGGGTGTGGCATTAGCACTATGTCTGTTGGGTGGGGTTGGCTTGTGGGCTGAGGGGGTGGCACTGGGGGAGTTTTGTTGAGGCGGAGTTTGAGGATCCCTATGGGAGGAGCAAGACTACAAGGCGCTGGTACGACCACTGGCGGAGTACGGGACGGTGGCATGGAGTCCCCACACTTACAGTTCAGAAGTTTCCACGAGCGTGAGTTTGCAGCTGAAAATTGGTCTTAGCATGGCCATCGAACGACTCCGTTGACAGCGGGATGACAGGGAAAACAATTGACCCGAAATCGAACCTTGCTCAAGAGGTTTTCCTTGCTTATTCCCGAATCCGGTGATCCTCCTTCAGTTCATAAAGTTCTTGAAAGAACGTAAGATCGATTTTGTTAATATCTCGAGGCGATGGAGCCAAATAAAGCCAGCAAACTCAGTCCTTATAACATCAAGTCGGACGACAACAAAGCGTGTGAGCACAGCGCGCGTGACATACGATAACCACAGGAAACCCACACGTATGGTCTTCTGTTTTTCATTTAGGCTCGTTTTAAATCGCCTTTTTCGAGGCAAATATTGCAGTCATAAAAGCGGCAATATAATTTTGAAATGCGTATTCATACTCTACTGATGTGTGAGCCCTGTTTTTTGTGATAACCCGATATACAACGTATGGTATAATTCTTGCGGTTCGCAGCCCGTGCAAAATAAGCGCACAATGACCGAACAGCGCACATGCTACCAGATGACCGGAGTGTGACCCGGTTTTCGTTTATTATCGATGATTTCGTTTTTATGTTAACAAATATAAAACAAAGCAAAGAAATCCCCTGCGCTATGACCTACTATCAATAATAATAATATAAATTTTGATATAGCGCCATTTCTACTAAAAATCCAATAGCGCTTTACAATAATTGTTCTACTATATAAAATTAAATCAACTAAAAATATAAAAAATAAAAATGAATAAATAAAAAGATAAAAATGCTTACAGTGTGATAAAAACTATAAAACAATGAAAACTTTAAAATTTATATGTTAAAAACGCGCTGAAATAGTAATGTTTTGATTGCTGACTTAAAAACACTCAGTGATTTAATGTCACGTATATCATCAGGCAGGGCGTTCCAAATGGAGGGAGCTGTATAAGAGAATGCCCTTTGGCCATAAGTCTTAAGTTTGCATTTTCGTCTAGTAAGGAGTGACTTGGACGAGGAACGTAGTGTTCTAGTTGGGATATAGGGTTTTAAAAGATCAAACAAGTAAAAAGGTCCCTTATCATTTAATGCCTTAAAAGTCAAAAGTAAAACTTTATAGTTGATCCGCTCAGATATCGGTAGCCAGTGTAGCTCTTGCAAAATAATTCTTGCGAGACCCAGTCAGGAGACGCGCAGCACTATTCTGAACATGTTGTAGTTTCTGTATCTGGGTTTTAGGTATACCAGATAAGAGGGAATTACAATAATCAAGTTTAGAGGTTACAAAGGCATGGATCAGAGTTTCACAATTCTTAAAGGCAATGTTGTAGAGGTGATAGTAAGCGGATTTACAAATAGTAGTAACTTGCTTGTCCATGGACATTGCATTGTCGAACCAGGCCTCAATATTTTTGGCAGACGAAGAGCAATACACCCGTTCAGTCCCTACGGAGAGGGAGTTGAGCATGGGCGATGGGCGGTGGCGAGCTGAAATGACAAGAAGTTGGGATTTATCATTATTAAGCTTTAGCTTATTGGCAGTCATCCATTGTTCGATATCTCTAATACAGTGTTCCATACGCAATATGGAAGAATCTGGCTCACCGCGTGCAGCTGGATGAAAGGACATGTATATCTGGGTGTCATCGGCATAGAAATGATAAGACAAGCCGTGCCTTCGTATAACTTCCCCAAGAGGAGCTGTATACATAGTGTATAGGATAGGTCCCAGCACAGAAGCTTACGAGTAGATGATCTCACATTGTCAATACAGACAAACTGGGTTCTCTCCGAAAGATAGGACCTGAGCCAGGCGAGTGCTTTACCCTTTATGTTAAAGTATTCTTCGAGTCTGTTTAGCAGGATTTTGTGATCAACCGTGTCAAATGCAGCTGAGAGGTCCAAAAGAACGAGAACCGCACACCCCCCTTCATCAATTGAACACAGGATGTCATTGTGTACTCGGGTGAGTGCCGTCTCAGTGCTGTGACCTATTTGATATGCAGACTGAAAAAGCTCTTTCATGTTGCCCTTCACTAGATGAGAGTCTAATCGCGCAGCAGCAACTCTCTCTGTTGCCTTAGAAACAAATTGAAGGTTCGAGATTGGCCGAAAATTCGGGAAAAGTTGGTGGTCAAGAGAATCTTTTTTGAGACCAGGAAAGATTGCAGCCACCTTGTGATTAGTGGGCACAGTTGAAGTATCTAGAGAAAGGTTAACAATTTTGGTAATTACAGGGAGCAGATGATCAAAGCAGTCCTTCAGTAAAGCCCCCGGTATCGGATCCAACAGACAGGACTTCCCAGCCTTAGCTCTTATAAGGGATGGCAGTTCATGAGGGTCTGTTGGGGCAAGCTCCGTGAGCTCATGGGAGCATCGGCGACAAGTGTCCACAAGATCTGGGTTACTGGCTGGTACTAGGTTACTCCTAATATTTTGGACTTTTTCCACAAAGAAATCAGCAAACTTGTTAGCCAAGTCTAGGGGATTGTCATGAGTTGGCAGTTTGCGCTCAGCCTTAAGATGTATCAACTTGGTGAAGGTTGTGAATAAGACCCTTTGATTGGAGGCGTTATTCTCAATTAGCTCAGCATAGAATTGCATTCTAGACTCGTATAAGAGCATGTTTACGAGATTACATTGGGTCACAAACATTTCCCTGTGAATGGTTAAGCGGGTCTTACGCCATAAGCGCTCAAGTTTCCTTCTCTTTCTTTTTTCGTCAGCAATGTGATCATTATACCATGGTGCCTTGGGCCTCATGGTTACTACTCGTTTCTTAGTTGGTGCATGAGAATCGAGCAGAGATGAAAGTATGGTGTTGTAACGCTCAGCAAGATCCGTGACGTTGTCAAAATATTTGAAAGAATTTAGCTCGGAGTTCTCAATATCTTGGATGAAAACTTTCCTATCAACAGACCGCAGCTTCCGATAGGAAACTTCTCTCTTTTCAAAATTTGGTTTCTTCATTGAGAGTTTGCAAGTAACTGCTGCATGATCTGATATTGCAGGATCATATACTTTAACATTTTTAACGAACTCATCCTGTGATCTGGTTATTACTAGTATGTATGGATGGAATAAGGGCCAGGATTCAGTGAGATGTCCCCACTCAAAACAAGTAGGCGAAGAGCAAGGAAGCCTGTGCAACAGGATGGAGAGACAAATTTCATACGAGTCTTATTGTCTTCAACCAAAAGGCTTGCTTCATTCAGGCCTATTTGAAACATTGATGGCCAAATGTTAAAGTTATCAAGACTGCCAGATTTGGAGGGTACATCATACTTCTCCCGAAGCATATTATGTAGGTATAGGGAGAAGAGTAACAGTTTGAATGGAGTCGTGAAACCACCAGCCATGATATTTCAAATAAAGAAGCTTTGTTTATGTTCTATTATTTTCCTTTAATATTGAAGCCCTTTATTCCCATTAACTTCCCTTTAATTTCCTCACCCCTTACTCTATATAAATCCTTTAATTGTAATAATTTTATTATATTTATAAATTTCTAAGATATATTTGTGTATGATATTTGATTATTTTTGTTTATAGATAGAAAATGTTGTTGATATTAATTTAAGACTTTTAGAGTAAAAATATTTCGTAATTATATAAAGTGGAATATCTAATTGGGTGATGACAACAAATCAAGAACGTGTTGAAAGACGAGACTGTAAGCAGTTATTATTGACAAATTAAATTAATACTTTGTAAAACTTTGTAGTGTGCTAGTAAATATTGGAAGGTGCGCGGGTTCGCAAAATATGCGCTTGGGAATAAGCAAGACAGAGTTAATTAAAGCGAAGTAAATGAGATGCAAGGCTAGGAAGAAGTTTAAGGACGATTGATTACAACTACGAATATTTAATTACTTCGTTGAAGGAAAAAATATTAACCAAGAAGGGAAATAAAAAAGACAGCAAGATCCGAGGCTCCTTAAGAGCAATTCGAAGTAGTTAAGTTACCGGTACCGGACTTCGTATTATGCAGGCGATCAATCAGTCACTTGGGCATCCGAAACCTCACTTGAAACCTTGATGTAGCGTCAAGATTAAAAACCAAACTTCAGACCACCGAAATGTACCCAAAATGTTCCAAAAAGTTGAACCAGAGTTGAACAGGCAGATCCAGATTAGTTTCAGATACGTTATTAGTACGTCTTGGTTGGATATGAAATGCTTTTCGGCGATGATAAACTAGATTTCAGGGAGAGCCGAAACACACGTCTGTATACCTTCCGGCGTTGCTCACCCTTTCGATGCACACGAGGGAACCACTTTGATAATTTTTTTGATAATTTTCTCGTCTACACTCTTTCACTTTTTACTAAGTTACATCACTTGATAAACAGAGCTGTATGCGTTGAGAAGTTCTTTGGTAGAAAGGTCGGTATAGCCATCACCCGTGTCGTGCACTTATCACTTGCAAGAGACCTGAATTTTCTCTTGGCGCGCACTACTACGATGTTGGATCTGTCAGAGCGGCAAACCTCTATCACTACACTTTGCAAGTTTGCATATAGAAACTGACCAGCTCTAGTTGACCCCAGAGTTGACCTCCTTACTTTTGCCACCGTTGTTTGCCACGCCCTTTTCAACAAGTTCTCTGGTTCGATCCTGGAGGTGTTTTTTTATGTCACGTACTCCACTTTTACTGGCCTTTGTTGTCGCCGACTTGTTTGGTAGGAATGGCTCACGTTTCGGTTTCTTCGCCTCGAAATAAGGCAAAGTAGATCTTATTTCCTGTCAAGAACTTTATAAACTGAAGGAGGATCACCAGATTGGAGAATTAACCAAGAAACACGAACATTTTAGCCTGCTTGAGGAAAGGTTCCAATGTTTTCCCTGTCATCCCGAGGGCCATGCTAAGACCAATTTTCAGCTGTAAACTCACGCTCATGGAAACTTCTGAACTGTAAGTAAGATAAAGCGTAATAAAAATGTCCTTGCATTAATGTGTTTATGTTTTTGGCTCAGGATTAGGTTCTGATTTATTACAAAGCGAGTAGATCGTGATCGAGAGGTGTCTGGAAGATGTCAGTAATTAGTCTCCAAATGGGCTCACTCGTAGGTGCGCTAGAACGTTTCATTTTGCCTGGCCTAAAAATATTATTTGACAAATACGGATCTTAATTTTTTAATTTTCAGTATTTACCCTATTGATGTCAAATTCCTCTCAGAATGGCAAGCATTGTCTATTCTTTTGATTTGATGTAGTTATCTTTTGATTGTGAAGCGCGAGCGGTTAGAATTTTGTTGACTTTTGAGGTATGGTAGAAAAAACAAAACCGGGCCTCAAAATCGGCAGTCAGCCGAGTGATTCAACTCGGCCCCTGTTCTCCTAAAATATTTATCTGATCGAACTAAAATTCCCACAGAAGTTAAAGATCCACTAGAGGAAGAGATAGATGAAGTTTGAGCGATTTCGCAAATTTTGATTTTCGCGAGTTGGTCGATATTTACAGACGAGCGCTCTTAAAAACTGCGTTTTGACTGAAATTGTCAAAACGAATACAAGTAATTTATTTCGTTTAATAAATACTATGTTCTTACCCTGTAATCATCATAGGAAATTTACTGTGCTATTAAGTCAATGACTATGGTATATTATAGTAATTCCATGCTCAACCGGATCACACATCACTTATTTTTGGTCTTACCTGCTTTTCTTTCCGGATTCTCCTCTGCCATGCCTTTTGCATTTCGCAGCAAACTGGCCAATTTCTTGCTGTTATGTTGTGCTGCCACTTTCAAGATCTTGCCCTCTAATTCACGGTAGTTTGTGGCAGCATCTTTGGGGGCATTTGGCTCAGAGAGAATCCTACCAAATTCAGATTTGAGCTGCCAAAAATATATATATATATATATTGAATAGACATATGGGTACTCTTTAGTATACTGACAACATGTTTTCATGTAAATTAACAAATGGGATCCAAATAGTAGAATGCTTTCTCAGGAAATCTAGGGATACTCATGCAATGCCATTATTTGCTTTTTGTTTGGATTATGCTTAGGTCCAGGTACATTCTAATGTATGTTATTTTGCAATGTGCATAGTTCACAGCATGTCACCAAAGAGTTGTATGGCTGCTACATGTTTCAAACCAGTTACAGTAACTGTTGACTGGTACCATAGTCTCCAAGCTTCACTTGTGTAACCTGTGCAGAGATGCATTTGCTGTCTAGCTATATCATCCTGTTTTACTATTTGCTGCTCACCTCTGAGACTAGATTAAGGGCTGGATAAGTCGATAACATTTTCTCCACTGTAGACTCATCAGGCTCTTGTATGATGGTTTCCCTCCTGAATGCATACGTTAACTTCATGAGTTCACTGATCCAGGCTTTGTCCCTGTTATTTGTTTTGTTCATTTCCTTTTTCATAGCCTTAACATGCTCCTGGCATGTTTCTTTAGTTTCCCCTTCTGGGAACGAAGGCAGTTCATTGCCCAAGCAGCGCTTCTTAAACTCAGGTGTTGCAGTTGTACCAGTACTTGGTGATGCTGCTCGTTTCTTAGCAGATGACCCCTCCTTTTTAGTGGGCTTTCTCCTCTTGTTTTTGAAGAACACCTTCTTCCAGGTGGTCTGTTATCATTAAAACAAACATTGTAAGTCACCAGTATCAGTTGACTGTCTATAACGGGGAATTTCTGCAGAAGCCCACTCATTGAAAAACCTGAATTTCCCATGTTTTTTTTTTAGGATTTTATGAATAGAAGTTTTATGAATAGACCTACTACCATTGGCGGTCAACCCTGAAGCTTGACGATTTCTTCCCGTAGGTTTATGTTTCAAACGTGCATGTTTTGTCTAGAAATAGACACGTTTCTTGCTCTCTGATTGGCTGAAAAATAACGGTCAAACAGCAGCCAATCAGCAAGCGAGAAAGTGACAACTTCTGGACAAAACGTGCACGTTTGAAACGTAAACCTACGCGAAAAAATTGTCAAGCTTCAGGGTTGAACGCAAATGGTAGTATTTGCCTTTACTATTTCTCAGATCACATGGCATTAATTTGAATGATCTTTCTTTGTTTTGGACCTGTTTCCGTATTTATATATCATTCAGTGCATAGCAAATAAACAAAGAAAGAGTACTCATGGGAATGCAACATGATCTGAAATGGAAAACAATGCCCCAAGCTGAATAGGTATATTCACATGTATAGCCATGTGGCAGCCAAATGCTTCACATTCATGTGTCACAGGAAATTGAGCTTTTCCCATGAATGTTTTTTTTTTTCAGAATTCTGTGGGGGAAACGTTTTCACAGACAACATGTTATTCTTTTTACATTACAAAGAGGAGCTTTTAGTACTGCATGAAGTCCTGTTCAGGTTAAATTACAGGCTACACTTTGTGAACCAATTTTCCATGAAGTTCATTTGGTACTGTGTCAAAAAACATTGTGGCAGAGTGAAAAGTTTCGACTAATGGTAATTATTTCTATAGATAAAAAGCCATCTTCTTTACTGTCACTAGTGATTGTTACACATTTTGCAATTTGGCGCTGTCAATCAAACCTTATCAATCAGACCCTTTGATGTTTATGTTGTAACCGTGTGGTTCCAGAAAATATCCATACCCCCTCCATGGAAGGGTGTTGAAAAGAGACCCCCCACCCCTCTGGAATTTCCGAAGAAAAATACAGTATTTGTATGGAAAAGATCAGGGAAAATCGACCCCCACCCCTCCGGAATTTCCAATCCCTTCCATGGGGGGGGGGGGGGGATATGGATAATTTCTGGAACCACACATTTCAATATTGTATTTTGCATAATAAATTGTTTTTAAAACCTAAACTAACCCTACAGATTTAAGAAAATCACAGGTTTGACTGCAGTCATCTTAAGATGCTCTTAACAAACAAAGAAAAGAGGGGGGGGGGGGGGAATATGGATAATTTCTGGAACCACACATAACCATAAGGTTCCATTTGAACCCTCTGGATGGTTTATCATCCCCTACACAATCAACATTGAACATCACATGCAACATCTTATATATAATACGTGATGTGGGCGAAGTCAAGGTCAAACTGTTGGCCCAGCTGGAAAAACGGCTGCACCACGGAACTGTGTTATAGGATACATTTTATTCGAAAACGATAACGTGGACGGAATATCTAATTCAAGCGTTTTCGTAAGCGAGAAGATCGAGTTCGCAAAGGCGCCATTTTAAGTCTTCCACAGAAACCAAAAAATAAACAATTTCTCGCAGCCGAAAGCAACAAATACTTCCAAACCTACGCGATTCTCTCACAATAACATAGTAATGTACAGGCAAAAGTCGTTTTTCCAAAAAGTTTAAAGTGAACAATATATCCCATTCAAAGGTTTTGGCGCGTTGCACGCCATTTGTTCGCTTACAGATAATTATCGTTCTCGGATTCCAGGGACATGGCTTCCTCAGCTACCTCCTTCTATCCCAGTACGCTCTCCAGGTGTCTAATAAAATCCCGTAAGCGTATGGTGTCTTCCAATCCTGTTTAAATATTATTTGTTTTGTTGCTATAGAATTTAAATGTCCTAACAAAGTCACTATATGCTTCTACTACTTAAACTTTGACCATCAAATCAAGCAACAACTTGTCCATTTTAAGGTGACCCGTACACAATTATAGCGTTTTAAAAAATATTTGGATTTTAAGTATCTTTGGATATGTTATGGATGTTATGTGTATGCAGTTGTTTTTGGAATTCCCCAAGCCAAAATAAAACAATAAGAAGGGTAATTTACTGATTATCCTACTCCATATAATATGTTTAAATAACGTGAAGTTCATGCATATATAAACATCAACAAAAACACCAAATGTGTTTGGCAACGAATGGTTTGAAACGTTTTCGTGTTATCTAAATTTTCAATTAAGGCAGATGCATAGAAAAATGAGATCTTCAACGTAATTCGCTTTGGAATCACAATAAGAAAGTGATACCTACTTAAAATATGGCGAATTAAGGTAATGGCCATTCAAGGAAATGGCCAATCAAGGAACTAAATCGGCAGTTTTGAGCGGAAAGGGAAATACCGTGCATCCAATTGGAAGGGTATAAAAATCAAGGCTTTCATTAATCAGTGTTACACAGTGCCGCTGCCTCGTTGAGATACGTCAGCGAAAACCACACTTTGTGATTTGAGATAATGTTAATACTGTGCAGCGAATGCAGTGACGTTGTGCCTCACGCAACCTTTCAATAAAGGAATTATTTCAATTCTTACCCGTTCAAGTATATGTGTTGTTTGTTGATATTCCATGGCAGATTTTCGTAATGCCACTGTTCCTTGGAGTACATCAGAGATGCGTGGAAATTGATTTTTAGCTTCCCACCTTCGAACAGGTCATTTATCGCATAAAGGTTGCCTTCTTCTCATCTACACATTTGCTCTGTCTAAATCATAAAAAGGAGAATAGAATCACTCACTGCTTGAGAGCGGATTTCAATGTTTTACCTTGTCACAAAAAAATGTTTGCACAGTTGTTTCTCTACTCTTGTTTGATTCTGGCGCATGCGCAGTACGATAATAGAACATGAGACAGGGTACCCGTTTGAATACTTCCACTGTTGGCCACGACGAATGCGACGAAGCGTGCTCTTTCAGAGAATTATAACGTAGGTAGTATAACGTTATGAATCACTTAAGTTCTATTCTTGAAAGCTATCACAGCTTTCAAAGCATGTTATTCACTGGTATGAGATCATTTTCACAGCAGATTTATCAACGACTAAGACGATTTGCGAGTGACCATCGAACACAACACGTTTGGTTTTTATAACCAAATCTCCCCATCTATTGCGGATTGCCTAGCATGGCATAATAATGATAAACCTGACATGGGGGCATACCAGTAATAATATACTGCAATACCAATTGAGCTTTACACAGCATTGTTGGCTCACAACAGCAGTGAAAACTTGGCTGTACGACACCAGTGAAAACACTACTTTGAAAGCTGTGAGCACCCCACCCTCAGGTAGTTCTGTACTGTTGTGTGATTAAACTGCTTATTTATTTATCAAAGGGGATATCAGTAGTATGCGGAGTTATTTGAGGAGCCCTACATTAGGGCCTCTTCACATGATTCTGGAATGAGTTTCATTCCAGAATCAGTTTCATTCTAGAATGAAGTTCGTACTGTATTCACATGACGTGATCAATCAGTTTCAGATTTTGGTACCAATAAGAAAACAAATATTGGAATGAGTTTCATTCCAGAATCAGTTTCATTCTAGAATGAAGTTCGTACTGTATTCACATGACGTGATCAATCAGTCTCAGATTTTGGTACCAAATAAGAAAACAAATATTCACGCATGCGCCACTCGCTCCAGACTTCACTGTTTGTGATTTTTGTCCGAGAACGAAGTTCAATTTCAGTTCACATGATTCCAGAATGAAACTTCATACCGGAACGAAATTTTCACTCCGATTGAAAACCGGAGTGAACTCATTCCGGAATGACCTGCACGGGAGCAAAATTTCATTCCGGTATCATGTGAACAGACATATAGAAAATATATAGAAATCTTACGGGGATGGAATGAACTCATTCCAGAATGAAAGTCATTCCGGAATCATGTGAAGAGGCCCTTAGAAAACGTACTAAAAGATATCAAGAGACGAAAGAGGGACAGTGAGCCATCTAGATTTCAAGAGAAAAAAATAATGCAACCTAAATATAATGAAATAATAAAAACTAAGAAAAAAGCCGGTCAATTCATCCAGCTTTTCATTATTGCCAGTATTTTTTTCAGTTATATAAGCTTACTTTAAGGCCACCAGTGGTTTAGTACGACATGTAATGTAAAAAAAAGCTGGTCAATTCATCCAAGCTTTTCATTATTGCCAGTATTTTTTTCAGTTATATAAGCTTACTTTAAGACCACCAGTGGTTTAGTACGACATGTAATGTAATAGTGTAAGTAATTAAAGTATTCTTTTTTGTTCCTCATTTTTAAATGTTTTTCTTTCCTTCTTGTAGATCCAGCCTAGTGTCATAATGAATAACATCTCTGTTGCCATCCGCTTATTTCATAATGATAATATATAGATTTAGCCACTGGCTAAAAGCGGAGCTCCCGGTTAAATATTTTTATAGGGTGCGTTTACCTATCTTGTTGGGCCGTTGCTAGGGAAAAAATTATAAGTCTTGCAAAAGATTCATCATGTGACGTATCGCGACGTCACTTATTACAGAAAACATTCTTTTTGTTCTCCATTGCATACTTGCAAATTAAGATTTTTTTGTTGGCATTTCAAAGAGCTCCATACCCACAGACTCACGGATGCTTCTCTCGACTGTACCCAAGTTTGTTCGCCTACCGATGTTGCCTTCTCGAGATATAGACTTTTCTATTTTTGATGACGTCATCGATGACGTCATGCCACGTGACTCTGGCAGTGCACGCCCCTTGCGTCCAAAATAACTGTACCCAAGTTTTTTCACCTAGCGATGTTGCCTTCTTGAAATATTGACTGGCTCAGCTGGTAGAGCATCGGATGTACAATTCCGGAGGTCGTGGGTTCGAATCCCTCTCGGGGTCAGAGATTTTTTCTCTTTCTGCGCTTACTAGGGCTAACGCTCATAATCACACATGGGACCATTTCATTAGCACGTAAGCTTTCACACAAGGTTAATTCCTTATCTCCACTCTGTTATACTTAGTGCTACGCGGCCACAGGCTTGCCTGAACATATACTTAAATTAATATTTGCCTTTCGTCAATTAGGATTCCACAGAGTGGCTTTGATTCCTTAATTTAATTTATCGCAAAACGCCATTTGTTGTTTTCCTTTTGTTACGCAATCATATTGCAAAAGGCGCGTGTTGTGTTCACGCTGCAATAGTTAACCTAAAGCGGGCCGCAACAATGCCGAGATATAGATTCAATGACTGTATAGGATTTGTCAAAGCTCTACTTTAACATATCAAGGGGTTTACTGTTAGTACTTTTAGGATAATCCTCCTCATAAAATTCACACATGCTTTCTTTTGTCTAAATTAGGTCACTGCAACGTGTCTCCATCGTTGTTATTTCGTCGAGTCAAGAGAAGTAAAGGCGAATTGTTTTTTTTTTAAAGATTCGTTGTAGTCCTTCGGTGGTTTCTTCATCCTTCAATCTTAAATCTTCATCCTTCATCCTTCAATCTTCGAACACAGACTCCCATTCTCAGTCTCATCCAGACTTAAACCAAGCGGCTTTCAAGAAAGCTTAGGGAGCAAGAAGAGCTAAAAAAGCCTCGGTGACTAGGCTAGTAAACCAGCTATACAAACTTTTGAACAACAACATTGGCCCGGTCACAGTAAAAGAGACAAAAACTAGACTAGAAAATGGAATAGTGGAAATGGAAGCAGCCAACCAGTTGTTTGAACTCGACCCAGACGATGATGAACCTGGGAAGTAAGTATTGGGGGCATTAGAGCCGGCTATAGAATGTTTGTCCAACGTAGAAGTAAGTTTAGAAGAAAAGCAGGCCATTTATATTGAATCATACCAACAAAACCCAAGTAATACCCTCATCTTGCCATCTTACCATTCTCCGTGCCTACAGCAACCCCCTGTTGTTGTTTTATACCCAAGTAAAGACCCTACCATTGCCCCTGCTTAGCCCTCAAGCGCAAAGGAACCCCATGTCGTTGCTTCAAACCCTCAAGCACACAGCAACCCCTGTCGTTGTTTCAAACCCTCTGTTCAGCCCTCAAGCAGCTACACGGGGGATACCTTGAAGCACCCAAGGAAACCCTAGCAATATCCACAGCGACAACGCCACCAACTTTAAGGGTGCAGAGACCGAGATAAAGGAGTCTCTGGAAAGGCTTAACCAGGAGAAGATTGCAGACACATCGCAACGAATGTTCAGTGGCACTATAACCCACCAGCGGCTCCTCATTTCGGTGGCGTATGAGGAGATTAGTCCGTTCTGCAAAGACTGCGCTAAAGATGACGCTGAACGGCCAGCTGGTGAACGATGAGACCCTCCTAACGATAAAGGTGGAGGTCGAGAGTCTGCTCAACAGCAGGCCCTTCACCAACGTTAGCGTGGACCCGAAGGATCCCGAGCCAATCACTCCAAACGATTTCCTGATAGGTAGAAGTAGTCCTAATCTCCCACCAGACGTGTTCGACGAGAGAGACCTATACGCAAAGAAGCGTCGACATCAGGCCCAGATTCTTACTGACAAGTTCTGGAGGCGCTGGTTATGGGAGTATGTTCTAAGTCTGACGGAGAGAGGGAAGTGTCGCGGTAATTTGCCAAACATCAAGGAAGGTGACATGATGCTGATCGTAGATGAGAGCGGCAAGTGGAAACTCGGGAGAGTGCTTAAGCGAGGGACAAGTGCGAAGTGCGGAGGTGAACACGTCTAAAGGAACAACGTACACGCGTCTAGTCTCTTTGCGACCCTGTTGATGGGTTGCCTGTGTAAACCCAAGCATGCGCATTTAGTGCTACGATGCACGTGTAGTTTCCGAGTAGTTATAGACGCCATGTTAGTATCCAAGTAAAAGAGTAAAATCGGCACGTTATCAACATGATGGCAACGTGTGAGTGAGCCCTGAAGGTTCTTGGAGGTTTGTGCAACAATTTGAAGAAAATTTGGAAGGTTTAAACAACCGCAGTTGTCGACGAACCGTGAGTATAAAGTTAAATTCTGCAAGTGAGCGACGGGAGACTACAATTTCAGATTACCACCGATCCTAGATATAACTGAACCCAATTTAGCCAACACTTTTAGAAAGTGGAAATGGCAACTCGAAATTTATTTGGAAGCAAGTGGAGCTACTAATAAGCCGAAACAGACCCGAAACTGCTATATAAATATATGTATATATATATAATCGGCACGTTATCAACAGACCCACAATGTGTAGCAGGGTCCACAGGGGTGGCAATGTTAACGACTGAACTTTATAGCGTAGAACTCTGAACTTTGTTCGTTAGTTAGTTTAGACAATTAGTATAGATCCTGCGTGGGTAGCCTGTGGTCCCAGGGGAGATGACTGCCGCCTGTGTATCGCAGGCTCAACATGTATCGCATGCTCAACAAGAAACGTGTCTCCATTGTTATTTCGTCAAGTCAGGAGAAGTGAAGGTGAATTGTTGTTTTAAAGCTTCGTTGTAGTTCGGTGGTTTCTTCGTCTGAGTCGATAACACGATCACTGCGGCCAGCCACTAAGGTCCAGCTAGTTACCCCCCGATCATTCTCTGTCAACTATGGCGACAGAGCCTTTTCAATAGCTGCTTTCATTTTTCTTTGCACGTGGTTATAATAAGCTAAATGTTCATGCTAATCGCGACAAGTTGATACTTCTACGTCTGCAGCACTGTCTGCTGCCCGTGTGATGGCCATTGCATCCAATACTGTTGCGGGTGGACTGTTGGATATGCGTACACCAATGGATACTGGTACGGCCGCGGAGAATACTGCACAGGATGCTGATGGAACTGTGGTGATGTATGGTACTGATGGAACTGTGATGGTGTAGAGTACTGATGAAACTGTGGCGGTGTAGGGTATTGATGAAACTGTGGTGCCGTAGGGTACTGATGGAACTGTGGTGGTGAGAGTTTGTCCCACTGAGCCATAACTTGGTGAGATGTAGTACTGTTTGGCTCCACTGTTGCACTGTTACAGTTGGTTGGGTTCCCCAGAGCTGGATAGGTCAATCTCACCGGTGGCTGTCTTGGTCGACTTGAAATCTTGCCTGAGGCTCCTCGTTCTCCTCTACCTAACCAAGATAGCTCTCCTTATTACTAGTATCGTCAGGTAGATAATCCCCTGGACCAGAATCTTGACGATCTCCACTCTCTTCGTCAGTTTGTCTTGTACAGACCCAATGATCGCTCTCAACGTCGCTCCCCTCATCCAACTGTGGTGGCTCTTGCGTATTCTTCCAATGACTCTTTCTTCGCGCTGTGCTTCCTGTAGCTCTACAGTTGTAAGTGGTTGTTGATTCTGAACTTCTTCCATTTCAGTACTTTCTTTCATTAGACGATCATCTACTGTTAGTGAGTCAATAAGGACCATCTCTCCATGGTGTTGAGCTTGTACTGCGGATAGCGTGCATGCGATTACTTCTCTCGTTGCCATCTCAGTGCAATTTTCCATGAGGTGTCGGATGTCCTTCGGGAAGCGTGACAAGCTATCTGCGTCGATGTTCTCCCGGGGCGGTCGAGTTCAACTTGGCTGTAGTCAGTACACATGTCAGCGGGTTGTTGTCCGTATAAACTGTGAAGGAAGGTGCATAGTACAAATAATCATGGAATTGTTCCGTTATCGCCCACTTTAATGCCAGAAATTCCAATTTCCCAGAATGGAGATGATAGTTTCGCTTTGCCGGTGTAAGTGTGCGTGAGCCTTACCCGATGACACGAAGCTCCCCATCTTGTTCCTGATAAAGAACAGCACGAAGCCCATCTTCTGATGCAGCTGTGTGGAGCATGAAGGGCTTGTCGTACTGTGGATAAGCCACACACTCTATCAGCTTTTCCAGCGTTGACTGATGGAGCGACTGATTGGTCGAGGGGTTACCATGACAATCAATGGTTGGTCCAAACAATGACGTCATGATGTTTTGTAATCGTCAAGGGGTGGAAGATAATATATTCCATAAAAAGGGGTGGTAGATAATATATGCCATGAAAAAAGGGATGGGAAAAGGGGTGTGACATAATATATTCGATACAAGAGTGATGGGAGATCATCTATGCAATCAAAAGGGGTGTGAGACATTGTATTCGAGCACTAAAGCCTGTGTGAGGTGATAAATTCATTCAAAAGGCGGGGTGTGCGTCAAGTAAATTATTCACACTTGCTACTATAAGTTTGCCGAGATTTTCAAATCGTTATTAATCTTTCTCTCAAACAAACTCAACGCGGACACTGTTAAGAGCCGCTGCCTGTAAATATCAAGCATCGTCCGACAGATAAAAAAATCGACCTCCAGTTTATTTTATAAAATGAGTTCCCATATGGAACTATTTTCGAAAATGGAGTTTAAAATTTTCAACGAGTTTAATTTTTCGAGAAATCTCGTCAAGTCTGATTTCACCCAAATAGGGCTCGTCGCGACACCGAAAATCGCAAAATTTTGCCTAGATTGGGAAGCCTCGCAAAGCCTGAAAGCGAAAGATATTGAGATTTTGTTTTCGATCTCATAAAAGTGGGTCATCTAGACGGCTGGAAAACGGAAAGGTTATTTTTGCTTTTGATTTTCCAAAAAAATTACAGGACCATACATGAGCCCCGTCAAAAGCAAAACTCGTTCTGCTTAAATTTGACTAGAATTCAGGGGCAAGAATCTCAGCTGGTGCGCATCGAATTTTCAATAAAAATGTTTTTACATTATTCCCAACCTTTCATTTCTATCATAAAAAATTAATCGCGGCCCGCAAATATTTACCTTCTACGAGAGCGAAACGTCGAAGTCACTTTTGCATTTTTCACATGACACGCGATTAATTGACTTCATGCCAGGAAGGGAAATATTCATATTTACTTGTTTGAATTGTTCTAAAAAGGCATTTATTATGATAGAAATAGTCATAGAAGTCAGGTTAGCTGTCGTAGCTTTAGATTTAGTAAATATACACATTTAGAAATTTCCAATCGGTGAACATAATTAACATAAAGCGAGACAGTACTTGCGTTAGAAGTTGATTCACTACGAATTTACACATCTTTCTTAGAGGAGGAATTTTCCCGACATGTACACTAGTTGCTCCTGAAAGGAATCGCTACTTTTATTTTACCAACTGGAAGATAAGATAACTTTTGTATTTTAAGGCTTCGAAGTGCAAAACTCATGGTTTTGCTGTTTCAATTGTTTTCCCAGCCGATGCTAATTGAATTACTTTAGCCGGTTATTTTTAGCGCGTGGAAATGAATATGAATTAAAAGTTCTCATAAATCGGGAAATAAATGAATTACTAGCAAATGTACTCTTTCATTTGGGTTTATAATTTGAGTCTTTGGTTTTTCAATTTGCTAATTTTGCATCTTACGAGGTTTTCTGCGATTTAGGTTTTTGTAACTCTGGAGAAAGCAACTCGGCGCGAGAACACAGTTTCCACGGAGAAGATGACTAACTTATATCGATCCATTTATTTCGTAAAGAGGAAGATAAGATAGTTTGATAGTTTTTAGTTCTGTGGTAACTGAATATTATCGCATTCCTTTTTCAGATAGCGATAGCGGATAGCGAAAACATGGGACGATAATGCTCAAATTTTCTCCAGCAAATAAAGTAAATGCATGGGAAAATTTCCGAGAAAGGAGGGGGGGGGGGGGGGGGCTGGTCCCCCTGGCTACGCCCCTGGTCCAATTATTTTTAGCACACTAAAAATGAAAAAGAATGAAATGCTTCATAAATCGGAAACGGGTTTCATGGCAACTTTAATGAATTCTTATAACCAAAACGAATATACTTTTGGGTGTTTGGTCCCTACACTTTCTGATTTTCTGTCATACCAATTTTTTATTGCTAGTTCTATAGAATGCTGTCCACAACCTCTTCATGTTGTTTTTCTCAAGATTTGTCCAATGTCGAGGAGTTTCACAATCACTGGACAAAACTACAGGAGCACAGGGAAACAGCTTCTTGGATAGCCTGTTGGCATATGTCGCCCTGCAGTGCGCAGGAGGAATGGGCGTGGCCAGTCCTAGTTACTCACAAACTTTCTTCATTGAGCCCATTTAACTATGGACTAGCTGGCAAATATTGTACTGGTCAAAAAACGATCGGATGCATAAGAGCGCGGTTTACACCCTTTAAACGTTACAAACAATAACTAAAAAATAAATTGAGCAAAACAATGAATACTTCGATAACAACAATAATAACGATAACAAGGCAAGGCTAATGATAGATAATCACGTCATCGCTCATCACGTCTTATACTTGCAAACATAAACATAGGCTCGATCATAGGCGTACATTTGTCTTGATCTTGATCTTGATAGTGGTAGGTCTAGCAGACCTGCTCGAGCAAGCCTTGGTTCGCTCTTTACGTCACTATCGTTCCCGATTTTTAAGAACTTCAGATGTCCTGTAATGTCTGCTGTACATTCACGCATAGAGACGCAGGGGGGGTGGGGGGGGGGGACTGAGATTTAGGCGTTACGCGGTTAGAAATTTTGACAAATCAACACTCAAATCGTTTGATTTTGAGTGCGCGTTTGTTAACTCCCTCTACAATCAACTCAACTGAACTGTGAAATCTAAATATTTTTAAAATGCAACAATCGCTAAGCGAACGTTTCCAGATGTTGTTTGGCAGTCCAAAGTGAGCGTGAGTTCCGTTTTACGCGTGCTATAGCCTCATGTGAGTCTTTTAAACTTGTTAGCGGTCCGGGAAAATCCCCTATTTTTGGGTGGGGGTGCTCGTCATACCTTTTAAGGTTTACAATCAGGCCTCCGGTACCTTTTACGGGTAAAATTCGAAAACTTGAAATTTTTCCAGATACTGAGGTACCTGTTAGAGGTCCGTTCTAGCAAGAGTGGATTACCAAGAGTTTCCATATTTACTATGTACGCCCGAATCACAGTCAGAAAAGTGTCTATTTTTAGAACTAGGATTCCCGCGAAAATTCGTCATCCACAGGGTTCCCACTTTCTCGCCACGCAAACAGTTGTGAGATCCAGCCTAAAATTAAATCGCAGATCAATCGAAAAACCTTTAAAGTCGCAAAGATAAGGTAGGATATTCTCTATTTGTTGTGTATTGGGTATACCAGCATTCGAACCTGAGCATTCGAATACTTTCGCGCGCGAAGTTCAAATCTAAAAATAGACACTTTTCTGACTGTGATGTGGACAAATACTGTACGAAAGATTCTAACTCTTGTTAATCCACTCTTGGTTCTAGCAAATAAATTGTGGCACACTTGGTAGCCTGAATTTCATACGTATTTTCCCTCGTAAGAAAGAGAGAATATTTCGAGGGAAATACGTCTTGTTGGTATCTTTTAGGCGTCAAAATAAACCAAGCTACGCCATTTTAGGTACCTTTTAGGGATAAATCGAAAGTTCCCGACGAGCACCCCGCCCCAAAAATAGGGGATTTCTCCGGACCGCCAACAAGTTTAAAAGACTCACAAGAGGCCATAGCGCGCGCAAAACTGAACTCACGGTCACCTTGGACTGCCAAACAACATCTGGTCAACGTGGTCTTAAAGTTGTGGGAAACGTTAACTTGACGATTGTTGCATTTTAATAGATTTAGATTTCACAGTTCAGTTGAGTTGATTGTAGAGGGAGTTAACAAACGCGCACTCAAAATCAAACGATTTGAGTGTTGATTTGTCCAAATTTCTAACCCCGTAACGCCTAAACCTCGTAACGTAAGATACAAAATTAGCAAATTGAAAAACCAAAGACTCAAATTATAAACTCAAATAAAAGAGTACATTTGCTAGTAATTCATTTATTTTATTTCCCGATTTAAGAAAGCTTTTAATTCATATTTATTCCCATGCGCTAAAAATAACTCTGCTAAAGTAATTCAATTAGCATCGGCTGGGAAAACAATTGAAACAGCAAAACCATGAGGAGTTTTGCACTTCGAAGCCTTAAAATACAAAAGTTATCTTATCTTCCAGTTGGTAAAATAAAAGGAGCGATTCCTTTCAGGAGCAACTAGTGTACATGTTGGGAAAATTCCTTCTCTAAGAAAAGATGTGTAAATTCGTAGTGAATCAACTTCTCACGCAAGTACTGTCTCGCTTTATGCTAATTATGTTCACAGATTGGAAATTTCTAAATCTGTATATTTTCTAAATCTAAAGCTACGACAGCTAACCTTACTTCTATGACTATTTCTATTAAATAATATATGCCTTTTTAGAACAATTCAAACAAGTAAATGTGAATATTTCCCTTCCTGGCATGAAGTCAATTAATCGCGTGTCATGTGAAAAATGCAAAAGTGACTTCGACGTTTCGCTCTCGTAGAAGGTAAATATTTGCGGGCCGCGATTAATTTTCTTATATGATAGAAATGAAAGGTTGGGAATAATGTAAAAACATTTTTATTGAAAATTCGATGCGCACCAGCTGAGATTCTTGCCCTGAATTCTAGTCAAATTTAAGCAGAACGAGTTTTGCTTTTGACGGGGCTCATGTAGGGTCCTGTAAAGTTTTTGAAAAATCAAAAGCAAAAATAATCTTACAATTATCCAGCCGCCTAGATGACCCACTTTTATGAGATCGAAAACAAAATCTCAATATCTTTCGCTTTCAGGTTTTGCGAGGCTTCCCAATCTAAGCAAAGTTTTGCGATTTTCGGTGTCGCGACGAGCCCTATTGGGTGAAATCAGACTTGACGAGATTTCTCGAAAAATTAAACTCGCTGAAATTTTAAACTCCATTTTCGAAAATAGTTCCATATGGGAACTCATTTTATAAAATAAACTGGAGGTCGATTTTTTTTATCTGTCGGACGATGCTTGATATTTACAGGCAGCGGCTCTTAACAGTGTCCGCGTTGAGTTTGTTTGAGAGAAAGATTAATAACGATTTGAAAATCTCGGCAAACTTATAGTAGCAAGTGTGAACAATTTACCTGACGCACACCCCGCCTTTTGAATGAATTTATCACCTCACACAGGCTTTAGTGCTCGAATACAATGTCTCACACCCCTTTTGATTGCATAGATGATCTCCCATCACTCTTGTATCGAATATATTATGTCACACCCCTTTTCCCATCCCTCCCATCCATCTGTCGGACGATGCTTGATATTTACAGGCAGCGGCTCTTAAGAAACAATCTGAAGCTTTACGCCATGGAAAAAATTACGAGAGATAACGGTGAAGTAATCTACCGCCTAGGAGACAGAAATCTGTATGCGTCGGTTTGCCTTTTTCACGGCCAGGTGAAGTTTCACCTTCGAACATTCCTGATGATCAACGGCAAGTACAAGCCAATGCCTAGTGAGAACTCAGCGATTTAAAAAAGAACATCCTAGAACTATGGGAAATAGCCACAGCACTTGAAAGTTTCGTGGGCGAGGAAAATCAGAGCTCTCCCCCTAAAGAGGTAGCAAACAAAGAAACTCCGGAAATCCTGCCAGCCTTCGAAGAAATAGACGACATTTTTGATAGCCCTCCAAGTGCGGGAGTAAGACCTCCAGCGCCACCAGGAGCCCCAGGCCCGCTAAGGCTTAGCTCGAAGGACACGAGAAAGAAGAGCAACCCCAAACTAAACTATGGTAATTTGTACTCTCAAGCAAAAAAATCACACCAATTTGAAATAACAGGCACTCAAATAAAATTATCAGCTATACTATAGTTTGAATCACTATTGTTAGTCCGCGTATGATATCCTAGTTGTTTGCTCTTACTGCTTGACCACCTGGTTATCTAATGCTTTGATAACTACTTCTTTGGGCTGCATTGCATATCAACTTCTGCTTTTGCAAACTCTCTTTACTTCTTCTTCCCTCAATGAAATAAGGAGAAGCTATCAAAAGAAAATAAATACATTATTTTTTTCATCGTGGGCATGGTAACAAATCCTGCATTCTGACTTGTTCTTAGAGCATGCATACGGGGGCAATATTTCCCTATCTCTGACCTAGGTCATGGTAACCATTTTCGCGCACTTGTTTTCATAAACAAATTTAAGAAAAACAATTTAAAATACATAAGTAAGTCGGACTGTGTAGGGAAAGAAACTGTGACCTCTGCCCGGAAAATGTTCATGTTTTCAGCCCTTGGTCTCATATTTATTTACCGGCTGGGAGGTCCGTATAGGGAAAACTGAGACCTCCCAGCCGGTAAATAAATGTACGTAATAATAATAATATAATAATCAGTTTAATTACTCTTTTCGTAGCTTAACAGCTAAATTACAAGAGTGGTCAGTATTCAATTCAATTTACATACATCTCACACACATCAACTATATCTATATGTGACAAACATACCTAATCGCTTTGTCGAGGCCACAGCTGGGTCACCCCTAGCAGCGCCAGACCGAAGATTATATCCGTGAGACACACTTGTGCGCGGTGGTAACAAGTTGGCAAGGACACCAGTGTCCCGTACTCTCTGGATAAACTTAGTACAAGCAGCGTGGCGCCAATCCGAGAGAGTATGGAGACCACAGCGCACAAGTGCGTCTTCGTATGAAAACCCAGGATAGATGATATATAAAGCTGTTTTTTGAACACTCTCAACTAGACAACTTAAGTAAACTTGCAAGTTAGCCCAGACTGGAGAGGCATACTCCAGCACAGAGCGAATCAGGCTAGAGTACACCAAGACCAGGTCCTCTTCAACAACACCAGCCTTCTTCAAGCAGCGCAGTGCGTATAGGCGTTTGCGCGCCCTCTTGACAATGTAGTCGCAGTGCGTATTCCAGCATAGATTTTCTGCAATGTGAACACCAAGCAATTTATACGTGGTGACGCGCTTAATTACAGACCCAGAAAGCTGCAGAGGAGGAGGATGGTGTGGTTTATACTGTAAGAAATCAACAAACATCTCCTTGCATTTGACTGGGTTGAGTCGCATGCCATGCTCACTAGCGTATGAGGAAATATCTCTAGCAATGAACGGCAAAACACTGGTGGAGCACCTAGGTATAATCTCTATTATAGAAAGGTCGTCAACATATTTAGCCCTGGTTTTCCATTGTTTGGCTAGATTATTTACAAGTACGGCAAAAAGTAAGGGTGCCAATTTTGTCCCTTGGGGAATACCACCCCTCGCTACAACATGGCCCGAGATGACATTACCTATTTTAACCGACTGTGATCTACCTGTTAAAAACGATCCGATCCACGTGATGAGCACATTATGCACCCCGAGATTGCGCAGCTCAGAACAGAGGACATTATGGTCCACAAGGTCGAAACCTTTGCTAAAGTCAGTAAATAAAATTCTGGCATAGCAATGGCCATTGTCCAGTGCTTCTAGAATACAATGTAAGGTGTAAATTAAGGCATGCGTAGTTGATTTACCCAGAAGTGCAAATTGCAAAAAGTCAATATTATCAATGACTTGACGATACAAAGAGCTAAGTGTGAAACCTTCCATGATTTTAGCTATCTGACCTGTGAGAGTAATGGGTCTTAGATCATTGTCTACTAACTTGGGAGGCGAAACTTTTGGCAGGGGCCGGACCAGTGATTCCTTCAGTTTGTCGGGAACGTAGCCCTGTTTCAGCGACGAGTTGTAAATGTCTGTGAGTACAGGACTTAATTCCGTAGCAAACTCTTTTAAGATCTTATTAGGAATCGGGCTCGGACCTGGAGACTTGTTGGGCTTTATCTGTCGCAGGGCATTGTATACCGTCCTTTGCTCTACTAGCAACTCCCTGGGGACATCAAGGTCTAAGTGACCATCCGTCAGTCAGACCCGCGAGGAAACAGTTGAAGCGCTCAGCGAGAGCAGCAAGGGCCGGGGTATTCTCGTCCAACATTTGATAGGCCCAGCTGTCTGTAGTACCCCTCTGACCTGTCAACCCTTTAATCTCTCTCCACCAACGCTTCACATTACTATCTTTCAGGGCCGCAACTTTTGCCTCATAAAATTTCTTTCTGCATATCCTGCATTCCCGCTGAACCCTGTTTCTCAAATATTTAAAGATAGCAGAGTCTCTTCCGTGCGACGCAAAGGACTTTTGACGTCGTGTAATTAAGGTCTTAAGCTTGGAAGTCATCCACGGTTTATCAGAGGTGCAACACTTCGTGCGCTGAAAGGGGAACATACGGTCCATCGCCTCCGACATTGCTGTGGAAAACAGGTCGAATTTTTCCTTAACACTTCTTAGATTGAAAACGTTTCCCCAATCATGCTGCGTAATATGTACATTAGAATAGATTTCTTAGAAAGATATGGCTGTGTACTGTATATTGAATATCTAAAGAATTTCAAGAATTGTTCACTTTGCAACTTAATCAACCTGTTTGGCTGAGTTTTCTAAAGGTTTAGTCACGAGAGCAGGAAGTGAATTTATTTCAAATGAAATAAATTATTCAAGAAAAACATGCTGTGGTGTGCATTTGTATTTGCAGCACAAACTCATGAGTATGATATTACACTAACTACTTTATCATACTTGTTTTCAGCGATACATACTTAGTTTTTCAGTGATACTATCTCCAGCTCCCTTGCCCATAATGCGTTGCTTTGTCGTCATTATTGATACCATCGAAAATAGAGGTTTAAAAAAAATTTTTTTTTCTTGTGTAAGTCAGAGTTTCTGATGCAATTAGTCATTTAAACAAAAACAAAGTGATGCATAATGGGCAGAATGAGTCTGGCACTTTAACACCTATAATTTCAAGCCCTGATAAACACTGTGTCTTTAAAATTGTTGAAAGTTATTACTTACAGTACACTCAAAACAATCTTAGAAATAGGAGGATTGGCCATACACGAAATACTACTCTTCCCAGTAGACTGTTACACTTCGGTCCACCGTCGGTTGTCTCAAATTGATGAAGTGATCACCTCTTGATGTATGAATGTGATGCATTGTTTGTGTACCACGTGATCAGTATTTTTGGGCATAGACTTTGAGCATTTGGTGTGCCACATTGTTCTGCTGTTCAAAATCTACGTGATACGCAAACAACTCATCAAATGCACATAAAAGGGTGATCACGAGATCAATTTATGAAAGCTGCCGACGGGCTGAAAAATGGAGTGGTGTAGTGGTCTACTGGGAAGAGTAGTACACCTAATTCGGTCATGGCTGATAACTCATAGGATAAAAATAGAACAAAGCTACATAACATGGCATACTGGTATGTAGGTCGCTCTTCAGGGAGTAATTTCCAAAGCATTTCCAACGTCTTTCATAAATTTCCAATACATTAACAACGTACATAGAGAGTAATTTCCAAAGCATTTCCAAAACTACCGAATTGATTTCCAAACAATATCAAGATAATTTGGGTCTCCCTTTTTGCATTTCCAAGGTACCCTCCCTTTTTGCATTTCCAAGTTATTTCCAAAGTGCCGAAGAATTCCCAAGTACGCTCGTAAATTCCCAAAGCATTTCCAGCGCCGTTCTTTTTCTTTAACCTTTCCGATACAAACAGGGGATAAGGTAAAGGGGATAATTTCCAAATAAATTTCCAACGCCTTTCGTGATTATTTCCAAAGCATTTCTAAAACTTCCTGGCCTAATTTCCAATGTCTTCTTTTTGCATTTACAACAGTTTTAATTACCCGTAAAAAAAAATTCAAAAAGTAATTCCAAAGTTGTACCTATGATTTCAAATAATAGATATGATTTCAAATAATTTCCAAAATGGCAGTGTGATAATTTCCAATCTTATATATAATACGTGATGTGGGCGGGGTCAAGGTCAAACTGTTGGCCCAGCAGCCTGGAAAAACGGCTGCACCACGGAACTTCTAAACCACGCCATTTTCTTGCATACTTGGGGAACTGTGTTATAGGATACATTTTATTCGAAAACGATAACGTGGACGGAATATCTAATTCAAGCGTTTTCGTAAGCGAGAAGATCGAGTTCGGAAAGGCGCCATTTTAGTCTTCCACAGAAACCAAAAAATAAACAATTTCTCGCAGCCGAAAGCAACAAATACGTCCAAACCTACGCGATTCTCTCACAAATAACAGTAATGTTCAGGCAAAAGTCGTTTTTCCAAAAAGTTTAGAGTGAACAATATATCCCATTCAAAAATAAATAAATAAATAAATAAATAAATAAATAAATAAATAAACAAACACTCAGTTCACAAACAACAGTCCTTTGACAGCCTATTTATTTCGAAATCTATACTAAAAACAGAGAAGTTCGAGCCGAAAAACCGAAGCTCCCAAACCCGACTGGAAGGAGGAAATGTATGAAAATTTCGAAATCTATACTAAAAACGGAGATGTTCGAGCCGAAAAAACGAAGTTCACAATCCCGAACGGAAGGAAATCTCTCCAGTGTGCATGTTTTTGTTGGAAAAGGTTTTACTTGGGCAAAGGTCTAATTCAAGTGATTTTCCTAAGTTCAGTTTCACTGATAAGCTTAGATTGTTTAAGCTAAGTTTTTAAATCACATACACTTGAATTCGAATTTACCGAGTTGTACAAGTCTTTAAGAAAGTCCAACATGATGAGCAGTGCAAAGCAACTTTCCATTGAAAACAGCAAGAATCTAAACAGTTTTAGTTTACCTTTCTGGCGCTTCCTAAATCTTCCTATTCACCAGACGAGGGACTTCTCTTGATATAATCAATTATATTCAATTATTTATATCTAAAACCAATAGTTGTTGAAGTTCGAGTGGTACAGTTCAGCCTTTTTCTTTCTTGACCGAAAATACGACCATCTCGACCGACACGCGCGTTCTTTTCGCGCCAAAACCACAGTGAAACCAATGCCTCAACACCTTTGTTTGGAAATATTTAGGGGGTTATTGTGTGGCATTTGCCTCATTTCCATTTACAAGGAACATTGTTTTCAAAGATCTAATTTAAAACGCCTTTCCCATCCGTATGCTATGGTGCGAATATTTCACACCGGTATGCCACCTATCTATAAGATGATAACAGATACTTAATACTTTAAAGTAAACAGGCGTAGTTGCAGCACATCTCTCTAAACGTAGCGGTATAACTAACGGCAGACAATCCGATAATTTTCGTCCTTTAAGGAAAATTTAGTTCGTGAATTTTTCACGGGTACTTACTAGTGTATTTTCAAACTATGATTTCGCTCAATGTCTCTGTTTTAATTTCCAAAGTATTTCCCTTAATTTTCAAGGTTGGAAATATTTTGGAAAAGGCATTATACTATATAATTTCCACACATTGGAAATTAGACAAGTTTTCCAGTGTTTCAAAATAACCGCAACTAATTACAAGTTATTGGAAGCCAATTTGCATTTAATTAGGTTGCTGGCTAGACGTGTTTTGATCATTGGATTGTTCTTCTTCTGTATTGTGAGGACTGCTTTGGTCTGCCTGCTTTGGAGGTTCGTTGTTCTGGCTAATCATTGATAGTTCCGTCTGCACCTCCTTGTCTACAAAAGTTAACTCTAAATGAACAACGTTGTGTGTTGTTGAACTCGTGTACTGCATTTTCGAAGTCTTCCTTTGAAAATATCGTTGTTTCTTTCATGTCGACTAGGTCATCGAGGGTATGGCGCTCATTAAGGTTATCCGGAGCTTTAGAGAGAATATTTTGCAAATCGCTGCATTATAGTGGCGTCTTGTCTCAGGACGAATCTTGAGAAACAGGTCGGCGAGGGAAATGTCGCTGAGCACTTCAAAAGACTTACTCTCTATAATATTTTGTAAGATTGAAGCAAGGTCCGTTGGACTGTAGTCCTGAAAGACAATCGGGTCTCGAAAACGGCGTCGTAGGCCAGGGTTTGTTTTCAAAAGCCCCTCCATTTCGTTTGCTTACCCAGCCATGATAACCACTGGAGAATCCTTCATAATATCGCGATTAAGGCACTTCATTAGGGTTTCCATAGCGTGTCGACCAAAATCGGATTTCGTCTGTAATCCGGAGAGTTGGTATGCCTCATCTATAAAAAGCACCGTCCCTTTTGCAGACACTATAACATCACTTGTTATAGCTCTAAATGAACAACGTTATGTGTTGTTGAACTCGTGTACTGCATTTTCGAAGTCTTCCTTTGAAAATATCATTGTTTCTTTCATGTCGACTAGGTCATCGAGGGTATGGCGCTCATTAAGGTTATCCGGAGCTTTAGCGAGAATAACTTGCAAATCGCCGCTGCATTATAGAGGCGTCTTGTCTCAGGACGAATCTTGAGAAACAGGTCGGCGAGGGAAATGTCGCTGAGCACTTCAAAAGACTTACTCTCTATAATATTTTGTAAGATTGAAGCAAGGTCCGTTGGACTGTAGTCCTGAAAGACAATCGGGTCTCGAAAACGGCGTCGTAGGCCAGGGTTTGTTTTCAAAAGCCCCTCCATTTCGTTTGCGTACCAAGCCATGATAACCACTGGAGAATCCTTCATAATATCGCGATTAAGGTACTTCATTAGGGTTTCCATAGCGTGTCGACCAAAATCGGATTTCGTCTGTAATCCGGAGAGTTGGTATGCCTCATCTATAAAAAGCACCGCCCCTTTTGCAGACACTATAACATCACTTGTTATAGCTCTAAATGAACAACGTTGTGTGTTGTTGAACTCGTGTACTGCATTTTCGAAGTCTTCCTTTGAAAATATCATTGTTTCTTTCATGTCGACTAGGTCATCGAGGGTATGGCGCTCATTAAGGTTATCCGGAGCTTTAGAGAGAATTTCTTGCAAATCGCTGCATTATAGAGGCGTCTTGTCTCAGGACGAATCTTGAGAACCAGGTCGGCGAGGAAAATGTCGCTGAGCACTTCAAAAGACTTACTCTCTATAATATTTTGTAAGATTGAAGCAAGGTCCGTTGGACTGTAGTCCTGAAAGACAATCGGGTCTCGAAAACGGCGTCGTAGGCCAGGGTTTGTTTTCAAAAGCCCCTCCATTTCGTTTGCGTACCAAGCCATGATAACCACTGGAGAATCCTTCATAATATCGCGATTAAGGTACTTCATTAGGGTTTCCATAGCGTGTCGACCAAAATCGGATTTCGTCTGTAATCCGGAGAGTTGGTATGCGTCATCTATAAAAAGCACCGCCCCTTTTGCAGACACTATAACATCACTTGTTATAGCTCTAAATGAACAACGTTGTGTGTTGTTGAACTCGTGTACTGCATTTTCGAAGTCTTCCTTTGAAAATATCATTGTTTCTTTCATGTCGACTAGGTCATCGAGGGTATGGCGCTCATTAAGGTTATCCGGAGCTTTAGAGAGAATTTCTTGCAAATCGCTGCATTATAGAGGCGTCTTGTCTCAGGACGAATCTTCAGAACCAGGTCGGCGAGGAAAATGTCGCTGAGCACTTCAAAAGACTTACTCTCTATAATATTTTGTAAGATTGAAGCAAGGTCCGTTGGACTGTAGTCCTGAAAGACAATCGGGTCTCGAAAACGGCGTCGTAGGCCAGGGTTTGTTTTCAAAAGCCCCTCCATTTCGTTTGCGTACCAAGCCATGATAACCACTGGAGAATCCTTCATAATATCGCGATTAAGGTACTTCATTAGGGTTTCCATAGCGTGTCGACCAAAATCGGATTTCGTCTGTAATCCGGAGAGTTGGTATGCCTCATCTATAAAAAGCACCGTCCCTTTTGCAGACACTATAACATCACTTGTTATAGCTCTAAATGAACAACGTTGTGTGTTGTTGAACTCGTGTACTGCATTTTCGAAGTCTTCCTTTGAAAATATCATTGTTTCTTTCATGTCGACTAGGTCATCGAGGGTATGGCGCTCATTAAGGTTATCCGGAGCTTTAGCGAGAATATCTTGCAAATCGCCGCTGCATTATAGAGGCGTCTTGTCTCAGGACGAATCTTGAGAAACAGGTCGGCGAGGAAAATGTCGCTGAGCACTTCAAAAGACTTACTCTCTATAATATTTTGTAAGATTGAAGCAAGGTCCGTTGGACTGTAGTCCTGAAAGACAATCGGGTCTCGAAAACGGCGTCGTAGGCCAGGGTTTGTTTTCAAAAGCCCCTCCATTTCGTTTGCGTACCAAGCCATGATAACCACTGGAGAATCCTTCATAATATCGCGATTAAGGTACTTCATTAGGGTTTCCATAGCGTGTCGACCAAAATCGGATTTCGTCTGTAATCCGGAGAGTTGGTATGCGTCATCTATAAAAAGCACCGCCCCTTTTGCAGACACTATAACATCACTTGTTATAGCTCTAAATGAACAACGTTGTGTGTTGTTGAACTCGTGTACTGCATTTTCGAAGTCTTCCTTTGAAAATATCATTGTTTCTTTCATGTCGACTAGGTCATCGAGGGTATGGCGCTCATTAAGGTTATCCGGAGCTTTAGAGAGAATTTCTTGCAAATCGCTGCATTATAGAGGCGTCTTGTCTCAGGACGAATCTTGAGAAACAGGTCGGCGAGGGAAATGTCGCTGAGCACTTCAAAAGACTTACTCTCTATAATATTTTGTAAGATTGAAGCAAGGTCCGTTGGACTGTAGTCCTGAAAGACAATCGGTCTCGAAAACGGCGTCGTAGGCCAGGGTTTGTTTTCAAAAGCCCCTCCATTTCGTTTGCGTACCCAGCCATGATAACCACTGGAGAATCCTTCATAATATCGCGATTAAGGTACTTCATTAGGGTTTCCATAGCGTGTCGACCAAAATCGGATTTCGTCTGTAATCCGGAGAGTTGGTATGCCTCATCTATAAAAAGCACCGTCCCTTTTGCAGACACTATAACATCACTTGTTATAGCTCTAAATGAACAACGTTGTGTGTTGTTGAACTCGTGTACTGCATTTTCGAAGTCTTCCTTTGAAAATATCATTGTTTCTTTCATGTCGACTAGGTCATCGAGGGTATGGCGCTCATTAAGGTTATCCGGAGCTTTAGCGAGAATATCTTGCAAATCGCCGCTGCATTATAGAGGCGTCTTGTCTCAGGACGAATCTTGAGAAACAGGTCGGCGAGGAAAATGTCGCTGAGCACTTCAAAAGACTTACTCTCTATAATATTTTGTAAGATTGAAGCAAGGTCCGTTGGACTGTAGTCCTGAAAGACAATCGGGTCTCGAAAACGGCGTCGTAGGCCAGGGTTTGTTTTCAAAAGCCCCTCCATTTCGTTTGCGTACCAAGCCATGATAACCACTGGAGAATCCTTCATAATATCGCGATTAAGGTACTTCATTAGGGTTTCCATAGCGTGTCGACCAAAATCGGATGTCGTCTGTAATCCGGAGAGTTGGTATGCCTCATCTATAAAAAGCACCGTCCCTTTTGCAGACACTATAACATCACTTGTTATAGCTCTAAATGAACAACGTTGTGTGTTGTTGAACTCGTGTACTGCATTTTCGAAGTCTTCCTTTGAAAATATCATTGTTTCTTTCATGTCGACTAGGTCATCGAGGGTATGGCGCTCATTAAGGTTATCCGGAGCTTTAGCGAGAATATCTTGCAAATCGCCGCTGCATTATAGAGGCGTCTTGTCTCAGGACGAATCTTGAGAAACAGGTCGGCGAGGAAAATGTCGCTGAGCACTTCAAAAGACTTACTCTCTATAATATTTTGTAAGATTGAAGCAAGGTCCGTTGGACTGTAGTCCTGAAAGACAATCGGGTCTCGAAAACGGCGTCGTAGGCCAGGGTTTGTTTTCAAAAGCCCCTCCATTTCGTTTGCGTACCAAGCCATGATAACCACTGGAGAATCCTTCATAATATCGCGATTAAGGTACTTCATTAGGGTTTCCATAGCGTGTCGACCAAAATCGGATTTCGTCTGTAATCCGGAGAGTTGGTATGCGTCATCTATAAAAAGCACCGCCCCTTTTGCAGACACTATAACATCACTTGTTATAGCTCTAAATGAACAACGTTGTGTGTTGTTGAACTCGTGTACTGCATTTTCGAAGTCTTCCTTTGAAAATATCATTGTTTCTTTCATGTCGACTAAGTCATCGAGGGTATGGCGCTCATTAAGGTTATCCGGAGCTTTAGAGAGAATTTCTTGCAAATCGCTGCATTATAGAGGCGTCTTGTCTCAGGACGAATCTTGAGAAACAGGTCGGCGAGGGAAATGTCGCTGAGCACTTCAAAAGACTTACTCTCTATAATATTTTGTAAGATTGAAACAAGGTCCGTTGGACTGTAGTCCTGAAAGACAATCGGTCTCGAAAACGGCGTCGTAGGCCAGGGTTTGTTTTCAAAAGCCCCTCCATTTCGTTTGCGTACCCAGCCATGATAACCACTGGAGAATCCTTCATAATATCGCGATTAAGGTACTTCATTAGGGTTTCCATAGCGTGTCGACCAAAATAGGATTTCGTCTGTAATCCGGAGAGTTGGTATGCCTCATCTATAAAAAGCACCGTCCCTTTTGCAGACACTATAACATCACTTGTTATAGCTCTAAATGAACAACGTTGTGTGTTGTTGAACTCGTGTACTGCATTTTCGAAGTCTTCCTTTGAAAATATCATTGTTTCTTTCATGTCGACTAGGTCATCGAGGGTATGGCGCTCATTAAGGTTATCCGGAGCTTTAGCGAGAATATCTTGCAAATCGCCGCTGCATTATAGAGGCGTCTTGTCTCAGGACGAATCTTGAGAAACAGGTCGGCGAGGAAAATGTCAGTGAGCACTTCAAAAGACTTACTCTCTATAATATTTTGTAAGATTGAAGCAAGGTCCGTTGGACTGTAGTCCTGAAAGACAATCGGGTCTCGAAAACGGCGTCGTAGGCCAGGGTTTGTTTTCAAAAGCCCCTCCATTTCGTTTGCGTACCAAGCCATGATAACCACTGGAGAATCCTTCATAATTTCGCGATTAAGGTACTTCATTAGGGTTTCCATAGCGTGTCGACCAAAATCGGATTTCGTCTGTAATCCGGAGAGTTGGTATGCCTCATCTATAAAAAGCACCGTCCCTTTTGCAGACACTATAACATCACATGTTATAGCTCTAAATGAACAACGTTGTGTGTTGTTGAACTCGTGTACTGCATTTTCGAAGTCTTCCTTTGAAAATATCATTGTTTCTTTCATGTCGACTAGGTCATCCAGGGTATGGCGCTCATTAAGGTTATCCGGAGCTTTAGCGAGAATATCTTGCAAATCGCCGCTGCATTATAGAGGCGTCTTGTCTCAGGACGAATCTTGAGAAACAGGTCGGCGAGGGAAATGTCGCTGAGCACTTCAAAAGACTTACTCTCTATAATATTTTGTAAGATTGAAGCAAGGTCCGTTGGACTGTAGTCCTGAAAGACAATCTGGTCTCGAAAACGGCGTCGTAGGCCAGGGTTTGTTTTCAAAGCCCCTCCATTTCGTTTGCGTACCAAGCCATGATAACCACTGGAGAATCCTTCATAATTTCGCGATTAAGGTACTTCATTAGGGTTTCCATAGCGTGTCGACCAAAATCGGATTTCGTCTGTAATCCGGAGAGTTGGTATGCCTCATCTATAAAAAGCACCGCCCCTTTTGCAGACACTATAACATCACATGTTATAGCTCTAAATGAACAACGTTGTGTGTTGTTGAACTCGTGTACTGCATTTTCGAAGTCTTCCTTTGAAAATATCATTGTTTCTTTCATGTCGACTATGTCATCCAGGGTATGGCGCTCATTAAGGTTATCCGGAGCTTTAGCGAGGATATCTTGCAAATCGCTGCATTATAGAGGCGTCTTGTCTCAGGACGAATCTTGAGAAACAGGTCGGCGAGGGAAATGTCAGTGAGCACTTCAAAAGACTTACTCTCTATAATATTTTGTAAGATTGAAGCAAGGTCCGTTGGACTGTAGTCCTGAAAGACAATCGGGTCTCGAAAACGGCGTCGTAGGCCAGGGTTTGTTTTCAAAAGCCCCTCCATTTCGTTTGCGTACCCAGCCATGATAACCACTGGAGAATCCTTCATAATATCGCAATTAAGGTACTTCATTAGGGTTTCCATAGCGTGTCGACCAAAATCGGATTTCGTCTGTAATCCGGAGAGTTGGTATGCGTCATCTATAAAAAGCACCGCCCCTTTTGCAGACACTATAACATCACATGTTATAGCTCTAAATGAACAACGTTGTGTGTTGTTGAACTCGTGTACTGCATTTTCGAAGTCTTCCTTTGAAAATATCATTGTTTCTTTCATGTCGACTATGTCATCCAGGGTATGGCGCTCATTAAGGTTATCCGGAGCTTTAGCGAGGATATCTTGCAAATCGCTGCATTATAGAGGCGTCTTGTCTCAGGACGAATCTTGAGAAACAGGTCGGCGAGGGAAATGTCAGTGAGCACTTCAAAAGACTTACTCTCTATAATATTTTGTAAGATTGAAGCAAGGTCCGTTGGACTGTAGTCCTGAAAGACAATCGGGTCTCGAAAACGGCGTGGTAGGCCAGGGTTTGTTTTCAAAAGCCCCTCCATTTCGTTTGCGTACCCAGCCATGATAACCACTGGAGAATCCTTCATAATATCGCAATTAAGGTACTTCATTAGGGTTTCCATAGCGTGTCGACCAAAATCGGATTTCGTCTGTAATCCGGAGAGTTGGTATGCCTCATCTATAAAAAGCACTGCCCCTTTTGCAGACACTATAACATCACTTGTCTTTCTCTCTGTCCCTCCGACATGTTCACTTACTAAATCGTCTCTTTGAACTTCGATGGTCTTCTCAGTCTTTATTATCCCTAAGTCTTTCAGTATACCTGTGTGGTAAAATGTACGTTATCACGATTTGAGCAGATCACTTTGTTGTATCGAATCGCCTCTATTGGAATGTAAATAAATGTTCACTTATATGGAGAGAGATTTCCACAGATAACTCTAACGTGAAAATTTGACATAAGTCGCTACCATTACAATGAAATGACACCTTTCAAATGTAAATGTTCTCGTTGTGGAACTTGAACAAATGAAAATTTGTTGTGCATGTCTTCCGATTCGAAGTCCTCTTGAACGTAAAAATTGCCTTTCGTCTAGTTTCGATATTAAGAATTAAACATTAGAAATACGCATAAAGCGAGCCGCGCATTGGATTCCGTCAATTGCACTATATAAGGGACGGAGCATTTGATATTTGATGTGGGGAGTGGTTAATTTTGTTTTTTGGCTCGATTTTTTTTTCGCGTCCAATTTTGCTGCTCGAATTTTTCCCTAGAACAAAAATAATAGATTCTTTAATATATTATTTTTAAAATTAATGGATACATTTAAAGACTTCATCCTATCCGAAGTAACCTTTTCCGGTTTGCTTTGGCGGAGCAAACGGAATTGCTCATCATAATATCTCCAGTTCCCTGACTTACTAGCCAAACCTCTAAATACCTCACAATATTTCATGAGAGCAGGTGCAGTTTGCGGGGACTTTGCCGTATAAATCGCCAAGAAAACTTAAAAGGCAGTTTGCCATTGTCCAAGCGAGAGGTTTTTTCTTTGCTTTAGTAGGTTCGAGGCTCGAACAAGGCTCGAACACATATTTTGCCTTTTCCGGAATGATAAAAGAAGCCATGTCAAATCCACATATTCGTTCGCCCAAATTTTGTTCTTGAGTTTGTCAGACACGCGTGCCTCCAATTCGATCGCAATACTAGCAAACTTGCCGTCATTTTGCTCCGATGGTGTGTCCTGCATCGTAACACTCATGATCTCCTTTGCTGCAGTCACCTCAACAGCGGACACTAGGTCAGTGGCTTGGGCGCGCGCGCTTGTTGTAGCTCGGGCGCTCCTAGCGGGTATAGGTGGATCAGTGGTAGCGGTGGCGCTCTCGCCTCCAGGCGTAATGGTCGGGCTTGGGACCTGTCCAATGGCAGCTGCTTTAAGTGCTGCCAGGACTGCAAAGGCTGTCCTGGGTTCCCGTGGATGCCGCCGCATCTGACAGAGTGCGGGAAGCTGCGATTTCGGCCATGTCGCTGGAGGCCGGCGGAACTCGCTGTGCTGCTCTCTCTGCCTGTCTAGCGGATCGTTGCTTGGGTGCCATAACTTTAACAAACGATAGTATACAATACTCTAGTTTTTAGGACAGTAAATTGTTTGCAGTCATTCTAAATGGTGCTGTATGTGAAGAATCCCGAGTGCAGTTTGGTACGGCTCCCAAAAGTTTTGATAGAACACGGCATACAAGCTCGTTGTTTAAGGCGTGCACAATACACATAAATATGCAGAGATAATGTGGAATGACTTCAACACACCACACACAGTAACGAAAAAGACTAAACATTACCAACATAGGGCACATGGACAATTAGAGGACGCGATACTATACAATGATGGGCACACTATACAATGATAGCCGCCAGGGATGTGATGCACTTATTACGCCATTTGTCGGGTACCACTATATTGTAAATAACTGCTGCATTACACAAAAGCCCCGGCGAGTGAGAATGAGTTTAGCTTTATCATGAATACCGTAACCATAACACCGTAACAGAGTGATAAAGCGTTAGTGCACGAAGAACTGCACCTCGAATACTGTGAAACAGCTTAAATTGCCCGAGAGTGTTTAAGTGAATTCCGTCGGTGTGGTATGGGTTATTTCGGCTGTTCCAAAAACCTCCATGTTTACAGTAAATCAGTATGGAAGCAATTCGAGCACAGCCGAAAGATAAAGCTGAAGCTTTCGCACTCGAATGTTAAAATCCATTGGAGTGGGGAACTGTCTAATTTGTCGTGCAATTTTGCAACTAATTGCTCTATAGCTGACCCAACCGTTTGCGCGGGCAAAGAAGTGAGATCGTTTGTGCCCAATTCAAGTATAACAATATCTGGGGATAACCCACGAACAATGTCTAAAATGTGTTTGCGATCTCTGTAAACCTTGAGACCAGCCTACCCATAGAAACGCAAATAACCCAACTCAGAAAGTTTGTCCATGAGATGTTCGTGAACTGGTTCGTCCAAAAACGCGAGCCGTCTAATGAACGAGTGGCCCAAAATAAGTATATTAGTCATACCCGCACTATACAAATAAAAATAAAAGAAAAACAAATAATTCTGTAATCAGAATTCTCAACTTGCCTCAAATGATAGAAAAACTTTACTTGAGAGGCCAATGTGCTCGCGTGAGTCTGTTGGATAAAAACCGGAGCCGAGAGTATCGTGCCTTCACCTTAACTCTTTCCTGACGGCCAATTTTCCTCTGTTTTAAGCCTTTTTGTGTCTATAAATTATTTTGGGCTCTGAATAATCCATATTTGGGGTTACCATAGAAATAGCCGCTGATCTACAGTTCTAGGGGCGCATGGCTTGCAGTGCTGTTTCAAAACATCGAGTACGCTCTTTATTGAGAACGCGAGCTCGATTTAAACAAGGTTTGTTTTGGATTTTTGGATATTTTGGAGTCATTTGCCATCTATAGCAAGCGCCAGATGGGCATCCTTAAGCCTGATGACGGCCTAGAGTTGAGTGTCTCAAAGAACCGATCAAAATGGCGGACTCGTGAGTTTTTGACCACAACTTGAAGTGAGCCGACTGCTTGTCTATAGATGGATTCCATGAACCTACCATGGCATTTTTTGGAAGATGTGGCTAACAAAACATGCAAAAAGCCTGAAATTAAGCCAGGAGGTCTGGGTGGCTCGGCATCCTAAAAGTGGAGATGGAGGGACCTCTATGGCTGGTGAATGGCAGTTACCCATAATTCAATGCGGTCCCAAATGGATGAAAATGTATGGAGCTGCATATATCTCTGGTATTTATGGTTACTACTCAGCATTGTTAAGGCGTTGGAGGACACAAAGGTTCTCAAAATGAAGAAAAGACACTGCTCTTCTTGTTGCATGTATATTTATTTGCATTAGAGGTTGTTTTTATTAAATTAGTTAGCTGTGAATATTGGATGTGTTGTGCTTTTTGCATCGACAGAAAAAAAGCATTTTTCACTAATTGCAGATTTTGAAGTGCCATTTCATGGATCAAAGCCTTAGCTTGTTCGAAAAAAGTGATATCACATTGTTGGAAATAGCAATCATAGACATGTCAGGCAGTTTGGAAATAACTTTCCAAAAAATGAAGGCCCTGCAATTTTTCAAAGCTATAGGTGGTTTTCCACCTAAATTTGTGTGGAACGTCCGCAAAGAGTTAAATAGCTCACTTGACCGAGCTTGCATGATACCGCTTATCTTGCCGGATGCCACTGTCATCAGCACCTCCATTCCTCTTTGGAATAGTAACTATTTCATCTCGCGAACATCTAAATTACATTGCATTTTCAATAGCCTTGAATGTCTTGGGTGGCAAGAAGCTCATTACCCCTCATGTTTTCTGTAAATTGAACTTATAAAAAAGTCACTGGCCAGCCAGAGGGTCTTTTTACAGACAAAACCGCAAAAAGCGGTTCCGCAAAGCTGCTAGGAATTAAGCGTGTACGCTATAGTTTGCTCTGTTTCTTGGTTATTTATATTTTTTTGCACGCCAGTTCTTTCAGTGTTCTGGAGCGCGCGCGCGCGAGCGTCTTATGACCGTTATATTGTCAGCGCGCGTTTCCAATATTACGCAATTCTGTGTAGTTTTACGCCATGTTAACGGTTTTTGGGTCATTCACCCTGATGTAGACTAGTTAACCTAGTCGAAATATAGGTGTTTACTTCTTTTAAACGAGTATGGTTTCTTTCTGATAAATTTATAATACTTATACTAAATCGTAGTTAATGTCACACTATGAAAAGTTCTTATAAAATTTCAAATATGCTAATCGCTAGTGCCGAGTTCCCCGATTTGCGAATTTCACTCGGCCCATTTCCCCTTTTCTTCTTGCTCGCTGATGCGCGGAACGCCTAGAAGAAAAACGGCTTGTTTTACGCATGCGCAATAGGTCCCACTCGATTCCTCGTGCTTCTTTCACTAGAAAAGAGTTCTGATATTGCTATCGTTTTACTTCATGTTTTACCCTATATTTTGTTAAAATCAACGTTAAAAATCACCAGAAGCAGAGAGAAGGAGTTAGAAAGTTCGAATTTTAACAGAAATCCGGTCTTCAGCGGCTCAAAGTGGTGTTTTTTCCTTGCTCTTTATGCTTTGTTTTGATGGAAATACGTCGTTGTTTGCGTGAGCACTCGTGAGAACAGTCTGAATTTTGGTCTTGAAGTTCAGCATTTTGGACGCTCTGGTGTCTAAAAATGGCGGATTTAGTCTTCCACAAGGACAAGCTAGGCATGTTTTGCCGAAGATGTGGCAACCCCTTCGACTTGGCAGTGATTGCAGGCGGCGAAGAAAGTGAAGGGAAGAAGCACAAGCCAAAGTTAGCTTGTTCTTGGTGATTGCTCAGAACAGCATCCAAGGTTTCTTTGTCATGCCTGCGTCTTGAAAATACAAAGATACAAGAAGGGAAAGCAAAAGAAGCAAAAGAAATTTCCCTTGGACAAAGGCAAATGCTTTGAGTTTTTGTGCCATGCAGAATACCTCAAGAAAACAGGAAACTGCCACATTTGCTCTTATACACAAAGGCAAAGTCCAAGGAAAAGGTTGTCTGATACCAATGTTGGAGGCAGCAGCAAAAAGTCTTGTGCTAGAGGTATTTTTTATCCAGCTCCAATCCCAAGCACAAGCCAGGCTGATGATCAGCCAACAACAGATCTTCCTCAAGGAAAAAATCCTAGGAACTATGAGGAATGGAAAGAAGTGAATGATCCATTCAAAAAAGACACGGTATTCCTCTGGACAGGTATTCCTCTGGACAGGTTTACAGATGTTAATTTTGCAAAGGTCTTCCAGTGGTTCTGTTTGCCTTGATGTACCAACCACTGCAGTCATTTTAAGTGGCTGTAAGCACATTTTTTGTGAATATTGCATAAGGAGATGGCTTGGTTGCAGTGGAGTTTGCCCGTCATGCCGCCAGGTTGCTGATCTTGAAGATATTCTTCCTCTAAAACAGCATTTGTCATTCATTTTTGACTTGTTAACTGTTACGTGTGTTTATTCTGAGAGGGGATGTACTGAGGTTATCAAACTTTCTGAACTCTGCCAGCATGAAAAAAGCTGTAAATTTTCTAAAGCAAAGTCACAAAGAAGAGGCCCCCAAGTCAATTGGATGACATTGAAAAAACATATCTTCCTTCCTGGCTTTTTACGCTAGCGATTCTGAGAGACATTTTGAATGGTGAATCGCCCCTACTAAAAAAATTATTACATTCTTCTTTTCTTTGGCGTGAAAATCATTTCTCGTTTGAAAATACTCTAACTGACGTTTCTAACTTCATCTAATCACGCTTAATAAAACTACACGGTGGGTTTATGCTTTTCGCTGAAAAAGATTTTGCTTCAGAGAGAAAGTTTTCTGTCAGAGAGCTCATGAAATGGTGCTTCGTGTGGTGAATCGTTCAGACTTTGAGTCTATAAATAACTCTCATGTCGCAACAATCGCGTTACTAGTGTTTTCTTGGATACTTTGAGTTCTCTACTGCTGAACAACGAGTTTCGCAAAGCATGTAGAGCATGACGGCAGTATTACTTGCTGATCCATCTTTCTGAAACAGTACGCACAGCCAGAAGTATAACACCAAAGCCCTATAGCAACTAACGTCGCTCATCAACAAACTCGTAAAACAATAATGTTAAAAAGAACTACTACTAATGATTACTACCTCATTTACCACATAAAAAGCGGCAACGTTTTTACGATACATTGATGTTTCAAAAGTACACACTGCCGCGCCGTTGTTAGTTTCTAGCAATAACAGCCAGTTTTGCAAGTGATTCCAGTAATCAAACCTGAAAAGCTCACAGACAATCTTAGACAGATTAGTTGGCTAAAATTGATATCCCGCCCTCTCCCCCCACCCCTCTCAATGTTGGATGGGCTAGGCAAAAGGTTTTGGGCGTTTTTTACCAACATTGAAAGGGGGAGGGGGGAGAAACTATGACGAATAAAGAGGTAACGTGTTGCATGCTTGCTAAAAGGTCAAGTCAACAAATTATTCAAGATAATCTGTCGAGGATTGTAGGTCGCTTAGATCAGCGCTAGGCATTAACTTTGTAAATAGTACTATCTCCTTCTTTATTCCTCCACCAATAAAAAAAACTGAATCACTAAGCCTGACTAACGTGTGTCCTGCGGTTGCCCTCTCTTCAATTGCCTTTTCTACAATAGCAACTTTCTTGAACAAATCCATGACCACTACCTTACTACTAAGTTTAGGTTTCGTACGTAGAATTTCCTCTGTTGCTAGGTGGCCCCCAAAAATATACAATATGTGCCCCACAAGATAAGAGGCATGGCTAGATAAAAAGAGGGGAGGATCCAATGCAAACTTTATAATGCTATGACCAATAATTTGAAAACCTGATGTCCAAGTTCACTATCACAATTTCTGAGATATCACAGTACTTAACATTGTTCTGCTCTAGCAGTTGTATTCCCCTACTTATGTAGAAGGCAGCGTTCTCTCCCCCGATGGCTGCAGTATGGTATGCTCGTGCAGCTAAACCGTTGTAAATGCAGGACCAAGAATTGTTATTTATGTCTAGCAAATAGAGCTTGCCATCCTTACATGCTCAAAAATACCACAGTCCCTCTGTTCCATAGTAATTCCTCCAAATAAAAGAGCCTTATCTTTTCCTACAACGTTAAGAGAGTGGCCTGTTCTCGGTGTTGGCACATTCCCAGTCTGAAAAGCAAACTTTTCTAGTGGTCCTGTCCCAGCAACCACTGTCGAGTCAACTTTCCAGGTTTGCTTTATTGGTTCAACTCTTCCAGCAGCTCTTGCCCTTTTTGGCTCTTGTTATTTTCGTTCCAGCTTAACAAGTTCTGAAGTGCAAGTGAATGTTTTGGTGTTTAGTCCACCCCACAACAAAATGGTATACTCGTTCTCTACTGCTGTTGTGCTTGATAAACTTATGTTTACCATGGCAGACCCCTGAAGAGGGTACAGAGACGATCCAACAATCTTATCTTGCCCAATAACGGTACAAGTTTTTACCTCAGCGTCTATCTCGCTGACAGAGCATTCTATAATAGTCAACTGATTCCCAAGTTCAGGGCTCAGTAGAGGGCTCAGTGTGTCGAAAAACACAATGCCTATCGATTTCTCACTTTGACTTTGATGCACGAAGAATGCCCTTCTGGCAGAAAAAGTTGCTCCTGTTTATAGTTTAGGATGTGCTTCTTCCTTGAAAGCTTTCGGTTGTCCGACATATCCGCATGTCCGCATGCGTCACTGCTCTTCCGAGCGAAAAGGGGCTTGGCACTAGCAATCTGAAATTTTACAAGGAACATGGGGTGACATTTCATAGTGTGTCAAGGACTGCATTTTGTTCTCTTGAATTGCTACTAAACCGATCAACGTAATATTTACGCACTTTGGAGTCGCATCGGCGCCAACGTTCACAATCATCATGCCTTGCTGGCCAGCTGGTAGTATTGGCCTTTGGTTACAGGGCGGTGAATAGAATGAAAGGAGGAACATGGTCTTGTAAAGGTGCAAGTAGAAATGCGTTTGCCTGTTTCGCTTTTTCACATTTTTTGTCCTTAACAATGTTAATGATATCGTCCGCTGTTCTGACAATGGTTTCAGTTTTAGAAGCCAGCCCAAAAATTCGATTACCTTTGACTTTTAGTAAAGGAATAACCGCAGTAGCATTCATTGCTAAAAAAATGGCCCAGCTCTCTGGAAGCTAATTGGCTAGGTATTGTATAGCTGGAACGGGCTGATCTGAAAATGGTATCCTAATTGTCTTTCACAATCTTTGCCAGAGCTGGTCCTACGTAGTCCAATATAATGGCAAAGAAAGATTTCGTTTCTGGGCGCCAACGACATCCAGTTTTCTTTTTGTCATTTTCAATAACATCCTTTAAAATGGACGATAAAAACCACAAAGTCACTTTTTGGATTTTCAATTACTGCTGCAATTTTTATAGCTATTTCTGGAATGTTTCATGTTTCATCGGAATGTCGACCATCGTAGCAGCGACCCGAGAGCAGCGGGCCAAAATGTAATATGTCACAATGTGATCACCGTTATTATGTTAGGTGGTTGTTTGTACTGTGTGATGAAGTTTGCCTGAATCAGGCATGGAAAAATATATTTTACTGTGCGACTACGTCAACCGGGCCATTTTGTAAGAAGCTAGCCAATCAGAAAGCGAGTACAGAACAAAGGATCTCGACTTTCTTGAGATCTGAGACACCGAAATATCGCTTTTATCGTAAAATTGTGGAAATTATGGGAAGAAATAACTTCAAAACACTTATTACTCATCGTCAGATGTATTGCAGGTATTAAATTTGCTTAAAATAGTTTGAATCTCTAAATGAAAAACTTTTTACTGGATGGCCCGGTTGACGTAGTCGCACAGTAAAGGCTACCTTTGGTGTTTCAATGCTTTTCAAATCGCTGTTGAGCATGCCTTTCATATAGCTGACAGTCCTGAGTCAATGAATCCTATCATTTATACAACAACAACAAAAAGTAATGATAAACCCTTTCTTTAATTTTGACTACCTCATTTTAGTAGTACGGAGGCCAAGTTGTTTAGCAGCGTTATCTGGCAACAATAAAAATTGACTACTTAATAAAACGTGCTTACCATTATAATGCAGGACCAGAGAAAGTGCATTCCCTTCAGGTGCAATTACGGAAACGTTGGGAAAGTCCTCAACAGAAGGCTGATACGCATCTATATCTGTATAATGACAAAATTTTGATAACTATGACGCAAGTAACTAAAAGGAATAATATAAAAATGTTGTAGCAGAACACAACACGAGTATTACCCAATTTCACTTGTCTTTGGTATTAAGAGGAAGGGCATGCTTTCTTGGCTGTTACTTTCCATTTCCCTAGAGAAACAAAAGAGCTTTCAATCACGTAACTGCATATTGCTTTACTGAAAACCGATACTTTCTTCAATCAGATTTCCTCTATTTATACGTCACTGGACAAGCAGTTGCTGGCTGATGATCTAATGTGAACATTACTACGCATTTTTAGAAGGTTCTTCAATTCCTTGGCTAAAGCAGATTGTCGAATTATATGGTTAGAACCATGTTGACTGATAGATTTACTCGTTGGAAGTGTTTAAGGGAAGTTATAAACTACTTTTAGATGACAATTTATTATTCTCTCCGTCACAAATTTGGAATTTCGTAACTCAAGCAAAACCGACTGTCTGATATTTCAAGCCATACCCGAAGAACTCTGTGGCTGCTGGTGACAATTGTGATCGTTTTTCAACGATCAGCACAATCAGAGCCTTCATTGATACTTTTGCTTGATTCACAGCCTGTAACAAGAAAAACATAATTTAACCAGTAAATATGAAATAGAGGAAAAGTATTTGAATGTTTTACTATGTCATCATGTGTGCAAAGGTTTCAAAACGTCCTCTGTTTAATGTAGTTTCATAATTATTAGAATGCGAGCTTACGTCTCTGATACTTTTCAACACAATAGTGTCGCCCTTTATGTTCCTGTTGTACCAATCCTGCACAGGAACCCTCTTTGGTACTGCTTCTGCAAATAGCAGCTGATGTACCCTACCAGCTGCGAAAAAATAATATAGATACATCATAAATGAAATTTCCGTATGATGCAAGAACCACAAGTTGCAGATTAACGATTGATGAGATTATATGAATTTCATATTTCATTGAGTTGTAAAGTAAAAGATGATATGGACATTTGACAATTGCAATATTAAAGGGGCACTGTCACCGAGTCACCGGTCTGTTTCAACAAAATATTATAAAATAAGACCAGTGATCATAAACAACTCAGAATCCTATGTATACTGTTATTATGTCCTAGAAAGAAGAAGGAACTGAAACTTGCATTATAAAAGCATTCTTACGTAAGATTTAATAGCTTTCGCTATCAAATTTCCAAGTTTGAAAACTGTTCAAAATGTCATTTCGCAATCCAATTCCATCCGTTCGATAACACACGAAAATACTCCAAATGTGTACTCATCTTTTACCTGAAATGTTACTTAACAAACCTAGACGATTATTTTGTTCAATTCTTGTGAATCTGACTGTATTTAAGCTACCTAAAGTAACCCTAAAATCGTGTAAAATGATGACAGTGCCCTTTAAGCATTGACTGTTTCTTTTTGAAGTTGCGCAATTAAACTTTCTGAAATTTCACAGGAAAACATTCCAACTTTTTTTTCCCCAACAAAACAATCTGTGCCGAACATAACACAATAATATTTGAAGATAGCAGGAACGATTGCCCGCATAAATGTATTGTGTTGGTAAATGCCAACCCATGCGTCTAGGAAAACATCTAGAGTTCCATATAGGGTTAGTAGAAACTTACATAATCAACATTTATTTGATTACATTAATTATTCTATCAGAGAATGCTTTACTTGTAACTGTTTAAGCTCATACATTAGGTTTGTTTTGTTTTGGGAGATGAATCTGTAAACACAAACACTTTTGTTTGCTTTCATTAATTTCATTTATTTGCTTTCATTAATTATTCTATCAGATAATGCTTTACGCATAACCGTTTAAGAGTAAGCTCATACCTTGGGTTTGTTTGGTTTTTGGAGGAGCTGTGTTGGGAGATGAACCTGTGAAAACAAACACTTTTTGTTAAACATATGGCATGAAAAGCCAAGCTACACTGAGTTTACTTTATACATAATCAACATTTATTTGATTAAATTAATTATTCTATCAGAGAATGCTTTACGTGTAACTGTTTAATAAGCTCATATCTTGGGTTTGTTTTGTTTTTGGAGGAGCTGTGTTGGGAGATGAACCTGTGAAAACAAACACCTTTTGTTAAACAGATGGCATGAAAAGCTTGATACACTGTGGAGTTTACCTATATAATCAACATTTATTTGATTTCATTAATTATTCTATCAGAGAATGCTTTGCGCATAACCGTTTAAGAGTAAGCTCATACCTTGGGTTTGTTTTGTTTTTGGAGCAACTGTGTTTGGAGTTGAACCCGTGAAAACAAACACTTTTTGTTAAACATATGGCATGAAAAGCCAAGCTACACTGAGTTTACTTTCATAATCAACTTTTATTTGATTACATTAATTATTCTATCAGAAAATGCTTTAGTTGTAACTGTTTAAGCTCATACATTCCCATGCAGAAAATCTGGTATGTAAGAGGTAGGTAAAAGGTGTTCCTTTACAAACCTTTTACACACCATATTTATACCACAAACATACCTTTTACATGCCAAATATTAGGTATGTAAATGATATATTTTAGTCATCAAAATTGGTGACACTATCACAAACCCTTTACATACCTAAACAAACCTTTTCTTGGGTGTATTTGTACGGGTGTATTTTAATTGGTTAGTTTTAAGCAATCATTTTTCAAATACATGTACACCAAAAACATACCTTTGGCAGGCTAAAAACATACCTTTAGCAGACAAAAATCATACCCTTAGCAGACTAAAACATACCTTTAGCAGACTAAAAACATACCTTTAGCAGACTAACAACAAACCTTTAGCAGACAAAAAACATACCTTTTACATATCTTTGAAGGTGATTTACAAACCCTTCAATAAGCTTTACAATATCTTACTTTTTACAATACCCATAATTAAAATATAGTTTAAATACCAGTTCTATGTCAGCAGCTCAAATGCACAAAACATTGCTTTATTTGAGAATAAAACACATTATCCACATGCTGCACTCATTTGCAACAAATGTTTATCAGTTTCTTCAATGCTCATATTTTTAAAGGAATTGACCAAGGAGGTATTTTGCATGGCAATTGAGTCAGTTTTAATATGCAACAATGAATCGTATATCGCTCAAAATCTCTTCCAATTCGTTTACTCATCCGAAGTGCTGCTATCGTAGTCATCATCGTCGTCGCTTGACTCCTCCCCAGTCTCCTCCTGATTTTCCTCCTGCTCCTTTTCCTTCTCCTGTTCCTCCTCCTGCTCCTTCTGCTGTTCCTTTTTTCGCTCCGCCTTCTGTTCCCTCTGCCGCTCCGCCTCCTGTTCTGGTGTCCCCTTTTTCACTTGTTTTGGCGTTGCTAAATTTTTAATGCAGAGGGTCATTCCGTGGCTCTTGTCTACTCGCATATGTTATAGAGGAATTAAACAAGAGGTTTGTTTTAGCCAAATACAACAGCAAGTTCGATTGTTTAGTCAAAAATTAACAATTAAAAAACTGAAACCAACACTTAATGTACAATCAGATCGTATCTGAGCCAAAGTGTTTGTTTAGCAGCATTCTCATTATGTAAATCAGTGTTTTCTTTTTCCCGCTTCCTTAACATGTCAAGAGAGATGACTTGGTGCTTGATGTTTTGACCAAAGCCAATGCTGTTCTTGGCAGGCACACGTGACTGCCTGACAGAATGTTTGTCCTAACAATCAGCAAACGCCAATTTAAAGTATTTTGTGTTAGTGTCGGGGGAGCGGAAGGGGGCTAAACGAATGTACTACAACGCATAAAGCATTGTGGGGTAGCTTTCCTTTCCGTTGGCCCAATGACCCAAACCAGAACAGCAGCCTCTTACCCTATTCTTGGCACCTCATGACACCTGCCCTATATTAACGGCCATTGTCCGAGGTACTAGATACAGGGCCTGGAATGAGATGTACATTCGCTTTTCTAATTAGGCAACATGTAGACAGATATACAAAATTTGTGTCGTAAAACATTTCCCACTTTATTTATATTTTCAAACGCCAACTGGCGTTTTGGCTTCCGTCAATCACTGAACTTTTAAGATAGGCACATGAACGTTTTCTAACACGTTTTTGAATTTGTGAAGCCTAGCTAATAGGACAATAACATTACTTTTGGAGGGCTTCATTTGCGAGACATTGTTTAGTTAATGTTTTCAACCCATGAAGTTAATGCACAGGAAACAGGTGTTGTGGGATAAGGGGAAGGAATTCAGTGCTCCCACTTTCCAGTCCTAAACTGAAAGCTTAGAATAGTTCCGCTTGTGGTTACCATGGCAACAGAGCTAAAGGGGTGAAGATCCCCATTCGGACTAAAAGGAACAAAGGGAGAGGCCCTTACACCATGTATGAACACAAGGAAGCCAGAGCTCGGAGAAAATGACCAGGTAAAAGTATGTCATAGACAAAACGCTTGCGTAATCACCTTCTCCTCACCCATGGCAGTCCCACTAAAGGAAAACAAATGCTTGAAAATGTTTAATACCACTGCAAGTCAAGAAGAATTGCATATTATATTATAAAAATTACACATATGTTACACATAATCCATATATCGAGTCCGTTTATGTTCCATTCCAATGTCAATGCCCAAAAATACAATTAAACTCATCAACACTAGATGAGTTTGGCAGTGGGTGCCGTGAGGGGGGGGGAAGCCATTGCGCGAGGTAACCATGGCAACCTGGTCACCATCTTACACCCCACGAGAGCACCTGTCACACTGTAAAACAGTGGAATTTATACTTACTCGAATCTTGGGATTGGTAGGCGGAAAATTTGAGCATAAGCAGTTACGCGAGTAGCTTAGCAAGCTTGCAAATTGCCCAACGCGCTCAGCGATATCGCGATGGAGCACGCCGTAACTTGATACACAAGGACGCTCCGGTTACACAGGCAGCCCGTGTTCGAGTTTAACTTTGCCTAAACAAGTTTAGCCTCATTTAAACTCATCAACACTCGATGAGTTTGTCAGTGGGTGCCTAGAAGCCAGCTGCAATGGAGCTATGCGCGAAGTTGCCTCTGGTAAGCGCCAGCATTAACGAGCAAAAAGGCGAGGGTGCCCCCTCTCCTGACGCGAGACCAACAGCTCCCGTGCGTTGCGCGAGGGTACTCCCTCTCCTGGTAGGCGGCCAGCTGTTATCGCGAGGTGCGCGAGGGGCTATCGTGCGTTACCGAGTTTGCTACCTGGTCATGCCATTGCCTGCCTAGAGTCTAGGTACAACAAATTGCTAGATTCATGCAACTATTTATTTATTTAAGGCAATTAGGGGGATCGTGCCCAGGACTCGGGGTCCCTTACATGAAATGCCTCAAAAGGGGTCAGGGGCAGAAAAATACAAATAATAGAAAAAGTAAAATACAAGCAATACAAATTCTGGTAGATAACAAATTGAACATGCAACAGGAGTGAAAAAGTTAACGAGCATACACAAGGACTATGCCCTACGATAAGCTACGACGAGGTCAATGCAAGAACTGGCAGCCGTCCTGTGTTTAATAACTCAACACAAAAATGCGATTACAATATAGCCCACGCAAAATTGCCGTCGCCAAACAAACAAATTCTCGAAACAATTACTTGAGAGGCGATGCGCACTAAAGAGATCATGTCTAACTTACAGTTCGGCTGTTCTCACGAGCGACGGGATTTGGACCCGTGATCTGGCTCGGCTGCGTCCAGACTGCTCCGTTTGCCAAAACTCGCTGATCGGCGCTCCGCGCCGTCAAGGCACGAGATGAACTGGTGGTTGCCAGAGCAGCGCAGGCACTTGTGTGCAAGCCAGAGCAGCGCAGGCACTTGTGTGCAAGCCGGCAATTGTGTGGTTTTACACACCGTCCAAAATTCCATGAACGGCAAATTTCGTGGAAGGACGCCATGCTTGGCTCTGGGCGCGCAGCTGCCCCGGCAGCGTAAACATCGAAAAGATGTGTATCCAGCGTAGACCAGTCAGTGATCCCAACTGCGGCAGCATGCTCACGGAACGCTCTATCGTAGTTAAGCCACACTTTCCCTGAGATCTGTCGTTGGGTACGAAGAATTGAGCTCGTACAAGAGGAGATCCCGTCAGCGATGAGGGAACGTGGATGATAAAACCAGAGAATACACCGAGAACGCCTCACATCACAAGCCAATGTCCTTGATGCGGCGTTTGAATTTCTTGGGAGTCGACGCGAACACCAGCCGACCCTCGATCCACACTTGGCGCTCGTTTCAGTCATGTTGCCAGAGAGCAGCTCATTTAGATCGATGAATTTGCCGCTCACTATCTGGAATACCAGGTCTAAAAAAACATTAGAAAGGAGTGAAATGCATTAACAAGGACATCCAGTGACAGCAGTCACGCAATTAAGTGGACCGCTGTCACGGGATGTCAATGAGAGTGCAGGGGAAGAAGAGAAGAAAAATCAGAGGAGGGGTGAAACATAGCATTAGGGTAACGATGGGGTATTAGTAGTTTGGGAAAGCTCTTTTAAATAGATGGGTTTTGGCCCTTGACGTGAAAGATCCAATAGTGGTAGCCGCTCTCACATTCTCCGGCAGGCTATTCCAGAGTCGAGTTACACATATAGAGAAGGATCTGTCACCATATGAGCGAGTGTGCGATTTTATTTTCCACGAGGAGGCCTTTTGTTGCGGAGCGAAGTGCACGCTTCGGAACGTAAGATTCTATAAGTTCACTAATATATATAGGTGCACTTTTATTGTTCCAGCACGGGAGTTATGTGGTCACGGATTTTAGTCCTCGTGACAAGCCTTGCCGCAGAATTCCGTAAACGCTGTAGTTTAATTATTTCCTTAGCCGGAAGACCATGCAGAAGGCTATTACAGTAGTCCAACCTTGACGTAATAAAGGCGTGGACTAAACGCTCCGTATTTTCTCGGTTGAGATACTTTCTGACTCTACCGATGTTTCATAGAGCCTGAGAAGCTGAGCGGCAGATCGCGTTAATGTGACTGGACATGTTTAGGTGTTTATCAAAGATAACGCCTAGGTTGCGTGCTTGTTTGTTGGTATGTACTTTATGACCGATTATATTGACATCAATTTCAGGCTGCAAGACTTGGAATTTAGAGTGGAAATGAATTACATCACTTTTAGTAGCTTTTAGTTGCAGCTGAGTTTGTTGGTAAGGAAAAATGACTGAATGTTTTCAATGCAGTGTTCAAGATTTGCTAAAGCTGTGTCCCTGTCATGAGGGTTGACAGTTATGTACAGCTGCGAGTCATCTGTATACATCATGCAGTTTAGGCCATGCTCCTTTATAACGTCCTCAAGAGGAGCAAGGTAAAGGATAAAAAGAAGCGGACCAAGGAACGTTTCCCGAAAATCCGCACTTCGTATGAGGTCTGTCAATAAGAATGTCGTGATCTATCGTGTCGAACGCAGCAGATCTAGTAAAACAAAAATTACCTCATTTTTAGTATCAATTGCTCTCAAAATATTATTATGGACGCACAAGAGAGCTGTTTCGGTGCTATGGAACTGCTGGTAGGCTGCCTGTAGTAATGGATAGAGATTGTTTGTTATAAGATAGTGGTGAGTCTGGCAAGAGGCAAATTTTTTTTCGAGAACCTTGAACAGGAATGCACACGGGTGTTTCGCGCGCGAAATCCAGTCCCCTGTGCGGTCAAAGGCTGTTGCTATGCAGTTGAAGCTTCCCTGGCAACAAAATGGCGGCAACATTTTGTTTGTGGTCAAATAATGGCTGAAAATATGTCGAAATGATAAAAGAGGGAAGTCTTTCTTGAAAACTTTATTTGTATTGAAGGTAAGTTGTCTGAAAAATGTAATTCAACAAGGCTATGTTAGTATTTCCTTGTAAAAACACAAGCGAGACTGCGATCGCGAAAAACCAACAACACGACAATCGTAAAAAAAATATTTTACATACAAAGGCTGGTAGTAATGCCTTATATAATTTTAAAGAAAAAAATATATGATTGCCGAAGTATAGGTTTGCCTGTCCTTTGAAATTTGACATCATCTCTTTATAAACTATTTTTCTATGGCTGACTATCGCAGGTCTAATGGCAACAACGCACAGGTCGCTACTCTTACACTCGTGTGCCGTGTTTGTGGCAAAAACGTAAAAGCAGATAAATATGTTTACAGCTGTCGAGGTGAGAAGGTAGCGGAGAAGTTGGCGACGGTATTCGGCATAAATACCGGGGAAGACCATCCGGTTATCCATCCCAGTAACCTTTGTGTTGTATGCTATGCGAAATGTTGCAAAGCTATGAAATCCGAGCAGTACCACACCTCTACAGTGCCCTTTCTGTGGACACAACACACAGCAGCAGATTGTGGTGTTTGTAATACGATACGAGCCATACAATCAAGGGGAAGACCGAAAAAGGCACCAGGAGGCAAAGTGCGAACATTATTTTTGTTGTTCGTGTCTTGAGCGCTGGCTAACGATTGCCGGGGAGGGTGCCCTCTCTGTACGACACTTCTGCTACTCCGCGACATAAAAAACCACCGAGATTGCTATTAAACACAATAGAACAGCAACTAGTTGCTTGGCGGTTGAAAGAGCACGAATCTAGCTGCAAAGATTATGTCACCGACCGGTTATAGAGAGTGTTGGCGAGACCCTCCGTAAAGAAAAGAACATTCCCCTAAGCGCGACAGAGGAGGCACTCGCCACAAGTCTGATGAAACGCAAGTTTTAAATAGCTGAATCACGCAAGGTCCTATTGCATACTGGTGGCAAGGTAAAGTATTTAAACATTGTTTCATGGCACAATGAAAATAAATTTGAAATTCAGGCCAAGGTTGTTCAAAAGTGGATTAACTTTCCAGTCAAAATCGTGAAGCGTGCTCCCCTATACTAGAGTTGATCTTCATTATTCCATTTAAATTATTTAGATTTCCCAATATGCATTTGTGGATTGAATAAAGATTTAACTAATTTTTAGTGAGAATTAATCTCGCCTCTTTAATACTGACAGCTTTGGCTCTGAATAGAAAGTTTTACTGTTCGGAAAAACGCGACAAACAGCTCTGCTCGCTCTACTTATAGTCCAGTGCAATCTCATTTCATCTTATTTGCAATGCATTATTTTATTCTTTTTTAAGCGTTTTTAATCAGGAAGAAGAATCACAAAACCAAACAAATAAAAATAATATTTTTGAATTTTTTAAGTCCCCTTTACTTAACGAACGTGAGAGCTTAGATATTTTTTGTAGTTTCCTTTATGCTGCTACACCACCTAAATCCCGACAACGTCGGCAACTCGCTGAGAAAATCGCCTGCTTTTCCCCGAATGAAATGACATGAAAGGTTTTGTAAAAGACTATTACTTACGATCTGCAAGAGCACCTCATTTTGGTTTGTGTTGACTGTTGGTTTCCGTGTACCAAGCCGGCCATCTTGCCCCACGAGGTAGCAGAATGTTAAAATGTTTTGCTATGTTTTTGCTACGAGAATTGGCAAAATGTACATCACAAGTTATCGCCATCAGTTGAAGGAATATTTTGTCTTCATCACTGCATTGGTGGAAAGGAGCAAACGGCTAGAGAAAAATCCCATAATGATAGATTCTTTTCTTTAGAAAAGTTTCAACGCTCCAAATAAAATTCGTTTCTTCGGAATCACGTGGTACGTTTTGGCTCAATGCATTCCAAATTTGGAATTGTCACGCAATGGCATGGGAATAATGACAGTCTTGATAGCATTTTGTCTACGTTCGGTCCGCTAGTAACCTTAAATTGTTTTCACATCGTCAGTTACAGCAAATCTCCTTTGTTTTGAATATGTAGTATGATCCGAAAAATCTTATTTTTAACAGCTGCAAGAGCTAAACCACTTTCTAAAAAAACGCGCGCGCTGAAATTTAATTCTGGATTAAAGTTACTCCTCTATCGGCCAATTGGGGCCAGATGAAAACTAATACTCATCATGTATAACATGAGAGTGCATCTAATTTTTTGCCTAGTATTTAATATAATTATTTGAAGTGATTACCGTAAATTTTCGGGTAGGCGCCCCCTCGAATTAGCCCCCCTCTCGAGCTCTAATTCGAGGATATACGGTTATTAGCCCATACAGGTCAGCGCGATATCAAGATCCCAGATAAGAAGTACGGCTGCCAGTGTTCTCACTGTTGAGAAACGTGCCAGCGAGGTTGAACACTTTCGATCGGCTTCGTGGCTTCGCTGCGACGCCTAAACAAGGAGGAGAGGAGAAATATAGTCAGTGGGGCAGGTCTACGAATCGCCGTGCCAACTGATCAGGGCTTGGCCATGAAGAGCGAGCTTGGGATTCCATGGAATAAACTGCGGGAGATAAGGAGGTTTTTATTTATTTTTATTTTTTTTTATCGGTCCGGTATCCATCAAATCGCGCGCTCTGGTGGCTTGCGAGCGGTCCGGAATCTACGAATCGTGCGCGCGCTAATTTCTGTGAAGTTTTATGCTGTTTCAGTGAAAAAATAATTATATTATTTACCGGCCGAGCATCCCCTTATAGTCCAATATAGGGAGTACCCCCCCCCCCCCTCGGAGAGGCCACCCTGATATATAACCGCCTCTTAACAGCTGTTTTTTTTGGTTGTCACGGGGGGGAGGGGGGGTGGGTGGGGGTAGACAAATATGTGTGCAAGAAACAATATTTTCACAAAAGTTATCAAATAATTATTATACTCAACAGATGGCTATCACTATTTGGACTCGATTTAGCCAGTGAAAAGAAACTGAGACAACAAGCAAAACGTATGGTGCCGGGCAGTATAATCAATGAGGCAATGCCGTTCGAGTTCAAAAAGGCTAATGGAGGGGGGCGAGAAATCCGCTTGGCACCTTGTGCACAGATCGAAGACCTCAACAGTATAATTCTCAGCCATCTCTGCGAACATGCAAGGTTTGTGTGGATTTATCTATCCTGGAGCCAGTAGTTGTATCAGTGAGCACAGAGGGTTGTCTCAGCAGACAAGTCTATGGTGGCCGCTATATAATTATGGTCATGCTTGTTTGTCACTGACCACTATACACACCACTATACACATCAATCTATAGAAAATCATCCCTTGTGAGTTATGTGATTTTTAATCAATGCAGGCTTGGTAACCTAAGATGGCATGGTGCCATTCCAGAAGATGAAATCTGGGTGAAGATTGGAGGAGACAAGGGTAGTGGAAGCTTTAAGATGGTTTTTGAGATTGCGAATCTGGAGAATCCTAATGCAAAGCAACACACAGTCATCTTTGCCATGTTTGAAGCACCAGATACACCTCACAATCTCAACTTAGGCCTTGGCAGGTTTAAAGGTGCCCTGGAGGACCTTGATGGTTCCAAGTGGAGGTACATCATGGGCTGCTATAAAACATGATTCTGAAAAAAAAGGGAAATGAAATTGCTTAAAAATACATTTTCAAATAACATTAATTTATATTCAACAAATGGGGTGGGGTCATGGGAGAATGATTTCATTCTGAGAAGTTTATTGATATAATTTTTATAAAATGTTGAAAATGCCCATCAATATTAGTCTCCCGTGTGCAGCCTGTCCTTTGTGTCAGTCACAGAAAGCTTGTGGAAGAATAACATGAGCAACAACCAGTGTTATTCTTATTAATAGTTACAATCTTCAGACCATCCCTGATCAGACTTTGCAAACAAATAAATTGCATAACAACAGTTTTTTCCCCTCATAACTTTATTTTTTTGGCTTTGGTGCCTTTCTGGCCCTTTAAGCCGCCAGCCTCAGCTCAAGGTCTTCCCTCCTTCTCCTTCCTTCTTTCTCCATTTTTGCCTCTTCCTCTGGGCTCCTAGAAAGTAAAGAAAGTAGATCATTTACTAATAAACATTGTACACGTATGTTACTTCTAGAAGATGTCCCTAATTTTGGGGGTCAATTCTGAATGCAGTGGTATCATCATAGAAAGAGGATATTACATGGTGGTGCAAAGATATAATTTTTATCTTACAAATAAGCGCAGGGAATTAGTAAAATATTGTTCTGATACGAGAAAATAAAACTCATATAGTTCAAGCCACCGTGTAATTTTCTTGTTATTATATAGACAAACCCGAAAAAAATTATTCAAAACTTATTTCCAAGTGCTTTTGTTTTGACCGATATCCTCACTGGTAATGAGGATATGGAAAATATGTCATTCAGTTCCCACATGTAGCTTCGTATGAGATCTACAAGTAAAACACTCTTGTACATGAAGTATTTATAATTTGTAAGTTATAGTGAAGGCAAGGTTTAAACAATATTATTATAAGTTACACACAAATTGACATGTTAGCCAGAGGATCTTATTAACTTACAGGGAAACAAAATTTTAAATAGTTGTATAAACTGGAAAATTATTTGTAAGATTATTTTTAATAATAGAATTTTTCTAATGTTCATAAAGAGCCTATCACAATAAATGGAATGGAATGCTTGACTACATAGTACAAAATAATGAGAAGGCTCTGCCAAATCAAAAATTGTGTGTTCCGTTATATTCGGGAGCGATCTTTTTTGGGGAATTGAAGCACAATCTAACCAGGGATAAAATATGACTATAGTTAAACAATACTATTTAGTACATTTCTATGAACTCCCCAACACCTTCCGGTCTGCACCGAGGCCTTTTCTTCGGGTGCTGCTTTCGTCTCTTTTCTCTGATGTGAGAAAAATATAAGTTAAGATTAATATTAAAATGCTTTGAAAAAAACTTAACGTTAAGTAATTCAAAAAAATATAAGTAAGTTTAAATGGTTTAAAGACCTACCTCTCTCGAGCCTCTCTGTATTCTTTTGCTGCCCCTTGAAAGGCAGCGTAGGCAGCCTCCACCTTAGCTTTGGCTGCCTCCATGTTTGAAAAACGTTTGTAATTATTTTATCGACTTTGTTGTTGTGTTGTGTAAATTTCGCGTGCGGGTCAATTTTACAAAAGCGCGGGAAAAGTATATCGAAGCCGTCGCAAATTTGTGATGTAAAGTGCAATTTCCCTCAGTTCAGAAAACAAGTTTAAAATAGAAAATCGTAAAAACATGGGTAATGTGATATTCACCAACACATTGGGTACTCACCAGTCACTTGAAAAATTGAGAAGTGGTCGTCAAGCTGTCTGAAAATCCTGCCAAATTTGAATGTTCCTCCTTCGCACCACAGAGTTCATAAGAAGTTTCCCGTACCAAATTCCACGCCAATAGAAGTCTTATTCTCCTTTCTGAGTCAATACAATATCTTGCTGTAAACAACCCTTCTAAACATTACAGGCATAAAGTAATTTCTTTTGCTTTTAAGGCGCGAAAATGCACTCAAACGTTAGTTGAGTTAGTCGCTTGCCCCGACAGTGGCAGCCATCTTGAAAACGTGTTTATGCAATATCATGTGGGTATCCTGTGTACCGCGCGCATCGTGGGACTGGACTTAATTTTGCAAAAGTATTGAGGTGAAACACCCGTGTACAAGATTTGTGATAGGTCTAAAGTTATTTAGGACTTCCTTATCTAAGGACATACTTCTGATGTTTGGAAGTAGCCTGCCCTCTTTGAAGGTGTCAGGGAATACACCCTCTTGTAGTGAAGCTTTCACAAGAGCACTTCAAGACAAGATTTCAATGTCCGGGTGGGAATAGGATCACATGCACAGGACTTAGAAGTGGATTTACTCGACCACTTCACGCACAGCACTGTGTGATACTTCATTAAATTTTGTGAAAGAGCAGGATTGTGCTTTGTACACGGGAGGGTCGAGGGTTAACGGGGAGTTGATCATTTGCTGCTTTAACGTCGTGATTTTATCCACAAAATGGCTGCTAAACCTCTCACTAAGTTCTTGTACTGAGGAGTGAGATGGTAGAGGTGGTACAGGCTTTACTTTGAACATTCCATCAATCAAACGAAAGAGTTGGCGCTGGTCGGCAGACTCGATTTGGGTTTTATAGTAGTCCGTCTTGCATTTGTTGAAGATATTTGTGTAATTGCGGCACAGATCACGGTAGATTTGCTTGTGTACCTCCAAGGCAGATTTTTTGTAGGCTCGCACGTTTTCCCCCGTGTCATCGAACCATGGTGCATGTGGGCGAAGTGTAATAGATCGCGACTCTACTGGCGCATGCTTATCCAGCAACTGTCCAAGTTCAGAGTTATACATTTCAGCTATTTTTATAGGATCAGAAGGGAGGGTGGAACTAGACAGCGTCAATGTCAATATTTCTAATATCTCTCTTCATGAAACTAGATTTAGCAGCAGGTGGCTTAGCAAAAGCTACAGGGCAGGTCACCGCGAAATGGTCCGACGGGAGATCTTGCAGGGTTTTGAATGATGACAGGACATCATCTTCCTGTCGATCAATGATCAGATCAAGTGCATTGCCACTGCGATGAGTGGAGCCTCTTACGTGTTGTTTAAGGCCAACCGACTCCAAAAGGTCTTTGAAGGTGTTGGCGATGTTGTGAGTGAGGACATCCATGTGAAAGTTAAAGTCACCATTTAGTAATAGGTATTCAGGAGCAAGGGTGATGGATTCAAGGAGGGTAGAGAATTCCGAGAAAAATTGGGATGGTGTTACAAATTTCTTCTTTGAAAGTCGAGTAAGTCTGTAGATAGTCAAAAGCCTGATCGAAGAGGGTCCATCGCTAATATTACAGTCAATGTACTCCATTGACTTAAACGAAAGGCAGTCATTTCGCTTTATGGTGAAGCCCTTTCTTCCAAAACGCCGACACCACCTCCAGTTCGATTGGGTCTAGGAAAATCATGAAAATCAAAATCTTGCAGCGTGTTCAATACTTCAGCAACTGTATTGTTAGCACAAGCGTTGCCCGAAAGCCACGTTTCTGTAATTGCAAGAATATCTAAATGATTAGAGATTATCAAATCACATATGGAACCCGATTTCTTATTCATAGATTGGGCATTCCATACCGCAAACCGTATATGTTTCGATGATTTTAGACCTAGATTTGTTGGTTTAATTGTTATTAGATTACTGGTATTTCTTATGTTGTTTGTTACCAGTTCGGATCCACGTAGCTTAACGTATCTGTTGGCCATTGGCATTTGGGCTCTATTCATATATATATTTAAACATATACTATAATTGTATACCCAAATTGCATTTCTAGAGAGCTCGACATGCAATGGAATATTGCGAGAAAAATATATATACATATATAACTATGGGACTCCATACGCAACTGTTATACTCAAGAAAGACAACAGCCATTGACTTGCATTTTTTGGGATTTAATATTGTGGGAACATACAATATATGTTCCTGTTATCCATAATCCCTTGCACGGCGTTCAAACAGTCCATACACGGACCCAAGTAAAAAACTCTGTCAATCAATGCCCCACTAAACTTTAACTAAGTTGCCCTACGCGGCGATCAATCAATCCCTACACACGGAATCAAAGTAAAAACCCTGTTCGTTAAAATAATCCCACTCAATAATAATTAAAGTCGCCCTGCACGGCGTTCAATCAGTCCCTACACGGACCAAAGTAAAACGCTGTTCGTTAAAATAATTCCACTCAATATAATTTAAATCGCCCTGTACGGCGTTCCAACAGTCCCTACACGGACGAAAGTAAAACTCTGTTATTAAAATAATCCTACTAAAAACTTATGATTTAAATCGCCCTGCACGACGTTCAATCAGTCCCTACACGGACCAAAGTAGAATAGCCCTACTCGGCTATAGAAAATCCTACCCTACTTCATTTTCAAATAACTCTTTTTTTGTACATAGTTGTAAAATATAACAGAACAATTTATACATCTTATATACTTCCATGAAAAATCCCTTTTGATTATTTTTGCCCAATGGAAGTTACCATGTTTGATTAATAATGCTAATGCTGAAACACATGGATTGAACACTTTTCCTTTCAAAAATATACTTTGTGGTATTGATTAAATTTTTTTAAGGTTGTATTACAAAGCACAAACATTTCTCTTTTTATATAATATATATTTGTAAATATATTGTTAATTTCGTTTGCATTTTGCTGATATCAAAACAATTTTCAAAAAGCATTTATATCAATTTCTTTTTTAAAACATAATAATTTGTACACTTTCTTGTAAATAAATAAACAACTATAAATCTCTTCTGATCAACAAAGATTTAGATATGCAAGTACAGATAAATATAAGTGAAATAAACCGACGTTTCGGTGTCAATCTGACGCTATTGTCAGGGAACTAACTAGCTCCAGGCTCTCAGTTTCAAATTGCACACGACAATCTAGCCTGTGTTTGTTAGTCACAAGATTCGCCAAGATCTTGGAGTGCGCGAAATGAAAACCCACCATTGTTAACCGACAGCGTTGTGTTTATTTATTTAAATGTGACCTGTGTGATGCGGGTTATGTTGGTTACACCAATGGACACTTGCACGCAAGTGTGGACGGACACAGACAAAGTCATCGTCTGTTTATAAACACTATAGAAACCATTACTATGAAGTCCCTAAGAACCTTCTTAAGTGTTTTTCTGTCCTTAAGAAATGCAAGAACAAATTTGACTGTTTGGTTAACGAAATGCTTTTTATTAAAGAACTCAAGCCAAGTCTTAACATTCAGTCAGACTCTATCCGCGCGAGATTATTTCTTTAACTCTTTCCTGACTGACCAAAAAGAGAGGAAAAATTACATTTAAACCTGTATAAACGTTATACATGGTTGTAAGGAAGAAGAGTCAAGCTTTGTTTTTTGGATGATTATTAATGAATATTATTAATCATGACAGAATATATTTGCATAAATTAGCATACATTAAGATGTATGTTACACAAATTTTGAAGATAAAATCTAATTTCCATTCCAAGATTTCTCTGGATTTAAAACTGTTGAGGTAAAAAAGTTAGCATTACCCTTTTGAGTTATTCTCTCCAAATTTGACATCCTCAAGGTAAATATTCTTCATATTACAGCTGACAAAAGTAATAGTGGTAAAATGTCAAATTTTCCCACTTTTATCAATGTTCAGACCTTGAAATGATCAAAACTTATCCTGAAGTCAAAATTAGTAATTCTTGACAACATTGAATGCGAAATTGGCATTTGCAGCTGATGCCCAGTAAATACAGAACGATACTGAAAGAGAGGTGCCAGCAGAAGACTACAGGGGATCAGTAACTACTACTGTGGTGCCATGAAAATTGGGAGTAATATTGGAAAACTTTTCGTCTGACTGCAAAATAAATATTTTAGTAACTTGTTATAGTGAAAATATGCAAATCATCCTGTCTCAGCCAGATGCTCCCTCTCCGACAACAATTGTTGTAGCTATGATTCCATAGAAGTGATGCAATTTTTTATTTGCTTTGTGGTTATCAATATGACTATTGTATTGAGTATTAGAATGGTTAATTAGTTACAACAGGATGTTTATGAGTTTTCAAAAATATCAGATATCGTGTTTTCTGAAACTATGTAATTTACCATAGGCTTTGCAAATCATGGTTGAATAACAAGACTGAAAAGGGCCTTCACGAATCACAGAAATAACCACTTTTGTTAGACAAATAGTTCACATGTAGTATAAAATTAAGACTGGAATTGTCAAACCAAGAAAGCTATCTATACAAATGCTGCAAAAAGTCACTGTTTTGATTATACAAACAAGTCAGTCTCAGATTCCTAAAGTCTCCCAGTTATGAGTTCTTCTAGCCTTTTGCTCTCTTTCTAAAGGGGTCGAATGGTGACTTTTTTCTAGGTTCTTTTTTCCTTGTCGTGTCGGGAATAGGCCTTTTGCAGCTAGAATTCATGTGACCTGGTCCCCCTTTGAGTTTGCATTGTAGCTTGCTGAAATTAGGGATTTTTACTAAAATCACCATGCTCATTTCATCTATGAGCATCATTTGGGTAAAGCTGTTTATTTTAAGGGGAACCAGGTCACGTGACCTCGGCGTATTCAGACAGTTTAGTGACGTAATCTTTTGCTGCTTGGAGCTGACTCAAGAACTGTTCTTGTTGCTTCTCCCAGCTCATCACACTTTGGATCTTTTCATTGATCTGTCTTGATAACTGCAAAATGCCTATTTACAAGGTCTTCTACTTTCTACAATGCATCTATTGAAATATAAGGGGCAAGAAACCACTCACCTCCCCTTCCTGTAACTATGGCTGTGCTTCAAACCAATTGCCAGTCATTGAAGGCACAAAATGTTGCCGGTATATTTCTAGCAGTTTAGCGGAGGAAGTCAGAGCAAGATAAACTGTGTCCACAGTTTACCAAAGCCATAGAAATTTGTGTCTGGGGGCAAGTAGCCTGCGTAGCAAGCGTTTCCGTAGGGTTTCAGGGGGCAGAGAAGCCTGAAGTTAGAGATTTTCAGCTTCTCTTATCTGTCCCATGAAGGGGGCAAGCCTTGGTCATCTTTTCTTTTTGATGGTTTTCCCCCACATGTTGACATAAAAAAATTACTTTGCTTTGCTGCCCCACTGTTTACACTCATTCCAGTTCTCTTGCCATGACTCCCCTCCCTTTGTCCTAAGAGCCACCACACAGACTGTAGGCCAGGTGTAAGCCAGTACATATACAGTACCTTCACATTTATTATAAAATTACACGAGGTACACTGTGTCATTCATAGTATTGTCATTATATTTCTAAACAGGAAAAAATAGATATAGGGGTGCATGCAGATCAAATATAATAATCACTGTATAATCCCAGCATCAATATTAGCGTATCCGTTGAAGGTGTTTTGTGTGCTTGAATTCCAGAACTGGAAAATATATTGATAACAGATCACAAAAATTAAAAAAAAAATACCTTGCGTACAAATAGTGGTGTCCTCTACTCGCTGTCAGTAGGTCCAAGTGGACTTTTTCCTGTACAAAACCAGAACATAAAACTCGTTTTATGCCGTTTTTAGTTGGTTCTGTACAAAGTTCGAGGTTGTGAAATATATTGAAAGCTGAAGAAAGCTTTCGGTGTTCGGTGGTCCAATGCAATGTCGATGCTTGCATAAAATTGCCTCCGTTGAGTAGTCGCGAAACCGGTGATGACTCGATCTTGGATGGTTCGATGACTCGTGGAGTATGCACACAATTGAATTCAACCTGAATTGCACACTCGTTATATTAATGCAATAATAATCTCCTCACTTGTATGTCGCTTCAATCATTTAACGTATTTTGAATGATTACTGTTGTACTTACGATAAACTATAGTATAGCGCCAAGATCTTACATAGCCATTTTTTTAGAAAACCTCATCAAGTGCAATAAGAAATTTATATACAGTCGAAGCTCTCTGTGCGACCGCTCTCGTAAGCGACCAGCTCCCATAACGACCATTTTCCCGAAACCCCGTTTGAAATGTCACATAAACGTCTGTTATTTCAAGCTCTCGTAAGCGACCGCCTTATCGATGCGACCAGCTCCGTTAGCGACCACAATTTCAAATCACCAACAGAGATTTTCTATCGTTTTTAAGCTCTCGTAAGCGACCATAGTACTTTAACATCAGTCATCACCTCATAAATATCTAAAGTGATACAAGCTGCACCGGTGAAATGCTTTTTTTCTATGTTCATATTTGCGGTTATCTATTTTTAATTAAAGTCGGGAATAAATCAAACTATTTTAAGCATTAGTATAACATGATGTTTTCTAGATTTATTGTACTAAGCTCTCGTAAGCGACCAACACCTATTGTTCAAGTAGGAAGCCGCTTGGTGGTCGCTTACGAGAGCCGTTCTCGTAAGCGACCAGCTCCGTTAACGACCGCAATTTTCAGTTCCCGAGGTCGTCGCTTACGAGAGCTTCGACTGTACCTCGAATGTCGGCTATAATCGATTTATAAACCTCGGCCCGGTATAGCCGGGGGCGGATTGTGAAACTTACTGTTCCAAAGTTTTGTCCGACCCTGGAGAGATCGATTTAAAATAGTTCAGAATATTACCTTCAATATCACCCAGGCCGGACCAACACTCAGGGTCATTTTTTAAATAATTGAGGGGAAGGTGCTGCCTAATCTAATATCTGCAAATGGTTAGACCTGGCGCGTCTTCTTGGATAAGGTCGTTAAACCGTCTGTCCCGTCTCTCACATACACTACGTACTATTTACAATATGAGTGGCTATGTTGTATCGGCAGATACAAACACGAGCGCGTAGCACGAGTGTTTGTATCTGCCGATACAACATAGACACGAATATTGTAAAGTACTTATGATATTCTAACTTTTGTACTTATATTAAAATGAATGTGTATTGAAAATGAAAGAATTTTCGGGTGTTTACAAAAAACGCCAATCATTTTGCAGAAAGCATGCGCAGAAGGCATGATTCCTGTCCCACATGGAACTAGCCGGACTAAAACAACATATAGTCTCTCAGGTGAAGCTTTTTTAGGTACTGCTCTACGAGAGAAGACCATGCTTGGACTTTACTAGAGTGGTCCCCTTCAGCTTTTAGTCTGTAGGGGATATTTGAAACAATGTGCATTAAAAAGTAAAGAATTTTCGGATGCACAAAAAACGCCAATCGTTTTGTAGCAAGCATTTTGTTCCAGTGAACAGAATGTGTATGATGCAGAAGCAGTTAGGAATACCCCCTTTTTCGCGCGTCCATGGTCGATAGTTCTGTAGCAGAATACACATTTTCACAAAAGAATCAGATGAAGATGCTAGCCTGAGAGCTGCACTTGTGGAACGGAAATCAGTGAAATTCCTCTTTCCATTCTCCTCTAATGCAAGTTTTGCTGTCCACGTGCATCCCTCTTCGATTATCGTATGCTTAAGCGGACCGGAGACAAACAGAACTAAATCATAATTATCGCGTAAAGCGTGACCTATGTGTTGTTCTAACCCTTACCACCTTACCATCACTCGTGTTCAGTTTGCTATTGATGGAGGACGACTGCTCCATAAGTCAATTGTGTGTTCGTAACGTGAAAACCATCTATGGATTAGTGTTGGTTGTCTTCGACGGGTATGAAGGCAAGCACTAAGGGTGAAGTACTTCGTCGCAGGGCCAGTAATGATGTAGGTGCGCGTTTCTCGGAGTCTGGAGGAATGCGTCTCATAGTGAGTAAAAAGCCTTAATTGCTAATGGAGCTAACAAGCAGACCCACTAACCTACTCGGGGATGAGATGACCAAGGAAGGCCAGGGTGTCCAAGTGAAGCATGCAGATGAGGATGTAGACAACACAATTTGCAAAATGCCATGCAGCTCCATTAACGAAAAGCTGACAGCCGTTGTTGCTGAGGATACAGGTATATTCCACTTGCCGACGCACAAGGCCAGCGTTGGAAATCATAATCTGTATATGTTGACCGTGAAGCACTCAAGAAGAAATTTCTCCTTCACGGTGGGCTTTTCTCATGAAGAATTCCAACTGCGACGCTCATATTGGATTTTCTGATTGGATTTGACCAAAAACTATTTCCTTGTGCTAGAAGTAGGTTCTTTATTTAACCCTGTATTGGTACAGCGTGTATTATCTCACCAGAAATTGGGGTTGCACCAAAGAACAAGAAACGTACTCAATTTTTACCAAAATAGAAAATAGCATCAAACGAATTGAAATACTAAAATTAGTCGACTTTCACACTTGATATGTGTTAATATGTTATTAATTCCCAAATTATGTTTATTTATTCAAAATGGCGGCCATCTTGGATTGAGGAAAAGCGAAAATTTCCAGGCTTGAAAAAAGGATGTTCCCATTGTTGGATTCGGGTGGATTTTTTATGTGTGTACTAACATACCACCAATAAACACATTTCAAGTGAGAAACCTTTGTTACCCTTGTTGCCCAACCTATCCCATTCATTTACTGGACTAATGTTCAGGTTCCTTTAGATACAGCGAGATTAGTCAAATCAAATGTTCTGGTGTCGGATTATTTTCGTCCTACATTTCTATCCTTATTTAACAAATAAAACACAGTTCCCGTGACTGCACAGGCTTATGAGCCTGAGAGCAGATCAGTGGAAACACGAGCCGCAGGCGAGTGTTTGCACCTGCTCGAGAATTCTTCAACCACATCGAGGTTTGCATAAGCATGTGCAGTCACGGGAACTGTGTTTTATTGTTTAAAAAATAATTATCTACAAAAATAATATATAGATTTAGGCACTGCCTAAAAGCGGAGCTCCTAATTTGAAATCCTCAAAGGTCGTGCATATGCATATCTCTGATAAAGCAAGTCAAGGGTTAGTAATACCTGCCAGATGGACTTCGAAACTCAAATTGCTACCAAGGAAGGGCTCTAATAATCAAAACTGCCTGATTGTAGGAAATTTTGAAATATCGTATTCGTAATAAGGTCACATAATTCTCCCTCTACGGACCGACCTAAAGCCGGTAAATAAGTTATTTTTTATCCAACTCAAAAGTTTGACTTTTTCGATAAAAACAAGCACGCGAAAATGGTTACCGTCACCTAGGTCAGAGATAGAAAAATATTGCCCCCCGCGCGCGCTCAGAGCCAATCAGAATGCAGAATTCGTTACCGTGCCCTTGAGGAAAAACATTGTAACTTGACACATATTCATTCCACTACTTTATTGCTTTGAAATAAGTAATGAATATACAACTTCTATATGTTGGGGGTGCTTTACAAAACGAGCATCCATAGGATGAAAAACCCTTGCGTGCCCGCAACGCTATGATTCAGGGAAAATCCCCAGCCCTATGGATCACACCCTCGTCCTGCTGGGCTCGGACATCATATTATTCAGTTTTTTCTTCTTCTTCTTGTCCTCCGTCTTGTCCCCCGTCTATCCTCGTGAAACATGTATCTAACCGTAGCATTCAGCAATAGCCAATAAATAGACGCCACAATGTCTCAACTTTTGTGTTGTGTAATTTCTAAAACAGAACAAAAAAGAGAATAGATTTTAAAAGATTGACTATTCGTAGTGATTTCGTGTGAGGTTAGGAGAGGGGATCGAAAGGGGATATCCAAGGGCATGAAGAATCTATTAAAACTTGAAGCGTTAGGTACCCACAATAAGGCTTTTAGTGTCAAGAGACAATCCGAAATGAAAAAAGCGTACCATGTTATTGGGAAACCTGAACATAGAACACCAACATAGCCAATAGTCATCCTCGAATCGATAGAAATCATCCTGGAATCCAGTTTGTTTTTCTTCTTCTTGCATGACCTATCCTGGTGAAACATCTAAACCGCCGCATTGCCACATTCAGCAATAGCTAATAAATAGACGGCGTCACAAAGTCTCAATAATCTGTGCTGGACTTTCTAAAATAAAACAAAATAAATACAGCTGGGTTATATACCGTTTCCAGGTAACGTTGGCCCCAAAAAGCCTATAAGCTTCAAGCGCAAAGGATAATGGAGGTATCTTAACTACTACTGTTTGATCTGATTTCAGACAGTTATCGCAACCACAGGTAAACTCATTACATTTCAGCACATTTCTAAGCATGTGTGTTTATAACAATTAACATAAATTCAAAGAAATATTTACCCATGCCCCCTTGCGTACCAAGCTTTGTTGCTTTTTCCAAATACCGTTTCTCGGAAACGGTATATAAATAAAGAGTACATGAAAGGGGGGGGGGGGGGGGGGGGGGGCAGTAATTAATCTCTTAAAACAGGGTTGGTATACATTTGAGTCCTTAGGCGAATGTTATTAAGAACATAGAAGTGACGCTTGATGTTCTTCAGCATTCCACTCGAAACCATTGTCTGACTATTCTATACCACGCAACAGAAAATCTTGAAGCTCAAGCCCTGGCTGTTGTTTTAGGCTTTATTCAGCATTTATTCATTCATTCAAAAACGTGCTCTCACTGAGCTTCATGTTCTTCGCACAAACGTGCCTGGGAAGCCATTCAAGCGCGCGCGCCAAGAGAAAAACAAGAGAAAAAATATACAAGCTGAGTTGCTTGCTCATGAAAACTGAAGTCGTCTTGTGTTTTCAGATCATTAATTTTCCTAACTCAGTAGTAATCAGTAAGTCAAAAGACCAATGGGGGCGATTTTAAAATCCAATGGACTTGGCCTAAAAGGTGTTTTGTATTAAAAACAAAAGAAATACAACCAAAAGAACTTTGAGAAAGTCCAAAACACGACACGAGGGAATTTATTCACGAGTAATCGCTCGTCTTAAATAAATACTTAAACGCAGGGGATGATGGGAAGGTTGGGTAATGTACCGCCCAATCTACAATGGCTTTTCTGCATTCTGATTTGCTTAAGTAGAAATTAGGTCATTAGATTTATAGGTTACCTGTGCCAAAGAAGGAAGTACAATACAAAAACTTGTACGAGTAGACCATACTACATGCCAAACGTGACGGCATATCCATAGCTGTTCTACAAAAAAATGAACTGTTAAGGCTAAAATTCTAAAATAAAAAACTGTTTAAAGTTACAGAAAAACAAATAAACAGACTACAAATACCTGTGTCGGAGTATCCGCTTTGAATGTTAGAAAACTGGAACAGCACAGCGCCACATTCTGAGAGTAACGTCACCAGATACTGTCTGAAATTGCTCTGATAAGAGAGAAATGATTTCAGACGCAAAGCATAAGCATTGACATTATTCCTGCCTTGCAAAAAATTGAAGAAGACATCTTTAAAAATTTGCTGTCTATTGTATTAGTCCTTTTATGGTTTCCAGCAATTGATGGTTAATAGTAGGGTACTGCAAGCATAACCTACCGTGATTTCCCTGTATAGTGTTCCGAGTGTTAGGAACGGGTAAAGTGAGGACAATGCAACGTCTGTTGTGGAAAGGTGGACTTGAAAAATGAACAGACAAGAACAAGGAGAAAGCTTGTTGTACTATGAACTTATTGAGCACGTTTTCACACGATTGACAATTTATATTATATATTTGCCTAAATTACGCGTTTCCACTCACCTGGATAACGCTAGCAGATTTCTTGGATCCTCCACGATTGGTATAATCGACGACATATGTTCTAACCTATATCTATTTATTTGTTATTATAGAATCAAAGTAATCAAATTCTAAAATTGTGCTTATAAAAATAAAACAAATAACGAAGATAAGGAGGTACATAAGAAATCGGTCACTGGCTAAACATTTACGGCAGTTTATGCATGGCCAACGCCCTCAGCCTCAATTTATTTCCCGAGGCCGATTACAGCATAAGACCAGCGACGGGTAGTCATGCATGGCCAACGCCCTCAGCCTTCCGCTGATTACAGCACAACGACTCGTGGTGATGCATGGCCAACGCCCTCAGCGCACTGATCTGATAGATGCAGCCTCCCGCTGATTACAGCATAAGACTCGAGCCGTGTCATCGAGTCACACCACAAGCTAAAGAAATAGTAGTTTGAATAAATTGAATTCATGACCTTAAAAATCTTTTCTAATATAATCAGTCAATCACACCGGGTTAGGTTACTGTTTGTTTATGCATGGTGGTGTTCAACTCGCATACTTAAATTCAATAACTCAAGAAGCAACATTTCTCTACATAAAACATGATTGTTGGTTTCGGTAGACAATTTACTGGTTCGGAGTAAATATTGTTAATAATTTTACGTGTAAAAGCTAGTATTTAGCAGTGAAATTGATGCAGCAAAAATACAAGGAAAACATCCTGTCTGATGTTTACACAAAAAGAACATAAATTACAAATACTAAACATAGTATTTAAAGAGAACAACAAAAATGTCATGAGAAGAATGTGTTTCACGGCACGTTACGCATGGCCTATGCCCTCAGCCTTCCGCTGATTACAGCATAACGACTCGTGGTGATGCATGGCCAACGCCTTCAGCGCACTGAATCCATAGATTAAGCCTCCCGCTGATTACAGCATAAGACTCGAGCCGTATATCGAGTCACCACCACGAGCTAACAGAAATCCGCTATAAAACTAGTAACAAAAATCTAGATAAATAAAGATTACACTTGTAACTGTAATGCTAGACGTCACTGGCAAAAGATGTTAAATACGGCAGTTTATGCATGGCCAACGCCCTCAGCCTCAATTATTTCCCGAGGCCGATTACAGCATAAGACCAGCGACAGGTAGTCATGCATGGCCACGCCCTCAGCCTTCCGCTGATTACAGCATAACGACTCGTGGTGATGCATGGTCAACGGCCTCAGCGCACTGATCTGATAGATGCAGCCTTCCGCTGAGTCAACACCACGAGCGAAAATAATCCTAAGATACTTGTGCCAAGCTTCAATTAATTTCTGAATGTATTCATTAACTCTAATACTAGAACCTTTCTTTATACTAGTAACCTTATATTCGTAACATATTGGTATGACGATTATATATAATTTATAACAAAATCTACTGGACTTGGTAACATGAATTCTTATACAAAGCTTGACAATAAAAAAAAAAAAAACAGGAAAAGTTATCTTTGCTCAAACTTATATTCCAGAGGCTGATAACAGTACAAGAACAATGCTGTAAACGCGCAATTACAGCATAACGACTCGTCATGACGACTCGTCATGATCATGCTTGGCCAACGCCCTCAGCCTCATGCTGATTACAGCACGTGTAACGACTCATCATGATGATAACTAATGTTCTCATCCCCAATAGCTTATTATCCCTCACTAGCGGACAACAAATGAAGCATACTCTTAAATTTGAAGGTTTCGGTCGTAAGTACGCAGATTGACATTCACTGTAGAGAAAACATGTGCGCTAGTGAGCCTTCCGCCCATCAAAATCCACACGTTTTCAAAAACCTGCGCGGGTCATTCAAAACTTAGTGAAAATCGTCAATAAGTTCTTCGGTATAGTTGAGCAATTTTATTGAGTTGAGCAATTTTTTTCAAAAGCAAAGAGGCTTTTTAAAAAGATTTGATCTTTTGTGGAGCAGGAAGCTCATTAGCTCACATATCTATTGCAAATTGAGCTCCTCGACATGCGCTCATAATTTGAGTTACGAAAGTCCAAATTTCTTAGTACTTCATTCACGAGACGCAATCGAAATTCATAACATTTATTGTTGTACAGCCGTTACGCCATGGAGTTATGGTAATAATAACTCCATGGTTACGCTTGCTGATTTTAACTAATACTTATGCAAATGAGAAAAATTATAAACACTGGCGTCACAAAAAAATCGCCTATACCTTGTCCATCCTTGTACACCCTTCTAGAACAAACGCGACCAACGTGAAATCTATTTTCACGATCACATGTTCCGGGCTTTCCGAGAGTATCACTTGGTGATACAATATTGATGGCTGTTAAGACTGCATAATTCTCACCCGTTTACTTCATGGACTTTTCCGTCTCGCGACTCTCTCATGCTAGAGAGTCCGCCCAATCGAGTAGCTCGTGGAAGGTCTCCTCTTCAAACACTCTGCGCGTAGATTCTCGCCTACGGCTTTGTGTAGTCAACGCACGTAGCCTTTCGATCTCTCGCTGTCGAGACTGTACTGTTGGCGTAGTAACGGGGCGAAATCTGTCCATGTTGACAAGAACGTCCTGATGAAATGCAAAGTCGGGATCTCTGCCATCTCCTCCTGCAGACTTTGCTCTAGACAGCGCCACAAACAGTGCTCCTGGGTTCTTCGCCTCAAACGCATGATCGCCTGGATGTATGACGACATATCTGAACGGCTCTCCTTCGCCTACAGTCATCCCTTGGCATTTATGGATCGTCATTCCCCATGCCAATCGTAGCGGAATCTGCACTCGTCTGCAACATGCACAATCTGTCGCTCTGCTTATCGGTACAATTGGTACAACAGTTGGGTCAGTAGCGATGAAAGCCGGTCCCTTGTAGCCACTAAAGCGCACTAACACATAATCAGGTTGTGGCGGTGGATCGTCCGTCGGTCTGCGTCCATCGAGATACACAATATCTACCACACTCCCGACTGCTCCATTGTATAGGCCCCATTCCGCCTTTAGGTTTGCCACGAGCATCACTTTGCTGTCCCGGCACAGGTAAACGACTTTAAGCAATCCACCAGCCTTGTTACTGTCCGCCTTCGGCGCATGTCTCGTGCCATGGTTTATGGCTTTGACCCTTGCTACTGGATGGTCTTCACGTTGATTACATTCTAGTAACTTGGTTCTATTTCGTTCCCCTTCAAGTCTATGCGTCGGGAACACAAATAAACCCTGCTCATCCATTCTCTGTAGCAACTCTTCACCATGCGTCCTGAGGAGATGGCTCCACTGGAACGTCTGAAGCCACTGAACATGCTCCATCGTAGTGGTGTAGTCGCGCATAGACGTCAGTACTTCTCGCAGCTGTAGTTCCGCTTCAGACTGCCTCACAATTTGGACCAACTCTACTGCAGTCTCAAATCCGGTCCACACTAGTCTACCATGGTTAGACGGAGGGTTCCTCGATTCTGCTACATAAACGGGTGTGTCTAAAACCGGTGGTAATTGCACGTCATCTCCCATCATTGCAACCACTGGAATTCCTCCCCAGGGTTCCTCTGAATTTCTCCCATTGTTAATACCATATCGCGCGTGCTGTTCCATCCAGCCCATTGTCGTACGTCCGAACATTGAGCGTTCATCTCCAATCAGCACCTTGAGGTTCTCACATCGTTTCTGAATTTTCGCTAGGACAGTTCCTGATGGGGTGGTTAATTCGTGGCAAGAGCGTCCTCCCGTGGGTATCGACAAGAATCTGTGCGCCGTACTCCCTTCCACCAAGTATGCAGAATTTCCAGTTGGCGTGATAACTTGAACAGCATCATTAACTCCACAGACTTGTCTCACTAAGCGCTGTAAACATTTGATCACGTATGATTTACCAGTCCCACCTGTACCAGACACGACGAGTCGAAGGTGTTGGTAATCGTCAGGACTCTCCATAGAGGTACGAAGTGTGTGCAACACTAATGCTACAATCGACCTCTGCTCTTCATTGAGTGTCAGCGGACATACATCGGGGAGTTCAAGCTCTTCATTTCTTGTGCTCTCCTCGTTATTCTCTTCGATGCGATTTTGCAGCCATTTCGTTGGATCTTGGTTAGGTGGCATTGGCAATATGGTGCTGCTCCAATCATAGCCTTCGCCTCCGTCGTCGAACTGGAACTCTCTATCATCTTGGAGTCGTTGATGCTGTCCCGCATATATAGCGATCCAGTCTGGTTGTTCTTCATCTTCAGCATCATCTTCACTGTCGCCTTCCTCATAAAGTTCCTCTCTTGGATGTTCAGCTAGTTGCTGAGCCTTAAACACCTTCGCCTTTACGAATGTAGGGCACGCGTTTGTTAGGAGAAACGCCTCAAAGTGAAACCTCCAGGAGTGGTCTTCACTCTTGATCTCCTCCAAGGTAAACCAGTTCGGCCAATGCAACAATAGCATGGTGCGACAGAAGTCTTCATTCAGTGGCCAGGTAGCGTAGGTTGATCCGCCACTAACAACTGGAACTTTCCCATCTCTCGAAGCGAACTCATACCAAGAGCATCGATCATCGCGTCGCCTTGCGAGGTACTTATCTAGAGGTGTGTTACTGGTAGCAGTGTTACCGTTGCGTTCAAGACGCCTTGAACCCGTAAGGGATAAGTATCTGAAAGTTCTACTGCATCGCCATAGGTTCAAACCACTCAGCTCAAACGAAGCCTCTGGTCCGCTAACATCGCGCCGTCCAACGGTTTTCATGAGTAGTTTTGCACAGATGGATCTTCCAGATACCTCATCACCATCCTCTGTCGTATTGACCATGTCCTTGAAAAGATCAATGGTGGCTCCGGTAGGCTCGTTGTCCTTGCAGGCGTATCCACATACGTAGTCTAACACAGCCATAATCTCATTGGCACTCGGGTCATTAGGGGGCGAGTTCGATACTATCAAGCTGAGATCCCCATTAGCTCGCCAAGACTGTAATTGGAAACGCGAATGTTGAACCAAACGAGGGTGGTCACGCGGCAGCTCAAGACGATCAGCTCCATTGTGGTCTTGTACTATTTCTGGTACATCACGTGCCTCCTTTCCTCGGTGAAATTCTGATCCAAACTCCATTCGACATACTCGCTCGTTTGGCTGAAGACCTGGTTCAGAGTGGCGTGGAGTTCTCAAACAGTAATCCGAACAGCAGTGCAGGGCCACTCTATTAACGAGCTGCAAATGATCTTCTAAGATCGCTTCTTGAGTTGCAGCTACATCCATCAGCATTATTACAAGTGGATCTTGGTTTTGTGACACTGGCTGGGCAGTACCTTCTGGTGGCGGCCAAAGTTCTTTTCTAGGATCACCGTTGTCGTCTTTACCAGCTGGATGCGAAGCGGTCATTGCAAGATTCTCCTCTACCCAATCACTTAGTCGCCTGGCGTATTCGTCGTCATTACACCCGTCTTCGCGAGCATTCTGCAGTAGCTGGTGCGGCTCCCGGTCCTCTCCAACTCAGCTGATGCCAATGAATCTGTCCTCTAGACTTGGCGAATTCGTAGCGATACCAGAAGTCACTAATGCCAAACACAGGCTCTAGAACCCTCTGATGATAGCTCTGTGTCCGCATGTCAAAGTACGCGACAACAATGTGCGTGTTCTCCTGTACTGCTTTGAACCGTGCGTTACTATCTTCTGCGAGATCGACCCTTTCACCGGTGGTTTCGAGAATGTACATTTCCAAAAGTCTCCTTAGCGGTGGGAAGTAAAACTCTGCACAGCTACCCGTCATGAAAAAGGAAGGCAACCCACGTTTCTCATTCACCATGAACTCGACTAAGGCTTGTAGCTCTCTGCGTCGCTGATGCCAGTACTGGCTTGTGCCACGAAGACTTGCTCCAAAGTAAAGAAGTTTGTTAGCGATGGTGTTGTCACCTCTTGCCAGCCGCTCTTGTAAATCAGCAACAGTAATGTGAGGATCTCCTAACTGCTGATCAACAAAGTATCTGCTCTGCTCCAGTGCCCTTTTCCTCAGAATCATGTTGTGCACCACGAATTTCCACACTTTGTGTTTCGCGAATCTTCCATCCTGATACCACAACAAGTGCTCGGCCCATTCATGGAGAGATGCACACGTTCTCTGTCGATTAATATGGTAATCACCCTCTCCAGTGGGAAATAAACAGGGAAACGCCATGGAGAAAAAAAATGGTGTGGTAAACTCCGACGCCGGCGTCGTATCTGTGGTTGGCCATGGAATCAACGGTATCTGCGCTGGTCTTGCATTGATATTCTCGTTATTTTCTGCTGGTCTCCCTTCAGTAACAATGCGCTTCAATCTGTGCTTCTACATGTACACCTATAAATAGTGGAGCATTCAGACATTATACATTGACGAAAACAAATTGCAATGTAACAAAAATAATATTCTAGGGGAGGGGGTAGAGGGAGGTTAGTTAATTTTAGCTTTGGGTCAAAATTGGCGTGGTTTAATGTCCGGGTGCCAACACGCCTATGAACGAATCAGGGGTGTAGCCCCCCCCCCCCCCCCCCCCCCTCTCCCGCAGCGGAACCCCCCCCCCCCTCTCCCTCGCCTGTGTTCTGGGCCGACTAACTACTAAAATTGTAAATATTTAATAGACAACAAATAAAAGCTCCTATAAAAATGTAGCAAATTTCTTCAAACGCTAGTTTTTCCCAGAGATCTATGTGGAGTTTTTTATTTTTTGAATTTTGGAGCCCCCCTCTCAAAACTGCTGGCTACGCCCCTGCCGAATCCAGGTGCCATCACACTGAGGCGTAAACAAATTTAACTAAATAAGTTGCTTTAGATGCAATTCATTAGGATTGATACACTTATGAACCAAGAAGGGCAACATCAAAATTTTCAATAAAAATTCTTGCTAAGATTGCAAGAATTGAAAGGTATTGATTTGGTAAACATTTTTTGATAAAATTTTCCGGTAGGAACATCACGTAGTATCCTTGCCTAAAACGTCTATGCGGCAGAAGATTATCTCAGTCCCAGGCGTTACTAACATTACAACCCCAATGCAACAAGAAGCCTACACAGAATGCATGGGAAGCATGAGCGGCGCAACACTTCAAGCGCTTGCCTCTCGCCTCTGTGCACCACGTCTCGTAAGTGATAAACAAAAAAGCCCTGGCCAAACGAAACGCAAGTTCGCTCAAGTCGACACAAGTTTTGCGTTGACTTGTGCTCGTTTGGCTACTAACTTGCGATGACTGGCGCAGCGTTGCGATGACTTGTGTTAAATTGCGTTCACTTTGAACATGTTCAAATTTTAACGCAACTTGCGACAACTTGCGTCTCGTTTGGCCACCACATCGCAAGTGTACGCAAGTTTCCAATTTTCTTCGTTTTCAAAATTAACGAAATATAATAACCAAAATCAGTCATGAAAATCTTGTTTTTATATTTCTAGCTGTTATTAACAAGAAACTGGGTGAGATTTCTTTATTTTTATTGTCTTTTTACCAAGAAAAACACTAGCTTGAGCGCGCTCTAGTGTTCGAAAGTTGCGTGATCATGTCGTCATTAGCGCGCGCAAAGCACCAAAACAGTCAACTTTTGCAAGTCACAACTTGCATCGACTTGCGTGAACTTGCGTTTCGTTTAGCCAGGGCTTTTTAAAAGGCAGATGAATGACTCACCAGGCTCAGGAAGGAGAATTCCTGACACTGTCTCATCGTCCTCGTTGTCCACATTTCCAGTATCTAACTGTGCTGGTGCAGGCCCTTGATCATCTCCATGCTGTGTCTCCGTAAACTCAACAGTCCTTAGATCTGGTAGCTCGCCGTCAACCGGTAGGCGATGAATGCGGACGTCGTCGATAGTTATGTCACTGTAAGCGGGATTATTGTCCTTAAGCCATAAGATTGCACGCTCTACTTTTTGCCTTCTCACTCTAAAATCCTTGTGGGTGTCATCCTTTCCTTGCCTTCTCACTCGGATTATTTCCACCTCCGTTGGTAAGCGTGGCAAAATACTAGCGGGTTCTTGCACGGCCTGCGGAAATGCTATGCAATGTCCTTTGGCTGCTATACCCCATGTTTAGCAAGTGCACACGTATAGCTGGAGCAATCCTTGCAATCAGCATCTGCTCAGCATCACTTAGACCATTTAACACATCGGGAACATGTCCAGGGTCCATGTTGTTCTCGTGTGACCACATCTTTGGCTGGTGCTTGTCACTTTTACATCTTTTGCACACGCTGTTTTTCAACTGCAACCTTCGTTCCTTGCATATATCACACAGCCCAAAGCTATATGTCATCTGTTCTACTTCAAATGAACGAATTGCTTGATAGGCTACTTCTTCTTGCTGCGTTGATCCGAAAGGCGGGGGCTGTGGTAGGTCACCAATAGCTTCAATCAACCGCTGTTCCTCTTTCACTATTCTTGTACGGTTTCGACGATGACGCCTTCGATAGTCGCCACGTGATTCTTGGTTACCAGCTGGGGCATACTCGTACTTAACACCAACAACTCTTGCCCGTCCTATCAGGTTGTGATCTTCTATCTCGTCTTCCGCTTCATCGCCCTGATCTTGCCTCGCCTGTGCATCGTTTTCAGTAGCGAATTGCTCGTGACCCGCATCTAGAGTAAAAAAAAATGTTATTTCTGCTCCTTTTTTCGTCAGACTGTTCCAGATTGTTGTCCTATCATAATTAACAACAATAATCCAACAATCCGACACACAAGTTACACTAGCAGACATTGCTAGGTCATGAATTCTCTAGGAAAATAAAAAGTAGATTTTGTGTAAAATTATAATCTCTAAGATAATTAAGCTGAGCTTTGTGACTTATTCCTTCGCAACACCAAATCGACTTTTGTTACAATGTTTCCGCCATAACTGCCGTCGTATCAAATGAACCCAACAGTATACAATATGGACAAAGTGAGTTGACAAAATTTAGCACCTATTGTGAGTTCACTCTCGTTGCCGTAAGGGGGTATAAGCAGACATTTCTCCCCCCCCCCCCCAAAAAAAAATCAATGATGGTCCTTTCAGCATAAATTCGTTTGAAGGACCACAGCCAAGAAAACAACATCGAAAGAGGGGGGGGGGGGATAAATTTGAGACGATAGAACACATTTTCTGCAGTCCATAAGCGTTTTTGACAAAAAATACCACTTTTTGCCAACAAGTTTGTCCATGATTGTAGGTAGACGTCTACTGTAGTCACAGCGTTAGATAAGCATGGAATCGAGGCTAACTCCAGCCGTAAACCCTGAAAAGGGACAGCTAGTAGAGCATACACGGGCAACAGGACAAAAATAGTTTGTGTTCTCCTAGCGTCGAATAATAATTGCAATATATGCGTTCTCCAACCAAGAGCTCCCCGGCTCGTAACCTCGCGGGAGAGATTTAATACAGAGCCGTTGAGAGAAAGACCTTTCAGCGCATGCTCCAACGGACAAAATCAAGCAATCAGCGACATCCCTCAAATGGATGTCCCCAGAGCTTCCCCTGCGAGCAGACGAGCTGGGGAGCTCTGGGTAAGAGAATGTAATATGGAGAGTTTCAATTTTTTTCTCGGGAGACTAAGGGTGAAAACCGGGAGTCCACCGCAAAATCAGAGAGAATTGGCAGGTATGGGTGTTACTTCTCGTGTGCCTGCTTTTGACTGGCTTTAAAATACATGAAAACAAGTTAGTGTTTTCAAGGTCATGCCCTTGCCTATTCCACGGTTTACTAGTACAGATTTACACTAACAACATGTTTGGCAATATTATTTACCTAAACCAGATAACATTAAATGAGTTGGGCTGAAGTAGTCTTCATTTCTATTATTTACATTCTTATTTCCACGTAAAATGTTTTGATTCAGTACATTTCAATTCATAAGATTTGAGTGTTGCTTCGACAGCATGGTTAGAAGGCAGGTGGTACAAAGGACTGGACGGAGGAAGGCAGATGGGTTAACAAATTATTCTTAGCAGTGGTGGTCCTCAAATTTACCTTCTACAACTCTGGCAGTATTTGTGTGAATCTCAGTATCCACGACTATGTCAGAGCCTTGCCCTTCCATAAATCCTTCAAAAGATTACAATCAGAAAAGCAACAGGGTGAAACAAGTCATGCATGCATATAAACAACATGTGAGGGAAAGAGACAGCAGACAGGTGGGTTAGGAGAAGGGGTGGGGGGGGGGGGGGCTTAATTGCGACCGTAGTCAGCTGATTGGGGCATTTTGAGAGGATACACCAAGTACCAGCCTTATGCATACCCACACTGCTTTTCGGACATGCTGTTGAGCCTGTTAAACCAGTATCTAACCAGTTTTCAGACCCCGTTTCAGACTCACATGTTTTTAACATCATACACGAGGACTTCTGAGGCAAAGGTTAAGTTGCAAAATCTTCATGTTTAAATCATGTTTAAATCATAATTCCTGTTAAGAATCTTAACTTTTCGAAATGTAAATCTGCGTATTAGACATTGAATTTGAATTTGAAATAGTCAAGGGTAGTTTGATATATATCGTTTCCGGTAAACGTTGCCACCCCAAAAGCCTATAAGCTCGAAGCGCAGACGATAATGGGGGCATCTAAACTGCTACTGTTTAATCTGAATTCATACCAGTTGTCTTAGCCACAGGTAAAATTTTCAGCACATTTCTAAGCATGTTTGCTTCTACGATTTTACAGAAATTTAAATAAACATTTACCCTTACTCCCTAGCGCACCAAGCTTTGCTGCTTTTTCCAGTGACAACGTATTCCGGAAACGGTATACATGTATATACATTTGGAAATGCGAAATAAAGCTGTTCTGGTTGCTGTTGTTGTTGTTTTTCAGACAAACAGCAAGGTGAGGCAAGTCAGGCATGCATTTTTTTTTGGGGGGGGAGGGATTTGGTGGAGTGCTTTATTGTAATGTTCACCTTCAACATTCCTGGCAGCATTTGTGTCAGCCTCAGGTTCGACTGCTACCTCAGAGCCTTGCTCTTCCATCAATCCTTTAAAAGTTTAAAATAAGACAAATCAACATTGTGAGGCAAGTCAGGCATGCATATGTAGAAAACGTGAGAGGGGAAAGAGACAGCAGATACGTGGGTATGGAGGACAGGGTGGTGTCTATATTTTAATGTTTACCTTCAACATTCCTGGCAGCATTTGTGTCAGCCTCAGGTTCGACTGCTACCTCAGAGCCTTGCTCTTCCATCAACCCTTTAAAGTATAAAATCAGACAAATCAACATTGTGAAGCAAGTTAGGCATGCATATGTAGAAAATGTGAGAGGGGAAAGAGACAGCAGATACGTGGGTATGGAGGACAGGGTGGTGTCTATTTTTTATGTTTACCTTCAACATTCCTGGCAGTATTTGTGTCAGCCTCAGGTTCGACTGCTACCTCAGAGCCTTGCTCTTCCATCAACCCTTTAAAGTATAAAATCATACAAATCAACATCGTGAAGCAAGTTAGGCATGCATATGTAGAAAATGTGAGAGGGGAAAGAGACAGCAGATACGTGGGTATGAAGGAAACCGGGAGTCCACCGCAAAATCAGAGAGAATTGGCAGGTATGGGTGTTACTTCTCGTGTGCCTGCTTTTGACTGGCTTTAAAATACATGAAAACAAGTTAGTGTTTTCAAGGTCATGCCCTTGCCTATTCCACGGTTTACTAGTACAGATTTACACTAACAACATGTTTGGCAATATTATTTACCTAAACCAGATAACATTAAATGAGTTGGGCTGAAGTAGTCTTCATTTCTATTATTTACATTCTTATTTCCACGTAAATGTTTTGATTCAGTACATTTCAATTCATAAGATTTGAGTGTTGCTTCGACAGCATGGTTAGAAGGCAGGTGGTACAAAGGACTGGACGGAGGAAGGCAGATGGGTTAACAAATTATTCTTAGCAGTGGTGGTCCTCAAATTTACCTTCTACAACTCTGGCAGTATTTGTGTGAATCTCAGTATCCACGACTATGTCAGAGCCTTGCCCTTCCATAAATCCTTCAAAAGATTACAATCAGAAAAGCAACAGGGTGAAACAAGTCATGCATGCATATAAACAACATGTGAGGGAAAGAGACAGCAGACAGGTGGGTTAGGAGAAGGGGTGGGGGGGGGGGGGCTTAATTGCGACCGTAGTCAGCTGATTGGGGCATTTTGAGAGGATACACCAAGTACCAGCCTTATGCATACCCACACTGCTTTTCGGACATGCTGTTGAGCCTGTTAAACCAGTATCTAACCAGTTTTCAGACCCCGTTTCAGACTCACATGTTTTTAACATCATACACGAGGACTTCTGAGGCAAAGGTTAAGTTGCAAAATCTTCATGTTAAATCATGTTTAAATCATAATTCCTGTTAAGAATCTTAACTTTTCGAAATGTAAATCTGCGTATTAGACATTGAATTTGAATTTGAAATAGTCAAGGGTAGTTTGATATATATCGTTTCCGGTAAACGTTGCCACCCCAAAAGCCTATAAGCTCGAAGCGCAGACGATAATGGGGGCATCTAAACTGCTACTGTTTAATCTGAATTCATACCAGTTGTCTTAGCCACAGGTAAAATTTTCAGCACATTTCTAAGCATGTTTGCTTCTACGATTTTACAGAAATTTAAATAAACATTTACCCTTACTCCCTAGCGCACCAAGCTTTGCTGCTTTTTCCAGTGACAACGTATTCCGGAAACGGTATACATGTATATACATTTGGAAATGCGAAATAAAGCTGTTCTGGTTGCTGTTGTTGTTGTTTTTCAGACAAACAGCAAGGTGAGGCAAGTCAGGCATGCATTTTTTTTTGGGGGGGGAGGGATTTGGTGGAGTGCTTTATTGTAATGTTCACCTTCAACATTCCTGGCAGCATTTGTGTCAGCCTCAGGTTCGACTGCTACCTCAGAGCCTTGCTCTTCCATCAATCCTTTAAAAGTTTAAAATAAGACAAATCAACATTGTGAGGCAAGTCAGGCATGCATATGTAGAAAACGTGAGAGGGGAAAGAGACAGCAGATACGTGGGTATGGAGGACAGGGTGGTGTCTATATTTTAATGTTTACCTTCAACATTCCTGGCAGCATTTGTGTCAGCCTCAGGTTCGACTGCTACCTCAGAGCCTTGCTCTTCCATCAACCCTTTAAAGTATAAAATCAGACAAATCAACATTGTGAAGCAAGTTAGGCATGCATATGTAGAAAATGTGAGAGGGGAAAGAGACAGCAGATACGTGGGTATGGAGGACAGGGTGGTGTCTATTTTTTATGTTTACCTTCAACATTCCTGGCAGTATTTGTGTCAGCCTCAGGTTCGACTGCTACCTCAGAGCCTTGCTCTTCCATCAACCCTTTAAAGTATAAAATCATACAAATCAACATCGTGAAGCAAGTTAGGCATGCATATGTAGAAATGTGAGAGGGGAAAGAGACAGCAGATACGTGGGTATGAAGGACAGGGTGGTGTCTATTTTAATGTTTACCTTCAACACTCCTGGCAGTATTTGTGTCAGCCTCAGGTTCGACTGCTACCTCAGAGCCTTGCTCTTCCATCAACCCTTTAAAGTATAAAATCATACAAATCAACATCGTGAAGCAAGTTAGGCATGCATATGTAGAAAATGTGAGAGGGGAAAGAGACAGCAGATACGTGGGTATGAAGGACAGGGTGGTGTCTATTTTAATGTTTACCTTCAACACTCCTGGCAGTATTTGTGTCAGCCTCAGGTTCGACTGCTACCTCAGAGCCTTGCTCTTCCATCAACCCTTTAAAGTATAAAATCAGACAAATCAACATTGTGAAGCAAGTTAGGCATGCATATGTAGAAAATGTGAGAGGGGAAAGAGACAGCAGATACGTGGGTATGGAGGACAGGGTGGTGTCTATATTTTAATGTTTACCTTCAACATTCCTGGCAGCATTTGTGTCAGCCTCAGGTTCGACTGGTACCTCAGAGCCTTGCTCTTCCATCAACCCTTAAAGTATAAAATCAGACAAATCAACATTGTGAAGCAAGTTAGGCATGCATATGTAGAAAATGTGAGAGGGGAAAGAGACAGCAGATACGTGGGTATGGAGGACAGGGTGGTGTCTATATTTTAATGTTTACCTTCAACATTCCTGGCAGCATTTGTGTCAGCCTCAGGTTCGACTGCTACCTCAGAGCCTTGCTCTTCCATCAACCCTTTAAAGTATAAAATCAGACAAGTCAACATTGTGAGGCAAGTCAAGCATGCATCTGTAGAAAATGGGAGAGGGGAAAGAGACAGCAGATACGTGGGTGGTGTCTATATTTTAATGTTTACCTTCAACAGTCCTGGCAGCATTTGTGTCAGCCTCAGGTTCGGCTGCTACCTCAGAGCCTTGCTCTTCCATCAACCCTTTAAAGTATAAAATCAGACAAATCAACATTATGAAGCAAGTTAGGCATGCATATGTAGAAAATGTGAGAGGGGAAGAGACAGCAGATACGTGGGTACGGAGGACAGGGTGGTGTCTATATTTTAATGTTTACCTTCAACATTCCTGGCAGTATTTGTGTCAGCCTCAGGTTCAACTGCTACCTCAGAGCCTTGCTTTTCAATCAACCCTTTAAAGTATAAAATCAGACAAATCAACATTGTGAGGCAAGTCAGGCATGCATATGTAGAAAATGTGAGTGGCAATTACATATTCAGTTTTCTCATGTGATTGCCACTAAAAAAACAAAAACTTCAAAAGCATTTAAGGAATGGGACTCTCATGCACTCATTGCCCGCTCTTTATAATAAAATCGCTATAAGTATGCCAAACTGCTTGTCCTCGCTTTTCTCTTATCTGACATATCATTTCTGTGTATATCTTAGTGTCTGTCAATTGTAGACCAGTTAGTGATATTATTTTTATTAGAAATAAAAAATTGGAATAAAAACTTGAGAAATACAAAAAAAAGGAAATGTTTGTGGGTAAGAGACAGTAGAAAGGCAGGTACGGAGGACAGGGGGGGGGGGGGGGGGGGGGGGGGGGGGGGGGGGGGGGGGGGGGGGGGGGGGGGGGGGGGGGAGGGGGGGGAGAGGGGGCTTTATTTTAATGTTTACCGTCAACATTCCTGGCAGCATTTGTGTCAACTTCAAATTCGCCTGCCATCCCAGAGCTTGCCATCAATCCTTGAAAAAGTTAAAATCAGACAAACAACATGGTGCGGTAAGTCAGGCATGCATAATAACAACAATCAAATTCAAGTCAGAATTGACAACAATTAATAATCAAAAAAGTCGACCATGCTAAATCCTTGGGTGTTACCATTGACGAAACGATTAAATTCAAGTCAGAATTGACGACAATATAATCAAGAAAGTCGACCATACTAAATCCTTGGATGGACGACCACTTATCTTGAGATAAACATATTGACGAAACATCCAAAAAAATGATACTTGCATCTCTTGGAGATGCTATATAACACTGGGACAATCAGCTATGTGGTGAATAAAACAAAAAGGCTTACTAATGTACAAAGTTGTCAATAAGCTTTCCCTGTGTATTTCAAGAAATGTCTCCCTACACCACTAATTTTCCCTGCAAGCAGTGATTTCCTCCTCTCTTAGGCCGGCGGCCAGCGAGGGAGAGCTAGAGCTAGCCGCCGGCCTAACAGAGGAGGAAATCACTGCCTGCAGGGTACCACTAATTATAATTTACGAAATATGATGCAAAATTGACCATGCCCAAACCTTGTACAAATTATCTGAAGAGAACCTTTGTATAGTGGAACTTGTCTATGGAATACCCTACCTAAGGAACTACGCACTGCTTCATCACTCAGGGATATTCAAACGAAAAGTAAACAAATATTCTTAATTGTTTCTAACTCCCACACGGCAATCTTTTAAATGTACTATGTTACAGTATTTTTAATAGCGGAGCTCCTGCGCGGGCCGAAGGCCCGCGCAAGCGGAGCACCATACCTAAGGGAAAAACGTATAGTATACTATCGAGTTGATTTTTGAACGTCACGGGTATTATGGATCATTTTGATGACGTCATTGATGACGTAAGGGCACGTATCTTTTGTGTAGAGTTCCTCTTATGGTCTTTGAAACTTTGTCCAAGTTTGGCTTCTATAGAAGCTTCCCTTCGGGAGATATGATTTTTTCTTTATTTTTCTGGTATTAAACCTATAGCGTACGCCGTCCGTCCGTCCGTCCGTCCGTCGTCCGTCCGTCCGTCCGTGTACACATGGGAACCCTGTGGTATGCAAAGAAAAAATTATATCTCCTCAAGGGAACATGCTAGGACAACCATACTTGGAATATTTTGTCTATGCCACAAGGGGGGTGCTGTAACACGGACACGTGATGTGACGTCATCGATGACGTCATCTATGCTTGAAAAATCAATATCTCGTGAAGGGAAGACTCTAAAGCAACCAAACTTCGGTAATGTAATCCAGGTCACCAGATGAGCGAAATGAAGTGGTCACGTGATATGACGTCATCGATGACGTCATCTACGCTTGAAAAATCAATATCTCGTGAAGGGAAGATTCTAAAGCAACCAAACTGGGGAATGTAATCCAGGTCACCAGATGAACGAAATGAAGTGGTCACGTGATGTGACGTCATCGATGACGTCATCTATGTTTGAAAAATCAATATCTCGTGAAGGGAAGACTCTAAGACAACAAAACTTGGTTAGTGTAGTCTAGGCCACCAGATGAGCAAAATGAGGTGGTCACGTGATATGACGTCATCGATGACGTCATTTATGCTTGAAAAATCAATATCTCGTGAAGGGAAGATTCTAAAGCAACCAAACTTGGGTAATGTAATCCAGGTCACCAGATGAGCGAAATAAAGTGGTCACGTGATATGACGTCATCGATGACGTCATCTATGCTTGAAAAATCAATATCTCGTGAAGGGAAGACTCTAAAGCAACCAAACTTGGGTAATGTAATCCAGGTCACCAGATGAGCGAAATGAAGTGGTCACGTGATATGACGTCATCGATGACGTCATCTACGCTTGAAAAATCAATATCTCATGAAAGGAAGACTCTAAAGCAACCAAACTTGGGTAATGCAATCCAGTTCACCAGATGAGCGAAATGAAGTGGTCACGCGATGTGACGTCATCGATGACGTCATCTATGCTTGAAAAATCAATATCTCGTGAAGGGAAGACTCTAAAGCAACCAGACTTGGGTAATGTAATCAGGTCACCATATGAGCGAAATGATGTGGTCACGTGATGTGACGTCATCGATGACGTCATCTATGCGTGAAAAATTAATATCTCGTGAAGGGAATACTCTAAAACAACCCAACTTTGGTAGTGTAGTCTAGGTCATTAGATGAGCGAAATGAAGTGGTCACGTGATATGACGTCATCGATGATGTCATTTATGCTTGAAAAATTAATATCTCGTGAAGGGAAGACTCTAAAGTAACCATGTAAACCATGTACACATGGGAATCCCTTTCATTCACACAGAAAATTTATAACCAGGAGCTCCGCTTTTAGCCAGTGGCTAAATCTATATATTATATCTGTACTGAATGATTCTCAGTGTTTAAATAAAGTGTATGTATGTACATTGTACATGTATGTATGTATAGAAAAATTTGAAAGGTAAAGAGAAAACACTCTGGCAGGCGGGTAAAGAGGAGATTAATTAAATGTTTACCTTAAACATTCCTTGCAGCAACACCAGTACCATCAATCTCACTTTCAACTGCTGCATGTATCTCTGGCTCAGAGTATTGGTCTTGTAACCCTTGAAATGGTTAAGATAAGATAAATAATGTTGTGAGGTAAGACAGGCATACATACAAAACATTTGAGATGGGAAAGACACAGCAGAGACAGGTGAGTAAGGAGGACAAGGGTCTTTAATATATTAACCTTTACTATCCACATTCCTGGCAGCATTTCTGACAATCTCAGTCTCAACTGCTCTCTTAGAGCACAGGTGACCCAGGACAATTGTTTGTGTACTACAACATCAAAGTATTAAGGGTTTATATGGGGTTTGTGGTAAGGGATGTTTGGACTTGGAAATTTTAAGGAAATTCTCAATAAAAGTTACTGAAACTAAACCATGTTGTTAGTTGTGGTTGTCCTTGATGCTCATGTGAAGTTTCGCGGATTTATCTTCAATTTTCCCCTCCCCCCCCAGGCCGCAATCACCTTTTATGAGTATTGCTGTGCCCAAAATAACCTATTGCAGTAGTGTATGGGGCTAGCCTTCTGAACTTAACCATTCAGAGATTCTTAGACAGATGTAAGAAAAATACCCTATACTCTATGTCTAATGTGCATGCCCCTTATTTATGCGCATGTGACGTCACATGTCAGTTGGGTAATAAATTCCTTCCCTCTGGAAGACAGTCATATACACACAAACTACAATCTCTGTAAAAAAAACTTCTGGTCAATATCCACACTAAATGATTCTGTAACTGCTTTGCGAACCATCTTTAAGACAAATATCCTTGCCCTTAAGCCCGGGGGCTTGAAATCGGGGGGGGGGGGGGGGGGGGGGGCTTGAAATCGGTGATTTTTTAGGGGTTTAAAAAAACCAGGTATGATAAGATAAAAATATGTATTTTTTAGGGGGTTCTCACGCAAATAAGGTACATAGGTCCAAAATAATATTTGAAAGAATGAAAGTGTATTCGAAACTCGAGAGGATACATTTGATGTATATCAAATAAACGGCCAGAATAAAATTTAATCTGTTAAAGTTGGTGGTATTTTTTAGGGTATTTTCAGACTGAGGGGTATTTTTTAGGGTGCAAACTTTTTTCCACCAGGTATTTTTTAGGGTCAAAATTCGAGTTTCCCGACGGTCACCCCTAGCATTTTAACCTTGGAGTCCGCCCCTCCCGGGCCTTAAGCAGTAGAGCTTTGAATAGTAGCAGGTTTTTCCCTCTTGTGTGTGCATGTTTGTGTGTTTATTGCCATCCTAGAAAATGTACTTTTTCTAGTATTGGTTAAAGCCCATGGGGGTACTTGGATATAAAAATACCCCCAAAATACCTGAGCCATAAATTTATAGACCCAGAAATACCTGTTCCCAAAAATGATACCCAAAAAAATACCCAACTTTTTTTAGCCTAAAAAGTCTATTTCGATATCAGCATGTTTTTTTTTCTTTGCCTCTAATCACCTGTGGTGGCCATGCCCACCATTAGGTTTCCAGAAATAGCTAATGCTTAAGACAGTATCCTAATAGCCTGTCAGAAGCTTTTCAATGCCTGAAAAAATACCTGTTAGAATTTTCATACCTCCCCCCCCCCACCTCATTTTGATATTCAAGTACCCCTGGGTGATTAATGACTATAATTTTACATGTTGCTTGCATTTTCCCTCATTCCAAACAATCTAGCAATGTTGCCTTAATGCAATACTTTCAACATTCATCTGAAAGGAGGGTTAAGCATTGCTTGACAAACTGTTGGCTGTATAGGGGACTTTCTAATGGCCTCGCGCACGATGTTGAGCACACTTGAGTTGACCAAGAAATTGAAACATTGAAATTGACCAAGAAATTTTAGATCTGCTGTGTTTTCAGAGATCTCGCCTAAAATGCTCCAAAAATAAAAGGAAACCAAAGCCCAATGATCGCAGTTTCTTTATAAAAACTTATAAAAACAATTTTTAATCACAGATGAAAAGAGATTGGAGTAAAAAAAAATTTTTCAAATGGTCATGCTGAAAACTAGAAAGCCGTGCGTAACATTTTGTCTCTCAAACAGCATTTTTCCGTTTTTGCCTATCGCGCAGGCAAATTTGCCTTATTTGTTTTTGCCTTTTTTGCTATTTTTTTCCTATTTTTGCCTTTTCGCGCATAGATTTTGCTTTGCCTTTTTTGCCTTTTCACGCATAGATTTTGCTTTGTTCTTTTTGCCTTTTCACGCACATAGATTTCGTTTTCCCGTCTTTGCTTCTTCGCGCATCTAATTTTTGCCTTTTTTTTAGCGCAGAGATTTTGCCTCGCAGTTCTTGGCTTCCCTTTGTATTTTGTGCCCGTTTTGTCTTGCCGTGCTTTGGTGTCTAGCTACTGCCAGTGGTTTTCTTCGCCTGTCTTCATTTCTGAAAGCCAGTTAACGTCGTCGTTTTTTTCTCTTTGTGTTTTGTTTTTATAAAATTTATTTGAACGCTTCCTTTGTTGCTCTTTTTTTCTCTCCTTAGCTTGTAAGAGCCGCTCGCGAGCCGTCAATTTGGGTATTTTTTATGATGTGTAGTTGTCTAAATTGTGTACCGAGCATACAACTAAATTCAAGGCAGCCTCAAGGTGCAGCAGGCAAAAAACGGCAAAAATGGGCACGACAAGGCAAAAATGAGCGCATAAGGGCATGGCAAAGCAAAAAGGGCACGAATAGGCAAAAAAGGGCGCGAATAAGCGAAAAAGGGCACGAATAGGCAAAAAACAGCATAATAAGGCAAAAAAATAGCATAACAAAGCCGAGGCGGATTTCAAAACGAATGTTTGAGTGCTAACCACAATGGCTTCTAAAACGATGTTGAGCTATATTCGAGATGAGCTAATCGAAGAAGTAGAGAGTGTGAGGGAACTTTGAGAACGAGATTATGAAGACACTCAATCCGCTCTTAGAATGAGTGTTCTCTGTCTATTAAATTAAAAGGCTCTATCTGCTTGCACTATACAGAAATATTGGATTGAACACAATGTTGTTGTTTTCGATTTTCTTCAGCTTTTCCATTCCTCTTTCTCTTGTTTTCGTGCAATTGCAAAGACCATATAGGGGACCACAACTAATAACTACTTAAAGAGATTGAAGCAGTGACTGCGAGCGAATTAAAAACCTAGAGGTTGTGAAACAAAGCAAAAATCTGGCAAAAAGGCAAACATTGCCTTGATTGAAATATCCTGCCCTGCATCACACAAACTGGATTGCTGGGGCATTCAGTTTCTCCATACGTACATATATGTTATTTACCGGCTGGGAGGTCCGTATAGGGAAAAACTGTGACCGAGGACTGGAAAATGTCACAGTTTTTTCCCAATACGGACCGACCTAAAGCCGGTAAATAACTTATATATTTTTTTCCAACACTAAAATTTTATTTTTTCGATGAAAACAAGCACGCAAAAATGGTTACTGCCCCCCGCGCGCGCTCTAAGAACCAATCAGAATGCAGAATTCGTTACTGTGCCCTCGAGGAAAAAAATAAATGTATATATTAATGGTGCATTTGAAAATGGGGAGTGGTAATACCAGTATCAGCCACACACAATCGGCCTAAGACTGCCTAGTTCCAGATCCTGAACAAACAACAAACAGCGGAGTAGGCTCTGAGAAGGAGATTGGTCCTCTCAACCACAGGGGGGTAATCAGATACAAAAATGATGGGGGGCTATATAATAGCAGCATACACAACTAGCCTGTCAGAACTTTCAATCCCCCAAAAATACCAGTGGATTTTTCAACACCCACAAAATACTTTTACTACACATTTCATACCCAAATACTGTAAATGTGTAGGACTCAGTCATTCTCTTATACGAGTACCCCCCCCCCCCTCTGGGGCCTGAACACTCGTTACATGTGAATCACCAAAGACACAATATTTTTAATACAATGTGCAAATGGTACATACCTTCAGGTAGCATTCTATAAGCACTTGTGTGACTTAAGAGCTCTCTTTCGTCATTCCCATCATCATGACTGTCTGCAACTACAGGGTAATGACAAGACAATTTTATTATTTAGATTGTGAGATTTTGAAACCTTTTGGAAAAAGAATTTAAGAAACAAATGTTACTAAACCATGCCAACAGAAAACAAATCATGACTATTAATTTTGGTGGAATATTCATCCAGGTAAAAAACATTATTACTTAATAACTACTAACATCAAACAATCATGAATAAGCTTCAATCTACACATACATTTGGGTACAGGAGACTACAATCAGCGACAAAAGTGGTTGAGAATTTTCCTTCGAAAACGCTTTTCTCCATTTCAACTGCGTAAGCGATGTCTTCTTGGCTTTAATTTCCCCTCCCCCTTATTCAAAATGTTGAAACCCAACCACTAGCGCGTTTGACAAAACAACATTGAGTTGGGGGAGGGGTTTTAACGAGAACGGTAGAGTTTTATTATATGGAAACACATCAGTGTTTAGTATGGCGATGTGTAACGATTGTAGACATAAAATTCTCAACAATTTTGTCGGTGATTGTAGGTGTAATATGTGCAAATAAAAAAAAATCAACACCGCTAAGCTAGAAGACTAATCGGAAACTCTAGTTCTGCTGGGTCAGAACAAAATCTGTCACGTTAATATTGTACTGTTTGATGAATCATTAACAGTGCAAACTGTCCATGAAAACCATAGAAGAACCCTAAAAGTTCTTACTGGATCGTTAACAGGGTCCTGTTGAATGAATGATGGCATCTCGTGAACTGTTGCAAATTTTCAGATGATAAATTTAACGTAAGACCCAGAATTCGCCACATTCTATGATCGCTATCGGTGACATCAAGAAGGATAGCAAAGCTAAAAGAATTTACGTACATTATAGCGATCTCACTGTTGGCCAGCCATCGAATACATGTAACATATTATTAAGCACCCGGGTTATTGAGACGAGATCAGCTGCTGTGTTCGAACTGTTTGCCAAAGTAAAATGATTATATCCTGAAGGATTTTGTCTCCAAATTCTGCAGGACATTTTGTAAACAGCATTCAATTGTAAACAGTATTAAATGCCATTATGTGTATCACATTCCATTAAATAGAGGACACAACTGGCTGGATAATCGTATAAGACTAGCAGCTTACATGTGTATGTCGTCCGCCATTTTGAACTCAAAATTACTAATAATTCACTGCGGGCTCACAGCACATGGCAATCAAATATTATGCAAAAACTATTATTGTTTCTGTTTGTTTGTTTGTTCATTCGTTGATACTAGAAAAATAGAAGGCAAGAAAGAGAATATTTTGCCTTTTTGTAGCACTGATTTTAATGGCGTGATTTTTTTTACATGTAATTTTAACTAGCGTTCAACATTTTCTCCACTAAAACTAAGAATAAACTTTTCACTTAAAATAACTATACTATACTTGCTTTGCTGTATGAGAACAACGATTTATTGATGAGTTATCATTGCGAGCAAAGCGTTTGCTTTTGCAGCCATAATAAAGATAATAAAACGCAAAATGTGAATCCTCTGCTTAAAAACAAAAGAAGTCGTATTTTTTTTACTTACCCATAAACTGTCGACTTTGTGTTCTCATAACCACGAGAGACAAGTGTTCTTCCTCCTGACACAACACTTCAGCTTCACTCTGGCGGCCTTCTTCACTTTCACTTTGTGTAACACTCTGAACGCTACTCGTCTGAATTTCTTCCTCCGCCGACAAATCTCTCGACAACCTTTTGCGTCGACGCTCTCTTTCAAGGTCACATTCTGTGAAGTCATTCCTTCGCTTTCTTTCCCTTTGGCGTTTCCTTACTTTTTCCTCCTCCGACATGACCTGTTTATTCAGTTCATATCGCTGCCTTTCCCTCTGCCTTTTCCTTCCTTTTCCGCTTCCGACATGTCATGTTTAGCCAGTTCATATCGCTGCCTTTCTCTCTGCCTTTTCCTTTCCTTCTCCTCCTCTGACATGTTCTCCTTAGCTTCCTCCCATCGTTGTTTGTCCCTCTGCCGTTTCTTCACTTTTTTCGCTTCCGAAATGTCCTGTTTAGCCAGTTCATAAAGCTCTCTTTCCCTCTGCCTTTTCCTTTGCTTTTCCGCTTCCGACATGTCCTGTTTAGCCAGTTCATATCGTTGTCTTTCCCTCTGCCTTTTCCTTTCCTTCTCCTCCTCAGACATGTTCTCCTTAGCTTGCTCCCGTCGTTGTTTGTCCCTCTGACTTTTCCTCTCTTTCTGTCCTTCTGTTAAAATCCTCCTTTTATTGGGACATGTCTGTTCATTTTCTCCATCTTGGCTATCCATTTTTTAGCGGAGTTTGAAAATTTACCCTGACAAGAATGCGGATAGCTTTCTTGTTCCGAGTACGAAGCAAAGGTGTGAAGAATGAACGAAATGTGAAAAATAAAAATATTGTGGTCACTGGACGCGCGCGCGTTGTATTTTCCCGCCACTCACGAAATTAAAGGAAGACATGTGCCTTTGGTTTACCTGTGTAGGGGCGCGCAGACGGACGGACAGGCAGACACGGACGCGCCCGCGATATCCATGGGAATACCGCTGAACCATGAAAAATCAAGTCGATCATATACCCGAGTTCTGTTTTGAGCTATTGAACTCTTCCTGCGATACCTATGGTGCTCCGCTCTGCGGCCTTTGGCCGCAAAGGAGCTACGCTAAAATGCGCGTAGAATATATATAGTAAGGTTTTGAAGCGGATGAGACTCTGAATTCTCCATACAGATGAAAAGGCTGCATCAGCCAATCAGAGCGCTTCTTCTATCGCATGATTTGTCAATCTCTGATCTCTCTGATCGGACTGCAAGTTTTCCAAGATAACGGCGAAGTGGTTTTAAAATGACAGTCGTGGCTTTAAATGGAGCCTATCTTCCATTCAAAATACAAAATAATTATGACGGAAGGCGAACAGAAGACTTTAGTACAGAAGCCGTTGCTTTACATTATGTGTGTTGTCCGAGTTTCTTCATTTATGAAGCCGAAACAAAATCTCTCCCGAGCAAGAACTTGCATATTTGGCAGCGGAACTGTTGATGCTTTAGAAGCGAAGAGCGAATTTGAACGCTTTATTTACGGCAAACATGGAAAAGAAGAAAGGAATCCATTTGCACCTATTGCACCTTCTGGGTTTCTCAAACATTTAATACTCGAGGATCCAGAGGCAGAATTCATGCGGGTTGCTTGTAGCACCCAAATCCCAGAATGCGCTGCGAGCGCAGTTGTTGTAGTCCACGAGGGATCAGCCATGTTGTTGGGCTGAAAATGCGAAGTCAGATTAAAGTTTGTTGTTGTTCGTAATATAAGTCGATTTATCCCGTGTGGAGGGAACATATTGATCCATCGAGGATGAGTGATCCAGTCATTTCGCCATGCACGAAAGCGTGTCTCACGCTGGAACCGAGGTGAGTTCTACAAGTGACTCGTCGAAAACCAAGGCAAGATTGAAAACCGCTCTCGCCAAATTGAAAGCTCAGCAGATTGCTGATAGAATAGAAAGAAAAAAAGCTCAAACAAAAGAGCAGCTCCAACAAGAACTCGAACTTGAAGTGAAAGGAGACGATTAGAATTTCTGAAACTAAAGCAACAAAGGGATGATGAATTGATCCAAGCCAAAAATGAAGTTGTTTTGGCTAAGCTAGAAGAAGCCTTTGTTTCCGAACCACCTAATACTGTTGATGTTTATTTGAACTCCAGTGTACCTGATGACACTAAACGCAGTTGATACTGTAGTTTTAGCCCCAACAAGCTCACGTTCACCCCCTGGCAATATTGTTGGTATGTCTGAAGCACCTGCATCTCATGAAATCCGAAACATTCCATGTTCTATGACCCCAACATTTGTCCATGAAACAAGTCTCCCTACCCCGGGAACTGTGGGTCAAGCCAAAGCTGCTCAGTTTATGTCAAGTAACCCTGGTTTACCATGATCCTGCTGAACAAATCAAAACAGATCATGATAACATGATAACATTCCCTTGAGCCAGGCCCCATCTGTCTCCCATGGTGCTTTGATAAGTCACTTTTCAAGTGTCCAACACCACAGCCCACCCATTGGGCCCCTCACACAGACCACAGAGACCACATTACCCTCTGTTGACAGCCCCGTTACCCTGGTGAATTCTGAATTTGGACATTTGAGTGACAGTATTACATACACAAAGAGTACAACCCACCATCAGGTCAACTTGACTCTTAGTCACGTATCCCATTACCACCCCAAAAGCACTGCATATCAAACACCGTATGCGAGCCCTGTTGTTCAGACGGCAATGAACAGTGTTCCAAACAAATATCATGACACGGTCGATGAGCCCAGACCCCATGTTACCATGGCAACACCCGGTTAAATCAGTTCAATATCCGATCTTTTGTCTCCCTGCAGTTGACCCCCGTGTCGGTCATGAAACCAAAGGGTGCGATTGAGACTGTCGCAGTCCTAGATGCCGGTAGCGACTCGACGTTGATACGTAAGGACCTGGCAGACAAGCTTGACCTCAAAGGAGATACACACTTGCTACAGCTTAACACTGTTAGGTCAGACATGAGGCCATGTAATATGCAGCAGATCCGTTTAAGCTGTCATCAGACGATAACCCCGAGGAGATTAATGTTGAAGGTGCCTGGGTAGTGTACAAGCTCGATATACCCAAGTATAATATAAGAGAAGAAGCTGTGGCGCGATGGGAGCATCTGGAAGGTGTCACACTTCGGTCTCTTGACGAAAGTGATGTTGCACTTCTGATTGGTTCGGATATGACACATCTCTTAGTACACTTGGATGTGCGACAGGGTCGACCAGGTGAGCCCGTTGCGGTACGGACTCCTTTGGGGTGGATGCTGTTCGGTAAAGTCGGCCACCCTCAACAACCAGTCATCTATTCCAACTTGACATTGATAGATCAGAATGTGTTGCTAAGTAACCAAATAGAGAAGTTTTGGGAGACGGATTCATATGGCGCAGATCGAACTCAGCGGGACACCGGGCTATCTGCTGAAGACAGGCGTGCTACGGAGACACTAGATATGACGGTGACAAAGGTGAATGGCCACTATGAGACAGGCCTTTTGGAAGATTGAAGATGTGGTACTTCCCAAGAATTGCAGAATGGCGATGTACAGGCTTCATAATACGGAACAGAAATTGAAGAAGAACCCAGAGTTGGCAAGAGCATTGAAGGTGTACTTGAAGAGTACCAGAGCAAGGGTCACTGTCGGAAGCTTTCAGATGAAGAAGCAGGGGAGGAAACTGCAAGAACTTGGTACCTTCCACATCACTGTGTGCAAAACCCGAATAAGCCGGGAAAGCTCCCGGTCGTCTTTGACGCGGCAGCAAGGTATGACAATGTGTCGCTGAATGACTGTCTCCTGACAGATCTGTTGAATGATTTGGTAGGCGTGCTGATTAGGTTCCGGTGTGGCAAATTCGGAATAATGGGAGACATAGAGAAAATGTTTCATCAAGTCAGAGTCCCGGGGCGGACCAAGACTCCCTTCATTTCTTATGGAGGAACCTTGAAGAAAGTCCCCTAGATGTGTACCAAATCACGAGTTTCGAGCTTTCGACTCACCCTGCTCAGCTTGCTATGCGTTACAGAAAACAGCAGAGGATCAAGACGGTATGTTTCCTAAGGATGTACTGCAAACTGTTAAGCGCCATTTTTACATGGACGATGTTTTAACCTCAAGACCATCTGAAGAAGAGGCGGCGACCTTAGCTAATCAACTCGTTCATGGAGTAGCAAGTGGGCTTCGAACAGCCGTGATGTGCTTCGGTCACTGCTATCTAGCGAAGTTTCCTGTGATGTAGTCAACCTGAACTTGCAGACCTTGCCTCAGGAGAGAGCGCTTTGGGTGAAATGGTGTCTTGAACAGGACCTGCTCTGTCTGAAGCCCTTGAAGGACAGCCACGAAGCGAGGAGTACTCAGTGCTACAAGTAGTGTGTTCGACCCCCTAGGGCTTGCGGCCCCATATGTTGTCAAGGCAAAGCTTATCATCCAGGAGCTGTGGCGCTGCAAGATAGATTGGGATAAGGCCATACCCGAAGAGCTACAGGGTGTCTGGCAGTCATGGAAGGATGGGTTGGTGGTAGGGCTTCAGGTGGTAGGGCTTCCACCACTCGGAAACCCAAGACATCCAGCTCCATGCATTCTGTGATGCATCAGAGGGAGCCTGTGGTGCAGTTACCTATTTACGTGCGACGGTTGGTGACCGGGTTGTTGTGAGCTTTGTTATTGGGAAGACGAGGTTGGCTCCAGTGAGAGCTCTCAATAATTCCACGGCTGGAGCTGCAAGCGGCAGTCATTGGAGCGAGGCTGAGAAGTAAGGTAATCAGTGAGATTGATCTACCCGTCGACAGTGTACATCTGTGGAGCGACTCAAAGACCACCCTACAGTATATCAAAAACAAGAAGATTTAGCACTTACGTCTCAAATAGAGTTGCTGAGATTCTAACGACTTGCAAGCCTAAAGAATGGCAGCATATACCCGGTAAGCTAAATCCAGCCGACGACTGCACTCGAGGTGCACCCCTGCAAGACCTGACACCGGATTCTTGTTGGATGGTCAGACTTCGACTTATGTAATCTGGGTCGAACTTTGTCGGCGCCGAACCACGCTGGGCCATTCTGACTCAAAGCTGCGCCACGCCTGACGCGCTACTTTATATTCAAGATGGTGGAAACCACAGGGAGCCCGCGTTTTTGCGCGAATGTTTTCTAGTGGATTCTGGGAAGGTTATGCAAAGCAGAAGGGAAACATGGCGTCCTTTCGATGTGTGAGAACATGTTCGAGCTTCGAAGCATCAAAAACAGGTAAAATTCGCTTTGCCTTATAACCAAATCATAGTTCCTTGATCCGCCATGTTCATGCCTTTAGGCAAGAGAGATTTCACTGCCTTTGTTTGAGCGGGAAAGTTGTTTATGCACTGAAAAAAGCTGTTCTCCGATCCGTGCGAGCGCACGGACCTAAATTGATCTATTTTCTCGCTTACAGGATTTTAAAGGGGAGTTAGTGCGGCCGAATTCGAATTGTTGTGGGTTATGGCAAACAAGAAAAACAATAGAACCCCTGGCCCTAGAAGGAAGAGATTTCCGATTGGGATACATGCTTCGCAAATCTATAAAACAAGAGAAGAATACCTCACTTCTAGCAAGAATTTGAAGGCTAAACAGGCCAAATTAAGGAGGCTTAAAGTCAAGGTTAGTTCCCTACTAACGTTTTATCTATAACTTTGCAGATATGAGTTTATCAGGGGTTTTAATTATGTTATTTACATTCCAGTTGGAGGAAAGGGAGCGACTGCAGAATACCCCCTCGCGTATAGCTCCACCTTTTCAAAAACTCGTCAACTGGTCAACTCGTCAACTGGTCAATTCGACAACTGGTCAACTGGTCAACTGGTCAACTCGTCAACTGGTCAACTCGTCAACTGGTCAACTGGTCAACTCGTCAACTCGACAACTGGTCAATGTGTCAACTGGTCAACTCGTCAACGTGTCAACTGGTCCACTCGTCAACTGGTTAACGCATCAACTGGTCAACGCGTCAACTGGTCAACTGGTCAACTCGTCAACTCGTCAACGTGTCAACTGGTCAACGCGTCAACTGGTCAACGCGTCAACTCGTCAACTGCTTAACGCGTCCACTCTTTAACTTGTCAACGCGTCAACCTGTGTAAAATAGTTCTCAGCGCATTTGTAGAACAAGGCTGTGTATAAAGAACTACATAGCTCTCTCGCGTGCATTTGCAGAACGAAGCTATGTGTATAGTGAACTAGTTCTCTCCAGCGCATTTGTAGAACGAGGCTATGTGTATAGAGAACTAGTTCTCTCCTGCGCATTTGTAGAACGAGGTTATGTGTATAGTGAACTAGTTCTCTCCAGCGCATTTGTAGAACGAGGCTATGTGTATAGAGAACTAGTTCTTTCTTGCGCATTTGTAGAACGAGGCTATGTGTATAGTGAACTAGTTCTCTCTTGCGCATTTGTAGAACGAGGTTATGTGTATAGTGAACTAGTTCTCTCCAGCGCATTTGTAGAACGAGGCTATGTGTATAGAGAAATAGTTCTTTCTTGCGCATTTGTAGAATGAGGCTATGTGTATAGTGAACTAGTTCTCTCTTGCGCATTTGTAGAACGAGGTTATGTGTATAGTCAACTAGTTCTCTCTTGCGCATTTGTAGAACGAGGTTATGTGTATAGTGAACTAGTTCTCTCCAGCGCATTTGTAGAACGAGGCTATGTGTATAGAGAACTAGTTCTGTCTTGCACATTTGTAGAACGAGGCTATGTGTATAGTGAACTAGTTCTCTCTTGCGCATTTGTAGAACGAGGTTATGTGTATAGTGAACTAGTTCTCTCTTGCGCATTTGTAGAACGAGGTCATGTGTATAGTGGACTAGTTTTGTCGCGTGCATTTGTATAACATGACTGTGTATAGTGAACTAGTTCTCTCTAGCGCATTTGTAGAACGAGACTGTGCGTATAATGAACAAGTTCTCACCAGCGCATTTGTAGAACGAGGTTATGTGCATAGCGAACTAGTTGTTGCGCGCGCAATAGGCCACTTGCACTAACTGGGTCACGTGACCAAAACTCAATGATGAAAATTAAACTTGCTGCCACTTTTGCTCCAGGTTAGGGACTTTATGCTAAAACTTAATTTTCTGAATAATATCAATTGGTTCCGTTTGTATTTGTGAAATTCATTTTGACAAAACATCTCGTTAAGAGGTACTCTGGGTCACGTGACCCAGTTAGTGCATATGTAGAACGAGGCTAGTTGCCGCGCGCGCAATTGTAAAACGAGGCTATGTGTATAGTAAACTAGTTTTCTCTTCGCGCAATTCATTACAAGCATGGGTAAATCTTTTTTATATCAGTGAGAAAACATACGAAGAGATCCTCGTCCTTATGAATATACCTCCAAATAAATTCTGCTAGGTGGCTAGAAATCTGTTCTTTCTTTACCCCGAACTTCGGGAAGCTCGATTTGGCCTGTCGCCAGTGACCTTCAATTTTATTAGTATGGTCCCCGTCTTCGTTAACAAATTCCTCCGAGTGATTCACAGACTTATGTTGATATCCGTGATATTCAAGATTAATGTATGACTTCCAACCATCCGAAATAATTGTAGTTCCTTGTTCAATCCATTGCTTGATTAGGGGGAGCAATGCTGGTTCAGATCTCTCTTCCACGGGAACTAAAAAGCACTTACGAGAGTCTTCTTCTATTCCCCCGAAAACCCACTGTCCTTTTACTTGGTGTCCACGATGATATTTCTTTTTACCAAAAAGGCTTTCGTCAATTTGCACTCTCTTTCCTTTTCCGCCTAGCTTGTAACTTTCGCGCATCAGAGTGATTTCGCACACTTCCCGACAAAATGAATTTCAGTCAACTGATGTGTTTGATGCTAACACCAATTCATTTATTATTAGATTCTGTGGCATTCCTACGCTCCACCAATAGGTAAATTTCAAGATTTCAGCAATGCTCATATTGCTCTTCTCGAACCAACTCGATTTTCTTATGCTTATTTCAGCAAAGTGTCGTTTTCTTCGTACAGTTTTTTGACATACCCACCTTACACCATCTTTCCTATCTGCACACTTGACTAGGCTCATCGCTTCGTCGCATTGTGGGAACGAATTTTCAGTCATTATTAGTTGTTCGGACTTAATCCAATCCATCAAGGTTTCTTCATTTTCCAAAACATGATCTCTTAAAAAGTCATACGTTGTCCGCTTCCGTTTTGCTTCTCGGGCATCTCGGTCGTAACTGCGTTTCGTTGAAATTGGTATGCTAGTTTGTGTTTCGGCACATCGAATTCCGCTTAGTATACTTGCACCCGTTTGATTCCCAACTGACCGAGACCGTTTAACTGAATACATTTCTCCCAATAACTCTACTTTTTTTCTCCCCGCTCAAATATAAAACTTTGCTATTGTTAATGTCATAATAAAACCAACTATGTTCTTTTTGAGTCATGTTTTCTTCGTTTTCTTCTTTTGTGTACTGCACGATCATCCCTTGCCCACTATTGAGACGTCATAATCCATTGTTGTATTGTATCCTGCGGTCCGCCATTTCCAATGAAAAACAAAACTAGTTTGAATGTTTCCGTATCACCAAGGGGTTTTTTCCAAAACAAATGTTTAGCCCACTTTGGCCAACGAGTCATTGTATAAAAAACATCTCCATTGATGAGGCTAAACAAAGTCCTTCGCTTTTCACAAATATCTCGGTAATTTTTGTTCTTTGCAATTGCTATCAGGTCAATTAGCTTTGCCATACCTGGATAAGCATTAGTTATCCTGTAAAGTAAACTATGGAGTATTGTCCAGACATTTAAGTTATTCCCATATCTTTTCCTACATAACTTTAAGTGGCAGATCACTAAACTATTTTTGTGATTCATAATTGAACACAAAAATCTGGCATTGTATTAACTCACTAAATTGTTCAAATCATTTAAAAACGCAAAGGTAAGATTGAAAATTACATAACTCCTTTACATGGTTACATCATTGCAAACAAAAAATGCCCCCTCCTCTCTATATAACAGCTACCTCTGAATCATGCATCTGTGTAGCTTTGTGGCGTCTTGAATAACTTTTGCTGCTCACCATGACGTCTACTAGGCTAGCCAAAATTAGTAAGCAAAGTGCCGAAACGTGGGCCATATTGAACAAACGGCTAATAGATATTGAATTCGATTACGGATCGGTCATGCCCAACGATCAAGTTTTGACCTTTTTAGATAATGTTGCTAAATCATGCAGTACGAACATAGGTTACGTTTTACCGGCAGCGCTAGCAACTACTGGCTTTGTAGCAAGTATCGAGGGTGGTCTCGTGGAACAAAATGACTTCAAGTCTCCGCTCAATTTGTACATACTTATAGTAGGCCCTACGTCAACTGGAAAATCGCAAGCCATGAAAGCTGCAGGCCTTAATCCAATACTATCAATCATATAAGAAAACGATTTGGACCAATTTGTTATCGAGAAGTGTACTTCATCAGCCTTAGCCAAAACGCTCTCGAATCTTGGAAAAGCTATTGTTATCTCTGGTGAGATATATGATATGCTGAATAAGTTACTCCGATCCGACGAAGAGAACGCCACCGGTGACGCTCAACTGCTTTGTCAATTATTCTCTGGTGAGCGTGCTTCATTCCGTTATGCGACAGAGAAAATCCGTGTCATCGAGGAGAATACTCCATTCACCATTGTTGGGTCTATCCAGGTAGGTTTGGAAATCATATCTTAGATACACCATTCGATATAGATATGCTCTATCTTCGCAATTTATTAAACCAATTTGTGTCAAACTTATCCAGCTTTCCTTGTATTTTTGCAGTGCTTGCCAGGCGCGCCAATTTTTCGGGGCCGATTTTCCTTACGTTCATTGGAGTCGGCCCTACTTTTAAAACTTTTGATACGATTCAACAGATTTTTGTCGCGGGCCTGATTTTTAATTTCGTAGATCAATGGTCGGACCGACAATTGGCCCGACAAATCGGTTGTGTACATTTAAGTTTCAGACGGATGACATTTGCGACCGCCTATAGAGTTAGATTTGTGTGCGATCGCTCTAAAGCCGTAAATTTCCTTTAAAGATAAAACTTTTTGGTGGTATGCCGGATACATTCATTCATACATACATTCATAACTCATGATTTGTTATCTTTTTCAGATGCCGATAGCTGCGCGCTTGATTACGAGGATGGATCTGGGTCACGGCCTGTTGGACCGCTTCACGTTGGTTTTCCCGTCTTGCCTTCGTCCTACTGTAAGCGAAATGCAAGCATCGAAAAGATGGCTAAAAAGGAGCCCTCTGAAATCGCTAAACGACCTCTTTGCGGATATGTACCGCCGAAGCTGTGTACAGGTCTGTCATGACTATAAATTAAGACAACATTAAAGGATAGCATTTTAATCAAAGACGGAAAGTCCTGGATGGGTATCTTTTAGGTTCAAACATTATTTGCCACGCCTTTTTAGTATCTATTAGGGGTGAAACTGAAAATTACCGACGATCATTCCCGACCAAAATATATGGGAGTCCTACCCCCGGGTTTGGTATTGTAGTTTAGGCACTAAAGCTGAGTAAAAATGCAAGATTCGTGTGTTCCTAATTCAGTATGTAATTAAAGATTTTCAACTGAGGCGGATAGACTTCTTAAAAGTCTACAAGATGATGAAATTGCAGAAATCAATGCAGCCATCACATCGGGTGTACCGCTACCAAGAACCAAAACCTCGGACATATTGAAAAGGTGTGCAGTTTCTATCCATATCTTCAATCACTTTGCTGAGAAATTGGTTCAGGTAATAGTACAGCAGATTGGTGCAGAATTTAGGTCGAATTGTGCAAATTAATGTTACAAGCATGAAATTTGGCACAATGACATAGCTTTATACCCTAAGTAGTCTTGATGCAAAAACCACGCCCAAACGTGCATACTTTCCGTTTTACAGAGGTGGAATTAATTATCTTATATAAGAATAAAAGCCTGACTAAACGTTTTCCAAATTCTTCCAAACTTCACATAATGTTGAGATTGCATGCCCTTCAAGTTTAGGCAGACAAACCACGCCCAATTGCGGTACTTACAGGTATTACAGTGAGGCGAATGTAAGGGTTTACAAAATGAATTAAACATGATAGTTATTATTGAAATCTTTTTGCAACCTATTACAGACAAATTACCTAGCACCTTCGTAGCTAACCACACGCCCAAAATGCCTGTATTTGGCACATTCAACGTCTTTTTTGGCTTTTGAGCTAAGAAAGAGACAGTAAAGATTTTAATTCCTCTTTTCTTGCTTCAACTCTACCACTTCTTTTCGCAAATACACTTTTCTATAGGAAAATGTTCTTTTATATAACTTTTCGAACGGTTTTCCACACAATGCAAGACCTCACCAACTATGAGCACCCCACTAGCCCGCCAGCTAGCGTAGAAGAAAAAAGGTTGCCTAAAAATAAACGTTGTCATGTACTGCTTTCTAGCAATTCAATATCCTTTTGGTAAGATGTTACTTTTGAAGCATGTTTTAATGTCTGCTATCAGGCGAAGGGAGGCGAGGGGTGAACTGAAATGTACAATCCACTAAATAACTGTATCTCCGTGTATCTAAAAATCATTTCACATTCTTTCTTCTGAAAGCAAACGTTTCTTGTAGCGAGTGCATCAATATTTAGTTCCACTATCCCTATATCCAACTTTGGTGACCTAGTTCCTGCGACAAGTCGGACCTCACAGGATGGCTGGAGATGGTTGCCCCTGCTGTTCATGTGAGCCCCCTGAAGTCATTGCAGTCGTGATTGACGGAGCCGCCGTTGTAATTATGCTAAAAGAAGAGAACCGTAAGACGTAAAAGCACTAGGCATTATCATTTGTTTCGTATTCTTTATGTGCGCCATTACTAGCAAACAACATGAAGAAGATAGACATTGTCTTGGACGTGGCAACAACAGTCCGAAGGTAGGCGCAAGAAATAAACGAGGTCAAGGAATAAGAAGACGAGCAGAAGCTCGAGAGCCACACCACACATATCCCTAGATTGACCTCTCTGATCGTTCAAAGACAAACTGCTCTGTCAGAGCATAAGAAAGAGTCGTACCAGTATAAAGACCTAAGGAATAAAGTGCAACGAGAATGCAAATCATCTAAAGCTAAATACTATACTCGCAAAGTGTCAGCTCTGACGTTACCCATTGGTACAAAGAGGTCAAGTCCTTGAGTAGCAGCACTGACTCATGTGGTTGGTGGAAGCAGATGGTTGACGATGATGTTCTTTCCATCCAGGAATTATGCGAGAGGTCACTTCAATGTGTTCTTGTATGACCAGACATCAAGCATCGTCAGTTCTACTAACTGAAATTCGGAGCCAGTCCCCCAAGAACTCCTAATCACCCCTGGTAGGGCTCACAGCTCTGTAGCATCAAAGTGAAAAAATCCTCTGGCCCTCGGACCCATCCCCAAACATCGTATGCAAGGAGTAAGCTATTGAGTGGCAAGGGCGGACGTGTTTCCCAGAAGACCAAAGATGGATTTGATACCTACTGGGGAGAAGTCTCCCATAGCCATCAGAGTTGGGATGGCGAAAAAGCCATCATGTAATAAATGCTGAACCAACAATCTGGACCGTACTCCCCGAGATCTCTACAACGTGTCAGCTACTCGTGCAATGCGGCTGTCAACCTGATAATGGGTGTCGAGGGCGCTGTAAATGTGTCAAAGCACGTTTTCAATGCACTGCCATGTGCAAGTACAGAAGAGATTACGAACGACAGTAAGACTATAATTTTCATTGTTGGTTTAGGACTTCATAATATTTAGACTTTTCAGACAGGCATATAACAAAATATAGAATTTTTGTTGATGCAGGAGGCCAAGCTAATCGTGGCAGCTCAATCAAATTTAAAATACTTTTGCTTTAAATGTTTTTTTTTATTTCCTAACTTTCAACACTGGAAGTACCTGAAATAGGGTGTGGTTTAACTTAAGAATAATGCCGCATAAAACATCTTATCAATACTTGTAATTTGGAGAAAAAGGAAACTCCAGAAATAGATTTTGCCAAATAGTGAAGTGTACATCTATCAAGGCTGTAAGTAAGCAATATAGGGCGTGACTCAATATGTATAGTAATACAGGACATCTATTTGTGAATAAAGTAACATATTAAGGCTTTTGTGTAAAATTAAGACGCTCTTATTTCTTTAACAAAGATAAATCAACCCATCTTTATGCTATCTGGAAGTATTTACTTTTGGGCGTGGTTTTTATATAGAATTGCTCAGGACATCAAGCTCTACCACTCTGCCAAATTTCATGCTTGTAACATCAATTTGCACAATTTTGCACCAATCTGCTGTACTAAGGGGCAGAATCCAGAAGACGTTCCCGTGCTAATTCCCGAGTGGTGTGTAGAGGGCGCGAAGCTATACACAGAGTATGTAAATACACAGAAGAAAATCATGGTTGAGGTAGGAAGGAAGTCATCCGAGATTGTTGGGCAGGGGTTTTCCAGATTGTTTTCATTGGGGTTGGGAGGACCGGATCTTAAGATCAGTTAAAGAGGCCTTTATCATTTCTGTCATTTTTTTTTTTACTATCGAGAAATTAATTGTCACAGACTATAGCTTTTTCTATCCTGATAATTCGTTAAGTGATTTTTTTCCAAAATCATATAAGCGAGTTCTTTAAACTAAGTTCTATGTTTCTGCAGTTTTTTTATAAATCGGCTGTTAAAATGTAGGCCTGATATGGTGTTGTCCTAACACATAGCACTATTACCATTTCATCTACCCTTTCTCATCCATGTACTCAATACACATTTTAAAACAGTTTTCTTCTTTCTTTTCTTTTCATTAGTTTCTTGATGGCCTTGTTCACACAGTGACTGACCCAACCCAAAAGCAGCCCACCATACTGGACATGAAGTTCGCTTTAGTGCATTGTTCTGGCCCTCTAGTTACTTTACGAGCGACGCAGCAATCTTCAAGACGAATGCGATCCTTAACCAGAGAGGAATTCGAGAACACGGCAAAGAAGCTAGATAAGTTTGGTGATTTAGTCTTTGTAAAGGTAGCTAGGCAGCCCAAGCGGACCCCAATATTTATCAAAAAACAGCCATCAAAATCACTGAATGGGAAAATGATATTGATATAACACAGGATGTTTATACAGAAAGGTACAGCCTGCCACTTCATTCGTCCATTGGCGAAGGGCTAAAACGCGCTCTATTGCGCGATAAGCACGTCGAGGACAGTTTTTTCTCTTAAGAAGTGCCGTGTTTTTTCAGGTCCGCGGATCACAAGGTTGTCGGGGATGTGGAAGTTGGATTTTGTATGTTTGCGAAAAAAATATTCCAGCGCTTCAGATGCAAATTATATTTTTAGGTAGTTTTCGTCTTTGTTGGGGTTTAAGAGAGCCTTTTCTTGCGTGAAATTCCTCTAGCGTAAGTCTATTTGAGACAAGTGTACGGTTCGTCTTCAAGAAATGAACAACACGAGAACAGCACTTGCTTTCACACTCTAAAAGGGCTCTTTGAGGCCGTAAGATGTAAAATTTGGACACTTTACTGTTTTTAAGGTATTCTTTCCAGTGATGAGGTTGGATTTGTCTAACTTGTTACTTAAAAGATCAAGAAACAAGGGTAATTGCTTAAAATTTATATCATTTCAAGCGCTGGAATATTGTGCTCCTATCGTCGGTGTGGGCGTGGGATTGGAAGTTGTGTGAAGTCAGTCTTCCAATATTATTATAGTAACTAATAAACTAAAAGCAAGTATTATGCCCCCGAATGGGTAAAAGGCATTGGGTTTTGAGGGAATAGAAGGACTCTTGTTAAGTGAAAATTAGTGAAAAATGGTCCGTCCCTGTTATTTCAGATGCGGTTGGAAGTCATATATTAATCTCGAACATCACGGATATCAACATAATTCTGTTAATCACTCGGAGGAATTTGTTAGACCATACTAATAAAATTGAAGGCCACTGGCGACAGTCCAAATCAAGCTTCCAGAAAGAAGGCTTTTCTAGCCACCTAGCAGAATTTATTTTGAGGTATATTTATAAGGATTAGGATCTTTTCGTATGTTTTCTCGCTCATGTAAAAAGATTTCCCCATGCTTGTAATCAATTAATGTATTTTCATAGTTAAATCAAAATACATTGATGAAAAAACATCTATGTGTAGTCATAGTACTATACACTTGACCTTAGTTTTACAAGTGCGCGCGCGAGAAAAAGCTTAACATTGCCTCGGTCTGCAATTGAACGCGCAAGAACTAGTTCACTGTACGCGTAAAATAGCGCTGCGGAGAGCTAGTTATACACATAGCCTCGGTCTACAATTGCGCCGCGGAGAACTAGTTCGCTGCCATTATCCGTGTTTTTAGAAAAATATATATACAATGAAAGGTCGACAAACAGGTTCCTTTTTTCTGGATCCAGCTGGCGAAATACCTCGTTCGCCGATTTTCATACACCCCGTGTTTGTAGACCGACCCGTTGACGTGTTGACGGGTTGACGCGTTGTCGCATAGCCTCGTAACGCTGCCATCAGTTTCCGTGTTTTTAAACCGACCCGTTGACGTGTTGACGTGTTGACACATAGCCTCGTCGACTCGTTGAAGTGTGGTCGCGTTGACGCGATGATGCGTTTCTTTTAGGGTATAGCTATACGCGAGGGGGTATTCTGCAGTCTAGCCGAGGAAAGTGATCTTCTTCTGAAAGAGGCTAATGACAAGCACTCTGATGCTTTGGATAAAATGTCCAAGTTCTTGCGTCGAAGAACACCAGTGGTTGAGATCCTTCAAGAAACAGCTGAGTGCCGTAAAAAGTCACCAACATCATTAGATGACCAAGCAAAAATATCAGGACCACCTCGGTCAGCATCAAGACGTCAAAGGGAGACATTGAATGCAGCATTTGCTATTCATGGTGGGGATAGCAACAATAAAGCCCCAGCACTAGCAGGGCTGTTAAGCACTTTTGTTAATAATTGCAAATTGCATGAGCTTACAAGCTTTGTAGCAAAGTCTAACAAAATCATAAAAGCAGCACTTTTTAAATGTTAAACAGGAATCAGCTAAATTTTCCAAGAGTAATTTGAATTTTGCTAGATCTCTTGGTGTGTTATATGCTAATGGTGTCTCATCAAAAAGGCAGTATTCGTTCGTATATGTCTATGCAGTCAAAGGAGCCTTGACTAAAAAAGGGTTTCAAGCAAAGAAGCACATATTGCTAGGGGGTTGTATTCCAATTCCACCTTTATTGCGATACAATGTCCTCCAAAACAAGATAAATGAAGTAAATATTAGCGGCCTCAAAAGTGTGAGGGAAGATTTTTGTAGCAACCTTTCCAAAGACAACAAGGTTGATGGATGCTATAGAGACCTTGAGGCTATGCTGGTACTTTTGGCATCATTTTATCTGTCTGTTTACAAGCTCTCTCTAGTGTGGTTTGGAAAAGAGAATACCTTTCTTGTGGCTGTTGGTGCGGATGGGGCACCTTTAGGTAGGTATGATTGTGCTACTAGTTGGCTTGTGAGTCTTTTAAACATTGGTCCTCAGATTGCTAGTCCACGTCACAATCATCTCATTTTTGGCGCAAACTCATCTGAGACCCACCCTGCTGTCCTAGCATATGCTGAATGCATTTCACTTGAGATGGAAGCAATTGAAAGAAAGGAGTATGAGATTTTGGGAAACAAAATAAAGTTTCAGTTTGAGCTTGTCCCCTGTGACATGAAGTTCCTCACAACTTTAAATGGGGAACTAAGTAACTCTGCTACTTATTTTTCAAGTTTTGGAAATGTTTCAACCCACAACAGGGACAACCCCAATGGTCAACTAGGCCCAAGAGGAACTTGGGCTCCTTGGCAATACAAGAAGAGAATTGATGATGCCAAGAAAGTCGCTGCCTTCAAGGTGCAGGTGGGAAAGCAGAACCCACTTTTGAAAGAACAGACAAAGCGACAAAAGGTAACTACTTTTATTAAAAATCTGAAGTCTAGGCAAGAGTTTCCACCGCGTATTGGCACTTTATGTAATAAAGAGCTAGTAGATCCTCTTCATCTTAAAAATAACAGTGTGCAGGCTTTTCACTCACTCTTATTGGATGAAGCTATCAAACGATCAAACATACCAGCTGACTGTACATCAATTAATTCTCTTGCTCAATCTTCTGTATTGAGTAAGTATATGCTGGCATTGAGGAAAGATGTAGGGGCTGGCAGACTTTACAAACAAATCACAAGATGGTTTGCTGAAGATCGGGGTAAAAAAGAGTTTGCCTATAGATTCACTGGCAAAGAATCTAGGCTGATACTGCATGGTTTTTACTTCCTGCTAGCTGCTATTTATGGAAGTTGTAAACACAATGACGCAGCAGCACTTAGAATGTGTATCCTCACCTTCATATGTATCCGCCTTCGAACTGCTGTGTCACTGTTTTCAATGTACAACTTTTCTTTGAATGATCTAGTTGTGCTACAGAAAGCATGTAGTGAGTATTATCTAAGCCACAGACTATTTCTAGAGGTGACCAATAATGTTTGGACTGTTAGATTTGTTGCTCCATTCCATTCACAGCTTTCTCAGGTAGATTAAGGCAAGGGTCCAAGAGTGATCACCTAAAAAGCATAGGGGGTGGGCAAACAAGTGTTTACCAGCATTTATCCCAAAAAGGAGTTGAGATTCAAATTACATTCCACAAATAGTTCTCCCTAGGTGTGACCTTACGTATGTGACACTTGACATTTTCCTGTCACGCAATATTATTTGTGGATTAATAGTCTCAGTTGAAACGTTTATTGGAGCCAAATGAATTTCACCTTAAAACATGTTTATTAGCAACTACTTAAAGAATCCTGCCGTATCAAAAGAATGTTTCTTTTCTTAGATATTTCCGAAAAATCACTCGCCCCAGGCCCCTGTGAAATAAAAGCCTAAATATTTCATTAATTTTCAAAAATCTTGTTCAGTCCGGCAGGATTGTTTTAGAGACCAATGGTCTTAATCGTTTTGCGGCAAAAAGTTACGAGAAAACTTGTTATTAGAACTGGGACTATTTGGAAATGTATTGTCACGCTGAAAAACGTCGACTAACGTGATGTGAGACGTCACGTGATGACTTAATTAAGGCCCAGTATCGTCTTTCATGAAATATTTAACACTATCAACCTAATAGAGTTTTTCTGTATCCTCTGTGCTAAAGTGTGAAAGACAGAGGGTCTGTGCTATTATGCAAATGCCTCGATCTTTTGTTCGGTTAATTGTGGCGAACTATTGTGATCACTCGTGCATAACGTCTTGATTCTCAGATTCCCCCAAAAAAAATTTGAGCAAGCCTCTGACCTAGAATAAAAATATCGCGCAAGCAAAGCTGGTGGCGAAAAAGAATCGAGCAAGCTCACTCTTAAACTCTCTCCTGATTACTATTTTTTAGGGAACCTGATGACTTTATAAATATAATGTTTTTTTGGTCGGCGCGCGATGCGCGCTTGCCAAGTGTCTTAGCATTCTGTTCAAAATTGAAGTAAATTTACTGTCAGGAAATGGTAAATAAAGGTTTACTTACTTTCAACTGATACGTCCAAAATTGCAGCAGCTTCGCGCGCATAAAAGGCGGATCGGTTGTGGTGTAGTATTTACAAACTAAAATTGTACTGGACTATGATTAATAATTGGAAAGTTTTCGTGGAAAGTTTCCTGCCTGACGGCGTCTTGAATATATAGCCAAGCCTTTGTTTAGTTAGAAGGAAAATAAAACTTTACAAAGCGGTCCGGTGAGCAAAAAACCGAACTGTTCCGGATGCTATAAACATACCAATTTCGCGACATGCTAACATAGCTGGAGAGCTTGAAATCGTACTTTATTGAAGTGATCAACTGTCGTTTTGTCGGCGAAATTAAATTTAAGTAATTCTCAAACCCCAAAAAGACAAATACAGGAAAAAAATCGAGCACAGTCACGTTCTAGGAAAACAAATCGGGCAGCAAAACTGGACGCGAAAAAAATTTCGTGCCAAAAGAAAAGAAATTTAGCCTTAAGATGAAGAAGTCTGGGTATGGGATGGAATACCGTACCAACGTAATGAAGTCGGCTCTGAAATGTTGGGACCGAAAGCAGAAACAACAAGAGGAAGGTGAGAGACCCATATACAGAGAAAGAGGATGGAGGAAAGAGAATAGAGAAGTTGAGAAAGAGAGGGGGAGATTGGAGTGGTACAAGAAGGGAAGAAAGGGCAAGAACTATGAGTTGATCATGAACAACAGAGAGACCAAGAAGACAGAAAACGCAGATCGTATGAATAATGAAGCTTCGGAAGAATTATGCGATATCCAGCCACCAGGCCAAGTGCCCCCCGCCGAGATTCCGTCATCACTAGACTCTATTTACCCAGTTGACGGGTCTAGTCATGCGCCGTACGTAGCGAATTAGAGAAAATCCGACGCCATCCTTTGTTTTTAAATTCTGAACGGCTCATGATAAGACAGGAGGCTGAACGTATGATTGAAAGTCATGTTCCTGTTTATTTGAAGGGCGCGGACTAAACATGTACCCGCCACCGTGACAAGACAATTTAAATTTTTTTCAAAAGCGTTGGATGACAATTTACAGATAAAATTAATGTAACGTAACATAATTACTTTGATTTTCTAGAATTAAAATTATTTGCCTTTTGCCTGTTTTCACATTTCAGGACCGGTAAAATCCTCGATCTCGCCTGTAGAACAATCCCTGTTAAACTCACCCTGTTAGGGGGCGGTTTATTTGAATTGTGACCGTCCAGACAGCATTGGGATACTGTTGAAATTCGTTTCTCTGCCTTTCCCATCCATTTTCGTCTATCCATCTACGTACCGATGAAAATAATGTTGGTATCAAATAGGGATGATCGCGTAGATCGTATCGCTGACATTACTGAGTAATATGCCAAATTGCTGGCTGCAATTCGTTAGCCAAAAGAAGCAGAGTAAAACTCTATCATGAAAACAAAGCGAATATAGTCTTGTGCGTCTTTCACGCCTTCTAGGATTCAGTGGGTCCCATACGCGCGCCTCGACATCTACTCTTATACTACCGAAATAACTAAACTGCCGGCACCCTCGAAAATTCGATCGATCGTTTGTCAGTTTCGGTTCGCTCGTCTGGCTGTTTTGATCGATCCAAATGGTCACGTGACATTTAAATTTTTGTATCAAACAATGGAAAAAGCGTGTTAGGGTCTTTTTGTTATCTCGCCGCCGCATATTGAATAATGATTTCAACGCTTGGAAGTTTAATTACTTGTTACACCAATTAGCTCCATTCAAAATATGTTAATGTGCTCAGTCACTGAATCACAGAGGCCTCTGAAAAACAGAGGATACAGAAAAACTCTAATGAAACAGCTACTTTAATGGTAGACATGTTGTAAATGGCATTTGACCACCCCCCTTACTTCTGAAGGTCAAATCATGGTTATACCCATGCCTTAATGTACCTGAGTTCATTGGACAGGTATGACACAGGGCTGGGTATTAACACAACACAGGGACGTGAGTCAAAACATGGTTATGTCAAATCGTATCTGTACAATTCTAGTTATAAAGAAAGGTGGTCTCACGTCTTCAAGCACGAGTATCTGAGCCAGATATACCTCCCCCAAATGAATGGCACTGCACATATGTACCATGCTGCATCAGACAGTGTGGTACCAGCACGTGTTCAGAATACTGCAACATTTTGTTTTTGTGGACATCAGAAGCCATGCGCTATTTGCTTACACCCACTTATGCATGAGGTTGCTGACTCTGTAAAACAGAAAAAGTGCACTGCCAAAGTGCTCAGGTTGTTGTCGAAAGGTAGCGCAAAATAAGAATGATTCATCTATCCATTTTGTGCCGAATGCTTCTGCGAAGGAGCCTAATATTGTCCTATACATACCGGTATATGTATAGATTTTAGCTAAATGTGATGCATTTTCCCTTTAATTGCAGCCAAAGGTCCTCTCAACTGCACCGATAAAGGGACCCGGTAGCCAAGGGGAAGTTACAGTACTGTAGGTAACAATAATATTGGTGCTTTCCTATAGACATGCAAGGACATGTATGATGTGAGGCCATTAGACTTCCCCAGATTTGCATAATTTTTCCCCCGATACAGGCCCTAGCAATTTGTGCTCCACTATGGCCTGTGTTGTCAAGGTAAGAACAAAATAAAGAATCCCTTGAAATTAAACATCTGTTTGCTATACTGCCTATTTGATTAGACATCATTATGTTGTCCAGCAGACCAAGTTTATTCACATTGGGTCATTACCTATAAATTAATTTGGATTGTTTGCTAGTATTACTAAATAATGTTAGCAGTCATTGTCCAGCAAGTCATTTTATGACAAGAAAACAGCCCGTCACTTCGTGACGCTAGAAGACCCAACCTAAGTTCCCACTTCCATAAACTGCTGATTTACATTACTAATGACCTCCCTTTTTGTGTGTTTGTTTTGCACTGGTCTCCCTGATTTTGGTGGAGAAAATGACGCACGTGTGTGTGTCTTGGTGAGTCAGTCCGGTTCTCAAATCTGTCTAAGAACCCGCTAAAATTGAAAACGCAGCCTATTACAGAAAAACAAATTAGAATTATCCCTACACACAAATGTAAGTAATCTGTAATAGAACCATTTAGGTTTAAATGTCTATGGTGCTATCGGCTAAGGGAACTGTGTTCTTTTTTAGGGAGATTTCAACATGGCCGCGATGGCGGCGTTGTCCCTCGCTGAAAAAATCGCTTGAATTAGAACTTAGCCAAAGGTGAATCTTTTCCAACAAAAACACGCCCACTGGAGAGATTTCCTCCTTCTCTTCTGGTTTGTGTCCTTCGTTTTGCGATACAGCGTCAGGATTTATACTTAGAAAATATTATTCATGGCTTTGTGGCATTTCGCCTTAGCGTGCTTCCAGAAAGCAAGGCGGTGTACGGCGGTGTACGTTTGTTCAAACTTGAATGAAATTTTTCTCAGCTTAAAGCTTTCGAATAATAATTATCCCTGCACATTCTTTTTTAGTTTCTGTGGGAGATTTCAAAATGGCGGCGATGGCAGCTTTGTCCCTCGCTTAAGAAATCGCTTGAATTAGAACTTAACCCAGGGTGAATCTTTTCCAACCAAAACACGCTCACTGTCGAGATTTCCACCTTCTCTGCAGGTTTGTGAACTTCTTTTGGCGATACAGCTTCAGGCCTAAGCGGAGTGAGTGCGAACGATTTAGCCAATCAGAAACGTTTGCGCAGACAACCCGATTATAATAGTATAGATAGACACTAAATGTATTATTAAATTAATTTAGAATTTATTGGCAACAAAGGAGAATGTCTATTTCTCTATTTATGTGACCCATTCCAATTTACATATTTATGCCATTGCTTCTAAAGCATGAAATATTTATTAATACATTTATGGAACAAAAAACTGTTAGCTTGAAGAAAATGCTATTAATTTATTTTAGCAATTTGTAAGACTTTATAGCATATTTATGGATAATGTTTACCATTTAGCTCTTGTAATACAATTTTTATTTAAGTGTCATTAAACTTAAATTTACATGAAAGGAGATGTGGTATTTTATAGTAAATGATTCAAACTTCAGGGCTGGATTCAAGGGGACTAGGATGACTGCCCTTCCCCATTACATTACTTTGGTATAAAATTGTTTGTAGAAACAAACCTCCTTGGATATTGTTGAAAGAAACTTTATTGTGAAGGTCATACTCAGGATTAGGGATGACCATTTCAAAGTTTCACAGGCATGCAAGGGAAAGGCAACTGTTATTCATTAGGATCTGTACAGTGAAGATTTTTTCACAATAAGACACTGATTCTAGCAAGCAACCACCCTTGAATCTGCCACAGACTATAAGGCTAACAGAAACATAATTATAAGACAACAAAAAACAAATGCATTTACAGTTACAAAAAGTTTGTTCATGCAAAGTACATCATTAGTGCTTAATATTCTTGGTTTTCTCACAGATCTGCATGCTCATAGATGTTGTGCAATTCTATTTGTGTTCCAAAAACCATAGCTCAAAGTGATGATCAGCTCTTCGCTCCGTCTCTTGTATTCAAATTTACATTCCGTGTTCTTGTCAACAATTGCAGCCACGTTCCCTCACTGTGGAATGTCTTTCTTGAGGATTATTTCCTCGGTCTCAACAAAGTCTTCGAATAACGATTGAAGTCTGCGTTTAGAAGTAAATGTCACTGTATCTCCAGCAATATCCAGACCGTACGAAGTGACCCCCACCAAAACCGAATTCTTCATTGTATCGAACACTTCGAATGGCAATATGGATCGCTGAATCGTTCTTATTTTGCGCTGTAGAATCGGGTACAAGCAACACAGCTTGTGCTTAAAACGATCTCTTGCTCTAACCCTTGGGGAGAATTTTTGAACAGCCGAACTCGAGTAGCTTTCAATAGCGTTAAACATCCGAGAAATGTCTCGCATGTAGTGCACATTCGATGTCAACCCAAACAATTCATTTTTGCCTTCAACAACTAAATTGATATTCGAATATCTATTACTCCTTTGATGCACATCAGAGTTTTTAACAAGCAGGTCATCAATATAGGTGGGAAATTCGAATTTTTCATAAAAAAGGCTACAAGCACAGTTTTGCGAGAGGCTCCATCCAGCTCGAACATTAAAATAGCAAAAGCACAATCCTTAGGGTTACAATATTGAAGTGAAAGGCAATAAGAGTGTCACGAGGAAAGCGAAGCTCGAGTTTCTGTCTTGGCTGTCAAGGCTGTCTTGGAAAGCGAAGCTCGAGTTTCTGTCTTGGCTGTCAAGGCTGTCTTGGTTGTCTTGGTTGTCTTGGTTGTCTTGGCTGTCTTGGCTGTCTTGGCTGTCTTGGCTGTCTTGGCTGTCTTGGCTGTCTTGGCTGTCTTGGCTGTCATTGTTGCCTTGACTGTCTTGGCTGTACATTTTTATAACATTTTAACGATATATATATGCATATATATATATAAATTTTTATAGATAGTATACTTTTGTATTTTTATTTATATTTGTATTTTAGCTTATATTTTAGAGGGCCACGCGGTTATCAGTGTATTTTTACTACTGTCAAGTGTTTTTACCCTCTTTAAATAAAGCCTATTATTATTATTATTATTAACAAGGCTCTTCTGATGAATATTTCCATCTCAGCGTTAGAAGGAGCATAGTTTTCCCTTGTACTTTCAGTCCTGTCAGTGCTAGCCGCTTGACTGGCCGCCATCTTGTGACATTTACTTCTAAACGCAGACTTCAATCGTTATTGGAAGACTTTGTTGAGACCGAGGAAATAATCCTCAAGAAAGACATACTACTCCCACCTATATTGATGAACTGCTTGTTAAAAACTCTGATGTGCATCAAAGGAGTAATTGATATTCGAATATCAATTTAGTGTGTAAGAAATATACAAGAAAAACTGAAGGCAGAAGAACATTTTCAGTAAGAACTACTCAAGAATGGAACAGTATTGATGTCACTATTCGTAAAATGAGTTCGGTAGGTAGTTTTAAATATAATATTTTAAATCATTTCTATTGGAGCAGAAGGCCGCCATGCTCCTTACACTATAGTACATTTTTATAACATTTTAACGATATATATATATATATATATAATTTTATAGATAGTATACTTTTGTATTTTAATTTAGATTTGTATTTTAGCTTATATTTTAGAGGGCCACGCGGTTATCAGTGTATTTTTGCTACTGTCAAGTGTTTTTACCCTCTTTAAATAAAGCCTATTATTATTATTATTATTAACAAGGCTCTTCTGATGAATATTTCCATCTCAGCGTTAGAAGGAGCATAGTTTTCCCTTGTACTTTCAGTCCTGTCAGTGCTAGCCGCTTGACTGGCCGCCATCTTGTTTTGCAGGTAACTAGAGCCTAGTCTCGCGCGGTTTCAATTGATCTTGGCCGATTGGAGCACGAAAATGACCCAGCGTGAACGAGAGCTTGCTGAAGCCCTCGCAGAAATCGACCAAGATAAGGTAACGGATGAATTGTCAAAGGAAGGCATTACCTGGCGTTTCAACCAGCCGGCCGCCCCTTACATGGGCGGAGTGTTCGAATCGATGGTGAAGCAGGTGAAGAGAGCACTGAAAGTGGTGATCGGTGACCATGCTCTCTACGAGGATGTACTTCACACTTCCTTGGTCGAGACGGAAGCAGTCTTAAACAGTCGTCCGCTTACATCTGTCAGCGGTGATCCCCATGATTACGAGGCCCTCACCCCTAACCACTTCTTAATTGGTAGGGCCTATCTCAACTCGCCACAGGGGGAGTTTCAAGAGCGCGAAGTCAACAGCCGCAAGCGTTGGCGACAGTCCCAAGCCATTGCGGACATGGTTTGGCGTCGCTGGCGAAAGGATTATCTTCCCATGTTAACGGTTAGAAAGAAGTGGAACAAGGAGCGACAGAACCTGAATGCAGGTGACCTTGTGATCGTGAAGTATGAGGACTCGCCTAGATCACAGTGGTCTTTGGCGTGTGTTACTCGTGTACTTCCTGGAACGAACGGAAGAGTACGTACAGTGGAACTCAAGACACCGAACGGCTCGCTAGTCCGGCCGGCTGTTAAGGTGTGCTTACTCGAAGAGTGCGCTGCATCCTCTTGGGGAGGAGTATGTTCTGTCCGGCGATCTCTGGAACGTTTTAAGGAGGCTGCCTACAGTTTTTCTTTAACTTGGTATCTTAGCTTTGGACGACCACAATGCTGAAAATATTCTTACCTACGGATTTGAAATTTTGACCATTTGCTGTGGAAAGATCAAAGTTCAAGATGATGCGCGATTTATTGTCATCAGAGTTTCCATAGCAACGAAACAGGGGGGTCACTGTTTTAATTAGCAAACGTTCCACGTGAAATTCGATCTAAACGTTTAAAATGACACAAGCGCTAATCCTTAGGTAATTGTCTATACGTATACGAAGTTTAGAGAAAATTCACCAAGCCGATTTCAAGATATTCCAGGCGACTTTTTTTGCCTTTGAAAATGCAAAATGTTTCACTTGCTTTCTTATTATTATGAATTTATGACTTTTGAAATAGGCTTGCGACATCTCTTGCCCCAAAATTCATCCCAAGGTATACAACTTTTGAGCACTTTTGAAGTGCTTTTGAGTTTCCATAATGAACATCGACGCAAACTTCCAATTTTTGAGCAAATTCGCAAAATATCATTTCGAACACATCTAAGGCTCCAGAGAAAGTTCCTGATTGCGATTTTTTTCTCGCGCTCTTAACTTAAAATTGACCATATTAGCGAGATGCTGTCTGCGTAAGAAACAAATTTACGTCGCGGATAGCGTCTGGTAAAATTCTAAAGTTCACCACCTTCTTCCTAGTTCCGCTCAAGATTCTAAAGCTCGGCATCGGCTGTAGTTTTTATTCAAATTTCACCTCAGTTTTCACATTTCTGCATGAACAAGTGTAGCACCTATTTTATGATTCAGTAAACCGAACCTGTCACGTTTAGCTCTTATTAGCTCCAGAAGGACGTTTCGCAGTAAAAGAAGTAAGTTTTGTCTAATCGCCATCTTATCCAGCAGGAACTGGAGTTGATAGCTCGGTTGGATGCGAAAAAAATGAAAATTAGAGGCGCTACAGAACTAGCGTGACCGGTTCCGCTCATTGAACCAGAATAACAGGAGCAAAATTGAATGCTGGAATGTGAGAAATAGACTAAATCCTATAGAAATCTGCAACTGTAACAGCTTTAGAATCTTGAGAGGAAGGAAGAACTAGGAAGAAGGTGGTGAACTTTGGAATTTTACCAGGCGCTATCCGCGACGTCAACTTTTTTCTTACGCTGATAGCATCTCGCTAATATGGTCAATTTTAAGTTAAGAGCGCGAGAAAAAGTTTGCGTCGATGTTCATTATGGAAAATCAAAAGCACTTCCTGGCATCAAATTTGGCAAACAAGTAGTTTGCGAACTCAGATTAAAGTTTGTTGTTGTTCGTAATATAAGTCGATTTATCCCGTGTAGAGGGAACACTGTGTCCATCACGTGATCCGGCCGTGAGTCATGCCCAGTTCAAGCACTGGAGAAGTACATCTCCGCGGCAGGAAACCGCGAAACATAACCTGAAAACATTTTCACTCGCTATCTTATTAGTTTTGTATACTAAACCATCCTAATACCGTTTTACGGAATGAGGCAGACACGATCTGGCAGTAAATCGCAAGATAAATCGACAACACAACCCGAACTGGAAGACGACGTCATGAGCCAACAGAACACACGAGATGAAAGCTTGGATCTTGATTTCTCGGCTCTCCAGGGAGGGAAACATTTCAGTCGTCGATCTTGGGGATAAAGATAGCGAGAGCAATTTTATTACAAAAATGGATCTTTCCAAACTGAAATCCGACCTCTTCGATTACATCAACGAGTAAAATCTCTCGTCATTCCGGACCAAAAAGAAGATGGCCTCCGAACTCAAAATGAAGCACTTAGAGAAGAATGTACTCGTCTAAGGCGCGAAGTTCAAACTCTCCGAGATGAAAATAAGAGTCTGGTGACGGCTATGAGGCTAGTAGTTACGGGCAGTGAAGGTTCAACAGGCGATCGACATGATAAATTCCAAAGAACTCCGTCAAATCACCAACAAAAAGCCCTCGTCGACATACCAGTAGGTTCTCAGGCGACCCAGGCAGGTTTTCAGGCCGAGTCGGTCGATAAAAACATGAGCAAACCTAAAAGCAAAGATCCTTCCAAAAGCACCAAAAACACCTCCAAGAAACCTAAAAGCAAACCTCCATCCGGCCAACCCAATGCTAAACCCACTACAATCATTGCCGGGGACTCGATGCTCAAATACTTGAAGGGTCACAAAATGTCAACACGCGAACGTAAAGTAAAAATAAATTCCTTTCCTGGCTGCTCGACCCAAGACATGAGGGACCATGTAAAACCTCTTCTTCGAAAGGCTCCAGATAGAATTATTCTCCATGTAGGTACAAACAGCCTGCGTGAAACCGAAAGTCCAAGGCAATGTGCGGAAGAGATTGTCGATCTTGTACGTGAAGTACAGACTGCAGCACCAGAAATCGAAGTTGCACTATCCGCCCTCATCGCCCGCTCCGATGATGACGATTTGGCGACCAAGGTTGGCGAAGTTAACAAAGTCCTTGCTAAGTTCTGTCGACAAAATGAGTGGAAACTTCTAACTCACACCAACATCCTCTCGGATCGCCATCTAAATGAAAGCGGACTCCATCTTAACCCTCACGGCACAGCCATCTTAGCTGCAAATTTCGTTAGTTTTATGTCTAAAAATTAGATTATTGCCGCCTGGGAGTCAAATAGTTCGGTTGTGCGTTCACTTAATGAAAACCCTGAATCTCCGACTAATGGTAAGTTGAATCCAATTTGCAAATTTACTCGCGGATTAGTAATGGCAAACCTAAATATAAATAGTTTGACTAAACACATGGACGAGCTAAGAGTTTTCATGAGCACAGTTAAGATCGATATACTCTCTATTAACGAAACCAAAATCGATTCTTCTGTTGACAATAATGAAGTCTATTTGCCAGGTTTTGGACTAATTAGGCTCGATCGAACCCGCCACGGTGGCGGTGTTTGTTTTTACGTCCGTAGTAATTTAAACTACAAGATACGTGCTGATTTAACTTACGAAAATCTTGAATTGCTAACAATCGAAATATCAAACCTCGATCGAAGCCTATTTTAGTCAGTACCTGGTACAGAAGTTAGTTCCTATCACGATTTCGAGGAGCTAGTCGCCAAAATAGACACTCTCAATTTAGAATTTTACTTGTCAGGGGACATAAACACATGCTTGTTGCCAGGAGCAACCTCCCCTCAAATTATTTCAAGAGCTACTAAATTGAAAACAATATTTGACAGATACGGTCTATCTCAGTCGATCACTGAGCCGACACGAGTTACGCCCCAATCTGAAAGTCTGATCGACTTGTGTATTACTAATTGTCCTGAAAAATTCCGGCGTTTTTCATCTCGGTATCAGTGACCACCCAGTTGTATACATGACACGCAAAAGTCATTATGAGCGCTCTGTCCCACAGACTATTGAATTTAGAAGTTTTAGAAATTTCGACAAAAGCAGCTTCTTGTGTGACTTTGAACTAATCTCTTGGGAAAGCTCCGATAAATGCAATGATCCAAATGAAATGTGGGTCAGGTGGAAAAATCAGTTTATGGAATGCGCAAACAAGCACGCACCGCTTAAAACAAAACGAGTTAGTACCAAAAGGTCCCCATGGATCAATAGCGAGCTAATTAGTTTAATGCGCAAAAGAGACTATTTAAAGAAAAAAGCAACAAAAGACAAACCCCTAAGTTATGGGATCAGTTCAAACAAACGCGCAACCAAACAAATAACGCAATAAGAGAAGCAAAGCGTCAAAATTTTACAAAAAATATCGAAGAACACAATGCAAATCCACGGAAAACCTGGAGTTTAATTAATGAATTGAGTGCGCGCCAGCGTAAGTCCATGGCAGTATCTGAAGTGCAATTTTAAGGCGAGTCGGTGACTTCACCAAAAGATCTCTCGCACGCTTTCAACTCTCACTTTATTTCGGTCGGAGAAAAACTAGCTGCAGAAATTCCTCCATCTCCTCTGCAGCCAGAGTCTTTCTTACAAAGAACAAACAAAATATTTTCGTTAAAACCACCTACAGTCCAAAAAGTAAATAAGCTCTTTGGTAAAATAAATGAACGGAAAGCAACCGGGTTAGACAAAATCCCTAGTAAACTCCTCAAAATGGCAGCTGACATTATAGCGCCATCTCTCACGAAAATCTTTGATAAATCAATTCGCTTGGGTATTTTTCCAGCTGATTGGAAGCTTTCCAGAGTTTCTCAGATTTTCAAAAAGGAAAGAAAACGGACATGAATAATTATCGCCCGTTTTCCGTTATTTCTATTGTAGCCAAAATTTTCGAGAAAGCAGTCTATGATCAGCTGTATGAGTACCTGAACGAAAATAAGTTACTTGCAAATTGTCAATCAGGGTTCCGCTCCTTACATAGCACCCTGACTGCCTTGATTGAGGCCACAAATAACTGGTCGGTTAATATCGACAAGGGGCACCTAAATGGTGTGGTCTTTATAGACCTCAAAAAAGCCTTTGACACAATTGACCATGAAATTATTCTGCGTAAATTAAGTTGTTATGGCTTTGACCTCCCCACCCTCAAGTGGTTTGAGTCCTACCTTAGTTTACAGTTGACGCGGTTTCCATTGTTATTCGTAGGGAATTAACTCGGATAATGGCTCTCAACAAACTAAAAGTCGGGGAGGGATTTGAATTCTCCAGGGAAAGGTTGGGGTTGATCAATAGAATTGAATTGAATTTCTAGGTAAATATATTGCTCATTATGGATTAATAGGTAAGTATATGGCTCATTATGGATTAATAGGTAAATATCTAGTTATTTACCTATGAATCCATAATAAGCCATATACTTACCTGTAAATCAATAATGTGTGGTTCCAGAAAATATCCCCCCCCCCCGGAAGAGTGTTGAAAAGTGACCCCCCACCTCTCTGGAATTCCCGAAGAAAAATACAGTATTTGTATGGAAAATATATCCTTTCCTATTATCCTTCCTATGGATAATTTCTGGAACCACACAATAAGCCATTTTTACCAAGACTTCAAGGGGCACTGTCACGTTTGTTTCATCAAAATATTTTAAAATAAGACAAGTGTTCTACAGAAACAACTCCGAACCTATATTCTGTTTCAAATTAGTCTTAAAAAGAAAAAGAAACTTGTTCAGCCTGTTCGAAAATCAAAAATGCCAATTAGCAATCCAATTCCATCCGCTCGATTATACACGAAAATACTCCAAATTTGTATTGATCTAGCAGCTGAAAGGTTAGGTATAAAACGTAGACCATTATTTTGTTGATTTGTAGGGAGTTTGACTGCATTTAAGCTACTTAAAATGACCCCAAGTTAGACCAAATCCATGATAGACCATGACAGTTGCCCCTTTCACAATGACTAATTCAATTGTCAACCCAAACATTTAACTAGTGAATTCAAATCCATACACTTACCCCGAGAAAAAAAACATCCAATAATCTCAGTTTATGCATCTATGCTGACTGTCTGTCTATAACCAATATTTGCTTCTGATTATCCTTTATGCGAATCCCGTTGAACGCCACAAAACACGATTTCCGAGAACGCCTTCACTTGAACCATATTGAGAAGCGTTTGTCCAGTCTACTTGCTTGGTCTCATTGCCCATAGAGTGTGTTTAAGACGTAAACCTGAAAATACAGATTAAATCATGCCCAAGTTAATTGCATATCTAATCGTAGAGAGCAACCAACGAGCGCAAAATACCTGAAACTTGCCTTCAGTTTCTCCATCTTGAATCAGTTCCATCCGTTTTGCTAGACAGAACGTTATGCAAATTGAGCTGTAGAAGCTGTAAGCTGTCAGGGCGTGGTACAAATGAAAATAACCAGTAAGGACGTAGTTGCTTTTGTCTCTATTATTTTCGTTCTACAAAGGAGTTCTTTTGTCTGTAATCTATTATCCTCGTTCTTTGTGTTGAGGTAGGGTATTGTTGTATTATCCAACCAGAGAGGAGCTTTACGCAGCTACGTACCGACCAAAATAACAGCGCTAATGAGTTGCGCTTTTACAAAAGGCCGCTTGATTGATTTGGACTGGCTGTTGTACGAAAACAAAAGACGTAATTCGTGTTTGGAAACCTTTGTCAATCGTAGTTGAATAAAAGTTGTCATTCATTTTCTTCAGCATCACAACTTTATTGTGCATGGTAAAAATTAATTGCAATGAGTTTCTCTGGGGAACCCACTTCTATGAAAGCAGCTAAATAACTAACAATAGTTCCTATTGGAATCCGCTATCTTTTTCAATTGTAAACTGTACTCCTTTTCAAAACTGTTAAATTCAATGAGAAGAATGCATTTCATTTGTCCCTGTTTCTGAAAACCTTGTCAACTGTAAACTAAGTCCGTTAATTACCTCGATTCTCGGCAATAACCCCAATACATCCCTCGGGCCTACGGCCCTTGGGATGTATTGGGGTTATTGCCTCGAATCTCGGTAATTAACTCTAACTTAACAATCGCAACCAGAAATGTAATGTCAATGGCTATTTGTCAAACCCTTTGCCGATCACGTGTGGTGTCCCTCAAGGCAGCATTATAGGTTGCCTATTATTCGTTATCTACATTAACGACCTCCCAAATTGTCTCAGTGTAGGCTCACCAAGGAAGTTTGCTGACGATACGAATATTAGTTTTGTTGCGGATACCACCAATAACCTTCAAACCTTGATTAACTCAGACTTGAAGAACCTGAACAAATGGCTGCAGTCTAATCGCCTTAGTTTAAATATAGCGAAAACAGAATTTATGGTTATAAGTTCCCGCCAAAAACAATTAGCGACCTTAAGTAACGATATTCATATCGAATTAGACAATAATCCCATAAAGCGGGTTACCACCGCCAAATCGTTGGGCGTAACAATTAACACCCGGCTTTCATGGGACAATCATATTGAGGAAAAATCAAAAAAGATCTCTGCAGCTATAGGTGCCCTCAAACGCGTAAGGCCTTTCATTTCATCCGCTTCAGCCACCCTTATTTATCAATCACTCATCCAGCCCCACTTTGACTATTGTAGTCCTGTGTGGGATGGATGTAGTGCCAAACTATCCGACAAATTGCAAAAACTCCAAAATAGGGCGGCCAGAGTAATCACCAAATCCAGTTATGACTGTAGCGCAACTGCTCTCCTTGAGAGCCTACACTTGGACAAATTATCGATAAGAAGGAAAAAACACAAATCCTTCCTAATCTTCAAAATATTAAATAACCTTGCCCCATCTTACTTAAGAGATCTCTTCATCAACCGAACCACACCGTATACACTAAGAGACCATAAAACCAAATTAAATCTGCCCAAGCCTCGAACAAATTACCTTAAAAGGGCGATCAGCTACGACGGGGCTTGGCTCTGGAATTCTCTGCCCTGCGATATTCGTACCGCTTCTTCTCTTGGGCAATTCAAGCGAAAAATTGAGGAATACTATAACATACTATTCGACTCCCACACGGCAATCTTGTAAATCAGTATTAATATGTATTTTTTATCCATCACATGTTTGTATATCACTGAAGATTTTTACCGTGTATAAATAAACGTATATGTATGTAGGGAGTCATATGGACGAGGACCTCCCACTATTCCATTCATTGCCAGGACCAAGTTCTGTATCTAAAGTACGCCAGCGAGGGACATCATACACACGCGCGCGGGAGCTTCTCAAGAAAGCGTTAGAAGAAATCGCAGACAACGTGTGAAATTTTGCAACAAAACGCTAATGGTATTATGCTTCTCAAGTAAACAAGGTAGTTTTCAGTTCGGGCTCGTTTAATTGCAAGAAAAAATTAAACTTCGCTAAAATGAATAACTTCATTAGATAGAGCAATCTTTTAGCTTTAAAACAAAGCGACGAGAAAGCAAGAAGAGTCAAGATCTTTGAACTCTATTTACCTTTATTTTTGCGGACATTGTATTTGCTGCGAGCGAAGCGAGCAGCATACTATTTCGAACGGTATTCCTTTGGTGTATCGCATAGCGGGATGCCTGTGGCGCACGATAATATTGAAGGCAAAGTCAATTTCGTGGACTAGCTAGCGATGGATGATCTCGGCATGCCGACGCCTGCAGTATCGTCCTTACGTAATCAGCGGTTATCGGCCAATGATGAATGCGCCGAATTTGGAAAGTCGACTCTTCGTTCTTTTGGAAAGTTCCTTTGCTTTGTGAAGGTAAGTTTGAAAGTTTATCATGCCAGGTGCTACATTATTTGTTCGTGGAAGTATTCATCAAGGCGATAGTCGTTTTAGCGATGGTTCTAGAGGAAGGCAATGTGCTTTTATGAGTCTTTCAGCTTTCTTATGTGCAAATTCCTGTGACATTTCGACATGGACAACAGAGACCATCGATCGTGGAAGAGACGATCTCCCTGAACAATTTACCAGTCCTTTCGTCTACGATAAAAACAGCTTCTTCTGCCATTGTCTGACCAACCAAATCATGAACAAAATCAATCGCCCGACGAGGCAAATCGAAATCAATCGCCCGAAGTGGCAAACAATCGAAATATATCGCCCGGGACGTGGCAAATAAGTCGCCGATGCGGCAAAGAATCAAAACAAATCGTCCAACTTGGCAAACAATCCAAATCATGCACCTGATATGGTGGATAACATTGCACATGTAATATTGTTTAATTACTCTATTAAACGAATTCTTTTACATTCATCGCAGCACGTTACTTTCAATTGAAACCGCTAGTCTTTTGGATGCAGAGACATCGCTGTTTGAGTTTCTCATCTTTCCCTTTATTTGTATTAAGAATGCTTGTTTAACGCGTTCAATAAAGTGCCATTACCTTAGGTGTTCGACACCCTGGCAATGGCTAATACTCCATCGAGTTGTATGTCTTTCTTTAATTGAAAGTGCATATTTTGTGTGCTCAAACATAGCAAAAAGTAAATAAAAATTAATCGCACAGGATCACATATTTTTACATCCACGTGACACATGATTCGATCCGAAACACGCCAAGCACAACCGTTTATCGCAGAGGAACTATTTCATTCCTCTCATTGGAATTTTTGTTGAATTCCGCGCACTCGTCCAGGTCGTGCTTCTTACAACACAACCCGCGTAACCCTCCTCGGGGTGTATCAATAGACATCCGTCTATTAGTATAGGTAATAGCATGGTTTGTAGTGATATTTGGGATAAATACCACGAGTGATGTTTCTAAAATGTTTGTAAACATCATGAGTGGTACAGTCGAAGCTCTCGTAAGCGACCACCTCGGGAACTGAAAATTGCGGTCGTTAACGGAGCTGGTCGCTTACGAGAACGGCTCTCGTAAGCGACCACCAAGCGGCTTCCTACTTGAACAATAGGTGTTGGTCGCTTACGAGAGCTTAGTACAATAAATCTAGAAAACATCATGTTATACTAATGCTTAAAATAGTTTGATTTATTCCCGACTTTAATTAAAAATAGATAACCGCAAATATGAACATAGAAAAAAAGCATTTCACCGGTGCAGCTTGTATCACTTTAGATATTTATGAGGTGATGACTGATGTTAAAGTACTATGGTCGCTTACGAGAGCTTAAAAACGATAGAAAATCTCTGTTGGTGATTTGAAATTGTGGTCGCTAACGGAGCTGGTCGTATCGATAAGGCGGTCGCTTACGAGAGCTTGAAATAACAGACGTTTATGTGACATTTCAAACGGGGTTTCGGGAAAATGGTCGTTATGGGAGCTGGTCGCTTACGAGAGCGGTCGCACAGAGAGCTTCGACTGTATTTATCCCAAGTATCACGTACAAACCATGCTATTAATTGTTTATAATATGACCCAAGACAATCACTGAGAATCAAAGTTTTCACCAGGCGTTGCACGCGCTGTTTATTCAATATGCAAATTTTCACACAACATGTGACCTAAGCATGTGACACAAAATTCAGTTTCGTTCGAGTTTCAAATCCGAAACAAGCAAAAGAAAGCAATCAGTCACAGTTTTTCAACTTTTATACGGCAGTTTCAGCTGAAAAGTTCCTTCCTTGCTGCAAACAAAGGGCAAATGAAAGTTAGTTGTTGGTTGCAGAGCTGTAAGATACTTGCTGCTGCTGTGCTGAGCCGGCGAACTCTCACTCGCTTGACCGTAGTTGATGGTGACTTGACAGCCGTGGAAATGGTTGATAGTGTAAAGCATCTGCTGGTTAGGTTGCTCAGAGCTGTTTACTCCGAATGGCTGTCTCAGTTGCTGTACTAGGGGTTGTTCGGTACTACCGCTGATGATCGACGAAATATGCCTCTGCTCGTTCTCGTCGCCCTCTTCGTAATCTGCGAGCGAACGCTCATTCGTGTGGCCAGTGATACCAACAATGGCGGAGCGTGGCTGGTTTGACGCTTTCAACTTCTTCACAAGGGTCTTTCGAGCTGTGTGGTTGGTCAATTTACGGCCTTCGACGTCGAGATTGGCCTCCGATGACATTCTTTTCATAAATGTGTTGATGGTGTTGACGCCCATTCGCTATGCTTTGTACCAAATAACCGAGGTTGGCTTTTCGATTACCGCCAAATAGAATCGGCCTTTCTTTTGCATTTCTTCTGGACGGTGGACAATATACTCTCTGAAGAATTTCACCGGACATCTTGGACCTCCAGTGGCAAACATTTTGGGTTGGACAACTCTACGCTTCTTTCTAAGACCACCTTGCCTGGTTTTAGTTGGGTTTTCCTCGAAGGTCAAATATTATATGCCTTGGTCGTCTCTGCACATTGTGAAATCTTCAATATGCATGCTGTGGTGCTCCTGGCAGCCTCGTAAGCCAAAATGAAGAGTTAACAAGTACCGCAAAGTACTTATTAAGGCTCTTGGGGTCTGGTCACCTAAAACTCCGCTTTCCCAGAGCTTTTCTTCGTCTTGGAGAGTGAGTGGTTTGGACGCTTGCCTTTCCCCTGCTCACGGAGACTTCGGGCTTTCCCCTCTAGCACCTGGCGGCATTTCAGGAACTCTTGGTCTTTAGCCAAGCTGAACTTAGCGTCGTTGTCCTTCAAATGTCTGTCTAGTCCAGATAGCATCACCCTCAAGCAGTCAGGCTCGTACTCACTACCATCACTCTTTCGGATCTCCGCGAAAAAAGTTGCAAGCGTCTTGTCAAGCTCTTCGGGCTGGTAGGTCAAATATCTTCCTTAAAACCTTTGCTGTTAGCCCATTTCTCAACCCATTAACCCATGTTTTCGTATTTCTTGTTGTGTTTTTGTTTTTTGAGTTTTCTGCGAGTTTTTCAATTTCTTCAGCTGAGATTGTCGGAAATCTTTCCGCCATTTTTGTTTTGAAAAACAAAACTCAGCGTAGTGGCCGTGCGTTGTCATGGTAATAAGCAATTATTGGATGAGGTTTTTGTGATTTCCAGAATCCACTTGGCGAGATATTGTTTATTCTGGAAAGCACAAAAACTGAATTCAATAATTGTTTTATTATACATTGATTCAGTGAAAATACTTTTTTTCTGTCAAGCAATTTCTTTTACAGAAGCGCCTTGTTAAATAGGGGAAACATTCAAGGGCTGTAGTCCCATGAAACATTGCGCGCGTAGGATCAAGAATCAGCTAGCTGATTCTTCAAGAATCAGCATGCTGATTCTTGGAGACCTTTAAAGTGCGTGATTCCCAAAGTAAAGCGCGCGTTTTTAGCCAATCAGAATCGAGATAGTGAGTACAATGTATAATAAAACTTGAAATCACACTCCTGGGAGTGTGATTTCACGCGATTACGCTGAAATCACACCCCTCTTAGCCAATCATAATGCAGTATTGTCTTTGGTCATATTATAAGTGCAGGAATATCGTGCAGAAAAAGCACGTAATTGTTCGTTTTGATGGAAAAAGCATGAAACTTGGCAGGATGTTAGAGCTTCCCATGCTGAACAATTCTGGATGTAGACCCACCCTAGATACGTATACTTAACGTATACTTCCAGTTTTATATATAGCAGTGGAATTAGTTATCCTTTTATCCAGTGTACCAAGTGGAATTCATTATTGCATAAAAAGCCTTCAGGATACACGCATGGAAATTCATGTGACAACCGACCATAGTGCTTTGGTCTAATTCGCATGTAGACCCACGCCCTAGGTCATGTATTAAAGTGCTACTGAAACGAATTGTTCACCCCTTCCATTTTGGTCATATCGAAACAGGCTTGATGAAAGATGGATATTCCCGTTTTCACTTTCCTTATATTGTTTTTGGTTCCAGAGTAATCTAAGATTAAGAATATGCAAATTAGCAGCCTGATGACGTCACAAGATGGACACAGGTCCAGTTCGGAAAACAAGTTCGTAAATTCTCCGCATGCTTTTGACATAAGAGTTTGAGACTTTCCAAAATGATAGAACTAAGAGTGATACATATCATAGACTACACAATGGTGTTGCCATGGAAACCGACTCGGGTCCAGGCTCCCGGGTACAAATAAAGAAAATCTCTGTGTCTGAGGAGTAAATGTTGGACGGCCAAACTAAAGTTACTATGTCTTCATATGTAGCGGTTTATGACAGGGTCCACTTATTATCTCATGTACTAAAATAGCGAAAGGAGGAAATCGCGAATAAGCTTCAATGATTGAGCTGGGGTCTGGGCCCAAATCTGTTTCCATAGTAACGTCATCATGTTGCTATGATGTGTATTGCACTTTGTTCTGTCACTCTGGAAAGGTTCAAGAGCTTACGCCACAAGTATGCTGAGAAATCTCATTTTTTCATACAAAGCGTTACCTTTGTCAATCGTGTGACGTGATACCTATGCTAATTTGCATAATTTTCAAACTTTAATATCTCTGTAACTAACAATGATATCAAAACAGGGAAAACGACATTTTTCTGCTTTCATCAAGCTTGTTTGGGTGTGAGCGAAATGGAATGGGTAAAGAATTCATTTCAGTAGCACTTTAAGGGTATTAGGCTTTTGAAGGTCAAGCGTAAAATTCAGTATTTGATAGTGTATCGCGTGGTATAATTCATGATCAAGCAAACTGCCCCTCATCATATACTTCCAGTGTCAAGGATGGAATAAATCTCAGCAGTGATTTCAGTCAAAGGTCATAACCTTTCACAGATACATACGTAACAATTCCTGCGACAAAACGACGTCGACGATGGTACTTCTTCGGTCAACCACATAGAGGACCACGCCCGAAACTCGAACTTACAGTTTTGTGAATTATTTAGTAATATTCATGCTTTGATAGTGGCAGGACTGGTATCGTTTATACAAGAGCGTTAGTAGGATGAGGGCGTCAAAGTGTTTAAAATGACTAAGAGTTTAGGGATTTCTTTAATCTTTCCCCATACCTTAAGCAAGCCGTGGAATTTCTAAACTGGGACGTCAAACAAAACTGGAATATCACCTTCTTCGAAGCCTTGCTTACTGATGTGCATGACGAGTATGATACTCATTTGCGACCCTAAGAGCCCATCTGCAAAGAGCCGCCATGTGCGATATTGGGATCAGGTATTGACGCTTTATATCCAACTTACTCTAGACAGTCATCTTCAGTGAAGCCTTCTCAATGTAGAGACCCCCAAACATCACCACGAATCTCTTTTTGACATGTTGTTCAGGAAAGTTCCACTGAATCAACTTGAAAACACCCCCAACACGGTTGATTGCAAGCACTGGATATTTTTTCTTCTGGGTTTAAGTTTTGCTCTATTAAACTTGATCTAGAAGCTCATCGTCCTCGCTCTGAACCATACCCATTCAAAGTCTTAAATCGAGGAATTCCTACTGGTTTCTGGTCTAAACTACATTGAATTTTGGAACATTAAGGGGTATATATTGACCCCCCACCCGCCTAGAATTTCTAGTCCCTCCATAATCGAATATGGCGGGAATGTTTGACAGGAAGTACACATAGATATGAAAAGGAGACATGGCATAGGTATTGAAAAGGCGACATGGCAGACGTCAGATAAAATTCGAGGATATGGTATTTGTTTTTGTTTTTAGACTATTTTAATTCTATCAAAGTTTATACTGACTTCCACAAGCAAGGACGGTATTTATTCATTATGTTGTTACAAAAAAATATAGAAATGTTTCTTCTTTTGTGGCTGCTTCTTTAGGAAAAAAAACTCTCATTAAACGCAATTGATTCCAATGTCACAAACCTGCAAGTTCCTGGGTTCAAGGGCGTGGCCTTACATGTGGATTTGACCACAGTCACTTGGTGGACATCGGCAGTCGCAGGAATTATTTGGTTAATTTTGTTACTGAAATCGTGTTATGATTTATTCCATCCTTGACACTGGAAGTATAAGACGAGGGGGAGTTGCTTGATTATGAATTGTAAAACATGCGACACATACCGAATTTAAAATACCGAATTTTACTATTGATCTTCAGAAGCCTAATACCCTTTAAAAATAGACCTTTTTCCAAAATGGCCGCCGCCAATTCACATGTCTTAAAATTAAACTGACTGAAAATCAGACACTGGCACTAGAAAGAGCATCATAACATTAGTAATCCTTCAAATTTTCGTTATGCCAAATGCCATGTTGGCTGAGAAAGCAGAGTCTGAAAATTGAAATTTTTACAGAGATTTGTATGCCTGGGGGTATGACGCATACCCCCAGTCATACAAACGTCTGTAAATTTTCACATTTTTAACTTTCGTTTTCTCGGAAGATATTGGATATAATGCAGCGAAATTTTGTAGTTTTACTGAAATGATGATGTGTGTTCTAGTGCTGGAGTTCATTTTTAACAAAAATCGATTTGAATTTTCGGCGGCCATTTTGGAAAAAGGTCTATTAATGAATTACACTTCGATAAAACTGGAAGTACATGACTTAGGGCGTGGGTGTACATGCGGATTAGACCAAAGCACTATGGTCGGTTGTCACATGAATTTCCATCCGTGTATCCTGAAGGCAACGCCCTCTGTTACTGATTTTATGCAATAATGAATTCCACTTGGTACACTGGAAATACATTATCAGGGGGTCACTTGTTGTAAAATTGTAGTGTAGTCAGTTCTCTATCACGATACAAGATTTCATGTATGAACATAAAAGGCAACATGTCGTTTTACTAGTTTAAATGATAATTAATTCCACTGCTATAAAACTGGAAGTACACCTTATTTAGGGTAGGTCTACATCCAGAATTTCTAAACATGGGAAGCTCTATCATTCTGCCAAGTTTCATGCTTTTTCCATCAAAATGAACAATTTTTCACCAAATTCCTGCACTATATCATTCCTTTCGCAACATCGTACAGTTTGTCCGTGCTAGACTCTTCCTTAGCTTTAATACGCGCGTCGACTGCAACCACAAAACGTTTGTACACAATCGGATTGCCCGTAAAGGTCGGAACGCGCGGCTGGAGTAGTAGCATAGCAACTGTAGTTGAGTTAGCCGGCTTGCAGGAGGTTGCTGGGTGTTTTTATCGCGGAAAACCCGGTCCGTTTACTCATCGGGCGCCATCTTGGATTTTGAGAAGCGCGGTAACTGTGTCGTCACAAAACAAAATTGGCTACAGATTTCATGTTCAAATGAATGTTTATGCTTTATATTAGCTGAAAAAATCAAATACAGCTGTATTCATGGAATTAATTTACAGCGGAGAGGGCGTCGAGATTCAGGTAAGATCGTATTCTTTGGGGGCTCTATTTTACATGTGGAAATCCCCCTCCGTTCTGTATTTCAATTTTGCCGTTAGTAAAGCGTTAGGGCACTGTCACCATTTTACTTGATTTTAGGGTTAATTTAGGTACCTTAAATGCAGTCAGATTCACAAGAATTGAACAAAATAATCGCCTAGGTTTGTTAAATAACCTTTCAGCTACAAGATGAGTAAAAATATGGAGTACTTTAGTGTGCTATCGAGCGGATGGAATTGGATTGTGAAATGACATTTTTAATTTCGTATCAGGCTGAGCAGTTTTCAAACTTGGAAATTTGATAGCAAAAGCTGTTAAATATTACGTAAGAATGCCTATATAGTTGAAATTTCAGTTCTTTTCTGTTGTTTATGTAGAAAACTGGTCTTATTTTATAATATTTTGTTGAAACAACCGTGACAGTGCCCCTTTAATACCGGTAATAGAAATCAAAACGGGTCTGGCTATATTTTTAATGCTAAGCTGTGCACATAGCTCGTTTGTTTTGTTTGTTTAGGCTATTCATGTCGATCAGCAGGTCACTGTTCCCATATTTTGTACAACACAGCAAACTCCTGAGCTCGTCTAGGAATCTTGTACTGTGTAAACTATATACGAACGGGTTCATTGTCGAGTTGAGGCCCACCAAAATTATGCTAACTACATATGGGATATCAAAATATACATATATGTCAGGTCTGTACTGCGAGAGCATGTAGAGTATGAGGTTAGGCAGCCAGCAGATGAAATACAGTACCGTAACCACCAGAACCATGCGAGTCGCTTTTTTCTTTTTTCTAGTGATAGCTTGCCGCGAGATCTCCGTGGCTTTGATCTTAGCTCGCCATAGAGCACGTATCGTAAGAGGATAGTACACTACCATTATACCTATGGGGATTGCACCGAACACGAAAAAGGCACCCACTGTGTACAGCTTTCCAAGCGTCTCACTGCTCCATCTTTCAGGACAACGGAAGTCACTACCTTTCTTCTCGTACTCGATAACGAGAAATAGCGGCAGATTGGTGAGGATTGCGTATATCCAAGAGCCTGCGATAATCACCTTCACACGGTCGATGCTGAACGAGTGACGGTGTGGCCGTGCTATGGCGCAGTACCTCTCTATCGCTATGGCAACCAATGTGAACGCTGAAGCTGCACCGCCTTGAAGAGAAATAAAGGTGTGATGATAATATAATCCCTAGTCCATAGTTAATAGCGTCGCGCCATACATAAGAAAACACATACCCATTGAGTTGACAAGGTCACTTTCGTTGATTTTCCTAGCGCCTAAACAAATGATTTAATAGAGCGTTGAAAAGCTATTACTCCTTAGATTAATGTACGCCGTACGCGTATACACGTATGGAAACAATGTCGAAAGTCAGCTTCCTTTAGGATAGGATATTGTCAACAGGGTCATGCGAAGCCCGCGTTATTTTAGCGAGTACGGCGGGTATAGCGGATCGTCTACGAGTGGTGGGCAATATTTAACCCATATATTAGATTTAGTGTAAGAAAGAAAAAATATGTGAAATTTGCATTACACCGGTATTCTTAGTAAGATTTAATAGTACTCTCGTTAGCATGGCGCTGGCTCGCATGACTCCCATAAATATCCACACAGTACAGAGGCAACTTTATGCTCACAGATTATTTGAGAGGAATTTTCATGCATTTTTCGACCCTCGACCAGTTACCATAGACCTTCCACATGTCACCCTCGACCATTGAAATAGAAACATCGACCCTCGATCAAAAAGGCGAACTCACGTTTGGCGGGAAATTTTGATGTCAAGAGGAGTGTTGGTCGAGGGTAAAATGTCGAAGGACCAAATGTATATAAGAAAATGCACATTTTGGTTTTACTCTTTTATCCTATTTGGAGTGTTCCAATGTAATATATACTAAAACATTTATTCGCCTCATGCTCCGTGAATAGTAACGTTTTTTTTTCTGAAAAATCTGAGGACAACGAACCCCGTTCCAAGAATGTAATGTAAATGTAAATTGATATTTATAGTGGTAGTGCACTTAGCTAGCGAGCTATTTCACAGACACTCCGCTTAAATTTGAACCAAATATCTAATTATTAAGAATCCCAACTGGCAGAGAGGCAAACCAGTTGGCTATTTACAAGCATGTCCGAGATGTCGATCCCGGCATTGCAATGTCTACAGCACCGAGAAAGAAATCCTGTTAAAGGTCAGCGAGAGGGACTTGAACTCGGATCACCGGATTGCAAGTCCGACGCGCTGACCAATAGGCCACGCTGCCTCCCCAAGAATGCGAGCTACGGGCCTGAAGACCAATTAATGCCACTGAATGTAAGTCAGGAGATAAACAACGAACGCGAAAAAACAACACTCTTTACCTGTCCAGATAAAGTTCCCTCCTGTGACCATCTTACACAACAAATCCCCCGCCTCTCCCTCAGGGTGCGAAAAGGAGAACCGGAAAACATACTGCGGTGTCATAAAGCAAGCCACCATAATGTCAGAGACGGCTAGGTTGATGAGCAGGAAGTTCATGGACGTTCTCATTTGTCGGTGCTTGAGGACTACCCAACCAACGAGGACATTACCCACCAGATTGACAACAGCGAGAGCTGAGAATACCACCACAAGGGCTTGATCCAAAGGCGTCATCACAGAAAGCGGTGTTGCCGTGCCTTCACTGTTGTTGGTGCCCATCATTAAATCTGAAATTAAAAATATAATCAAGAATTGACTGCCACAACAGGACCGCAATAAAATTATTAACGTACTGTATTAAACATCAATTCTGTGTTAACCCGCTCTCTTTTGTGCCAGGAAACCAATTGGTTTATGTGCTTTGTCTAAGTCTTTGATTTATTTTATACACCTTTTAGAAAAGGTTCCACCGTCACAACTGTCTGTTTTAGCCCGCGATGCGTATTAGGAGCAAAATAGGTAAAACAAAAAAGAATCAACCTGCTTACGCCAATTAATTATAATATATAGATTTAGCCACTGGCTAAAAGCGGAGCTCCTGGTTATAAAATTTTCTGTGTGAATGAAAGGGATTCCCATGTGTACATGGTTTACATGGTTGCTTTAGAGTCTTCCCTTCACGAGATATTAATTTTTCAAGCATAGATGACGTCATCGATGACGTCATATCACGTGACCACTTCATTTCGCTCATCTAGTGACCTAGACTACACTACCAAAGTTTGGTGGTTTTAGAGTCTTCCCTTCACGAGGTATTGATTTTTCAAGCATAGATGACGTCATCGATGACGTCACATCACGTGACCATTTCACTCACCTGGTGACCTGGATTACACTACCCAAGTTTGGTTGGTTTAGAGTCTTCCTTTCATGAGATATTCATTTTTCAAGCGTAGATGACGTCATATCACGTGACCACCTCATTTCCCTAATCTGGTGGCCTAGACTACACTACCCAAGTTTTGTTGTCTTAGAGTCTTCCCTTCACGAGATATTGATTTTTCAAGCATAGATGACGTCATCGATGACGTCATATCACGTGACCACCTCATTTCGCTAATCTGGTGGCCTAGACAACACTACCCAAGTTTGGTTGTTTTAGTCTTCCCTTCACGAGATATTGATTTTTCAAGCAAAGATGACGTCATCGATGACGTCACATCACGTGTCCGTGTTACAGCACCCCCCTTGTGGCATAGACAAAATATCCCAAGTATGGTTGTCTTAGCATGTTCCCTTGAGGAGATATAATTTTTTCATTGCATACCACAGGGTTCCCATGTGTACACGGACGGACGGACGACGGACGGACGGACGGACGGCGTACGCTATAGGTTTAATACCAGAAAAATATAAGAAAAAATCATATCTCCCGAAGGGTAGCTTCTATAGAAGCCAAACTTGGACAACGTTTCAAAGACCAGAAGAGAAACTCTACACCAAAGTCACGTGCCCTTACGTCATCAATGACGTCATCAAAATGATCCATAATGCCCGTGACGTTCAAAAATCAACTCGATAGTATACTATACCTTTTTCCCTTAGGTATGGTGCTCCGCTTGCGCGGGCCTTCGGCCCGCGCAGGAGCTCCGCTATAATACATAACAGGAAGTCTTGGTTTACCTGTGGCGGGGCACGCACGCAGACACGCGCCTGCGATACCAGAATGGAATACCGCTGAACCATGAAAAATGAGGTCGATCGTATACCTGAGTTCTACTTTGAGCTATTGTATTCTTCTTGTAAATACCAAGTGCTCCGCTCTGCGGCCATCGGCCGCTAAGGATGTTGACATTATGTGAACGATCTTCGCTGAAGTAAGAAATTTGAGTCTCTTGAAACTATAGATCTTGGTCGGAGAAAAACACATACTAGCGGCTGATGTAAATTGCTCCGAAACACCTGAAGTAGGCTAGCGGCTGTTTTGCAGACTAGTTATTTCTTGAATCATCTGATGAAATCGATGTGTAAAATTTCATGCTAAGTTGCATCATTACTCGGGCTGTGATATTTTACTGTGTAATTCTTTAATTTTTTTTTCTGGCAAAACGCAGCTTTGTCGCGTGGGATTATTACATCATCCCCGATGGGTATAGTTTATCGTAAGTACAACAGTAAATTACATCATCTCGCTCTCCTAACTCGGCCACAAGAGCTTATGGATATGCTAGTCGCAAAGTATTCCTTTTAAACCATTGTCTTGTAATCTGTCATTGTTACATCACCCGCGCTATATACTATAGTTTATCTAAGTACAACGGTAATCATTCAACATACGTTAAAAGATAAGTCACATGCACGTGAGCAGATTGTTATTGTAACAATGTAACGAGTGTGCAATAAAGTTGAATTGAATTCTGTGCATACTCCACTAGTCATCAAACCATCCAAGATCGAGTCTTCATCATTTTTACATTTTGAGCGCTGCAGTGGAACAAACTGGGCTTTGTTTTCGTGGAAAATGCATCTGAATTAATTGAATGTAGCCCTGCATGAAATGTTATGAAAAGGTTTAATATTAACATGGTAATACCGAAAATGGAATATGTTTCATCGATTTCGTGTTTGACCTGTGCGGCGTGAACCCGAAGTCGTTCGATTCACGTGTCTCTGGTATAAAATAATAAAGGCCGACTAGATAAATCACCTAATAACTACGCCTTGAATTTGTCAATTTTTCACTCAATTCTATAAAAAGATATAGACAGAAGCCCAAGTTCACGCAGTTATGCGTCTAGTCTATTAATATATATAATGAAAGGTCGACCTTTCATTATATATATTTTTCTCAGTTCAACTGGTTGACAGGTCCGTTTATCAGGATCCAGCTTGGCAAAACACCTCGTTCGCGGATTTTCATATTTTAGTCTACATTTAGTCTATTAATGATTTGTACCTTTAGTGGATAGCAACAAATATTAATTATTGACAGGTACCGTCAGACCTTAGCCACTTAAACTCGATCAGCTTTGCTATTTTTTGAGTGACCTGTGGTATCTGTACCATATATATATATTATATATTTTTCTTGTACTTATTTATAGAGGACACAATTCACTGTTTTGTTTGTTGTTGTTGTTGTTGTCAGTGCTGATTATTTTCGAGCTCTCTCAAACATTCTGAATCTAGACCCTGCTTATGCAAAAGAGTTTAGACTGTAAACAAAGGATTCTCCTATAGATTTAATATTATATACTTTAATTCTAAGAAAACTATCAAGGCAAATACAGAATTGCTTTAGAAAACTTCATGTACAAACTTTCACGAGTATGTGTTTATTGATGATCGATAAGACATGAATTCTTTGTTCACAAAACGGAAACGCTTAGTCCGAAAGCTTACAGTCAGGCATCTGTATTACCAGTGTTTGTGGAGCACTGACTGCATCGAGACCACAATATTTGGGGAACATTTGATAGCTAAAGCAGCTAAAATCCTGTGCATCGTGAACGATAATTCAGGATTATTTTTCTCTGTTTGTTAAGTCTCCCTGAGGTTAGTAAAGTCCATGTACCAGCAATTCACTTAACCTTACAATGAAATGTAATCCTTTATAAGTGAAATACATATGGGAGGGCAGGCACTTGCGATATTAGAAGGTAACACTTCTTACCTTACTCAGTCTCGGTATAGGAGCAGAACCGAGGGGCTTTTGAATCTCTGTAGCGATGCTGTTCTCGATCGCCTAAAGCTTCATTGCAGAGATAAAACCAAGGAAACGAAAGTATTTGACAGCTTTATACCCCGGAGTGATTAGATCGAAACAGAGTGACTGTGATGTAATTCATGTCTAAACAGAGAGGTCAACTCCCGGTCAACTTACGCAATCACAAAAATCGCACACCGGAAGAGGGTCTACGGACCAAGGGCATTAGGATGGCTTGCACTTTTCCAACAGATATCAAAATTCCCGGCAAAATTCATTCACTATTTAACAATTAGATTACTCGCTCTCGATTTCCATGAGCTGATAGTTGACTCGCTGGCCTTTTCAAAACTCACTATCTATGACTCAATAGGCATGAGTTTTGAGCCAAACAGAATGCAGGATTCGTGATAGTGTGTGAGTGTGATTTTACTAATATACATTATACAACAACACTAGTAATTCGCGCGCTCTGATTGGTCGAGAGCCATGTTGCTATAAGCATAAGGAGTACAGATACACGGTCGACAAAAATCCCTATTTGTTGTTGTATAAAACAAAATAAATCTCGTTTTTTGTGCGTATGTAATTTGAATTCACTCGAATGCCGCGCCAGTCAAAGCAAAAGAAAAAGGCAATGGCACAGAAATCTGCATCGCTACGGAGAGTGAGGTCGAAATACTTAACGCAAAATCATGGCTTCAAGGTAAGTTTAAAAAAATTACGAGTACAGGTTTTCATATGACTGTAGTGAAACCAATCGCAGAGTAATTACACCAATTCTGAATAAAACCTATAGCAGCAATTGCAAAGTAATTGCGAATTACTGACGACTAGCCTGCTAGCAGGCGTTGGAGGCTGTTTTTATCGGCGGAAACCCGAAGTTGGGGGGGGGGGGGGGGGGTGGAAAGCTACCATTTTTTTGAGCAAGGCTCCAAAAAAAATTGAACCCTCCCCTTGAACATAACAAAAAAATGTGACCCTCCCCCAGTCGTAGGTCAAAAAATTAGGACCCTTCCCCGTCCCCTATTTGACCTAGTAGAAGACATTTTACAGAAAGTTGGGGGCATAATTTTCTTTCGTTGCGCGCGAAGCACGCCCAAATTTTCATAAATGCATTTTATCAAGCCTCAGGGAGAACGGGTAAATTAACATTACGTTATTCGTGTATAGTAAACAAAACCTTTCAGCAGCCCAGGAAATACGCTACCTCAACTACATAGGTTAGATGAAAGCGTCTATTGATGAGCCTGTAGGTTATATTCTTCATGCGAGTCCTGAAAGATGTCATTGTTTATGCGCGCGTAGCGCGCCGAAATTTTTATTATGTATTGAAGTTGAGTAGAACAATGCAAATGATAGAGGAGTTGCTGTACCCCCGCTAAATAATGACACGTCCCTGGCATTTGGTGGATGCCGGATGCCTTATCGTTGGATGCTGGATGCCTAGTCGATGGATGCCGGATGCCAAGCCAAAAAAATGCGGATGCAGGTGCCCTTACACGGGGCGAATTATCTTCTATCGTCCGTGTTTATAGAGTATAACACAGCAGGGATAGAAATTCGTTTTTTTAGTCACAAGATTAATTTATCTTGTAGGGATAATATCTACAAGCTAAATGGACAAGCCACAAGATTTTTTAGTCAAAGTAGGAAAGCAGACAATTTATGAGAGTAACTGTTTTTTATTGTCTTAACAGCCAGGTTTAACATGTTGTATTAAAACCGTCACTGTCTTACTGCACTAGTCTGTCTCATGATTCAATCAATGATGAGCACCATAGGGTTGGATGTGGGGACGCCGGGCTAGCTCTCCTCCAATGTACCATCTATGTACAGCAGCTCTAGGATCAAAGTCAGCAAGTTTAGGTCCTTCTATGTCTATCCTCATCAAAATGTTAAGGCTTTCCGTTGACAGCCTACACCTCCAGTCGTTTTTAATTCGCTTCATGTTAGAAAAACCTCTTTCGCATGAAGCATTTGACAAAGGATACAATGATGACAGGTGGATCACTTTCAATATGTTCTGGTAGTGCTGGACTGCAACATCTTCCTCGCTAACTCTCTGCCATACTGACAGGGGGTGAATGGCTCTGACTTGTGGGATACGTCGAACGTGTAGCTTGAGGTCAAGCCATTCTCTGACCGCATCCACTTGATCACAATCAGCATTAGCAAGTAATGTTTGAAAATGCCTGCAAACTGTTCTGACTTCTTCTACACCATACTGCCTCAAAGCATCTGAAATATATATTTTAAATAAATATGGTGCCATTAACTTGGGATGTTTTACAATTTTATGACCGTAAAAAAGGTCAAATTTCAACAAAAATGGTTGAAATACCAGTAGTAAAAACTGATTACCTTCTGTATCTGGCCAATTCTTGTGATCAAACACAAGGCATGATAGATACAGAGTGTCCTCATACATGTTTGAGAACCGATTATCTAAGCAGTCCAGAACTGCTTGTACAATAGCTCTCTTCTGCTCACTGAGGGTTGCAATAGGGACAACATTGGCAAGTGTGTGGTCCTTGTACTGATCTCCAGTTACATCTGTGTCAAACTCTTGTAACTGTGGCCCAGCATTGTCTTTCATGTCTTGCAAAGTGAGCTTGGTTGTTTGCAAAATTCCCATTGCACTTGCAACATTTATGTCATTTCTCTGGAACAGCAAGCTCACTCTTGACACTTCTGACAGGACATCCTTTAAAAAGTACATGTACCAAACAAACTTATATTGAGTAAGTTTCTTGATAATTCCTTTTGCTTTTGCTCTATCCTCACCTTTGTTTGAATTATCTTCAGCATAATTCATCAAATGCATCACAATGACTTTCCAGTTCTTAATCATCTTAGTCAAAGCTAACAGCTTGTGCTCCACCCATCTGGTGCCATTAGCTTTAGCTGGTTTCAAAAAATGCTCCTCCATTATTTCTGCAATATCAGAAGCCTCCTTGTTTCTTTTGGCAGAACCTTTGTAGAAATAGTAGATGCTAGTGAGGTTTTCTACAACTGTATCCATGTAAGTGTCTTTGAAGCTGTCCTTGATTGCCAGCTCCAATTTATGTGCCAAGCACCAAACACTCAGTAACCATGGAACATTCCCCTCTTCCTTTAACAAACTTATAACTCCTCTTCTCGCTCCCATCATCACACTAGCTCCATCTGAGCAGAATCCAATGAGCTTCTGTTTATAGTCAGGCATCCCAATTTCAGAAAAAGCATTGTTGATTGCTTGCACAATACCATGTGCTTTGGTGTTAGGTGGTTCCTCTAGCTTGAGAAAGAATATCCGGGGATAGAAATCCTTCAGCACTTTGACCATGATGATTTCTTTCTCGCTTTCTGACTTATCGGTACTACCATCACAGAATAAACTAAAAAAATCTGAATCCTTGAGCAATGTTTTCAGTTCATCTAAGAACATCTCCGAGATGGTTTTCACAAATTCCTTCGCTGCCTTGTCATTGCGATATGTTTCTCCCAAATTGACTCCATTTAAACACTGGAGTTCAATGATGTCAGGAAAATCAGTGTATGGACGCTCCTTCTTAACCAGGAAATAAGCAGATCGAAACAACATTGCCATTCTGTCGTAAACATCTTTATTTGCTGTTCTGAATCCTTTTTCAAGTTCAGACGGTTCGTTTCTTTCTTGTCGTTGCTTTGCTATCTTTGTCTTTACTGCCTGCTCGTGAGCGACAGCCTTTCTATGATACGACACTGCTTCTTTCTTTATTCTCATGCATCCTGTAACAAACTAATGAATGAAAATCCTTTCAGAAATGTTGATAATTATTATAAATTCGCTAAAACATTTAAAATAGCGTTTTCTAAGTGGAATTACAATACTTACCGTAGATGATCTATCAGTGCCAAATTCATGACAAACAACACACCAAATCTTGTTTACAACTCCATCCTTCTCTGTCTTGCCTAACTCGATGTCCAAGTCTTTCTCCCACTTTCTTACTGTTTTGATCGAGGCTGTTTGCGACACTTTAGCTTTTTTAGTGATAGGCTCGCTGCTTTCTTCAGCCGTGGATGAAGTAGCAGCACCAAAAAACTTTGAAATATTTGACATTTTCGCTGTTTTCGTTGCCTTTTTTTTCCCGCGAACTCTGCAAACACGAGTGGTCTTGAAAGCAAGGAACGCCTGGCTAGTTACTAGTCCCACGCAACATGGAAACACAGGGCAACATGGCGACCAGGCGTCGCGGCAAACTGAGAGACAAGCACGTTTTCTAGACAGTATTTTAGGCCGATTTTATTCTGGTAATGTCGTATTTTTTACCAACAGAGATAAGGCTGAGACATTTTATTTATTTGAAACATTTTATTTAACAATAAGAGGCAATTCGCTAAAAAATGCGAGCGATTTTTTTCCACACTCGATAATTGCAATTTCTGCTCGCATTTAGCGAGTTAGCTTGTGGGAATTTCGAACCCTGACACAGTACTAGACAAGCTTCTCTTTACACATTCGACACATGAGGTACCAATTATCTTGATATTTTTTAGAATTTGTTGGTCATTTGTATCACCCGGATATGTAATAACCAACAGGATTTGTAATAACAACCGGATTTGTAATAACAAGCAACCGGATTTGCAATAACAACAGGATTTGTAATAAAAATCAACCAGCAACCAGATTTGTAATAAAATATTAACCGGATTTGTTATAAAATTTCAACAGGATTTGTAATAGCATAGCTAACCGGATTTGTTATAACCAATCAACACGATTTGTAATAACGCGTCAAAATGGTGTTTTGATTTGGAAAGATGAAAGTGTCGGAGTGAAACTAGGAAGAAGGTGGTGAACTTTAGAATTTTACCAGGCGCTATCCGCGACGTAATTTTTTTTTCTTACGCGGACAGCATCTCGGTAAAGGCTGGTTTCCATATAATCGCGCCGATCTCTTCAGTCTCGCCAGTAGCATGAAATAGTGCACACGCGATCCATGCGATTATATGGAAACACTTCTCTCGCGATCGGAAGAGACTGAAACGATCGGGGCGATCGCGATCGCGCGTATAGAACACTGTTCTATCCAGGAGATCGCATGCGATTGAATGAGATCATATGGAGACATTCAAAATCGTTCGAAAGCGACTGATGCGATCGGAACGTATCCCAGAATTCATTGTTTCGAGACCAGCAGTCATCTCGGTCGCGTACACTTTCAAAATGGCGCACAAAACATTCATATTCTATGCGATCGGTGAGATTATATGGAAACATACGATCGCATCGAATCTCATGGATCCCGTGTGCACTATTTCATGTGATCGGCGAGACTGATGAGACCGAAGAGATTATATGGAAACCAGCCTTAATATGATCAATTTTAAGAGCGCGAGAAAAAACTTCGCCATCAGGAACTTTTGTGTTCGAAATGATATTCCCGAAATTGCTCAAAAATTGAAGTTTGCGTCGATGTTCATTATGGAAAATCAAAAGCACTTCCTGGCATCAAATTTGGCAAACAAGTAGGTGTATACCTTGGATGAATTTTGAGGTAAAAGATTTTGTTAGCCTGTTTCCCATTAAATTATATAATTATGAGAAAGCAAGTGAAAAGTTTTGAATTTCAAAGGCAAAAAAGTCGCCTTGAATATCTTAAAATCGGCTTAATAAATTTTCTCTAAACTTTGTATACGTATAGACAATTACCTAAGGATTGGCGCTTGATGTGCCATTTTAAAATTTTAGATCGAATTTCATGTGGAAGGTTTGCTATTTAGAAACAGTGACCCGCTGTTCCGTTGCTATGGAAACTGATGACCATTTATATAAGAACCTGTTTAGGCTAAACTTAAAAAATCCACGTTCTTATACGCGGGGTTTTACTTAACGTCGCATTTCCAACCTTTTTGATTATTCCAAATCGCGTTGATTGGTTATTACAAATCCGGTTAGCTATGCTATTACAAATCCTGTTGAAATTTTATTACAAATCCGGTTGATATTTTATTACAAATCTGGTTGATTTTTATTACATATCCTGTTGTTATTACAAATCCGGTTGCTTGTTATTACAAATCCGGTTGTTATTACAAATCCTGTTGGTCAGTCAGGCTATTGTTTTACAATATAAATTATAAGCATTCCCAATAAACTGGTCGTGACATTTAATAAATCACCAAAAACTCTAAGGAGATGTTCAACCGAAGTCAGTCAAACCAATCCATAGTTCAGAATTAGCAAATGTTGAGCTGCTATGGCTGTGCAGTCTAGAGAACAACTTGAAAGTTCGCAAAGCTAAGTTCTAAACCTCATTTGAATAACAAAGCATTCAAAATGGTTGCTATTGAGCAAAACAATTGTTCACCCTAAAACCTCTCTAGCTTTCGCTACGAAAGAATTCTAGCGTGCCTCCATATCTACGATTTAAAAATACATTGAAAACTATTACTTGGCAAAAATATTGGAGCTTTAGCCTAAAATGCGCAATTTCCTCGAAAATTTGCTCTAATCCGCCGGACTAAACGGCTTTTCGCACGAGCTCGAGCATTTTCTGTTCACATTTTTGCTTCTTTTTCGGCGAAAAAAAATCTCTCTGACATATATAGATATTGCTAAAAATATAACACTGAAATCAAACACAAATTCATGCGAAAAGAGTTGAATTTCGCTAGGTCTTCTTGAGCCGTCAATAGACTTGAATCCTATGATATCTCATCCTCAATTTACACAAAAAAGAGATATCATAGGATTCTACATGGAAGCCTCGCTCGTTCGATTTCTGACACGAACAAACACGTGTGTAAATCCGTACGCGCGCACTTTCCATGTGAAGCATGGTTTTCAAGGGGAGATGTCTTTGGAGAAGGTAACTTACAAGGAGTCCAATACACGTTAAATAGTTTTATTTTATTTCGTTTGAGTCCCAGCCCATGTTTTATCAAATCAGGATATACATAATACATGTTTGTACATAACATTACATAAAGGCTAGAGTGGATTTTATATGACTGTAGTGAAACCAAGCGGAGAGTGATACCAATTTTGTACAAAATCTGTAGGAAGGACTGCAAAGTAATTGCTCATTACTCACGAAAGTAATCTTGATTAAACACTAAAGGGGCGATGGCATGGTCATAATAATATGACAGTTTCAGCTGGCATTCACTACCATACCCTCTCCCGAGGTCTCAGCTCCCGTTACAAACATGTTAAATTTGAGCACGCACATTTTTACTGCAGTTTTCATATACTCTGCACCAACTATTAATTGTATTTTTAAAGCGAATCAAAAATCATGAATGAAAAATCTGAGCAGACAGGTATTTTTAGCCAAACCTCTGAGTGACTTTTTTGGTTGCTTTTTGGGGTTGCTAAGTGTTAGTTTTGCGATTGAAGGAAGTTGCTATAACTCGGTTTGAAACTTGCTTCAGATCTCGCAGAATTTTGAAAAACGCAGTACGTGCTCGTGTTTTTTTCGATTGCGAATTCACTGCCATTTCTTACAAAAATAACAATCACTTTATCATTTGCCGGCTGAGAACTTTTTTCTTGTACTCGAACAACGAAACTGAAATATCTGATTTCTGAAGGCAATGTTTTCTCCTACAAAGATGCCTTCTTTTGCTGGAACGGAAAACTACGCTTTGAAATGGAAGAAAGCATTGTGGTCTCACTGAAACGTCTAACTGTTCAAGAGCTAACTCTACAAACCACTGGAAAAATAATTTTTTTCTCTTCAGTTTTCCGAAACGCTGGTATGCCAGGAAGGGTTAATGATTTACAAATGTGAATAACGGCGTTTCGCGCCGGCGCGACCAACTTCATTCTCGACCCAGGGATTATTCTTCGAAAGACGGAACACTTTGAATTGATCCACATGTCTGTTTGAAATGACGGACTACTTCGTTATCTTTCAAAAAACCAAATTTCCTGCAACGTGCGCCTCTCCTATTCCTGTTTCGTCAACGTAACCTCTAAAGTGAATTGATTATTATCACCAAAGCTTCAATGGCCTTCCAATTGACGATTTTCATCAATCTTGTGACATGACTATATTACAATTTCTTTCGTTCTTTAAAAAACTATTTAACAATTAGGACCTCGAGGCCGAATGTGTTATGATTAATAGACCATGAGGAGCAGCCAAATAGACCTTTAGGAGTGAATACAAAGTGATTACCAATTACTCATGACAGTCATACGAAAACTGCTCTAGTGATAATCATCAATTCGCGTACGAAATCGTGTTGGTTTGTTGAACCCATGTTTATGTAATCATTTGGATGTATGGCCAAGTATCACAGTATCAGTGTGCCGACCGAGGCACGTTTTTAAGGGGTAGGGGGACGATATCAAAACAGCGCAGTTTCCTAACCACGGATATATACATAATTCTCAGACAATCTGCTCCCCAGAGCCCTCGGCCGTATGGCCAGCGGAACGACGATAAACTCAAACTTGTAGACCAGGACACAGCGGGTTTGCAGTTAAACGCGTCCAAGTCAGAAGAAATTGGAAGAACCAACACACAGTCGAAACAAAATTATGTGCCACTGTTTTTTTTTCAAATTTTCAGCATTTCTCAAGATCTGATAAACCATAAATCTCAGCTTACCTGCGACAAATTGGTTAAAGAACAGAGCGCGCTTTTCGATCTTGGGTTGGCATGTTGGCATCTATAGAGCGGTTCATACGACTGTCGTGAGTAGTTACAAATAACTCGGTATTGCGATTGCTTCGGGTTGTGATATGTCGAGGGCATGATATTTGATCCTTCAGCCAATCAGTTAAAGTATAGAAAACAATGACACAATTACTTGTACTGCATACTTCGCTCGCGAGGAGAGATTGTGAATGACCTTGCTCTCTGATTGGTTTGTTGTTGAATTGCTCTCAAATTTGATTGGACAGTGAATTGCCCATGGATTGCCTTCACGACAGTAATGTGAAACCACTCTATTCTATTCTATATTATAGCTGTTTTCTTCTGCGCTTTACCTTTTGCGTTGTGCCGTTTTTCGGGAAATATTTCATTGTACAACAAATCAGTTCTCTTGATCAGTTTTTCTAGTCTGTTTTCTAACTCGCTCACTTGATCACTACATAAACCGCCAGAGACAAGGGAAATCGTTGAGTTGTTGATTGCTTGGATGGCCTTTACCTTTGATGCTGCCACATTCCATAGTACGCGGCGCTGCGTTCGACGAGGCCTGCGAACCTTGCCGATTCCTGCCCACAACTTGAAACGATCGATTATGAAATCAACGATTTCGTACTCGTTGGATTGTTTGGCAATGTCTCTACGGACCACGTGGAATGCGTCGATAACAATGGATAAAAACATGTTGATCAGAACCATGGAAACCAGGAACATGAACATGAAGAACACCAAGGGCCCGAGGACTCGATTAGACCCGTACATGCCAAGGAACGACGCCTTCCCAAGCATGAGGCTTAACAAAGAGGTGAAAGACTTCGTGGAGCTTCTATACCCCTGCAAGTCATTCCCGAAAACGACAGTGGAGATCAGGGTGAAGGCTAAAAATATAATTCCAATGATCAATCCGAACATAGCCAATGGGAATGCCGCCTGCTTGAGTGTGGAGGACAGTAGAGACATCCGTTTGTTGAACCGCAGTAGCTTGTTGAGCTTGATGGTCGTGAACATAACAAGGATAGCGATGATAAACGTGTAGGTTTCGTCCCAGTAACCAGCAAACTGAAAACTCATGAAGTTGAACGGCTTCTGCCTGGATCGGGTCACTACATCTTTGATTGTAAGCATTCTGTAGATGTAGAGTCCGATTCCGACAAATGCCGAGACGTTTATCACAAACTCAACGACATTCCAGAATTCTTTGAAATGTTTCCAGCCTTGTTCCATAGTAGCTTAAGCTCTTTGTAAGTGAAAAACAAGATGAAAAGCACGAAAACGAACTCGAGAGTGAGGACAAAGTACATAATATCCTGGGTGAAGTCGTACAGGCGGGCAGTCTGCACACTGACGAATGGGATTATGCCGCCCGTGGCGGGGAACTCGGCTGCGAGAGTCACTATGGTGAACAGATTCGTTTGAGCATTATAAGTAGTGAACTCTGTGATTATTGCCCTTGTCTTTCGGTCAAGCCATCGTAACGTCTCGAGTTTCTGCAGGTTTTCGTCGTTGGTCATGCCGGGCTCAAGAACAAGGACGTATCTAAGAAAGCAAGTCATTGACAAATTAGAATTTCATCTAATGCCGCATAACAAGCATTAAACTAAACAAAGAAAGAGCGAGCAGGTTGATCGGTACATTTACTAAAAGCCCGACTCCAATGCCTGGAATTCATGGGATGAAATTCCATTTTGCAATCTGTTCAATGTCGAGTACACAATCCCATGAACTTACTAAATGATCTGATAAAATAACCGATATGGTGAATTATTTAACGTATTAGAATCGGCTCATTTGTGTCATTGAAGATCTGTGAAATATTCAATCGCACGGTTAAAATCTCCAATGCCTCTTGCGTGCGTCGCATATTGGATTTTAAGAGATGGCCCTAGTGGATTATATCATAGTTATTGATTACCAATGGTTTTTACATCGCATTTTACCATCTTTTAGAAACTATAAATGTGAAGAAAGAAAACTTCAGATTTCAAAATGAGATCACTTTGTTATCACTCTGAAAAGTTTTAAGGAATTCTGAGGACACCTAAATTACCCGATACTAATACCTTAAGAACTAATTTGAAAATGTGTCGTAACACCTACCCTGAACCAGGATACGTCGAGACGTTAGCCATGAAAGGATAACCGTCCAGTTGTTGCCAGGTCTGGAATCGCCACGAAATGTCCTTGCGTGATATAGGCTTACTGTAGTTCGTCACATTAGTCCAGCCTGGGAGGTAGTCCCTCTCGTCTTCATCTCCTATCGTGAACTCATCATAGCACTCTTGGCTTACAAACGAGATATCTTTAGGGACGTCACACAAACCTGTGAAACAAAACCGAAATGGATGATAACGCTGGAGCTAGACGAGTTGAACATTTCTTTACAGTCAAACCGGATGTTCCCCACAACTTTGCAACATTGCTGAACAACATTGCAATATTGATTATCAACTTGCTCGATCAATTTGCAAATGTGTCATGCAAGTTGCTAACTAGCGCCGAAAAATTTCCTAGAAGGAAATCTACCAAGGTGCTCAGTTTTTCACCATTTGTATGATTTTGCTTTAAATAAGCCATATGTTTAATCAAAACTCAGCACCTTGGTGGATTTTCTTCTAGGAAATTGTTCGGCGCTATTAGCAACTTGCTCAACACATCTGCAAATTGATCGAGCAAGTTGATAATCAATATTGCAATGTTGTTCAGCAAGGTTGCAACGTTGTGAGGAAACGAACATCCGGTTTGACTGTAACCATTTCAGCATTCTATAATTACGGCGAACGTTTTCAAGGTCGTACATCAATGTTGAACATTATTCAGGGTTCGTACGCTCAGAAATCTGAAAAAACCCATGAGTTTACAGGAGCTTTTTTTCCGGAGTTTTTCAAGTAAAATCGTCAGCTTTTTTCAGTCCGGTTTTAAAGGAGTGTGTTCGAAATTCAAGGGCTTTGCAGCAGTACAATAAAACCCAGGAATTTCCAGGAGCCGTACGAACCCTGTTATTGAACGGGGGTGAACCAAGCTCAACACGGTTCGATAGTACATTGAATTGGTTTGGCGCGGAGGGAAAACCAAAAGGAGTGAAGAGAAAGAAAGAATTCTCAGGACCAGGAAATGGGCCGATCAAGCGTCATCGCCGAAGACCTATGACTAGAAACGCTGGCCCACAAAGAGAGCCTTCCAACTATACAAACACGGTACTTCTACGATGCCTTCCGCTTGCATGCCGACGAGGTCACACGGTATTTTCTAGCATACACACACCTCCCCTATCGCCCAAAAAAGCATCGTGAGACTGTTACACATCAAGCTATGAGTTACAGAGCGGTACTTGACGACAATTGTCTGTCTGCCAGTCAGAGTAAAGGAGATATTACGCCAAGAAGTCAGAAGTTTCTATGGTGCGATCTACGCCTCTTACCTTCTTTGACGCGTATCAGGCGTAACCTAGCACCACCCACCATCTGGCTGTTGTGGTCGGACAGGAAACCATTGGGTGGGATCGGCTGGCCATTATACCATTTCGTAGGGAAAAGGTTAACAAGGAGGTCCTTCTGGGTCCAGTTCCAGAACTCGGGATCCTGTTGAATCTAAGGCAAACAATACAAAGGCGTTGTTTTATTACTTTTCTCAGTCAGAAACCGCCTACAACAACATTCAAGGAAGCAACTGCTCAGAGCAGCCAAGAAACAGACGACATTTTAAAAGCATTTCGTAGTATCGTGATAATCCAAAGTTTAAAATACGTGTCTAGGTTTTGGCAAATCCAGGCTGTCAACCAATAGTTGGAGGCGAGTTGGAGGCAATTGTGACAATCACAAAGTCTAGAAATCCTCAGCATGCCTGTTATTTTCCCACACTTTTGCCGTTGTGACATATTGGGTAATATCGCTAGTGCCAGCCTTATAGACCTATTCGGTGTCCTATGCAATTTGCTCATTTCACATCATGATACATGATATCCTCAAGGGAACTGGTGCTTTCAACTGTTTTCATTATCACATGGAAATTAACGAAAAAGTTGATGAACGCAACTAGTTATAAATCGGATTTCAGATGACTGTCGTGAGTAATTCGCAATTACTTTGTAATTACTCCTATAGGTTTTGATCAGAATTGCTGTAATCACTTTGCGATTGGTTTTACTACAGTCATATGAAATCCGCTCTAATGATAACAAAAATTACACTAGTCAACGAAATCCCGCAGAAACACTGGAAATGGTTTAAACATACACTTATTCCAATCAACGTTGCCCCGTTAAACGTAAAATTATGAGCCATGCATCATAATGGAGACGCTATTCCTCGTATTTTTCTCGAATTTGTCAAACCAAACTAAACGACAACCACCCCATAGCACTGTTTATATTTGAGACACAATTTGACATGAACTGCTTCGTTTTAGGCAAGAATTGTCATTGCGACTAATGAAGCATGGTTCATGATGCATGGTTTCACAAGAAACGTTAATTGAAACAGATATATATTAGGAACGCCTTTAACAAACCTTAGCAAACTGGTTGGAAAACATATCCTTAAATTCCTTTGTTTGCACGTACGCCATGTAGTCCCTATGCGTGTAGGCGATCATCAAAACGAGGCACACAAAGAAATAAAAGAAGCCAACTTCTCGGATCACCGAATACATCTTTCGTTCTTTCATCCGGGCTCTTCGCATGATAATGAGCTTCGCTTGGTCTGGCGGAAGTATCTTGATCTTTCCTTTACCCGACTTCCGGTTGTTGTTTGCCACGGAGTAAAGCCAGTCGTCGTCCTCTGCTAGCTGTGCTGCTTCGCTCGGTACCTCGAATTCGGCTTTGTCTGGTTTCTTGATCACCATGGCGAAAAATACGGCTGTCAACAAGACCTGAAGAAGACGAGTTCAAATATACATTAATAGAGCAGATTTCGTATGACTGTGAAAAGTGCCGCGCCGCAACCGTGACCGTACCGCGACTACGCGATTTCGTTCGGTATCTACAGCAGGCCAGGTTCGGTACCGCCACCGCGACAGTACCGCGCCGTGCCACGGTACTTTTCACAGTCATACGAAGTCTGCTCTAAGTGAACGTCACTTGCCCCCTATCCGTTTGCCGCCGCCATGTTCCATTACTCGATTTTTCAAATTTGTCGATATTCTGTCGTTTCCTCTCAGCAAAATATAATTTGCTATTATCGAAAAAAGCGATTCGGAACTTTGTTGCATTGGTGTAGTATCTCTTCAAGTAAGTTGCTTCATTGAGAGCAGTTTCCAAATTCGCTTCTGTGATAACATGACTTACTGCTGTAAGTATTCTGCGAACTAATGAAATGAGACACCAACCACCGAAAACCGCGTTCTGACTCCATCAATCCAACCTTCGGCTTAAGAATGGGTTTCCATTGCTCCGAATGAGTGAATTCTTGATTTCAACTTTAGACAGCGGGGAAAGGGGTGCTGATTTTACTCGGCGTATAGCTTGACGATGTGACATTTTGAGTTGGGGAACCACGATTCATGAGTTGCATTCATGCATGCATCCTAATTGTTTGCTCAACTAGTACATGTATTCATTTTAGTGCAGTACTTTTAGCTTTCTTCACAGTTCTGGCTTCGTCTCGAGCCGGTTCAGTAGTTGTATTTCATTGAATCGTTTCGTATTCACTTCCCGAAGTTCGCAGAATACTCAAAACTGCTGTAAACAATTTTGCGATTTATTCCTGTTCGAGCATAGCGGGAATTGCCTAACGAAATGTTTGGGCAAAAACATCAAAACATGACTGGGCAACATACATTTTATTGCCACATTGATCAATTAAAAAAATTATGCCTGGTCAGTATTCTTCACCAAACTTTGCAGTTTTATTTATACAGGTGCGCTGAATTTCATACTGGACTCTGCTTCATAATAAAGTAAAAACCCGCGCATAAGAAGAGGATTTTAAGACCTGTTAGGCAAAGATTGCTTCAGGCTAGGTTCTTATACGTGGAGATTTAGCCATATAAGGTCTATACTCGAGTTCTTGAATCAAGCCGACCGTTTTCCTTCTTTGTGGTGACAAAATTTAATTACCTTAAGCGGTTGAGTAATAAGAACATCTTGTAAAAAGCTGATAATAGAAGATGAAAGCCACTGCAATGACATTTTGTTTTTGAATCGCATTCCGTACAATATCACGACAATAGCTCCTGTGGTGGAGAAGATGAACACCAGGACCCATGCAACGTACACAAAGTAGTACGGCAGGCTGTTGTATTTCTTCAGCCAAATTATGAACCGACGGAATCGAGAGCCATCTGCAGTGAGAATAAAAGAATATCGTGAATATTACCCAGTTCCAAGGGGATGTCGAAGCTAGTAGTAGTTCTAAGGTTCTATCGTTGAACATTTTCATTCACCATCTTTGAATAACGTTGAAAGGCAACAGCGCAATGATAAATAAGTAGGATTTATGCGAAAATCATCTCGTTAAGGTAAGGAACAAGGCACAATAAAACCGTGTGTTGGATGTCTTCATTTTCCCATCAGCATTAACCATAAGTACTATTTACAATATGAGCGGCCGATTTGTATGGGATTTACAATTTCGAGGCCGGAGGCCGAGAAATTGTAAATTCCATACAAATCGGACGCGAATATTGTAAATGACTTATGATATGTCAAGACAACAACTCTTTGTTGAAAATTCTTTGTTTGTATTCTTTTGTTGAAAACAATTGAAGTACTATTGAAAATCCAAGGCAGGATGAATTCAATTCAGTTGAAAAGGTTTTTAGGATTCTTTTGTTTTATTGATGACAATGAATAGGCCTTTTGTTGTAAATGATGTAATACACAAAATAATGAACTGGCTTTTGTTATCAACTTTAGCCGAAAGTTGTGCAATGAAATTTATTCAGTCGATGCTAAGTACTGTAAAAAAATGCAGCGTAGCGCTTTTGGTACGCCAAACTCGTCACAAGTCGCTTTCTCTGCTCTTCAAAATCGTGTGTTGGGATGGGACTTTCCGAAAGTCTAAAACACGGCAGGACAGCAGTTGGAGGCATTCGTACCGATACGAGTAACGGGAGATGCGAACTATATGGTCGAGCTTTTTGAGACAACAATCGAGCAAGAAATGAAGGTTAGTTTTATTCTGAGTATAGCGACTTTGCTTTATCAGACTTGTTGTTAAATTAAATGTAAAACACATTAAATATCGAACTACATTTCCATGTGTTAAGGTTTCCAAACTGGTTCGAAAGCATTGCACGCAGAGGGATTGGAAAAGATACAACAATGGAGCAAGTGAACAAGACGAGGTCAAGAAATTGTTGGAAAGGCAGTGGAGGGAAAGCAGTTCAACTGAGTCAGACTCTCTGGTTATTTATTGAAAATGCGTCTTTTTTAATGCTGTTAGTTTTATATATAAGACAGCTTTCTGGTCAAATGAACACTAGTCTGCTTGCAGCCGTTCTGAACTTATTCTTATACAGTTTATTATTGTCGACAAACCAACTAGCCTAATTGTTGTAACATTTGTTTTGCCCAATGCTTTTCTTACTTAAAGTTTTGAGTAATGTTTTTTCATAGTCGTAATTTTACTCGAATAGTTCAGCAGTGAAACGGTGGGGTTGATGAATAATGACAATAGTTAATAGATCTATTAGTATTCTGTAAATATTTATAGAATACTAATATCGATATTAGTATTCTATAAATATTACAGAATACTAATAGATCTATTAACTATTGTTATATTCATCAACCCCACCTTTCCCTGCTGAATATTCAAGCCCTCCCCGCTCTTTTAGTTTGATGGATCTTGTATCCAGTTTACAAGGCTAGTCATGTGACCTGAATTGTGCCTTCTCATTGGATACTTGCTTCATGAATAATTGATGAATATTATAACAAAATTTACTCTTTTGCTCACCGTTGTCCCAAAGTGTGCTGCGTCTTCGATTATCAATGAGCAACGGGCTTGAAGTGAAGCTGACCCTGTCCACGTCTGTGTGCACATCATTGATTGAAAGCCTTAACCTGGCATTCTTATCTTGCGTTGAGTCGATACTGTATTTGAGCCTTTGGAATCTTCAGAGGTTTCTTTCATTCTAGTCAACCAAGACAAAAGCAAAATAAAATACAGATGAGGAGGTCTAAAGACTCTTGCAGCTGAACAGTAATATGCTTGTCATTTCGCTACGAGGCTATGGATAGAGTTCTAGATTCCAAAGGGTAAATGAACCGAGCATAAAGGGGACGCAAATAAACTTTTTAGTTGCCTTGTTTACGATATTGCAAAGAACTTTGAATGAAAAAGTGGCATATTCAAAGTGATTTGACCAAATTCTTTATGAGAAGGTAAAAACATTGCACATCAATTCCTGTTTCTAATTCTTAAGCGTCCAGTACAACCACCAAGGGCCTATTGGCGAATTTCAGTGATTGTTAGACAAAGTCATAAGAGCTCTTTCGTGTCGAGGGCCTTTGGTTTACTGCTCAATCATGCGATAATTGCGTGAACATGGTCGAAAAAGAATACTTCAAAGCGGGAAAAGAACCAGGCTTTTCTATCGGTTAGTAGCATAAGTTTGGCTGAAGTTTTAAATCGAATCAATTTCTTCGGATCCACATTGTCGAGCGATTTTTGTAGGTTACCTGTTATAGCTGGTCAAATTCTGTACGGTCAGGGAGAGTCTTGGGAGGTTTGGACTTTTCTTGTGACGTATGCGCTGTGGTTTCGGACGAACACTCCTGAACATCTGCACAAGAATCAGATTCACTGGGAAGACGATCAAACTGGAACAAACCCCGATAAATACCTATAAGAGAAAGGAATTTTGTCGTCAAGAATCGGGAAGATTCGTAATAGGGAAGAGTCCAATAGCTCTAGCGAGCAAACAAAATGTAAGTTCGGAAGTCAGAAATAGTATTTTTCCGGCCCACCTCGGCTTGGGTGTAATGATTTCCCATTTAAGATTA